>JAWNNJ010001699.1:0-2428680 GCA_035045125.1 Hypselothyrea guttata | reverse complement strand
TCGATATCCGAATAATTTTTCTAATAAAACGAGTCTTGTCGTATGATTTTAATATATATAAAATAAATGAATATTTTGAAAATATCGAATCGATATCGATAAAAATATAAATACAGTAGAATCCGGTTCTAGCGACTTTCAAGGGACCGACGATTTTACGTCGTAATATCCGGAAGACAAAATCCATGATTTTGTTTCTTTTTCGTATTGAAAAAACACAAAATCCTAATTTTGTTTGCTTCTTTTAGTATTGTTAAAGAAATCAAATTTTCCTCTTTAAAGTTTTTTTTTTTATTCGGCACGTCGCAATATCCGGTTGAATTGTAAAAATCTCGTCGGTATAAGCGGTTTGACGCTAAAAGCGGAGACGTTCTAAGCGGAGGCCCTTTCATATAAGTTTGTATGGGGACCAACCAAGCCATCGAGTTTTCGTCGCAATAACTGGGCGGACGCTATAAGCGGCGTCGTTATAACCGGATTCTACTGTATATATAATATAAAATCAATATTTTTCAATTATCGATTTTTGCATAAATTTTCATACAAAGTTTCGATATGAGTACCGATTTCATCGACATTTCATCGATGCTCCATATCGATATAATCTTGTCCATTCAAATCACCCAAAAAACAATTAAATTTTATCCCAAACATGATTAAAACAACGATTTAATTTCGATTTCCTTGCTTGCAAAACTAAACTTCGTACGTTTGCTTTTATTTGATTTTTCTTTTCGAAAGCAATTCAATAAATTCATTAAAAATTAATTGCATTTTCTGATTTCGCTTTCAACTGCAACAGTCGTCGTTCATCGAACCGACTCGGGTTTTATTTCATTTGATGAATGTTTTTATTGGATGTCATTGTAAGTCCCTTTCGGTATTATATTTGCGACATTGTGTATTGAATACGATTTATTTACAAAAAGGCGTGTTTCGAGTATATAAAAAGTGTTCCCAATTGGGGGGATTTTGGATAAATGTGGAGTGTGAAGTTGTCTGAAAACAAAATAAAAATTTGTATAGAAAATAATAATAAACTTAGAATTTAAACAAATCATATACTGTTTTTATTTGTTTTTGTTTTTATTATTATTATTATAATTACAAACAATTTGTATTATTTATATGAATATTATTATTATTATTTTTATTTTTGGGCTTAATGTTGATGTATTTATGTATATGTGTAACTGTTACTCGTATTCTTCCTGCATTCTATTACTAACTTTCATTGAAAATACATACAATATATTTAATACATAATTAATTTCATAAGAAGCACATTTTATCATTTATCGTTTATGGTTTATCATTATCATTTATGCGTCGTGTGAACTCGCCTTCAAGTCTGTCGTATCATAATCGTTATCTTCATTATCTTTACCGTTATAAATATATGTATGCGTATGTATATGTTCTATACATTCCCACTTTATTATCATTCAACATTTTAGCGCACATTCCTGTTAACACTAGACGCTAGACAATAGAGATATAGCCTAAGAAAGTCGACCAGCTTAAGTTGTGCATGACGTCAAACAATATTGGGCAGGGGGATTACGGAATCAAAAAACAATATTATTGGATGAACAGAGGAGAAAGGCATAGACTTTAGGCTGTAATGCATAGTTTGATTATTGGTCTTGAACGCATGCACGCAAGTTTCAACTAAAAATAGCAATACTTAGCTTAAAATAAGTAAGATTTCCGTAAGACATTAACTTAAGGAGGTTGAGAACTCTAAATCGATAATCATTAACTTAAGCATAACGGTTTTATTATCATTAGCATTATCATAATCTTTATATATCTTCATCTATTCACTCTGATTCAAAGATTCTTATTAACTTAAGCTGTTAAACATGAGCATTTCCTTTTTTTTTATTTTCGTTTTCATTTTCATTTTCTTTTCTTTTTTTTTTTGCGATCCATGTTTTATGAGTGATAACAGAAGAGTTGTGGATGAGGCTGGAGGTATTTTGGGTGTTTTGTAATGCTGTTGACTGAGATTGAAAACTTTACACTGAACCATTTTTTAATTTTCGTTATTTTTTATATTTTACTTTTTAACAGCTTGGAATGAACTTGTTTGAAAACGTTACCAGAAACATATGACAAAAGTATAAGCACAAAACGTTTAATTTTAACATTTTTTTGTTTTTTGTTTTTAAGATTTAACTTTATCTTCAACAAACAAGCAAACACAAAAACCTAGAAAATTCAGATTGGCATAAAAAAGTAGATGTTTTGTTGTTTATTTATACTTGGCGCATATTAATGTATGGTATATATAAAAAATCTTGGTAAACTACGTAAGATAATTCGATTGTTGCTCTGGAATTATGCTACATGAATGAAGGTTCTGTTTCACGCTATATATTTTAATGTGTTTTTTGTTTTTTTTATGTGTATAAAAATGTTGGATTTATGTTGTACGTATCACTAAGGAAATTGTTACAAAGCTTTTGCTATGGCATGATGTGTGTGTGTGTGTGTGTGTGTGAGAATGTGAATGTGAAATCAGTTGAAACAAATACAAATGAATCGAATTAACATTTAAATGAGCCGCGACTGTTGCCATTTTGTTGCCAATTGTTAACTGCCAAATGCCAATTTGTTTGCGGACCGTTTGGCGATTCGTGTGTTCCGTGTACAATTGTTGCAATAATAGTAATAGTTGTTGTTGCTGTTGTTGTTGTTGTTGTTGCAGTAGCTGAAGGAGCTTTAGCTAAAATTTATCCTGAAAGATGAATAGATTATTGGTCGCGGCCACAGCGATGATATTCTCCTCGGGATGCCAAGCGGTGTGCAGTATCTTCTTGTTGAAGTCGAGGCAATCGACGCTGATCTCGTCCTTCTTCCGTTTGCCACCGGTGCAAACCTTGCGGGGCTTCAGCACCGTCTTGGGCTTTATAATGTCCCTCGATGCCTCCAGCGTCACGTCCTTTTTCGAGTTGCGATCGAACACACGGAAAAAGTTGTTGTAGCTGCCAGTCATTATCGAGCTGTCCTTGCCATTCCAGCAGCACTCGAACTTGTCAAAGATGCAGTCGTTCTCATAGAGCGAGCACAACTTGGCACGTAGGTATTCATGGACCTGTTGGAAATCAAAGATTAAACATCAATATATTTGGAATAACATCATTTAGGTAATATCGCATTTCCATTGGCCCTAAGATCTAGATATTCGGTAAAGCTATGCGCATTCAAAGTTCTATAGAATATCTTTTTTCGTTTAAAGAGTAATTATCTACCCAATTTTATCTCTAAAATCTACATTTTTTGACCAAATGCTGTGAAGTTTGTTTTCTCTGCATCATTTTGTAATACAATTTGATTACGTATCAATTCTTACGATTTAAAATAAAAAAAACATTTTTTTCCTAAAAATTGCATTTATTCTTAAGCTGAAAATTTTCGAAAAAAATTTTAAAAATATTCTTTTTTGATTTTTTACTGAAATTTTAATTTCGACCTCAAATGATTAAGAAAAAACCACACCGCATGATTATCGGTTGAGTTTTGGTAAAGTTATCGCTTTTAAAGTTCCAAAACCCTCATGATACCATTATTGGCCCTAAAATCTAAATTTTTCGACCAAATGCGGTCATGTTTGGTTTTCTCTGCATAATTTTACAATACAATTTAATTACGCATCAATTCTTACAATTTAAAAAAATAAAAATTTTTCCGAAAAATTTCATTATCTTAAAGGGAAGGGAAGGTCTTCAAATTTTTGCTAAAAAAATTAAAATTTTTTTCCTGTGATTTTTTTATTAAATTTTAATTTGGAACTCAAATGATCGAGAAAACAACACACCGCTTGGACGTCGGTTAAGTTTTGGTAAAGTTATGCGCTTTCAAAGTTTCAAAAACTGGGTTTTTTTCGTTTAAAGGGTCATAATACCTCCATGATACCAATATTGGCCCTAAAATCTACATTTTTCGACCAAATGCTGTCGTGTTTGGTTTTCTCTGCATAATTTTGCAATACAATTTGTTTACGCATCAATTTTAAAAAATAAAAATTTTTCCCAAAAATTTCATTATTTTAAAGGAAAGGGGAAAGGAAATCTTAAAATTTTCGTCAAAAATTCAAAAATTTTTTTCTTCTATTTCTTAATTAGATTTTAATTTTGGGATCAAATTATTAAGAAAAAACCAGACCGCTTGTTCGTCGGTTAAGTTTTGGTAAAGTTATGCGTTTTCAAAGTTTCAAAAAATAGATTTTTTCGTTTAAGGAGTAATAATGCCCCCATGATAACAAAATTGGCCTTACAATCTACATTTTTCATGTTTGTTTCGTTTAAGCATCAATTTTTACGATTTAAAAAAATATTTTTTTTAACAAAAACTAAATATTTTTTGTAATACAACTGCTGATGGAAATGGGATATAAATGTAGCCAAACTTACCGGGTAGGTCTCAATGGGCTTTGTCTCCATGTGCAAGTCCCAGACTTTGATGCTCAGGTAGTCCCTGGAGATCATGTATCGGCCCGAATTGCTTAGCTTGACATCGCTGATGGAGCTGATGATCTCGCTGAAGAAGCTGCGATTCGTTGGATTCTCAGGCTCCTCAAATTGCTTGCTGTGGCGGTCGCAGAGAGCAGCGGACCGCATATCACATAATCGTATTGTGCCCTTTGAGCTGGAGTAGACGAAGACGTTGCATTCGGTCGGATGGAATTCCGCAGCGGTTATGACCTCGGTCAGCTCCTCCATGTTGGTTGGCTTGATGTCGACGATGTTGTAGCTCTGATTGACGACCTCCAGATGCCAGAGATTGATGCGCAGATCGTCGGCCGAGAGAAAAGTCTCCTGATCTGAATTAACGCTAATTGAATTGATGTGATAGGTGTGTGCATTGGCAAAGGTGCGACGCGGCGATGCCTCCACCATGAGGGGCACTTGCTTCACCGAAGGAACTCGTAAGGCGGTTACATTCTGAGGATCACGGATCAGGCCGTTCTCCTCCTTTGTGTTGTAGCCCTCGAAGGACTTGTCGCGCTCACTGACCTTCCACAATTTGACGGTTTTGTCATTGGTCGAGAGCAGAAAGTGCACGGGATTCTTTTGATGCAGCCACCGGATCTTGTTGATTTTCTCCTCGATCTCCAGCGATTTGAGATAATCGAACTCCGGCTCATGCGATTGGAATGTCGAATAGACATTGTATTCCCCGCGACGAGGATTCGCTGTTTTCGAGATGGGATCACGCTAACAAATCGAATAATAGCCAAATTAGTTATATAATTTAATTGTACAATATATTTGTATAATTACCTGAAAAATGACGACGCGTCCTCCTTTGTCGCCTGTGGCAAGCAGCTCGCCATCGTGATTAAACTCGACACAGGATATAATGTCCGCATCGGTGACATCATCGTCCAATGCGCCCTTGATCTGTGAGAAGCACCAGGACGCTTCTCCATTACCTGTCAATACAAACGGCAAACGGAAAGCAGACAATTTTGATTATAAGCATATTTCACCTTCCAAATTCAGCTTCTAGTTCCCCTAGTTTCCCCTTCCCTCCTCCCTTCTGCCCACCTAGCATAAATGCTAGTTACATTTGATTTGCTTTTGGGCCAAACACACAATCAATAGACAAACACAGAGCATTGGCAAAGGACAACGATGACGTCCCCTGGCTATCCTGTCCCTGTTGTTGTTTGCCTCACTTAAATATTTACTAATGACGCAATCTCTCTCTACCGTTTACCGCTCAAAGGCCTTTATTTCGGCTTAAACCAATTCGCAAGGATGCGCAACAAAAACTGTTGGCCAACAGATCAATATTGAGCTATATCAAACATGCATATTATAGATATATTATGCAAACTTGTAGCATACATATTATGAAAAACATTTTACAGATCGCCATATACTAGTATTAGGATGTAATCGATATTTGTAATATCGATATAGATGCAGTTTTTAGACCCTTTACTTTAAAAAAGTAAAAAGGGTCTATTAGTTTAGTGCAAAGAGGAAATGTGTGTAACACCCAGAAGGAGGCGTGGCAGACCCCATAAAGTATATATATTCTTGATCAGGACGACAAGACGAGTCGATATAGCCATGTCCGTCTGTCTGTCTGTCTGTCTGTCTGTCCGTCCGTATGAACATCTAGATCTCAGCAACTATAAGAGCTAGAGACACCATATTCGGGATTTAGATTCTTCTATTTCGCGAGCAGCACGAGTTTGTTTTAGATTTTGGATACCTTCCCCCCTTCCCCCGCAAACCGCAAAAAGCTACTGCAGCCACAGCTTTAAAGTTATAGTCTTGTAATTTGGTACGTAACTAGCTTATGACATTTTCTATTGACTCTGTGAATTTCATTTCGATCGGATAAAAAATAGCGAAAATATGGAACGGACAATTTGCCGCACTAGGCAGAGGGGGGGTGGTGTACCTTGCATACGCGCGTAGCTTAGTTTGTGAGCTTTTGATTGTGTTTGTAAATGCATAAAGTTAAAGTAAAGGGTCTCCTACTGTCGGTTACGTCCGACTGTAGCCTCCGTCCCACTGATCTGCCCCGTCCATATATTTAATTTTTAATTTCTCAAATGTTAATATTTGTAAAAAAATTATATTTTTATGGAATTTAATGCTCATTAAAACTAATTTTATTCATTTTCATTTGAAACGAGAAATTATTTAAATTTATCATTGCAATTTTTATCGATATCTATTATATCGATTTATATCGGTTTAGCTTTAAATTCCTCAAAACTTTATATTTATAATAAATTATATAATTATGGTATTTACTTTTCATAACTTAATTTTTTCGATACTTTCGATATCAACTTCTTACCGATAATATCGATATTATCCCAGCACTATAATATGCCTTTCTTAAATTGAAGTGTTTGCAGCTTATCTAACATTGATAATAACTTAAACTAAGGCAGTTACAGCGCAAGTGCCACAAGCCTCAGCAAAATAAAAGTCAAATATTGGCACAATTATTTAACAGAGGCACGCGATGTCTCCACAAAACAAAATAGAAATAGAAAATGGAAAAAATGGCATATAACAAAACTGGCTGCATCTAGCCTTATAGATAGGGCGGAACATGACTTCGGACATGTAGACCAAATATTCAGTTTATGGCAGAAAAACAAAAGCAACAAAATGTTTTTACATTTTCATGGAATGCATTTGATGCACCAACTGTTTGCACCTTAAGCCCATAAAAGCTGATAAAAATAAGAAGATTACAGTCGAGCGCACTCGCAAGAGAATATTTATATTTACAACTTTGTCAGCGTAGATCTCAGAAACTTAAAAATAATGCTCTTTTTACTTGTGATGTATAGTTGTCATACTTAATCGAAAATCGATAAAAATTGATTTTGAAATAGATAAGAAATAATTATATATCTCAAACATAAAATCGATATTTTTTAAATTTTTTTAAATATCGATTTTCTGTAATTATTACAGAAGATTTATGAAGATCTCATATCATACCGTACTTTATAAGCAAAAACAATGTGAATATCGATGTTATCGATAACAATCGATAATTTGACTTAGAAACAAACAATTACATATATTATGGAAGCAAATCAAAGCTATATGGACTGCCGTTATCGAAGTTTTATTTTATTATCTATATTTATCGATTTTCTGTGATTTATGGTGATCTTATATCATATCGTACATTATAAGCAAAAACTATGTAAAAATCGATGTTATCGATAAGAATCGATATTTTTACATGGACGGAAACATTTACAAGTTTTATGTAGTTTTGTTTTATTAATTATATTTAATTTATTAATATGATATTCCACTATTCCCATCCCTGTCCACCCGCACAAGAGCGCGAGCGCGGAACAGAGACGGAGCGACGACTTACCGGCCATGACAGTCGACGGTTGAACAATCTCTCGTTGAACGGCGCGCGCAAGTTAACAGGAGGCAAGAGCAGGAGCAACAACAACCAAAGCGACGGCACAACAAAAACAACAACAAAATAAGGCCAAGGAGTTGCGCTCGCTCTCTCTCGCTCTGTTTCTCTTCTCTTCTTACACTCTCTGCCGCTCAGCGACTGTTGGCGAAACGTTCAGTGTTGTAGAACGTGGTGTTATTTCTGTTATTGTTGTTGCTGGTGTGCGAGTGCGAGTGGGAAGGCGAAGGAGTGTGTACAGCGCGGTTTCTTTTGCTTTTGCATGCAAAAGAAATGGCGAAAAAACGAAAACGAAACCGAAAGCAAAAGACAAAATCTGCGTTGTTGCCCCTTCCTTTTTTTTTGTTTTGTGATGTATGTATGTATTTTATATTATTTTATTTTATGCTTGTTTTTGTTTGTAATTTTGATTTTGTTTTCGCTGCTGCTCAACACTACTTAAGCACGTATACGAACGAGGAAGAAACTGCAAAAGTAGAAGTATTTTTTTTTACACATTCACATACACGCACACACTAATACACACATGCCGACAGCAGCACAGCAAAAAATGCGTTGAAGAAGAAGAGGCAGCCGGTGGTTGTATCAAAATTTATCAGCAAAAATATGCAATTTCATTTTACACAATTAACAAATAATTGAGCGATTCAATATTTATTTAGTCAGCTAACAAACACCAAAAGCTTTAGCATTTCTCTCTCTCTTTGTCTGTCTGTCTCTGTCTTCGCGCGTTCTTTTATCGCGTTTTCTTGTGCACTTTCTTTCACTTCCACAAACGCAACGAGTGGCAATCTAACCTTCAAAATATATGTGTGTAATGCATACAACAAATTTGCATTATAAACACCGTTGATTTGTTATTCAAGCGGCGTGACGACGCACAATCGATATACACACACACATATATATATTTTATTTTTTTTTGTATTTTTTAATTATTTGTTTTGGCTAAAACACTGCGTAATGAGGCGAGATTATCGCATCGCAAACATATGTACGTATATAACTCGGAATGACAAATACGGTGGAAACGAAGAAGGAAAAAAGACCAAAGAGAGATTCTAATGCTGCTCTGCTCTCAGCTGCTTCTTCTTTCAGTTTTTGCCGCCTCTTTTGCTGCACTGCTTCGTTGCCGTCGCTGCCGCTGTCGACGTCGGCGTCGGCGTCGCTGCGATGCGTTGTCGTCGCTTTTGCAAATGCGGCAAGTGAAAATTTACGCACTTTAGCTATTTACAACGTTGCAAACATGTTATTCGCGTAGCACGTACAGCCTGTTCACAGGTTTAACTTAATTTATGACTAATTTTATGATAAATTCAACATAAAATGGAAGTACAAAAATTTATTGCAAATTTCGCACTTTACAATAGAAGTTTCAGGCCACTAAATGCGCACAAGGCGACGGCGTTGCTTACTGCAGCAGTGTTGAGCAACGTGTGCCTTAGGTGTTGGCTAACGTTTTTGGTTGTTTGGCGCGCAGGGTTGCAAATTTGAAATAATAAAAATGTAAAGCGAACTTACTTTGAGGTTTTTTGGCACCGTTCATGTTAATGGCCGTGTTGAGCATATTGCCAATTTTTGTAATACTCGATTGCCGCATAAAGGTGCGCGGGGGTATGGGCGGCGGCTGCGGATCTGGCGGCTCCAGCACCGGACTTTGTCGACCCCATCGTCCCATGTTGATGTCTGTGTTTTTGGTGTTTTTTTCACGGCTGTAAATAAATGAAATGATCGAATCTATTAACATGTATTTGGAGGCACATTTTGTATTGTATAATGCATATATTTGTACAAGATCTGTGCCTTAGCACATGAGTGCGCTTCGTGTTTTCCAATTTGTCCGGCAATTAGCACCCGATATTCCCCCATTTCCCCATATTTCCCCCTATCCGAAACCTGCACTTGTCGAACAAATGTCTCCGACTAGATTTTGCCCACAAATGAATTGTGCAAACGTTGCGCTTGTCGTCTTTTGTTTACATTAAGCATTACGTTATGGGCAAAACAACATCGACATCTGTTTGGCTTTGGCTTTAGCTTCGGCTTTGCCAATTTCAATTCCAATTCCCATTTCAAAAAGGCCTCAACGCGTGTTTCATAAATTAAAACTTATTCGCTCATACAGCGGAGATATGTGTGCGAGATAGAACACAGAACCGGTAATATCAGAGGTGTGTCTTTTGTCTTTTTAGCGCTCATGTGCCATATTTTGGAACTATCTTCCACGTTTCAATGGAAACTTGATTGCTCTATAAGCAGAATCCAACTAATTTCAAATGCCAATATAAATAACAGCATTAATCGAGTTGCCAACTAAAGTAATGGAGGATCACTCGAGTTGCCAACTAAAGCAACCAATTGCGTTGCCAACTAAAGTAACAGAGCGTCACTTGAGTTGCCAACTAAAGTAACAGAGCGTCACTTGAGTTGCCAACTAAAGTAACAGAGCGTCACTCGAGTTGCCAACTTACTAGATTTACTAGAGACAAAAAAAATCGACAACCTATATCGATTTTACTTAATATATCGAGCCCTTCCCGCGAAAAAGACGTAACCAACATTTTTTCGATTTTCGGTTTTTGATGCAATTATGTTCATAATCACCCAACTCATCTACACTGAGATATCAGCCTGTCAATTATATCGCAAGCGCCAGATTTGCTGCGAATTTCAGACGCGTTCTCGCGAAAAAAACGCTCTCCTGTAAAATTTGCTTTTGTTGGTTACGTTTTTTTCGCGGGAAGGGCTCGATATCAATAAATAAAAAAACACTGAAAAATATACTAAGTTTAATCGAAGAAATTAAAAATTGCACTAGATTTTAATTGAGCAGATAATATTATTATTATGTCGAAAAAATATTGTCGATTTAATTTGATTTATATTGAAAAAAAAACTATTTTATGAATGAAAAAACAGAGTTTATATCGTTTTGTAACTATTAATTTTAAGCTATACAAATATTTAAACTCGAGCAGATATGTATTGTAAATAATTAGACACTTTTATTCAAGTTATCGGAAAAATTTTAAAAATTAAAATCAATAAATTATAGTCTGTTTCTGATTCAAAAATATTATTTTTCTGCCGGTATAATTTGTTAAACCAAAGTTTTCGGTGAATTTCTATAAAAATCCAATATCGATAAAAATTCGATATTTCAAAAATATCGATTTGTTGTGATATATCGTAAACATTATTCATAACAAACTTTATTTTTTAGTGAAAATCTTGCAAATATTGACACAATCGATATAAATCGATATTGGTACATTCCCAATATCAATTAATTTATTTATGGATGTGTGTCGATATGTGTGTGTCTCCCTCTGACATACGGCGCGTAGATGCAACAAGTGGAACAGAGGCATGCGCCTTGGGAGGAACAACAAAACAACGTGCGATTCGAGAAGGAACAACAAACATAATGCCATGTGATTGTAATCCAATTAACGTATCCACGGCCCACTGTCTGGGGCCTCTCGGTAGGAAACGTGAGTAAGCGCCTCGCCTACGCATTAAATGGAAGTGGAAATGGAAATGAAAATGGAAAATTGCTTTTCGTGCAAGTGCCTAAAAGCCAACAATGATAAATAAATCAAACAAATGCGAAATGTCAGCTAAGTTCAATGTACACATGTGGGGGGGAGTATCGATTAATTATCGATAAATATTGATATTGAGAATATCGATAAAGTTATCGTTATCGAACACGTGAAAAATATTTTGTTTTTGTTTTCAAATATAAATTGTTGAAAAGTCGTTATCTTAAGCCGAAATATCGGATATATCGATAGGGATAGGGATATCGATGGAATCCCAAGACTTGTCCGATATAAACCAAACTAAACTAATTTATTTAAATTGCATTTTATAGCGCAGACATTCGAAAACATCATTTATAAATATAAACATACATAATATTTATAAATGTCTGCGTTTTTTCTATTGAGCGCAGCGGAAGGAAAAGTCACAAATCTACAATAATCAAAGCGAATATGAAGATATGCATTTATTTATACAACATTCATGCATACATACATATTTACATACAAACAAACATATTCGCACATTTGTATTTATTTATATTTTGCTCAGCAATAACACAAACATCGAAGGTAGCCCACATTTTCAGCTTTTTTATTTTTAAAAGAATGCGAAGGAAATGCTGAAAATTCGTTAGCATACGTACAGGGCAGTGTTGCCAAATTCGCATTTTTCCCGCTAAATCTAGCTCTTTTTAAAGGAGTATTTGCTGGACAAACTTGAAAACCTCAGAAAGCGGGACCTCTATTTGAAAATATATTTAAAATATTTTCGCCTCTTTAGAATAAAGTATTATTTATTGACGTTAAATAAAATTATACGATATCTCTCAAAGTTTTGAATCAGCTACGGTGCGATTTGACAGATTTCGAGTTGAAATTTTCAATGATTTCTGTGTATAATTTTAATCTAATTATGATCTCATATATTTTCATAACACATTTTGTTTGTATGTATATTTTAAGCTATTTTTTGCATATATTTTATATTGAAAATTTAGGATTACCTGGAAGCCCTAATCTAGAAAAGCATAGAATCTATGTCATACATAATCTTAAGAATAACTTAGCTCTCTTTAATTATGTTTTAATTATATAAATCTTATAATTCCCTAGAAAACAGATTTTTTTTCTTCCTAAAAAACATTGGCAACACTGTTACACGGTAAATAGAGATAGACGCATAGACTGACGCAGGGCGGCTTTAAAAATAGAAACTGCCGACAGTTTAATAGCGACTAAAGTCCAGCCGCACGTGCCGCACGAGACTCGGTCGCATCCTCTGTCAATGGGGCTGACAGACAGGAGATTTCGGTTGGGGAAGTAGAACTTAATTATGGATTTTACCCCCACCTAATAAGTGTAATTTTAGAGCTTCCCAAAAAGGTTGTACATGCATATTTTAATAGACAATTTGATATTAGGCAAATTATTAGGGTGTGTCTAAATGTTGGAAAATTCTTCTTTTTTTTGGCAAATCAAATAGAATAACCCAGGTTTTTACCTATTTTCAATGAGTACAATGCATAAATATGGAAACATAAATTTTGGAAGAGAACTTTTAAGATATATGATATAAGAAATTCATTTCTCTGGATTTTTTTTAACTTTTTTTAAATATTGTTTTTTTTTAACAATTTTAGTTTAGTTGTATAAAAGAGAACTTCGGAAGAAAATTTGGGGGATTTTTCAAATTTTGATCTCAGGTTGTTACAGAAAAACTGTTTTCTGGAATGCTCTAGCTATATTAAAGTAACCTTTCCGTCAAAAACTAAATTTGTCAGTGGTGAGTTTTCTAGATAGAGTTTTGGAATACTATCTATCTGTAGCATTATGCGAGCTGTCTAATTAATGCACACTTCAAAAGATCACGGTTAATACGCAAATAAACGCGTCAATGGCGAAACTAATTAATCATTTGACTAAAACAAATACGAAATACGTATTATTGACAGTTCTTAAGCCAAACAAATTATTCGACATAGTTGCTATCAATATCATTAGAGAGCCAGGGAGATAGGAGATAGGAGTACGGCGCGTGCTCCGTTTGTTTTGCCAAGTAATTTGTATAATTTTTACAGTTGTCGTTTGGTTGTTATTTTGTCGTTATTTTGCGATTGATGCGAACAGCTTAAGTAAATATTTTTTGGCATAAAACTAGTGACAAAATAGCTGGCATTAATTGTCGTTATACAATTGTAAAATTTTTATGGCAAATACGACTCTGCCTCTGATTTATTGTTGTTGCTGCTATGTTTTATTTTATTTAAGTAAAACAATGTTGTTAACCTCAAAAGCCGCCAAGAACGTCAACAACGAAATACTTGGATCGCACGTACTCCCAAGCTAGAGCGGGGAGAGGAAGGGGGGCTAACGGTATGAGGTTACCTTTGTTATATGATATCCCACTGGACCCAGCAGCGATCACAAAACTATCGCTCGATAACTATGCAAGAATCGCATTCGTCCTCAAATCTGTGTTGTCAACTTAGCTATTTTCACATTAAATTTGGCTATTTTTATATGTCCTAAATCAGATATTTTTCAAGTCGATATGTTTACGATAGCTCCTGCACTGCAGCCTGAATATAGTTATCGATACAAATGTTTACCATCTCTACTTTTAAATTAACTTTTTTGTATGACTCTTTTACAAGTTATCGAGCGATCGATTGCAAGTTCATTATCGATAGTGTTGCAGATCAATGTAATTAATTCTTTTTGGCGACTTCCACTACGGACTTTTGGTTCACTGGGCTACATTATTATGATGTAAAATTGTAAATATGTACATATGTTTGTATGTACATATGTATATATGTAGAAAAGAACTCGCTAGCGTCACAGATCCATATTGGAATTACCGCAATACATATATCGCAGAAACATAGCTTTATTTTATTTTTTGTTATTTGGACTCACGTACATAAATACTTGTATTTGAACAGCTGTCTTGCCAAAAAACGTAATAAACAATAAACAAGCAAGACACACACTTACGCACCGACACACACACACGCACAATTGGCGCACAGAGCCAAATGTAAAATCAGCAACAAATTTTCAAGCTTCGCAGTATTTTCAATATTTTGAATGAATTTTATCGCTTTCGAAATGGAGATCACACTTTAAATAAGCATATTTTGAATAGTACACTACCTGAAATAACAACAATCGATGTTAACTTGGTTTTTATTCCAGGTTTGTTGTGCTACACACACGCACACAATTACAATTAGCTGTAATTCTAACGGTTAATGCTGCTTGGCAGTTACCAACACTGTTTATCGCACTTTCAAACTGAAGACGAGCAGCAAAACGCATCCACATACATACAAACGAACGCAGCATATATGTATGTATGTATAGATGTATGTATATACCTATGTACAGATGTCAACCATGCGCTTGACAAAGGCACTGAAAACTGATTCTGATTTATATTTGATTCAACTTCAACGCAGCGCAGCGCAAATCAAAACCGCAAAAGCCAAACAGTCGACGGCGCGTCGTTAAAATTAGCACTGAACTCGCATGCGTCGCCAGGCGATGTGCGGCCTATGTTGACTACATAACACGCACAGTGGCAACAACTAACTGTAACAAGATTTATAAAATAATATATATACCAATTTATAAAATAAAATTTTAATTATACAACAAAAATACGTCGAATTATGAAATTTTAAATATTATTAAAAACTAAAATACAATTATTTTATTATTATTTAGTTAATGTCAAAGAATTTATATACAAAAATTAAGATTAGGTTTAAAATTTTGGTAAACAATTAATTTACAAAAAAAGTGAAATATAAAGATAAATGTAACCTAGGGATAAAAAAATAAAAAAATTCAAACAAATAAAATATACAAAAACAAATGGGTCCAGTAATTGCGAAAAACCCCGGAAAATTATAAAATAAACATAAAACTACCAAATAAAAACAATTATAACATATAAAAATAAAAAATGAAAATAAAACAATAAAATAAAAGTAAAATTACAAAAAAAATAATAAAAAAAAAAAACAAATCAAAAGAAACAAAACTTTTATTACTCTCTGCAAAAAGCTTTATGAAAATCAGAAAAATAAATCAATGCCAAACTATTATATTTTTATAAGGAAAAAACGAAACCCGAAAAAAACAACCAATGCAATGTACAAAATGCTAACTAGCTTATTTATTGACTGCAATTACTTAAAATATATATTTTATTTTTAATTTTGAATTAAAATCTGCCGGTAGTGTTGCCCCACTGTGCGCTCTCTTACGCTGAGCGCTGTCTCTCTATTGGCGCTCGGCACCTGCTGATGCTCGCTCTCTCTGCATGTGTGTGCGTGTGTGTGTGAAGATGATACCCGCAGGGGGTGGGAGGGGAACTTGTTGCGCGGTTTCTCTATGAAGATTTTTGTAAAATGTAAACAATACACAAATGTGCGTCCGTGTGTGTGAAAGTGTGTGTGTGCGTGTTTCTTTATTGTTGTTATTGTTATCAGCGTTGCCTCTTCTCTGATAAACCCTAATTTGCATATTGTGTGCCAAGTTTGCTTTGCAGCGACGCAGAATACTTCATAAAAGAGCTGTTAACAAGTCAACTACACGTCCATATCGGTGCATTATTCATATTATTAATATTATTAAATTTCAAAAATATTTGTTTATTATTCTTAAATACATTTAAATAATTTTTAGATTTATTATTGTATCTAATTTCATAAAATCAAAAATATAATATTGATGTCAAATTTCAATTTTAAACCAACAAAAAGTTTGATTTTATTTATTTATTTTCCTTGTTAAACTAAGGGGGAGGTATCAAATAAAATAAACCTGATCTGCGTACTGCATAGGAGAACCTAACTAAGTATAAAAAATTTTATTTCTAGCTCTAACAGTTTCCGAGATCTTGGTGTTCATTTAAACAAAAGGCAGACGGACCTGATTAGGAAAACGTATGCCTAATGGTACCACGCCTTCAATTGGACCTTTTCAATATACCCTTTAAAATACAGGTTCTAAAATTTAGCATTACTATTTGCATATTCGACGGCAAGGTAAGAGCTCTGAAATCATTTTCCCCCTCGCAGAAAAAATTAAATAAGATTGATTTTTATTATTATCACTAATATAATTATTGCAATTATTATAATTTTAATATTTATTGTAATTATTATAATAATAGCAACTTTTACCACATGTCTCTTAAACATTTCGTCAGCAATCTGATGTCCTTGTTGAATATATTGTACTTGAGTCGCACATGATTGGACTGCTGGCCCAACTCCTCCATGCCGTGATGGAACATCACCTCCAGCACCAACAGCTGCTCGTAGACAACCTCCCAATCCACGCCAATTGTGGCAGAGCAGGTCTCCAGGAGCCAGCGGAAGGAGCAGGGAAAGAGACTACGTAGTTCCCGCTTATCCGACTCCCTCAGATTCGACATGTAACCATGAAGCAGCCAACAATCGAAATTCGAAATCTTTAATAAAAGTTCATCTTGTGCTGGATCTTCTACTGGTGAATCCGTTTCCATCTCTAGCTCCATCTCCACTTTTGGTTCCGTGGAATTCAAGTTATCGGCGGATAACGATCTAAGCATGCGACGAGGATTCTTAAGGGGCACCTTTAATGCATCCATATGCTGTTCGTCGAAGATTTGTATGGATGCAATGTCATTCAATGAGACCTCCTTGTCCTTCAGTTGGAGCATGAAAGTGGGCGTGGCAGTGATCTTCCAGAATGGATTGTCCCTTTGCAGATGCTGGCTACGATTCGCCTGATCCCTAATCTTGTTCTCGTACTGTTTGCCATAGTTGGCAGTAGGTTGTCGGAAAACAAAACTCGGACGTTTCTCCCGACGTCGCAGGTCATCCAACCAATGGTTTAGCTTGAAGTCACAGCTAGCTCGATATTCGTGATGACGAATTTTATGTTTCTCCAGCATTTGGAATATGCCCACTTTCTGGTAATCCTCTTGACAAGCCAGCTCCTCCACCCGCAGCTGTATGCCTTGGTCGGTCAAATATTTCTCCAGTTCGGAGGTTTGATTTTTAAACGGCGCCAGTTGACGCTCCGTGTGATCTACGCGCAATTCATGGGGAATGACAACAGTTATGTCATTTTGCTCCGCATGCAGGAGAATCCTTTTGAAGTAACTATGAGCCGGAGTTAAGCTCGGTTGAAATTCGATGCGATCTTTGTTGGCGCTGTGCTCGCTGGACTCGTCAAATTGCTGCTTCAGAAACGCCTCCAGTATGGTGCACATATTCTCCCGCATGCGCACCATGGCAGGCGTCATCAGCATCTCCTTGTGGTTGTACTCCTGCTCCTGCTGCTTACGCTCCCTATTTAAGAACTCATTGATCTGACCTCCAGCCGGAGTGCTTACTCCCTGCCTTCGAGCAAAGCACTCGCTATAATGCGACACGAGCACCTTACGCATCTCCACAAACTGCATCCATTCCGTATACACAAAAAGCGGAGTCATCAGTTGAGGATGCTGATCGCCGATCTGCAGCAGTTTCTCATTAATCTGCTGTGCAGATTCAGATATGGCGCGTTCCTTCACATCATCCAGGCCGAAGAGCAGCTTTAGCACGTACAGAATGTAAGCCATGACGCGTGCTTCGTAGCGCGGATAGCAGTAAAGTCCATTGATGGGCTCAAATGTCGGAGGCAACAGATCCATAAAACTCTCCACGTAATTCGCTATTTGCTCCGGTAAACTTAGCTCCAATACGTAACGCTTGGCGAGTGATACCAAGTTGGGCGTCTGATAACCATTCAGGTTTATAAAGCGGGACATCAATGATATTTGTCCCCGAATGAACTGCAGAATAAAGAATGTTAACAAATTTATAGAAAATATATATAAATAAAAACTTTAGCCTTTTTCCTAAACGATCTGTCCTGTTTTCAACCTGCAAACATTTGAAAAGAAGTCTGTCCTAAGGTCTTTGCTCCTTTTTTTACGACCCTGTAGTACTTTAAATAGTAGGATGTTTGCGCAATACCCAGAAGGAGTCGGTATGTCGCCTGTATCCGAATGCAACCTTACAGAAATTCCGTTCCGTGGTTTTTGGTACTCCCATACTCACCTTGTAGCGGCACTTGTCCAACTGATGACCGAAGTCCATCTCATTGAGCAGGGTCTTGCCGTGCATGGCGAGGCTCTCGGGCAAGTAGCTGAGCATGTACCGACTGGTCAGATGCTCCTCATCTATGAGGCGCAGCAAATCCGTCAGCTGTATATCGTCTTCGACCTGGTTAAGAGCTATCGCCAAGACTACATACAGTTTGGTAATGTTCAAGAAGAAGATGTTCTTGTCAAAGTAGTGGAGAGTGCGCATTTTGGGATGCAGACCGTGGCACAACATGCTGCCAGAACCGTCTTTGCTGTGCTTGTCCAAATGCGTGAGCGGCATCTGCTTCTTCAAGGATTTCCGAGCGTTCGTTGTCCATTGCAGCTGCAGCGCTTTGTCTGTCTGTAGGGTAGACACCGAGGTGACGTCGCCCCTTCTATCGCAGCCCGATATATCTAATTTGCGCTGCAAAAGCAAAACGAGAACAAGGTGATTCATTGACAGAGTTTAGAGATAGGCAAGTGATTGATTGCGTAATTTTCAAAGACATTTGCATAAAGTTAAGTACAGGTGGGGTATATATAAACCTAGGAGCTGAAGCAGAAAGTAACAGTTCAAGTTCTTACATAAGAATCAAAAGAAAAACCTTTTCTAAAATGTCTCTTCGTTGCGCTCTGATCTGCCTGGCAATGTTGATGGTCGCCTATGCTCCATTATGCACCTTTGGAGCTCCTCTTGAGCTGGCTGATGGTAAGTATCGGGTAATATAATAATATGAACAAAAATAACGCTTATTCGCATTACCAACAGTTTTGAAGGAGGCGAATGTGGACGGTGCTGTGGTTACAACTGAAGTACCTACAACACTCAAGCCAAACCCACGCACCTTTGTCTTCCTACTGCCCCTGCTCAATCCCGCTCTATTCTACTTCTAATCATGATGCTGATGAACTCCTTAAACTTGCAGAAGCGCCCCAAATCTAGTCTATAACTTTAATTTTAATTTCAACTGCATTTAAATATATAATAAAAATTGTGCATGCATTATAAAAAATCCTAAAAGATTCTACAAAATGAATTTTCAGATCAACTAGGCGGAAAATCAGTAGCTTTCTACTTGCGTTGGCAAAATAACCGATATTATTGATTATTTAGTCTTACAACCGATTAATCGAGTTAAACGAATTTAAGTGTACAACCTTAATAGACCTTTTAGACTTGAGACTAACTTCAGATTCCGAAAATGTCTGGTAGATTCTAGAAAATGAATTTTTGATCAACTAACCAGATCGGTATTATCGATAGTTCGGAAATTAAGCAAGCATCGATTAATCGAGGCAAACGATTTCACGTGTACAATCTTAATAGACCTTTTTGACTTGAGACTAATTTGAGATTCCGAAAATGTCTGGTTGATTCTAGAAAATGAATTTTTGATCAACTAACCTGATCGGTATTATCGTTAGTTCGGAAACTAAGCAAGCATCGATTGTGTAGTCTTACAATCGATTAATCGAGGCAAACGATTTCACAAGTACAATCTTTATAGACCTTTTTGACTTGATATTAACTTGAGATTCCGACAATTCCTGGCAAATTCTAGAAAACGAAATTTCCAGATCAACTAGCCGGAAAATCAGTCAGTGAAGTTTTGACAATATTGTCGAATTTATCGATAGTTCGCAAATAAACCAAGCATCGATTGTGCAGTCTTACAATCGCTTAATCAAGGTGATTCATCGTGTACAACCTTAAAGGACCTTTTTGTAATTTTTTAAAGTAGAGGGTCTAATAGTAATAATAATGGTACCTTGACTCTTCTCCATTCCCGCCGGCTGCCGCGCTCATCATCGACCACAGAAGCTTCGCTCTGCTGCCTCTGAATGCGTTTGCGTTTGATTTTATTCTTCTTGTGATTGTAGATGATGCGCGCATCCCTAGAGCCAAGAAATATGTGTTACTAAATTTATACTGGTAATATTCCCGACTTTACCTGGGCAGAGCACGGACGTTGAGCTTGGGCAGGCCGAGCTCGTTGCCCTTGCAGAAGGCCACCTCCATGCGGCCCATGTAGGCGGCCCACACCTGAAGCGTCATCAGCTTGAGCTCTGGCTTGGCGCCCATGTTGATCAGCTCCTGTGTGAATCCCCGCAGCACGTAGTTGTAGAACTCCCACGACGTGATGTCCACCTCCTCTGTCTTTGCCTTCGCCTTCTTTATCGTCGTCTGCGTCAACTGCCTGCTGGGATCGTTGAAGGAATCCTCGGCGCTGATCTCCACCGCCTGCATCTGCTCCCTCTTCGTCCCGCACTCGATGCAGTAGTAGAAGCCCGCCCGCTCCTGGAACACGCGCTCCCCGCACACATTGCACTCCAGGTCGGGCTGCTCCCACAGCTCGCTATCGTCCATTTTAATTACTTTTTATTTATTTATATTTATATTTAATTTGTTCACAGCACGTGCGCTCTCTGCTCGATGTCAACTGAGTTTGTTTACAAACACCGGCCGGTGCTCGATGCGAACCTCCGTTCAACTTCGAACCTCGTTGTGGTGCGTGTCTAAGCTAAATTCGGTTTGAAAGCAAACGAGTATAAAGTGTGTGTCTTGGCTAAGACTGAGAGCACAAGTATTATATTATATTTTTATACTTTAATACATTATAATACATAGTTAATTAGTATACTAGACGTAAAAACTTTATTTATTTATTGGTAAGCAACAGCAAATCTGTCGAGCGAATTTGCGTCTAACAACGAACTTCGTTGTGGTGCATGTCTGAGCTAAGTACTGTTTGAAAGCAAACTAGTATGAGGTGCATGTCTCGGCTAATACCGCATTGAGAGCAAAAAAGTATTTGTATATTAAAAAACTTAAATTCCTGTTTTTAGTTGCATAAAAGACTGTTATAAATAAAAAATTCTAATATTATTATGAAGCAGTTAAACTAAATACAAAAATCAACTAAAGAAAGTACCAAATAATATGAATTCAATAATTGATATAAATGAAAAACATGTTATTCCTAATGAATTGGCTGTTTTCTGTTGCTTAAAAAACTGTAATCAATCAACAATTTGTTATATTATTTTTAAGTCGATAAAATATAAACAAAAAATCAAAAAGAATAAAAGAAAAATATGTTTTCGATATTTTAATGGTATTTATTGAAACTGAGCGGGTTGGTATTTCTTATCGATAAGGCTGTAATCGCTAGCGGTTCGATAGAACATCGCAACTTGTCTTACATCTCTAGCCACAGCACTCGTGAACGTTCAACAGCAGCAAAATGACGAATGAAATAAATACGCATTAAAAAGCCAAAAACTTAAACAATTGCGAATTAAAGTGCAAAATTAACAAAACAAATCAAACAAAATATGATACATTCGAACAAGCGCAATTGATTGCCAGTTGAAACACAGTTCATTTAATCTCGCGATGACAACAATAACAAGACAAAAATCGCCGTCGTCGTCGTCGTCGTCGTCGTCGTCGCTTTTCGCAGTTGGCAGAATGAAATACTACGTATTTATTTTGATATTGTGCGGCGCGATTGCATCAGCAGCAAGACAAACCGCAGGTGTAAACGCCGACTCAGCAGAAGTCGTCAGCAGCAGCAGCGATGAAGAAAAGACGGTAAAAAAAACGAAGCAGAATAGCGGGAAATGCGGGTGTTCTCCCCCCCCACCCTCTCGTCCAGTGCTGCCAGAATTTTGCTTTCAAAAGTGGTTCAATAATTAATGGCTAATAACTAAAAAATTTTGATTCGCAAGTGGCTTAAAAAAATGGCTAAGCAGCAAAACAGCTAGAATTTTGCTATCAAAAGTGGCTGAAATTAAAAAATATAATTGCTAAAAAAAGCAAAAAAAAATATATCTACGTACACCCAAAAATAAATTTAAAATTTAACTTCAAACGCAAATTGATCGGCTATTTGTACATATTTTTAATAAATTATTTTTTTTAACAATTTTTTATTTTGTGCAAAATAATATTTTTTTCCAAAATTTTTTAAGAATGTTATAAATTTTATTTTTAATTTTTAGCTTAGCGCCAAAATAATGACTAATCAGAATCACTTTTTTTTGTATTTAAATGCATATCAATTAAAAAAATAGCCAAACTGGCTGCACTGCCTCTTCCCACTCCCCTACCGCAAATATTGAATGAACATTAATTGATTGCGTTGTGGTTTATCAATATGTCCATAGGACTGCACGGACCTTGCCCGCGACGAGGAGGCTTTGATGGTGTTCTCAACGCTGGGAGGCGGGCTAACTGCAATCGATCCGATAACAAGTGAAATACGCTGGACAATAGCAGATGGTAATTACTAGCACACACACACATAACACCCTCACACACACACACCCACACACACACACATGCTGAGAGTTCAGTTTCTTAGTTGTTGTTGCTAGTAAAGCAAGAAGTAAAAGGTAACCTAGTTTTATAGCGCGTGTCATGCTCAGCGTTGCCAGAAATAGCTAGATTTGCAATAAAAAAATCTAAAAAAATATATATATAATAAAGAAAAAATAACAAGAATTTAATAAATATACAATCTTAAAAATAATCATATATTTTTAATTATAAATACATAAAATGCGGAAACTCGCTAAAGTGGCAACGCTGTTCATGCTCTTTGACTCGTTGCCTTTCGCTCTCGCCTCTGTTAGTGTGTGTGTGTGCGTGTGTGTGTGGGATATTAAACATATGTTTACTTTGAAGTATCTGCGTTTCACTCGCACACAGAGCCTTGCATTCAGTGTTGCCAGAAAATAAAAATTGTAATTAACAAAAAATAAAATATGTAAATATAAAAAAAAATAAATAAAAGTAATAATAATAAAAATTAAATTTATTTAGAATATAAAATAAAAAAAAAAACAAAAAAAAAATAAATATAAAATTAAATGAACAATGGAAATAAATTAATGTAGAAAATAAAAATTAAATATAAATAATAAAAAATTAAATCAATTAAAAATATATACAAATTTAATATTTATTTTTAAATATATATATTTATGATAAACATAAATATAAATAATAAAAATTAAATCAATTAAAAATATATACAAATTAAATATTTATTTTTAAATATATATATTTATGATAAACATAAACTAGCTAAAATGGCAACGCTGATTCCATCCAAAGCCATTTCGCCATAATTGCTCAAAAGTGCAACATAAACAAGCGCAAGTCGCTGATGACCTCATCGCACAATAACAACAAAAACAACACAACAACAACAACTTGAAAGCAATAAACCATAACATGTGTGCATATCAGTGTTGCCAGCTATTGGCCATAAAAAAAACACCTATGGATGGTCGAAAAAGAGGGGAAAATAGAACTGTAAAAACAGGACAGAAATAGGACAAGACTTTTAAAAATGTCTGTGAATAGTTTATTAATTATTAAGGCTAAATCGATACTTTCGTTTGCTTTTTCGTATTGTACATAGTTCCAAAAGTGGCTAAAACTTTAAGTAAAAGTCGCTAAAAACTGCTAAAAAATATTTGAAAAAAATTAATCACTAATATTTCCAAATACATACAATACTAAAAATGGTGTCTCTAGTTCTTGTGGGGTCTACAAAAATGTCAGCAAAAATTTTAGATCTAACAACTTTTACCGACTAGAAAAAAAGAATATAACAGATCTGGCTGGAAAAAGCCTCAATTGGCAACACTGGTGCATACATTATATACCACACGTGCCGATATACACTTGTATATAAACCTAATTATACATATGTATGCAGTGAGCAGGCCCAGGAGATGCTGAATTTAATGGTTATTTGGAAATTTGAAACTACTGATAAGCGCTTGGGTACAGCTAGGTTCTATGTTTTAAATAGCATATAGGCGTAATTGTTGGAGCATGTTTGTGGCATGCGTAATCTCCACACGCTGCATGTTGCTCCTCATCAAAATGCCAACAAAACTTAATTATGGCAGTTTCATTGGGCTTATCACAGACACCGCTGATAACAGATTTTACAAGTTTAGATACAATAATAATTGTTCATAAAGTGTGCTATATGAAACTGCTTTGATTGACTTGAATATAGTTAGGGTGTAGAGAGCGGACTGATAAGCTAAGAACTTGATAACAAATATCAGGGTTGCAAACCGGGTTTTTACCGTAACGCATCCGAACAGAAATTCCCAAAATACTTTTATTTTTAACCAAAGCTTTACTCATTCCAGGAATATAATTTTAGTAAATCCCAATCGTTTTAAAATTAGGCTGCTTTCAAAATAAATATTTATAGGTATTTTCTTTGTCTAGCAAAGTTTTGGTTGCTCTGAAAGTTGTCAACGGAAAAATACTATCTATAAATGTTGTTTTTGGATTGATTGTGTTTTTGTTTGCCGAATTGTTGCTATTAATAGTGCGAAATTGTTATTGTTGCTTATTTCTTATTTAATATTTTATAAAGACAAAATTATATTGTTTTCTTATCTATTTAAACGTTTGATATTTATTTGTCAGCTATTATGTTGTTATGCGTTTCAACCGGCTTAACTTGGTTAATTGCCAAGTATTTTAGTTTTGTTTTATTGATCACAGAGCGGAAAATTATACGCCCACTTTTGAAAGATGTTTGCCTCTGATAAAAGCAGACGAAATATATTTAATATACCCAGTGGCGCAAATTGTCATTAGGAAATGTAATTGATTTAGTCAATACTTTTCTGCATTACATGGAATAGGATGTTTGAATATTCATTACAAAAGCTTACATTGTAATGCAGAAAGTTTGATTATAACATATCTAACAAAAGTGTTACTCATTACTATGGTATCCCTTGGTAATGCAGCTTTTCAGCTGCTATGCCTTTGGGTTTTTTCGCGACAAATTTGCATATTTTGTTGACGAATTTGATGAATTTTACGCTGTATTTCATTTCGTGTTGTGGCATAGAACTTAAAACATGTGTGGCACATCTGAAGTTTTCGTTTAGACATGCTATTTAAAATATTATCTGGAACTGCATAAATTAGACGCGTTTTTAATGTAATAACATTCTGAAATTTGCTGCGCTAATTGTTTCAGCCCTATTTGTTTCAGTCAAGCGCAACAAATGCTTTCTGCCATTAAAGCTATTGATTTATCATAATATATGCCGATATAAGTTATCATAATGCGTATTACCTCATCACATGTTTCCAGGTTTTTTGTTTTTTTTTTTTTATCAATTTCTTACTCTGACTCTGCACCGTTATTCGATTAGTAGGCCTATGCTAATTACTAGAGTTAAATGACCCAGCATGCCCCAAACAGAACTCTCCTACTGCACCTAACGCAACTATTACCAATTGTAGGCTCTCTCGGATAATTAACATCGGCTTGTGTGGGTTAATTAGTGATAAGGCTCAGGCTGAAGAAATGTGCGCGTTGGCAAGTGCCAAGTGGCGATAAAGTCCCGTCACATCGTCACATTTTTCATTATACGTTTCTTCTATTTCTACTAATTCCTCTACAACTTCTCTGCTCTTGTAGTTCTGCCACCCGCACTCAGTCAAAATAACGTTCTACTTTTAGTGTAAACACCAAATTTTGTAGCTGATATTGCCTGCATTTTGTGATTACCAGAGCTTTACATAGCGCTCTAACGTTTGACATTGATAAATTGCCAGACACTGTACATTAACTTTATGTATTGGTATATTTACGATCATATACCATCGTATTACTCGTAATATTTTCCACTTTGTTGTTCATTATTATCAAATGCTATATTTGTTTTAATTATCCTATTATTTGAGTCATTATTTATAGTGCTCTGGGCCAGAATTTACGAAAACGTTTTTATCGTTCTCATCTTCCTTTTCTCATTCTCTTTGTGTTTATAATTCTATCTATAACCATATATACATTTTATGATATGGGATTGCTCTACCGTATCTATAATCAGTGAGAGTTCGGCCAGCAAGAGTTGGACCATCAAGTGAGAGTTGGCCCAGCGAGAGATGCGCCAGCTAGTGAGAGTTGTGCCAGCGAGAGTTAAGCCAACGAGGGTTAGGCCATCGAGAGTTTAGCCAGCGAGAGTTTTGTCAGCGAGAGATGGTTCGACTCGGAGAGTTTCATAATATTTAATCCCCCTTACAACCCTCTAGTTGCATTTAATATCTTAAACGGCCTTGTTTGAATTATAAATCGTTAAAAGTCGCTGTAAGCCGATTCAGAATTTGCCTCTTTAGCATACCTGTCCAACTACCAAGTATATTGCATAATTTTAACAACAGAAACAATTAGCATTTTAATATATTTTGAAGTTGCCAACTGCCAGTTGCAGTCAACTTGGCTTAAGTTTAACATTTGTAGTATTATATATAAAATATTATAAATGGCACAATTAAAATCTTCTCTGTAATATGTTTATAAACAGCGAGACCTCTGAGTAATCTTATCTCAAAGTGTTTTAGATTTATTGCTCAACATATAATAAAAGTTACAAATTTATACAAACTTGATATAGACTGAATAAGTGATATAAAGCAAAGTTAAAGGTAATAGAGCTTTATTAAATGTTACGTTAATATTTTAGTGGGTATGACTAGCTGTAGCCTAACCTTGACTTATTAAACCAATTGTTGCTAGCTGAATATTCTATTTAACAATTATATATGTTTATAATTTTGCTTGCAATTTAGGATTGATAATACCTTAAAAAACTGTTATTTACTGTTTGCATGGGTTAAAGCCACCTGCACTCACAACGCCAATATTTGCTCAAGTGTTCGCTTTTCAAGAAGCCTTAAATCAATAGAAGATTGTGCCGAAATTGAACTCGAAATATGCGAATATTTACCGGGAGAACAAATTCGGGTAATACCCTAGTAAAGTAGAGATAAGGGTAATGTTGATTTTCTTTAAAATGTGTTTTGTATTTGTTTGGGAAAAATGTATTACCACTTGAATCATCTATTATTAATTAATTATAATATTTAACTAAATGCGAATTGATACATCGGTATCTTCTTTATCTTCTTTTAATTCGTTTCGATTTCTGATTATTCCCCCTCTTTCCATATGCTCCATACCCTGAGTTTTGAAGACTTATTTTAACGATATCAAATCTTTTTTCATAGAATTAATGCAATTTCTTATCATTCCTCCTTTCCAGATCCTCCTATTGTAGCAGAACCCCAGCAAAATTTGCAGATACCGCATTATCTGCCGGATCCACGTGATGGCAGCATTTATCAACTCGGACAGATGGGCAATCTGAAGAAGCTGCCCTACACCATTCCCCAGCTGGTGGCCAATGCGCCGTGTCGCTCCTCCGATGGCATCTTGTACTCGGGCAAGAAGAGCGACACTTGGTATATGGTCGATCCGAAAACAGGAAGACGTGAGAAGGTCATGGGATTCGGCGATGCCAATATGGAGGGCAAAGACGCCGATCAAATCGGTTGGGCTACGTCGCGTGCCATTTATCTGGGACGCACGCAGTATACGGTCATGATGTACGACAGCCAGGCCAAGGATAAGAATGCCAAGCCCTGGAACATAACATTCTACGATTACAATGCGCTCAGCGCGCCGCCAGAGTTGGCCAAGGAGTATGGTAGGCAGTAGAACAAAATGTTTAATCTATATAATTGCTAAAAGTATGCGTTTTTTATAGAGTACATACACCTGACCACCACGAGCAATGGACAGATCGTCACCTTGGATCGCAAACAGGGCAAGTTTCTGTGGCAACGCGACCTGAAGAGTCCTGTGGTGGCTGCATTTCTGCTAGGACCCGATGGACTGCTTAGTGTGCCGTTTACCACGGTCTCCGACGAGGCCTATCAGGCCATACTGGAGGAGTCCAAGACGGGCAATGTGAACACTGTGAAGCTATTGTAAGTATTGCGAGAAGAAAAAGCTTAGGTTCGGTTTGCTTTCGCTTAAAAAAGATTCTATTCCGATAAAAAGTAAAGGAGTCACGTAATAAAAGTATTCCTAATCATTTGATATGACTTTAGCCGATATTTGTGAGGTTTTAAAAAGTCATAGCGAATAAAATTGACTATACAGCTCAACATTATGTAAAGCCTGTACTCACAGCTCGCGCTACGCGCTCGTTATTAAGTCGCTTAAGAATAGTAACCAAGATTGTTTTAAAATTCAAAATAGTAACCAAGATTGTTTTGAAATTCGAAACGATAGGAACTGATTAATATTAACGGAGATCTATGCTTTCTAAAACATCCAAGATCCATGTTCTATGTTAATATTTGCAACAGTTGGCAATTACATTTTTAAAACGAACCAAACTAATATGTAGATCTTTTCATTATAAAGAACGCAACTAATTCCGTTAACCTCTTGCAGCCAATCGCTTTATGTGGGCGAACACGTGCGCGGTCTCTACGCGCTGCCCTCGCTGGTGGACAAGAATACGCCCCGCATTTCGACGACGCCTCCGATAAAGCTGCTCGACGGACCCGCTGCGGAGCCCAAAGATCATAATGATGATAACGATCCGCGCACCATTTACATCAACGATGTGCTGCAGCAGAATCCGGGCATTATGCTGGGGCATTACAACATGCCCATTGAGGTGAAGAAGAACAATCTGCATCTGTCGCCAACGCCATCGAGCAGCAAGGATGTGCATAGTCTGGCCACCATACACAACTACAACGATGGCTACGGTTTGTTGGCCAATAATGAGAAGAATGCCGCCGATATTGGCGTGCAAACGGATCCGGAGTTGGTCGAGATTACAATTGAGCCACGTCCAAATACGATTAATCGCACCAAGACGATTATTATGGCGAATAGCAACAAGGTGCAGGCGTTCATCAACGAATGGTTCATGGACCATCCCAGCGGCAAGGTGCATCAGATACTGATTGTCATCGTGATGGGCATGATTGCGCTCTTCTGGTACACCTGCAGCACCATGAGGGAGCTGCAGAAGCAGAGCGAGAATGGATCCAAGACGTTGTTGCAACAAAACAACGGCAGCACTGGCAACAACAGCAACGGTAGCAACGCCAGCAATGGCAGCAATGTCAACGCCCAGGATCTGATTGATCTGGGCAATGGACAGGTGCGCGTGGGCAAGATTAGCTTCAACTCTAACGAGGTGCTGGGCAAGGGCTGCGAGGGCACCTTCGTCTTCAAGGGCAACTTCGAGGAGCGCTTTGTGGCAGTCAAGCGCCTGCTGCCCGAATGCTTCACCTTTGCAGATCGGGAGGTTGCATTGCTACGTGAATCGGATGCTCATGAGAATGTCGTGCGTTATTTCTGCACCGAACAGGATCGACAGTTTCGCTATATTGCCGTGGAACTGTGCGCCGCAACGTTACAAGATTACACAGAGGGTGAACGCTCTCCGGAGCTGCGCCTCCACATCGACATGTGGCAGGTGCTGGTGCAAGCAGCCGCGGGGCTCAGTCACCTACATTCACTTGATATTGGTAAGTTAATGGAGTTGTAAAACATTAGGTGTACAAATTAGTTGGGTGCGTTTTAAAATTTTAGTTACAACTGTTCCAAATATTAACATAAAACATTGATATTTGGATGTTTTAGAAAGCTTGTATATCTTTCGATAATAATCACCCCATATCGCTACGATGTTTTAAAACATTTTTTTTTATGCTGTTAAAGGTTTCTAGATGTTTGGTCACTTAATTCTTTTTGTATTTTAAATTTTAAGTTTTAAAAATTTTCGCTGTGATCTAAAAACGTTACTGCTTCGGACATGTAGGTTTTCCGAAAGATTCTCCACGATTTCGAGTTCACTTATTTTTTAGGCAAAATGGGTTTTTGGGGTACCAAAAATAATTACCTTCAATATCGAACTTATTTTTGAGATGCAAAACAAATAGGTAAAGTCATATCAATTAATTAGGAATACTTTTTATTTAGTACCCTGACGATTCAAGTTGTTTTGGAAAATCAAAATTTTTTAAGCGAAATAAGAAACGCACCGAACTTATTTGAACTTCCAACATTTGTGGTTTTCTTTCTTTAACTGATTTTGTATTATCATTATAGTACATCGCGACATAAAGCCGCAGAATGTGCTGCTGTCGCTGCCAGATCCCAAGGGCAAGGTGCGCGTCATGATCTCCGATTTTGGTCTATGTAAGAAACTCAATTTCGGACGCACCAGCTTCTCGAGACGCTCCGGCGTAACCGGCACCGATGGCTGGATAGCGCCTGAGATGATGCGAGCGCAGCGCACCGTAAGTGGCAATAACTTAAATATTATAAAATATATATATACTAAAATCATTATTCTGATCTTACAGACGACAGCTGTGGACATATTCTCGCTGGGCTGCGTTTACTACTATGTGCTAAGCGGTGGTCATCATGCCTTTGGCGACACTTTGAAGCGTCAGGCGAATATACTCTCCCACGAGTACAATCTGACCAAGCTGCGTGCCGACGATGCCGAGGAGCACAGCAAAATTGTAAGTAAAGTGCAGTAGGGATATAAATTATTCTAAAATATCGATATTTCGATGCGTCGATGTTTTGAAAATGGAACAGCGATGTAAATAGATATATAGCATTTAAAAAACGATGCATCGCTGTAATTATAACTTTGTAACATGAAAAAAAAATATTGATTGAAATATTGCATTCCTAAATTATCGGAAAATATCCATATATCGACTAAAACCCCTTTTCGATTTTCCAAACGTCGATATTTTTACATACCTGTTGACAAAGTTTTTAATACTTCGATTTTATTGATGCATCGACGATATATCGAATTCTTAAAAACATCGATTTATCGATATGCGATATATCGGTATTTTCTACATTTTTAGACTGCTGTTCCATATTACATTAATTTTGTACCTTTACTACTTTTAGGTGCTTGCTGAGCAGCTGATATCCGATATGATACATCGGGATCCGCAGTCCCGCCCACCCGCGCGTTGCATTGGCAATCATCCTCTGTTCTGGGATGAACCCAAGATGCTGAGTTTCCTGCAGGATGTCAGCGATCGGGTGGAGAAGTCGCAGTTCAATGCCGAGCCCCTTAAGTCGCTGGAGAAGAACGGACGCATTGTGGTGCTGGATGATTGGAACGTGCATTTGGATCCGCTGATCACGGACGATCTGCGCAAGTATCGCGGCTATATGGGCGCCAGTGTGCGCGATCTGCTGCGTGCGCTGCGCAACAAGAAGCATCATTATCACGAGCTGACGCCGGAGGCACAGCAGCTGCTGGGCAGCATACCCCACGAGTTCACCAACTACTGGGTAGATCGCTTTCCGCAGCTCATCTCGCACGCATATCACGCCTTCAGTATTTGCTCCAGCGAGCCCATCTTCAAGCCCTACTACAGCAAAGGGTATCATTTCTCGCGTCCCTGGTACTTCGATGCCGACGATGCGCTCTTTCCCATGCTGATGCGGGATCCCAAACCGTTGCCCAAAATCGGCAGTCCCAAGAAGACGCCGCCGTCGGAGGCGCAGCAGCAGTTAAAACAGCGCAAGGGCGCCTACAACTTCAGGAAACCCCTGAGCGATGAGCTGATGCCGGGCGTGGGATTACAGCGTAATCTGGAAATGGATGCGCAGCCTGCGGATGTTGAACGGCGGGATGTGTTTGCCAATTTCAAGTTTCGACGCACTAAACAGAACAATCGAAATTACGGCAAACCCGAGCCGGATAAGGAGAAGTTCATCAGCTGGACGTTACCCTCAGCTAACACAGATTAAACCAGTAAGGACGGAGCAGATCAGTCGGACGTAACCGACCGTAGGAGACCCTGTACTTTATGTATATGCAATTGAGCAAATTGTCTGTTACATATCTTCGCTGTTTCTTATACAAACGTATTTAGCTACATTGACCCATTTCTTAAAGTACAGAGTCTAAAAGCGAAAACAACAACAATAGTGTAATTAAAAATCGTTTATTATTATGAATATTAGCATAATTATTATTAGAATTAGTGTTAATATATTGTGCAATTCTTTCTATGCAACAATTCCAAAACATGACCCATTCTATAGCGTTATCTGTTTAGCTAAATCTAAAATTCGATCAAGAAGAAGAACGTACTGAAATTGCAAATTGCTAAAGAAAACCTATTTTTTACATAAGACTATGTATAAGTATGATGATGAATAGCGAAGTGTATCGAATGTATCGAATGCACCGAATTTAACTGTGATAACAATTATTTTGACCTAGAATTTGTTTAATGGCCCAAGTGCAAGTTGAACTATCGAGTGAAAGTTCTATATTATATGATTGCAATACCTTTATATTTATACTAAAGTTAAGTTATCCTAAAATCAACAAACAATAGCTAAACCTGGACTAGAATTATCAAATATTGCACTTAGTATTAAAAGCAAACAGAAATTTAACTACTTTTTATGCAGGTTTCAACAGCCTCATTATTTTGCATTTTGTAAGTGTGTCTTAATTTTAATAAAAATATTATATATATAAACAAATATTGCATTTATTCTTTGACTAGAAATGCTAATAGTATTATTTTTATAAAACATATAACAATAATTTTGGCATAGTTACGGGTTTACATATTCAACAAATTCATAAATAATTTCAATATTTAACAATCATAAATAATTATATAGTTTTTTTTAGCTAAAACAGGAGATTTAACAGATTCCTTGGAAGAAACGATTTGCGGTTTGGCGTCGTAGTGTGACCTTAGCAGCGAGTGTGACCGTGCAATTTATTTACTTGTGCCCTTCTTCAGCGATTTCATTTCGTTATGCAGACAGTGCTTGAAGGCGTCCCAGCCCTCCGTCTTGGCCACCGACTGTAACAGTTGACCACAGTTTGGATTAAAGTTTCAACTCATTAACAAAACACAGAAACGGCACAAAGAGTGTGAAAACGGAAGATACAACAAAGCGCAGAACAGCAGAGATATGAGAGAAACAATAAGTTGATAAACTCAAAAGTGACCTAAACTGACCTTATCATCATCTTTTTTTTCCTTTGGCTCTGCGCTGTTATCAACAATTTCACCTGGCTGAAGCGTAACAAAAAATGAAGCAATAACTTTGTGTTTCTTTGGAACTTTAGACTCTAATTTCTAGCTATGAGTCAGTGTGTCAAAATCATACAAAAATATTTGATTAGCGAGCAAACGACAACAAGCTAATTAGCTAATGGAAGAGTTTTTTAGTCAGGCGTCAATAAAGTAACAAATAAAAAACAAATCAATAGAAACTAAGTTCCAGTTTTCACACAATAACTAAAATAAAAGCCAATAAAAATATGCTGTAATAGATTTTAATGCATGTTTTTAGCGAATTAATAACTTAAATAATATTAATTAAATGTTTTATAAGATGTATCTTTGTGTTTTTTCAACCAATCGAGTCGTTAAACAATCGATTACATTATGGCATAATATTACGATATTAAAGCTTAAGCGCAAACAATGAAAAGCTTAAAATTAAACTATGAAATGTAAACAGTAAACAATTAAAGCATACACAAACAATACACAGACATAAACGATAACGATAAATTAATGATTAATGCCACAGTGCATCGACATCAATGTAATAATCCAACTGGCGACAGACACTGTGACGCCAGTGCTGGAACATTGGATACTCGGGATCGTCGTAGCTATCCAGAGCCTCATTGTAATCAAAGAAACGACCACTTACTCTAAAGCCCCGATGTAAGCGGTCCTTCATGATGGCTATGAACTCCTTGTAGTGCAACAGACCGTCCCCATCCGCATCGAATATGGCAAAGACCGTATCTATTATGTGCTGACTGAGGCTGTAACCCGTGCAGATTTTGGCAGCACGTGCGAATTCATCTGGAAATAAGATCGAAAGGGTCATTTTTGCGATATATCGATTACTAGGGATATAGAGAAACATTGATGCTTCGGATGTCGATGACGTTAAAAAATATGTAATTTTTGTCATTTATCATTCCTTGTTTAACTTTGAATACGCATAGCTTTACCAAAACTCAACCGATTTTCAAGCCGTGTGGTTTGATCTTAATTATTTTAGTTTGAAATTAATATTTGAGTCATAAATAAAAAAAAAATATTTGAAATTTTTGTGAAAATTTTAAGACACCTTAAAAAATATAAAATTTTTGGTTAACATTTTTTTTTTTTTTAAATCATAAGAATTTATGTGTAATCGAATCATATTGCAAAATTATGCAGAGAAAACCAAACATAACGGCATTTGGTCGAAAAATGTAGATTTTAGGGCCAATAATGGTATCATATCTTCCATGTTTTGCAAACATCGATAAAATCGATGTTTCTCCACCTCTGATACTCACCCTTCGAGATGGCACGATCCGCCAGGGTGTACATGCGCATGGCAATGGTGAAATCGTCCAGATTGTTGAGGAAATGGCAAAAGTCCCGGAAATCATTGAAGGAAATGCCCTTCTCGTCCTTGACACGATTGAGCAGACGCTCGAGGAAGACGTCGTACTCATCGGTGGCCAAATACGTATAACGCAACAGGATCTTGGCGAAATCCAGCTCCGTAATATGTGTCTGGCCCTTGGAGAACTCGCTGAACTCCAGTTCAAGCACCTCCGTTTGCAGGTTGTCCATGAACCGATAGAAATTATCATAGTTAATGTAGCCGGTGCCCCGCTTGCCAAACAGATGCAACTGCAGTGTTGTGGCAACCTGATGACGCCGCTGCAGTCCCTCGCTATCGTTCACATAATCCCGCTGGAAATCGGATACAACAGGATATTATTAGGGGATCACCAATTTGAGCTGTTCATTAGTGATACTCCATGAGGACAGGCGCATGCTGGAGAGCTTACCTCGGATTCGAGGGTATTATCGGTTGGAGTTTCTGCATCGGTTTCTTGCGATGCATCGCCGTGTTTCTCCTTCCAAGCGCCGCTGAATATGCGCTCCATCTGGGCGTTATTATATACATAACGTACATAGGGATAACAGGAGAGTTTGGGACGGGGGGAACAAAGGGTTGTTAGCGTTGGAGAGAAGAAAAGTTAGGTCAGGTTTAGTTAGGGTAAAAGTAATACCATAGGGAACGTAAAAAGAAACAAAACGTAACGTAACGTAAGTGCATAACGTAACGAAAGCAAACAATATATACAAATTATATACGTACTTATAAGGAAAGAAGGCTATAAATATAGTACAAAGGCGGCTCAACAGTTCTATAATGCTGTTTCTCTGTACAATAATAACGACATGTTACAAAAAGATATAGAAATTACAATAATTATAATAAATAACATAACGTAACAGAAATTAACATAACGTAACGTAAAACTTAAATACTGCTAAGCTTTAGTTTACGTTTTTGTCTGTAAGCTCAATAGAGATAACATAACGTAACAGAACTCAACGTAAAGTAATAAAAGCTTAAATAACGCTAAGCTTCTTCGTATGCTCATCAAGTATATTTTACAACGTAAGCGCAGTTTCGGACTTTAAATAACGCTAAGCTGCTACGTAACGTAAGCGCTGTTTCTGTCTGTAAGCAAAGCTCAATATAGATAACGTAACGTAACAGAACTGAACGTAACATAAAGCTTAAATAACGCTAAGCTTCTATGTATGCTTATCAGGCATATTTTACAACGTAAGCGCAGTTTTGATACTGTTAGCAAAGCTCAATGAGGATTTTCGGAAACTTCTCTTTCTTCACTTACAAGTCCCTTTTTTGGTGGACTTGATTCCTGCTTCGTCTCAATTTTGTTCTCTTCATAAGGCACTAAACGTCTTCGCTGTTTTATTTTAAATTTAAATAATTATATTAAAATTTATAAATAAATAAAATAACATTAAATTATATTCAATAAAATAAAATAATTGTAATAATTGTATGCTTGTGGCTTACATCCTTGCACTAACGCTGGCTAAGATAATTTGTTTAGATTTGTTTTAAGATTAGTTATCGAATTTTAATAAACATAGGAAATATTAAAGCTTACAGTTTCCCTTGTCTTGGCATCCAGATCGGTACCCTGCTTAAATGCACCCGCCAAAATCGAAACAATCTATTAAATTATACAAAATAAATTGCAAATTAATATGTAATCAATAATAAATAAATTAACAACACTAAACGACATATAAGATAATTAAATGTTTGTTTGAATCTCGAACTTACGACTAGAAATTCACTTTTATCCACGCGCTGATTGCCGTCCGTATCAAACATATTGAAGGCAATGCGAAAGCCCGATTTGGGTTCTGTATGAAGAATATATGTTTAGTAAAGTGGAGGATTTGTTTAATTGCATATTACTTACTTGTTAAAACAGATAGGAGAAAGAGGTACTCCGTGTAGGAAACTATGCCTGTAGAATAAACAAATAATATATACGTTAAATATATATTTACATAAAAATTGTCAGATAATTGTTCATCTTCGTATTATTACAAATAATACTTAATTATTATAAATTCACATTGATTTTTATCTTAGACATAGGTATGAGATTTCGGGTGGTTAAATTTTATACATAAAACCAAAAACAAGTACTGATACTTTTAATCTTTAGACTAGTTTATAACGATTACAAATTATACTATTGTAGATAATATTTAATTTAATTTAAAACAAATTTCAATAAATGTGTTTTATGAATTTTAAACTTTATACTATAAAAAGCAAAAATCTAGAGTTTTCTACAATAAAGAATAACAAATGAACAATAACAATAACAAAACAGATTACTCACTTAAGTATAATAGTATAAACACAGATTATATTTAATCTACTAAAAGTTTGACTGATAATAATAATGCAAGCTAGCGTAGACTATTATTTTTAACGGAAATTGAACCAATAATAATAGAACTACTGAATTTGACCTAAAACCAAAACAATTATTCAAAAATTAGGGAAACATTTATAAATGTTCTACTTAATTTTGCTTTAAGATAAATTAGACAATTAATAAAATTATTTAAAACTTGTAGAAAAATTAATGCTAAATTCTACTTAATTTAATGTTATTCTTAAATTAAAACACTTATTTAAGTTCTTGCTTCCCCCTCACCTTTATCACGTATATTGCGAAATAGACGCGTTGAGCCCTTCTTCACAGCCGGAGTTTGATCTTTGTACTTCTCCACCTCATCGACGCCGAGCACCCGGCGCTTCAGACGCGCTGCAAATGCAATAATTTTAAATACTATATAAATTGTTAATTAGGTTGTAAATACTTACGTCTGGGCTCTTGTTCCACGACGGATTCGAGAAAGTCTTGGGGCGTCATGTACAGCTGATCGTCAAACTCGACGGAGGCGAACTTGATGAAGCGTCTCTCTCGGGCCGTGAGTTTGATGTTTTCCAGTTCGGTTTCATCGCGATGCTTGGGAATAGTTAAAGATAAAAGATGAATCGTTGCGTTAAGTTGGTGTGTAATGCGATATCTGCTGGGAATATATAAATATATATATGTTTAAATTGGCATAAATCAGCGTAAAACGATGACTTGATTTCCGCCGCGCCAAACACAAAGAAATCCGATCGATATCGATATCGAGAAACGTCTGCTGACATTTTGATTAATGTCGCATGCGTCGAAGTTGAATTTCGCGCATGGAGATAATAATATTATGAATTTTGTTGGGGCTTTAAACTGCAATATTGATGGGCTGGTAGAGCAGATTCCCACGTTAAGCATGGCTAATCCAATTGGCAAATAAACTGCATAATTGATATGGTTTTCGGCTCAGTGTTTTTCGGGGGGTATAAATTGACTTAAGCTGCCATAAATCTGACATTTAATGCGCCACACAGAGCCTCAAACTGTAGGCAGGCGAATGACTCAATTGCAACGCTCCTTGGCTCTCTGGCTTCAATAAAATCAACAAAAACTAAAGGCCAAATTTGAATGTTAGACATGTGCAACAGCAACAGCAACAAGAGCAACAGCAAGAGCACTTAACGCCCACCAGTGTGATAATTCTTCATAACTGGGCTGACATCATCCAGAACACGCACAGTGGCACAATCGGTGAATTTAATTTATTTTCAAATAATTAATTTCTATTTATTAAACTATTAACAAGATTATTAAAATATATTAATTTATTATTTCGATTTTTTTATTTTTTTAAATGGCGCAATTATAATAATTTGTATTCTGTATGAATGATCACTATAAAATTATAAATGCAGAACGAATATATCTTTTAATAAACTTGGAATAAAGTTTTTTTGGTCAGAAAGTTAAATAAAAATATTGAAAAATGCTTGATTTTTTAGAAAATCTTGCAAGTGTCGATGGTTCTGAATTACTTATAATCTTCCGTCATCCTTATTAGTTTTTGTTGAATATTTGGCCGTGTGGCAAAAACTTTGTTGAATAAAACAAAAATTTTCAAATTTTAGATGCTGTACCTAACAAAATAATTATTTAAATTACGTTAAATTTTGTTTCTAACAGTTTTTAAAAATTTTCTATCGTATATAATTTTTGGCACCTTAAATTTAGCGGTAGAGCCACTGTGCGGCGATGTAGCAGGAGCTGCAGGCGCTGCAGGCTAAGACAGACGGCAACAAATTCAAAATTCAAAATTCAATCGCAATTCAACATACGATTTATAGTTAACAATTAAAACTCATTCATCATCAGCAGCAGCAGCAGCCGCAGCCACAAGATTCGAGCGTTTGGGGTTGTCATAACTCGCCTGCCAGCCAGCCAGCCTCTCTTGGGGGCAAGCTCGCATGCCCCATGCCCCATGTCAGGGACACCAATCACGCTAAGCCAAGCTACCACGCCCGTGTCTGGCATTGTCTGGGATTAGTGGGCGTATCAACTCAGCGCACAGATCCGATTGATAGATAAATCTGCAGTAACTGACAGCAGCTCTCAGTGCGCTCGATGCTGGCTGTCAGGTGCGTGGGCGGAGTTCGCAGCTACTTTGCCACTTCATCAAATGACAACAACTCCGCAAATGAATGCACTTATCATTCCTCTCAATGCAACAGCAACTGCCACTGCAGCTACTACTTGCCACAGTTTTCAAGGTGTGTGGCAAGCTTTTCAATTGCATTTCGATGCCATTCATTTCAATTAGCCATGCGCCAGATGCAAATAAGCATAGAATATGCATGTAAATAGATTGGATTTCTCTGGGTTTTCCTCAATGCGTTGCAATTTTATTAGATTTTATTTGAATTAATCTAGAATAAGAGTCGTAGAGACGAGCAATTAAAGTAGTAGATAGAAGTTTTTGAAATTACCTAATACTATAACTTTATGTTCAATATTATATTCAATAATATAAAGTTCATTTAGGACAGACTTGCTATCCAACCACAGCCCACACCATAATATTCACCAGTAAGGAAATTTCTCTTCAAAATTGGGTCAGCAAGAGTTGGTCCACCGAGCGTTTGACCAGCGAAAGTACGGCCAACGAGAGTTCGGGCAATTAGAGTTAAGCCAGCGAGAGTTAAATCAACGAGAGTTCGGGCAACGAGTGTTGGGCCAGTGAGAGTTCGGCCAGTGAGTGTTCGACCAGTGAGCGTTCGACCAGCGAGAGTTCGGAGCTGGGCCAGCGAGAGTTCGACCAGCGAACGTTCGATCAGTGAGCGTTCGGATAGTGAGACTTCGGAAAGCTCGAGTTCTGCCAGCAAGAGTTCGGGACAACGAGAGTTTGGCTAGCGAGAGTTCGGGCAGCGAGAATTCTGCCATAGTATTCGGACAGCGAGTATGCGGCAAGCGAAAGTTCGGTCAGCGAGAGTTCGGGTCAGCGAGAGTTCAGGTCAGCGAGAGTTCGACCAACGAGAGTTGGGCCAGGGAGAGTTGAGGCAACGATTTCGGTCATCGAGAGTTGCGCCAGCAAGAGTTCGGCCAAGCAGGAGAGTTCGGCCAGCTGGAGTTAGGTAGCGAGAGTAAGACCAGCGAGAATTTTGCCAGTGAGTACTTGGCAAGCAAGAGTTCGGCTAGCGAGAGTTGGGCCAAACAGAGCTGTAGAGCATGTAAAACTTCGATATTGCCAAAAATAAATATATTGAAGCTTCGATATTTCAAAGCATCCATATATCGACGAAAATATCGAACTTTATTGTAGTACATACGAGAAATTCATAGGTACATCAATTAAGAGTAGTCAAATTAGATTAATAATAATATTTCCAAACAATCTTATTTACACAGCTAACAACAGACTGATTCAACAACATATTACGCTTAACTTTTACCCAAAAAAATAGTCAAAAATCGCAGGCATAATACAGATTGACAAAGTAAATTGCCGACTGTTGCTATTAGCTTTGGTAACAAGCAACTTGGCCTAAAGTAAATATTGATTGTTCGCACCCCAGAAGAGCGCTTATCAGTGTTCTAACACGCAAGGCGCGTCAACAATGCGCCAACAACAACTATCACAACAGACAACAAGTTTAGTGATAATTGTTGTTGTTGTTGTTGTTGCTGTTCAATGAACTTGGACACAAAAGGAAAACAAAAACAAAAACAAAACAAACACAAATGACAAGAGGCGTCAACAAACGCTGATAACGGCCATGAAACACATTTTTTAAAGCGAAAATAAATGAGTAATCATCAAACGTTTTTTAATTAGATGTCGATCTAAGCAAGTCATAAAACTCAAAAGCGCAGGCGAATGTGCCGAGCAAAACAAAACAAAAAAACACACACAACACGTAAGGTGGCGAACAGCTGTTTGGTAACGTAACGCGTAACGCAACAGCTGGCGTAACGTAAACTGCCCCAAGCTAAAAATAACTGCGCGAGTCTTTTACGGTCAATTATTGACTTTTCCCACTGTGCACTCTACACTGTTCACAAATGTTTTAATTGCTTGCATTTTCAGCATGCTTATTACCAGGCTTTTTTTGCGCATTGCCAGCACTTTGTTACTGGAACTGCGATATTTAATAAAGGCGGCAAGCGCCGCCAAAGAGAAAGCCCCGCCTCCCACTAGCGTAAGCAGGCGTTGTTGGCTCTTCGCCTGGAATTTGGTGCCGTAGCCCGTGCTGGCGTTTCTGTAGAACGATTTGCCCACATTGAGACGTTGTCGCGGCGTAAGCAACGCACTCGATTTAACCGTTAGACGCGCCACTACGTTCGTCATTGTTTAATCGCTCACTTTCTGCTGCTGCCAAAGAAAAACGTTAACCGAGTGATAAATAGAAACACGTAAGCGGGCTAGTCACGTAATGGCTGTTGGCGTTGCCACACTGACAAGCTAAACGCAGTGTTGTATGCGACATGCGAGCGATTGGCGGGAGATTTGAATTGTGTGGAAAATTGAATAAATTAAGCACACGAGGAGTAAACAATTATATCAGGCTGTAAATAATAAGAATATTAATTAACACTATTATCAATAGCAATATTAACCCTTTATGGCTTAAACTCAGATTTTTATGAAAATTTTGTTGTTTGGACTTATATTATTATTATTATTAATTATTATTATTATTATTATTATTATTATTATTATTATTAATTAAAAAAATTAATTCTTTCTATTTATTTGTACTTTGTTTTTAAACAGGGTAAATTTAATTTAAATCTTTTAAAATTCTAAAGCAACATACTCGTATAATTTTAATTATATAAGAAATATATTTTATATTTAATAATTATATTTATTATTATTATATATTTATATTCAATGTTTATGATTATTTGAAATTTGATAAGAAACTCTAAAAACAAATAAATTTACAATAATATTTCGTGCATATTATATTGCATATATTAATTATATTATTATTAATTATTTCATAAAAAAATGAATAATGCAGAGCAGCATTGAATAATTGTTTGAAAATTAAGAATGGAATTGAAAAATAACACTATTTAAACAGTATGCAGAAATTTAACCCCGTCATATAAAGGGTTAAATATAAATAACTTAATACAAAAGTAAATAACTAAAAACTACTTTCGACAGCAAAATTAGATATAAATATTGAAATCTAGAATTTTCCTGGGAAATTTTCATTTGTAGCTGTTACTAAGAAGTCATTAATATGTCAATGCCTTCAATCAATATTTGATATAATTATTATTAGCCTGTATGGCTGGACCCGTATTCAATCGATGATATCAGGAAAAAACCCCAAGTACCTACAAGTGGAAGGAAAAACTACCGACGTGCCGGAACCTACGTGCCCAAAATCACACAAGTTTCCTAATTACGCGTTGCTGAATAATAAATATCTTAAAATCCTGGCAACGTCAATTGCTGCGGTTTTCACCGGAATACTACGAATAGTGCAATCAAGCCGTAACAAACAAGAAACATTTGACGCATTTTTGCTGAATTCCGAATTTTAATGATCCATATCCGAATTTGCTTTTGCCCATTGACGCGCCCGCATTGTTGTATTCAAATAAGTATTATTGCGTCAGTTCCAAGTCCAAAGCTCAAATGACTCACGATAGATTTAGTAAAGTACAACAATTTTGGAAACGTACGACACCAAAAAAAAAAAAAAACGCGCTAAGAAATCAATAAAACTGTCGAAACACAAGGAGAACAAATGTTCCAATACCGGTTTTTCCCCAATACAAATTCAATAGAAATGTTCTGAGCAAAAAACAAGAGGAATATACTTATGTCTGAGGTAAAGAAAATATCGATTTCATCTGTTGCACTTGTCTGCCCAGGGTCTGTAGGAGGGAGGGAAAGGAGGGAGGGAGGTAGAAACCCAAGCTGCGCCCTTTGGCCACAGGTGAAGGTGAAGTTGTAGACTTCTACGATCGGTTGACAGTTGTTGCTGTTGTTGTTGTTCTTGAAATGAAAACTGGTCGAAATAGAGCTCTATGGCATTGTTTTAAATCTCTTGAGAAATTCCAAATGCCTCCCAGGCGCCGCCGTTCGCTCGGTTTCATTTTCTGACCAGTTATGAGCTCGTAAATTATTGTTATGTTATATGCCAAGGATTGTGTTTCCTTTCCCATTTCCTGCGAAAGTTGTAAAACTCAGATACATATGGTACTGCATGGAGCGCCAGTCGCCAACTCGGTAAATCCAATTCACAAGCCATTAAACCATATAAATATCGGTTGGCGCATAAAAACGCAGATCTCTTGTTGACGCCTCCAACAAACATTGAGAGCGAGATGGAGCGATCGGAGAGACAGAGTGAGGGAGAGGGAAAGGGAGAGCGAGTAAGTGCGGATCTGCTGTAAATATCCTACGGCCATAATACAGACATTCATAAGCTCAATTCGTTTATTTTTTGGTAGTAATAAAGTCGTTTCAATTAGCTTTTGACTCAGCAGCCGCTACGGTTTTTTTCCACTTCAGCCAAAAATGTATGAAGACTTTGAGAGGGCTGCAGTCGGGTGTGCTTGAATAACAAATAAAGTTGGCAAAGTTTTAACATAATATACTTATAAGATTCAATACCTTTCCTTACGAGAAATGTGAAAATCATATCCTACTCTATTCAAAATTTAATATCCCTAGCTCTTATAGTTTCTGAGTTCCTTCCGACTAGCAAATTTGTTTAAGTTTCTATAAATTGTACTCTGTGATTTTATAGCAATTGTCGAAATTTAAGCATATATTTTTTAAAATGTTTCGATTTATTAACTTTCTGTAAAAGAAACATGTTTAAATGGAATTTTTGAGGGCACTTAGATCATATCTTTCTCCATTCATAATTTGGTATCCCTAACTCTTATACTTTCTAAGTTTCTTCGGACTAGTAAAACTAGCATATATATTTTGGATATTATTAACTTTCTGTATAAGAAAGATGTTGAAATGAAATCGTTAAGAGTATATAGATTATATTTTACTCCATTCAAAATTTGGTATAGCACCTATAGTTTCTGAGTTCCTTCAGACTAGTAAGACCCATATGTAAATTTTCTTTTATATAAAATTTCAAAAAATTGAAAGCTGTAATTTTTAAGATATTTTTTATTTTATTTTATTTTTACAGCAATTATCCTATGCACCAAACTATCATACCCCTTTTCACATTTCGTCTTCACGGATCCATAACAAATTTTTGTTAACTTGACCCTAAACTTAGCGCCAGCCCTAGGGGAAAGCCCATGCGTTTCTTTCGTGGTAAATTTGATTTGGTACTCAGTTAATTTATGCTTTGTTCCAGAGTTAATTAGTTTGGCTTTTAATAGCAAACATAACTCTCTGAGCTATTAGGTAATACTCAGGCGATTAACGCATCATCTAACGGTAAAGTTATGAGATTGATATATGAGCTGGGTACGCTGTAAGTAATGTTGTCATTTGTCTTTCTCTCTCTATATCTCTCTTTTGCTCTGACTGTTTTAATAAAGATTATTGAGATATGTCAACGTTACGGGTATTCTGACGAAATCGCCGTAGAATCTCGTTCTCTCTCTCCCTCACTCTCCTCTCTTGCCATCTCAGCTGCTCAATGATCGTTTCTGAGCATTTATTGATCGTATTTTTTTGATAAAATACTTGAATCGAAAAAAGTTCAATGTCAATGCTCAATCAGTTAAAGAATATTTTGTGTCAAGTGTTTGGGATGTTTGAGCTGGAACAGGGGGCGTGGTGTTGGGAAAGGCGCATGGGGAATGCCACCACCTGTTGAGCAAGTTCAAACGAACTCATTGAGTTGTAATTAAATGGAGAAGGACCACACACAGAATATTTATAAAAAAATTATAAATACACAGAGAGAAAAAATTTAGAATTTTGTTCTTAAAAAAGTGCATTTTAAACTTGATAATGCTATAGGAACAAATATGGTAAAGTTGAAAAAACAGAACGTAAAATTTAATCAAAATTATGTAAAAGTAAAAAAAATAATTTAATTTTCGGCGGTGTATTATTATTATTAGTTTGTGTTTTATTTATTTAAACATAATAATTTTTTAATTTTTTTTTTAAATTGGCTTTAATTTTATCTGCATTCCCTATATAATTTTTAATTGGGCATTTCTAAAATGCAATTTCTGTAATTAAGTTCATTTTTCTTTCTGTGTACACACTCGTAAATCTTAACGGCATATGCGGGGCCAGCCCAAGAGCAGGGGTCGGAGGCAGGGGGTCGGATGCTGGTGATGCATCATCGGGCAGACAAAAGCCAGCAAAAGGGTGACAAGTACAGCTATAAAATTGCCTAAGGACGAGCCTCAAAACATGGCGAGAAAGAGAAAGGGGCAAAATAGAGGGAGTCTTTTTGAGAATACAGGGTATTGGTAGCCGGTTTATAGGCCTGTTCAACAAGTTGCAGTGTTGTTACTTCCAAGCGGCATCTAACATCGGGCTTGATTTATGTGGCGGCCCCTGGTGCCAACAATAGTCCGGTTGTCGCTCCAATTACATCACTCAAACTACAGTTAAAAGCAGGAGAAAGAGAGTCAGAGAAAGAGAGTGAGAAAAGGCTAAGAGAGATTGGGCCAAAACATCTGCAACGTCGCTTGGCTGTCACATTAGGCCACACTAATCAGACGCTAAGCCAAGTTTATCGCACAACAAGATCTCCAAAAAGGATTACAGTCTAGACTGCAGACTATCCACGCACCCGACTCCCTCTCTATCTCTCTCTCCCACTCTTTGTCTCTCTTTCTCGCTCTCTCCGTGCGTTCTTAACGGTTTAGCTGTCCGGTTTGTGCCTCCTGCTTGACGACTGGCGCTAGTCTGCGGCTCTTCAGCAGCTGAAGAATTCCTCAATGCCACTCGCTTGTCTTTTGTTGTGCGTTTGATTAAGTTTTGATATCAAAAGTGTAACCCGAGCTCTGATAAGATTCTTCTTCTTCTTCTTCTTCTTCCACTCGGCCACCAGAGAGTTTTTATTCTATTTCTCCGTCTGTCTCTAATTTTATTAATTGTTATTGCCGCAAAGTTCCATAAATTTGTTGTTTGTCTTCTACGCGTTCCACTGATTTGGTTAATAGCCGCGATATTGATATCGATATCGATATCGACATCCACCACAATAAAAATTGCTCACATTAAAACAAAAAGCTGGAATGCAACCTGCAACATTAGACACAGAGTTGCCTGGGAACAAATTCAACCTCCAATACAAGAAGCTGCCACAGATAAGCGGAAATATTCGAATGGAATTTTTGTTAGAGATGAAAATATTTAAATATTTTCGAGTTATGCTAATTCTTTAATAAATAGATATTTTTTGTTCACAAAAATATTTAAATATATTTGAGTTATGCTAATTTTTTTCAAAATGGATATTATTTGTTTACATATTATGAAATTGTAAACATTTTTTGGCATTTATTTTTAAATAAATCTTGAAAATCTATGTCAAAAAACATTTTAAAGAAATTCCCAAGCAAGCTAATAATAGTTTTTGATTTATGTGTGTTTTGGGAATTGATTTTTGAGATATTTATTACGTTTTTCAAATTGTTGATGATTCACAAAATTTTGCTGAAAATATGAATAAGCTATTGAAATTTTTTAGTGTCAAGAGAAATAAAATAACAATATAGTACAAATTTGTTAGAGTTTTATAGGTGCTTTAAAATCTTATAAATTATTTAATTTATTAATATTGACATTTATCTTAGTTTCTTCAATTTTTTCTACATTTTTAAACATTTTCTATTGTAGCATTTTATTATAACAAATAGTTTAATGGAGCTCATCAATTTTGTTATTTCTTGTAAACTCTGCTCGTGTAAGAATAAATTTATTAAAATGTTTTCTATCAATTTGTTTTTTTTTTTACTGTAGTTCAGGGTTCCCATGATTCGGCTTGAAGGTGCCCTTCACTTGCCCATCAATTGCTCAACACTTTTACAGACTTATGGGATCCCATTAAAACGAAGCCTTTAAAAATTTATTAAATTGTCATCGATGTCTGCCAAATTAAAATGTCAACCGGCAACCAGTTAACAAAAAGAATAAAAGCGTCGCAAAAAACGAAGAAGAAGAAATGTATAAAAGTAAGTGTCATAAAATTGTGTGACAGATTTCTTTGATTCATTCGACTAATAAATTAATCGAACAGATTGGGCGTGTCTCAGCCCCAGACTGAAATCAATGCCAATGCGGCATGCATAAATATTTTGCCAAATTAAATGAGATTCATTTAGCTGTCGTCGTCATGTGGGAATGCAGCCAAATGGCATCGATACAATACGATATGATTCGATGCCACTCGATGTGGCATGGCTGTGTTGCATGTGTCGAACGCATAACTTTGATGCTGGCCAACTGATGATGACATTCATGGCATCATAAGAGCTGATTTGCGAGGCGCCAGACGCGGCATGATTAAGAGATCGGTTTAATAAATGCTTATGGGCAGTATAACACTACGCTTATGAGTGATATTCACTCTATGGGCACTTGGAAGTAATACTATTCACTATAAACACTCTAAATACTCGCTTGGAGTTGTGTTATTTGACAATTTGTAATGCTGAGTAGTCTATCAAAGGTGAAAACTTAAAGAATGGAAATAAATGCTTATGGATAGTATAGTATAACACTTATTATAATAAAAGGGTATTTAAATATATGAAAATATATGAAAATTTAAAGGTTTTGTTCTTGTATTTAATACTTGAATCAAGAATTTTCTGTCTTTTGGAAAAATTGTTTTTGGATCAAGAGAGTTTTTGATGACAGTACAAAAACTCTCTCTATTTTCTCCCAGTGCATCCCTGATTTTGAGGATTTACTTTTGAGTGATGGGTGTTTAATGGTATGGTATTGAATATATATTCCTTAAGATGCTTTTAATTACAAGAAAGTATTCACCCACTCACAAGTACAAGTGAATACCAAGTACTCTCACTCACTTACAAGCTGAAACGGGTACTCATTCATTGAATACTATCGTCATCCAAATGCAAAGCAATTGCACTTAGTGAAATGGGTCAAAATCAAATCAAACTTGGCATTGCCACAATTCCATCCTTAAGATCATAAATTTTGCGGCACCTGTTGCGATCATATACTTTGATTGCCAGCTCATAAATTATCAGCGTAGCTGCAGCATTAAGTAAAAATTGCCAAAGAAATACTATAAAAAAGCAAAAAGGAAAATTGTGTGGCAAGAAGCAAAGGAAAAGGAAAGAAGGAAAAACCAACGGTGTCCACTGTCAACGTCTAGTCGCAACTGTGGCAACTCTGGCAACTGGCTGAACCACTTCCCAACTTGCCGAGGTGATTCCATCGATCAGCTTGGCAAATGTTGGTAAAACGTAACTATTTTATGCACAGTTTATTGACTGTAAAACGCCCAGGGGCGTGGCAAATCCACTAAATTAGAATTACGCTTGGCTACGAAGAGAAAAACGAGTTGGTTTATTGCAAGAGATTATACAAGATCTTGTTACAAATAACGAAACAAAAAAATACTATCTGCCAGTTATCTATGTCTCGGAGAATATGCTAAAGTGTGAGCAGGACACTATTGGCGTTATTGTGGAGTAATCCATTTCCATTAGGTGTTCTACAAGCAGGTTGTTCAGTTGCTCGGACAAATCATCCAGATTCAGTATCCCAATGGCTGCTGAGGTGTACGAGTATCTGGGACTTGGCTCCGAATGGGTGAGTGCAGCGCTCAGTTTGTGGGAGATCTAAAAAAGAAAGTAAAATAGGGAATTTATTATAAATAATTTTAATAAGAAACCTGAGAAATCGGAATGTGGGATACCCTACACTCTATATTTTAAATATAATTAAAAAGCAGCAATGGTTCTTCTGACGTTTTTATGTACCATGCTTTAATAGCCGCCGTACCCGAGGTAAAAGCCCGATTGTTAAATAACTTTTGTGTTTATTTTCGGATTTCAATATGCTTTTCAGAATAGATAAATATTATAATAGAGTGTAAATATTTTGAACATCAACTTTTTGCGTTTAATATTACGTGTTTTTTTTATTTTTATCGATTAGATCTTAAATAGGGCGTGACATCAAATATTTCAAATAAACTTCATCTGCTTATGACATACGCCTACCTATATTCCAAAATTGGCTGCTCTAGCTCTTATATTTACAGAGATCTCAACGATTATGCAGACGGACGGTCCAGTCTTTTCCCATTTCATAACTACATGAAATCTGAATCGGAGATAAATTAAAATATATCTGATTTTAGTAATGGGAAAAGTAGGCGGTTGAGTCAAGTTTAAATATATTTCATACCGAATAGAAAATATCCTTAAGTCTTTCTAGCATTGTTTGCTGAATCTGTAGGATATGCCCGGAAACAGTTGGTGTTGAATTTGGAGTTGGATTATGATGAGCTATGGTTATAGCAGGAGCAGCAAAATGTTGACAAAACTTGGTCCAATAGGTTACAAGAATTTGTCGCGCATTCTGTGATATTGAACGCTGTCTAAGTCTGATTCTTTGCTTGCATTTGCGCCGACTTATGGATGTGGTGTTATCCCTGGATTCATTAAGGCGCAGCCAGACATGCAGCAGCGGCACAATGCAGCGATTTCCCACGGGAAGACTAGCCTGTTTAGTTAAAATCGGATTCTGACCTCCTGCATAACGCCTGCAAATGCCGCCTCTCTGGGCAAGTCTAAGCGCTGGGCGTCTGTGCTCACAACTAACCGATATGAAGAGTAAAAAATATTATTTTGGAATTTAATATCATGGATATAAATATGTATTTAACTATTTACCGTCTTTTGCTATACCAGAGTTGTCGCATTTGCAGCATAAGCAGGGTTTGTATTAGGCACATTTTAATTTAGCCAAAAAAAAATTTTTTAAAACTTAAAATTTCTTTTAAAATGCTAACTTGCTATACATAGGTTTAGACTTCAAACAGAACATCTATGCTAATTCTAATACAAATTCCAATTTTTCTAATTAATTATCTATTTATTATTCAATTTTCCGTTAGACATCTTGAAATTATCCATCCATTTTGTGTTTGTTTTTGCCGCATGTCAAAGTGACTTTGAATTGCTGTTGCAAGACAAGATAATTTATTAAACTGATCGCATTTTAATTAGTCATTGCAATCACATTTGAAACTATTTACAAATCAATTATTATGACTAGCCACTACGGCAATCACTTCCAGCATAATCGATCACCCAGCTGGGGCCGTAGAACTCCAATGCCATCCGGCGTTCCAATGCAATTTGCATATAGCGCCGTAATGTTTATGCCAAAGTTGCCGGAAATTTTTGATGCAATTTTTCGTAGTTTTATAAAAACCAGAAAATATTTGCGAAATTTGTAAATATAAAACGTAGTTCATCAAATAGTTCTAAGAATGCATCGCTTTTGACATATTCCATTCTCTGCAGGGTTAATGGCTTAAATCGTAGCACTATTTTCATCTATAACTTGTTTACAGTTTACCATATTAATCAGTCAATTGGCCCAAGACAAGGGGACAGCACTGGACACACTACTAGCCATAATTGACACAATTCGATTTGAAGTGTCTCTGTCTGGGTTTTAATGTTCTTTGTCGCCATTGGCTGTCAGCGAGCGTTTATAAATTTTATTATCATAAATTATCCAAGTGTAGATGATGGAGAATTAATGCATCGATTAATGCTCTGTGGCGAAATTGTTTATCTAAATCAATAGATTGTCGCAATGCGCATTTCATTGGCAACAGCGTTGAGTGTAATATAAATTGATATCGTATAAATATAAATTGAGAATTTACCAGGGAGATAAATGTACGCTAAGATACTCTAAAGTATAATCAGTTGATAACAGAATAGTTTTCTAAAAATATTCAAGATGCAAATTATATAAACAAATATTTATAGATTATTAAATATAGATAAATAAATTGAAAATGTAAAATAAAATCAAAAATTAATTCTCAAGTTAAAATATAATTTCTCAGAGGCTTAAGGTTTTTTTTATTTTTTAATATTTATCGTAAGTTTCTGCTTTAGTCTTTATAGTCTAAATCTACCTCTATTTAGACTTACGGGGTATTTACATGTTGACAATGTTTAAATTCTTGCTACTTTGCAGCAAGATACAGAGCAAGTATCATAGTAAGTATCAAGACAATCGAACATGACAATATATTTTGTAATTTAATCTGGGACAATCACAGATACTGCTAAAGTAAGTCTTGCTGATTGTAAAACTCTTGGTCTCAGAAATCAACAGCTTACAAGCAGGAAACGCGCGCAACCTTGAACTGCGTTTTAAAACGCACGCGAAACGCGTCGCATCGGGAACAAGGTGTAAAATAGGCAGTCAACTTTGTCAGGATCAGCCGGCGAAGCGTTTAATAATGTGACAAGGCAATGGAAGGGGCAAGAACTGAGCTACAAGAAGCGGCAGCTGGCATTTAGGGAACACCTCTAGGCAGTAGGATCCCTTAGGCAGGCAGAGAGTCGATTGGGGATACGCTTTAATTAATCTAACAGCAAACATCTTGCAGTTACATGGAAAAAGGGTCAAACGTCGGTAGTTGAGGCGATTGTTGAGGCGAGCACATTAAAATAAAAACACTCAAAACCTTGCACCGGCAACCGGCTTAATTAAGTCATTAGCTCTAAAATGTCCTGCTGCTTTCCAACTTAATTAATCATTTTAATTGTCTTCGGTTGACTCGACTCATACCCCAACAGTCAAGGACGCCCACAAAAGGCGTGCAACAGTCACAGTTCGAGCATAGAAATTTTTCGTTTCCCATTTCCCAATTTCCATTTCTCTAAAACCAGAAAACTGCGGGGGAGCGCATTCCGTTGGTTTCCCTAATTCTAAGGGTTCGACTCTTGCCATTTGGCATGTGCTGTCCCTAAATAGTCGAACACAAATGCTCAAAATTGGTTTAACAATTAGCCACAAAATATAGGGTGCACTTAGCACCCTACCAAATGAAGGAGAAGCTTGAGTTGCTCTCCAGGGGAAAATTGCTGAGATATGCAAGTACTTTAATCTGTATTTCAGTTGAACGTTTTCACTTCACTTAAACTTAATTGAAACGCACATTGCAGCATCGCAGCTAAACCTTCTAATAATACTGATTTTACCCCTAATACCATCGATAATAGCGATTTCAATGGGTCTTTTTTTTGTTTCGATTTTAAAAATATTAAAATATTCAATATTATAGCCATATATCAATATATATGTAATAAAACGATGGTATCGATTTAATAAAAATGGATAATATTCCAAAAACAAAACATATCGTTTAATTTAATTCCTGTATAAATGATAAGAATTATTCATAATTTCAAATGGGTGTGATAAAAATGCGGTAACCTAATTGACATTTTTTGTTTATTACTCATCGTATCACCGAGAAATCTCCGCATTGTCTTATCAGCTCTGACGTAGTAGTTTACGGTTAACCCCAAACAGTTTGTTTGCCATTGCCGGCCAAGTTCAATGTTCCTCATGTGATTTTTTATAAGCGTCAGTTAGTTTAAAATTAGATAAGATACTTAGGGAATCTAAGCGATTTCTCATAAATAAATTAGTAGGCCTTAAATGTCAAATTTATTATGATTGCGACTATCACGAGATCTGTTTATAATTAGACTGCACTTGGCGATTGCCAAAAATATAATTTTGATGATTTAACGTGTTTGCTTTTGAGTGCAGATCATTAAAATTATATGGGCCAACGTCATATGCCGCCTACACCCACAAAAGCTTATCACATCCATTAGTAATCAGGCGAACTTTGCCAATCGATAGATATTGCAACTAGATTACTTTATGAATACAATATCTCTGTACTTGTAGTATCCCTAAACAGCGTTCGTGACTCATTGACGCGCTTTTTGTTAGGGGTCTACCCTGTACCTTAAACATACAAAAAGGGTATATTAAGTTAGTACACATAGAAAATGTGTGTAAAACCTAGAAGCAGGCGTGGCAGACCCTTCAAAAAATATTCTATATAGAAATATCCGTCTGTCTGTCTGTCTGTATGTCTATATGAACACCTAGATCTTAGCAAACTGAATTTTAAAGCCACATAAATTTAAAACCACTTTTGTAATTAAGCAGCTTATTGCATTATCCATCGATGCTGTGAAATTCATTACGATCGGATAAAAAACAGCAGAGTTATACTATAGACAACATCTGTATATAATTTAAACACAAACTACAGGGTCTCTTACTGTCGGTTGCGTCCGTCTGTAGCCTTTTGTCCTACTTATCGGCTCCGTCCCTAATTTTGTTTGTCATTGCCTTTAAGTCAGCTGCACTTCGGGCAAATGTTAATTGGTATTTGTGAAATCAGACACAAGTGAAAAGCTGGCTAGATGTCTACGCGCCAAAATGCACAAACGCCACACTATGGCGAGTGCTGCAAGCGCTTTAAATCGCCAGTAAAACGCCAGCAAAACGCGCGTTTCTCATACGCTATAAATCGTGCAATAAGCACGGAATTTACGAAATATTTTAAGGGGTATACTATAGACGTTGAATAGCTGTTGTTAATCTAATTTAAATTTGAAATATTGCTAATTTGTTCTAAATTAGTCAGCTCTATACGAATTTAAGTTAGTATAGAATTTATGAATTTACAAATTTTAAAGAAATACAATAAAATATAAATATTTGATAAATTTATTTATTGCTACTAAACTAACTAAATTATAAAATTTTAAATTATTAAATCGTAACTATACATAGTTTAATTAATTTAACATAATTTAATTTAGAAAATAATGAATTGTAATTGTAATTGTATTATTTTTACAACCATTTTTTATTTAGCTTAAATTAGTAATTTATTTATTTATATTAAACAAATAATTTAAAATTTTGTAAATCGCTTAAAATCGTTTAATATTTTTTTAATTCGTTTACTTCAAGATTGATTTGATTCACTTATCAATAAATTATTGTTCATTTATAGCAGCATAAATCAATTGTCAATCTTGAAAACATCAATAAATTTATTTAACAAATTCAAGTAAACAGATTTAAAATCAAATGCTTGCCAAATAGTCCGGTTTTATGATTAAAAAAAAACGGGGTCATTGACTGAAAACAATTATACTACAATTAATCAAGCAATAGTATTTATGACTAGAGTGGGTAGTACCTCAAAAAAAAAAAAAAAAACTAAAGTATTGCTGGGAAATAATATACAAAAATATTTTTAATTCTTTTATGATAAATATATCTAAGATATTTGCTTATAAATTTTATTTTTAATTATTTTTAAGTTGAATTTATTTTAACTTAAATTAATAACATAAAATTTATCTTGATATTTACTCCTTCACGCCAAGTTTCTCGGTCATCTATCAAACTTCCTGCAGTTCGAACTTCCTTTCCCTGCAGTTTTTGGACAAGTAAACCCAAATAGAGTAGTTCTGCATACAAAACCCATTCGAAGCACAGCGTAAAAATCCAAAAACCGAACTGGGCACGACTGCACCCGAAGCGGCAGCGGCTGCGGTTCGGCACGAGCGGCATGCCGATTGGTAGCGCTCACATTTTCAATGAAATTTCGTTTTAGTCACTCGCTGGCGAACGATTTGACAACACACGCTGAGCGGAGAGTCCGCGCACGCACACACGCACACACACACACGGACACTGGCAGCGCCACCGTCGGCGAAAATTTTCAACTTTTTCGAAACTGTTTTTCCAAAATTACCCAGAAAGAAAAAAAACAGGAAAAAGGTGTCGTAAAAAGGACTTTGTCGCGTCGATCGTGTTTTTTGAGCAAATCGCAGTTGTTCCGGTTTTGAACAGTGGAAATTTTGTGCGGCCAAAACTAAATCTTATCTATTGAAATAAAATAGAATCTTAAGAACAGACCTCGCCGGTCCGGTCGGTCGGTCAATGAGCTCGCTCGTCTCATTACCTTAATTTCGGCATCAGTTGCAGTCGTTGCTCCTTTTCAAAATCAAAATCGAAATATTGTGCAAAAAATTCAAAAAATCTAAAATTTATTACAAATTGAAAACAACATAATTGCATCACATAAAAAATATAATTAATTTAGCCGAGCGTTAAACAATCAAAATAAAGCTAAAGCAACGGAAAGTCCACTGATGAGGATGTTTGGCAACATCCGAAATAGTGCTATCTGGCCATCCAAAAGATTTTTTAAAAACCTAAACAAGATTTTGTATGCCAATCTCCTGATTAAAAAAAATCAATTAAAAATCTTTCAAGCTATGCATTAACAACCAAAATATATTATCACAACAAAAAATTAATAAATCCATCAAAAATACAAGTGAAAAATTTATTGTTTTGTGTTTGAAGTGAATTTTCAATTTGTTGCTGTAATAACCAGAATGGGCGGAGCAGATCAGTCGGACGGGCCCGACTGTCTTATACCCTGTGCCCTATATTTTTTATAAAATTTTATAAAACTGTCTTACGCAGCGTAGCAGCAATGCTTTCTCTGCTACGTTTCCTATATGTGCCGCTTAATTGGCCGCGCTGCTAGTGAGCGAGCGTGCAACGCCTGCAATATTGTTTCGCCTATAACTCCTGTGTTTATTGATCGATTTTAATGCGCTTCTCAGGAAAGTTTTATATAATAGAAGAGAGTATATATACCGAATAACAACGTTCTATGTTCAATATTACGCTTGTTATTCAGTTTTTATGAATTAGGGCTTAAAAGGGGCGTGGCATCCAAAATTTGAAAAAAACCCTATCTGCGCCTAATATAGACCTACAAATAACTGAAAACAGAATTTATATAACTCGATCTGTGTCTCTTAAATTGGCGAATGAATTCTTTTTATGCTCGTTGTGGGCGAAAGGGGAGTGGCATCCAAGATTTGAAGTAAACTTGATCTGCGTATTGTAAACACCTTTCAGAAATGACCAAAACGGCTTTTCTAGCTATTATAGTTGCTGAGATCGACGCGTTCAAACAGACGGACAGACGCACAGACGCACAGACGGACAGACAGACGGACATGGCTATATCGACTCAGCTCGTCATCCTGATCAAGAATATATATACTTTGTGGGGTCTGCCACGCCTCCTTCTGGCTGTTACATACATTCGCACAAAGTTATTAACCCTGTTTTTCCCATTTTTCAAATGGGCACAGGGTATAAAAATTGTGCAAAAGTATTTTTTAGCCGAAGGTGCAACCAAAATAAATCAATAAAAAACAAATACTTACGCAAATATTTCAAAGCAAGGTGCGTAAATTTTTTAGTTTTTCTTAGTTTTTTTGTTACATAAGTTGGAGGTATTTCTTTTTTTTATGCAAAATTGCAAAATATTGTCATGCCGTTTGAGACTTGATTTTTAAGCTAAAAATATGTTCAAATTAAACTTACCATTTGGCTCAAAATTAATGGCTATAATTAGTGCAAAAAGCTTAAATGATTGCTGAATTAAATTGCTCTGGATTAAATTTTTAGCGCTCAAAGTGCAATTTATATATACGTTTTTAATATCGTTTTTATCTATGTCAATCTTTTGCTGGCAACTCAAGACAATAAAAAATGTAAAACATTTTTATTTAATAATTTTTAAAAAATATTTATTTTAAATATGCTCAAGGAAAATCTGCCGTAATTATTTCATGAATCTTGTGCCAACAAACAGCAGCAAAAGTCATTGGCTTTTTGTGTATCAAATAGTAAAAAAAAATAAACTCTCGCTGCCGCTAAACAAATATTATTTGTGTATAAAAAATTTGCAAAAAGAGAAAAAAATAAAAACAATAGAAAATACGTATCATATATATTCAATTAGCAATCCGCTAATGCCTTTCTATTTGATTAGATTTCTACAGTTTGTAAAGCAAAGAACACACAAAAACAAAGAAATAACCTGCTAATACAAAAAAGCCTTAATCGCAATTCTAATTCTAATTCGTCTTTATTTGCACTTGTGCATAATGACGTTTAATCTTGTATACACTAACTGAGAGTTATAACAAATTTTTAGAAGCTTTGTGACGCAAAGAAGGGAGATTAGCTTTAACAATTTAGTTATTTCTCAATTATTTTGCTTAATTGTATTTAATTAATTCAACTAAATATACAATTTTTTATATATATTTTGTTAATTAATTAAAGTGCATTTTAACACAAAAAATAATAATAAATAAAATAATTAAAGTAAATTACTCGGATTATTTATTTCAAAATTTAAAAATTATTCCAATATCCTTACATTTTTTTGTCTTTCACAAAAGAGAATATATTATATAAATTTATTTTATTTTATCTTTGAATACATCTTTGTATGTTTGAATTGTTATAGTATTTATTCAGATTAATTTAAAAAAATTGCATTGTCCTTTTTTTTTAATTTTTCTAAAGAGTATCTACAGCTTTGCATACCACATTTAGTTGGTCTGTTTAACTTTCGTCATAAAATAATAATGCGTTAAATGCGCTTAGCCGTTGTTCTAGTCAAATAAATTTAGATAATAATTTTATATGCAGCAAATATTATAAAAATTTTTACGCTTCTCATTTATTTGCTAAATTTCGCGGAAAAAAACGAAAAAAAAAAGAAAACAAATTCGCAACATGAGAGTGAAATTTGTATAAATTAAACTTAATGTTGCTTAGCTCTCACTCACTTATTTATAGTTCTTTCTATTCGTTGTCTATTTTTCTAAATGTGCAAAAAGCATTTGCCAGCCAAGTGTATCTGAATATTGTGAGCGCATAGAGGCGAGAGATACGTGCGTATCTGTGAGATACAGTACGCATTTTCTAATCATTTATTTATTTTTGTTTTGTTGTAAAACCTTTCTATTTGGTTGTACTATGTATGCTTCTTGGCGCCCTAGAAAAAAAATGCCGGCTGCTGTTATCTAATAGGGTAACAGCAGGGCATGGGGCTAGTTATCTAAGCCCATGCTTGTATCTGTATCTGTTCTGTATTTGCATTTGTATCTGTATCTGTGTCCGTATCCGTGTGACTACATGCGAATTCGCTTGATTGTTACGTCAAGTTGACGCTGTGTGCGTTGGGTTCAACAACTGCTAATCACATGACGTCTTGACTGGCAAATGATCACATTTTAAATGCCCACAACTAATGAAATTGAAATTGAAATTGAAATTATTTAGCAAATATGCTATTAAAATATCCCCAATGTTAGATGCCTTAAATTTGTGGCAAAGTATTTCGCTTTCAATAACAAATAATTGCAATGCGAAATTGTTTGCTAAACACGCCAAGAAAGTCGCATTACGTCAACGGTGCAAAAGTTCAGCTCATAAAAAGTGTTAGACTTTCGTCTTTGAATCATACCAAATCCAATTTCAATTCCAATTTCAACGAGTGGTAGTAAAATTTGTAGATAATACCCTAGAGCGTTGCATGTTTTGTTTATCAAATTATTGTTTGTGCTTTCATTCATCTGCACTTTGAGACACTTCGATCTTTGATTAATTGGGCCTAGAAAAATAAAATAAAAATGTATAAAAATTGTATAAAAAATATGTCATTTGGTTTGAAATACAGCAGTCATATACCATCAAAGAAATGGGGAAAAATAATAAAAATAAGCCTGGCAGATAATGCTTATCGCACGCAAAGTTTTATGGCCATGCGTAAATAGTGCTCAGTATTTTAGCCTGAAAGTGGCGCAAAAACTATGGTCTATTGGCATAGAAGGTGGCGACAAAACTGCCACAAAATGTTGCACAGTAAAGCGCAACAAATGCAGTAGAAATTTGCATCTTATTTTCTTTTATTTTTATTTTTTTTTGTGCAAACGAAGCGTGCACATTAGACCACATAATGTGCGGCATACATATGCCAAGACATAACAACTTTAGGTACACTTCGTAACAACAAAAAACGAGAAAATAAAAAACCAAAGACAAGAGAATAAAAGCATAAAAAACACAGCGAAATAAAAGCCAAAAAAGACAACAGAAATCTTAGGAAATTGTCGCGCATTTTTCTCGCGTTTTTTGTCGGTTGTTTGACGCATTTTAAAAATATCCTAGACGTAATTATTGCTGTCTTTTTTCACATTACTAATACGTCGTGTAGTCTTTGATTTTTTTTCTGCTCTTTTACTCTACATACAGATTATTATTTATTTTTATTTTTTCAAATTTCGCGCTTTAAGTGCGTGATTTTTAATTAGACTGTAATGAATGTGCAACTTATGTGTGGGAGTGTTAATGATTATCTTCACTTTGTTTTGGCTGTTTATAATGTCTGCTATTAATTGTAGTCTGTAATGTTACAGATACTTGCGTTGACAGCTTCTAGATACTTTTGGGAATTACTTGAAATTTTATATATTTTTCCCTTTTATCTTAAATTCTGTTGAGTTGCAATTTTGAAGAGATCACAAACTCGATGGGAAAACTTGTAGATACATTTCGAAAAATCTTGAGTTAGAGATGTTAGCTTACTTCTAAATTTTAATTTAATTTATAGTTGCTTTAAAGCAAGTTTATGTAATTAATTCTATACTTAAAATTTAGCTTAGAAGTTTTTGAATTGCAAATATTTATACAATTTTTTTGTGAAGCTCTAAGCAAATACTTAAAAGAAAAATTCGTTCTTCTTTAAGAAAGAAAGGAATAAAAAGAAATTTGTGTTAAATTTTGTAGTTTACTTTAAGATTCATAGCTACTTTAAGTAAGGCTTTGCAACGCATAGTTCTTTTAGTTTTAGCAGCTGTAATTACTGCTGGGTCTGCTCAATTGAAAAGGTATCTTGCAGATACACTTGTCAATAGGCCAGGCATTGATGTTTGCTTTGTAGTTAGCAGCGATCGATGCGTTGTGGCTGCTTGTGGCTTTGCCCTCGCCTGTCTCGTGCACTAAATATTTAAAATAGCTGAAATCTTGAGAGGTTTGCGCCGCCAGCAGCAACAGATACAGCAGCAGCAGCAACAGATACAACAGCAGCAGTAGCAGATACGACAACAGCAGCAGCAGATACTCGTTTGCTTCCGGTTCAAATCGATTACACACAAAAAAAGCCCATTGCAGTTCTTCTTGATTTTCACTGCAGTTCCGATGCTTTTCGAGTACTCGTGAATGGCATCGAACCGCACTCGATGCATTCAAGTATCTGAGGTTGTTTTTCTATCTATACAAATGAAGTGCACAACGATTAGTGCATTTTTTTTTGTTTTTGTTCTTTGTGGCTTGTGTGTTTGCTTTTGTTTGAGTTATGTTTCGGTATCTTTTTCATTTTTCTGTCTACCCCTTTTTGCCGCTTTCCCAGTGGCTGGCTTTTCTTGTTTTTCCATCGAAAATTAATTGTTTTGTAAACACGTGAGCTGTTCGGCATTTTATTTTTGACAAAGCAACTCGACAATTGCCATGCAAGTGAACAGAAACAGAGCTGCTTATATATAAATATATATCGGTATATATCCATATATATGGTGTATATATCTATATTCTACTACTTGGCAGCATTGTCAGGCGACAAAATATCCATAAGGATGAATGCATCTTAATATCTTTCTGTTTGCATTCAAATAGACATTTATCTATGGCTGTCAACAAATGCCGCCGCACATCAATCACATTCTAAGCACTCGCTCTTGGCTTGAACAAGTATAAATAAATACTATTATATAGTCAAATGATTTCCATACAATCTTGTGACTTTTGACTAGACGAAACCAGAGCAATTATTTCACTTGAGCTATTTATTCTAAATGAAATGTTTTTTTCGGCTAAATCATCTTTAGCTTTGGCATTGAATTTGTATTATTATTTTTTTTGGGTGTTTAAGATTTGAATAAATATGCCATGTATTGCCCCAAATTCTTACAACACGTACTATGTATGACTCTGTTTGTTTGTTTGTTTCTTTCTTTTTTTGTTTGGGTAATTTATGTTTATTGCCTGTAGTCTAAATACAAAAGTATCTCAGCATCTAGCAGCCACCACAATAATGCAAGAACCCTTCATGAGTAGCAAACGCAAAGAATGAATAATTTGCACATAAAGCATATTGTAATTGGGTTCTGTGGTTATTTCCCTCTATAGACAGTGTGAACAGCATTACCAGATTGAATTTTTGTGGTGGCTTAAGTTAATTATAAAGGGAATACAAATGAACTTTTAAGATACATTTGCTACCAATAGTTGTAACAAACCGTAAAATTATTTCAAAAATATTTTAAACATATTAAATTTGTTAAATAAACTCTGTAGTATTTTTTCACTCTATAAAGCAGTTTACAAATTATATAATTATCAATTCAAATAATAAAAAAAAGAAAACATTTCATTGTATACTAATTAATTGTATCTCTCGGCCTAAACTAGTTTTCTTTTATTTATTAAGTTATTTGATTCAAAATAAATATAAAATAAATCTAATAAATGTCTTAAACAACTATACAAACAGCAACTAATACGCATTTATTTATACAATGCAATAAAAAAAACAACAAATGTTATTATAAAACAAAGTGAATAAGTTGACTTTCCAACGTCAGAGCAAAAACTGGCTTTCAGTTTTCATTTTATCAGATTTTTATGTTAATATGTATGCATATTTATATTAATAGGCCATACTATATATAGTATATATATATTCAGCAGTTATATTAATTTAATTTCACATTTTTTGGAGCTGGTTCAACTAGCTATATATCGCTATATATAAAAAAGCGATTTGCATATAAAAAGCACATTCAGAGTTAATCAAAATCAAAATCCAAATAAAATACAAACCGAACAGAAATAACAACAAAACAAAAGCCAACGAGACACATTTAAATTTCAAATGTTGCTAAGGTGATAAATGTCCAAGAGCGAGCCCCCCTTCCACTTTGCCCCCTTTCCCCCTTTCCCCCTTTCCCCGTCCCCCTTCCCCCTTCCCAATGAGGAAGTGCTGTTGTTGTTGCTCAAGCTGCCAAACTGAGCGATGGATGCCCCTAAGCGCAGGGTAGCCAAGCGTCTGACATGAACTAATTAAGTTGCGCGGTTTCGATCAGATTTACTGCCTAGCCGTACGCCTCAGCGATCCATGGCCATACTTTCCCAATCGAACAGTAAAATGCTCCCTCCCAGTAAAATGCTATACCCTCGAAAATCGGCAAACCACAAACAAATGTCAAAGCCATTTGATTCGCAATAAATTTCGTTTTTCGAAAGCAACAAAAACGAAGAAGCAAAAATAATGCGTGTTAATTTGCCAAGACGCACAGTTCATTGGCTAGGTCTACGCGTAGTGCGGTTTAAATATAAATAAATAAATAGAAAACTAAATAAACAAATAAGTAACAGACATAAATAAATAAACATAAAATAAACATATATAAAAGTTGTTGTATACCTCTTAATTAGTAGCAAAAATAAGTAAACAAATCAAGAAATTATTCAAAAAAGTATCTACGAAATATATTTTAATATCGATTGAATTATGTTATTTAATGAATTAATTAATGTTAATTACCTTTAAAATTTGACATTAAAAAAGTAAACAAATCAAGAAAATAATCAAAAATGTATCTGCGAAATATATTTTAATGCCTAAATTTTTTATATTGATTGAATTATAATATTAAATGAATTAATTGATTATTTAAAACTCAACATAAATAAATATAAAAATAATTTTTCAGTAATTAATAATTTATAGAATATTTAAAATTTCTGTTTAAATTATTTATATACATATATAAATTACTATATTTATCATTAAATACAGGGTATATGCCAACTGAAAACTGAAATTCATTGATCACTTTTCAGGTTTGCGGTATATATGCAAAATGTAGCCAAAAACTAGCTAAAACTTAAAGCAAATACTTAAAAAGCTGACAGCTGAGAAATGTAGTTTACAGAGACTACATATGTTAAAATAAACTTAAGTAGCTTGATTGCCAAAATATATAATATAAATAAAATTTGCATAAATTAAACTACTTGTTTTTGGTTCCGATGTGCGAAAAAGAAGTCGGCACACTTTGCTGATTATCCGAATTGTTATTCAAGACAAATTTGAATAATTTGAATTATTGTTTTATTTGCACATTAATTTGATAAAAGCTGCCGCTTTAAGGAATTTGGGTTATGTGGACTACAAAGTGTATTATTATTATTATTATGATTGGCAGTGTTGTCTCATAATGGACTATGCTACAGGCAAGAGGAAGAGTGTTGCTTGAGCCATAAAAACGATAAGATTAGCTGGATATATCATTTTGTAGAAGCCGCTGCTTATCAGATAAAAAACTTTCGCTTTCTTAAATAGCAATTTCTGAGAAAATTTGAGAAGTTAAGCGGAAAATATATAGAAAAAAATAATATAATATCAAACAAAATAGAATAAATTTATTATAATTAATTCACGTTAAAGATCTCGAGACGTATGCTTAATAATAAGCTGCTTTCTTGCCCCGCTGTTAAGTTACAGCGCAGTTAACATGGCGCTAACTGTTATTAAACTGCCGCACAAGTTGGCAGCTCCATATCACATGATAATGCCAGCATACACCTATATATATTTAATATACTAATATGGGGCATTACGAAAATGCTTCATTATATTTTATGCTCTTCATAATTTGTTGATTGCCGTTGCGCCTCTGGGCTTATGTCTGACTCGTCAGAATGATCCGGATGCGTTTGATCATTAAAAGATACATTTCATTTGAGGCTTTTTTTTTTTGTTTTGGACTGTCTGTTGTGGCCTAGAGTCTAGGTGTTATTTTATACAGACAATCAAAATGTTTAGCTATTTTTGCTTTTTTCGGTTATTTTTATAACTTGGCACATGTGTGTCGCTTGTCCCTAAATAGCATTTTACTTTAGGCCCTCTTTCGGATCGCTTTTTTTTCTTTTTTATTATTAAGCTGCTTTATTGTTGTTGCAGTTGTTGCGTTGTCTTTTGTGCTGTGGCTGCCCTTTAAGAAAAAATTTAACATAAATTCTACCAGAATGTATCTTTGGCCTGGGCCTGGCACACATTTTGCAGCTTCCTGCGTGTTTTGCCAGCTGCGCTTTGGGTGAAAGGCATAAAACTTGGCAGAAGGTTATGCATATTTTAAAATTCCACCTTTTATGTTTGTCAGTTTGTTATGGCAAAAAAGCAAAAGAACAGTTAAACATATTGGCTTCAAGTATTTTTTGGGCTTGCCAAAGCTGTAAAAGCGTGGCGTTTATGCTAAGCGTTAGCCAACACTGTTAATGTTAATTTCAAATTTAAATTTTCGCACTTATTGCACATTAACAGCGCGCATACTAATCGGTAACAGCTACTTTGTTTTTTATGGCGTTTTATAGCAAAACCGACAGAGTGTAGCCATAAATATTTACAATACAGTTGACACTTCATTTGCAAACTGGTTCAGAACTAACTGTGCAGCCCTGGGCTGGCATATATGAATGTAAATGTAACCTGTAAAGACAAAGCTGATCAGTCGGTTGCGCCCGACAGAATTATGCAAAATTATGCAAGTGCAACAACATAATACAACATCATACGAAGCGCAGAAGCAATGCTTCTTCTTCTTATTATTTTTTATTGTTTCTTCAATAACTTCTGTGTTTTTTAAACGATTTTAAAGCGCTTTTCAACAGCCTTCTCTGTTCAATATAATATATTGGCTATCGGTTTTATTGATGAGAGAGGGCGTGGCATTTGAGATTTCAAATCAATAAATGTAATTATACAGGGTATACAAAATGCGAATTTTGTTGCTGTTTTGCAGTCGTGACTGATTGCGTTTTATGCGCGTGGCAGGGCGAAAGATTTATATATATTCACTGTTGCTGTTGCATAATGTGGGCGAGGGAGCCGGTGTAGGGGAGCGGTAGGGTAAGGGGCAAGTTGAGGGGGAGCGGTGTGTGAAGATGATCTGCAGCAGAAAGCAATTAACATTTTGATGCCTGAAATTTGGCCCAGCGCAGTTAGAGAGGACAGACGGACGGATAGACGGATAGTCGGACAGTCGGACAGCCGGACAGACAGCGGGATAAGCGTGCAAGTTGCAACTTATGACTTGTTGTCGCATTTGTTTGTCGTGTCGCCAATTGAATTGTTGTTGTTTAATGTAATTAAAACGGGGAGCACTTAAATGTTGCATAAAAAAAACGCAGTTGCTGCTGTTGCATCTGAACACGTGCCAAGAAATATCAGCCTACGGGCAATACCCAGCGTCTAAGTGCAACGACAAAACGTCACTCAGTTGCTCCCAACTCCTCCACCGCCCCGCTGCCACGCCCAGCGCTATTTCCTGAACGTGTATCTCATAGATACACAAGTGCAGTTAGTGCGTGATTATTTTCAAATTCGACACAGTTTCATGTGCGAATTGTATTTGTTGTCACATTTATTTTTAAACCAACTACTAGAGTTTTTTTCCTGCTGATTTGTTTTCTATTTTCCCTCTTGGTTTTCGCCGTTTCCCTTTTATTGTCGCATCGCTGTGTTTGTGTGAGGGAAAGTCAAATTCGTTGTATTTTTTTTTATTTTTGTAATTTTTTTTGCATAACTATTGGACTCCCTTTGGGCCATACCTATTTATGTAACCCGCTGACCACTTGACGCGCCCAGAGATACAATTGTATCTTAAAGATCTCACGTCTAACACGACATGGCCAAAAATAAACTGTGCCACTTTACCGCTAGCCAGTTCTCTCTCAATATAGACGAACACTAATTAAATGTCAGAATTACGCATAAAAGCGCTTTAACTGAAGAATTTATACACAATTCACACTAATCTCGCATGTTGGCGTTGGCATTTTTCAAAGCCAATTCGAGTGTCTATATAATAACTGCCGAATGTTAGGCAAATATGCGAAAAGGCATTCCAAAACGCCACATGACAATGAATTTATACAGTTCGCGCTGTCAGAGGATTACATTGAGTTAGTATTATATTTACAAATAATTCAGTTGAAGAATTTTAAGCTGTTGCAATAACATCGCTTAAATGTGACTGTTATGATAATGTTAAGGTTATGTTGGCAGGTGGCAACGCTGTTGTTCTAACTGTGTCTATCGATATATCGTTGATAAATGGCTGCGTTCACGGCCGTTGCGCTCCATGGAGCGATTAACCGATAACGATTATTTTGCCGAAAATTGCAACCCTAAATGTGGCATAATTGTAAAATCTCGTGGAGCGCATGTAGCATAAAATTTTTGCGCTCCATTGGATAAAATTATCGCTCCATGCAGCGAACACAGCTGTTTAAATTTGAAGATGTAAAAATTTATCGAGTTATCGCTCCATGGAGCGCAACGGCCGTGAACGCAGCCAATAAGTTGCAGAACCATGTTAATGTGCAGCGTTATGTTAATGAATATCGAAAATACACAAGCTTAATGTTAATACATATTTCAATATTATCTTGAATGTTTATGTTAAAATAAGCTACAGAACAAGCTACAGAATAAAGTTAATGTGCAGAATTATGTTAATGACAAACATTAATAAATAAGCATAATATGGCATCATATTTTAATTAATGTTAATGTTAGGCTTGGAATGTAAATGGTACATTTGTTTTATAAATTAATACAAAATTAAAGAATTTATTATATATTTTTTAATAAGTTCTAATATTTAAATGAAATTTAATAATAATAGATATAACAATTTGCTCTAATAAAAACATATATTTTTATTCTTTTCATTCTAGAGTTTACTGTGCGATATCTCAGTCTCCCAACAATTTGTGTATTTCAAGGGCTTAAACGACTACATTGAACTGCTCTGACATGACCAAGAAATTATTGAAATCAATGATAAAATGCATTATCAGCGAGGAAGACGAAGATGAGGATACGCAACATATGAAATTGAAAAGTGTTGAACAAGTCTACGATATGATAACCTAATTTCCGGCAAATTGCTACAATCGGAACTGAGACAGAGACGCTCATAGCGAAAGCAAAACGAAACGAAACGAAAGTATCAATTTTATGTTCATATGTTTCAGCGATAACTAAGGGCGTGGCAAGCGCCCGACAGCAACAACTGACAAAAGTGAGCAGAAAAGCAAAATTAAGCGAAAAGTAAAAGGATTAAAAAACATAACAATAAATTGCAAGCAGGGAGTTACACTTGCATACAAAACACTTGCACTAAACTGCAATCGGTGTGGAACTGTAACTGTAGTTGTGATCTTTCATGCGAATTAACCAGCGTTTGGATTGGAGGGCCCTGGCGCTGCTGGGCGCCCTCCTTTCGTTTATCTTGGCCTGTAGGGGCCTAGGCCTGGTGTTTGCCATGCCAGCGCTAACGACGATGTCGAACCAATACAACAATACAGCAATGCAAACAGATACAAGTATAAATACAAATACAAATACAAACACAAATGTTAACAATTATAGCAATAACACCAGTAATGATAATAATGATAACAATTTCAACAGCAATCGTAGTCTAGATAGTTATAATAGTTCTATACAAAGTGATCATAGTCGTAGTCTAAATCAAAATCAAAGTATTAGTGCTGAATTTAATATGCGAACGTTATCCAACACTACAAATCCAACTGCCATAACAGCAACAGCAACAACACAAACTAACAGCAGCTTAACAGCAGCTGCAGATGCTTTGGGCTTTGTCTTCTCAGCAGCGTCCAGTGAACATTTAGCCATACTTTCACGCACCGAGCGCAGCATACGACATCAGCAACATCAACATCAGCAGCAACATCTGCAACATCAGCAACAGTTGCCAGCAACAGCTGCTGCTGTTAACAGTGACAGCAACATTAACAGCAATAGTAACAGCAATTTCATTGGTTCGAAATCGAAAAGACTGAATAACTCTAGAAATAATCTACATAGCAGTAGCAACCATCCCATCAACAACAATCACAACCACAGCAACAACCACAACAACAAACACAACAACAACAGCAACGGCAGCAACAATTTGGATCGCAACGAACGCTCGACACTCTCCCATTTGACGGGACCTTCGCGAAAAATTCAAATCTATATGAAGAATCGTATTCTGCAACTGCTGCCAGACGGCACAGTGAACGGCACACAGGACGAACAGAGTGAATACAGTGAGTACACTCAAATACATGCATAATTATTCATACATTTTGAAAACAACAACTTCGGTTTAGTTGTACCAATTTTCTTAACATTTATTTAAAGATTTAGGATTCTTAAAAAATCAGCAGATTCTGACTTAAGTTTCAGGTTTAAGAAAAAATCATAGAAATAACGTAATATTAAACTTAAATAGTTCTTATTCGGGATATATAATTTCGACTATTATGTTTATCTAACCTGTTGAGCGCATTGCAATCGGTTTATAAACACAGAAGTTATTAAAGAAACAATATTGCAGGCTTTGCATCGCTCGCCCTATGACGGTCATTACAGAAAAAATGTAAGAAGCAGCATTGCTGCAACGCTTTATTTTATAAAAATTTTAGAACTATATTTAAAATATGGCACTGGTTTTTTAATCCGATATATCCAAATTTCCCAAGTATATACAGATTGTGACTCCATAGTTTTAAAACTTAAAAAAAATTCACAAAATTTAAACTTTAATATTTACAAAAACCAGATATTTCCCATTCTAATATTTAATTAATTGTTGTGTATTTCTGAATTGTAACTTTGACCTTATGCACAGCATCCAGCTGAACTTCAAAGCTGACACCCCGTAGTTGCATTTTTTATTCCGATTTGTTGCTGCTGATGAAGAACTATCAAAATTGTTGGCCCCCTTTTGAGTGTGTTTAGTTTATGTTGCTGTTCTGATAAACAACCAAATAAACTAATGCGCATTCCCCATACGTAATATTTGAAATATCAACTGAAAATATGTAGTAGTATCCATGCTCTATATGCATGTTCAACATGGAGATCACGCCCACTCAGGCAGCGCCCACAAGTTGAAAGTTCTCATAAAAAGCATTAATGTTTGTGTGTTTCAGCACAAAACGTTTTGTCTAGATCGATCGGAGAAGGCTGCCAAGTAGAAACCTATGGGAAGCCCATATTTTTGGAGTGCCGAAGATTATATACTCTTAATTATATAGAGATGCGGTTGGGAGTGTTTGATGCTTGGATTTAAATCAAATATATTTGTTTCTGGTATTGTGAAAGTTTTGTAATCTTAAAGATAAATTATAATGCATTTTTTAATATACAAATTTAAAATGTGCATTCAAAATAAACAATTAAAAGAAATAAAAGAATTTAAGAAACTTAAAAAATACTCTGAAAAATGCACAATAAATTCAGATAAATCGAACTGCAAGGGTTGCATAGTTTTCTAGAATTTATATACTTTTTTGAGTAGTGTGTAAAATTTGGAAAAATTGTAAAAAATCTACAAAAAAATTTGGGGAAAAAAATGAGAAAACCAGTAAGGACGGTGCTACAGTCGGACGTAACCGACTGTAGTAGACCCTGTATTTTGTGTTTTCTTCGCTGTTTTTTATCCGATCGTAATGCAATTCACAGCATTGATGGAGAAGGCCATAGACTACGTGCATGCCAAATCCCGTATATTTACCATTAAAACTATAGCTTTAAAACCGAAAACTGTTGCTAAATTGTTTTTATCAATTAGCGGACCAATGTGAAGAGTTATCAAAAAACTAAAACAAACTTGATCTGATTGCCGCATAGGGGAACCTAAAAAGCAAAAAATTGTATTTTTAGGTTTTATACTTTGGAAGATCTAGGTGATTATATTTATACCCTGTGCCCATTTGAAAAATGGGAAAAACAGGGTTAATAACTTTGTGCGAATGTATGTAACAGCCAGAAGGAGGCGTGGCAGACCCCACAAAGTATATATATTCTTGATCAGGATGACGAGCTGAGTCGATATAGCCATGTCCGTCTGTCTGTCCGTCTGTGCGTCTGTGCGTCTGTCCGTCTGTTTGAACGCGTCGATCTCAGCAACTATAATAGCTAGAAAAGCCGTTTTGGTCATTTCTGAAAGGTGTTTACAATACGCAGATCAAGTTTACTTCAAATCTTGGATGCCACTCCCCTTTCGCCCACAACGAGCATAAAAAGAATTCATTCGCCAATTTAAGAGACACAGATCGAGTTATATAAATTCTGTTTTCAGTTATTTGTAGGTCTATATTAGGCGCAGATAGGGTTTTTTTCAAATTTTGGATGCCACGCCCCTTTTAAGCCCTAATTCATAAAAACTGAATAACAAGCGTAATATTGAACATAGAACGTTGTTATTCGGTATATATACTCTCTTCTATTATATAAAACTTTCCTGAGAAGCGCATTAAAATCGATCAATAAACACAGGAGTTATAGGCGAAACAATATTGCAGGCGTTGCACGCTCGCTCACTAGCAGCGCGGCCAATTAAGCGGCACATATAGGAAACGTAGCAGAGAAAGCATTGCTGCTACGCTGCGTAAGACAGTTTTATAAAATTTTATAAAAAATATAGGGCACAGGGTATAAGACAGTCGGGCCCGTCCGACTGATCTGCTCCGCCCATTCTGGTTTTAAATATATTATCTCTGAATATCTTCGCTGTTTCTTGTCCGATTGTAATGCAATTCATAGCATTGATGGAGAAGGCCATAGACTACGTTCATGCCAAATCTCGTATCTTTACCATTAAAATCATAGCTTTAAAACCGAAAACTGTTGGAAAATTATTTTTCAATTAGCGGTCCAATGCGAAGAGTTATCAAAAAACTTAAACATATTTGATGTAATTGCTGCATTGGAGAACCTAAATACCAAAAAATTGTATTGCTAGCACTTCTAGTTTCCAAGATCTCGTTGGCTGTTTTTTGTTTTTCGCGGTTAGCTTGTGAATGGGGAGAGATATCAAAAATCTAAAACAAACTTGATCTGCTTGCAGCATAGGAGAATCTACATACCGAAAATGGTATCTCTAACTCTTATAGTTGCTGAGATCTAGATTTTCATACGGACGGACAGACGGACAGACGGACAGACGGACAGACGGACAGACGGACATGGCTATATCAACTCAGCTCGTCGTCCTGAGTCAGAATATATATAGTTTGTGGGGTCTACCACGCTTCCTTCTGCCTGTTACACACAGCTGTCATTTGCACTAAATTAATAGACCCTTTTATTTTTTTAAAATACAGGGTCTAAAAATGAACAAAAATATTTGTAGCAAGCTGTTTATGTTGAGCATCATTAAGACATTTGATTTGGCAATCTGCTGGCACTACGCTGAAGGGCTAGGGGGCTCTCAGGAGCTGTAGAATCTATTGTATTATTTGCCATATAAATTTAGCTGTATGTGATTGAGTGTGTGTTTGTGTTAGGCTCTGAAATAGTGGCATATAAATCTTGTTTTAATGAACTAAGCGACCTGATTAGCTGCCTCTGCTGCCGCTGCCGTTGCCTCCAATGAGTCAGAGTCCCAGTCCAGGTCCATCAGCTGGCCTATTTGCATATAAGCATAACAGTTGCTGCCGGTTGTTGTTTCTTGCTTCTTGTTGCTTGTTTCTTATCAGCAATCAGGCAGCGATAAGCAGCGAATCGCAAGTTTGCTTGCCAAATTAATTTACAACTTCATTTTCATTCAAGTTTTTTTTCTTTTCTTTTTGCCATTGGCTTTTTGGCGGCGGCAATTTGCAAAAGCTGATAACAAAAGGTAGCGCAAAAAATGCGAAAAAAATGTAAAAACATAACTGGTAATCGCAAAAACTCTTCGCCAGTTTTTTTGTAGTTTTTTTTTCTGAGCTGTCCGGTTTGTGCGCGTTTTTTTAACGCTCGCTATTGATATGGTTGGGAGTTTTCTGGTAGTTTTTAAAAAGTACAAAAGGGTCAATTAAGTTAGTGCGAAAGCGTGGTAGACCTGACAAAAAAATCGCTATCTTTTTATGTTTTTTTTTACTTTGAACGAGTACGAATGTCCCGTGCACGATTATGGAAATGCCCAAATATATTTCTGAACAGAACGACGATAGCCATGTATGTTGGTCCGTATGAGTTGGAGACAACATATTTGGTTATCGTATGGTCAGGGCTGCCAATTTAGCCACTTTGTGGCTAGATCTAGCCACTTTTTGACCGGGTTAGCCACTTTTTTTTTGAAAATGCTATCACTACAAATCTAGCCACTTTTTGGTTTCATTTAGCCACTTTTAGCCATTTCATTTATTTGCACTTTTGAACACAAATTTCGGTTTGATAATGCTGCGTTTAACCAAATTGGGACTAGATTTTACTACTTCACTCGTGTAAGTGCCTTCAAACTGTGTGAAGAAAGACCTTTTTTTTTTTTTTTTTTTGCTTATTAATTACATTTTGTCATATTTCAACTAATAATACTTGAAAAACACATTTAGCCATTTTTAGCCACTTTTTTCGACAATTTTAGCCACTTCTGGCCCAAAAAATCTGGCAGCACTGCGTATGGTTATCCTATGTTTAATGCACATCAAGTTTGTTTTAAACTATAAGAACCACAGCAATCTTAATTTTAAAGCTACAGACTTCGATCTATGATCAGATAATAAGCAGCGAAGATATGCAACAAACAGTTTGCTCGACTGTGTATACATTATTGAAACACAAAGTACAGTGTCTGCTACCGTACGTTACGTCCCTCTGTAGCTATGGGGAAGACTGATCTGTTCCGACCCTACCGGTTTTTTATTTAATTTAAAAAATTGTATTTTCTTGTATTTAGCTTAGCTTGTAATGCCCGCCGCTCAGGTGTTAATTTGATTCCAGGCGATAATGCGTAGCAGCTGCGATAAGATTTAAACAAAAAGCTTAATGCACTTGGTTTTATTTTTATAAGGCGCCTACAATGATTTTTATGGTGGTCATTGCCCAATTAAAGCCACTTTCACGCTACTTGTGGGTGAACTATGGAGTTGTTTATGGCAGCAGGAGATCTGCAGTGTGGTAAAATGATTAAAAAACACGCGTTGATAAGTGGTAGGCAGACATGACACAGGCAGCTGACAAGTGAGGAAAATGAGCTGAAAATTGTCGAATTTTTCTGCAAGTTGCTGTTGACCTCTAAACGTCTGAAAGTTGCAAATTGCTAACGGTATAGAGACCGCTAAAGAAAACCTTGCAATGCGCTCACATACCACATGATATATGGAGACTAAGTACCAGCACTTGAGGTCTGCTCTGAGGTCTGCTTGAGGTCTGCTTTGAGGTCTGGGTCTGAGGTCTGGGGTCTGAGGGTCTGAGGTCTGGCATGGGGCAATTATGCGTCTGATTTAGTGCGTGGTGCAAGGTGTTAAGTTTTGACTGCAGTGAATGCTAAAAGCTTCCGACAGTTTACTCTTTTTCTTTCATTTTTTGATAACTTTATTTATGACACGACGCGTCGCAACGTCTGCTGTAAAGTTGATGAAGTTGCATCGATTTGCTTGCAACTTACTTTCACTGTCACTCGCAGTGTTAATTGCTTGCGACTTACCACAAAAATAAATGTAAGCTCATAAATATTTGAATTTGGAATACAATCAATGTGTCTGCTTGGGGCTTGAAGAATTTAGCTCACGACCATTAAATGCTAGAAAAATGTTTGGCTTTGTTCTACAACGATTATGATTTGGGTTATTTTTATGGCGTACATAAACAATTAATACAGAACTTTCTATTTGGGGCTTAGCCAAAATATCAAAATTTACACAAATTTATACAGATTGCATCAAAAGTCTCGGGTCCATAATCATGATTGATAATGTAATCAAAATAAAACAAGAATTTCAACAGTGCTGACTATTATGTATCATCAGACGATAAATTAATTTCTACTGCAGCTGGATACATATTTCGTACATCTGTATCTGTGAGATACTTTTGTACACTTGGAAAAAACGACGTGTTAGTTTAATATGCGAGCTTACCAGAATTTTTAGCTATTTTTTCTTGAATTATTTATTATTGTTTTGTTCTAATATCTTTTATTTTGAAAACAAAAGTGAAATTGTTCAACTAATACAAATTTAAGACAGTAAAATTTGAATTTCGTTTGGTATAAAGATTTTGCTTAAATTAAGTAAGATATTCTCGGTTCGCACGTGACGGAATATTGTTCTAGAATGTAGGAATGTAGGTTCGTTTTGTGTTATAAAAATATTATTCTCAAATTTATGAAGTCCGTATTTTTTTAGCCCAACATTTTGTACTTGGTTTATGAACGAATTCCTTGATTGTTTTTCTGAGTGTATGAATGGAAAATGTTGTGTAGCCAGGCATGATCTAATGAGCTCTTTGGGGAGCGTGGGTGGCTGCCACCACTTGACGTGCTTTTGTCAGCGAGTCGGCTCATCACCTTAGCCCTGGCCGGCCGAGTCTCTTGTATCTTGTATCTTGTATCTTTTTTTGTGATTTATGCGTGAAACTAGGCAAACTAAAGTAAAAGAGTATTTTGTTTTAGATAAGATTATGCGAGAGACTACACTGTGGTGTATATTATGGCAAAGCAATATGTCAAATGGATTTATAGCAGGCGTTCGCATCGCTCTCGTGATCTGCAAAAACTTTTCCGGCTGTATTTAGCTATTTTTAGTTACACTTTTTTTTTTTTTTGGTGGCAATGAACTGTACTGCGTCTGGCCATAGAATTGCTCAAGTGCTTTTGGCTATCGATTATGTAAAAGGTCTAGGCCATCAAATTGACAAGCCGAAAACATATGCAACATCACCCACAACTTTTATGGCCCAATGCCTGCAAAATACTTGAAAATGCTGAAAAAAAACTTGACAATTTTGTTAAATTATGCGTAAAGTTAACGAAAAATCAAAAGCACAAAAGATTTGTACGCATACCAGGTTATATTGCTTTCCGATCGTAATATTTATGAAGCTGACCAGCCTATATAAATTACCATGATTAATGATATTTTGCACGCAGTCTGTTGCCAAGCTGCTGGTCGTATATAGTTTTTTTTGTCCTCTTCTTTGTTTGCTGTCGTTGTTTTACAAGCTTTTTACGAGCAATTCATTTTCGCTCTCACCCAGTCCAAAAAACCAGCAGCCAAAAAGTCACAGACCGACGGACAGACGGACAGTCGAACAGTCTTGACCGCTGCCCAGTGGCAAAAACATTGACACAGAAACCGTAACCCAAGCCGAAACTGAGACCGAGTCTTAACTGAAGAGCACAATAAATTTTATATTTATTGTCTAGATGTACATTAAAAGCGTTTAACCGCCAGCTTAATATGTTTTGTAAGCTAATGTAATTAGCTTCACATGCAGTTTACTCGGCTGACCTGGCGTATGCGTAATGTACGATTTATATAATTTGTTTTGATTGTTAGCAATAATAATAATAACAATAAAAATAACTCTTAATCTTGTGAAATGAGTTATCTTCAGTATTCACAACACAAGTACAGTATCTTATCTTTGAATGTGATTAAACTATGCTAGTATGCATAGTTAACTATTCTACTAGTACCATAAAAATGAAGAACAAAAACAATTAAAATAGAAATAATCAACAAATAACAAGCAATAAAAAATAGATATACAAAACAAATTAAAGCTAAATAAACAAACAATATATAAAAATGTATGCGTTATATTGGAAAGAACATAAAATATTTTGATTTATTTTGAATCAATGCTTATAAAATATTAAATAATAAAAAAAAAAAATAAAAGAACATGTAAATTAATAATATAGAGATATGTATATATAAACTACTAAAATAAAATTTAGGTATATTATATTATATTATTCAAGTTATTTTACTTAACACAATTTAAAAACTCTTTAAAACTAAACTATAGAACTTATAAATAGTAAATCGGCTTACTTTTAGGCATTTGCTATCGACAAAAGTGACAACGTGCCCAGAGTTCGTGCTGGTTTCCTAGCGTTTTTTCTGTTCTTTTCTTCTTTTTTTTAGATTTACGATAGCACACACGATTGGCAATTAGAGTGCAATTAATTTATAATCCCAGACAATGCTCGGAGGGACCCACATACGATCGTTTGACACACTTTTCGACAACATTGTTGCATGATGTATGTATTGTATTGTATTGTATGTTGGGTAATACAAGTGTGAACGATAATAATGCGATTGCACTTGCTGTCACGATATGAAATTTATGATATGAGTTCTGTGCACTATATAAGTAGCTTATAACTATCGCTCTACATATGAGGCAATACCAGGCGCCAGTGGCTGAAATAGAATTAACGTAGAACTTTTGAATACCTGCTCCAAAATAATACAATTGAATTTGATGCAATTTGTCACATTTTTCATGCACTGTCAATTGAAAAGGAAAATAGTTGCAGTCCAAACTTAGTTTGGCACTTTGGCGACTGCAATTAATCACATAATTTGCATAAAGATTTCCAAATACACTCGACTGCAGTTTGGGTATTCAATTGGCACGAGAAACGTGTACAGCTTTTAGCTGGCGAATGCAAATTGGTTTAATAAATTGAACCAGTTACTATATATATATATGTACGTATGTGCAGATGTAATGGATATTCCGGGTTAAGCGACTTGTAGGTGGTCATGTTTTGGCTGTTTTACCACTTGTTTGTTCATGCGATGTTGGCCGATTTTAGCGTTTTTTCTCGCCTCCAGTTTCATGCAAATATTTCGCTCTTTTTGATGTCTTGCGGCTAGACCCCAAAAACAAAAATAATTTCTTTTAGTTTCAATTTTCTGGCATCTCTTTAGACGTCTAAAGATTTACGACTCGTATGACCATGAACGTGCTGGTATGGTCATTATGGTAAAAATTATCGCATTGCTATGCAAACCAAACGAAAATTGAGAAAAAATGAACTAAATGAAGTGTGTAAAAGCAGCTTTGTGTGCGTTTGTGTGTAGAAAGTGTTTGCATTGTGCCTGATTTTTTCTGCTATTGAAAAAGTGGCAACACCAAAGACGTTAGCAAGTTGTGGGGTGCTCTATGGTATGACTTGGGTCGTGAGTGGGATTTTTCCGGATAACAGAAGTGAAGATATAGTAATTTTAGATGCAGTTATACTAGCTCCATCCATAATCAGATATTTTAAAAATTCAACTTTGATTTACTTTTTGTCAATATTGGGGGATTATCACTCCTTGAACGAAAAAAGCCATTTTTGTTGAACTTTGAATACGCATAACTTTACCAAAACTCAACCGATTTTCAAGCAGTGTGGCTTAATCTTAATTATTACAGTTCGAAATTAAAATTTTAGTAATAAATAAAAAAATAAAAATTTAATATTGTCACCGAAACTGGACCTACAGCTAGCTAACTTCAAACAATATAAAATGGAAAGGTCGCAGAAAAATCACAAAAAAAAAAAATTTGAGATTTTTGCAAATATTTTAAGATTCTCCTTTAAAAAATTTGCAATTTTTGGGATACATTTTTATTTTTTTAAATATCATAAGAATTGTTGCGTAAACGAATTATATTGTGAAATTATGCAGAAAAAAACAAACATGACTGCATTTGGTCGAAAAATGTAGTTTTTAGTGCCAATATTGGAATCATGGGGGAATTATCACTCCGATGGGGCAAGCCAGACTTTGTATATACCCTGTATTCACAGTTCGTTTTACGTTACCTATTAGCTTTTTTTAATGTTCTGCGAGTTAATTAGCGCTCTTGCCAACCTTGCTGTAATTTGACTCTATAGATTCAACATTTACTTTTGAGCATTTCCTAGTGGGCAGTACGAATCGTATTTCTCGGCAGTCTAAACAATTTATTAGTGACTCGTAAATGATATATTAATGATTGCAACAACAAAACATGAAGAGTGTCAGCCGCACACGCGCACAAAATAACAAAAATTTCAATTACAACGCGTACTTAGATGAATCCGGTTTGAAATGAAAGCCGTAGACATAGACACAGACAAAGCCACCCAGTATTATGTTAGTAGTATATCAGCTATATAGGCACTCTAGTCGAGTCCGGTCTTTATGGCGTATCCACCCAATCAGCCACAATTCAATTGCCAGCGATCCGCCTCGCTTTTCGGTGCAGTTTACGCATAGATATGTTCGCACTTAATAGCTCAAGTTTACGGCAATCGACAAATTGCCTTGCCTTAATCTACACTGCAAAAAACAAAAACAAACATACGCATACCCACAATTTTGTTGTTTAGTTTTAGAGTCCGTACTATCAAAATGTTCGAAAGGGTCTATTAGGTTAATGCAAATGGAAATTGTGTATAAAATCCAGAAGGATTTATAGACTACTTAAAGAATATATATTCATGATCCGGACAACATAATGAGTGGATATAGCCATATGCGTCTGTCCGTCTGTTATAAAATTTTGATACTTTCCCTTTTCTTCCTCTTCCGCAAATATACAATGCAGTGTATAAAACATAGAAGAAGTGATTGTATACCAAATTAAGTATATATATTCTTGATCCGGACAACCAAATGAATGGATATAGCCATAAGCGTCTGTTCGTCCGTTATAGAATTTTGATGCTTCACCTCTTCTTCTTTCTCCGCAAAAAAACATTGTCGCCTTCTTCATCGATGCTGTACGATCGGATTAAAAACGACGAAGATATGCAGCAGACGATTTGCACGACAGTGTGTATATTATTAGAACTCAAAGTACAGGTTCTCCTTTGTCGGTTACGTGCGACAGTGGCCTTGCGTCCGACTGATCTGCTCCGTCGCTACTGATTTTTTGTAACGTTTGCTGTGGGTTTTCAGCATTTGGCATGCATGGGGCGTAGGATAGTGTGGCAACTCTTAATATGCGTCGCACCGCATGCTCGAAGGCAATAAACATCCATTGGCTAGGCGGCATTTTTATGTTGTGTCTAGTAGATGGAAAACCCGCTCTACATACGCTACTGGAAGCGGGTTAAGTGCGTGCAATTGGCGCTGATAAAGCCGGGCTTAAGACTGAACGATATGTGCCAAAGGCGTGTTAGCATGAGGAAGGGGTGCGAGGGGGCAGAACAGAGAAGAAAATTAACTCAAGCGGGCAAATGACTTCCGTTGGAAAAGTGAAAAGTCCGCTTGAGCCTAATGGCATTAGCTGTAGCTCTTGGCTCTGGCTATGTCTTTGGCTTTGGCTTTGGCTCTGGGTGCGCCTCCTTGGCGTTGCGTATCTTACAGATACATTTGTATCTTACAAGTAGGAAGTGTACCCAATTGAGGTGATGACACACACAGTGTGTCGTTTGCGTGTGCCAGCTGATGTTATGCAGTCCGTACAACAACAGCAACAACAACAAAAACATTCTAATGGCATGCGAGACAAGATACATGTGCATACACTAAAAGTATCTACGTATCTACGCATCTATGTGCCTCTGGGCCATTGACTCTAGCAGCCGCAACGCTTTATTTAAACTAATTGACGCCCGCCGCAAACGCAAAACGCAACGCGCACCATATGAAAGGTGTGTGCGGGTTCGAGGTGCAATTGGAAAAGTGTCAATTGTGGGGGATCGAGCCAGAGACTATATAGAATATATAGTCTTTATCTATGTTGGCTCTAGATACTGTGCAATTGATGTGCGTCAAAATGAACAATGAGTTTCAATTAGTTTGCCACATACGAGCATTCCTCAATGGTCATTTATGATATGATCTTGCCTCCTCTCCTGCCCCTCGACTCCCCGCTCTCCTCTACGCAATGAGGAAGTGTGAATAGTTTGCTGATTGCTGCTGACAAAAGGGGCATAACTGCAACCGTGGGTGCTTGAACTTGCCACACTGCACATTTCCACACACACTTACTCATCGGGCTGTAGAACTGAATGTATGAGGTGTTGCTATGTGGGAATACTTTTGGTGTGCGTCTATTCGCACACCTTCTGAACTTGAGACGTTAATTTGTTTGCTAATTTCAATGGCAATGGCCAGATGCAGCTAGTTTTAGAACTGTACAAAGATTAATCGATAACTCACAATATGTGATGTCTCAACTCCTTCTAAAATTTGGCAGCACTTTTTTTTGACAGTCAGACATTGCCTTTCGATAGTTCTGTCAACAAATTAATACAAAAAAAAAAATAAAATAAACTCTAATATTTGTCGTTGTCTGGGTTTATTCGCACACCTTCTGAACTTGAGACGTTAATTTGTTTGCTAATTTCAATGGCAACCGCCAGATGGAGCTAGTTTTATAACTGTAAAAAGATTAATCGATAACTCACAATATGTGATGTCTCAACTCCCTCTAAAATTTGGCAGCACCTTTTTTTTGACAATTAGATTGCTTATCGATAGTTCTGTCAACAAATAAATAAAAAATAAATTGTTTTCTCATTTCCACTTGAATATTTGCTGCGTGCACAACAAACTTACAATTCGGAATCAAAAATTTATTAATATGTCTACTAATTCTGATTTGGTACAGACTGAGCTATGCAAGTTGGTGCAAAACTTAAAGGTGTATGATGAAGCCAAGTCAAAACCAAGCAATTTTGGTAACTCCACCATCGCAAAAACGGGTAGGTTTATGTCTAAGGTTTGATCTAATATATACATTTAATACACCTCTATTTATGTTAGACAAACGGAACAAGCTGAGGCAGACAGTCGCCAATCGTATCAAAAAAAAACAAACAAGGATCGATTTGTCCAAATTAAAATCGAAATTATCAAAAGTTGCCATAGATGAAGACAAAGAAATCTATGCATATGCTAAGCGCTTGAAACGGTGCAAAAGCTTCTAAATAACCTGCAGATAAAATGGCGTCGTTTTTTATTTTAATCCATGTTCCCAAATTATGCCGAAAACCGAAGCTATTGTGTGGCGTAGTCAATTTTTTATTGACGGCAAAATAATCTCACGATTTAATAAAACTTTTCGCTGATTTGGAATTATATTGTATTTTTTTAAATTATTTTTTCCATTTTTTGTTAGTGAGTCTTGGTGTGCTCTAAAAATTTTTGTTGTCAATATATTTTTTTTTAAACAACCACCTAACAACAGTTCTTATGGTTCTTGTCAGACACAGACATAGAGCAATAAATCAAATGCATTTTTAATTAGTCATTAAATTAACGCCTAGACAGACCAAGGAATGTTGTATGCATCTTTGGAGTGTGCATCTATAAAATTTCTGACATTTCCGCATTGCCAAAATGCCGCACAAGCTGATAAACGAGTTGCTGACGTTGGATAGGATATCTTTCATGCCATGCCATTTGATATTAGAATTAACGCCATGTCTTAAAGTGTGGCCTAATGATACAGACTCATTTCAGCAATGTTCTAATTCAAAGGCTTTATGAGCTTTTACTCATTTGGCTGCTTGTTGTTGATGATCGTGATTATCTCGTTCATTAAGATCAAACACTTTCGCCAGCCAGACAGACAGTGGCATTTTATGACTTCAAATGGGGCAGCTACAGGCACTTGATTGCAACGTGCAACGTGCCATGTTCGACTTGTTTGTTTTCAATGGCATTTCTTTTTTTGTTTTCAGACCCGGTATTTTGAAAAGGTATTAAAGGGTCTATTTTGTTGGTGCAAGTGTAAGATGTTGGAAACATCCAAAAAGAAACAAAAGATCTGGTTCAGTATCAGCTAGAGTTACCAGTTTTGATATGTAGGTTCTCCTTTTCAGTAAGCAGATCAAGCATGTTTTATATTTTTGATAGCTCTCCTACTTCTCCTTCGAATCACAAAAAGACCCTCAGTCACTGTCCTAGAACTATAGACTTCTTATGGATAACTTGGTTGTTGCCATCATTTATCTATAGGCTAAGAAACAGCGAAGATGTGCAACATGCAATTTGCTCGACTAAAGCATAAACTACAGGGTGCTCCCACTGTTGGCTACGTCCGACTGCAGCCTTCCGCCCGACTGATCAGCTCAGTTCCTACTGGTTTTGCGCAGTGGCCACAAGATCAACTGGCTGAGAGACAGCCGGACAGACCCTACGCCTTTGGCCAAGCATGCTATAGTTTTTAACGATCTTGCTAATTTGCCAAACACCAAATGCAGCCTTTTATTATTTACACTAACCAAACAGCAGACAGCCAGCCAAGACTCTCAAGTATCTGAAGTATCTCAAGTCGCCTCGCAGCGAGTTGTAGGCGAACTGGTCAGAGCATCAGAGCAATTGCCAGGGGCAAACATGTTTTAATTGAAGTGCAGATAAACTGCACAACCAGCTCAATATTTATGTGCATTTCTTCATCTGCTGCAGATTCTGCTCGCTGCACTTTTATGACCTTAGCAATTGCATAATGAGCTGTTGATGAACTACAGCCAAAACCCAATGACCCAGTGAGATTTCTAATTAGGTTCCTTTAGGTGTTTATGATGCAGAAGCTAAACTATGTATTTTTAGATTAACGGATTCATCGAAAGGTTGTAAGAATTCGAAAATGATTTGTAATTATTTACACAAATTTTAAATAAATATTAAAAGGAGAAAGGACGAATCAGATCAGTCAGATGGAAGGCTACATTCAAAGGTCACATCATATAAGATCGAAAGCCAACTTTGATTATGTTAGTCTTAATACCATAAATATAATGAAAAAAACTTTCAAAATCCAGCAAATTTAATTTGCTGGCAAAATATAAAATTAAGGACAAAATCGCCCACCCACGTGGTCAATGAAGAGACATTCAATTTAAGCTGTTCAATTTGGTCGCATCAAAAATTTCTGGCTGCGAGCTAAACTGTCCGTCAGTCTGTCCTGTTGTGCGACAATTGAAAGTGGAGCCCTGGGGCCAACAACTTGTTACAAGTTGTAAGTTATAAGTTACCAGTTATTCTTCTTTCTTTCACTTGTTTCCGCGGCAATTTAGCAACTTGCATTTCGATTACTTCATTTTTGGGGGGGATTTTGATTTATTTTTTTCGAGTTTACGTTCTGCTCTGAAGCGCATGACCCAGTTTTTTTTTTTTTTTATGGGAATGCCAAAAGGCCAGAATTTAATATTACACACAAAGCAAATAACCACTTTTTTGAGATATAATAAAAGGCCTCGTTGCACCCACCTAAAATCGTGCCTTGCTAATTGAGTGGTCAGAGCGTCTGATATCGGATACCCCATATCAACGGCTCTTTGTTAATATGGCCTATTAATATTAGTCACAGCTTGGCAAAGGCCTATTGTCATGATCTAACCGGACAAATTATTTATGGCAAGTTGCGCTTTTGACACTACTGACAAATATCACAGAGTTCGCATTGTCCGTCCGTCCGAAAAAAGACAAAAAGGCAAGAAAAAAAACGTGGGGTGCTATGCTAATTACCTGTGCAACAGATCTCTGACAGCCGTGACACTTTATGGGACTACCGCAGCCGCCCACACACCCAGACAGATGGCGCCACAATCCTCACATGGGCGTACATAGGATGTAACCAAGGGGCTCTGGAAATATTCACAACATTTCAGTTTACTTCAAATTGTGTCTTCCGTAAAAGATCTTTATTCCATAAGAACATTAAAGATTTTGCAATTCGAGCGACTTAAATAATAATTTCAATAATAACCAGAAGCTTCCTATAAGCCCCCATACGCTCACCTAAAAAGATCTTGGAAATTCTTATGTCAGTTTATGCGCTTTTGATGCGAGCATAAAAAACGCATAAAATGCGATAAACTTAATTATAATTAACTTAGTGTAAAAGCTTCTTTAAATTGCTTTTGATATAAAATTTAAGTTTATCAAATTGCAATTAATAAATTTCATGAAAATGGCTCGTATAAACTGGTACAGGTTTTATCTTCAGTTTATCACCTGTTAGCCCCAAGCCACATTTGTAAATTTCGCCCACGTGTTGCCTGAAAAATTGGTCCATAAATTATGTGACCAAATATTTTTTATGCTTGAACATCTTTGACTGAGGTGTTGAAAGGAATGAATAAATCTTTGCTAGATAATATTGAAAAGCTTTAATCAAAATATTTATTTATCTTATCAACATAATTTAATGTCCACTTAATGTGGGAAATTAAAAAGGTATAAACTACAAAAGGAAAATAAATATTTTAGCTACTTTTTGTTAAAATAAAAAATATTTTTTAGTTCTATTTATTAATTGATTAATAATGTAGAATTATATAGTAGCAATTTGTGAAATCAAATTTAACGTTCTATGTATGTATATATCCAGCGCATTTGTCAAGTTTTAAAGTTTTCAGTGTTTGCTAAGCAAGGGATCTGCTTGCAGCGTTTGACAACACTGTGCGCTACCAACACTAATCGCCCATCAAACGCTGTTTGACACTGGCACGCGCACTCGCACCCGCATCTGGGCAGAGTTTCCATTGGAAATAAATGGAACCTAAGGCATAATCAAGCAAGTATTGAAGATTTTCATTGGCTGCCTAATCAGTGAGCGCTTAACTCGATCCATTTACAAGGCACAACTTGCATTTTATTTTTAAATTTGATCTCTTTGGGACTCGTGAGTGTTCTCGCAAGTGGCAGCTGCTCTTGGAGATAAACTACCTACTACATGAAGTGCTGTACTCCAGTCAATTATGCGCCATTAAAGTATTAACGGTACACACGCAGTGGGTGTCTCCACGTGGCAGCTGGCGGAAAGAGTTTGAAGAGCACAAAAAACTCACACCACACTGCCAGAAAACAAAGCTGCTTTGTGCTTCGAATGTTACATAAGATGGCTGCTTAGTTTTTTGACAGTGTATAAATGTGTCTTGTCCGTCTGCCTAATCGATGACTGCCAAAGTCGAGTAGGATATTCGCTTAACAGGCGTTGAAATCGGTACATCCATCAGCAACTGGTTGACTGGCTGTTTACATGTAGGCCTGCTCCATCTCCATCCAATTCCATTTCATGCCTCCTGCAGTTCATAGTTAGAACCTGTACTTTAAAAAAAAAGAAAAGGGTCTATGAGGTTAGTATAGCCTAGTGAAAATAAAAATAAATAAAAATGTGTCTACAACGCAGAAGTAGGCTTGGAGTAGACCAAGGAGTCGATATATCATCATCTCTAGAAACAAAATTTTTGGTAGTTAGGTTCTCCTAGGTTTTCCTAGATTGTTTCAGATTTGGATTTCTAACCCCCTTTCCCTGCTCTCCACAAAAAATCGATGCTGCCAATTTAGTTACATTCGGATAAAAAACAGCGCAGATATGCAACAGACAATTGGATTGAATTTGCTTTTATGCACACGGATAAAAAACATCGTAGATATGCAACAGACAAATCGCTTCAATTTGCTTTTTTGTATAGTATTGCTACACAAACTACACGGTCTGCTCTTGTCGATTACGTCCGACTGTAGTCTTGATTCCGTCGGATTTTTTAATTGCTTTGAAATATTCAGACAAGCTGACAGGCATGCCCGACGATTAGATGAGGCTGTGGCCAGAGCCGATGCTAATCTCAAGTGTACTATCTGTGCTCTACACCTGCCTAACGGGTGTTTCTTTTCATTGAATGCAACTCAATGAGATGATGCGAGATTTCGATTCCAATTCCGATTTCGATGACCCGCCTGCCTGCCTTCCTCCCTCCTTCCATGAACGCTGGAATTCAATTCATTTCAATAGCATTTCGATTTTGTTTTGATTAAGTCTGTGCGCCTGGCTACCAGTTTTTCCAGTGAGGCGGCGCCTGCTGAACCTGTTGATTTCCCTATCAGCACTTGTTGTTGTCGTTAATGCGCTGGCTTTCCACTGTAGCATTGCCACACAGTGGGCAAATCAGACATCTATGGCCGAGTATTTACATTTGTCTTCCAATCTCAATTCAAAACTCTCTTTTGATTTGCCAGATTGATCTGTAGCTTGAGCAAAACCTAATGAAGACAAATGTCCGTGACGATATCGATATTTAATCGCTTCGGCTTAATTAATTTGTTACTTTGAATCATTAGAAAATGTACTTTAATTTCCATTTAATTGTTGAACTATTTTTTTAGATTATTTAGTAGTAATATTACATTTTAGAAATTGCTTTTATATATAAGATATTATGCATAATCTATTTTTGAAATGTTAAATAAATTATATTGACTTTAATTTAAATTTAATTTAATATTCCAAAGATGTGCAACACTTTATTAAAAATATTTTCCGAGTGTATGCAGCTTAAAAATAAATATTTTTCATATCAAAAATTAAGCAATTTTTAGACAAAGCAAAGACTTAACTAATTTAATGCTCCCTTCACTTTTGTATATGGCAAAATAATAGGTCTTTAGTGTAATCTAAATCGTGGAAACGAGCAAAATAAAATACGAATTTGTGGATTTTTTTTGCCTTGCCACATAGATGCTGCAACTCTTGCCACACAACGCCCACACAATCAGCAGGGCTTCTGCATGAGAACTGACCTCTGCTCAGAGGCACTCCACATGATTTCCAGGAAATTTTGGGCTTCGGATTGCACACAAATCAAAAGCAAAACTAGATCTCAGTTACAGTTTGAGGTGTGAAAAAAGCAGGCTGGAAGTAGCTACTTTTTTTTTCAAAGCATACAAGAAATTGCAATTTAAAATGCGATAAATTTGTGCAAAAAGGGAGCATAAATAATGCCCAAAGTCAGGCAAATTGACGCGCTGCGAAATGAAAAGGAAAATTGAAATCACAGAACGAAAACTATATAGAAAATGCAGAACGCAGTCTTATCGGCTGCCAAGTGATAAATCTTTCTATTAGACCATGGCCGGCACGTACTGCCAGTGTTGATAAAAAAGCTGTTTTTAGCGGGAGAAGCGCAAAAAAAAAAATACTAGACAAATATTATTATATTAGTATACATTTTTGTAAAATTTAAGAAAAATCCGAAAAAAAAGTTAGGCAGTTATAAAAATTTTCTAGCACACATGCTCTTTAAATATAACTAGAAGTAGCAGAAAAATAATAACAACAGACCCATAATTGTTTTCTTAATCAGTTTGAACTTCGAAAATATTTCTGAAAAAACTGAAAAAAGCAGAAAAAAAACATTGCTTATTTTTGAAAAAAAAAGTCAAAATTTCTGTTTTCCGCAGCTTTAAACATTTTCTAGCAAATGTTGTTCAAGCCAGATCTGGTGGGAAAAAAAGAGGACAGTGCTGCTAGTCAATGCTATGTTGGCCCATTGGCAATGGCAATGGCAACTTGGCCAACTTGGGCAACTTTTGCAGCTTTGTTAGCGCCGCCAACGCGTCGACAGTGCATTCGAGGCGATTTTAATCGCGCCGCCAGGCCCACGGCACGCTGCATAATTTATAAAAATCCATTTTCATCAGCGCACGCCGCACAATTACCTTGTCTGCATTTAAATGGCCCAACAACAGGGCCATAACTTGAACTTGGCCCAGCGGCAGGTGTCTAGCTCTCGCTGAGCCCCACTTCATCTCAGTCTCAGTCTCAGTCTCGTCTCAATCTAAAGAGTTCCTTCGGCTCCTACGTGCTCTAGGTGTGTTAATTCGAGCATTCTGCTCATTGAGTTGTCAGTGCGTTGTCTCCGCCTGCCCCATGATAAATGGCCCACAATTATGTCCGCCGACTCGTCTATGTCGACGACATCAATGTTCAAAAGCAGCTCTTGCCGCCACAAACACACTGAAACACGCTAATTGAATAAACACGCCAAAAGCGCAGCACTTGCAACAACAAAAAGTGCGAGAAAGCAGATTTAGCAGCATTAGATACATTTGTATCTTTGTAGTTTTTGTGCGTGTTTAGGCATGCATACGCACAAACTGGCACAACTGACGATTAAAGCATACTAATATATATATATAATATATAAATACATATATATATCATATAGAGCCACTAAAATTTATAATTTATTTATTTATATTGTTATAACCTTTCTAAATTTTTATCTGCAAAATTGTTTTAATTAACTTTTTAAGAAAATATTATTTTATTTGCAAATCAGACGAACCATTAAATACTTTTTTAATACAAATATATTTTGTTTCTTTTTATTTAAATACTTATATTGTTTATATATGCGTATTAAAAATAAATAAAAAATTATTTTGTGCATAATTTGTTTAGCTTTTCTGCTGACTAGAGTTTAAATTAAGTTCATCAAACTTTTTTCAATGGCATACCGAAGCACTAATTTATCTTTTGCCTGTGTGTGGCATAATTATCTTGACAGTTAACCGGAAATTGATTGTGGCTGGTTTATGCCATCAATATAGAAGCCAAATATTCAAATAAAAATACGGCATGACCTGCCTTAAAGTTAACGCCAATTCGGTCAGCTGACATACTCTATTTATATAAGTAGTATACTGAGCATAAGTTCAACGCAACGATTCATAGCGAATTCTTATCAAAATCATAGGGTAATCACCGATAAGAGTTGACATATTTAGCCGTAGGCATGGGCATAGTTTAAGTATTTATGACAGTTGTAAAAAGTCAACGCCTCGCATAGCTTATGCAATTTACTTCATGTTAAATAAGAATTAAAAAAAATTACAAAAAAATATATTTATTTTTTAGTTTAGTTTGCTGGACTATTAATCAATATAATTGATGACAATTGGCGAGCTAGTTTTGGACTGGAAACAAAACGCTTATCGGCAACGAGAGTATCTAACACTATTAGTCAATGGATCTCGTTTTGGAGTTCTGGCTTGGGTCTTGAGTCCCAGCTGGTCCAGAGTTGGTTTCCTATCATCAATTTATCTGCGCATGGACTGAAGCGATCTATCTTAGCGACTCGAAGTGCATTCCTGTTCAATTGCCAAGTCGAGGGGGGGAAGTCCAAGTAACTGATTTATGAATTTGACCGGGCTAGAAGTCAACGCGCCCATTGCTATCTCAGTTAATGACCCTGTGCCACGTTGCATTTCAGTGCATTTCTGCACAATTCTCTCAGTATGGCACTACGACAATTGTCTATCACTTGATGCCAAATGAAATCCCCACGATGTGTGTTAGTAAGTGCAATTCATTCTCCTTCCTCATGCTGATTGCCAACGCACACTGCTAACACACTCACCCGCCTTGATTGTCCCACAGATTGACAAACTGACCCAGAGTCTGTGACAGACAAGATCAATAACTTTTATTGTTCAATTGGCATCAAATGCACACAACATTGAAATGCATTCAAATTGCAAGTTCGACTTTAAAAAAATAATATAAATATGTTATACGAAGCAGAGCAGGAATGCTGCTTCGTATTTTCTTGTCTGTACCATAGGGACATAGGGTAGCGAGGTAAATGCAGCAATTTTGTTTCTTTAATAACTTCTGGGAATCTTAACCGATTTTGACGCGCTTTTCAGGATAGATAAATACAATAATAGAGATTATGTATTCCAAATACCAACCTTATATTTATTATATTACGCTTGTTATTCGGTTTTCATCCAAACATTCTCAGTTATTAAAAACATTGAAAACAATTAGTTTAAAATTTGGCTATCGTTAACACTTAGAGTTACACTTTGAATGTTTTAAGCTTGTCAGTTTCAACAAGATCGGTTTTCTATTAACACACAACTATTTAAAAATTTACGGGTCTTTATATATTCTATAGAGATACAAGCCAAACACAAATTGTATACAAACATTTTCGTTCCTTGAAAAATGTTGCTATTTTGATTCCTGAAAGAACGCAATTGATAATTAATATTCCAAAGAAATAAAGCGATTTATAATTTGAAAGATGTTCTACAAATTCTTGCAATTAATAACGAATTAGTGGAATTAAATTATCTTTTTTCTCTTGGTATATTTCTAGTTTACGTGAAAATTATTTCGATATGTCAAATTTTTTCCACATAGCTCTTTGGATATATTGTTGCTCTATCTGTAGATTATTTTCAGCAAACAAAAAATTATTCTCACAGCTTTGGTGACAACAGCCATTAGATAGACGAAGCAATGGTGTTTGCTTTCTAGCTTAGTCTGCTGTGCCCCACCCAGGAAGCAGGAGAAGCCGTGGGGGGAGGGGGGAGGGGAAGAGGCATGCAACACGTAGAGCATAATTGATTTGTCTAATGCTTGGCAATTACACTGGGGCCACTTGCTGTTTGGTTTGCTTTGGCTGCAATGCCACAGATGCAGTTGGTAGATAAAAAGATACATTTGTGGTCGTTTAATTGCGGACTACACGCTGTGTGGGTTACCCCCAGGCATCTTGTTGAGTTGCGCTGATTAGCTGTTGAGTTATGAGCAAACACAGACAGAGACAGAGACACAGACAGAGATGTATCTACCAGATAGTTCTCAGTGGCATCTGATAGATACAGTTAAACTAGCGGCTGGCAATCATTCATTTGTTCACCCATTTGGCCAATGTTTGGCAATCAGGCGCACATTGTGCAAACAAAGGTGGCAAAGGCGAACCAGGATTGACAGACAGACGGATGGACGGACAGACGGACAGATATTCAATGAGCCCACTTGACAAAGCCAAACAAAGCTCAAAGGTTTCATTGCTTAATGTCAGGGGCTCCACAAACGACTTAAACTGATTTATAATTGCGATACGATACATTCTTTCCCTCTGCCTGCTCCTCCTTCTCTTGAGCAAATAAATAAGCGCCTTAGCCCAGGCGATGACAGCCCAGCCAAGCTGCGCAAATATGTGGGCATGGGGCAGAGAACTGAGCTCTGAGGCAGGCAGGGAGGCAGCCAACAGGCGACAAGTGTGTAAATTGAAACCCATTCGACTCGCTCTTTTTCTTCACTCTTGGGGTGTTAAAAACAAGCCAAGCACTAGATCGACAGCACAGAACCAGATCAGACCACCGACTGTGCCAGCGCCCATTTAGCAGCTACTAAAAACCCAACGATTGCCACTCAAATGCCTGAAATTGAACTTTAAAACAAAACCCCACACATCACAAGATTATTCACACGCCGAAGCTCCTTTGCTCTGGCATAAATACTACTTATCAAGAGTTTCAACTCTGCTTCAGTTACTTGAAGATACAATATCTGAATTGAAGCTGATTTTCATAAGGATTTTTGGCAGAATTTTAATTTTCATAAGTTGGGATTTCTTAAAAAAAATAGGAATTAAAATATAATTATTTTTATAAATTTACAGAGGCTTGATTTTCCTTGTAGTTTTCTCTTTTTCTGCTGCGAAAATCTGACTTATGTCCGAAGATAAAGTTGATTCCCTCCAACTGTAGACTTTCCTAGATTTAAATATAATACAATTCGTACTTCATTTAATCATATTTAGCACATTGCACATTATTTTGACGCAATTCTGTTTCTCGTTTTAATTCGTTTTAATTAATTTGAATTTATTCCCAATTATATTCTTTGAATTATATTCTTGAATTCTAGAACAAAACTATATTTTCTTAAAGACTTTATTTTGTAGATATTTTGATATGTGATATTCAATATATTATCTAGGAATATTTACAAGAAATAAATATTTTTTTGTATTACCAATCAATAGCTGTTAATTTAGACAACTGTAAGATAAACTCAAAATGTATTAAAACATGCAGTTGAAAATCGAAAATTAATATAATAAAATAGATTTCTTAATGTCTTACTCTGCTTTAAAAGTGGCAATAAATTTGTTGAAAAATCAGCAGAATCGTATCAAGTTATCAAAGATAAATGAAGCCCTACAGTTTATTTGGGCGAGCTTCTTGGCCAGCTGTCTGACATATTTATCATACCCGCAGGGGTTAGTGCAAGGCAAGGGTAGAACAACGAAAGTTAAATAAAAGCGATGCAAAGAGCGCCATCAAAACAGGCAACAAAATATGCGTAATTATCGGCTAGTCAGTTGGCTTGAATGCGGCCGAGATACATGCGAACTGCAGAGATACAAAACTTCAGACAGACAGCGGCAGAGCTGCCGTTTCGCGATTCGTTGTCTGGGCCGCGATTCTTTGTGTCTGAGCCGTCACGCTTCCTCCGTTCCTTCGTTTCCCTGTCCCACCATCGGACTGGCTTTAGGCATCCTGGCGCTAAACGAAACCTGCGAGCCGCAACAATGCGATAAATAACCCGGCAGCTAATTTAAATGGCACAGCCAATGCGCCGAGCTGCACCGCATCGCCGGCCATAAAAACCCAATCGAAACTAGATCTGATTAACTTTGATTTATCGTAGGCGGCAGCGGCGGGTTTGCCGCTAAATTTAGCACAAAACTAGCATGCAGCTACAGGCTCAAAAAGCAGCTAGCACTATAGCTGAAAAGTATCTGCAGCCTCAGCTTCAACTTCAGCTTCATTAAGCTGCGGTTAAAAGGGCATAGAATTGAATTGTATATCGCCTGGGCGTGAGCTTGAGTAATGTGGAGGCGTCCTGTGGCAGAGGCCACATATTTGCACTTTGACTGCCACGGCAAGCAGCCACCCAGCTGCAGTTTAGAGCCAAGTTTAATGGCCTTAACGGCCTTGTTAGCAACGCTTCCTTATGGCAGTGAAATTTGCATGCAGAACGCTGACAAATATTACTTTTTGGTTCACTTTTAGATACTGTATTGTAAAAAGTAAAAAATGGTCTAGAGAAAGGCAAATTAGAAATCCAGAAGAAGGCTGAGCAGATCTTATAGAATATATATATTTATTTGTTTATATATAACAGGACAAAAAGTTGAGTCGATATAGCCATGTCCGTCTGTTTGTACGTCTGTCCGTATAAACACCTAGATCTCGCAAACTGTAAGAGCCAAAGACACAATTTTTGGTATAAAGGTTCTCCTATGTGCCAAGCAGATCCATTTTATTTTAGATTTTGCATGTCTCCCTCCTTCCCTGAAAAAACCAGTCCCATAGATCTCAGAAACTATATGTAATAGGCATTTACGTAGCGTATGGCATTCTCAATCGATGTTGCAAATTGCATAACAATCTTATAAGAAACAGCGAAGATATGCAACAGAGAATTTGCTTGAAATACTAGGTACAGGGTCTCCTACTGTAGGTTACGTGCGACTGTAGCCTTTCGTCTGACAAATCTGCTCCTTTCATACTTATTTTCTTGTAGGTTCCTTCACGACTTTGTCAGCCCACACACTGCAAAAAAAACCAGAGTAAAATACGAAAAGTTAAGACTTCATTAGCATGCAGCATGGGTGTAGCCTGGCCTAACCATACCCGACTTTTGAAGAGATTTTTTCGAGGTCTGCCGTCAGCTTTGAGCTTAGATAAGCATAAATGTACCTCAAGGAGTTCAATGTCATTCTGCAGTTTTACAATCGAAATTCGCATGTTGCATGTGCCGCAAAGTGCGGCAATTTGTCAGTCGCATAAGCAGGCATAAATTAAACAAATACATATATGTATATGCATATATATTCATATTCACAATTGCTATCTGCACAGCTGACAGTTGACATTGATCTTGGCACATGTTCGCTTTAATTAGGCTGAAGTAGTCCATTAAAATGACAAATATTCCATGTTTCATTGGCGCGCATTTTACAAGTTGTTTTTCAACACTTTTTAATCAGCCTGACAACACTCTCCTTAAGGTCAACTCGGATCACATTAATTACAACAACAACAACTGCGACACGTAGCGACCATTAAAATGCGCATTGGGAGCGCCATCGGGCTAAATGCTAATGAAAGCCACCAGCGACACTTAAAAGCCCATCCAATTAGCTGATTGTGATACGTGTTTTGACCAGGATGCCCCCCTCCCTCGCTACCTCCTCCCTACCTCCATTTGTACAGTTAGCGTGCAAAGTTATGCGATCCTATGTCGGTCATTGGAGCAAAATACTCCATATTGATCTGAGTTTTTTCCATTGATAAACAATTCAAGGCATGCAACTGACAAATATTTTACGCACTGAAGGCCGAAATTGCCTATAAATTTTATTTTCACTTGAATTGTTTTGCGTTTTTCGAGCAATTTTTTGGCAAGCGCTTTCTGTTGATTTGTTGTTCTCAGCCATGTAAATTGCAGCAAGCTGGCAACGCTGCAGCAAACGGCGCCAGCAGGCTTGCCACTTTGCATATCAAAAATTTATCATATGAATTTCCTTTTTTTATTTGATTGAAAACATAGAAATACGGAAAAAGAAATTTCTGTTGAACTTTGAATGCGCATAGCTTTACCAAAACTTAAGCGATTTTTAAGCGGTTTGGGTTTTTCTCATCATTTGAGCTTGAAATTAAAATCCAAGTGATAAATCAAAAAAAAAAAAAAAGATTTGAAAATTTTGCGGACATTTTAAGTCCTCTCTCTTAGAAAAAAATAAATTTTTGGAACAAAAAAATCAAACATCGCTATATCGGACGGTTCTAAAAACATCGCTAATATAGAATTTGCCATCGATGGCTTTTCCGCTTTAGCTCTAAGCCAAATTAAAATATCAAAAAACACAATTTTCACACGCTTGTAAGCGCTGGAAAGCTTGTAACACGCTGCGCCACATAAATTGTCAGTGGCTGCCACAAAAATATGCAACAAAAAGAGGCAACAAGAAATACAGCGATATCAATCATATAAGTGTCTGCTAACAAGCTGCAAGCACTTGAGGGTAAGTGCAGTGGGTGTGCGGAGTGTGTGGAGTGTGTGGGATCGATGCTCGGATTTGGTATTGGATTTGCTGCTTATCAAGACGCAGCACACACAACACACACAACACACAACAACGACAAACGGCACAGCGACAAATTAAAAGTCATAAATTTAATGAGCGCTCATAAAACTGCACTTGAGTGGGGCAGCGGCAGCAACAACAACAATCAGTGCTGCCCAATACGGTTTTTCCCCATCAAATCTGGATTTTTTCTTTGTCTTTTGTTTTGGATTTTGGTAACTGCAAATAACAACCAATGTGGCTACATTTTGGCATATACGTGGCTTATTGCATTCTTCATCTATGCTGCTAGTTTCATTATGATCGGATCAGAAACAACGGAGATATGTTGCAGACAATTTGCTCGAAAATGCCAGACCTGATTATGTAGCATGCATGCGCTTGGTTTATACGATGTTTAAAGTTATCGGTAGCAAATTTTAATTAAATTACTTTGTATCGATAGTAAATATATCCTAGTATCAGTTACGTCCGAATCACTCCAAGGATTGAATTGGGATTACAGGAATTTCGGCTTTTCAATATGATTATGCTTTTTCTTCTACAGAATTATTATTTTATAGAATTCATTCAAAACTTAGAAATTATGAGCTGTTCTGTCTTCCTTAGTTTGATCACTTCCCGCAAAAAAACAGTTTTTTTCTCTCAATAAAAAATTGTCAACACTGACAACAACATTGACAAGAACAACGAAGAAGCACAAGAAGTAGAGAAAGAGGCGGCAGAAGAAGCAGATTGAAGCGGAGAAAGAGGAGGCAGACTGAAGAGACTGCATACAGTAGCTCACTTGGGATTAAGTAGAGTATAACATATAGAGATAGAGATACTTTTGTATCTGCGCGATAATTAAGTGGCGCACTTGGATTACAAGCCCATAAAAGCCATTTGCACTGATCTCAAGTACCGCATTTATTATGCCGCCTTCCGGTTCTGACTGCCCCACTTGCCCCTCCAATGCACCCAATCCAACCACCCTCTTTCTATGGCATTTTTTATGCCTGCCAACTTCACTTTCACTCAGTGCAGTTTGTTTAGGCCATTTTATTGCAAACAGACTAGAAACTATTTGCCAGACTTCTGCTGTTAATAAATTCTATGAGATTTTGAGATTTTGGCATATGTTTTCTGGGTATTAAGCGCATAAATACGCAGGCAGGTTTGCAAATTTATTAAAGTGTTTGCACCTGTTGGCTTCGATAACTGGAAATATGTAATACATACATCTTGAGTTTAATCAAAAAATTAAATTTAAGATTTAAGATTTATTTACAAGTTTATTAGCCGCTTAAATTTATTTGTTGATGGTTTTATTTTGCGGAAAAACTTGTTTGTCAGGCACATTGCACGTCGGAAACCTAAAAACGATTACAAAAGTAATATTAAATATGGAAGGTTGTTATTTTGTATATCTAATCTTTACTCTTATATACTCTTATCTAGATTGAAAAGCCCATTGAAATCGGTTAATAAAAATAAAAGATATTCAAGAAACAACTTTAGAGAAAAGTGATCGGTTCTGTCATCTTTGGATTATCACATCAAAGGTCGCTCTATAAAACTTTTCTACATTTTCATATTATATTTTTTTTCCAAATTCAATTTCCCTCTGCATACAACATAATCACGTTATCTGGCGTCGCATAAACATCGTGATACATGTGCATTTGACCATCTAAAGTGGGTTAAAGTGAGTGCAGAAAAGTGTTTGCGATAGCCCCATAGATAAGCTAAAACGTTCAGCCATCACGAACATTATCGTTAACAGATCAAAAGAGCGAGCAACTCTGGCAACTCTGGCATACTCGATAGATAGTCGATTAAATAATGATTGCAGAAGGATGAGGATTTCATAGACAACACATCAATTGAGAATGGGGTTATTGACGCATGTTTTGGCCTCTTCACGTTTTTTTCTTCTTCTTTCTTGCGTTTTGGCGTCTGCTGGCAAAAACCTATAAATAACAATAAAAAGCGAGAGAGAAATGAAAAGCAAAAGTAGAAAAGAACAACAAAAACGAAAACGCTGAAAAATCAGCACAAACAGAACTACTTTAGTTATAGAATTTTTTAGACCCTGTACTTTAAAAGAGTATGAAGGGGGTCTATAAAGTTAGTGGAAAGAATCAAGAAAAATAAGGATAGATTTAAGTAAAAATAAAGTTTAATTCAAGACAGAAAAGGCTTAAATCACTCCGAAATATTCCTAACTATCCAAAACTTACTTAAAATCAAGACATTCTGGATTACATGATTCTTACTCAAGTAAGTTCTTACTCAGATCAAGTAATTTCTGCCTAACACCGTTTCTGGATTGAATCAAGTAAGAATATTTTGATTTTTTCTCTAAGTACATAACACCCAGAAGGAGGCGTGGTAGACCACACAAAGTTTATATATGCTTAGTCAAAATAGCCATGAACGTATGTCCGTCCGTTTGAATACCTAGATCTCGTTATATTAAAGTTATACACTTGTAATTTAGCAAGTACGTAGCTTATGACATTCTTCACCTATGCTGTGAATTACATTACGATTATATGAAAAACAACGAAGATATGCGGCTGACAATTTGCTAAAATTTGTATGTAATGTAGCAACATAGTACGGGCTCTTCTACTGTCGGTTGCATCCGACTGTAGCCCTCCGCCTCGACCGATTTGTGCGAATTTCGGTGCGTGTGTTTTCGGCATGTGATTAATGCCTGTCCGTGCTACACTCAACCGAGTTTACTGATGCCGATTGCAATGCGAATTTTATGGGGTGCCAGAATAGTTTCCATAGAAAATATTCATAGAAATCAAAACAATCGAATGTTCGTGTGCGGTGGGTTTTCTGGTTGCAGACACAGACACAGACTTGTCTCGAGTTATTTTGCAAGTCAACAAACAGAGTTTGCAAGCAAAACAATAACAACAGCAAGCGAGCTAAGCAAAATAAGCCAGAGGAAGGAAAACCGTAGGTTCATTCATACTTATATTTATGCCACACATTTAGCTGGGTGTTGAGCTATAATTTGCATAAATCACAATTACCTGTCAATCGATAAACGATCTCAAGTGTGAACATGGCCAAGAAAAGTGCAGTTAGGCACAGTGGCAACTTAACTACAATGTATGACAAATGCTCAAAGTGGCAGAAAGACAGACAGACGGACAGATAGAGAGACAGACGGACGGACAGAGAGACAGACAGCTGGCATTGCGCCAGACCTCAAGGCATTGTTAAACGTTTTCCAAATGGCCTGGCTTTTATCATAGGCATTCGCCAAGTGCCAACTTCGAGCAGTAGGCGAAGTGTTGTCGTGCTCATGGAATTGTATCTGTATCTGTATGTTTGTATCTGTAGCTGCCTGTCAGTGTGTGTCTCACAGGTGGCCTCCTAGCTGACAATGCAATTGACACGCTGCACTCGCTATGAAAGCTATAATTTAATTATGGACTCTAACTAGTTTGATTACGGCTTCATATCACTCGCAATTTGCGTTAGTTAACAACTGAAATTGGTTGAAAAATTGCTATGAATTATAGTTTGCATAACGAAATTAAACTTTGAAATATGAAATTAAATCGAAAAGTAATTTCAGATATACTGTAATAAATTTTAATAGATTTTCTAAAACAATTTCAGCTTTCTAAACCATCTTAGAAATTGAATTAATTAAAAAGTACCAAAAATGGCTAGCTTGAAACAAAAATAAATATTTTTAAATTAAATTATAATAAAATACAAATTTCGTAATCCCCTGAAGCAGTTAATCTATATTTGAATTAAATTGATTTTAAACCTTTTATTTTAGCATCTACATTCAAAATTTCAGCTCTTTTTGGCCCAAAATCTCTGGGGTATATTTATTTTACCCCTATTACAATTGAATTGTTCCCACAATGCATGTTCAATCGCTGAAGCAATCGTTTAATCAAGCATGCAAAACACACAGCTGTTGTAGCATCGGCTATAATTTTAATTTCATGCCGTATTATGAGGTCAATTAATGCAAACATTTAAATAATGATAAAAGAAAACCCAACTCCCGAAAAGCGAAACCGAAACCGAGGCGATACGAAATGGAACATACCAAAAATAGCATAAATCCCTTGCTATAAACTACCAGAAATTCTATAATAGTTTTAACACATCGTAAAGATTTTCTCAGTTCAATATCATATTGTAAAACTCTAAAAAAAATACAAAAAAAAAAAAAACTACAACATTTTACAGATGGCCGTGATGAAAGCTAAATTTTCTCATTTATGATGCAAAGCGGCGACAATAAAAGCGATAGATACATAGATACTTACGTTTGATACAAAGATACAAGCTGAACTATTAGGGCGATTAAGTTAGAAATTTGTATAATATTGTATATTATAATTTTGTTTTGTTCAGTAATTTTGCTGGACACTTTCACTCAGAGTTTTCATCTTCAGCTGCAGATCTTTATGATCTGCTTGATGTCTGCATTCGAGGCTTTGGCTATTTTATAGCCATTTCTCAATAGCTCGATATCATTTCGTTGTTAACTCAATTAATGTGTAATTAAATGCGCTTAAACTGCCCACTGTGGCATTATTTATGGCAGTTGTAGAATGAAGACTGACAGTTACTGAGATACATTTGTTCTACGGTCGAGATACATGCTTTAAAATAGCGTAATCTGATAGCGGGTTACATGCGGGATGTCTGGTAACTTTAGCTACAACAAGAGTCATAGACCCTTGGGGAAATTTATAGATTTATGGCAGTTGCTATAAACGCATCTCTATAGATACAGTTGCATCTGAATGAGGTAACACTTGAGATTCGTTGTTGTTGTTTTTTTTTTGTTTGCCTTAAAATTTAACTGCTAGTATAATGCGAATGGCGAGCGTGAAGTGTGTTTATCACATTTGTCAGCTACCACTTGCAGTTTGTGCACTGAAAAGAAATTAGTGTTAATTTTCAATTAATTGAATTTACAATTTTATCAATGTATTATAAGAAATTTTGCATTTCAAGCTAGAAAGTAATTTTAACATTCTGTATTTATTATAAAAGGCTAGTAAGAATAAAATTTGTATTTATAATAAAATTCTAAAACCAAAAATTGTTTAAAAATTATTAAATACAAAAATCTAAATTAAAACAATTTAATTCAGTTTTATTTGTACATTAGCTTCTTCTTAGATTGTTCAAATAATATAAAATAATTAAATAATATAAAATAATAATTTAGTGCCAGATTTATCCATTTGAAATATTTTCATAGAACATTGATGCATAAACAGAGTTGTGAAAGTTGGCATCGCTGCGTTCAACAAGAGAGAGAAAGAGTTGCCATTTTTTTTTTGCACAGTGTAGCTCGTCAGCGCGTTTATTCGTTTTGGTGTGAAGTGCGAATTACCAACAACAATTTGCATTCGGCGTTCAATGAGCCACTGACCTAAGTCAATATATTTTGCATTGTGCTGGCTAGGCGATACTGTAGCTGTTGCTGTAGCTGTTGCTATAGCTGTAAATGTATCTGTATCTGTAGCTGTATCTGTAAATGTATCTGCAGCGTGTTTGTGTGTGTGTGTTCGGCATTCATTTGCGCCGATAATTATGACGTGTGCGCGCAATAACAACAATTACAACAAGTACAAACCAAATTGCTGACGTTGCAGTTGCCGCTTGGTGCTTGGTGCTGGCGATAAGCGACGACATCGCACTTTTCATTTTGTTGCTTGGCTTCGGCTTCAGCTTCGATTGCATTTTATGCTCGCCTCACGGATACAGATACAGATACAATTTGGCATTGTTACTGTTGTGGTGGCTTGCTAATTTATTTGCAACATTTGCTGTTTGCTGTGAATTAATTGTAAATGCAACTAAGCGCACTTTGCGCTATTTACAAACGCGTGCACACACAGCTGAGGCTCGTGCCGGCCAGTGTTGCCAGTTTAGCTTATTTAAAGCTAGATTTCAAGATTGTTACAATTAAAATTTTTCACGTTGTACAATTTTGTTATCTTTTTGCCGATTTTTACTTAAACTTTATTTATATGATCATGAACTTATTTTCTAATCGATTGTGTCATCGATACTTTGTGCTTTGTGTTATTGCCGATAAAATGAGGAAGAAATTGATTAAATTTATTTAATATTTTAACTAAATTTAATATATGAAAACTTATGATATTGTTAGCTTTTTTTTTGCATTAAAATAGAGCTTTTCCAACTTTTTTTCTTTTACATTATTTCAAACGAATTGAACTTTATTCTTCTTCAGAGTTTTATTTATTCGGAAGCTCAACACCTGACAGCTCTGGTGGCGTGTACCTTATTGATACAAAGCATATGTTGAATTACCTATACACACACACACACACACGCACACACACATACACAAACACAGCCCAATACACGTCTTATCAAATAGAGCGCGAATGAATTTGCAAATGTATCTATTGGTTTTTGCAGCTAAGTTGCTGTGCAGTCTTTTAGCTGCTGAGCTGACAAACAATACAGCTCTAAACTAATTAAAATGCTTGCTTTTTTTGTGTATGCACTGAGAGAAAAATGCAGAGATTTCGTGCTTGATTACAGAATTTTCTATCTCAAAAGCTTAATGATCCGACAAATTCTCGATCGCAAAACGAAATTCTTCCACAACATGAATTTTAAAGGAAAGCATGTTTCTTTTAAGAGTTTTATTTTATAGAGCAAAGCGGTCTCTATTTTTCTGAGTGTATGCGTGTCAAATGTCTTGCCGGTTGACAGCTAAAAATACAGCTGCCCCATGACGCGCCCTGCTCTGCCGCTGACAGGCAACAATTTGCCTTCAGATACATTTGCATCGGCTGGCAACGCCAAGCATGTAATATGTGTGTCAACTCTGGCCAACAACAGCAGCAGCAACGGCATTGGCAATCCTACAATCCTATAATTTTGGAAGCGCAGCCGAATGCAATCGCCTTCCCATGACATGGCTAAATCATGTCAAACTGACGCAAATGAGCCGCAAAGAGGCCAAACGCTGCGACAAATGTGAAAACGCTTTGAACTTTGACTGCAGCTCCAAGGGGAAGAGATGGCAGTGGGAGAGTGGATGAGAGAGGGGTTGGGAGCTGAGGAGCAGACGCCGACAAGCTTGCTGCCTGGGGAGCTATTAGCAGCTGTCTAATCTAATATTTTTACAATTTCTGCCTCTTCTTTTGGAAAGGAAAGCATTTGCTTTAAATGAAAAACTTTGTGGTATTTTAATTTTTGTGTGTTTTAATTTTATGTCAACCAAAATCAGTCCCAAGAGAAAATTTAAAGCAATTTAAAACCAAATAAAATTGTTAATAAATAAACAATTTTATTATATAGTATAAATTACATCGAAATAAAATAAATGAAATAAATTGAATTTAAGTAAAGATGAAAACTAAAAGTTTATAGAAAATAATAGGAAATAGAAAAAAAGGTAGAATTGTAATATAAATAATAAATAAATAAGTAAAAATATATAAAATAATTATTAAATGTTAAATGCGATTTTAGTATAAATAATAAATAAATGTTAGATGCGATTTAAATATAATTAATAAATAAATAAGTAAAAAATATAAAGTAATTAATAAATGTTATATCCGATTTTAGTTCTGCTTTTGATTTTTGAAGTTTTAAGTCCAAATTAGGTTTTAAATTAAATTTTCAGAATGTAATCCAATTTAAAAATTTTAAATCAAAGCTTAAATTTGCAGATATAAATTTAAATTTAAAATACAATTAAATAGAAATAAAATCAATTGATTCTTTAAACCTAAAATTCGATGTAAATTGTAATATCCTACTTATTAAAAATTACAATAACAGGTTGAGAAAAATATTGATTTCAAAATTTATAAATTGGTTTCTTGAAGGAAAATTCTTAGTATCCAATGCTGTGGCAAATTGTTGCAACTCTCAGCTGCATAGAGTGTGCCAAATATTTGCATATGGCATTAAGCTGAAGGCTTGCTCTGCTGCTGTTATCCGTTATCAGTTATCAGTTGGGGCAGTGCGTTATCAGCTGGGCGTTATCAAACATTATGTGACACATTAATGCTGTAATTAAATTTACAACAAAGTAATATGAAATATAGTCAACAGAGCGATAAACAACCAGTTTGCATGCTATAATAACCGATGTCTTCTATGTTCGAATCTGTGCGCTCTTTTTGTGGGCGTGCCCACACAAATAGTCATTGTATCTCGAGGCGTGTATCTGTTGCATAAATTGCAAGTGCCACTTGTGGAGGCTGCTAATGGCGAATAACTGGCTAATAGCTGCTCAATTAATTTGCCAAATCAATAAGCAATTTGTCACGATATTTTCAAGCATTTTGATTTATGCTGCAAGATAGTTGTATCTGACTAATGCCGAAGATACGTTTTAATTACAGCTCTGACATGCGAACAGCATTCAAAATAAACTGTTATAAGTCGCATGTTTGCCACGCATCGACATCAAAGACCTGGACTGTCAATTGGCATTTGGCAGAACCGCTCCACACCCCACCTCCCCTCCACTTCTCCTCCCTGCTGTCATCACTTTTACTATATAGTACAGGCTACTATAGACACTTGACTGCTGACAGCGGGTCTGGTCTGGTTAGACGGCATTTGCAGTGGTCATAAAACATTTTTAGCATTTGCAGACGTGCAGCTTTTAAATTTCCTCGCCTGCCACAGATACAGATACAGATACATATGCAGATACAGATACAATTCTTCTGGTTGCATATTAAAGTTTACAGCATGAATATGCGGGCAGACAGCCTCAGACTGTCATCAATAGATACATTTGCTGTCGACTCCATTGCCAGCTTCGAATCACATATGTGGGTTAACAAAGTGATCTATGTCTCTTGCTTATTCTCGTTGTTCTGTCTGCGATCGGTCTGAAGATCTGCGCTCTTCAGTAGCTGCTGACAAATGCCTAGAGACATTTGGCATATATACAACAGAAGTGCACAGGAATTAAATAAAAAACTCTTTACTATCAGCCATTTGTCTTAATTTTCAAAAGTTAAATAATAAATAATAAAGCTACCTATATGATCAATAAATTATGGACTTCTTTCCACATCATTTATTTTTACTCTTTTATTGATTAAATTAGATTGCATTTAAAATAAATAAAACTTCATTTTCCTTACTCATTTCATGACTAAATTAGATTTCAGTTATTTTAATTTCAGTAAATTTTAAGCGTCAGTGAATATTAGTAATGAGATAAGGTAGAGCTGTTTCTACTTTATGAAACCAAAGATATTATAACAAAATTTTTAACTGTAATTTGCCAAGTATTTTATATGGAAAAGAAGCCATGAGAGCAACGGCGTGCGCAGCCCTAATATATACTAAATAAATAATACGCAGATTTTCCATTAGATATTATCCCTCTTAAATTAAAAATTAATAAAAAAAAACGTATACAAAATATTTTTGTATTCTGTCTGTCAAGTTGACACACTGTGCAGCTGAGCTATGCATGCATTCATATTCATATTTCGCTGCTTTGATATGATCAATGGATGCATTTAAAAGCGATTACAGCCTCTAATGGCCAGTCAAGCAAATGACTCAACACCTGCCATGGAGTACAGAACTAGAACTACAACTAGAACTAGACCTAAACCTGATCATCGAATCTGCTATGCGGCAGTTTGACTCTTTCGTCCGTCCATCCGTCCGTCTGTCCGTCCGTCTGTTCGTCTGTCTGTTGATGCTTGGCCTAAAAAGCTATGCGACTCCTAAAGAACGGCAGGAGGTAGTCGCCGACAGAGTGAGAGACGCCACTTGTCTTGTCGTGTCTCAAATTAATTAAAGACTCATCTACATATTTCATTTCCACTCCAACTGGTTGTAGGCCAGAAAATGCGGAAAACCAAAAATTATAAAAAATCAACTTGTGGCTGACCGCAAAGTTGACAACGCCGGCGTCGACGTCGACGTCGCTGGCGGCAGAGGCGCGCGCAGCGGGCGTCTTAAAATTGGCCTGTCATTGAGCAGCAGCTGGGCGAGGGGCCAGCGGCTAGTGGGCGTGGCATGTTTTACGAAATGCCTTTACAAAGTTTTGTCTTTTTTACAGTTTTCGAACATCTTCTTTAAAAGAGTTTTGACATTTTATTTTCCAACATATTTTCATGTTGTTCGCCTCAACATTTTTAACAACATTTACAAATCGTGTAGAATTGTGTGTTTTCTCAGCGTTTTCATATTTGTTTGGCTTGTATTAATTTGTAAGAACGCCATGTTATTTATAATGCATTTAAATGAATTGGTCTCACAGCATTTCCACAACTTTCACTCACAACTTTTACCATGAAAGCGGCTTAGCTGCGCTCCTTTGGTGGCCCCAAGAACAGGGCCGGAGTTGGGGCGCTGAACTGCCCATACTTTACACATTATTAGTCTAATTTAATCAAATCAAGGCTCGCTCAATATCTAAGTTCATTTTTCATTAACGAATTGAAAGACTTGAGGCTAGAGATGGCAAGAAAATTAACTGGCTTCGTGAGTTTTAAATCGGGCTTAAATATTAAAGGGCGATGAAAAAGCACGAAAAAAACGAAGGCATGTGAAAGGATTTTTTAACTTACGAAAAAATTACGTAAGTTACAAAGAGGTAAATAAAATTATATACATTTTATGCTTATACTTATAGTTATATTTTTTTTTTTTTTTTTTAGATATTTTCGGGAAGCTTTAAAATTTATTTTCATGCTCTCGTGCCTCACGATCTCATCTCAATTTTCGACCTCTGTCTTGCTGTCATTTGTTGCATTACGTTTTAGGAATTTCCTTCAAATTCCAGATATTATGCACAGATATGGCAGAACGGTAGCATTGCTGGCTTAGCCAGGGGTCCAAAGTCACATAAATTTCAGGCATAACTGTGAAAGCCAATAGTAGTTAGATATATGGTTAGATAAAGCCTGGAATAGATTTAACTCTGCCCGCCTGACAAATCCCATCAATGAAAGTATCTTCGAGACTTGGGACAACCTATGCACACATATGCAGGCAATTTTTTTTCTCGTTTCTCGATAATTTGGTAAATATTTTATCTATTGGCCATATGCAACATACTGTGGGCGTGGTTGCAACCCCTAAGTGTCAGCTGTCAACGTGTGCGTAATTTATATTTTTGCGCAATACGCCTAAGCGGATATTGGCATTGATATGACGGAAATCCGGAGCCAACCCCAAGCCAAAATGCAATTCAGTTATGGACAAGTTGTAATAATAATTGCACTGATACGAGGGATACAAAAATACAATCTTAAATGGGGGAATTTGGGTGTTGTGTTTGTTATGAATACAATTTGCTCAAGCATAAGATCTACTTTTTAGCTTAGGGTAGATATTTCCAAATATTTCCCACTGTTTAAATTGTATCATTTACATAAGCAGTTTTCACTTTCCTCCAAAGGTTTTTAATAGCTACTCAGGAGTCTATCTATAAGATGCTTACGCCCACACACGCCCAGGGTATCTCTATGTCTGTCCATCTGTCTGCTTAAGTTAAAGATTTATGGCCTTAAGCAGACAACTCAATAAGCTGCCACTAATTAGTATTTAATAGCTGCAACAATTTAACCTATTCGATCATCTGCACGACATCTGTGTATCTACGAGATACAATTCAGTTGATTGATTCGGGCGACTCTCTGTAAATGCTATTAAATTGTCAAAATACGCTGCCCACAAACATAAATTATACTCTTCCCAAAAAGAAGAAGAGCCAAAGAAAGACAAACTGCTCACAAAAGCCACGGCGTCGCACAGTAGTGAAATTTCCATTGTGATATTCTCTTATTATGTTAAATAACCACAAAGCGTTCATAAATTTTATTATACGTCGCACATTCAGTTTTTTCTTCGTTATATACCCTGTACCTATGAAATGGGCAAAACAGGGTGAATAACTTCGTGGAAATTACAGAAGAATGCGATGCAGATCCAATAAAACATATATATATTCTTGATTAAAGCGAAAAGCCGAGTCGATTTAGCCCTGTCTGTCTTTCAGTCGGTAAGAACACTGAGATCTCGAAAATTATTAAAGCTAGAGCAGCTATTTTTGGCATATATACTCTCTACTATTATATTTATCTATATTAAAAAGCGCATGGAAATCAGTTAATAAACATAGAATTTATTAAAGAAACAATATTACCGCGCTTCGTATGCTTTTTTTAAATTATTTTAAAACTTTGGTCAAAATATAAGGCAAAGGGTATGCTATAGTCGGACATATTCGACTAAACGGCTCCTTCCTCACAGGTTTATAATTAACAATCTAAAGCAATATATTTTACATATATTTACGTTGACTTTTATGCTCCGAGATATATTTAAATATGTATAAAAATATTCACTTTTTTTTTGTCAACTCGCTCGTAAATTTTAACATTATCGACGCTACAAATTAAGGCCTCATTTGCATAAACTGTAAGCCTTTTTTGGGTTTATCGGTAGCCGCACTTGGCTAGGGGGGAAGTGGGAGTTAAAGTGCAGCGGGTGCGTTTTTGAGGTTCCGCACATAACTCAATCGCACACCTTCAGAAGTTTTCAACATTTTTGACAGCAATATTTTCGTTTGACATTTCGATTATAATTATTATCGGTGCGTGCCGCCTGCACTTCTCACTCCCCTTTCCAAGATATTTACGTGCTTAATTCGTGAGCAATTTAAAGCAGCTCAAAATCGTGCCTGGCATTCTTAAATTTTATTTCATATTTTTGGTTTTGATTTTCTGTGTAATTTTCCAATTTCCTGTGTCTCCAAACAAATTTCACAGTTAGTTCATTGAACTGCGGCTGCTGTAAATATTTTTATGAGCTGCAAAAAAATATAAATAAATTGTTTATACATTATATTATTTTATTTTCAATTTAAAAAAAAAAATATAGTTTATGCACTAGGAATTAAAAAAATATATATTTAACTAATTTTTATAGATTTAAAAAATTATAAAATAAAGAGGAAACGCGCATATGTACAGAAACGTTCTAAAAAGCAAAATACTTTATTTTCATAGTTTAAAATAACAAATTTTATTTCTAAGAATTAAAAAAAAAATATATATTTTTGTAATTTTTATAAATTTAGAAAAAATAAAAAAAAAAGTTCTACACGCGCTGAATTGCGCTAGGCCCCGGCGAGATTCGAACTCACGATCTCCTGTTTACTAGACAGGCGCTTTAACCAACTAAGCCACGGCGCCACATGCAAGCAGCGTGAGCAAAACAGCACTACAAACAGCATGAGAGCAACCACCGCTGTTAGTGTTCAGCATAGCGCTCACACACACGCACGCACACGCTCTCACACCATAGACGGCGCTCTCACGCTGTCGCATGAAATTCGGTTATTTTTAGCAGCAAACGACGAACTAACAGCAACAACAACAGCAACAGCAACTGTTAGAGGCAGCGCACAGTGCTGTTAAACTAATTCGTTCTGTGCTACATTTAATAAATAATAAACTTGAGATAAAAAAACAAGAAAAATTACTTATGTTCAACTGGAGCTAAACAAATCGTTTTTTAAATGAGCCACAAACCAAAAAGTCACAAGTGAAATGCCCGACTAAAGTGAAAGGCTGTCACTTGCTCTCCAACCCCTCCAGACATGCGCCTCTGCCCCTGTCCCTGCCCCCTTCCCATTCCCCACCAACTGTTCCTACTCTACAAATTTAATTAATGAACTGCAGCCTTTGGCTTGTCATTTGTTTAGTTTAGTTTCGATTTTGTAGTAACTCGAAACAATTGCTTTTTAGCTGCAGCAATTATTTACGCTCTCGTTTTTTATTAAGGGAAATTATAAATCTGTAGTGAGAACAGTGTATAAATTTTTAAACGCTGCACTTTATAATTTCCTGTAAATAAAGCAGCAAATGCGCTTTTATTGTTTAGCCAAACTAGAGCTGCCGCTAACGATAAAATTTCACTGAAAAAAATTGGTTAATTGGAATCCATAAAAGAGACTCAAAAGTTTGTTTTTTACACTGAAAAGAAAATTATGGAAAATTAAATTATATATTCAAACTAAATTTTTCGCTGTGTATGCATATATTTACCGCTACGTCTGCTTGTAAAATGCCTAAACTATTGACAGCGTTGTTTTTTACGTGCTTTTATTTTGTGGTTATCTTTGACATAGTTTTTGCAGCCCTAGGGATGCAGACTATAATACAGGAAAATTGCCATAAAATATGCAAATTTATTATCATCACAATTGTTATTATTATTACGATTATTGAAGTTTATTTGTCGTGATTGTCAGCAACTCTTTGTTAAAGCGCCATCTGCTTTCCATTGTTGCTTGTTTCATAGTTCATACTTTTGCTAAAGTAAACAAAGATTTCAAAAATACAACCCGGCGTCCAAAAAGCCTCAATTTCTCAATTACTCAAGTAAGCGCATAAAGTGTTCCGGCATTAACTTCTACACTAATAATTTTTTTCGGTTCTTTGATGATGTCTGCGCCGCCTCCCCCGCCTCCCTGCTCTCTTCTCATAATATTGAGTGCAGTTCTGTATTTATAATGCCCGAGGTTCATTGAACGTGGCCAGATCAAGTGCTGACACACTTTGGCCAGGCCAACTACAACCACAACTACAAATACAACTACAAATATATGCAGCAATCGAAATCGGAACAAGAACTGGGAATTGACAGGCGAGCGGGGGGTCTTCGCTTAGCCTGGGCCACACAAGTGGTTTGACCTTAAATGACGGCACTGAACTTGAATTTCCTTCACACAGAGAGACAGACAGACGCACATAAATACATACACACACACACAGCAATTTCAATTAACCCCAAAGTATGCCATTCATAACCTCACTTTACGGCCTAGGTACAGTTGACAAATTTGCGCAATTCAACATGGCGCTGCCTGCCAGTGTTGCAAGGTGTCAAACGCCCGCCCAAGCTGAATACTCAGTAAAAAATAAGCTAAAATAAACTGCAAATAAAAAACATACTTTAACAAAAACTTATTAACCCTGTTTTTAGACATTTTTATTGGGAGCAGAGTATTAAAATGTGCTGCAATAACTTACTGTAACCAAAATGCAAGAAATTACAAAACCATTTGGTTTTTAAGTTTTTATTTAAATTAAATTTTGTTAAATAATCATTAAATTTATAATTCTCTTACTCATTTCAATATTTATCGATGATAAAACCTATCATTGACATCATCGATTAAATCAAAAATTTACGATAATAAAATAAATAAAGTTCACGTAATAATCGAAAAAAAAAAATATACCAAGCTTTGAACATATTATAATACCCTAAAATATTTTAAGCTTATAAAATATTTCGTTGATATCAGGAATTAATATAAATATGTATATAATTTTCATATACATATTGATAAATATATATACATAAATACATTAGATTTAAGGCTATAAACTATTTGCAATTTCCACTTTGAAATATGCTAAATCTAGCTTTAAATAACCCAATCTCGCAACACTGCTGCCTGCAATGCGCTCATGATTAAGTGCAGAGGATATTTATTGCTGCAACTTGTGATAAAGTAGTTTAGTTTTTTTTTAGTTTTATTTTAACTAATAGCCATGCAGCTAATAGATTTTTTTTTAATATATAGCCCATATTTAAGTAGCCTCTGGCACACGACATTTACATTTCTTTTGCGGCAACTGTAAGCTGCATTTTTGAAAGTGTCAGACAGTTAATTAACAGCTTATGAGGTAGAGCCGAAAGATTTGTAAAATTGCATTTAATTTTTTAATATTCTTTTTCATATTTTGTTTGGTTTTTTTTTTTTTTTTGGCAATCCACTGACATTCTGACACACTGACACTCGCAACGACTAATCAAGCGGCTTTTGTGCTCAGTTCCATTTGCCTTTGGCTTGTATTTTATGCAGTTAGCTGGAAATTGATGGATAATTAATTAATTTACTTTCTTTTCGCTCTCTTGCAGCCATTCTGCAGCGCTCCACTGTGGATGTGGGACGCATTAAGATACAAAGTGTGGCAACCTGCCTGTATCTCTGTATGGATGCCTGTGGCGCAGTCTATGCCTCGGTAAGTAAATTTACAATAATAAAAAACTAAATAAAATATTGGTAGAATTAAAATTAAAATATAATAAACGAATTTCATGAGTAAATTAATATCACTAAATATATATATATAAAAAAAAGCGAACTCAAGTGGAAACAGGATTATAATTAGTAGAATGGAAATTCTGAAAGAAATACCACAAATATATAGGAATAAAATCAATGGGTACAGGGTATAGTAAAAAGATTGGAAAGGTCATCACCATTCAGACTACTAAACATTTATTATTTTATACAAATCAATACTTAAAATTTGACTTATTTAATTACTGAAAAACTGTAAAATTTAAATCAATTGGATAATATTTCGTAGGGGTTTTTGTAAAGGATTATTTATATTATATAAGTACCAAATAAGATACAACAGATACAAAGAAGTAAAAGTATTTTACATCAAAATTCTGGATCAACAAAAACTACGTGTTTTCGTTAATTTTTAATAAATTGCTTGAGCTCTATGACAAATTGTTATTGAGTTGAATTCGAATGCAATTATGTGGCATTATCATTTAGTGAAGCGGCAATTTTCGATTGTTGTTCCAAGCCAAAAGAAAGTCAAATACAAACAAATATCGAACATTTGTTTGAAGTGCAAGCAGAGGCAGCAGAGAAACAGATTCCCTTAAAAAAAAAAACAAACAAAACGCCATAAATAACAAAATTAAGTGCAGGCAGAAGTGAAATGAAGCAGCAAAACAAAAGCAAAACAAAAGATACAAGTATCTATGGCATATATCCTTTTTTAGGGCCAACCCTTGTCCTTTTTTTTTGTAGTCACCGTCAAGTGCCAAGTGAGGAGGGTCCCGTGTCCTGTCGATAATGAATGTGACACTTTTTGCCGCAACCCGCAATGCAGTTTCTTCTCACTCTCACTCTCACTCTTACTCTCTCTACTGCTCAAATCTCTCTCTCTCTCTCTCAGAAATCTCTCCTAGACAGCGTCGCATTTCTCAGTGCCTGGCGCCTGAATTGATGCATTTGTTGCGCATCGTCGATTGCCTGCGATTTCAACGCTCTGGCAACGCTGCGGACCTTTGACCTTTTCGCATGTCCATAGCCAAAATAGATGCGTTTGTGCCAATTCTGTCAAGCGGCAGGCGGAGTCAATTGTATCTCGAAGATACACAGCGAAAGCTATAGATACTTTGCCGCTGATTGATGCGCAACTTTGTAGTAGCCATGAGGCCCTTTGAAGGCGCCGCAACTCAACGCATTGCCAGCATTTCTCTGGCTAAGTTGGTCAAGTGGGCGGAATTTTCAGTTTCTATTTTCTCCCCTTTTTTATTTCTTGGCTATTGTTTATTTTGGCGACCAATAGCATATGACCAACTTCATCCGGCCGTCAGCAGCCAAAAAGAATCTGTAAGTTTCAATCATAGCTGCTTCGAGAGAATTCCGATTAAAATTCATGACTTCCGTTTCGGTTTGGCAGGCATTTTATACAATTCCCTTTGTTTAGAATATTTAATGAAATTGGCAATAAATTATAGGATTTGATGGACTTATTTATTTATTATGATAAAATACTCTAATAAAAAATGCCATGAAAACTGGCAATAAAGTTTTAATGTATGTATATTAAATTAAATTTCATGGTTTGATCAATTTATTTATTAGTAATAATTAAATACTGTAATACAAAATGATAAAATAAATAATATAATGTTTTATTCTGGATTAAACTAAACTCTATAATTTGATGAGTTCATTTATTTCCTAAAATACTCAAATAAAACATGGTATAAATTTACAATAAAGTTTAATGTGTTTAGAAAAAATACAAAAATTGTAACTAATATCTATGATTTGATGAATTTATTATACTGAAATGCTGTAATAAAATTAAATATTAATAAACATAGTATTAAATTAAAAAGCTACTAGTAATTTAATTGGCAATTTATTAGCAAATGTTCGAACCCAACGGACAAATCGGTACAATAAAATTGAAAGTCTATTCAATCTATAAAATCAATTTTTATGCACAATATTTCTTATTCAATAAAAATATGAATAAATATTTAAAATATTTAGGTAAATATTTTTAAAATAAATTAAAACTGGTTATTTTGTTTCACATACTATAAAAATTAAATTAAAATACCTTTATACCTCTATATAAAATTCTCAAACCTTGTTTGCCTGCATTTAAAAATAGCTTAGTTGAGAAATATTTCCATTTAATGCGCTTTGCTCAAGTGGTCGCTTTATAAATAGCCTATGGCAGCACTTGTGTGAATTATTTTGTGTTTTTCACTTAATTTTCTTGTGAGTTTAGTGCTTGGCATTTGGCTATTTGAAATGCCTGGCGATCTTGTGACCGTCGGGGCAGCTGATTTGATTAGCCGCCTAATGGGGCGACTAATTGAGATCGGCTGCGAAGTGTTTTGCCAATTCATAAATATCGTTGGCAGTCGTGAGTCACGTTTATATTGGCCAATTAAAATATGGCTATGAGGTATATATGCAGCTTATTAATTTGCATAATTTGCTCAGCAGCTGGAATTTTAAATACACAAAAAAAAGAAGAAACCCCAAAACTGAAACTGAAAATAAACATAATAATAAGAAAAAGCCGACCGCCCGCAGCGCTGCCTGGCGATCAATTAATGCCGAGAGTCGTATGTCCAAGGCCCAATGAATTCGTTGCATCATTATCACTGTTATTGTCCTGTTCTGATATGTCCGATAAAAGAATCCCGCAAAGCATGTGACGCTGCCTCAATGCCATACTTTATTTGGCCTAAGTGGTTCCGTTTTTTGTTTCTTTCCCCCGCTCCTTTTCTTACTTCAACAGTTGTAGGTGTGCTGACCCCTTGCCCTTGGCGCCACTTGATAAGACAGAAGACAGTGAAATCTAGCAGCTAATGGCTGTCGCCTGACGCCTGTTGCAGCTCAGTTTTAGATTTCCAGCTAGCTGAGGTACAACTTTATTATTTTCTAAATTGAGCTGCAATTTTTTCCCATTAAAAGCGTTCTTAAAATAGCTACACTGCGAACAAAAAACCTGCACGAAGATTAAATCTGTTTGCCTTTTTTCCATAAATAAATAATGGCAAATTTCAAAAATTCAAGACTTTAAAATTTTTAATAGATCATATTTATTTAATTTGATCTACGTTTTTTAGGTACATTTATCGATTTTTCTAGCTACAAAATTTTATCAATAAAAGAAAGTAAATGCAATTTATAATGCTAGGTTTTCAAGACAAGATTTGAATATGTAATAAACATAAAATAATAATGATAATAATTTTCATAATATTAAATGTCAAATCTATAAATTTGTGTGACTTACATATATAAGGATTTTATATTTCAAAATACTATTTCTCGATACTATTTCTAAATACTAAATATTCTATATTGAATTAATCATTTTACGAAGTTCTAGAATATTTTTCTTATTTTATTTTTCTCAGTGCATGCAAAAATGTTATACAATTATAGCAGATGGAAATGGCGAGACAAGTGCACATACTGTTGTCACATATGTCAAAAAATTTGTCTTCTCCTGACTGGAAGTGATCTTTCTTTGCACTTTGAAATGGCGTCAACATTTTTAGCCATCGTCTCTCTGTCTGTCTATGTAGAGAAGGGAATTTTTACCCCCCTTGTGGGCCCATTTGTTGGCTCATTTCATATCAAATTGGTGTAGCCGAAGTCGTCGCGACGCATTTGCCTGATTAATTTCTAAATTTAAGCGTCGACATTTCCACATGGAAGTGGTTTTCCCTTTTTCTCATTTTCATTTTCACTTGCGCTCTATCAAAGTGGCGGCAAAACAATTTTAATTGCCTGACAAGCGAATTAATTCAATGTTGTTAATTGAATTTGATCTGCTGATGGCAAAACCAAAGCAAAGCGACCGCACTAAAGGCCAGACAAATGAGGCAGATACATCCATCAGCCAGAGATACATTTAAATTTCTACCTAACCGAACTCGTATTATGTCCCTTGCTTTCTCGCTTTCTTCGGCTGTTTGTTGTCCTTTTGTGCGGCTGTCATCTGGCATTCATAAAGTAGACAAGTTTATGGTCAGGGTCAGCGTCTGAGGGTCAGGATCAGATCTCAGATCAGAGCGCGGGGTGACGGCGTCGATTGTCATCGATCGCAAACGCCGATAGCGAGCACATCCTGTGATAATGAGCACATTTATCTAACAGATTTCTGTTCCTCCTCCTTCTGATAAAAAGCAAACTACCGACGAATTTCAACTGTAGGTAGCACAGAGCATTTAGTTTCCCCACTTGCTTAAATTCCTTCAACTTTTTCTTTTTATATTGTTATGCAGATGAGAGCTCAGCAATGCGGTTGCCTTTGGGCAGGTTTATTGGGCTATAATCTGGACAATTCTGTAGGCAGATTCGGATTTTGAACTATGTGACAATTTAGCAGAATAGATGAATATAATACTAGAGATATTATATTCTGAATTACAATCTTCTATGCTCAATATTCCACTAGTTATTCGGTTTAAATTGATTGTTGATTAATTGATTTGGTCGTAAAAGGGAAGTGGCTTCCAAGATTTAAAATAAACTTGATCTGCGTATGGCATACAGCTATGTACATTCCAAAAATGTTTGCTCTAGCTCATATAGTTTCCGAGTTCTACGCGATCAACCAGACGGACGGTCCTGATCAAGAATATATATGCTTTGTGGGGCGTGTACGCCTTCTTCTTTCTGTTACATACTTTTACGCAAAGTTATTAATCCTATTTCGACCAATTTCATAGGTACAGAATATAAAAATCGACTTTAAATTTATTTTAATATATTATATTCACAAAAATTAGTATTAATTAAGTTATTTTTGGCAAGTAATTTAATGATAGCTCTCCCACTGTTACAGAAAGACTTCACCGACGACTGTGTGTTCAACGAGAACATGGAGCTGCACAACTACAACACGTACTCCTCCACGTACAACTCGAATGCGAAGCGGGTGTTCTACCTGGCGCTGAATCGGCACGGGACGCCCCGACGGACGCAAATTCCGGCCAGCCGATCACTGGGCAAACTGTCCACGTACACGAATGCGATAACGGAGACGGTTGCGCAGCATCGGGTGGAGCAGCTGATAGCCAAGAATTTTGGCGCGAATCGCGTCAAGCATGGCGTGCGTCAACTCTGTGATACGGGGAAGCCCCTGATCGAGCTTGTCGATGTGGCGCACTTCAAGCCACGGCCGCAATGCAGCAGCAGTAGCAGTAGTAGTAGCAATAGTAGTAGCAATAGCAGTAGCAGTAGTAGTAGCAGTAGCAGTAGCAGTAGCAGTAACGTTCCTGTGCCTGCGGCCAGCGCCAGCAGCCTGATTAGTATTAGTAACCATAGTCAAAGCTTCAGCGGCCATATTAGCAGTAGCAGTAGCAGTAGCAATAACAGTAGTAATAACAGTAACAGTAGCAGTAGCAGTAGCAGCAACAGTCACAACGACAAGGCAAAGAAACGCAGAAAGTTGCGCAAATGCCAGCCGCATGAGCAGGAAGAGCTGCACAATTGCCACAAGCGTCAGGTGGCAACGCCGGCCGCAAGCGCAACCGGAAGCGGAAACGGAAACGGAGCTGGAGCGCTACGCAAGCGTGGACCCAAGGCGCTGCGCTGCAAGCGGCTGCGGGAGGAGGCGGCGCAGCGCGGGGGACCCCCGCCTAACTGTGGCAAGCGACAGGGTGGCATCGTTGTGGCGTCAGCAGCACAGACGCGTGGCAAGGCGGCACAGGCCAAGCCACGCCCAGCTGCCAATCAGAAGAAGCAGAAACAGCAGCAGCAACAGCAGAGCAAACCACGCGCTGCTGCTGCTGCTAAAAAGCAGCGATCTGGCAACGCCGGCGGCAAGCGTGGTGGTGGCCCCAAGCGCTGGCAGCGTCTGCTGGATGGCAGCACCAGCACCACCACCATGGCCAGCAGTCTGGCAACGCCGCCGGAGCGCAGCAACTGGGAGAGCAGCTCTCCGCTGCCGGCGCTGGCGCTGAGCGAGACAAGCGATCGTGTGGAGCGCAATGTGCGCACGAACAGCGAGGAGGGTGATGCGGAGCTGGACGAGGAGGAGGAGGCGGAGGAGGAGCACGAGCAGGCGGAGGACGCCAGCTACGAGGATGTGCGCAGCGGTGCTGCCGATGATTCCCTGTACTATGATCAGCTTGATTTGTGAGTTTGCTCAAAATAACAAAAAATAATAATAATAATCATAATACTTAATAAATATTTCTCTGTATGTCAACTCTATGCGATTGTAATTTCATTTTTTTCAAAATTTATTTACTTAATTGTAAACACAAAACTCTAATTGGAATATTAATTAGCTAATTTGGCATTAACTTTTTACATTTTCTCACATTTTGTACTGTTTGCGAAATTATTATTTGATTTTATTTTATTTTTTGGTTGTTGTCTTTATTTTATTAATACAAAAAAACATTTTTCAAAATTTTTCTAATATTATTTGATACTATTTCTGGTATTTCTTAAATATTTGCTATATTTTCTCATCTGGTTTTTTGACAAAAACGTACAAAGTGTAGAAAGTTGTTGAATTACGCGATTTCTCAGCTCAAAAGTTGTAAAGCAGCTAAATCCAGGATGATCTATTGTATAAGCCTTGGCTTGAGTATGCGATAATTGTAATTTGCAAGTTTACCAACACCAACACACACACATTCACAGATATTCACAGATATTCACACCCACGCACACCATCACACACATCACACTATTTAACAATCACGAAGTATACCAACGATTGTGGTTCAATCAAGTATTTTTGAAGCAGCGCTCGTAATTGTGCTATCGATAATTCGATAACAAGCGTGCCGCTTATCCTTAAGTGGCATCTTCAGCAACGCCGCATCCTCACTGTAAGGTTAACAGCGCGTTAACAGAGCGAATATCAAACAATGTACCCCCCGGAGTCTCGAGTATTTTGAAGACTTTTGCGCGCAATTGGAAATGCAAATAATATTTAAATAAATTCTTATCGAACAAATCTTTTTAACTAGACAAATATTGAAAATTTATTTAGTTATAGAATACTTGAGTCTCTGCTAACATAAAAAATACTCAAAAATACGACCACTCAGAGCTCTAAAAAACTTGCAAAAAATGTTGAAACAAAACAAATGCTTGTCCTTAATAAAAGAAGAAGAGTCTACTTAAATGTATGTAAAAGATTGTGACATTTCGAATAGTTCGCATGTGAAATGAAAAACTGATTTTCTTTGTAAATATTTATTTTAAGCTGTAAAATTCGCAAAGAAGATTCTTACGAATTCTTCAAGTCGAAGAATCAAAGTCGAACCTCGCTGCCTCTCAGTGCGTAATCTTAAGCTGTAAATCAAACTTAAATGCAATTATTTTTCATTTCGAAAAATATGTTGTCTTTTAAATAAAGCCATAAAAGAAACAAGGAAGCCAACGACAAAACGATGTAATGATTGAAATAAACTTTCAAGCAACAAAAACTCACAAATCAACTTTTGTATTTGAACTTAGAACTTACGACTAACCTGTAATTATATTTATTTTAAAAAGAAAATGTATGTAAAATTATTGCAGCTGCAGCCAAGTTCACGTTATAGGATTTTCAAAATCTTCAGAATTTCTGAAACGATAAAAATTCAATAAGAAGACTACTGCAGCAATATATAATTTATTATATTTATTTATTACACTTACAATTTAATTACTATTTATAAATCTCGCAATTTTAAGTTGTAGACTAACAAAATTTTATTTTTAAACACATTAAAAGTTCTAATACTTGTAAGCGCTCGATACGACGAAAAACAGCATGAAAAAATCACAAACTATTAAAACTAAAACAGAAATACTTAAAAAATAAAAATAAAAACTTAATTTATAAAAAATTAATATACAAGTTTATTTTTTGAACTGAGCGGATTATGATAATAGTATTAAGATCTATAAATCTCATTTTGGTAAGGATGTGGCGAGTGGTAGCATAGAAATTTATTTAGTTAATATATTTTATTAAATTCCTGTTTTATTTATTTTATTTTTTAACCCCTTGCATGGTTTTTGAAATTTGCAGAATCGTTAAAAAAAAACACTACGCATTTTGCACGTTTGCACAAAAAAACTTATTAGAAATATGCAAAAGAAATTAATTCAAAATTTAAATTAATTTATTATTTCTTTTTTTGTCATGGATATCTGGAATGTTTAAAACAAATGTTTTTTTATATGCCCCAATTTAATAAAAATATATATATTCCAGCAATTTCCCCGAAATATGTTTTCTAATTTTCTTTTGTGCACTTTCAGCCCACAATTATTGATAATCCAACTGCTGTTTCTGCTCTGGACCCTGTGAGACCACCACCGATCTATACTAAATAGTTCCTGATCTTTTAGCAAATAAGCTTCTTTTTAATACGAATTGTACATAATACGCGTACAAATTAAGATATAAGTATACATTGTTTAGATTTACGCGCTTTTATTATTTAAGACTGAAAAAGAAAATGAAAAAATGGAAAATGAAATAAATTATGCTATGCTTAAAACATTCTAAATATATTAACGAGTCTTCAATTTATGTAGTCTCTAATTTGCAGAGCCTGTACTCTGAAAAAGTAAGTAATGGTCTATCTGTGTAACACTCGGAAGCAGGCGTGCCAGACCCAAAAAAGTGATTTGAATCAAAATGGCCATGTTCGTCTGTCCGTCACCTGAATCACGCAAACTATAATCGCTAGAGACACCATTATTGGAATTTAGGTTCTCCTATGTAGTAAGGAGGTAAATTTTGTTTCAGAATTTTGATACCTTCCCCTTTTCCCCTGCTATTGCATTAGGATCGGATAAAAAACAGCGCAGAGGAAAGACAAAGTACAGAATCTCCTACTGTTGGTTACTTCCGACCGTAGCCTTTCGCCCGATCTGATCTGCTTGGTCCGGAATGGTTTATAATTTTGCTCTATTTCGTAAATGAGCTATATGCCATATTTCATGGCTGAACCACTTAATTTGCTAAAAAATTTATGCGATTTGTTTTCACTCTCTGTGTTTTCGAACCTCCCGTAAATCTCTCGACACCCCTAAGAGCGGCGACGACTCTCAACTCTGCATAAACAAAGCAGCGGGCGGTGGGCGTCTTGTTTGTTGTTTTTTATTTGTTATTCGGCTGCCAAACTGATCAAGTTCTTAAGCGTTTTCTATTTGGGCAAATTACGAGCGTACGCACCTTCTGTTGCACCTTCTCGGATCTTATTCGGCTCGAACAGTCGGTTTACATGCATTTGTTTGTTGTTTCAGCTTCTCTTGCTGTAAAACAATCTTTTTGTGATTTATGCATTTGGCATAGATAAAGCATTCGCATTGCTTTCCAGTTGTTTTCCCGCTGCCAGCGTCAGCTGAGACCCAGCGCACCTGATGACTCTCGTATACCTCAGGCTCTCGTGATCATACTCGCAATTGTATTCGTATTTCGTACTCGCATTTGTTTGATGACGACAGTCAAAGACCTTTTGTCGTAATGCCTAGCACCAGCTTTTAGCACGTGTGGCAATAGTCAAGATCATGTGGTTGCCTTGCAGGCACAGTGAAACCACGCTAAAGTACTTTTTAACCAGATATACAATTAAAAATGAATTTGTTGAATTTATACAGATATTTTTTTAATAATCTGTATAACAAACAAAGCAAAACGGTCGTTAACATTCATCCAAGAACAAACCCAAATTTTACTTCTCTTCATCATAAAAATATTCATATACAATTTTTTTTATAATAAAATGCATATTTTAATATTCATAATTAAAAAATAAATGCAGTTTTATTTAAAAAAAATTTGTTTGTTTTAATTTAAAGTGATTCTTAATACACTTCTGTCAGAGCGTTGTTCTAACAGCAGCAACATAACACAGGCTGTTAGCTAACAGCACTACTGTTAAACAGCGCTGTAACAGCAGCAGTTTAACACAGTGTTAGCTAATAGCAGCAGCTTAACACACACTCTCAGCTAACAACAGCATCTTAACACACACTGTTAGCTAACAGCCAAGGCAACCCATGCATTTGCAGCAGCTGTTAACTAACATAATGGTTGTTGTTCAGCGAGTTTCTCAATTTTATGCGTACTTACTATAAATTTATTTAAAAATTCAATTATAAAAAAATAAAAAAATTTTTTTATAAATTTTGTAATATTTTTATATATAATTAAATCTTGTTTGGGCATTTTATATTGGACATCTAGCTATTTCAGGCAGCTCCTACTGTTCGCCTTGGAGGCTCCACTGTTGTTGTTGTTGAATATGCAGCGTGTGCATATGACGGGGTCTATAATTATACAAATAACAGTAAAGTCACAAACAAAAAACAAATTGCATTACGCCCCGGCAAACACAAGATTTGTTGCTGGGGCAGAGCAGAAACTGTGTGGAGACGGAGACGGAGACGGAGAAAGAGACGGGCTGGGAGACGGGCGCGGAGACTCTGTACCCTAGAGAGACACAAAAGAGCGAGCGAGAGACCCAGTTGCAATAGGTGTGTGAGACAAGTCACGTAGGCCTTGAAATGGCGAAATTCTGACGACTATCGTTTTGCTCAGTGTTGCTGTTGCTGCTGTTGTTGTTGGGGTTTCGCTCAGGTTCTCACATTCACATTCATATTCATTCATTCATTTGTTTGAAATTTTTCGCATGAATTGACGAAATCGGAGGCAATTGGCAAACACAAAGACGCTGATGCGCCCCTGGCAACAAACAAAATTATGGGCAGGGATAGAGAGAGAGAGGGGCAGAGATCTTGAAGAGAGGAACAGAACGAGCTACGTCAAAAAAGCCTAAATCAGCATTAACGTTCGAAGCATAAAGAGTAAAGAGCAATTAAAGCATAACGTCCGATGACGTCGCCAGACGTACGCGCAATTCCCTACACTCGGAGAAAAAACCAAAAACATTTCTACTAGGTTAGAACTAGCAACATTTTCGTAATTTGGGAGATCTGCGTAAGAACGTAACTTATTCCAGTAATCCTATATAATCCAGCACATCTTGATTTGTTTCGTTTATTTTATTTACTACATTCAAGATTGTTTTAAATTATGTGTCTTGATTCTCATTTAAATACGTATGTCCTAAATTTTCAAATTCAATTCAATTTTTCAATTCAACCAGGAAATACAAGAATTTCCTAAATTCGAAACTTTTTTATATCACAAAATATTTTCTAAATACATTTTTTGGCTCTTATATCTACGATGTTCTTGTGATTTTTACTTTAATCAAGAAATGCCCAGTAAAAAAACTTCAAAGAATTATTCAAGACTATTTTCGCATTAATTTTAAAAAGGTTTCCACCTTTTTTTGAGTGTTCGAATATTATACGATTCTAAACGGAAACTGTTGATCATAATGACGGCGCTAACTGCTCCGCTCAACCTGCGCTCCCCTCTCCCACAAACTGCTGATAACAGCGCAGTCGACTTTAATTGCCGCCCACTGATTAGAATCCAATGAAAGTCCACAAACAAATTCCACAACACAAAAGAGATTCCCCATCTGTCGTCCGTCGTCTGTCGTCGCCTACGTCTTTCTCATTGTTTTTGTTGTTTTTGTTTTTGTTTACCTTTCACTTTTGCGTCAGCTGATCGTTTGTCGTGCGTCTGTGCCTCCATTCCAATTGATATATATACTATATAATACATACATAGATAAACTATATATTTTCGCATTTTCCGCCGTATTCGCCACAAAGCAAAAAATATATATCATCATTTTGGTAGAGTACTTATATACCCTCGTTCTATTTGGCAACACTCGGCCGGGTTATGTCGCGTGACGACTTTCCGATTAGATAAGATAATGTATTCAACTCAAATTAGTTTGAGGCGATCAGTCGATCAGTCTACAAACGTGAGGGTCAAGTGAGGGTGCTTTTTCGTATGGAAAAAAACAATTGAAATTATATAATATAAAAAAATTTTAATAGCATTCCGTTATACCGATTATATGACACAATACATAAGTTACAATGAAAGAAATATATAAATAGAAACTATAAAATTAAGTTTCTTATATAAGATAGAAGGTAATAAACAAATATTTAAAAAATATAAATATATTTTTGTATTTTTCATTTTTAAATTTCAGAAAATTAAACGACGAAACACATTTTTCATATAAATATCAAATATTTTTTTCGCCAACCAAAATATTAATAAAGATCGAAAACAATAATTCTAGACTTTGTAATCCAGATTTCGAACATTTTTCCTTTTAAACCAAATAAAGAATAAATTAGGAACATCAAACTAATTACGACTAACATTTGTTTAAATTTCAAGAAATTCTTAGTTTATTTTATAATTATTTTTAAATTTGTACAATTGTAAGTAGTTTTAGTGGTTTTAAATCGAATAAATTTCTTAGATTTAAAAGCTCTACAATACTCATATTTCAAATTTATCAAACTCTTTCTTCTTTTTTTGTAAAGCAAGTCCAATCAAATCTTTTATTATACAAGTGTTAATAAACGTGCATATTATACATCTGGTTTAACTATTAAACCAATAAGCATAAAATGAACTTTTTTATAGAGTAATTTGATTGTCCGAATCTTGTTTATATTTAGCTTTTTAGCGTTTTTTGCCTACGTCTGCAATCGATCGTTTTGTTTATTTCTGCTATTTAATTCGCTGGCTTTACTTTGCACAAATTTACCGCCATTCGAGTGTGACACAGACACTTTTTGATTCTCAGACTCTGTGCTGGGTGTCTACGTGACGTATGGAGAATACACCATTTCGATTGAATCATACATGCACCCATTATTCGAAAGCTAAAACACCCACAGATATGCCCCCAAATCGACAGCTGCAACTAGACAAAATTGTTATGAATGCCAATGATACTTTAAACGGCAAATCTGGAGTGGAGTCTATAGATTATGATTAGATTGAATTATTATTATTGAACGGAGGCAATTGGTTAATTCCCGGATTTATATTATCGAAATTTGCTTTATGAATGTAATTTATACTACGAATTAATCAAATGGTTGCTCTTAAAAAGTTACTCAAAATAAGACTATAAATTCTCAGATTATTTTTGAATAATTTGTGATATTTCCCAATATTAAATAATCAATTAAATTAATAACAAAACTTCGCACTTAATGTTTATTTATTATCTTAACCAATATCTAATTTAATCAAATTGTGTTGTATTTTATTTATGTTTATTTATGTGCCTTTAACAAATATTTCGCCTAATTGAATGAAGAACCGTTTAAGCCCATTGTGAAAAGTGTTGAGAATTGAGTGTTGGCTTGTCAGAAATCTAGTTAAATTCAATTAAATAGATTTTAATCAAGCGCAACATGACGGAAATGTCAGCATTTTTAACTCTTCTTGAGGCCATTCCCGCCACCCCCTCCGTTCCATACCATCTGGATCGTAGAACCCATCGCTTCAGTTGCATTTCTAGTTCATGGCCTGCATTTGCGCCGCATATGATGAATATGCTTAATTGGATTAGCAGCGACTTCACTAATACATCTTCCTGTTGGAAAGCCGGAAAACAAGCTAATACTGAAACTGAAAACTCGATTGCATAACATGCCACAACAAGTTGGCGGGGGGCAGCGTGTGAAAGTCCCCGTTAGAACACAGCGACTGTAACCGACATAATTTGCATCTTGAGCAAATAATTGGACAGCAACAGCGCACAAATGTCACAGCTTGTCCGTCACAACTAACAGAAAAATAAATAAAAGTAAAAAAAATTAATAGAAATAAAAGTGGAAAAAAAAGAAACCAATTGGAGATGCGGGGCATCGATCCCCGTACCTCTCACATGCTAAGCGAGCGCTCTACCATCTGAGCTACATCCCCTGTTAAAGAGCTGCCAGCTAAGTTGCTACTTAACAGTTTCTGCACTATGCGTGGTGCATTGATTTAACAGCGTTGGACTTTGCATGGTTATGCCATGCTATGTAATAGCTGGGTCAAGCATGTGTTTTGTTCTTAAAGAAAACGCATTTTAATAAAACTTTAAATGAACAAATAAACATAAATAAATACAAATAAATAAAAAACAAATAAATTTAGAAAAATAGAAAAAATTAAAAAAATTGCAATATGCTTGTTCCCGTCAGGGATCGAACCGCGAAAATTTTATGTATGCAAACACGGTATCTGTTCTTTAACAGAACTAATTTTATTAAAGTTTTAAATAAACAAATAAAAAAAGAAAAATTAATAAAAATATATAGATATATTAAAAAAAAAAATTAAAAAAAAAAAGAAAAATAATTGTTCCCGCCCGGGTTCGAACCGGGGACCTTGTGCGTGTGAAGCACACGTGATAACCACTACACTACGGAAACGTCCGTTCGAAGGACAGCCAAATGCCATTGACTTGCTGCAGTCGAAATTTCTACAAATATACGCAAGGAATTGAGCTCTTGAGAAGCTAAAGATAACAAAAAGATTACCAAATGGAATAAAATTAAAACATAGTTTTAGGCACTTTTCTGTTTTTGTTTCTTCCACAATGTGTGCTAAATGATACTGTTAGCGTTAGGGAAATCTGTCAACAAAATAGATTAAATTTTTTAATGCCTACTTTTCACTTTTACTCGGTATACTTTTAGTACCAGGTATCGCTGCCTCTATGGGTGGGCATGCATTAGTAAAAGACGCTTCGATAAATGAAGACCATAAAATTGTCAGTCAGTGCTATGGCCGAAGAGGGGGCTGAGGATGGGACTGACATTGTGGCGGGTCGTTAAACGGTTGAAGTTGGTGCGTGCCGAGAGGGTTGAATGGTGTTTATAAATATAACACACCTGAACGATCGTAAAACTCGAGCATCATTAAAATCGTATAAAACACAAAAAACTACCTAAAGCTGCCAATGTATCCATGCCGCTTGCGTGAAACTAGCCTCCTCATGCATGAACTTGAATTCTTTTTATTCATGCAAAAAAAAAAAGAAACACGATTTACATGTGTACAATCAATAAAAAAAAGAAAAAAAAAATTCGACTTGTTCCCGCCCGGGTTCGAACCGGGGACCTTGTGCGTGTGAAGCACACGTGATAACCGCTACACTACGGAAACGCTTGAGGATCGTGCGGCAGAAAATCAAACTCTATAGCAGCCGTCGATAGGAAAACCGATTCACTTTTTTCTGGTTTTGGATTCGCTTTGATTTTCTTTTACTTCTCGGTTTTACTCTGCTTAGTGCATGAATTTTCCTCTGGCTGCAATTAATCAGTGTTTAATTTGCATATTTCCCAAATGGGGAAAATTAATGACAACGTTAATAGACGCAAGCTTTATTTATGGACATTGCGATAAGCAGAGTAAAAGTGTTTGCCCCGTCCGTTCCCGTTCCCGTTCCCTGTAGCGTTCCAGACAGCCAGGCAGCAGCAGAGGCATTAAAGCATTTCTTGGTCTGGTTTTCAAAGGCCTTTGAACTTCAGTCAATAAATAGAATTGCAGTTCACGCACCGACACGCACAGAATTTGAAAAAAATAAAACCGGCAATTTAACCAAGGCTTTAGTTATTACATTTGAATGAAAAAGTAATGCAAACACAGCTGCCACATGAATATAAAAACTTGCTGCCAAATATTAATCAATTTTAATAATTTTGCAAGAAAACTAAAAGCAACTTCGATATTCTTAATTTCTCAACTAAAAAAAAAGATCTACAAATGACGTTCGGGTTTTTCGAACGAGCCAGGCAAATCATGCAATATTGTTTCTTTAATAAATTCGGTGTTTATCAACCGATTTCATTGATTTTTTCAGGTTAGGCAGATATAATGGTCTAGACTATTTATTCTGGATAACAACATTCTATATTGAATGTTACGCTTGTTATAATTTTTTTTTATAAAGTTTCGTTCACCGTTTGAAATAAATATACTTGATGGATGCTTAAAGTTTTAAAGTCTTAAAGTTTTTCAGATTTAATTTGTTTATTCAGACGGATAATCAGATGAAAAGACTGACAAACAACTCATCGCCCTAATCAAGAATATATATATAAATATTTATTTTTTCCTGTTACATATGGATTAAATTATTAACCCATTTTTTTTTACCCATTTCATGGGTTCCGCTGCAACTTACCGAATATAAATAATTCCTTAAAAAAGACAGACCTGCAGCGCCCTCAAAGTGGCTCGCGTGAAGTGCAAAGCAGTTATAGAAAAGCCAATAAGTCCAATTACTTAATTGTAGTTTATTTTGTAGCTTTTATAACGCCACTGACCCATTAAGTGCCGGCTGCCGGCTGATAACCGCACGCTGAAGTGGCTTATCAAGACTCAAGGGCCCTTGGCCAAATAGGGTAAGACAGGCATTAATGAAATAGGCACAAATGCACAATTAGCCAGGCGAAAATGCAGCCGATAAGGCTTATCAAATTGGCAGGAAAACGTGTAATGCCAAGTGGAAATGGAAATGGAAAAGGAACTGGATCTGGAACTGGACACCCGCAAAGCCCGATAGCAAAGCGACAAGAGAACATGAAAAACTAATTTATATGCTTGGCGACAGGAAGTGCACAACAAAGAGTGAGAAGGGGCAGAGAGGGGGAAGCGGGAAGTTCTACATTGCTGAGAAATTCTGAATGAAAGTTACAGCGACACTTGGCCCGAACTGGGAATAGACCTTGACCAGGTCTGCGGTAAGCAACGGTAATATGAAACCGCTAAAATACCTATGTGTGCATGATGTATTTTGTTTTTAACATACTTATAACCGGCAATTCGTTAACAACATTTTGCTCTTAACAAGTTTGCAGTGGGCCTGCGGGCGGACAGTGTTAAGCGCATGCTGCTCTATCGCGCAATCTGGCGATCGGGGGCCGGTTTCATCTTGGCCAAAACAGGCGAACGCCGCATATCAGTTGCTGCTTATTATATGGACCACGTTATGCAGCGACATGGCCATGTGTCATGTTGGCCCGCTGGCAACGCGGCCAGCCAGTGTTGCCAGATTGGCTAGATCCTAAATAAAATTCAACTAAAATACGCTAAAAATTTAAATAATTATGCCGAAAAACAGCCTTTAAAGAAATTCCAAATTTGTAGAAAAAAAATTTTTGTGGTTGCCAAGATCGACGCGTTCATCCAAACAGACGGACAGACAGACAGTCAGACAGACAGACAGACAGACAGACAGGACTAAATCGACGCAGCTCATCTTCCTGATCAAGAATATATATAGTTTGTGGGGTCTGCCACGCCTCCTTCTGCCTGTTATTGCTGTTAATAACCATTTTTTTCCCCCTTTTTCAAATGGGCACAGGGTATAAAGATTAAACATAACAGTATTTGGTTAAAAAATGTAGATTTTAGGGTGAATATTGGTATTATGGGGATATTATCCCTCCTTTAACGCTGTTAAACTTTGAATATGCATAGCTTAACCAAAACTCAATCGATTTTCTAAAAGTGTGAGCATCTATCGAGCGCTTTCCGCGTAAAAAAACGTAACCAACAAAACCTTATTTTACAGGAGAACGTTTTTTTTCGCGGGAGCGCGTTTTAAATTCGCAGCAAATATGGCGCTTACGATATATTTGTGAGGCTAATATCTCAGTAAGTACGTTGAATTAGATTATGAAATTTGTTATGTACATGGGTTATAAATTATGCACATAATTGCATCAAAAACCGAAAATCGAAAAAATGGGAAAACGGGAAGGGCTCGATATATTTTTGTTAGCCATTTTTATCCATTTTTTGATACCAATTTCAAACCGAAACTCTGGCAGCACTGGAGAAGATCTCTTGGCATGGCATGGCTCTTTGGCCAGTCGTACTTCACACCTCCCACTAAGCGGCAGGCGCTGCAGGCGCCAGGCGAATCAAAGCAGCTGGCCAAGAAGGAGGCTCCAGTTAGGAGGCAGTAGGAGTCGGTGCCAACAGCAGGCGCATCCATCTTCATGGAGAGTGTTGCTCTCTCTCTCCTCTCTCTCTGCTGCTCTGCTGGCATCTTCATCTTTATTAATCGCTACATTTATTTGATTATCTCGTTGCAGTTGCTGTTGCTGTGGAGGGAAGATTTATGCCTCGGCCGTGTTATTTACGCTCTAATCATGCAACACTTTTCATTTTGACACGTTCGCTCGGCATCTGCTTCAAGAGCACCGCCAGCGGTAATTATGTAAATTTCTTTGTTTCGCCTTACATTGACCGTGGTCGGGGCTAACATGCATTTTATGATCTATGCCGGACGGATGGACGGACGAACGGACGATTCCTGCCTGTGCTTAGAACTATACCCAAATTGATAAAAGCAGCAGCCGTAGCTGCAGATGGAGTTGGAGTTGTAGATGAAGCTGAAGTTCCGATTGATCGGCGGCAACGAGTTTCCACTCTATTTATAACCCTGTACAGATTGAAAATGCATAACAACAGGATTGATAACTTTGTGGTAACGTATGTAACAAGCAGAAGGCGTGGCAGATCCCAGGAAGCATCAGGACGATCAAAGTCAATATAGCCATGTCTGTCTGGATAAATGCTCAGATCTGGAAAACCATTTTTGGTATGTAAATAGGTGTGTACCATTCGCAGATCGAGTTTATTTCAAATGTTGGGTGACAAGCCCCATTTGCGCCCTTATTGTTAAAAACCGAATAACATAGAACATATTAAACATAGAAAGCTGTCTTTCAGAATATATACTCTTTACCAATATAAATGTCTATCTTGAAAGACGCATTGAAATCGGGTAATGAACATAGAAGATATTAAGAAAAAAAATTTGGACGGGGCAGATCATTCGGACGGGACAGCCAAAGAAGTAAGAAGCAGCATTGCTATATTTAGATTAAAGGGTACATGGTATTTTACAGTCGGGCGCGTGCGACTGATCTGCTCCGCCCATTCTGGTTTTATGCTGCGCTCACCATACGCCATCGAACTGCCTTCGCCTGCATTTGTTTTCACTGGCAAACACGTCGCTCGCATAAATTAACCCAAGGATTCCTCTGACCACAATTCGAGCGCATTTCCAGGGAAACGCTGCGATCTGCTCCGTTCCTCTCCGATCTGCTTCGATCTTCTCCGATCTGCGCTGCGCTCGTGTTTTGACACCAAACATCCGCCCAAAAGCCGCACACACTCGCCTCGCTTAACATGCAGCGCAGAGGGGCATAAAAGGGAGTTTGTAATGGGTTCAGTAGGGTAGGAGCAGGGAGTAGGGAACAGGGGCATACGCTGATCTTGTTAGCCGTTGCCGCTCATGCGCATGACTGCAATTTAAGCGCCATAAATTGTGTGTTCTCGCTCGCAGTTCTCAGTTCTCAGTTCTCAATTCTCAGTTCTCAGCCTTTGCAGGCTGCTCCCATGTCCATGTCGATGGCAATGTGTCAAAGTTGTTATGCTCTGGGCTACAGGGTATTGCAAGGGGTAGTTTGACAGCTTATTCTTAGTTTAAATTGTTTGTATTTATTGGTAATATTTTAATATTACAATGGATATTGGATTTCAAGCCTGAAATAAAGCAAAATTGTATGTATTATTTAAATAAAAATTTAATTTAAAACATATTTATTCATTTATTATAGTGCAATAACAAACAATTTGTAGATATTAATAAATTCACATTATACAGAAATTTTTTGATTGTAAATATTTTAATTTATTATATAACAACTATTAATGTAATATAGTACATTATAATGAGGCTTTTTAGAATTTTAAAGTTATTTATTTACGGTTCCAGTTTTTTAAACTATATATTAGGAAAAAATATTTAACAATTAAAACAATCAATTACACATGTTAAGGAAATATTTATTTGGTAAACCATTGCTGTATCTTCTAAATATTTAAACGACAAATTTAATATATTTCCCAAGATATTTTTCTATGGTAACTTGAAAGTATTTCTTTCGATTCTTCTTCAATATCTAGTATTGTTATTATACCTCTACCCATTGGAAAATAACGAGTTAATAACTTTTTATTATATTTTTTTATTATATTTAATTGTTTTAAGACTTTTTTTGTAACACTTTCTTATATATTTTTCTTTACATATTTCTTAATTTTGACGAATTAAGCGCTTCATAAAATGACAAATTAAAATTTTTCATTTTGGGCTCATCTTCGTTTGAATTCCTCCCGCATGGCAATAATGTGCTTGGCTGAAGGATTTGTTAAAACAAATAATAATATATGTAATAATACGAAATATGTCCAAAACTTTAGCTTACGATTTAAGCGTGCTTTGAATGCCTGTATATAACGATGCCAGTCCAAATAGGCATAGAGATTAAGGCCCACAAGTAGCGCCACATGAAGTGCTGCAGATCGCACGCATTTCTTGAACTTTTCAACCAAAATTGTCGGAAATTTCGACATTTTATGAAATGTGTGAAATTATGTGACATAAAAAACAAATTGTGTGGAGTGCAGGGTATGCTTTAGTCTAGCAGTTATGCGTGAAGTTCGATGACTTAATAGGATTTTGCTGGTGCTTGATTTGGGCTTAGACTGGCAGCTAAACTATGTCGCAGCTGTCGAGCCTGTTACTGGAAGTGAGGGGCAGGGGCAGGGGTTGGGGAGTGGGCAGGGGGTGCCAGGGACGGCGGGTTAGTCGAGCTGCTGTGAGGGGGGTCTAATGCATTGCTGTGACATATGCAAATGGTCAAGCTAATTAAACAATTCATCAAAAGCAGCATACGCGACTGGCATAAATCGAACTTTAACTATTTCTCAACTGGCGTAAACAGACATAAGTATTTTCTAGACGATTAATAACGGCAATTACGTGGTAGGTAAACACAGAGACCAACTGACAAACAGGTCGACAGTTGCTAATGAATTAATCAGTGCGAGCTGAGCCGGAGATCTGTGATCTGATATCGATGTGATCTACTATCGTTCGCAATTGAAATGTGCACTTAGAAAAATTAACTGTACTAGATTTGGGTAAGAAATTGATTTGTATTTATTTATTTGATGTCGAGTAATACCAGACGAATGAGAAAAAATAATACTAATTAAAATAACGTACAAATTAAATTAATGAATTAAATTAAGAAAATAGATCGTACTAGATTAGTCTACGAAAATATATTTACTAACTTATTTAAGATCAGTCGAGAGGAAAAATTCAAGCTCAAATTTTAAATTAGTATAAGATTAAATAATTATAATTATTTGCTACTACTACTGCTACTTTAAAAAATCCATATTAAGCTGGATTTGATCTTTTTGTTTGGATCAAAATCGATCGAAAATCTTGTGTTGTTTTTTTCTGAGTGTAGGCATTAGGCATTCGCAGCGTAGGGTATTTAATTACACATGGTCACATTATTACTGACAAATGATAATTGCTATTTGCATGACAATTAGAATCGCTGTCGTGCAGCCCGATCAGATCAGCCCGATCAGCCAGATCAGGGTTTTAACCGACCAAGAGACAGGGACGGAGACAGAGACAGAGACAGAGACAGAGAGCAGGCGCCATAGAGCTTTGAAATGTTGCTCCATGGCGAGATTAATGCAATTGGCTACGCCTTGCACTTCCTGCATATTTCTTACGTCTGAGCAAACAAACTGCATACCAAGAATCCCAGCATCTGCATCAACAACATCATCATCATCATCATCATCAACTTTATCATCATCCGTGATCAAATTATCTGCTTAATACCGCCCAAAAAATGAAGACACATGCGCATACAGATGTATAATCAGCTCAGATTTCTTGAACTTGACATTGAAAAACATCTTGACTGTCAATCAGCTTAAGCATCAGATCATTATCAGCGATCCTTCAAATTATTTCTGTTTGCTCTTAAGTGCCCCGCTAATTGTTCGCCCTGCCATTAAATGTATCCAAAAGAGTTCAGAGTTTATTTTTGGCCCGGCATTCGTGCATTGCCCCTGATCCGTAAAGTATCCAATTGCAATGCTGACAAGATCACGTACAAAGTGCAACTTGGATTAGCTGTCAATCAAATTGCTCCAGGGGCATGTTCCAGCCGAGCATACCCCTCATATATGTATACCCCGCATTCAGCGGTTCACAGGGTTGTTGAACCACACTGAGGCTAATCTGAAAATGTATATCCATATGGACGTAGTTAAAATTAGTGGAAAATATTGGTGCTTATTGCAACATTTCTACTATTTGACCAATAGGTCATATTGTAAAACCGTCAGAGTTAGCATTAAAGAATATATAAATAAATAAAACAAACTTAAACTGAACAAAAAGTTTATACATACAAAAATTAATATAATTTATATTGTAAATAGGTCGACAAAGATCTCTGTAATTTGCAAAAGGCGGTATGCCACGGAAATAAGTTCATTATTTTATTAATTTTATAAATATATTTAAAATAAATTGTTTTAATTTAAAATCTTTAGACATACATACATATATATTTTTAAGTAATTTTTTTCGTTTTATTATTTTATTTTATTTATTTTTCCAAATTTTTAAATTATTAAAATATCTGAAATCCATATAAATTATATGCTTAGTTATATTTGATTTATTAATATGAACAAATTTAAGGGTTACGTGGCCAAAAGCTATTGCTGAATTAAGAACCTTATAAATCTGTAACTTTAAATAAATTTATTCAAATTCTACATTAAAAAGTTTTAGCTGATTTGTTAAAATTTGAAAATTTTGTTGTCGAGTGTAAAAACGAATCAAATTGAAATTAAAAATCAACTTTGCACCAAATGAATGCCTCGTGGAACGCTTCAAAAGACTTGAAAAATGGCAAAATATTTCGTATAGTAGTATAAAACCAAATTTATTAGCAGATATATTAAAAATAAATATTTAGTTAGTTTACATACACATACGAGCTATAGCAATATAGTATTACTGTCATTATAAAGGTGTTTATCTCTTGGTTACTTTATGGACACTCTTCATTCCGCTCTGATGTTTGCCAACATATCGCTAGTCGCTGTCAATTAATCAGTTTTTGTTATTGTTAGATAAGCTGGCAATAAAGCCAACAAGAGCACAACCCAAATGTGCAGACTTGCGGCTATCTGGCCCAAACTTGTGGGCCAACTTAAAAGAAGAAGCAGCATAATCATTCGACAGGAATGCGTGTGAGTCATGCTTAGCTAAAGGCCTAATACTTATTAACTAAGTAATTAAATTGATTAGCGTCTCAGCTAGAGCTGGTAAAATAATATCGATTGGATCGATATGATCGATATTTAGAAAAATAATGCAACCGGACGTGAGCGAAATATTAAAAGAAAATGCCAATTAAAAATAGATAATAATATATAGATGTCGACAATAAAATCCGATTTTATCGACGATATGTGGATATTTTGAAATATCGAAGGGATGATACTTCGATATTTTAAAATATTAAAGGGTCGATACATCGATATTTTGCAAAATCGAAGGGTCCATATATCAATACTGCAATACCGAAAATTTGATATAGTGATATTGCCAGTACCGAAGTTTTACCAGCTCTAGTCTCAGCTACTTGTGTCCATTGCGATAGTCTATCCACTCCTTGCCCAACGCCCGATCCCGCGCCTGCTGACGCAGCACTTTCCCGCTTCCCGTCTTGGGCAGCTCGGTGAGGAAGAAGACGCCGCAATGGAGCTGCTTGTGGGTCACCACGAGCCGCTTGGCCACATACTCCACGATGTCCATTTCGCTAAGGCGACTGCCGGGAATTTTGACAACCGCTGCCGCAGCGGGATCTCCGTCGACCTCGTTCCATAGGCCGAAAACGCAGGCCTCGATGACGTCGGGTAGCTCGGCGATGACCTGTTCCAGCTCGTAGGGACAGTACTGGATGCCATGGAAGCGCAGCATGTCCCGCTTGCGTTCCACAATGTACAGAAAGTTCTCGTTGTCAAAGTAGCCCATGTCTCCAGTGTGGAACCAGCCCTGGTAGTCCTGCATGTGCTTCGACTCGTTCGGATTTCCGTAGTATCCATTCCACACCTTGCTGTTGTGCACCAGAATCTCGCCCGTCTCGCCATGGCCCAAACTGCGTCCGGCATCGTCCAGTATTTTCACCTTTACCCCCGGCACTATTCTGCCCACCGAGGAGGGTTTGTTCACGCCCATATTGGCAGCCACGCCTCCGCACTCCGTCAACGCATAGCCATAGGATATCTGTCCGTTCAGCAGATAATCCTGCAGCTTCAGCAGATTCGCCACGTAGCAATTGCCCCCGCCAATGCTAATGAATCTCACGCTCGCCAATCTCTGCTGACTCAACGTAGGCGCCTTCAGCAGCGATGCAGCCTGCTGAGGGGCGAGGGTCAACAACGTAACCTTGTACTTCTCGATCAGCTGCAGCATGTACTCCGGCGTATAGGCGCGATCCGTGATGACGCGCGTCGATCCGTGGCAGCAGCTGAACAGCATGTTGAACAGCCCCGGTGCCCAGTCGATGGTGCTGAAGGACAACATCACATCCTGGCCAGTGACGAAGCTAGAAGCGTGGAGTAGATAGAGAGGATCAGTTGAGCGAGATACAGAGGAATCGGTAGAAGGTAAAAGCCCTAAACAACAATACACTTGGATCCTTTTATTTCAATTTGAACCTGCTTGCATATTTGACGTTAATTTGACGATATAATGTTGATGACATACCTTCCTTTCCGATGCGGTTGTCGGATGGCAAAAATATTGAAGAGAAAGTCCTCTATTTTGGAATTTAGATCAGGAGAACTTTTTATAATCAACTATAATTGTTATGAGCTTAATAACTTATTGATTCGCTTATTGAAAAACGTTACAGGTAACGTCATTACGATATTATTTTACAAAAATTGTTGAGGATGTTTAAAAAGCAACCACCTTAGAAATGTGGTTATATCTTTTCCTACATCGGTGCTATAGAAAACTTTTGCTTAAATCATCGTTAGATATATTTATTATCTACCCAGAATATTAAACAAATCGGATTTCGGACAAACTGTGTTTACAATTTTTAAGGCCTATTCTGAGTTTCAATTCCGAGTTTATTTTATTTAAAATCTATTCGGTGTTCTATTGTAATGCTTAAGTTGGCACCTAAATCAAGTAAAAGTCTTATTAATTTTCTAATTGCCTGGCTCCAGAAATATATACATACCCAAAATCAAAGAGGCAAGCGGAGTTGGATATGCAGACCGTCTTGGGCAGACCCGTGGTGCCGGAGGTGCAGAGTATGGCGACAGTTTGATCCCCGCCCAGCAGCAGCGGCTCAGGTCTGCAAGTATTCAACAGGGTATCTTAGTAGTCTATCAAACACAAGTTGTTGACATAACTTACATGAAATACAGTTCTCTAGTTGTGGGTTCCAGCAGATCCTCGATGCGTGGCAGCTGCAGGCGATGATCCTTAAGCGTATAGACCGGAGTCTTGAGCATTTTGGCCACCACACCTAGACGCTCATAGACCAAGCCATCGCAGAAGATAATTCTGGGTCGGGTGATGCAAAACAAATGCTTGAATGTGGCCTCATCATGCCAGGGGCTGACCGCATGAAAGGGCGTGCCGTTGAGCAGACACCCCAGCACTACGGGCATCAAATAAGTGGTATTGGTGCCCGCAATACCCACGACATCGTCCTGACGCAGATTCATGGCCTTTAGCTGCTGGGCTATGCGTATGGCAAAGCTAATGGCCTCGCCATTGGTCAGCGCGGTGCCCTCCGTATCGGATATCTATAAAGAATCATCATAATTTATATATACTCCAAAGGTTTAAAAGTTTAAGAAATATAACACATTCTTTCTAAATTTAAACGTATTAAGATATAGTAATTTTAAATTTAAATGTAAAGTATTTCGTTTTTGGATCGATAATTATGAGGCTCATAAAACTCTTGGCACCGCAAATTCTGATTTTAAGTACGAAAACTCTTTAAATTTCTCTGAGTGTAGAGAATAACAATAAACTTTTATACAATTCAAAAGCTTATCCGAAAGCTAATCGCTAAGAATCCTACCTGGCACAGACCCGCCGGATGATTTCGCATAAAGGCAAACAGTATTTTGCCTATGGAACAGTCGGCGTCAAAGAAGTGCGCCGGCCTTGGTCCGCTCCATATTTTTGTGTATTTATCGAACTGTGTGCTCCCTCCCTCCATCTTGTCCAACTGATAAGCGACGGACGTCGGAACTTCCGCGTGCCTCCGAGCGTTATGGCAGTCTATCAGCAACTGAAACCGTTCGATGCGTGGCCAAAACGCAGTCCGTTAACGCCGCTTATCAGTTGCCCTTTGCAAACGTCAGCTATCAGACCGAAAGCTTCAGATAAGCGCTGTTATCGGCGATAACACCGGAGCAGAGCGCCAACATGTAGCCCAATTGATAAGCAAGGGACGATAATTTGCACGATATCCACGGCCTTGACTTTTTAAAGATATTTAGTAATTCAAGAGCTTCAGATGATTTACAAGCGTAAGCAATTCCCAGGCGCTGAAAAGTAAACTACAAGAAATTATCAGAAATTATCAAAAATAAATCGTTTACTGCAAAGTATTTTTTTATTTGTTAAACTTACGCTTAATTTAAATAGAGAATTTTAGTGTTGATTTTTTTTAATTTTAGTCGACATTCAAGAATTCAATCATTAAATATCGTTAAGCTTTTGCTGTTGAATTAATTCTATACTGTTTATATTGTTATTATAATTTATTGTATTATAATTATTTAGTGCAATTATTGGTTTTTATTGTAATTATTATTTGAATTAAATTTGTATATTGATGGAATACCGCAACTAATTTTAAAAGTATAGTGTAACCTATCGATTGTTTACCATTTTGAGTAGCAGCTGTGTCCGATAGCTACACTGTTATCGCCATTCTTTGCCAATTAATTGATAATCGGAATTCGAATTGGTAAAACAAATTAAATAAAATAAAATATATAAATCATTAATTTAATTCTCGAAATTTAATTTAATTTAATATTTATTTAAATATATTTAGTAAAAGATTTTAGTTATTATAAATATAATTTATCGCACACTATTTAGCAGTTTGCTGCTCTATAAAATACTGTTTATTAGCTGCGCGATTTATTTTGCCATTGGGATTCAGTTTCAGCGCATCCACAATAATTGCACCGCCATGCAGATGCTTGTACTTGGCACCCACATTACATTCCACATAATCCACCACGTCCTCAGCTTTTATTTCAGAGCTTTTTTTTAGGACAACAGCAGCAGCTGCCTCATCGCCTGTGAACTGATTCCAGATGCCAAAGACACAGACCTCAGCCACATCGGGCATTTGAAGAATGATATCTTCTATTTCATATGGATAATACATGATGTTCTGGTACTTGAGCATTTCCTTCTTGCGTTCAGCTATGAAGAGGAAGCCGTCGTCGTCTATGTATCCCAAGTCCCCGCTGTGAAACCATTTCTCTCCATCTAGCATTTTGCGGGATTCCTCGGGGTTTCCGTAGTATCCCGCCCAGTTTAGATGGCTGTAGGCACAAATCTCGCCCACCTCGTTTGGACCCAGGTTTTCTCCCTGCTCGTTGAGTATCTTCATCTTGTGTCCAAACGACACTCGTCCTACAGCATTTGGTTTGGTATCAAAGTGCAAGTTTATGCACAGCAATCCAAATTCCGTAAACGCATAGGTATTGTGCAGACAATCCCGACCTAACCGATTTCTGACCCGATTCAAAGAATCTAAGGAGCACTTCCCTCCTCCGTAGTGGTAAGTATGGATGCTACTCAGATCGCACGTCTCGAATTCCGGACAGTCGGCCATCAAGGCCAAGTGGGAAGGCACCTGCAGTATCCAGGTGACTTTGTATTTCTCTATGATTCGCAGCATTCGTGCTGGATCGAAGGGATTATCGGCTATAATGCGGGTGGTACTATAAACGCCTGAGATTACGGTTGTCAACAGTGCTGTTACCCAGTCCAAAGTGCTGTGGGTGTATTGGACATCGTCTGTGGTAAGCGACCTGTAAAAAGAATTTGAATTATAATATCATATATATAAATTTAGCCCATTCGGTCTGTTAGTCTGTCTGTTAATATGTTAGTCTGAATAAACTCTAAGATCTCGCGAACTATAAGAACTAGAGCAGCCATTTTTGGTATGTATGTAGGTGTATACCATACGCAGATCACACTTACTTAGATATTGCCACACCCCTTTTTCGACCTAGTCAATTAAAATCACATAACAATCACAACATTAAAGGTTATCTTGAATTAATATACTCTCCCAATAAAATCGGTAAATATAGACAAAAGTTATTAAAGAAACAATATAGCAGATATTGCATTGTTTGCGATTTGGGAGCGCAACCATTGAAGCATGGTATAGACAAAAAAGTAAGGAGAATCATTGTGTTGAGCTTCGTATGAAAATATTAGTTGTTTTATTGTTTCTAATAAAAAAAAAAAAAAATTTACTGAAATAAATAAATTGGTTTTGATTATAACACATTAATAGTGTACAACGACGATGGTTTTAAATAAACTGAAAATAAACTTAGAATTATTTGGTAATTTTATAAACGCCCTATTCGATTCAATGTTTTTTTAAAGTTAAGCAAATTTTGAAATTTCAGATTCAGTATTAGTGTTTTTTAATGTACTTACAATTTGGTGGTAAAGATCCTTCGGTTATTGGGAATGGTAACCGCTTTCGGCGTGCCCGTGGTGCCCGAGGAACAGAGTATGGCCAGAGTCTGATCAATGCCCTTCTCCAATCGGGAAGGCTGGAAGTCTGCATCTATATCGGTTGTCAAGACCTCATCGATGCTTATGGAATCAGCCTGATGGTTTCGCATGGTTACGAGCTTCGTGTTCAAGTGCTCCGTGGCTGCCTTGACTTTCCCGTAATCCTCCCCATCGCAGAATATGAGACGAGGCTTGGTTATATTGAAGAGCTTCTCGATGGTCGCCTGTTCGTAGGATATGTTGAGCGAATGGAAGGCGATGCCGTTGAAGAAACAGGCGTAGGCGACAGCAAATATGTGCGTGGTATTCCTGGCAATGATGCCCACAATATCCGACTGCTTGAGGTTCAGGGAACGCATATAGCTGGCGATACGCATGGAGTTGTTGTGGAGCTCAGCGCGGGTTAAGATTGTCTGCTCCGTATCGGAGATCTGCAGAAATTTATATAAAATTAAAATACATGGCATTTCTTTAAAATTCAACAACGAAATGTCAGTCTTAATGCTTCTTACTTGTGCTATGAGCTTGGGATGACGTCGCATCTCGTCGAAAATAATCTCGCCTATCGAAAGGTCCTGTCCAAAGTACTCCCTCTGGGGCGTACTGCTCCAGATGCGCTCTACGGCATCGTAGCTTATTTCTGGCGTGTAAGACATCCTAAAGCAACTAGTTAGTTTCAATCAATGATAATCTGTAACGACATGCAGTGGCTTTTATAGTTGCTCGCATTGCAAATCTCAGATAACGTAGACATACATACGTATATATATGTATATGAATCGCACTCGTTTATCTGCAATGAGAGTTTTACCCAGGGAGTCGAATTCCATTCAGTCTGAGTATGTTTTATTTGTGTTTGTTTTCTCTAGTCACGATGACCAGCTAATTTTACTCTCAGCTGATTTTCAATTCTTCGAGTAATAAAACATATCACATAATTGTGATTGTATTCTGGGTCAGACGTGAATGTTGTTGTCACGTTTGCTTGAAAACTAGTTTAATTTAATTCAATTTCAATTTAGAATAATAATGCATAAATATATTTTATTTATTTGTATTTTGTATTTGATACCAATGAAGTGGACCAAGAAAATTGAATATACAAAACTATATAAAGTGGGAATAATAAAAGTAATTAAAATCATAATTACATGAATGAATAAACTATATAAAATGTATTCATAAATTTAATATTTATTACCTCACTGATTAACAATTAAAATATTTGAATTTTTGTGTTACATACTAATGTAATTTTTAATATTTTTAATTTGTGGTAAATCTCCTTCTCCTACGATTACATTCAACATTAATTAGCGGGTATCATCATCCGCATCATAACAAGAGTGTAATTGATGTTGAAACACATAACACGAATAATATTTGATTAGTTCAAAGCTCATGTTTACAATTTGTGAATTTTGTCAGTGTCATTGTTATTATTTGTGTAAGCATTTTTTATTGGGGCTTCACGAGTCCAGATGCTCGTACTTTGGCTTCTGCCCTTATCAAGATTACACGCACTAGTTAAAGATTTCACTTTATTTAAATGTGCTCATATCAGAGAGCTAAAATTAGATAACTGGCAGAATGATAATATTTGACTTAGCTGAGCAATAAGATTTGGATATCTACGCATCTTATGGTAAACTTGCCTAAGGACAGATCTGGTGCAAAGTAATCCTGCTTTGGGTTTCCTCTCCATATTCCTTGCTCTGCATCGTAGCTGTTGTTCATGTTGCTTGATTTGACTTTACTTCAAAAACTGCTCGTTGCAGCCAAATTGATTATAAATTTATACTTTCTTGTAATCTGCTGGCATATTTGTTGTGTTGATTATTGCAGATAACGCACCTTGCATTTTCTGTAAAATGATAAGCAACAGAAGCAAGCTTTTTATTATGCACAGGTTTGAATTGCAAAGGTTTATAGATCATTCGACAGAGTCGCAGCTAGTAGTAAGCAGTGCAAGCAGAGGATTTGTTGCTACCACAAGCAGTGCAAAAATATCAAGCAGTGCTGTGTGTTAGCAGCATGCTCTCAAGCAGTTTCTAAGCAGTGTGAGGACAAGCAGTTCACATAGTCATAAAGAAATGCTAAATATGAATGGAATGAATTGGTGATAACAAGAGATAAGCGACGTAATTCTGCTTCACCTTTGTGCTTTTTGTTGTTTTTGGCAGACTCATGACGTCGATCCCTCTAAAAAGATGATACATAGATAGGCAAGTAGCGTATTTGACTGATTATTTATTTAAAAGGCAACAGCGAACATTTTGAGACCCTGTACTTTAAAAAAGTAAAAGGGTCTACTAATTTAGTGCAAATCAAATGTGTGTAGCATTCAAAAAGAAGAAAAAACAAAAGAAAAACACAAAGTACAGGGTCTCCTACAGTCAGTTACGTCCGACTGTAGCTCCGTCCCTTATATAAGGATAAAAGAAGTTTGGGGGATAACAAATAAAACTGAAATTGATATTAATTAAATCTTCAATTAATTGATCCCTTTAACCTGTAGGAAATGTGCCTTATTAGCGACACGATTGGTTTTGCCATTGGGACTCAGCTTCAGTTCATTCACAATAATCGCACCGCCATGCAGATGCTTGTACTTGGCATCCACATTGCGTTCCACATAATCCACCACCTGCTCAGCTTGTAATTTGGAACCTAACTTCTTGACAACAGCAGCAGCTGCCTCATCACCAGTGAACTTATTCCAGATGCCAAAGACACAAACCTCAGCCACGTCGGGCATTTGAGAAATGACTTCTTCGATCTCATGTGGATAGTACATGATGTTCTGGTACTTGAGCATGTCCTTTTTGCGTTCCGTTATGAAGAGGAAGCCGTCGTCGTCTATGTATCCCAAGTCTCCGCTGTGAAACCATTGCTCTGCATCTCGTATGTGGCGGGATTCTTCGGGGTTCCCGTAGTATCCCGCCCAGTATTGATTACTGTAGACACAAATCTCGCCCATCTCGTTGGGTCCCAGATTTTCTCCTTGCTCACTAAGTATCTTCACCTTGACTCCAAACGACAATCGTCCGACAGAATTGGGTTTGACAGCAAAGTGCAAGTTCATGCAAGCCAATCCAAGTTCGGAAAATGCATAGGTATTGTGCAGACAGTCATGAGTCAACCGACTTCTGACGCGATGCAAAGAATCTATGGAGCACCACTCTCCTCCGTAGAAGTACGTATGAATGCTACTCAGATCACACGTCTCGAATTCTGGACAGTTGGCCATCATTGACATGTGTGAAGGCACTTGCACCAGACAGGTGACTTTGTATTTCTCTATGAGTCGGAGCAGTCGAGCCGGATCGAAGGGATTATCGGCTATAATGCGAGTGGTGCTGAAGATGCCCGAGGACACGGTTGTGAACAGTGCTGATACCCAGTCCAGAGTGCTGTGGGTGTATTGGACATCGTCCGTGGTAAGCGACCTGAAAGAAGATTTTGAACAAAATATAATATTGATTTAAATTAGCCCAGTCCGTCTGTCTGTCTCAAAACCTATAATATGTTAGCTAGATCAGGTGTATATTAAACGCATCACATCGGGCGTGTCCGACTATATATAATATATTTGAATTTATACTCTTTAAAAATAGAATTGGTTATTAAAGAAACAACATTGCAGATATTGCCTTGCTCGCGATTTTGCAGCCCGACCATTGAAGCACGTACGGATAAAAATCTTAGAAGAATCATTGCTGTTGCGCCTCGTATGGCATTTTTAAATTAAAATTAGGGTGCAGAGTACTCCATAGTCCTTACTGGTTCAGTTTTGTTTTATTTCAGTGCACTTACAATATAGAGTTAACGGTCCTTCGATTGTTGGGAATGGTAACCGCTTTCGGGGTGCCCGTGGTGCCCGAGGAGCAGACTATGGCCAGAGTCTGATCAATGCCCTTCTCCAATCGGGAAGGCTGGAAGTCTGCATCTATATCGGTTGTCAATACCTCATCGATGCTTATGGAATCAGCCTGATGGTTTCGCATGGTTACGAGCTTCGTGTTCAAGTGCTCCGTGGCTGCCTTGACTTTCCCGTAATCCTCCCCATCGCAGAATATGAGACGAGGCTTGGTTATATTGAAGAGCTTCTCGATGGTCGCCTGTTCGTAGGATATGTTGAGCGAATGGAAGGCGATGCCGTTGAAGAAACAGGCGTAGGCGACAGCAAATATGTGCGTGGTATTCCTGGCAATGATGCCCACAATATCCGACTGCTTGAGGTTCAGGGAACGCATATAGCTGGCGATACGCATGGAGTTGTTGTGGAGTTCAGAGCGGGTTAAGATCGTCTGCTCCGTATCGGAGACCTGAGGAAAAAACATGGTGTATAAGGATTTAAATTTAAAAATTAAATCGATTTTAAATTCCGTGCTTGAATTCCAGAGGGAAATGCCTTTGTTTATGCCTCTTACTTGCGCTATGAGCTTGGGATGGCGTCGCATCTCGTCGAAAATAATCTCGCCAATCGAAAGGTCCTCTCCAAAGTATTGCCTCTCTGGCGGACAACTCCAAATGCGCTCTACGGCATCGTAGTTTGTTTCTGGCTTGTAAGACATCCTAAAGCAACTAGTTAGTTTCAATCAATGCTGACCAACAACGCCATCAAGTGGCTTTTATAGCTGCTCGCATTGCGAATCTTAGAGAACGTCGATATACATACATCTGTATATATGGATATAAGCCTATAAATCGCACGCGTTTATCTGCAATTAGAGTTTTACCCAGGGAGGCGAATTCTATTCAGTCTGTTTATCTGTTTGTTATTTGTGTTGATTTGAGTAATATTATAGTGTATAGAACATATCGTATAATTGTGATTATATTCGGGGTTAGACGTGAATGTTCGTGTTATGTTGTCTTGAAAATTAGTTTAATTAAAATATTTTATTATAATATTAATGCATAAATATAATTTATTTATTTAATCCCAATGCTATCGAACAAGAAAATTTAATATCACACGGGGCGGAATTGTAGGAGAAACAACCCTGAAGATGATCACAACAGAGTGATCGAAATAAATAAATTGTATAAAATGTATACATAAATTTAATGTTTATTTAATTATTTCCGCATTTTCAAACCAATTAACAATTAAGGTATTTGAATTTGTTGTGTTTTATTATAATAATATATATAATATATGGAAAATCTCTACTTTCGACGATTACATTCAGCATTAGTTTGCGGGCATCACTATCAGAATCAGAATAGAGTATATTCAATGCAGCTAGAAACACTTTACTTGAATAAAATTTGATTAGTTCAAAGCTCATGTTTGCAAGTAATTTTTGGCTTATCATTACTTTTGATTTTTATATTCTATACCTATTAAAATATGGGGAAAACAGGGTTGATAATTTTTAGTGTCATTGCTATTATTTGGGCAAATATCTTTTAGATGCTCGTACTTTGCCTACTGGCCTTATCAATATTGCAAGCACGAGTGCAAGATTTCACTTTTATATTTTATTTGAAATGTGCTCATATCGCAGAGCTAACTTTAAATAACTGGCAAAAAAAAAAAAATCCAGTATTGGGCTATGTGTAGTTCCATTTGGACGACTAGAAAATTATTTAATTTATTTATCAAACGTATGAGTAATCGGAAACCTCCATAATCCCACAAGAAAGGTATGCACAAGGTATTAATTAACATAAAAAGAAATAAATTATATTGATTTTCACTTTATTTGAACATAAAAAGGCGACCTACGTTTCCCCTATGAGCTTATAAAATTTAAAATATTTTTTATCGCATATTATTTTGCGTTTTGCTGCTCTATAAAATATTGTTTGGTAGCTGCGCGATTTACTTTGCCATTGGGATTGAGTTTCAGCGCATTGACAATAATCGCACCGCCATGCAGATGCTTGTACTTGGCATCCACATTGCGTTCCACATAATCCACCACGTGCTCGGCTTTTATTTCAGAACCTTTCTTTCTGACAACGGCAGCAGCTGCCTCATCGCCATTAATTTCACTCCAGATGCCAAAGACACAGACTTCAGCCACCTCGGGCATTTGAGAAATGATTTCCTCAATCTCATGTGGATAATACATGATATTGTGGTACTTGAGCATGTCCTTCTTGCGTTCCACTATGAAGAGGAAACCTTCGTCATCCATGTACCCCAAGTCGCCTGTGTGAAACCAATGCTCAGAGTCGTACATGATGTTGGTCTCCTCGGGGTTTCCGTAGTATCCAGCCCAATAGTTTCCCATGTTTACGCACAGCTCTCCGACTTCGTTGGGTCCCAACTTTACAGCGTCCTCATTGAGTATCTTCAGCTTGCAGCCAGCTGACAAATGTCCAATGGAGTTCGGTTTTCTATCGGAATCCAAATTAATTGCCACAGTGCAGGCGGCCTCCGTGAATCCATAGCAATTATGCAGGCAGTTGGAGTTTAGGCGACTTCTCAGGCGCTGTTGTACCTCCAGAGAGCAGCGACCCCCTCCATAAAGGTAGTACCTCAGGCTGCCCAACTTAGCACCCTCCAAAGCTGGGCAGTAGGATATCATGGCCATGTGAGCAGGCGCCTGAAGCAGCCAGCTGACTTTGTAATCCTCAATGATGCGAAGAGTGCTCTCTGGGTCAAAGGGCCGATCTGTGATGATACGCGTGGTGCTGAAGACCCCTGATATTATCACTGTGTAAAGGCCCGTTACCCAGTCCAAAGTACTCAGCGTAAACTGCACATCAGCAGTTGTTAGCTGGCTGCAAGTGTTAAAAGTTTGAGAAATATTTTAATATAGAGAAATAGATTTTTTGTTTAAAGAGTGATAATCTCCCCCATAATACCAATATTACCCCTAAATTCTAAATTTTTCGACCAAATTCGACCATGTTTGGCTTTTTTTGCACAATTTTGCAATACAATTTGTTTACGCAACAACTCTTACGGTTTTAAAACAAACATTTTTTTTTTCCAATATGTCCGATATTTTAAGGGAAAAATATCCGCAAAAATTTGAAAGCAAAATGTCTATTTGATTATGAAATAGATATTTTTGTTGATTTTCTTAATGTAGCTCATGCACTTACGGATCCATGGAGAAAATCCTGTGGCTGTTGGAAACCGTCACCACCTTTGGGGTGCCCGTGGTGCCCGAGGTGCACAGGAATGCCATGGTTTGCCTGTTGCCCCTCTTGAAGTGAAGAGGCTTGAAGTCTGCTTCAACAGCTGTTCCCAATGCCTTATCAATGCTTATGGCATCGATTGGATGGTTTCGCATGGTTATTATCTGTAGGTTTAACTTCTCCGTGGCTGCCTTTACTTTGACGTAATCCTCGCCATCGCAGAACAGCAGACGTGGTCGGGTTAGGCTGAAGAAATGCTCTATTTTGGATGCTTCATAGTTGATGTTGAGGGGGTGGACAACGATTCCATTGAAGAGACAGGCATAGACCACGGAGCAAATGTGCGTGGTATTTCTGGCAATAATTCCCACCACATCCGACTCTCCCAATCCCAGGTCACGCATATAACTAGCCACACTGAGAGAATTCCTAAGAAGCTCTGCTCGGTTCAAACTAGTCTGCTCAGAAACTGAAATCTTTGTAGAAGGAATAGAAGTTTAGCTTATGTAACGCGCATTTTCATTATGATATATTTGGCTCACCTGCGCAATAAGATTTGGATGTCTGCGCATCTCATGGTATATAATCTCGCCTATGGACAGATCTGGCGCAAAGTAATCCTGCTCTGGCCTTCCACTCCATATTCTTTGCACTGCATCGTAGGTGTTGCTCATGTTGCTTGATTTGACTTTACTTTAAAAACTGCTCGTTGCAACCAAATTGATTATAAATTTATACTTTGTTGTAATCTGCTGGCATATTTGTTGTGTTTATTATTGCAGATAACGCACCTTGCATTTTCTGTAAAATGATAAGCAACAGAAGCAAGCTTTTTTTCTGCACAGGTTTGAATTGCAAAGGTTTATGGATCATTCGGCAGAGTCGCAGCTAGTAGTAAGCAGTGCAAGCAGAGCATTTGTTGCTACAACAAGCAGTGCATACAATATCAAGCAGTGATGTGTACTCGCAGCACTCTCACAAGCAGTGTATTCGCAAGCAGTGCATTGGAAAGCAGTTTGTATCCGTTCATATAAAGCAGTGTTAAATTTGAATGGAGTGGATTGGTGATAACGAGAAATATGATAAACGATTAGAGTTTTATTTTACTCATGACGTCGATCCGTCTAATTAGATGAGCAAGTAGCCTTATTTTTCGTTTTATTTGTTTGTTTGTTTAAATAATTTATATAAACATTTGATATTAGGTATAAAAGAAAGTCGGATTATAAGAATAAAACTAAAAATACAATTAATTAATTCTTCAATTAATTGATCCCTTTCACCTGTAGGAAATGTGCCTTTGTAGCTATGCGATTGGTTTTGCCATTGGGACTCAGCTGCAGCGCATTCACAATAATCGCACCGCCATGCAGATGCTTGTACTTGGCATCTACATTGCGTTCCACATAATCTACCACGTCCTCGGCTTTTAATTCAGAACCTAGCTTCTTGACAACGGCAGCAGCTGCCTCATCACCAGTGAACTGATTCCAGATGCCAAAGACACAGACCTCAGCCACGTCGGGCATTTGAGAAATGACTTCTTCGATCTCATGTGGATAGTACATGATGTTCTGGTATTTCAGCATGTCCTTTTTGCGCTCCGCTATGAAGAGGAAGCCATCGTCGTCTATGTATCCCAAGTCCCCGCTGTGAAACCATTGTTCTGCATCTCGTATGTTGCGGGTTTCCTCGGGGTTTCCGTAGTATCCCGCCCAGTATTGATTACTGTAGACACAAATTTCGCCCACCTCGTTGGGTCCCAGATTTTCTCCCTGCTCATTGAGTATCTTCACTTTACGTCCATAAAAGATTCGTCCAGCAGAATTGGGTTTGGCGTCAAAGTGCCAGTTCATGGAGGCCATGATAATCTCCGTAAATCCATATCCTAAACGCAGACAGTCATGAGTCAACCGACTTCTTATGCGATGCTGGGTATCAATGGAGCACCGTCCTCCTCCGTAGAGATAATATTGAATACTGCTCAAATCGCAGGTTTCGAATTCCGGACAGTTGGCCATCATGGACATATGGGAAGGCACCTGCAGCAGCCAGCTGATTTTGTATTTCTCTATGAGCCGCAGTAGTCGAGCCGGATCGAAGGGATTATCGGCTACAATGCGAGTGGTGCTGAAGACGCCTGATGTCAGGGTTGTCACCAGTGCTGATGCCCAGTCTAGAGTGCTATGGGTGTATTGGACATCGTCTGTAGTAAGTGTTCTGTAAGCAGAGTATGAATAATAATAATATAATTGTCAAGAGTTCCGCTACGATCTCGTAAACTATTAAATGTATGGTGTGTAGGTAGATGTACACAAATCGCAGAAAATGTGTACTCCCAATCGATTAAGACTAAGTAAATTTCGAATTTTGGAAATTTAGATTAATTTTTTACATAAAACGTTTTTAATTTTAATACATACATGTGGGGCTTAATGATGCTTTGGCTATTAGAAATGGTAACCGCCTTCGGCGTGCCCGTAGTGCCCGAGGAGCAGAGTATGGCTAGGGTCTGATCAACGCCCTTCTCCAATCGGGAAGGCTGGAAGTCTGCCTCTATATCGGTTGCCAAGACCTCATCGATGCTGATGGAATCAGCCTGATGGTTTCGCATGGTTACGAGCTTCGTGTTCAAGTGCTCCGTGGCTGCCTTGACTTTCCCGTAATCATCGCCATCGCAGAATACAAGTCGAGGCTTCGTTATATTGAAGAGCTGCTCAATGGTCGCCTGTTCGTAGGATATATTGAGCGAATGGAAGGCGATGCCGTTGAAGAAACAGGCGTAGGCGACAGCAAATATGTGCGTGGTATTCCTGGCAATGATGCCCACAATATCCGACTGCTGGAGGTTCAGGGAACGCATAAAGCTGGCGATACGCATGGAGTTGTTGTGGAGCTCGGAGCGGGTTAAGATCGTATGCTCCGTATCGGAGATCTGCAGAAATTTAAATTAAATTAAAATACATTGCATTTCTTTAAAATTCAAGAACGAAATGTCAGTCTTAATGCTTCTTACTTGCGCTATGAGCTTGGGATGACGTCGCATCTCGTGGAAAATAATCTCGCCCATAGATTGGTCCTGTCCAAAATACTCTCTGTCCGGTGGACTACTCCAGATGCGCTCTACGGCATCGTAGCTTATTTCTGGCTTGTAAGACATGTTGAAGCGACAAGTTAATTTTTGTTAATGCTGACCTACGACGGCAGCGAGTGGCTTTTATATTCTTAGATAACGACCTACTGAACGTATACTATACATATGAATCGCACGCGTTTATCTCCAATAAAAATATTTCCGTCACCAGAGGCGAATTCTATTTAGTTCAGTGTGAGTAGCAGTATTTTTTGATTGTATTCACTATTCACGATGATTCGCATAGTACACTCGGAGCGGCTCTCTTGGCACCTTTTTATAAGAGTAATAGTAGAACCCAATTGTGATTATGTTCGGGGTTACACGAGACAGTTGTGTTTACGTTTGCTTGAAAAGTAGTGGGTTAAGTAGTTTTTATACCGTTTAAAAAATTGTTAACAACAGGCTCTCATGTTTGGTTTTTTCAGCACAATTTTGCAATACAATTCGATTATACATCAATTCTTACAAATTTAAAACAATATTTGAATTACTTTTAATATAACAAAAAATTTATTAATTTTATTTGTTCAATGTTATAACGATATATCGATGTTTTAAAACATCGAAATTAAAAACCATCGACCTACTGTCCATTGTCTTGCAGCCCTACTGGCGGGTAATTTGTTTGTCAACAAGCAGTGCTTTTTGCTAGTAGTTAGTTGACAAGCAGTCCATTTGCATGCAGTGCTACATTGGCAAGCAGTTTATATACGGTCACCTAAAGCAGTGTTAATTTTGAATGGAGTGGATTGGTGATAACGAGAGATAAGCAACGACGTTTTGCTTCATTTATGTGCTTGTTGTTCTTGTTGTTGTTTTTGCTAGACTTATGACGTCGATACGACTAAAGAGATGTTACATTGATAAGCTGGTAGCGTAGTTGAATATCGTATTAGTTTATTTTTATTGATTCAAGCCGTTAAAAAATTAAAGTAAATCTATTATAATGTATATTTTTTATTAAAATTTATTTATGGTTTCACAAGAAATAATTATTTGATGCCTTTAACCTTTAGGAAATTCGCCTTTGTAGATATGCGGTTGGTTTTGCCATTGGGACTCAGCTGCAGCGCATTCACAATAATCGCACCGCCATGCAGATGCTTGTACTTGGCATCCACATTGCGTTCCACATAATCCACCACGTCCTCGGCTTTTAATTCAGAGCCTAGCTTCTTGACAACAGCAGCAGCTGCGTCATCGCCAGTGAATTGATTCCAGATGCCAAAGACACAAACCTCAGCCACGTCGGGCATTTGAGAAATGACTTCTTCGATCTCATGTGGATAGTACATGATGTTCTGGTATTTCAGCATGTCCTTTTTGCGTTCTGCTATGAAGAGGAACCCATCGTCGTCTATGTACCCCAAGTCCCCGCTGTGAAACCATTGCTCAGCATCTCGAATTTTGCGGGTTTCCTCGGGGTTTCCGTAGTATCCCGCCCAGTATTGATTGCTGTAGACACAAATCTCGCCCATCTCGTTGGGTCCCTGATTTTCCCCTTGCTCATTGAGTATCTTCACCCTAAGTCCATACCAGATTCGTCCGACAGAATTGGGTTTCGCATCAAAGTGCCAGTTCAGTGCGACTACGACATGCTCGGTAAATCCATAGCATAAACATAGGCAGTCCCGACCTAACCGACTTCTTATGCGATGCTGGGTATCCATGGAGCACCGTCCTCCTCCGCAGAGGTAGCTTTGAATGCTGCTTAGATCGCACGTCTCGAATTCCGGACAGTTGGCCATCATGGCCAAGTGGGAAGGAGCCTGCAGTATCCAGGTGACTTTGTATTTCTCTATGAGCCGCAGCAGTCGAGCTGGATCGAATGGATTATCGGCTATGATGCGAGTGGTACTATAAACGCCTGAGGTCAAGGTTGTCATCAGTGCTGATGTCCAGTCCAAAGTGCTGTGCGTGTATTGGACATCGTCTGTGGTAAGAGTTCTGTAAGCAGAGTTAGAATTCTAATAATAATATAATAATAGATAATATTCATTGCATTTAGTCCTGTCCTTGAAACTACAAGAGCTATTATAATTATTTGGTATGTAATTTGGTGTATACCATATGAAGATTAAGTTGATTTCCAGTCGATGAAACTTTAAAAATTTCCGCTTTAATGCGATTTTTTTTTTTAAATACTTACATGCAGGCGTTAATAAGACTTCTGTTATTGGAAATGGTAACCGCTTTTGGAGTGCCCGTGGTGCCCGAGGAACAGAGTATGGCTAGGGTCTGATCAACGCCCTTCTCCAATCGTGAAGGCTGGAAGTCTGCCTCTATATCGGTTGTCAAGACCTCATCGATGCTTGTGGAGTCAGCCTGATGGTTTCGCATGGTTACGAGCTTCGTCTTCAAATGCTCCGTGGCTGCCTTGACTTTCCCGTAGTCATCGCCATCGCAGAATATGAGACGGGGCTTGGTTATATTGAAGAGCTGCTCGATGGTCGCCTGTTCGTAGCCAATGTTGAGCGAATGGAAGGCGATGCCGTTGAAGAAACAGGCGTAGGCGACAGCAAATATGTGCGTGGTATTCCTGGCAATGATGCCCACAATATCCGACTGCTGGAGGTTCAGGGAACGCATATAGCTGGCGATACGCATGGAGTTGTTGTGGAGCTCTGCTCGGGTTAAGATTGTCTGCTCAGTATCGGAGATCTGCAGAAATTCGTAATCAATTATAATTATTAATGAAATTATAAGAAGGAAATATCTTTGTTTATGCCTCTTACTTGCGCTATGAGCTTGGGATGACGTCGCATCTCATGGAAAATAATCTCGCCTATCGATAGGTCCTCTCCAAAGTATTGCCTCTCCGTGCGGACTACTCCAGATGCGCTCTACGGCATCGTAGCTTATTTCTGGTGTGTAAGGCATGTTGAAGCAACTAGTTTGCTTTGACCAATGCTGATCCGCGACGCCAGCGAGTGGCTTTTATATTCTTAGATAATGTCGACATAGTGAATATATATACTATCCCACGCGTTTATCAGCAATAAAAGTATTTCCCAGTCACCAGAGGCGAATTCTATTCAGATCTGTGTGAGTAGCTGTATTTTCTGTTTGTATTCACGATTCACGATGATTAGCTGAGAAGCCTAATTGTGCTAATATTCGGGGCTATTTTAATTAGTCAATGTCATTTAAATATTGGCGACGGAAAACATATTTTATACATAACTATACAAAGTGTAGGGCGGAAGGCTACAGTCGTACATAATCAACAGTGGCAGACCCTGTACTATATGATTCAGTAATAGTAAAAATTGAATACACTATGCTCTCTCTTGACAGAAAATTTCGCTGTTTCTTATCCGATCGAAATGCAATTCACAACAACGATACCGCAAGCTGACGCGCATGTCAATTACAAGTATGTTGCTTTAAAATTGTAGCTCTTATGGTTTTTTTTTCAGTTAACGGGAGAAGGGTGGCTGGTATCACAACCATGATTGCAGAATAGGAGAACCTACATGCCATAAAGAGTCTCCCGAGCTCTTATAGTTTGCGAGGGGTCTGCCACGTATCCTTCTGCCTGTTATGTACATTTACCATTCGAAACAACTTAATAGTACCTTTTGTATTCTTTTAAAGTACAGGGTCTAAAAACACATTGATAGATAAATACTTAAAGCTGTTTATTGCACATATATTTATTTATGTGCTTGTTGTTAGACCCTTTACTTTAAAAAAGTAAAAAGGGTCTATTAGTTTAGTGCAAAGAGGAAATGTGTGTAACACCCAGAAGGAGGCGTGGCAGACCCCATAAAGTATATATATTCTTGATCAGGACGACAAGCCGAGTCGGTATAGCCATGTCCGTCTGTCCGTCTGTCCGTCTGTCCGTCTGTCTGTCTGTCTGTCTGTCCGTCCGTATGAACACCTAGATCTCAGCAACTATAAGAGCTAGAGACACCATATTCGGGATTTAGATTCTCCTATTTCGCGAGCAGCACGAGTTTGTTTTAAATTTTGGATACCTCCCCCCCTTCCCCCGCAAACCGCAAAAAGCTACTGCAGCCACAGTTCTAAAGTTATTGACTTGTAATTTGGTACGTAACTAGCCTATGATATTCTCTATTGACCATGTGAATTTCGTTTCGATCGGATAAGAAACAGCGAAAATATGGAACGGACAATTCGCCGCACTAGGCAGAGGGGGGGTGGTGTGCCTTGCATACGCGGGGAGGTTAGTGTGCGTGCCTTTGACTGTGTTTGTAAATGCATAAAGTTAAAGTAAAGGGTCTCCTACTGTCGGTTACGTCCGACTGTAGCCTCCGTCCCACTGATCTGCCCCGTCCATATATTTTTTTTTTGTCAGACTCACGATGTCGATCCGTCAAAGGCGATGTTACATTGATAAGCTGGTAGCGTATTTGACAATTTTGTTATTTTATTTTCATTGATTAAAGTAAATATTAAAATTAAGTGGTAGTGTAAAGATCATTTACCTGTCACTTGTGCTAGTTACTCAAATATATTTTCTTATATGCACTAAGTTGTTATTGGTTACTTATATGTAGATATACTGCATGTTATCGATGTCGTAAGGTCACTTCTCGTTGATCGAAAAAAGAGCAAACAATGCTACAAATTGCCTTAGATAAATCTTGTACAATGTGTGTTTTATTTATATTTATGTACGATTTCACAAGAGTAAATTAATTGATGCCTTTAACCTGTAGAAAATTTGCCTTTGTAGCTATGCGGTTGGTTTTGCCATTGGGACTCAGCTGCAGTTCATTCACAATAATCGCACCGCCATGCAGATGCTTGTACTTGGCATCCACATTGCGTTCCACATGATCCACTACTTGCTCAGCTCGTATTTCGGAACCTAGCTTCTTGACAACGGCAGCAGCTGCCTCATCACCAGTGAACTGATTCCAGATGCCAAAGACACAAACCTCAGCCACGTCGGGCATTTGAGAAATTACTTCTTCGATCTCATGTGGATAGTACATGATGTTCTGGTATTTCAGCATGTCCTTTTTGCGCTCCGCTATGAAAATGAAGCCGTCGTCGTCTATGTATCCTAAGTCTCCGCTGTGAAACCATTGCTCTGCATCTCGTATGTTGCGGGATTCTTCGGGGTTTCCGTAGTATCCCGCCCAGTATTGATTGCTGTAAACGCAAACCTCGCCTACCTCGTTGGGTCCTAGGTTTTCTCCCTGCTCATTGAGTATCTTCACCTTGTGTCCATACGAAACTCGTCCGACGGAATTGGGTTTGGCATCAAAGTGATAGTTCATACATAGCATGCCAAGCTCCGTAAATCCATAGGCTAAACGTAGACAGTCCCGACTCAGCCGACTTCGAATAAGATGCTGGGTATCTATGGAACACCGCCCTCCTCCGTAGATATAGGTATGAATAGTGCTTAAATCGCACGTCTGGAATTCCGGACAGTTGGCCATCATGGACATATGGGATGGCGCCTGTAGCAGCCAGCTGATTTTGTATTTCTCTATAAGTCCCAGCAGTCGTGCCGGATCGAAGGGATTATCGGCTATAATGCGGGTGGTGCTATAGACGCCCGAGGTCAAGGTAGCCAGTAATCCTGTAACCCAGTCCAGAGTACTGTGGGTATATTGGACATCGTCGGTGGTAAGCGATCTATAATCAGAGGTGGTATTAGAAAATTAATATATTAAATTGATAACAGTGTTAAAAGAAAATAAACAACAAGTTGGGTTCAAAGGTTCAAGGTTCAGCAATTTTGTTAGGGTTTAGTATAAGTTAGTTGAAACAACTACATTTTGGAATTTCAGAATTAACCCTTGTTACTATACTATTTTTTGGGTACATACCTGCTGGAGTTGATGAGCCTTCGGCGATTGGAAATGGTAACCGCCTTCGGCGTGCCCGTGGTGCCCGAGGAACAGAGTATGGCTAGGGTCTGATCAATGCCCTTCTCCAATCGGGAAGGCTGGAAGTCTGCTTCTATATCGGTTGTCAAGACCTCATCGATGCTTATGGAATCAGCCTGATGGTTTCGCATGGTTACGAGCTTCGTCTTCAAGTGCTCCGTGGCTGCCTTGACTTTCCCGTAATCATCGCCATCGCAGAATACAAGTCGAGGCTTCGTTATATTGAAGAGCTGCTCGATGGTCGCCTGTTCGTAGCCAATGTTGAGCGAATGGAAGGCGATGCCGTTGAAGAAACAGGCGTAGGCGACAGCAAATATGTGCGTGGTATTCCTGGCAATGATGCCCACAATATCGGACTGCTTGAGGTTCAAGGAACGCATATAGCTGGCGATACGCATGGAGTTGTTGTGGAGCTCAGCGCGGGTTAAGATCGTCTGCTCAGTATCAGAAATCTGAAAATTGAATTGATTTAAAATTCCATTCTAGAAAGAAATGTCGGTCATTATGCCTCTTACTTGCGCTATGAGCTTAGGATGGCGTCGCATCTCGTCGAAAATAATCTCGCCTATCGATAGGTCCTGTCCAAAGTACTCCCTCTGAGGCGGACTACTCCAGATGCGCTCTACGGCATCGTAGCTTATTTCTGGCGTGTAAGACATGCTGAATGCAACTAGTTAGCTTTAATCAATGCTGACATGCAATGCCATCAAGTGGCTTTTATACGAGTTCGCATTGCGAATCTTAGATAACGTCGACACACGTCTGTATATAGTATATATATACATATGTATTCTTATGTATGAACAGCACTCGTTTATCTGCAATGTAAGTATTACCCAGTTACGAGACGCGAATTCTATTCGGACTGTAGTTGTATTCTCTAATTGTATAAATGTATGTATTTTTGTACCCTGTACTTTAGAATGGGTAAAAACAGGGTTGATAACGTTCGGTAATAATTTAATGTAATAACATTATGTAACCGGCAGAAGGAGGAGTATTTAACATATTCATGATCAGAACGTCACTCCCTTTTACGTCCAATATTAATAACACCTTCATACCTTTTGTAAAATTGAACATCGAAGATTGTTATTTAACATATAGAAGTAAGTAGGAAGAAGCATTGCTGCGCTTTACATGATATTAGGTACAGGGTATTCTACAGTTGGAGGCGTCCGACTGATCTGCTCCGCCCATTCTAGTTTTTACAGCTGTTTTGCAACTTTTTATGAGTAAATGCACTAAGCACGCCTAGTGGTAGTATATAGCCTATATTGCTAAATTTATTGTGATTACATTCGGGTTGCACGTGAATGTTGTTGCTACGTTTGTTTGCAAATTAGTTTTGAATTAAAGTGCATTCATATATTCAATAGTCAATAAGCTTTTGCTTCGCAATTCATTTTAATACATTTGGCTAATTTAAAAGTTTCCATTTACAAATCATTGCACTAAATATATGACCCCGAAAACCTTGTCTTTTGGCGCTTGTCAGTGGAAAATCTCCTCCTACGATTACATTCAGCATTAATTTGCGGGCATCATCAGCTGTACTTCGCTAAAAAAACAGAATCATAAACATAATCATAAGATTGTAACTGATGCTGGTGAAATAATTTACATGAGTAATATTTGATTAGCCCAAAGCTCATGTTTACAAGCGAATTTCTGCTGTGTTGTGCAAGTCAAACCTCTTCATGCCTTATCATTACTTTGACTTTCTTCAGTGTCATTGCTCCGATTACAGCTTCGCGAATTATTTTATGATATTATATGTGCAAGCAGCTTATGTGGGGCATTCACGAGTTCAGACGCTCGTACTTTGCCTCCTGGCCTTATCTGCCAAGAAGCACGAGTGAGAGATTTCATTACAAACAATTTCAGATGTTAGTTGAAGTGGGCTCAATTCGCAGTCAGCATGCAGGTGCTGTGGGTTCAACAATTAATTGACCAATTTGTGGAAATAACTGGAAAAACTAACAGATAATAGTGGGCTAAAAGAGGGTTAGTAAATTTGTGCGAACGGTGCAGATCCGACAAAATAGATATATTCTTGATATAGCCATGTTTGTTAACCGATTGAACACCTAGATCTCGAAAACTATAATAGCTAGTAATACCATTCTTAGTAAGTAGGTTTTCCTTGGTAGTAAGACGATCAAGTTTACTTTTGATTTTTGATGTCTCCCTCTCTTTCCCCGCTAAATAGATCTCATGAACTATAATACCGATACTATATCGGTAGCAAAAAGTACAAGTCGCCTACTGTCGGTTACCATGTTATCCGACTGAAGCCTTCCGTCCGACTGATCTGCTCCGTCCTTACTGATTAAAACTTATTTCATTTTTCGCTACATTATTTCATTTATCTTTTATTTATTATTTTATTTATTTCATTATATTTAAGAATAACTTCGATTGTCGACTGGTAGCTCACATTTAACGGAAATACAATTAATCTGTGTTGTTTTTGATAAAAGCCGCCTTGACCGCCTGTCGATTGACCTTGCCATTGGCGCTCTTGGCCAACTCTGGCACGATCTGTGCTCCTCCATGCAATTGCTTAAAGTCGACGCTTACATGATCAGCCACAAAGGCGATTACCTGTTCTGAGAGAAGTTGGCAATCGGTTTTGGCCACCACAGAGGCAGCGGCCTTATCGCCTTCGGTCTCTGACCAAATGCCAAAGACACAGACCTCGGCCACTTGTGGCATTTGGGCGATGACCTCCTCGATCTCATGCGGATAGTACATCATGCCCAGGTACTTCAGCATGTCCTTCTTGCGTTCCACAATGTGCAGGAAACCATCGGCATCGAAATACCCCAAGTCCCCGGTATGAAACCAGCCCTGTGCGTCCTGCATCTCAGCTGTGGCCTGAGCATTCCCCCAATAGCCTCCCCAGTGCTGATCCATGTGACAGAGGAGCTCCCCAGTCTCCTGAGGGCCCAAGGAGGCGCCTCCATCGTTGACCACGCGCATGCGCACATTGCTGAGAAGAGGACCCACCGAGGAGGGTTTGGAGTGCACGATCTGGTTGATGGAGACACAGGTGCCCAGCTCCGTCATGCCGTAGGCGTTCCTCAGTATGCCCCTAGGCAGATGCCCCTGCATCTTCTCCAGCGTGCCCACCAGCGTGTGTCCGCCGGCAAAGAGCAGATACCGCAGACTTCGCAGGGGCCTCTCGTGCACCTCAGCGCTGTTGGCCAACATGGCTATGTGGGAGGCAGCCAGGACGGCCCAGCTGATGCTCTGCCTCTCGCACATGGCCAGGAATAAAGATGGACTAAACGGATCCAGGCTAATGAGGCGCACGGTGCCGTAAACCCCCGCCGTTATCAGACTGATCAGACCCGTCAACCAATCCAGGGTGCTGGGCGCGTAGAGCACATCATCCGGCGTCAAATAGCTGTTGAAAGCAGGGAGCGTAAATATCGAATTCTATTCTATATTCTAGAAAAATATCAATCGTTTAGAATCGGACATTGAAAATATTTCTAAATATTATTAATATTATTTTTGTCACTTTTCGACGACAATTTTTTCTATCATTACTTCTTTGATGATGTTGATTTTTAATGTTTTCCTTCCCGTTAATAATCAATTTGGACTTTTTTTATAATCAATTCGAGAAAAAAAGAGAAAAGAAATAAAATAAAACTCATAATTATCTACTACTCTAAAACTACTTTAAATCAATCAATATGTAACTCGGTGCGTGAAGATTGTTGCATAAAAAACTTAGTACTTAGAATCTAGAATCTGTACTCGAACAAAAGGGAATGATTCGTTTTAGCAAATCGCTCTACAAATTGAAATAGAATCGTGAATAAATTTAGATTAGTTAGGACCAGGTTACTCATAATAAATCAAAACAGGTGAAGAAGATTATAAAAATAAATCTATATTACGTGATCTTGAAGCTAAGCCCTATATAGATTATGGTCTGTGGTGCAAAAAGGTGAGTTGGATCAAACGTATAACGAGTTTTGGACTCAACCTGTGCGTTTCGAATATCTTGCGGCTGTTGGACAAGCTGACGGCCTTGGGGGTGCCCGTGGTGCCGGAGGAGCAGAGTATGGCCAAGGTGCGGTCGGTGCCTTTTGCAAACTGCCTGGGTCTGAAGTCCTCCGAAAGAGGAGTCTCCGTCAACTCCAGCAGGCGCTTCACCCCTGCAATATAGCCATGTGCAAGTATTATGGGAGCATTCAAATCTTGAGCTACTCTGGCGAGCTTCTCGTAATCCTGGGCATCGCAGCAGATGAGTTTGGGTTTGGTGATGGCCAGCAGGTTACGTAGGGTCTGCTCCTCCAGCCTGGCATTGACGGCATGGAAGGGGGTGCCGTTGAACATGCAGCCGTAGGCCAAAGGGGCCAGCTGGGTGCTATTCCTGGCCAGAATGGCCACCATCTGGGTCTCCTGGTTGTATCCCTGCTCTCTCAGATAAAGGCTGACACTGGCAGACATCTGCAGCACTTGGCCTCGGGTCAGCCGCGTCTTCTCGCTCTCCGAGATCTGAAAGATGCGTTGCGGTTCCGTGCAGAGTTTCCGGTAGATGATCTGGCCCAGGGTCAACTCTTCATTGTAGAAATTCTGCTCACGGGCGCCGCACCAAATTCGCTGCTCGGCATCGTAGCTCGTGGTGGGTTTGGGGTTGAGATTCAGCATTTTATTTGCAACTGATGCAGCTCTCAGTTGAGCTATATATATATATATATAAAGACCGATCTGTGAGCCGACAAGGAAATGCAGCTTGCATGCAACCTGGCAACGAGTGCCAAGACACGCGATCCATGTGATGATTATAATCAATTTTAAAATGTATCAAATCGATAATTCTCGCAACGGTAGAATATGCCAAAAGTTAGTCGGCAATTGGCTTGTTAAAAAGTTATAGTTCATTATCTATTCTATTATAGTCTATTATCAGCTGAATCTGCTCTGGCATGACTCGTTTTTTTAGAATTATATATGCACTCAGAGAAATGCGGCCAGAATCTTGCTTGAATATACAAAAGTTAATTCAATTTTAAAAATGTTAGGCAAATAAATATTTTATGATTCATTTATTGATAAACATAACTGATTTAAGAATACTTTGGATTTTTTCTGAGTGTAATTTTAGCTAAAAATAATCTGGCATCTAATATAAATTTCCTTTTCTATCTATAATTCAAATTTGGTGCGCTGAAAAACTGCTTGATGAGTGCACTATATAAAATTGCACTGCTTGCATTTGTTAAGCAGTCAAGCAAGCAGTGATGAGCAGACAGGCAAGCAGTGTGGCTGTGACCAATTCTGTGACATTCCAACAAGCAGTAAGAATAGGCAAGCAGTATTTCAGGACGGTTACAAGTTTTTGAACTGCCTGCAGCTCGGCTGTAGTCAAAGTAAGCAGTTTAGCCAAGCAGTTCATGTCATTGCTTGCAAGCAGTTCTGATGCTTGGCAAGCAGTCAATCGTAGCTAGAACACAAACCATTGAGTCATTTACTTACCTTGCACAATATTAGGGTGAACCTGATAATAATTGACATTCAATGAGATTTTATATAGTTTTTTTGGGTTTTATTTGAAACATGCCATGTTGTGTATTTTCTTATTTCGCATATTTTTCATATTTTCATTCATTTCATTTTATAAACATCTTTCACAAACATTTCATTTATACTGGGGGGTTTTACACATTTGATTTTTGTTTTTGTTTTTAATGTTTTTTTTTTGCTTCGGGTGATGGCAATACAACAATTATCTCAACTATTTGTTTTTGTATATTTATTTTACTAAATTTTGGCTTATGCTTTAAAATGTTTCTGCATTTACTTTAGTTATTATTTTTTGTTTAAATTTACTTTGCTTTTATTTTGTTTTTTACTGGGGTTTCCTTTGCTGTTGTTTTTTATTTGTTGTTCTTGGGCTTGCACTACAGCAAATTGTTATTGGAGTTTTCTTTTCAACCTGTTCGCTTAATTCTTCTTTTAGCTTTAATCATGAGTGTGAATTATGTTTGTATTTGTTTCTGGTTTCTGGTACTAAACTATGAATTCTTGTTCCACTTAGCTCTATAAAGTAAGGGTATTCCACTGCGGTGTTCTTGCTGAAATCATGCTCATATATACATTTGTCAATTGTGAGTGTGTGTGTGTGTGCTCTACTAGAAATAATAACGGGTTTTGTTTTTGATTTGATTTGATTGTTAGAATTGGGCAGAGTTGGGAGCCCTTGCTTGAAGATATGTGTAATGATTTTTTATTATTTGTAAGTTTAATTTCCATTTTGTAACCTTTGTGCGTGGTTTGAATTGTTATGAACTCTTCTCAATTTGTGCAAGTTAAATTGGCTTAAAGCAGGGCTGCAGGAACCAGTTCCAGTTCCGGTTCTGGTTCCGGTTCGAGTTCTGGTTCGCTCTTGAACCAAATTATTTCGGATTCAGTTAATTTATTTTGAAAGTTTGTTTGAAAGTAAAAAAAGGTTCCGTTGCGAACCGGTTTGGTTCCCATCTGATTTGCAGCCCTGGCTTAGTGTAAGTTGAGTGAGAGAGAGAGAGAGAGTGAGTAAGTGAGAGAGACAGGGCGAATAACAGTGAGGGAGAGCGTGTTTGAGGTTTTAAGTATAAATTTAATATTAGCAAATTGTTGCTTCGACTAGTCTAAGTATGTGTGTGTGTGTGTGAATGGGTATGTGTGTGTGTGTGTCTTAACAGTAGACATTTATGTTAACTTAGTGCTAGATTTTCACGCTTCATGTTAAGTTTCTGTTATCATCGTTTACTCAAAACTTGTAAGTCTTTTTGGAACGCATCTAGAAGTTGTGCAATTTTTGTTAAACCCATTTAATACCTAACGATCGCATGACATTTATACATATATCATTTAGTTTCACTTTATTTCGATTTAATATTAAACTATTTACATCAAAATATTGGACTGCCGCTGCTAAATAATTTCTCTTTTCTCGCTATTTATTTTTTACTATTTTGTTTCTTTTTGTTTTTTTTTGTTTTTGTTTTTGCCTAAATGATAATTGACCAAATCGATGAACGGCAACTGAAGGCAGCACACAACCTATGCCAAGTATTGGATCTACATATAGTGCCAAGAGAACTGAATTATTCAGTTACACTTGCTATATAATTTTGTTTATCTATTTCAGTTTTCGTTTTGGTTTTCAAGCAGCTCAAAGACACACGAACGTCTGCGTCGCTTTTTCCAGCCAAATCAGGAGTTTTATGAAGAGTATTGGTAGAAAAATTGTGAAACAGAGAGAAAAGGGTATTCTGGGTATATTTTAATATCAATTTTATTTACTATGAATTCAACAGTTATTCAAATAGGAATATTTAAGTTTTTTTTACGGGTTTGATTGAAAATGTGTACAGCTTTATTTTCTGCTGTGTTTCCCGTCAAAAACAGTTGTTTATGAAGTGAAAACTGGCAACACTGCCTGGTTCGAACAGGTTCGACGCACAAGTTCGAGTGCGTTTGAGCTGCTAAAGATACGTTTACATCAACATTTATTAACACATATTGAAACAACAATCCCAACATTTGGCTGCTACGAGGCCTTCACGCATCGGCCGACATCTGTTATCTGTTATCGTTAATCGTTTATCTGCTATCTGTTATCCATTATTTAATTTGCTCACATTTAAAACCCTGTATGTTCAATAGCTATAGCTTCATATACAATACAACTAGATTTAGCATTGCGCCCGATTTCTATATATTTATTTATCAATATAAGATTCATAGATTTATTAGCTATTTATCGTTAGTTAATTAGTTCAGTTATCGATTCTATTCGCCTATCCATTTGGCACGAATTTTACAACATTTATTTCTCATTTGCTCTTGAGGTGACAATATACTTATGTGGGTGCGTGTTACCATTTATCGATTATCGTTTATCGTTTATCATATATCATTAACCATTTATCATTGATTTTGATTTGATTTGTGTTTGTGTATCGTATATGTATCTCTTTGCTTACCTTTTGAGCATAGTTTAAAACAGGATTTAGAAAACATAGTTCAGAGTAAAAGTAAAAGGAGTCGAAACAAGCTAAAGTTGAATCAAATAAAGAAGTAAGCATAAAAAAACTACAAAACAAGAGGTTTGCTTTTTAGTTTGCTTAGATTTAAAAAATGCTTCTATTAGTTTTGCTATGTAGAATTCAGTTAGTCGAGTGTTTGGTATTTGGTTAGTGGCTTTAACTAAATTATCGCCGAGTTCTGGTTGCAAAAGGCAGAAATACTTGCAACTTATGTAGGAAGAGAATGCCACGCCTTTTGCGCCTTTGTCGCTGATGATTCGCATGCTATTAATTATGCAGTTAATTTAACTAGGTGATAAACTATTTGTATTGTCTGTTAATTGGTTTATTTGATGGCATTGGTTAGTTATTAATAATAAAACTACTTAAACAAAATATAACTAACTATAATAAAGGGAATCAAACATCAAGAGAACCGCAAATTACTCGCAGTTCTTCTGAGTTGACCATAAATAATGGCATTACAAAGATAGTTCCAGTTAAGACTAAGTGAAATAAATATGTATATTAAAATGTACTTAAAATTGTATCTAGTAACTACGTGAAATCAATTTGGCACTAATTGAATTTGGTAGAATAGAATAGAGTATATAAAAAACGAGCAAAAAAGCAGCAGAGAACTGTTGCTATTCAACTAGGGCATATCAAATAGTCAAGAGGAAATCAAACTTGCAGTACCCACCAGTTCCAGTTAAATAATTTATTTAAGCCAATAAATACGGGTTAAGAGTTATTACTCTTTTTCGGTAAGCCGAAAGCCAGTTTCCCTAGCAGGCGTATGCGTAATGCCAGTTGAATTTGATAAATATTCAAGTAATATTATAGAATATTATTTTACAGACCGACAGTTTGCTTTATACGAATCAGCATACCCCACTTGTCTAGGGTATATCATAAAAAAGTTAGTAAAAAGAGAGAGAGAGAAAGAGCGTTATAATTGCATTAACCAAACATTGAACCAGGTTCTGCATTGAGCATTTTGTTTTGTTTTTTATTATTTTGATTTTAATTCGTTTGTGAACATAATTGAATTGGCCTAGGATTTGTTAGTTAGTTGTTGTAGCTTATTTTTAGTATGCACTAAACTTAAACGTTATCTACACCCTTGGCTAGCTTTACCAGCATTTGCTTTAGAATTCGAATTGTAGTATCAACTAATTTGGCTTAAAACTTATCATACGACATATTTACAGAACGCCAGATGCCAGATACAAATGTAGAAATGTATCTGCTGGGACTTTTTACAGGCTAAACTTAAGTACGAATTACAAATTAATAGTAGCAATAATTTGTTGTAACTAAACTAATATGTATATGTATATATATGTATATATTTATATAGTATTAATTTATGAACAAAACGTCGCTTGATTAAATTCTAAAATAATTTATTAAATTTAATAACAAGTTATAGCTTTTTTGGTTTCGTCTTATTTGGAGCATTTTAAAAACAAATTGAACAAACGAGCAGAAGCGTTTTGAAATCGCTATCGAATCGCCTTTAAAATACAACATTTTCCTATTTGATTTACTTTGGAATGTTTCCGTTCACTGATCGTTATCTCATTATATCGTTATTTCATTCGTTTATCTACTAATGCAGTCATACTTGATCAATTTAACTTACAGTTAGTTAATATCTTTTTGCTTCTTCACTAAATACATAGCCGAATTAATGTTAATACTAATGGAAATGCCTTATAGCCTCAGTTTCTGTTGATCAAGCAAAGCATTTACTGCCCCAATATGCAAGTTTGTTAATTTCATGTTGGATTCTACATAGCCTTTGGTTATCGGTTATCGGTTATCCGTTATCGGGTAACGGTTATCGCTTATCTGAGACGCGCTTAGAAGGTCCTTTTTGTGGTTGAATCGAAATGAATCGAATGATTAGGTCAGATCGTATCGGATCGTATCGGATCGGATTGAAATGTTTGATACGAGTGTAAATCATATTTATGGACAGATAATCAGCAAAAATCAAGCCATACAGAAACGAATAGACGAACAGACGAAACGAAAGCAGAAATGAAAGTAGAAAGAATAGAAATAGAATAGGTTAGTACAATCATTGTTATGGATCTTCTTCTCAAGATCGATCGCAGTGCCAACGCATTGATTAATCGGTATTGGTATTGGTATTTGTATATAAGTATGTGTGGGTGTTTAGTATATGTATGTATATAAAGTAATTGTTAATTGTTAATAGGTAATTGGTAACGGCATTTACTCATCCTCCTCCTCCCTGAAGAGATATGTGCTCCAGTAGACCAGATTGAAGAGCGCAAAGACCAGCGGGAATGTGATGCGGGATATAACATCGATTCTCTTCGATCTAGAACATTGTCTTGGATAAATATTCAACAAGTACGAAACACATTAATTGATCATCTAGAGATTGGCTTTTTGATTTGTGATTTTTGTTTTTCATTTTCATTTCATTTTCATTTAGTATTCTCTTGGCTCATTTTTCTGGCCAGCAACATAATTTGTTTGTTTTAAATTCAAATGGATTTCAGCTACGTGCGTTCAAAAACCAAAACTCAAGTGACATTTAAGGATCAAAAATTCTAATAAATACATAGGCATTGGGGATCCGGCTAGTTGGAGGGGGAATGGGGCATATCTTTGCAGTTGGATACTAGGGAAATGTGCAGTTCTTGAAACTCTACAACAAAAAAGCAACTTTTTGTTTAAAACAAACAAATCAAATAGAAAGCAAAGCACATAAAATTACTTTGAACCACTTCGGTATAGACAATTAAAACACTCTGCTACAAATTTCTTTTTTCAACTTTGTAAGCCGCTCAAATATAGTTTCCCTGTGAGAAATATCAAGAGTTTCTTTAAGTTCAATAAGACAAGAAAATGTATAATCCATGAACAAAATTCTTTATTGAATCGCGTTATCAAATTATGATTTATTTTATTTATACTTTTATGACCTTTAAGATTAAAATAAGCTACAATTTGTAAGTAATTTTATCATTCTTTGTACTTAATTTTTTTCCAATTTGAATTTATTTATGATTCTAATCCGATTTGTTTTTGGAAGTCGAGAACAAAACAATATTTAATTAAACAAAAAAATTGCATATTTTTGGGAGTCAGAATTTTAATAAAAATTTAGAATTATGGTCAAATTAATTAAAGATTTATGCAACTTTTAAATATATTCTGGTGTTTTTTCATTCAGTAAAAACTTTTAGCATTATGAGTCTGGCGTTACGTTATACTTCTCTATGAATTTTTATAAATTTTTTTTTGTTTAATGAAATTTTTTTAATGCATTTGGCAAGTCGATTGAATTAACCACAAAAATATAATAAAGCAAAATTGTTTTTAGAATTAATGGTCTACCTTTCAAGTAAATTTGAGCAGAGCTTTGTTTGGAAATTTGTGGCAGAGTGTTAGTTATGTCCATTTGGCAAATGGACATTAATTAAATGAAATATATACTTCACGTTTACGTCTCGGGACTGTATAGTCCGATTACAATCGTTTGGCAAGCATTCGAAACAAAAGATAGCGAGCAAAAAGAACTTTGGCAGAACAAGCGGCAAAGGCGATAGAGGCAAAGAGAGAGGCAACTGAATCGGTTTTCTCGGCAGATTCAATTTCTGTTTTGTTGTTTTGTGGAATTCAATTACTGTTTAATTAGTGGCAAAAGAGTTAACATTTAGAGAGATAGATAGATATTGTAGAGATACATATTCACAACATCAAAAAGGAAATCCATCAACTACAACAATGAACATACAACTAAGTATTGGAAGGCAGCAGACAGTGGGGGGCTACAACAACTAGCTGCAGCTTCTGAGCCTCTAGTTACCTGGTGGGGAACTTGGATAGCCAAGTCTTACAGCAGCTGGGACGCTTCGGGGGCTGCATATGCACCTCGCACTGACGCAGCTTCTCCAGGGCCATGGGATCCCCCGGATGACGCACCAGCGGCTTCTGCATTCCGCCCCCGCGCGAATATTGCGATGCCGTTTGACATGGAATTTCGATAGAAGTTGATGCAATGGCGATGATGATGGACAATGGCGAGTAGAGTATGGCGAGTGGCGAGTGGCGAATGCAAAATGGCGATGATGATTGGCATTGGTAAGTGGCAAATGGCATGTGCGTAATTTCATTTAATTTCGTTGCAATTTTTCATTTAATTCCAGTTGGTTGCATCGATTGGGCAGCATCAGAGATGTTTGTGATTTTAATGGAGTTTGAGATTGAGTTGGTTGTCGGGGTATTTGGGGTATTTGAGGTTCATGTGTGGTTTGATTTTGGTTAGTTTTTTGTGGTTTCGTTTGGCACGTTTGAAAAAAGTTGTAATATTTTTTTTTGGTTGGTTTCGTTTAATTTGATTTTTGTTTTTCGTGCGTGTTAATGCGTTAAATTGTAAAAGTGTGTGTGTTTGTTGTGTATGTGTATGGTGTGGTTTTAATAAAAAAGAGGCAAATATAAAAGGAAATAGTTGTTTTAATAGTTTTCTCATAAACAGTTTTGCAAATTGCCAATTTTAGTTTGAATTTTTCAAATCAAAATTATACAAGTTTGTACTTAATTTGTTGTCGTTTCCCTACGCAGTTGCTACACTTGAAAAAATGCTTGGTAAATGTTGGAGTTGAGTTTCATAATATGCTACTCTTAAACTGTTCAAAAACTTTATGACTTGTATTATAGTCTGATCTAGATTTATCTAAAATTTTTATAAAAACTGTATAAATTGTCTAAGATCTATTTGCTAATTTCTGTATGAATGTAAACTAATTTCAAAATTATTTATCTTTTTATTCTATTTTGAAATAAAAAAAAAATATGAAGCTATCAATATCACAATTATTTTTCTTTTTATTGTATTTCCTTATTATTATTTTTTTTTGCTTTTTATATTTCTTTTGCCAACCTAATTTATATTCTTATTGATTAATTTTCTATATTTTCTTTTCATTCACTAATTTGTTACCCATTTATTCCATAATTTCACATTCTAAATTTCCTTATTTTCTATGCTATGTTTCTTTTTATACCCTTATTATACCTATTTTTACAACTCCTTATAAAAGGAACAGGAACTGGGTTGATAGCTTTGTTTTTATCTGAAATCACATGGTTATTAATAGAACAAATTCTTTTCTTTTTCCTATGCTATCCTAGATTTTCTATTCCCTGCTGATTTTCTACCAAAAGTGAATCTTTTCTTTTTAATACTTTTTCTTGAATTTTTATTTCCGACATTACTATTTCTCTAGTTTCCTTACCTATTTTTTTTTAATTTTCATTTCGTTGTTCAAAAAATTTTTTTTTATTATTTTATACCCATACTTTCGTGCTCTATTCTGCTCCTAATCACTTCTTTGTTTGTTTCTTATCTTACTTTATGTGTTTTGCTAGAAAAGTTCTGGCTTTTTCCTTCTCTCTTTTCTAATCCTCTTTATCCCGTCCTAATCACCTGTCTTTTCTTTTTGTTTCTGAATTCAACTTGCTACCAAATTGCAATTTGCGTTAGTCAGATTGGCTTTAGTCAGATTGGGAGTTAAGTACCATTGCGAATGTTGCATTGCTATCTGTATCGAGCAGATCTGAAGCGGCATCTAAACTGGCCTGCTCCAAATCGCGACGTTTCTTTTTCATATTCTCCTTATGCATGTCTGCGGCCCGATCCGTATATTGGTATTGGTATTGCATGTGGTGGAAGATTTTTGACAAGAATTTATTTGTTCCACAGAATGTGTGTTTTTTTTCAGATCGTATAATTGTCGTATAATTTTGTACAGTTGAGTTAAATGATGGGATATTTTATTTGTTTGTCAGATTATTTGTAGGTTTTTGAGATGCATAGCACGTAATATTTATACAGTTATACAGTTAGATAGCGACAGAGACAGCGAGTGAGAGAAAGAAAGAGAGACAGAGACATACAGAAACATTGAAAACAGTTTCAAGTGTTATATAAAAATCAATAGTTTAATCCAATCGAATATCCAAAATCAATTATCAATTATGCCAAAATCATAAAAAATATATTTCATAAGAGGTGCAAGAGTTGATTTTTTCATGAGTCAAATAAATCGAATGTTAATTGAATTGTTGTATTTTGTAGGTTAGATATATATACAAGCATAGACAGCGGTCAAAGGAAAACCAAAATGGCGAAAGTGAACACAAAATGGCGAATGTCAAATGCATGGCAAATTTGTCCAATTTGATTTTTTCAAACGCGTTGTTTGTGTAGTTAGACGATTGTTGTGTGAGTGTGTGTGTGTGTGAGTGGGTGTGAGTACGTGTGTGAGTGTGTGTGAGTGGTATGAGCGTGTGTGAGTGTGTGATGGCGCACAATGAAACAAGAGAGTAAAAAAAAAATGAACTGGATTAGTAGAAATACACGCGCAGAGTTCAGTTCATTGATAACATATTGAATGTGAATGAACAAACGCATAACGAGAAATGATAGTTAAACAAATGCTAAATGCTAAATGCTAGGCTAGGTTTATGACTAAAATCGTTGGTTAAATCAGTTACAAAATCACGTCTATATATATGGGATATATAGACTCAAAAAACAGCTGGTGGTTTGATCAAAAACTGTGTGCCACGCCGAGGTGTTAAGTGTGGTGCGAGTGTTGAAGTGAGTGTTGTTGTATTCATTCGTCCATTTGGATGGATGTTTGTCAATGTTAGTTACACATTTACATAGATATAGATATATACACAGACAATATATATACTCGGTACTCGTTGTGTGAAACACAAATGATTCAATAAAGTAAACAAACAATCGTAAAGAATAGAAATAACACCATCGATTAATACATTTAGAGTTAGTTGGTTAAAAAGCATATCAAATTTCAATTACTAGGTTTATTCAAACCTGAGCGGGAGGCATAGTTGACCAGGGCGAACTCGAGCAGGGCCCCAAAAACGAAGGTCAAACAGACCCCGGTCCACACATCGATGGCCTTCGTATAGGAAACAGGCGGCAGGGAGGCATTAATGCCAGATGTTTGTGTTGCCATGGTTAGCAGTGTGGTAACGCCTGCAATTGAATCGAATCGGGTTGAATCGTTGGATCATGGTTAAATTTATAATATATACAATTAGCTATATGCTTAACCCACAGGTGGACATTGATCTGGCTTGACTTACCTAGCGATACACGCGCCGGCACCGCGCCTTGATCCAGCCAAAATGATACCCATGAGACAATGACCAACATACAGCATGGTATATAAATTTGTATTAAGTAATATGAGAATTCTCGCTTGAATAGTAGATCGACTTTGAGGCAACTGTATTCACCTATAATATAAAATTGTGTCAAACTTAAAAAGCTGTACGGGAGGAATATGCACGAAACTCGAAAGAGGCGTTTCAATCAGTATCAGAATCAGTATCAGTATCAGACACACTTCATATAGAGTACATAGAGTTAGAATGAAGGCAAAATAAATGACACTTAACAGAATCAGAAACAGAATCAGAAACAGAAAGAGAAACTCAAACTCAAAATGATACAGAAACGGAAACGGAAACAGAAGGCAAAAACACACACACATTTCCAATATTATAATCAAAGTACAGCAAGAATTTGTCATCCAATAAACGTAACATAAAAGTCGCAATTTTGCCAAAATAACAAAAGAGTATTACCATTTACAAAAACAGAATCTTCTTGTTTTTTTGTTTTTTGCTTTGTTTTTATTGTACATCTCTCTCTGTTGCTTTTTGCATTTATGTACAGGAAATAGGTGGGCTTCAAAATAATATTATGCAGAGTGAAAATTTTGGGAGCCGGGGGAGGGTAGGCTTAGGTGTACACATAATGTATTTACACAAAAATAAAAACCAACTGAATAGCAAAATATACAAAGAGAGAGAGAGAGAGTGAGAGAGAGACAGTGTAGACACTTAGAATGAGAGTTGAAAATTATAAAATGGCATCATAGGCAAAAACGTATCAACATCAATTCAATTTTCAGTCTTTCATTTTTCTTTCATTTTCTTTAGGCAACAACAAAACTCTTAACGGAAATGAAGTTGGTGGGCTTTGCTATTTGTTCGTTAATATATATATATATGTATGTATGCATATATATTTATATATATGGGCTGTATCCAGTTGTTGTTGTGGGCGTGGTTGCTGTTCTCTGTTTGCGCCCCACATATCGCTTGTGCCCCCTGCTTGTGCTTCATTTCCGTTAATTTGTTGGCAGTGCGTTCCATACTCTTCAAGACAAAGTTGTTTATTATTTTACATTCTCATATTTTCATTTTCATTTTCATTTGCATTTGCATTATCATTTTCATATTCGTTTCGCATTTGGCATTTCGCATTTCGCATTTCTCGTATCTCATTTCGCATATTTTCATTGTTCTGCTTTACTCATTAAATTCTGTGTTTGCATTTCTCTGTTTGCGGTTTTATTTGCCTGGCTGGCTTTGGCTGGGCTCTGTTCCTGGGCATCTCTCACTGCTGTCTGTCTGCATTCACTCGCATTCACATGTATTCGCATTCGTATTCGTATTCGTATTCACATGCATTCATTCACTGAGCTGGCATATTTGCCACGTTTAGCCATCAATCAACACGTCGTATGCATTTCAACATTCTCGCATTTTATTTGCATTCGGCTTCGGTTTGGGCTTGGGTTTCGGTATTGCGTTTGTATTTGCTCTGACTCTGCAGCAGTTTTATCCATTAACGCTCAAAGAAGATATAAAATTAATAAACTTTATGTGAGCAACTAAGTTTCAAGCCACAACGACTACGCAACGACTACAGTTCTATAATATCTATACTAAATTCAACAAAATATCGTTCAATAAGCATGCAACGAAATTAATAACAGTTAAATCTTAAGTCTAATCAAGTTTTCAGCTCTTACGTAAGCCAGAATTGCAATGGAAATAAATTAAAAATTATGTAATAAATATGGCACAAAATAACAATAATAACTCTACCCCAACTGCTGGATTTAAGTCGTGAAAATTGTATTACTTCTTGGTTTTCTAATTTTAACTTTTAAACGGTTAATTTAATTTTATTACTAATTTAAATTCTATATGTAAATTTTATCTGAATTTAAATTCTCTGTCGACTGTTGACATTAAATAAATAAATATGTAATCTTTTTTTTTTTAATTTTCAGTTTTATTGCATCTGAATGAAAATTGGCAATAGCGCATATTAGCCGCCACGCGAAATCATACAATATGCGAACTAGCTTTGACGATGTAACTGCTCAAATAGTAATACTATAAAAACACTATTATAGTATTATTTTTTGTAGTTTGTTGGTTCAATGTCTGAACCGCAGCTTAAGTAATTTGTATAAAGCGCTTAGACATACGCACTTATGCGAACTTATGCGCAGCGAGAGACAACACGGGACTTGGGATCGGGCTTGGCTATAAATTATGCAGCTAAGCTGCTGACACACAATTTGCCAAGTTGTAGCAAAACTTTTGCGTATTTGTTTGTCTCAGCTAATACATACATACGCGAAAATATACATAGATATATGTATATGTATATGTGATTATCATGATGCTCATGAACATCATTGATGATGTGCTTGCTTTGTGCAAGTTTAAGCAACTACGTCGCCAAACAATTTCCTCGATTAATTTACTTTCCGTGCGCCTTTTGCCATTTTCCAGCATTTTCCGTTTCGCATTTGCTTGTCAGAGCGCATTTGCTTAGCTTGGCTGGATTCTGCTCGGTTTAGCCAAGCTGCGCTAAGTAGTTCTTGGTAGCCAAGGTAAACATTTACTTAAAGCGCGAACTGATTTCAAAGTGCTCATAAAAACCTCACCCGGCAAGGTGAGCCAAGCTGCACTAAAAAGCGCCCTATCTGTGTGTGTGTGTGTGTGTGAGCAGTGTGTGTGTGAGCTGTGAGTGTGTGTGAACTACATCGTAAAAAGTTGGTTTTTATGCGATACGGGTATTGATAACAGCCCAATGCGATGCTCTCGTGTAAACGGCATTATTACAACGTGTGTATAGTCTATTGCTATTGGTACACTGAGCGAAAAATCAGTAAGGACTAAGCGCAAGCCAAGCACTTATTGCATATCTTTGCTGATTCTTATCCAATCCATTATGTCACAATAAATCCCAATTAATTCATAATTCTATTTAGATTTGAACCTGAATTTCACACCAAAACAAGCTACATTTATTGGCTTTATTTTGCAAAACGAATCATATATTTTTCTGAGTGTATGTGTTTTGCTTATGCTATGAAGTGCTTACGACGTTGTTTATAATATATTCGAAAACTATAATAAAAGAAAGCGTGCCACAAACCAACTAAACTTCAGTTTTTTTTTGTGGTTTCTGTTCTATCAAATTGTCCGGAGGGAAATTTAAAAAGTCTCAAACTTTAAAAGGCAGAAACTAAGTTTTTTTTTCAGCTAAAGGAAAACGAGCGGCAATAGATACGACAGCAACGTAAAAGTAAACTTAAGTATGCTACATTTAAGTTTCAATATATATATATAAAGCGTATAAATATTTGAAAAGTTTTAGTTGAAAGTTGCAATATAATTGAGAGCGATTGAGAGAGGTAGATAGCGTAGATAGATAGAGAGAGAGAGACGGAGCTCAACACAATCAACACAACTGTGAGCACACAGAGAGCGTTACGTACCCGTGTTGGTTTTACTGTTACAGTAATCAGTCAAAAACTTCTCCAATGTGAAGCGAGGTAGGTGTAAGTTCTTCACCACTTGCACTGGATCGCCCTCCTTCCAAAGGAACACCAAGTCATTTGTTGTCCAGCCATCTAGTTAGGGAAAGATATAGACAAAGAGAGGGGAAAAAGGACGAGTAAGTAAGTGATTACGTAAGTCATTACAATACTGAACAACGCAGAGTTGAATGTGCCCTGCCGAATAAGTGCATAGCGCCCGATGCAAAAGTAATCGATTAAGATTCGATTTGCACTTTTTGACTTTCTGCATTACAATGTAGGCAATCGTAATCGACAATCAATGACATTTCGATGTATTAATTAATTTTTTTTTGAAACTAGCTTAATAATTCGCAAGGCCTTTTAACAAAACATAAAATCCCATTAAAATTATGATGTAAAATGTTCGTTTCACTTACAACTCGCCATACGTAGTGAACAGATTTGTCTATCCAGTGGATACAGTTTGAGATTCATTGGACAAGCCAATGTAAGTGAAATACGTATACTATAGAGCACAGATCCATTGGGGAATATGCGTATATAAACATTGGGCATGATGATGTTGTGAAAATGTCCCTCCTTTTCGTTCGAGAAGAACAAATCCGGCATCCAGACACGATTAGCCTCCGTTAGTGTTAGATATTTCAAGCGTCCTTAGGGAATGATAGAAAAAATTAAAACAGAAACAATTTAATAATCAGCAAAAATAAAAATAAATTAAATAATTATATATTCATGCAATCAACGAGTTTATTTCATACCCTGTATATCATCGAACTTGAGACGCTCATCCGTCCACTGCTCTCGGAATGTCAGCTGCACGCTGTACTCCTGCATGACGTCATCAGCATCATCATCAGCGCCATCATCATCATCATCATCAGCATCATCATCATTATCAGTTGAAGTGTTTGCATAGCGAAAGAGAACTTTATTAGCAAGGGATATTTAAGGAATTGAATGCATTTCAGTATGAACTACAATGCAAATTTAGTTTTCATCGAATTATAATAGGGAATTTCTTGTATTCGCTTTAGCAACTGTTTTTCGTATAATTATTGGGGTCTTTTCATTTGGCAATTGGTATTTGCGAGGTGAGGTTAGGGGCATTTAGCATTGCGTATTTAGTCGAATTTTGTTTGTATTTTGTTTAATAAGTTGTATGAGATAAAGAGATATAGACAGAGAGAGATATACATATAGAGAAAGAGTTCGAGCAAGGCGTGGCGAGGCATGACGAACGTTTGCTATGAATTATTTTGAATTTCAATTCGGATTTCTTTAATATAGTTTCGAGTAAGTATTTTAGTTAAGTATATTGGTTAGTTAGTATATGGTGGCTCGGTTGGAATATAATTTTTTTTTTTATTGTCGTATAGAAGCGTTTGATTTTTATTTGATATGAATTTCTGCTAGTTGCAAATGTCGGCTTGGTATTGGGTATATAGTAGGTATTAGAGTATCTTGGTGGATTTCTATTCATGTCATATTCGTATCAAAATGCAACAATGCTCATGCTGCAGCATGCGGCACAAACAACAAACATCAAGCAGAATAGAATCGAACAGAACAGAACAGAACAGAGCAAATCAACGAACGCCATTCAACATTCAACATTCTGTATCAGCATCATTATCGAATGCATTGTTCAATGTTGCAACGTGTTGCATACAAAACACAAAAACGATAAAAGCGACAGGCAACAAATGAGCAAAAAACAGCAACGCGCAACGTGCCAAAAATGCATAAAAAACGCGAGCAACAACGGAAATCGAAAGCACACTACAACATTGAACAGCGAGAGGCAAAGAAAGCTAGGGGCAAGCAGGCAGAGTACACAAAATCAACGGCAACGAAAACGACAAAAACAAAAGGCAAAAGTCAAAAGTCCAAAGCAAAAGCATCTCAAATTGCAATCTTAAAATGTAACTAAGTTGCACAGACATTGGATGGCAATATTCTAAAAATATTTCATAATATAAGTTCACTTAAATGTTACCTTAATGTCATGCCGTTCATATAGTTTTATTTTAAAGCAAAATATTACTAACATAGATTTATAAAAATTTGTAAATTAGCCTGAGGATTATAGAAAACATAAGTATATTTTTGTGAACATATTACAAATTTCAAAAAAATATTTAAAATAGCTGCGTTTTTAATCAGAGTTTCTGAACACACAAGAATTGCCTATTTTAGTGAGCTCCCTTGTATGAACTATGAGAACTTCTCATTTTTACAAATCGATTAGTTTCTTAAAGTATTTAAAGCCCATATACTTTTTAAATCCATAAATTATTTATCACTGAAAAACATTTTCTAGCAGCAAAACTATAACCAAAAGTACAGCATACTTTTTAGGGCATATTAGTAAAGCTAGCAAATAATTTATTCTCTCTTAACATTTAATTAAAAAATTATACAAAAATCAAGGATTACTAATCAATTAGATATTATTCAATGTTTTTAATTTTTTTGTTTATATTTTATGTCGTTAAATTATAAAAATCCTTTCATAAATACCCAAAACTCCTGTCAACAATTTTCTGATAGCAAATAATTCGTATACCCTTGCGACTAATCCGATATTTACTCAAGAAATTATACAAAACAAGATTTATTCAAATTATATAAGTATTAAACATATACATACATATATAATTTCATACCTGCACATGCCAAACATTTTCATGCTCTCTAAGGTTATGTTCATGTGAAAAGAATATAACTGGGTTCAATAGAACAAAAGTGCAAAATCAAAGTCGACTGAAAAGTTGTAATTAATTGAAACCTATTATTAACCTAGCAAGCTTTCATAATGAACTCGGAAACTATCTGCGTTCGAGTTATGGCAGCAATTTGTAATATTACCTCTTTTTGTTTTTGTTTTTTTTTTATTGTTATGCGTAAAAGTTGTAAGTGAAAAGAATAAATTTGATTTTATTTATGGCCATTACGTATCATAAAAAAAAACTGTAAATAAATGAATGCCATTTTTACATTTTTTTAAGGTTGGTGGGGTAGTTGGTAGTAGTTTTTTTTTATGATGTTATCCGCAGATATGTAGCGGAAATTGTAGCTGACAAATGTGGAATCCCGTGAAAACATGGATGAATTTTGATGTTAACTATTTGTATTGTACTTACAGTTATCATTGACACATTGTGATTAATAAAACAATATTGCAATTTGTGTGGTAAGCATTTTGTTAGTTAGTTATTAGTATTATTGTTAGACAAATCAAAGGCTTATCGAAGAGGGAATTAAAAAATAAATAAATTTGATCGAATGAGCTGATGAAACCGATGATACTGATACTGAACTTTGTGAATGATTAGTGGGTTTGGCTTTCATCTTAAATTAGCATAATTACATTTAGAAGAACTTACTTTAAGACTAGCTTAAGATAGACTAAAATTTCTTTGCTTTGCTTTTCGTGTGGAAGCTTGCGCCTGAGTGGAAAGTATAGAAAAAACGAAAGATTTTGCAAAAATCAGTTTAGAGAGAACTTTTAAGTTGTTTTTGTACAATCAGAGTGAAAAAAAAAAAAAATAGTTTTGTATACACATAGTTGCAAAAATATTGTATATATGTATCTTGTATTGTTGTGTATATATTACACAAGTCTCTTACGTTTAATATTATGATATATTATCATCACATATACAGATAAATTTTGCTTCGTTTGTCTTTTAGTTTAAGCGTAAAAAATTTGTGTAAATAGCTGTGAATTTTGACAAGTTTGCATGACATTTGCGAGTAGGTTTAAATAGTTAGAAATAGATTTATGTATTTATTGTTATGGCCAATTAGTTTGTGTGGGTTTTAATGTATATTTCAGTTTATTACATGTACGAATTTTTATTTATAATTTACATATTTGATATATAATATACATACATACAACTTATTTATGCAATAGACATATTTAGTTGTTATAATTGTATTGATTAAGCGAAGCTTTTGTGTTTTTGTTTAATTTATACACACACACACATAATCACACACACATACGCATGGTATATGATACATCCGTGTTGTAGGAGCAAACATTTGAAAACGCTTTTGGGATTGGTTGTACTTATTTAATATTTAATACTCAGTATTCATATTCATATTCATATTCATGACACATTACTCAGCATACAGCAGACGGTATTTATTATACGTGTGAGGGTTCATTTTTTGTTTTTGTTTGTTGTTGTTCTGAGCCGGAACTCACCATTTTGTAATCATCAATTTTCGATATGGAGCGCAGAAACATGTTGACCTTGACTTTTGTTGCCAAATTCTCTAAAAAATCATCATAACAAAATTCGTGGAACATTTTGTGTTGATATTATGCAAATTTTTATGAATATTAGGCGTTCGATTAGCTTTACTTATTAGCATTAATACTTAGCATAGACTTGGGCTTACAAACTAGCTTAAAGCTGAGCTAAAAGTCTTAATTAAGATGAGATGTGTGCACGAAATGTTTAAAATTAAATTATAAAATATTAGAAAAATCAGAGAAAAATATCTCTTTAATTTAAAAGCAATTTAATAATCACAAATGAAGAATATTATGATAAATCTAATCGTATTTCGCATCAAATTGTTATACAGAGAAATATGTCTGCATGGATCTCATCGAAAGGTGAAAATTCTGATATTTTAGCGCATAAAATTTGTATTATTTGTACCACTTTATAATTGATGTACCAATTTTCATTTGTTTCGATGCATTGTCTACTAAATAATGCTTTATAAAATGCATGCCATACACATTTTCAATTTGTTGTAGCACCTGGAAAGCTTTGCTGGCTTTTGCTTCGAGCCAAGAGTGTTTTCTATTGTTTCGAGGCGTTCAACTAAAACCAAATAACCAAATAACACAAGAAAACTAGATTCAATTATGATGATTATTTTTAGAACTCAAGGTGGGAACAGTTTGTGTTAGAGTTGAGGAAGAGTTGTGTGGGGAGGGGGAATAAAACTAGTATAAGCAACCATAACACACGTACAAGGCACACGAATATGAATTTTAGACAATGTAGTTGTTATCGAACATAGCATAGATCAGAGCATTAATCAAAATCAAATTGAATAAACTGTTAATTGTGAATTATAATAGTACATGGCGATGGCAGATGTATAAACAATATTTAATTGAGCTGAGAGTAGAGAACATTAATTTCTGTTTCGGGAGACAGACTAATCACAATAACAAATAATTGGATATGATAGATCAGTAATAAGATGGAGTTAATTGGGTAGAGTTTAGTCAAAAATGAAACCGAGAGTAGCTTATAAGTAACAAATAAATATACAGATAGACAGTTTGAAATAGAGATTGATTGAGATAGTTCATGTTCTTGCATAGAAAATATATGTATATTTATATAAATATATATATATATATATAGAGAGAGAGAGAGAAGAGAGAGGAAGAGATCCAAAAAGACATTTTCTTTTGGCTGTTTTGTTCGATTTTGTCGCTACAAAACAAATGTTTATTATTAGGAATAATATTATTTTACATTTTTGTTGGGCAAACCAAGAGAAATCGAACTGAGAATAAAGTAACTAAGACACAATATCACTCACAAGTTACCAATGCAAATCGCAGAACTTAGAATTAACATAGTACAAATGCTAATTTGAATGCTAAATCAATTCGAATTTTCAGTTGAACAAAAAAAATACAAAAGATTCAATTTCAATACAAAAAGAATTAAGAAAGAAAAACACATCGATACTCAAACAATTAAACGCATGTATTTAAATACCAATATCCGATATAGTATATAGATATAGTATATATATAGCATAGTTATCGATATTCATATGAAAGTTGTGTTTGTACTGTTGGTCAACGCCTGGTCAGAGTATAGACCTAAGAGCTAACCTAAGACACTTCCTCACAGAAAGAGATGGAGAGCGAGATTGAGAGAGAGAGAGGCACAGTTGGAGGTCTGTGGGGAGTACAACTAGTTCAAAGTTCCTAGGCACGCATATGGCGCTGGAATGGCCTGCGTAAATCCAATACACACACACCCATATACACTCAAACACTCACACAGACACACACAGTTACAGTTAGAATACTGTTAAATATGGACGCTACGTTAGAGTCCTACATCTTGCTTTTTATTAGACTTGTGTGGGATATTTTTTGGTTGTTTTTGTGATTCGCGCGCACTTACCATGGTTACATCATCGATTTTCGATATACTTCTAACGAATATGTTGACGCGCACAACAGCTGGACCATCTGAAGGATAATACATATAGATAGACCGTATTTGTACAAAAGAATGCGTGCAAAGAGTTTAATAAGGCAAATGTGTTTCGATTTTTTTTTCGTTTTCTTTTATGTTTTCGGCTTTTCTGTTTGCTTTTTATAGGATTTTCAATTGGACAAGCGCAGCTTTCATACAGCTCCCGACGCTGTTGGTTGAGTACGCACTAAAAACAAAACTTAGCAGCTAAAATAGTTGAACAGTTGAAGAAGTGGAGTGTGGAGTGTGTACTTGTGTACTTGTCAGTGTTGTCGATTTGTCCATTTTGATTACAGATCTGTTTTTTTGTAAACTGGCATATCCGCACAAATTTTCAAACATTCCCTAACCGGAAAAAGGTTTTCCATTTACATTTTTAAACCTATTTTATTTTTATAAGTTGTAAATTTTTGAAAGCGATGCAACTCTGGTTTATTTAAGTGTAATCGAAATTGGATGTATCGAATATCGATTAATAGATAGGTTTATCTTGTACTTTTAGCTTAAAAGCGTCTAAAAATTATTAATTCAGTAGATAAGAATTAATAATTTTTAGCCACTTTTCATCCCAATTCAGCTGTATTTATGACCCAAAAACAATCTGTCCGTTTTGTGATATTTTTTTTGGGTGCATCTGTCTTTTTTTGTAGAGGCGTTGGCAACACTGGAACTTGTGCTTAAGCTGACCAAAAGGACTCTGGGCTCTGCATGCCCACACCCATGCCATATGGGGTATATGCTGTTTATGTTTTATGTGTTACGCTGTAATAAAGTTTTATTTCGTTGCCTCGAGAACACGACTTACAGAACTAAGCTAAGATTTTGCCAGACATACGGTTAAAGCTAAAGTTTTCGTTAAGTACTTAGTACAGTTGCTACAAAATGTATGAGATAGAGCTTATGTATATATGTACTTTTGCTTGAATCATAAATGTGAGCGTGTGTAATAAAAATCAATGGAAAAATGCATTTACCATAGAAACAGAGAGAGAGAGAGAGTGAGAGAGTGAGAGAGAGGGAGGAAAATAAGGCTAGTATGCTGTTTATTTGTGCTAATTGATGGACAAACATATATATTTATTGGTAAACTGTGATTTCTTTGCAATACAATTATTATTATTATGATTTTAATTGTTGTTTTTATTGACATTGCCCGGTGACTGCTGTTGTGGTCAAGTGTGGAACTGTTTTAAATATTGATGATACTTGCTGCATTTTTAATGATGTCAGTATTGCGGCTAAAGTCAACGTATATAGTACATACATATAGACATATGTTGGACACACTCACATACAGACAGATCCACACACACGGGGAGTGAAGAGAAGTGAGAGAGGGGGCAATAAAACACATAAAAAGTGAGCCACAAATGAAATCCAAATTTTAATGTTAACGTAATCAAATTGGCAACAAATACACACAGACACACTCTTGGGTTTAATCAGGGTTATTTCGATTATACATATATTTATATACTATAGTATTATAAATTTATTATAAATTGGGCTAGGGTCAAAAGAGTGAGTAGAAACACACAGAAAACTTTGTTATGGACGTATTTTGAGTTGGAGTTGGTTGAATTGAATGAAATATGACCTATTGTATTTTAGATGTTTGCGTCTGTTGTAAAATATATTTAATCGTTTATATAAAATCTGTAATTTAAAAGTTGTGGCTTAATAATATGTAGAATATTCTTAGGGTATACACGTTAAATTTACTTCATGATGTTTGTTTTATATGCGCATTGTTCAACTGTTCATATTGAAATAAGTTTTTTATTTTAGCAAAATTAATTTTATTTTTATGAAATATAAAAAACATTATAAAGTTACTTCAACGTGTATACCTCGACTTTAAGTAGACTATGTGTTTGTATGTTGTTATCGTGTCTGTGTGTGCAACTGAAAAGATGTTATACTGATAATGAGTATAAAAACGGATTCTAACTTGGGTTCTGGAAATTAAAATGGCACAAAATAACGAATAAGTGAGCATACATATACTGCTAGCTATGACTGTAAATAGTAATTGCATATGGGTGGTTATATGAGAGAGTATATAGGTTTCAGTAAGCATATAGTAGAGCTGCCTTTTGTCTAGCTAGAAATATGTAAAAACATCAGTATCTGCAACACAACCAACCAAAAACAAAAACCAAACATAATCAACCGTAGAACAGTGGGGAAATGCAAAAAACGTGGTGTGTATAAGAAAAACACAACAAAAAAAAAAGAATACAGAATACAGCTGTATTTTGAGTATAGAAATGCATAAAATTGGCATTGGTTTTCTTTAAACTTTATTATTGGTTCTAGTGTTTGTTCAATGGAAACACGAAACAAAACGCAAATTTCAATAGCCAAGGAACAGCAACAGACTTTCAAAAGCTATAAGTGGAGAGTGGAGAATGGAGACTGGAGAGTGATGGGTGGAGACTTGGGTGGAGTAAACCAACTTGAACTTTATGATAACAATAAAAACGGAAAACAAAAAGTGTATATATTGTATTGTTGTTTTGGATTATATTGTAGTATAGTGTAAATAGAGTATAGTGTATATGATATGCGAGTAGCATAGTTATAGTTGTAGTTATAGTTAGAATTATAGTTATAGTTAAGTATAGTAGTTGTTATTGTCATAACATATGTAAACTGCACACTACCAAGAAACGGAAATCGTAACTTTAACGGAAACGGAAACGGGCAGGGAGAGTAGCAGTATTTGTAATATAAGGTATTGTAAGTCTTATATGTTGTGCTGATATTATGATGAGAGCAGTATACTATGCTAGAGAGAGCGAGAGAGAGAGCGAACTTTTGGGGTCTATCGAATTCGGAATTTTGGGACCAAGACGAATGTGGTTTGGATGATTTTTGATTTTGATATTGGTTGACTTAAGCTCAACTCGACGTTGAGCACTTACCATTTTAATATCACTAATCGTCATAATACTGCGTACGAATAGATTGATTCTGACTATGGCGGGACCATCTGGCATAGAGGTTTTTGAGTTTGTATATAGTATAGTTTTAGGTACAATATTCGATTTGCTTTTTAACTTAGGTGTAGTTGAACTAGCTAATGCTCTCGGTGTCTGTGTCTAAACTAATTTAGAATACAGTATGTACGGCATAATTTTAGTTTTCGTTTTCTTTTTGTACTTAGAGACTTACAAATATACGTATGTATGAATCACAAATATATATGACCAATTGTTCGATATTTCTTAATTTGTCCAATTCAAATCAAACAGCACACAAATGAAACTCAAACGCAAACTCAAGTAAGTTGTTTAAGCAAGTTTAAACTCGTGTATATTAGTTAAATATAGTAGATATAATGGTTATAGTTAGTTGATTATAGTTATAGTTATTATTGATTGCTCACCTGTGCCATTTATTCCCGATGGTCGAATTCTGGCATCGTATTTTCCTGCACCTAAAATTTGATCTAAGACTTTTTTCTCCTTTTCTCGGAAATTTATTTTGGCATTATTTGCTCTGAAATCAGGATATGGATAGGTACGCACGTATAATTTTAATTGTTTGATTCTTTTCTGTATTTAAATGTGTGTATTTTAGGCAAAATTTGGAAGTTGTTTTGAAAATATGTAAATATTGATATTGTTCTTGGATTTAGCGAGAATTGCAATAAAGGAAAAGGTTTGCATTAAATTTACAGCAAAGTTTGGTTAGTGTTTTTTAATAATTTTGGAAAATTTCGTGTGAAGATTTTTTGAATAATTTATGTACAAATTGGAAAGTGTGTTATTTGTGACTTTTCTTTATTTAAATTCGCTTTTTTTTTTATTGTGTAAGTAGTAGTTCTGGCATTATACACTGTCGCACTTATCGAAAGCCATGGGCAAGGCCACAATTACTGTTGGCCGTGTCCTTGGCTTGAGCGTAAATAATTCCAAAATTTATGCTCCGACAAAAATTACATGAAAATTAATTACATTTTAATGATGTTGTGAAGTTCTTGTTGTTATGACACAGAGAGAGAGAGGTAGAGTACTGTTAAATTGCATAAAAACATGTTATGGAAATGAGAAACAAGCACAATGAGAGACAAAGAAAGAGGCGAGGCGAGGCGTGGTAAAAGGGCAAAAGCATAAACTCTACAGCAACTACTTCAAATATGGTATAGTATCATACGACAGAGCACTCGACGAGTGCATATATTTAATATATATACAATATATCGCATATATATCGCATGTGTGGGCGCCCGATGGGCGTGGCTGTCGCCCAACGCCTGGCAAATTAACGGCAATTGTATGCAAATCGAGGGGACCCTCGACACATCTTCGAGTGCCCACACTCAAAAGTAAATCGGGAAAACAAAAAAAATATGGTAATAATCGCAGTGGTTGAGTAGGTGAAGCATACTCTCAGCAGCTACTGTGTTTCGTGACAACTACAAACAATAACAGCGATTGCAACAACAACTACAACAACTTACAGTGAGGCGCTGCACAGGCTGGTGAAGTAAAATATCGCCCAGAAGTAGTGTCCGGTGCCCATGGCGAGGCGTTGAAGTAGTTGAAATCAAGGCTACCAAAAGTCCAGTCAGCTTAATTCGCTGATTGTGTCAAACTCCGAGTGTGAACTGCAATTAAAAAGGATATATAGAGTATATATCTCTGATCAGAGCATATGTAAAATACAATTATTAAAATCTATTACACAATTTGTTGTTCGATTGAATTAAGCAAATGCGATTACGATCTGCTGAAAATGTGAATGTATCATTGAATTTTAATAATTGTTATTATACCCAAAGCGCGTAGCGCGAGCTGTGGTTGAATTATGTATCATGAATCATTAACACTAAATATTTATCTTTATATTACAAAACACGAGTTTAATTCATACCAGTGTAACTGCAGTTAAATTAATGATATCGTTTTCAAGTCCGTAACGAAAGCAGATTGTAATCGAGTATTTCCGAACCCCAATACGTACTTAACTTAACATTTCTGATTTCTGAATGTAACCACAAACAGTTTAAATGCTCTTCACATATTGTGTCTTGGTGTTTGCTGTATATATGTATATATGTTTATCTTTGGTTGGTTTTAAATTTCCTGCCTGGCAAAATTGTGCAATTAAACTTGGAATTGTGTGCATGCCACAAGCATAAATTTAAATTCATATTAGCCCAATTAGAATGCCAGTGCGAAGAATCTGTTGAGTCAAAGCCCAAATTGTTGACCATAAATTCAATTAATCTTTCGATATTTGACAGCTGTTGATGCGTTTGAAATGCCATTCAACTTACGAATTGACCTGTTTTGCTGATTGAACTTCATTCAATTCAATTCAAATGAGCAATAAATCAACTGCAACATAAAATTTGTTTAAATTCTATTCTTGCAAATAATTAGCATTTAAAATTGTTTTTAACGGATTCCAGACATCATTTGCAACGCGAGATACTTTTTCTGCTAGGCAAGTTTATTTTAAATGTTGGATGCCACGCCCCTTTTGCCCACAATACACATATATATAAAACTTCGACCAATTTAATAGACACAAATCTGTCTTTAATAGTTGGTAGAGATCGTTAAAATACAAATCTATACATTTAATCAAAATCGGTCAATAATTAAGAGAGTTATGATGCATCAAACTTTTGTTCATCTGTTAAAATATAATTGAATTTCTTTTAAGTAAATGCTGTAATTTCTAAACGTAAACATAATTGAAAAATGGATGATAAAAGAAAAGTAAAGTATTTTAAAGCGCAGAATTTATTGCATTAGCACCGGGTTGTTAGCTGCCTAGGAAGCTAAATTAAAAAGCCATACGAATATCCTTTGCAGGCCCATAAAAAATCATTACCGGCCAGGACAATTAAAGTATCAACAAAGGCAACAAAAACAATGCTCACGACTGGCTGTGGGGCAAGGTCTTTGGGCATATCGTACACTGGACAGCAGAAACCGAAACCGAATCCGAATCCGTAACAGAAACAGCAGCAGAAACTGCGGCAGAGGGCGGAGAGGGGAAAAGGATAAAGCAGAGGATGAACAGTTGGTTGTGGTAAGGGGAGGGGGCAGGGGGTAGGGTGGAAGGCATGCCAAACAAAACTGATGTGGCCCATGCAAATGTGAATATTGCAATCGAATTAATCCTTTATAAGCATTTTTGTGCACTTCACTGGGCTGATGATGCTGACGTTGGCGTTGACTGCGACGGCGACGGCGACAGCGACGGCGACGCTGACGTCGCTGCTGACGTGCTGTGAATGCTGATAAGTGCGTGTGGTTGGCTTCATATGTGTGTGTGTGTGTGTGCCACGCCCAGCTTTTGAATGCGGCTTTTATGCATATCAGTGGCAGCGCAGCATAACAATTGTAATGGTGTTGGTATTGGTATTGGTCTGCACCATGGGCAAAAATACCAGATTTTTTGTTACAATCCCATGTTGAGCTGCAAAGCTATCGATGGCAAATTCGATATTATTTATGTTTTCGGAACTGTCCGATTTATCGATGTTTTACTGTATGATGGTCATAATTGGCTATATAATCCACTTTTTTGAACAAAATGCAGTTAAGTTTGATTTTTCTTGGTTAGTTTTTCGTTTAAGCATAAATTCGAATGCATTTAAAATAATAATTTTTCCCTAAAAATTGCATATTTTTTAAGGAGGAAAGCTTAAAATTTTCGCAACAAAATTTCAAAACTTTTTTTTTTTTAATTTGTCACTTGAATTTTAATTTGGAACAGAAATGATTAATCGGTAGAGTTTTGTTAAAGCTATGCGCATTCAAAGTTAAACAAAAATGGCTTTGTATACCCACTTTCCTTTGAAAATGTATAAAAACGGGGCAAATAACTTTGGGAGAATGCACGTAATAGGCAGAGGAGGCGTGGCAGACCGCACAAAGTATAAACGTTCTTGTCGAGCTTTTTGAATATTTACTGAATTATTTATAGTTTGCCCATTGTACTGTTGCTGTTGCCGTTGCAGTTGCATGTTCGATGTTGATGTTGATGTTGGCTCTTGCTAATGGCCATGACCGAGTCGTGTGGAAAACATTGTGTCTGGCTTTGTGTGCGTATGTGTGTGGGTGTGTGCGGGTGTGTGTGTGTGCAAATAATCAATTTAACGGGAATGCTATGGCACACACATATATATAGGGAAATGGGCACAGAAAATGGCCAAATGGCCGAATGGCGATGCGAATGGCAACAGGCTGCACAGGATTCGTGCTGTGTTAATTTGCTGCTGTGCCCGCAATTTCGTGCCATAAATACACAAAGTTGTTGATGTTGTAGTTAGTTCTTGTTGTTTTTGTTGTTGTTACTATTATTGTTGTCGTTTTGTTGTTGCTGTTGTTGTTGTTGTTGCTGTTGGGCATTGTCTTGTTGTCTGCCTGCAACGCGCAGAGGCAGCGTCAGCATTGTTGACTGTTTCGCAGCTGATACTGCAACAGCTGCAGCTAAATATTGCACAGAGAGTCTAGCCATGGGCGGTCTGCTCGCTTTCAAGATACCCTGTAAGCTCATCAGCTGCACTGCTTGAAGTTAAAGCTCAAAACATGGTTGTTTTGTAGGGTATCCAGCAAACATATTTTCTGTTAGAAAATGAAATCTAGATTTTTTTCTGAGTCCCCTAGCATGCCCCAATCGATAACACCCGATTGAAAGCCGAACAAGCAGCGAAATATTGATAGTAGAAGTTTGTTATTTTTAACGCATACTACTTAGCATTATATCTATTTATTCCGAAAAGCGCATTGAAATCGGTTAATAAACACAGAAGTTATTGGAGAATAAACAAAGACTATTGCTTGCTGGCACTCCATAAGGGCAACCCTAAAAGCATGCTACATAAAAACAAAAAGTAAGATAAAGCATTGCTTCTGCGCCTTTATATTAACGTTTTATATGTACATATTTAAATTTTATTTAAGATTAAATTTTTATTTAAGACTTGCATTTCATTTAAGATTTTATATACTTTATTATACCCTGTACCCATTGAAAAATGGGAAATACAGGGTTATTAACTTTGTCAGAATGTATGTAACAGGCAGAAGGAGGCGTGGTAGACCCCACAAAGTATATATATTCTTGATCAGGAGGACGAGCCGAGTTGATTTAGCCCTGTCTGTCTGTCTGTCCGTCTGTCCGTCTGTCCGTCTGTCCGTCTGTCCGTCTGTATGAACGCGTCGATCTCAGCAACTAAAAGAGCTAGAGCAGCCGTTTTGGTCATTCTAGAAAGGTGTATACCATACGCAGAACAAGTTTATTCCAAATTTTGGATACCACGCCCCTATCGCGAACAATGGCCATAAATATAATACATTGATTAATTTAAACGCTCCGATCTCAGCAACTATAATAGCTAGAGCAGCCGTTTTGGTCAATTTTGAAAGGTGTGTACCATACGCAGAGCAAGTTTATTTCAATTTTCGGATGCCATGCCCCTACCGCGAATAATGGCCATAAATATAATACATTGACAAATTTAAGACATATAAATCTATCTAAATAAATTCTTTCTTCTACGAACTGTGGAGATGATTAATATCTACCAATTTTGCAAATTTCAATTATATCGGTCCACTATTAAAAGAATTATGATTAATTAAAGATTTTTTTTTTGTAAATTGAATTTTGATGTATATGTAAGTAGTAGTAGGCTATGCTACATATAATAATATCCCGATATACCATTGCCCTCCTAGTGGTGTTCCCTGGGTATCGATTATATTTATTAATCGTTAGCGGATTCGAGCGGCGAAATAATATAAATAAAATATTTTTATTCAACATAGAAAGTTGGTATTCGGAATATAAATTGAAATAGATTCAAAATATATTTTAAATTGAATACTGTACTAGCAAGGCTGATCTTTGGTACAGGGTATAAGACAGTCGGGCTTGCCCGACTGTCATGTCTTGCGGGCGATAGCCCGCGAGATTTTTTTTATTTTATATTTTAAATTATGTATATTATTTATTTAATATTATTTAAATTTTATTTATTTTGCAAGTTGCCGGGTATTTCATAGTCGTGTGTGTCCATTTGATTGGATCCGTTAAAATATATGTATATATATTTTTTTTTTAAACCCATATGTGGGTTATCGCTAGCAGAGCAAACACGACTGCAGCATTGCTGCTGGTTGTTGCGTGCGCCTGTGTGAATTGTATTTTTTGGCCTGCTGTCAAAGAAAGTTAACAATGCGACTGCAATTGCAACTGCAACAGCAACAGCAGCAGCAGCGGCAGCAACTGTGCCTGCAACTGCCAAATGCCCCACATTTTGCTGGCAGCCGAAGCAGCTGGCGCCACCTCTCTGGGGAGGTGCATCTCCGACAGCTCCCCCTGCCCCTGGCCTGTTGGCACTCTGCATCCTGCTGCTGGCTGTGGTGTAAATGGGTTTACTTTTATTTCATTTGTTTGTTGTTGCTGCTGCTGCTATTGCTGCTGCTGCTGCTGCTGCCAAGTCGACACACTTTTGCGAGCTGCACAGAATTTTTACTACACTTTTGTCTACCTCTCGGCCTCCTTGGCCAGACACTCGGTGCGTCTCCATTTCGGTTTCAGGCCGTTTGAGTTACTCCCTTTCTACGTTTTATACCATCTTTATTCTATATCTTTTTGTTTTTTGTTTTGTTTTTGTTTTCACATGTCGCTTGTCACATCACTTGCCGTTGTTGCTGTTGGCTACAAGTTGAATGTACGCTCGTACGTCGTGCAACAAAAGGGCTCTGTGGACAATTATTAATGGCCAGCAAAAAGGATATATACTCCCATTTTCTCTCCATCTCTCTCTCCACCTCTCTTACCACCACTTTCTCCTCTTCTTTTTCCACCTCTCTCTCCACCTCTCTCTCTACGCAGTTTTGTGTCATTTGTCTACTTATATTTAAATGAAATTGCTTTTAAATTTGAGTGAATTTTAAGTTTATTATCTGCCCACAATTGCATTAGCATCGCAACTAATTAATATTGCACAATTATTATAAAAATATTAAAATTATTTATAAAGCACAGGCAATTATCTAAAATTTAAATCAGTTTATATATTAAATCAGTTATTATTATTTTATGAGAAAATTGCTTTAATTGAAGCATTTTAAAGTTTATTTGTTTTTAAAGTATCCTATTTTATTCGATAATTTAACTTGTTAATTTCAATATGAAGAATAAACTATTTTTTGTTCAAATATTAATAATTTGGAAAATGTTTCTTGGTAAAAAGTTTAATTTAAAAGTTAAAAAAATAACATAAAGAAACCAAAATTCATTGATATTTTATGGAATGAAAAAAATCCCAAGCTATCTTGGTATGATTAAGAAAAAGGTTTTGATGAGATAAAAAGTTCTTGAAAACACGTTTTTGGCTCTAGAATCTACATTGTTTCTCCAAATTCATCCATGTTTGGTTTTTCATGCATTATTTTTAATTACAAATTATTTAAGACTAAAAGTAAACAAATAAAAATTTTTCAGATTTTTGGCCCTTGGTATGGTCAGAAAACAAGGGTGTCAGGCGTTAAAAAGTTCTAAATACACAATTTTTGGCTCTAAAATCTACATTTTGATGTCAGCTTTTCATATATTTGACAAGATTTGAGCTTTATGCAACTTATTACAGTTAAAAAATCAACTTAAGGCAGCGGCCATGACAGTGACAGTAGCATGGCTTTGGGGCTTTATCATTATTATTTTTATGAAGCCGGCCATGATTTGTCGTGATGCTGAATTTGCTGTAGCCAAATCATGTCATTTACATTCCGCTTGGCCAGTTGAACCCTTTTTTTTCTGGCAATTTCATTTTTGGAGTATATATCTGGGAGCTTAGGGCGCTCTGCGTGGCTTAAGGCATCAGTTGTTGCAACATAAAGCACAACTTGATTTCGCGCAGTGTCTTTTGTGTCTCTTTGCGCTCGCCGCCATGCTCTCTGTGAAATGGCGTGTTAAGCGTGTTGAGCATGCTGTGTGCAATCTCAAACACACACGCACACACACACGCACAGAGACATTTCTCGCTGTTTATTGTATATGTATAATTTTTTTCATTTTATGCCGCTCAGCGGCGCTTGTAGCTCGTTATGTTGATTGGATTTTGTGCCGCCCGCCTGCGAGAAAGTAGTACACACATACGCAGACAAATACACACACACACACACACACACACAGACGGCAGCCTCTCGCATACGCACACTATTAAGGCACTAGCGTTGCAAGCCACGAACAGTGGTCCAAACTCACATAATTTGTGGTATAAATTCGAATATAAAAGTTGCAAAACTTTTTAGATTTGATTAATATATATATAATATAACATTTGACAACATGGTGTATACGTTATCTTAAATACTACTCCATAAATTCGAATTGATTAATTTATATTTCTTCAAAATATTGCATATCAAATTTATAATATTTTATATTATATTTATATTTTTAAGAATATTACTGAATAATTTAATTTAATAAAGCCGCAACCAGAACTTTTTTAGAACCCGAAAAATATAAGGAAAATGTATTAGTATTCTATTTAAAAATATTTTTAATTTTAAATACTCAATATGGTTTTAATTTGTATATCTAAACTTTTTGCAAATTTATTTAATTTTTTAAATTTGTTTTAATTGTATTTTTTAATTTTATTTTATTACTTTTTATTTTTTACTTTTGCCACCTTCAATCGTGTTACTTTGATCTTGTCCTAATTCAAAAAGAAACTTTAAAAATAAAAATAGTATTTGTTTCGAAATTTTTGAATTTATATTTCAAATATGGCTATCAAGTCCAATGTGCAACGGAATAAAGTCAAGTATTTCGTCTGTCTCTCACACTCTCTCTTTCGCTTTGCATGTATGCAACTGTGCCCCAACTGTACTCACACTATCTCCCTCTCTCTCCCTTTCTCTATATATATGTTTTTTATGTCTGTGTGTGTGCGTGTCATAAAGCTGGATTCATTTTGTTTCTCCTGCCACTTGCGTCTCGTTTTATGTATGCAAAATTTTTTACACTCTCGTTTTCGCAGTATGTGTTATTTTTTTATTTTTTTTTATTATTATGCTGTCGGTGTTTTAGGCGCTTCCCCGCTTCTTCCTCGTTGTTATCGTTGTTGTAGCTAAATTGTAAGTAAGTGGGCTTAGTAGCATTTCGCCGTTTAGACAACGCGTGTGTGTCTATGACATAAGCATTTGCATAAAGCCCACCTCAGCCGCGCTGACTGAGCGTGAGCATTTGATAAAGATGCTTTAAATTGGCAGCAGCTAAAAAAAACCGAAAAAAGCCAAAAAACTAAATGTCAATCTATAATAAATAACGCAGAGCAGGAAGCTCGTGAGCAAAGGTCAAAGTACAATGTCTAGCAGCGAGCTGTGCTTGAATTGTTGCCAGGCAAACTTTATCATTCTGACAAAAGGTCATAACTTGCAGCGCAGCCAAGTTCCTAATTAATTGAAATGTCAATAGATGTTACGCATACAGGCGCTGCTTGTAATGAAAGTGCTGCGGAAAGGAGATACACAAATAGGTAGAGATGGATGCAGAGAGAGGAGACAGAAACAGAGGGAGCTAGCGGAAGAAAGTGAGGAGGAGAAAGCGAAGCATTGGAAGCTGCCCTCGCGCTATTATTAGCCCAAAGAGCAACATCATCTATCATGGCGCGTGTCATAGGCGAGGGTTAGCGCGCAGTGATGGCGATTTTCCATTGAGCTAATGGCGGCATGTGCATGAAAATCAACCGGAAAATATTTGCAAAAATGTCAGAAAACAGCCAAGTTAGTTTTAACATTTTTCACGCTTTTGACCGACGATCACAATCTCACAAATCTCACAAGCTTTTCATAAAATAGAAATAACTGCCAAATCAAACCATAGAGAACACAAAACTTACGTTTTATTTTATCGGAGTTTATTGCAATGAAAAGATGGAAAAACGAGATCTGAAAAATATTATTCTGTTGTTCTGAGTACCCTGCAGAATATTTTATCGTTTACGTCCTTGATATTTTTCCAATTCTTCAATAACATAATAATTTTAAAAATAACAAGTTTCCTGTAATATAAAACTGTTTAAATGGTAGGAAAAATATCGAATACCAACAACTTTAACCAACTTTAACAGATGATAGATTATTAAATTAAAGATGTTAGAGCAAATATCGATTAAAATAAATGTCATATAAGCACTAATTTTGTAAAACTTAGGAAAAAGCCAGCAAAACTCTGAGGTATTTTTTTAAAAGCCAGAATTCGCGCTTCCCGCAGTTTCACAACTTTTCTAGCAAATGCCTTCAAACAACAGCCAGATTTGACGCCAGATTTGACGGGAACAAAGCGGATTTAGCAACAGTGTTAGCGATTGACAGTGGAAGGGGTAGGGGGTATGTAGGGCGTGCTATTCTCAGCTAGTATGGCAAATAAGCCAAAGCGAATCTCAGAGAGAACTTGGCTCAAAATTAGCTGGCATCGAAGGCGAGTGGAAAATTTATGGGCCAACGAAGTGGGCTAACAAATTGCGAGGCTGCGCCTCGTTTTACCTACGACTTGTGGGTCAATAAACTAAACTAACTTACACAGGCATTAAAGCCCATAAAAATGGTGCACATTTGCCCGAGAGAGAGCCAGAGAGAGAGAGAGAGGGGGATAGGAAGAGATGAAGAGGGGGAGCGTGTGTCGCGTGATAAGCGCGATAAGCAAGTTGCTTGCATGTTACCGTTAGTCCTGTCTACATATATTGTGGTCGCGCTTCTGCTATTTGGCTAAAACTGCCACAGTGCGTGCTAAAAACGCTCACATACAGACAAAAGTTACAGCTACACTGAAAGAAAAAACAAGAGTTTTTGTACTTGCATCAAAAGCTTCTAGTGTTCAAAAGTTTAATGAGGCAGAAAATTCTTGATGCAGAAACGAAAATCCCAACTATTGTTTCCAGAAATACCTGGATTTAAAATACCAATACATATTTAAAAAATCATCATAAAATAAATATGCCAAAAAATAATTAATATAAATATTGCATTATATAAAACATTAAAAATAAATATGAATATTTATATATCGATCTTAATGATCTTTACTTCAACTTGAATTCTGGCATAAAACAAGATTCATTTAAATTCTTTATTTTGTCGACCTATCTTTTCAAGACTTGTTCTTAATTTTTCGGAGTGTATCTGGATATATAACCTACTGTCTATAGATAAATCACACATTCTAACGCTTTGGCTGCCATTTAATGGCTGTCAAGATAAGCCCCGTACGCTGTGCCATGTGAACAGCGTACCAGCCTCGTGAACACAAATAAATAATTGACTAAATTTCTCTCTTTCTGTCTTTTTACATTGTACCTAATGCTGTTATTTCACTTTTTATTTGATTATTATTTTTTTTATTGTCTGTTCAAGCTGAAAAAGTGCATTTCAGACGCTTGTAATGGCTTACAAATACATATTTAGTTGCAAACGTGCAATGGCTTTTAGTTTTATCTTTAGTTTTTGGCTATTTCCATTGAAAATGCATTTCACTCCGTAATTTTCACAATGTCATGTTGCAATAAATTCTGTGGAAATTCGTGTTCAAGTGCAGAAAATGTTCTGTGTGGTTTGCCCTACAATTTGTAGTGGGTTTTCCTGAAATGTTGCATAAAATATGTGAATGTCTATATGTATATCTAATACAATGGCAAAAATGTAAAGCAACTTTTTAGCATTTGGCTTGTTGGTGTTTGATTGGCAGATTTATGTTGATAACACGTTACATTTGCAGTTACAAGTCAAACTGAAATGAAATATGGGCAAGAAATGTTTTAAATACCAAATAATATTACCAAAATAATTTACCAACGATTTCAACTAGACATTTCTGTTTTTATATAGGCAATTCGTATATATGATATTCTACAAATTTCATTTTGATTTTCAAAATATTTAGGAAATGATTTACAAATCTGTAAAATGGTTCAAGATATTACAAATTTCGTTTATAAAACCAAATGCATTCCATGCAAGCCATAAATATATTAAAATTTGCCATAATGGGGCTTATCTGGCATTTGGTTTATGTTGTATGAAATTTAATTGCTGCGTCTTTCTCTGAAAAAAATTGGGCAATTATTTTAATCAGCGCACATAATTCAATACTTTCAAAATGCAAAGATACAAATTAAATTTCATATTTTTTTGACAGCGTAATAAATTGAATAAAAATAAAATAAAACGTGTAAAAAATCTGTACGAAATCTGTTTGCAGAAAAAGCCAAATTTGTTGTTTGTATTTTCTTGATTTTTACAGCGTCAAAGGAGTATTTTTTTGTGATTTTATTTGCAATTTTATTAAATAAATAAATCCATTTCATTATATTTGTATATTGACTTGCATATTTGCTTAGTTTGGTCGGAGGCTGCCTGGCTTTTCATTCCATTTGCGTAATTAATAACAGGTATAACGGTCTGTTGACCCGCCCCCTTGCCAGCTCGCCCCTCTGGCCAATCGCTTTGCGTTGTTTTTGCCGTGTCAACCGGTGCGACCTGCTTAAATGATTAATGAAGCTAAAAATGTCAACTTTTTTTTGCGCTTGCCCTCTCCAGGCATTTTGCAAAAGGTGAACTGAAGTTTTGCTTTGGAGTCACGCCACACCTGACGGTCGCACAAATAGACAATCAGTCAGTGCTTCACTCTGTCAGTCTGTCCATCTGTCAATCTGTCAATCTGCCAGTCTGTCAGTTTGTCAGTCAGTGTGCCATGCCGTCGACAGCGTGAGTGCAGCTGTCCATCAATTATTCATTAATCAAGGCTAAATACATTTAAGTTGATATTAATTTCCTTTGGCAATTAATTAGCGGAAGTGCAAGCGGCCGCCCACATTTCCGTTTCATCACTCTAACCTCAAAAAACATTACCAGCTGTGCAGAAACGTGGCCGTGATTGCCTGATGAGCTGAGCAGCATACATAAATCCCGCTAAAAGTTGCAAGAATTTTAATTTGCTACAATCAAGCAAAGGTAAATGAAATTATTTCCCTATTTATTTCTGAATTTTCGTTTAATGTGAGCTATATGGGTTGAAAAAATAAAAGAAATTTACTTGAGAATCAAGAAAATTAACAAATTTGTAGCTTAGAGTTTATTGCCTTATGTTTGGGGTATGAGATTATTAAATTCTTTCACTATTTGCTTTATTCAATGTTTTAAAATATAAGAGTATAAAATCTCAGATTAGATTGGATATTGAATTAAATTGGATTGATTCTTGTATTTTTTTATATTTCATAAAATTAAAATCATCAAAAACAAGCCTGTCTTTTCTGGAATTCGGTATAATTTTGTAAATTATTTTTTTTTTTATTAAAAATTATGTATTTAAATTTTTGTATTTTTATGGTTGTTATAATATAATAATTTCCAAGATAAAACAGACGGACATACGGACATGAGTATAAAAAATATATGATATGCAATGTGCTATATGCGGTGTTGGGGCATAAAAAGCAAAAGCAAGTGCAAATAGTGCTCGTTGGAGCAGACAAAGTGGCGGAGCGTAGCGCTAAGCCATAACACGTTTGCCACATTGAAGCAAAACGTAAGCAATAAGCAGCTGCCACACTGCCAGGGTCATAAAACAAGCGCGAGATGCCGCCATTCGAGCTGCAACTGCAACAGCTGCAACAGCAGCAACAGCAACAGCTGCAAAAGTGTCAATTGACAATGAAACCGAAAACGAAATTGCAATGCGATGCGATTGGCAGTCAGGGCAGGCAGAGTGCCATTTGCTGTGGCTTAAACCAAAGGGAAAATGCATAAAAAAAGAACGAAGCTCAGACCGAGAGCAAGACATAAAAATCCATTCAGTTTGCTGGCTCAATGTTAACGATTTGGCCATTTGCTTGAGCACTTTGCTGGCATGCCACCTTTTGGCTGACCCGAGCCAGCTGCACCGGGCGTATGAGCGATATTAAATGCCACCACATGGCGTATGAGCAATGCCAACGGTTCAACAGCTCAACGGTTCAACTGCTCAACTGTTCAACTGCTCAACTGTTTCAACTTTTGTTCATGTCCAGCTGTTGAGCTCTCTCTCTCTCTCTCTCTATGCAGTGTACCTCAAGCTCATCCATTTCCAGGCCAAAAACTTTTGCCACTTCAGCTGTAAGTTGCTCGCTTTCCGCTATCCCTGTGGAGCGCTCAATCTTCGAGTACTGGGGCCTTGGCTGCCTTGGCCTGGCAAGTTACTTAATTGAAATGCTGCATTTGTTTTGGACAACTTTGCGTACTTTCCGTACTTGCCATGCAACTTGTGGCACGACCGAAACTGCCGAAACTTCGCCTTTAGTTGTACTTCAGCTTGTTCGCATCTAATGCCAACTAGCCATTCACTTAATTGAGCCACAAAACGTGTGCCTGATTAATAAAATTCATCCAAAGTGGCTAGCATATTCAGGCCAATATTTACTGTGAATATTGATACATAAATCCATACATAACTATAATCGATAATATTTTATGTACACAAATCAGCTTACGAATTTATATTGGCATTTTGGAATGCCCTTTCGATCATACTGATTTTTTGGTTATTTCAATTATTGCATTTAATTTTTATTAATAATTTTTACTTTTCTTGGGCATCGGCTATCATAGAAAAAATTAATAATAAATTCATGGTAACTTTTGATTTAAACTAAATTTTTTTTAGAGAGAATCCAAATGTATTGTTCTCCCTGTTGATACATTTTTTTTTTATTTCTATTGGAATTTAAATTACGGCGCAATAAATTTTTGCAATTTTATTTAACTGGTCATTTGCCTATTTATTTTATTTTATTTATGTGTTTAAAGAATTTGATATTGTAGTTCAATATTTGTAGTTCTATTGCTCTGTATTTATTTTATAAATAATTCAATTTGCAGAGAACGTCAGTGTTGGCTACCAAAATATAGCCAAACATTACACTTGACATAACAACAGCATAATTAAATATTAAAAGTATAATATTAAAATCGCGTTTGTCACACAACTTTGTCTTTAATTGAAATGCAAGTGCATAATTATTTTGCAATTAATGTTTAATTTATATTGCAATTAAATTTGTTCCGATTTTAAGTGACATTTGAAATGCATTTTATTGCATGTTGATTGCTTGCGCTTATTTGGCAAATCGTTGTGGGAAAATACAACATAATCAGCAGTTGCCAAAATAAATATTGCATTTGATACAACGAAAATTATGCAAAATATTTGCAAACAAATTTTTGTAATTGCGTAAGGGATGCAATTTAGCTAACAACCAAATGGGCACATATTTGCTAAATTATATCAGCTTGCTCTGCTTTCATTTTGTTATCATACCATGTACCTATACAAAATTTAAAAACAGGTTCAATAACTTTGTGCGAATGCATGTAACAGGCAGCAGGAGGCGTGGCATATAAAGTATTTATCGCTCATTTACAGAAGCGTGTCATAACTTAAAAAAGTGCGTTTCGAGATAAACGCATTTAAAGTTTTTAAGCGCCCTGTATCTCCATACAAAGCGGAGCAACATATTCTCTGCTCACGCTCTGCATATTGAAGATATGATAATGAAATTTTGACTCAACATAGATTATTAACCAACGAACGTTACTGCATTATTAACTTAGAAATCGAGTTTTTTGAGTTATGACATTATGCTGGTAAATGAGCGATATATTCCTGATCAGGACGACGAGCTGCGTCTATATAATCCCAATGTCATAAATATTTCTTAATATCATTTAATATATGGGGTTTATGCTATTATACAGTCGAGCGCTTCCGACTGATTGTCTTCATCCCTACGGGTTTTGTTACTGCAACATAAACAACACGGCGCCAACTGTAGTCAAAGTTGGCTCACGTCCCTGCCTCACATGCAGCTGTCCAGTTACGTTTACTCCCACAACTTCCTGCCCCCCTCCAGCACGCCCCTGTCCACTCTCCCCATCGCTCCCTGGGGCGACAGCTTCCTTGCGAGTTTTGGCTTTGTTCGCTTGCCCGTAACCAGAAAATGACAAAAGCCATGTCAACAGCAACTGCAAAGGGTTTGGCCAGAGGCAGTGCCAAGCTGCGGGGGGGCAAAAGGGGGGTATTAAGACAATGTCCCATACGTGTGTGTCGCATGGTTTGAGATAGTATTAGTGCCTGTCTGTGTGTGTGTGTTCGCACTCTTGTTGCTTATGAGCAGGTCTTGGCACCAACTTCTACCGGGCAGTGGCAATTTGGTTACGTTTCAAGCAGCAAACAATGGCTCGATAATTTATTCATATTTGGCTACAAAAGTGCCACACAATGACACACACACTCACAGATACACACACACACACACACGCAACATATATCTCATATATGAGCACTCTCTCTCACTATTTCTTTGAATTTTTAAATAACTATAAATTTCTAAATTTACACAAGAGACTTAACACACAGATAGAGAGAGGTCGAGAGACAAAGAGAAAGCAAATGAGCGCAGAGCAGCGGAAGTGGGGGGAGAACTGAAGACACATTGCACTTGCGATAAGCCGCAGAAAAACAACAAAAATCTGTACGCAAACAATGGGAAATTTTAATGAATATTTTCGGGGTCGAAACTGTCCTCAGAGTGTTGTTAATTGCCACATAAATTTGCCAGACAAACACACTCAACAAGCACACAACAAATAGAGAGAACAAGATATTTATACAGCACGAGAGCGACAAAGAGACAGAGATAGAGCGAATATTTATATATAAAGTGCCAGCCAAACAATTTGCTCAATATTTATATACTTATATTTGCATAATGAATGCAATCAAAATTTTTGCATACGTTGATGTAGGCACTTTTAAAGGTCGCTCTCATAAATATTTTATAGAACTAACTCTCTCTTATACAAGACGAAACGATAGAGAGTGTGCTATTTGGTTTAATATTTTTAATACGCCAGGGGATTTTGCGTAGTTTTCATTTTAAATGAAAGTACGTTGCGTCAGGGCAGTCTCTGAGTGACCTTTTCTTAAGTAGCTAATAAATATTTAAGTCAAAGGGCTACCAAAAATTAGACAATTACTCAAGAGAGAGCAATGCTAAAAAAACAATATAAGCTACAGATTTTTAGCATAATATTTAAAGCAAATTGTCATTAGTAATTGTTAGCAAACTCTTAATCAAGATCAAAACTTTTAATTTAAATTAAGATTTATTTTTTTGAGAAAAAAATTAAAGAAAATTGTACGATTTAAATTGAGTTATTGAGTCTAATAAGCCCATCTATATGTATTTCCTATACCCAACCACAGCTCGCGCTGCGCGCTCCAACAAATGTACAATTTCAAAATATCGAATATTTATAAAATACAGAAAATTTCAGATTGTTTAATATTATTATTAGCAATATAAAACTGTTTATAAACATTGGTTATTTGATTTATTTCTTATAAAACTTTTAAATAATTGACATGTGATTTCAAATTTTAAATTGAATTAGAGAAATTTATTAATAGTATTAATAATATTAATAATAAGAGTAGTTACATTTTAATTCGTAGAAAGATTTCAATTTTCAATCAGTGCACAAGCAGATTGAGACGGAAGGACTTACTTTTTCAAAGTGTATGCTATTTGAGGAGACAAGTGATTACTTGCAAGTGTTTTCTATAAGTGCAGATGATTGCTTTAACAGTTTGATTGAATATGCAGGGGCTGTGCCAATTGCAATTAGGGCTCAAAGTGTTTGCATTTAAACTGAGCAACAAATCTGCTGTTGCTGTTGAAGTGGGTATTTAACAGCTATCTGTAGGTATACAAATTGAGTCTGTGTGCCACTGGGCACCACAACAAATTGCATAACGCATACGCCGCGTATGCCACAAGCAGAGGCGCAAATCTGCCAAGAGCATTGCCAATAACTGCGGTGTGTGTGTGTGTGAATGTCACTGTGTGTGTGTGTGCGTGTATATGTGATGGCGGTTTTGGCATTAGTGCCAAGAAATTTCTGTGTGGGGACGAGCCAACTAATTGCGGCTGCATAACTTGTTGCGCTTCGGCAGCTGCAGCACCTCTGCAGTCCGCGTTAAGCTCAGCCAAGGCACACGTCTGTGTGCGTGTCTGTCCATGTGTGGCTGTGTATGTGTGCGTGTGTGTTTGTTGTGGCAAAGACACTGGGACAGAGCGTATCGACAGCGCCTGTCGTCGTCTAAGAAGTACAGCCAAGAGCTACAACAACGCAGAGCAAACACAAGGCCAACAGCGAATTGCATTATGTATGTATGTGTGCATGTCTCTAAAATTCTCTCTCTCTCTCTCTCTCTCTCTCTCTCTCTCTCTCTCTCTGTCGTTCTTTCTCTGTCTCTGTGGGCTGCCCGGAGGCCATGTCGCTTGTCTGTTTACCATAAACAAAGTCAAAGTGTCTTTGGCAAGCAGCTTGACAGGCATTTTTGTTTGATTTGCCAGCAAATACCAGCAACAGCCACAGCTAATGAAATAAATATCTGATATGAGAATAAGTTGCTCCTTTACCCTCTACACTCAGCAAAAAATTAAGTGCTTTCTCGGTGTCAAAAGCCAGAAAATTGTTGATCGAAGAGCAAAATTCTACTTTAAATTTTTAATTTTTCAATGTTCATGATTTTAAGATTAAAATAAGTTACGGCATGTACTTCAATTTAATCAATCCTACACTTAATTTCAACTCAATTGTTCTTTTTGAAATAATTATTCTTTCATTCATTCATTACGATTTAATTTCGATTTTTAATTGAATTTTTAAATAAAACAATTTTCATCTTTGAGGTTTATTTTGTAGTTCGAATCTTTGTTTATTTTTTTGAGTGTAGCCCTTTGCAATTTGTCTCTAACAAGCTGATCTAGTGGCTTGTTTTAAATGCAATTTAGCTGACCGACAATTGCACGACAATGTCAACAGCCACAGACCCAAGATAGTTGAAGTGCCAAGTGCATAATTAAAGTAAGAAAATCAATTTTCACCATGTCTGCAAACTCTGGAAAATCATTTGAGACGATGTAAGTGGCTCAGAGAGCACACTAAACAGCAAATATTAGAATTTTAAAAGATTTTGGAATGAAAATAAACGAATTCAAAATCTTCAAATATCAAAATTTGGTTGACAGTAAATGAGATTTGCGATTTTGCATGCATTTTTATAAAGCTATATTTGATTATTATAAATTAAGAAGCTTAATTCGTTAATTGAAAATATTTTGCAAGCAAATAAATTCGATTATATTCGTGAGTTTTTATGCATTTTTAAAATGCTTCAGTTAATTATTATTAAAACAGAATTTGTGACTTCCATTAGCATTGCTTTCATAGTTGACCTTTAGTTTGTTAGCAGAATGTTGCAAAAGGCACATATAATTAATTTAACGTGAAATGTGAGTGCTCTGCCGAAAAGCCAATATTTTCAAATAATTTGATTATTAGTTCGAACTGGCCAAAAAGTGCCCATGTGCATGGATATGCTGCATCAAAATTAAGTTACCAATGCATATATAGTGCCCATGTGATGCGAGGCAGTTGAATGTTATTAAGCAACATGTTGCAACAAGCAACGAACCGCAAACAGAAGGCACTCTCAGTTCCTCTGTGTCTCAGTCTCTCAGTTTCGCAGTTTCTCTGTCTCTCAGTCGCTCAGCGATGTTACGAAATTCGCTTTTTTTCGGCCAGATCTGACTGTTTTTTGAAGGGTCATTTTGCTGAAAAATATTTTATAATCGTAGAAACACAAAGTATGAGTCTTCTATTATCGGTAACGTCTAACTGTAGCTCCGTTCTTACTAATTATACTTAAATTTTATTAAAGTGTATTAACTTTTTCTTAAAAATTTACTTACTAAATTTACGCTAATCTAAGGGGGCGTGTTTCTATTATTCTGATCGATATTTGCCGATGACACCTTTAATTCAAAGCACTTACTTAATAATATTTAAGAATAACTTTGCGTTTTTCTGATTTAATTGGACAAATAGTTATTTAGCTTTTTGTTGTGCCCTTACCGCCAAAAAAAACCTTTTTTTTTTGTAGAAAATTGGCAACACTGTCCCTTAGACTCTGAGACTCTTTGTCGCTTCGTCTCTCTGTCTCTCAGTTTCTCCATCGTGCAGCTGGGTTTTATGGCCGCTGTCTGGCTAAGAGCTTAATAAAATTATGTGACGATGATTGCTGCTCGAGAGTTTGCCAAAGTGCGAAGAGACAGCCAAAGAGACGGCAGAGCGCGGAGTCAGAGAAAGCGAGAGAAAGAGAGCGAGAGAAAGCAGTTGAAGCCATTGCCTTGTCCGGCAGCGGATGTGGATCGTTGCCTCGCCTTGCCAGCTGCTGCTTCCGGTTTGCTGTTGCTTGGCTGCCACTTGAAAAACGCATTAAGGCTGCAGCTTTGCAGTTTTGCCGTTTTGTGTGCCATTTGTATATACATACATAAACTTAAACCTATGTGTGTCATAAGTGTGTGTGTGTGTGTGTGTGTGTGTGTGTGTGTAGTTGTATAACTGCCCTATATGCATGCCAGAGTGGTTTGTTGATTGCATGTTAAAAGGCTGCTGCCTCGACTGCTGCAGCGTCTGCCATGAAATTTAATTAAAAACTTGTGTGCCATGAAATTACATTTCGACGTGCGTACTCCCTTTTCGCACGCTCCCTCCTCCCTCGCTCTCTCACTCTTTCTCTGTGCGCTCTTGAGTGTGCCAGCGGCACGTGCAACGCCCAAAGGTGCGCCACGCACAAAGCCAAACGCAGCTTGATTCTTTTTTATATATTTACTTAAAAAAAAAAAGAGCAAAAAGCAGCACTTGGTGTGCACAAGATGGCCATCGAGTGCTGCCAGCAACTTCAGTCAGGAAACTCAAAATGGCCGCCCTGACTATCATGGCAACTGCAATTGCAATTGGCACTGCTCACACTGCATTTATCAAGATCTACTTGAGGTTTGGAATACCAGCACAGGATATGCACAGTTCGCACGGCAAACTTAATGCAGCGAAATGCGGCAAATTGTATTTTCATTGCACTTAAATGTAACTTACACAAACGAGCGCGAATTAATGGCAGCCATTTTTTTCTTTTTGGGAGTAATTATACAAAAATTATAAAGCAAAATGTTCGTTACAGAAGCCAACATAACTTTAAAGATATATTAAATCTTAAATATAAAATGATAATCTTCTTCGTAAAAGTACTTTTCAACTAAATTTGAGTTGTCAAATTCCTAATTAATTTTATTTGAATGATTTATTTTATATTATTATTTGCAATTCTTTAAAATTCAATTTAAAGTAAACTTAAAATTTATAAATATGAAATAGTTTTGTATTTATTTATAAATATATGAATTACCTTTGTGGCATTTAAATGACAATGGCAAGTTGCCTTGGCTTTACTTGAAAATTCTACTGTCTGAATTGGTAAATAGCCAACTGAAAGAGCGACATAATTGTAAGTCAACTTAAATATTTATAAAGTGAATACACCGAAAATCCAATTGCTAAACAAATTATGCTAAGCTGCCTGTGCTCAGCTCATAACCCTTTTATGAATATTCGCATTATAAATGCAAATCTCCCTTAGAGAATGCAATCAAATTGCAACACCTCTGCTGCTGTTTCTGTTTCTCTTCTGTTTGGTGCTGTTGTTTCTGTTATATTCGTGTGTCCATTTGTTATTCAAAAATCACTGGGCGTTGCTGCTATTTGCACATTTCAATTAAACACAACACAGCACAGAACACAAACACTCATACGCCATGTGGTACCAGCGGTGGCTGGAGCAGTTGGAGCCGTTGGAGCAGCTGGAGCAGATGCAGCAACAGCTGCTGCTGCTCGTTGCTTTTGCTGCAAAAATCCGCTTAAAACTTATTCAATTAAACTTCAGGCAAACGGGGCAAGCAACAACAAATAGACGACAAATTTGAGTCGTAAAAATGCAAAAAGCAAATGGCAACCAGCAAATGCTATAAACTATGAGATATTTTCCTTTACAATACGAGCGTTGTATGACACATAAAATACCCTGTAGAGATCCTAATAAATATGCAGTAGCTTGATTATTTTAAGAATTTTAATTTAAGAAAGGTTTTTTGTGATATTTTCAATTTAAGCAGAACTCTGATTTATACGCATATTTTTATAAATTTTGCATTTGATAAGTAATTTATTGTACTAGAAAATCGAAATAATTATTTAATTCGAAAAACTTGACGTTTTATATCTTATTTTTTTAAACTTTTTGCTCTGTTCAATTAATTTGTCTCGAAGCTTATTGACGTAGAGCCCAGACTAAGTTATAATCAGACATTATACAAATATAATAATAAATAAATAACCTAATCAATAAACAATGAATATTTATAAAAATTGTTTTGATTTTGCATATATGAAATTTAAATATATTTGCAGCGATTATTCTCGGTCATTCCTCTGCTCACCTATCAACTTCAGCTAGGGTATAAAAATATGCACATAAAGTGTGTATAATAAATCCCGACAGCAGCAGGGGAAACTAGCCGAAGGGGATGGAAGAGGGGTGCAGGGGCAGATAGGGGGCGGACCAAGCAGTATATGCGTTCACAATAAACTTTCTGAAATGTGAGAGTAAAAATGCGGTGAATAAAAATAAGCTGTCAGTTTGTCTACAGTTCGTTGTAGCTGTTGCTTTTGCTGTTGTTATTGTGGGTAGGTGGTTGGCCACCTGCATAAAAATAACTCAAATTTGCAGGGTATACGGGGTATGCACGCAACCTAGTCAGGTTTAATGGCAACTAGCTGATAAAGCTTATCATTTAAGTGCTCAATTAGCAATGTAAATAGAACTAGTTTGTGTCCGATAGCAGCATTTAATTACAAAAGTAGCCAAAGTATTATGAATTGTAAGCCAAAAGCTGTGCTGATAAGTGTTTTGGTCTGTTGCAGAGTATTTCTGTTTTCCGTTTTCTGTTTGCTGTTTGCTGTTGTGCTATTGTATGAGTTTTTTATGAACAACTTTCAACTTGAGCATAACAATGGCATCAAGTGCGAGCGGTCTGTAGCCGTTGGTCTGCTCTGATAATAATCTGCAAATCAGCTTAAAAGGCACGGTGAAAATATCACAGTTCCCCGACGAACTCAACTTGAACCGTACAACTTTACAAATCAAAAACTTTTCGGCATATACTCAAAAAAAAGAGAGAGAGAAAAAAACTCTTTGTAAGCTCAGCCTACGCCATATCGCATTCTGTTTTGCTCGCATTTATTTAACATTCATTTTGGCATTTTGTTTGCCATTTTTATGTATAACTGTTCGTATGTATATTGCATATATTATTTTTATTTTCTTTTTTTTTTTTTTTGAATATTTTGCTATTGCCCACAGACGCCACAACAAAGCACATTTTGGGCAATATACTAGGGAAGGCAGTGTATGTGGGAGTGTTGGGGCAGCCGGAAACGTGACTTATTTGAAATTTATGTACTTTTTAGCCAAACGACAACGGGCACAAACTCCAACAGCAAAAGGCAAACGGCAAACGGCAAAAGGCAGAAGGCAAAACTAAAATCCTCTCTCGCGCACATTTTGTTTATGTTTTGCCGCACTATAAAAAGCAAAACACGACAATTTATAGAAATAGCCCAACGTTTCTCCCACGCTTCTCTCTCTTCCTCTCTCTTTCTCTTACTCTCTCTCTCTCTTTTGTAGTTGGAATTTCCCTACGATTCTCTGCCTGTTCTCATTTAATGCTATTTTTTTTTTAATTTTTTGCTAGTGCTTAATTAGAAAACCTCTTTTTAGCTGAGGGCCACATGGCGTATGTGCCATATGCAATATGCAAATGGTGCTGTAAGTGTAACTGTGACTTGTAGCTGCGACTTGTAACGGTTCTGTGACTGTGACTTTGCATTTCCACATTCGCAAATTGAAATCAACGAGCTTACAACTTGATAGGTTCTTTGTGTGCGCTTTTTTGCTCTGCTTTGCCCGCCTTTCGTTCTCTTCTCCTCTCTTCTCACCCCTGCTTCAGCACTGTGTCTTTTCGCTTCGATACGCTGCTCGTTTTTCAGCACATATGTCAAACACACACATACATAGAGAGAAACACGCTAGACAGTTGTTGTTATTGCTATTGTTGTGTTTTGCTGTTTGACATGCATCGATTACATAAATGAGAGCCCCAGCGGGTGGCAGCAACAGACAGCAGAGGGGGCAGCAGTGGCAGGGAGGAGGAGGGATGGGGCATGGGGCAGAGGGGTGCAGCTTGTGGAACGACATAAGTCACGAAGCTTTGCTAATGATGAGCACCATCATGATTTTTCAATTAACCAAATGTGCAAGTTGATGTCCCGCCCCTCTCTTCCATTTTCCCTCTCCCACTCTTTGCGTTCCATTGAGACAATTGTGGGAAAATGAGACGAGAGCAGATTAGTCGAAACGAGATGAAAACATGTGACAATTACAGCAATGACATACGAATTACGTGGCATCTGCAGTCAAAGACACAAACAGATTACTTAACTTTGAAACCGTACAATGTAGCCAAGATATCTGTATTATTATAATTAGTCAAATGGCGACCTAAAACATATAAATGCATATAATGTTATCTTAATTTAACTCAAATTAACCTTCTTAAGTAGAGATGGGCACGTGATTCGTGCCTAAAAATCGCATTCGTCATTTGTTTCGTGCGTGCCTGAGCGCAAAGGTTAAGGTCCGATAAGCACGTAACTCCACATTATTTCGAAAGGGGTTACGAAACGGCACAAGAGGTCGGGAGACCAGAAAAATATCCATCAACGCCCGAAAGGCATAAACTCGGCAGAAATATATGTATTTCTGCACCAAACTTCAAAGGTCAAAAAAGGTTTAAAAAATCCCAAATTTGCCAAATTAAAAGCAGTCCTGCCAACTCGATTTTTTGTCAGAAACTCTTATGGGTAGTTTGTGCTCGATTTTAGCCAGAAGAAAACGGGGAAAACTATACAAAATTGGGAAAAAAGCTTAATTTGTTACATTTAATTTTTGTACAATTTTCTGTAAAATTTTGTATATTGTTTAATGAGGTAGTTCTTAGTTTATTTATAAATTAATAAATAAACAACAAAATGGTTGATTTGGTATTTATTAGCACCTAATGGACGTCATTAGTCAGCATTATCGAAGCTGTGTTAGGGATGTGGATCACGAAAAACCTTAGTATTTCGATACATCAATGAGTTGAAAATGAAATATCGATACAAGTCGATGTATCGTATTAAAACAGAAATGGTTGTATTCACTAAGTTACCGCTCCATGGATTGATCACACGATAACCGATAAAATGGAACCCTGCATCATAAAATTGGAGCGCATGTATCATAAAATGTTTCCGCTCCATTACTTTTTTTCCGGTCACTTCAACGATAGTCGATAAAAACAGCTGATTTCAATTCAAAATGTAAACAAATATATCACAAATAACTGTTAGCATATTAAATATTAATTATCTTAAGAATTTTTACATAAAAGACCGTTGCAAGCTGCAAAATGTATCAAACGCATTCACCAGCTTACATGGAACGAAAGGTTGTATTTTATAGGTTATCGGGTGATCGATCCATGGAGCGATACCCTGGTGAATACAAGCAATGCCTTTGCAATCTGATTTTCTTTTAAATTGAAATGAATTTATCAATATTGTTAACATTTTTAAGCACTGCACGACGCTTATTAATATTCGATGACTAATTACGAAAGCATTTTCATTGAAAAATATCGATATGTTATCGATTCACACTGTAGCGCATTATTATTATTCAGCTTAATCATGGACTGATTTAAAAATGTCCCGAATAATTTTAAGATACGTCAAAAATATAGAAAAATGCTATCACAAACTTTGCGAATATAAAAATCGGATCATCGATCACAAACATCGATGTATCGAATTCTTTAAAGCATCGATGCTTCGACCTAAGCCCATCGTCCATGTCGGATATATCGTTGTATTTTGCCATCCCTAAGCTAAGTCGGCACCTTTAATAAATTCAGCTTTGTCATCACATCAATTAAAAAAGAATCTGAACTGTGCTTAAAATGGAAAGAATGAATTCAAGGAATGGAAAAGAGTAGGTAACAAGTGAAACAGGAAAGCCGCACAACCTACAAACACATTATTTGCCCTCAATTAGGAAATCCGAGGAATACGAGCGCACAATAAGAATTTTCCCGGAGAACGGACGGAGCGATATTGAGCGCATTGAGTGGGAGGCCATGAAGGAACTGCGCCTGGTGCCGCGGGAGATGAAGAAAAGCACTCGCAAGCGATCGCTGGAGGAGGTCAAAAAGGCCGAGGAGAAATTGAAAAAACTGCAAGGTATTGGCGATGCACGGAAGTAGGGAGCAGAAGCAGAGGCATCAGGACAACAAGTGTATGCAGATATGACGGAGAGTAAATAGTGAGCAGAGGGGGAGCCGAGGGGACAGGAGGGAGCAGCCGACAGCTCAACTCAACTGAAATCGACTAATGCAAACAAAGTGCCAACATTTGACTCTTGATGAATGTGCAGCCAATAAATCCATTTATGCTAAGCACTTGCTTATTATTATAATCCGCTATGCCACACACACACATACACACACACATGTACATCACACTCACACAGTTACACAACTATACACACCAACACTCACATCGAGTCAACATCAACATTTAACCCTAATTTGCATTTATGTGCACATGGAAGCTGTTTGGTTTATGCCAGGCTGAGGGCGATTACCTGGCGAGCTCTTTGTGTCTTTAGCCTCTGCTTCCCTACTTTCCCCTCTCTCATCCCCCTCCCACTCACGCTGGCAATAAAAGCAATTCGCAAAAAAACCGACCTACACACACTAGTGCAGTAATACACTAATACACATATAGCTACTTATAAACTCACCTTAATTAAACGTGATTAAGTAGATTTCCTCGTTTTTCTGCTCAACGAACTGTTTAGTTGTCGATGTGTTTGTGTTTCATTCCCTCCCCAGCCCCTATCCCCCTCTCCCCACCCCCTCCACCACAGTCTCTGTGTGTTTTTGTACGCTCATGTCTGGCCTGTGCTTATTAGTGTACATTTATTATCCTCTCACATGCCAACGGGGTCTAGTTACCATCCGCAGCAGTTTGTAACAGCCACAACAAAATATCTATAAAAACCCCCACAAAAAATGTAACTGGCGAGAGCCAAACGTGTTCTTGTGCCATTAGAAACTGTTGAATCTGCCGTACATATCTAAGCAATTTGCGCTTTAAATGCACTTTTATGGCGTACACAAATTACAGCTAAACACAACAATTCAATTCGCTGTATCTACTGTGTTTTTAATGGGTAGATAAAGTCAATTCTAGAAAGTATAGAGTAAACAATTATTTTAAAAATAAAATAAAATATACATAATAACTGTTAAATAAAATAGCATTAAAATGGTATGTTGTTTTTATATTTTAGGGTCTGATAATTTGAAGATTAATGTTTTGTCTTGCAAATAGAATTAGAAGTAATCGACTTCTATTGTAGTTTATATGATTTCTTTTGTACCATTTCTTGATTTAAAAAATAAACAATCCAACTTTATTGTGATATATCAAATATATATTTTATAGTGTAAGATTTCGGTCATTTGCAATGCAACAAATAGGCAAAATACAAGTGTTTTTATTGGTGCTCATCTCCAACTTCGCTTGGCATCACTTTTAATCTTTTCGATAAGCTATCGACTGATATCGACTACCACCACAATTAGGGCTAGTACGGAGGCGCTTCGATTACTGGTTCTTTATAACTTTAATTGCATATTAGCAAGTACATAATTAAAAAACAATTTAAATTAACAAAAAATCATTTTTAATTGATTGCAATTATGAATCTTATTGATTTTGCCGTCATTTTAATTGAATTTCCATGACTGAACATTTTAAATTTAGATTTATTTAGATTGCAAATGCGTTTCACTATTTAGGATAACTTTAAATTTTCAACTTACATTATTATTATTAATTATTATTTTCAAGTGTTAATAGTTCACTGACTGTTCATCTTTTGCCTTATTAGCCAATCTATAGGATTAAGTATTTGGAATGCGGTTCTTTCTAACTTGGGCTGGAGCATCTCGATGTTTGCTTAGTTTTTGTTGGCGCACGTTTGTTGTAATTTAGTTTCATTTGTGCATGAAAATGAATTTGTATTATTGTTTGCATTAATTTGCCTTATTAATTACATTTATGCCATTGCCCCAAACCCCATCTAACTTGCGATGCTCTGTTATGCTCTGCTCTTGTCGTTCTCCTCTGTGACTATTATTTTTTTTTTTTCGTTTTTTGCTCTGGCTGTTTCCCCAGTACGCGAAGGGGGTGTCTTCGTGCTGCCCGCCCTCTCTCCCAGGGGGTAATTTGAGCATTGGCTGTGCGGGCAATCAAATAAATAATGAGGCTGCCGCGCTGCTGCTGCTGCGTCGACTGCGACGCCAGCGCACAGTGGTCGGTCTTGTAAACGACAAAAATAGTTATAGTGGAGATATCATGATTATTGTTGCGGAATAGAATAGAAGTTCTGTTGTAGCCTTCTGTGGAGTTTTTGTTTTTAAATTTTTACCAGATATCTATAAAAATATTTTAATACATGTTTTTGCTGTCAATCTTGTGGAAACTTGAAAATGTACAAGTAAAAAATAAATAAACAGTAGAAAACCGTTTAGCTCTGTGGTGGAGTTCTTCAATATTTATTTAAATGTAGCAATAGATTACATTCGCTTTTTTAGCATACTTTTTTCTCAATACAAACTATATACTTATCGATTAATCGATAACTAACATATCCCAGCGACTATAGTGTTCCTGTCGATATAAACATATTTTGGCAGCGACAACTCTACCGTTGTCGATTCAAATATTCAAATATTAAAACATGGAGCGAAATTCCATGAACAAAATTGTTGTTAGTATATCTTCGCAGTTTCTTGTTCGATCGTAAAACAATTTAGAGCCTCAATACAGAATGCTATAGGCTACGTACAGATCAAATGACAAGTCTATATTTTTTAATGGATTGTACCGCATCTTAAAAACACTAAAAACGGCATTCCGATTAAAATATAGTTAAGCAAAGTTGCCAATTTAATTTTTAAATATATAAATCTATGTTCTAAAGAAATGTAATCATGAGAATCGTTTGTGAATACAGCCAAATGTATCAATAAAGTGATCTATATCATTCAAACTGTAAAAATTTGATTTAGGATTTTTATTCTTGTCCATGGAACCGACCACTGTGCAGCGTGGGGAACTTCAACTTTGTTTAATATGCGAAAAACGTTGCAGAACTTTTGCAGCAACTTGTCGTCGACGTCTATGCCAACAACATCACGAACTTTGTCCCTCCGTCTCTATGTCCCTCTGTCGCTCTGTCCATCTGGCCGTCTGTCTCTCAGAATTGTCTATGGCAACTCTCTGCTTTTATTATTTGTTGCTGCTTCTGTATATTTCTATAATTGCCTTTTGCCTTTGTCTGGCCTCAGCGCTAAGTATCTCGTTTCTATGTGAATCTCTAGCTGTAGCTGTCAATGTATCTGTATCTGTAGCTGTATCTGTATCTGGAGCTGCTGCTCCTGAAGTATCTGAAGCGTGGCCGCTGTGCCATTTACAAAATGTTGATTGTTATTCCACTCAAAACTCAAACTTGTCTGCCATTTGCTCCCCATCTATCTAGTAGCTGTAACTGCAAATATAATTTTCTATGGGAGTTTTCTTTTGCTTCGATATTTCATTTCATTCTTGCATTTCATATTTTAATGAAATTATTAAATTATCTGTGACAGCGAGGACTAAGGACATCAGCTGCACTACGTGGCGTATGAGCGATGCAATTATTTACTCATTTCAATTGAAATCAATACAACTGCTGATTTTCTTTGAAGCTGTGTCAGATGTTGTGACTGAGTTGAAGATATTTGAGAATTAATTGGAATAAATTGCACGAAAATTGCAACTATCTTGGAGCAGCATAAAGCATATTCAATTACCAACAAACATATATTAGAGATAAGCATAAATGTGTAATTAACAAAACATAAATAATAAGGCATAAATAAAACTTAATTTCTTGATCTACTTCTGACGCTAAGCTCATGAATTATGTTAAAAATAATAATAAATACATTTTAGGTCTTATGCTCTAATTGCTCTTTCTAAGTTTTTTCGTCAAAAACTTTACTTACTTTATGAATGAATTTATAAGATTTAAAATACTTAATTCATGCACAATTTAAATTTATTTAAAAACAAATGTTGCATCTTAAATGGTTTCATGTCTGAATAAACTCTGTGCACATCTACTAAACTGTATATTATTTCAAAAGGTATTACAGAAAATGGCTGAAATTTGCGCTGAGACAAATTCTGAAACTCGGCGAATGTTTGGCAAGTTATTTGGAAAAGTATGTGCATAAAAGTAGTTTAATATGATTGCTACAACACGGAACACGCAGAGGAAGGATGCGAGCAAAGTATGTGAAATTTATCAACATATGTAAATATTTGAGAAAGCATGTCGTTGCTGCATTGCTCCGCAAGTTGCAGTTGCAGTTGCAGCTGCAGTTGTTGTGCTTGTGGCAAGCAGAAGCAGCAGCAGAAGTAAGAAACTCAAATGTCAACTCGCTGGCTGAAGCTAAAACACTTCAGTGGCAACTTGTGCATAAAACTCGCAACTCGGTGGCAACGCCAAGCCAAAGCGAAGTCAAAGTCTCGCGCACGTCAACCTCAAGCAGTACACTAGGCCATGTTGATTTACACACACACATACCAGAGAGGCAGAAACATATGAGAGGAAAAGAAGCAGAGGCAGAAGCAGCACAACAATAAAAGCAGAAATAACAAACAACGAGCCAAAAGCAAAAAAGACTTCCGTGTTGATTGTTTTGTTTTGCTTGTGCCAGGACGAGAACAGGCATAAAGAGAAGGACGAAGCGGAGCACAAGAAGGAGACGTCAACGTCAACGACAACGACAAACGCCATAAAAAAACCGACTACGTCTGCGAAAATCACTTTAAAAACAAGTGAAAGGAGCACAAGAAGTAGAGCAAGAGAGACAGCAGAGGCAGCGGCAGCGGCAGCAGCAGCGACAGTGTTGCCAGACAGAGTTAGAGACTCGGAGGCTTGGAGACTCGGAGACTCGCAGACTCTGTGAAAGGCAAACCTGTCCATCAACAAAACTATTGCAACAATAAACAAGAACAATTTGACAATTGAAGTGCTTCCCTGCCAAGCAAAAGAAAAGCCAAAGCTAAAGAAAAACACAGAGAAAAGCCAGTCGAACTGCCAAGTAGCCAGAGCGGGGGAAGCTGAAGCGGCAAGAGGCAAGAGTGGCACTGGGGGGCACTTGAGCACAGTTTCCGGTCATTTACACGTACATATGCCGCATATATGCCTCTCTGTATGTGTGTGCGTGCGTGTGTGTGTGTGTGTGTGACTGACACAGTATCCTACATTTTTATTGGCATGGCTTCAGAAACGACAGGCGAACGCCTTGCAGTTGCTGCTCTAATTGTGCCCAAGCTGTTATCTCTTATCTCTTATCTTGACAAGGTCAGCTGGCAGCGGAAGCAGCAAAAAAAAAAAATAAAAGCAAAAAAGCAGCACAAGAAATTGTAGAATCAAATTCAATTTGATTTCACGTAATTGTTTAGTTTTGTTTACACATTGTATCAATTTTCGCAGCGCTCAAAATTTGGCCAACACAATTAGCACACACACACACACACACAGAGAAATACACACACACAGAGTAAGTAACAACAACAATCAGAGCACAACTTTAGCTAAGAAATGTGCTGAGGCAATAAAAACGTGAAAACGCTGCGCTGGCAGCATAAAAGTATGCTACGAATAACGTAGAAAAAAAACAGAAGAAGAAATCAGATGAAGCAGCAAACGAAATAGAAGCAGCACAAGCAGCAGCAGCGGCAGCGACAGTGGCAGCAGGCGTCGCAGCAGCAGCGAATTACAAAAGACACACACACACATACACATACATGCAGACAACTGGACCAACAGCAGCTGTGTTGGTGTGCGTGGCAGCGACGCGACGCCTGTCTTTGGATGCCAACTGCTTTGCACAGACTCCACGTGCCAGAGAGCGGCTGAGAGAGCGCTCGAGAGAGCAGGCTGCAGCGACAGAGGCAGCGACTGCGACGACGGCAGAGGCTGCCTCTGCTGCTGCTCAGCGTTGCCAGAAACAGCTAGATTTGCAATATAAAACAAAAAAATAGTCTTAAATTGCAATAAATAAATATATAAGATAAAATAAATAACACAATAATACCACATAAAATAGAACTAAAAAAATAATATATAACAAAATCTAAATAAAAATCCAAATATAAATTAGAATTATTCAGAAATCAAAATTTATCATATAGCAAAAACAAATATTTAAAAAATATATACATAAATAAAAATGATTAATTACAAAAAGAAAACGAATATACAGTATTTAACCTTAGCTTATAAAAAATCCTTGCTATAATTTAAGTGCATATTTTTTTCATATGTATTTTTTAAGTGGAGAATCCGTATAGCATAAGATTGTACCTTAACAACATATAAATGTATATAAAATGAAGCCGAATTATGTAGCTTTAACTTTTATCTAACTGTAATAAAAATAACAATAATTATTAATTTTTAAATTGATTAACGAGAAGCATACATTTAGGATTTTTGTAACTGAGTTGTACGTGAGCCTTATTAATTCGTTGAACTTGTAGATAGCATTGAGAAATTTTTCAAAAACAACTAAAATAATATGAATAAATAAATAGAATTACGTTTTTTAGTGGTTTCATCTGGTAATCAATTTGAATAATAGCCGGTCTAATTTTTTTCTTTCTTTGAGTCAATTTATCGTCTTTAATTGTACTCAACTTGGAATTGAATTTAATTCATAAATTTAATTTTATGCCTGATATTAATTTTAAATTCTTTGTCGACTGCTCATAAATGACATTAAAATAAATAAATAAATATTATTCTCAAAGCCCCCGAATTAACAGCAGTGCTAAACTTACATTTGTCGTTTTATTAGATTTTTTTAAAGCCTTTATTTGCATGTTATTCCCATATTTAATTTGATATTCAAGTTTTATTTGAATTTTCAAATTATCCGTAGAGTGTCATGACATTAAAATTAAAAAAATAAATAAATATAAATGGGGAAACCCGCTGAATTGGCAACGCTGCCGCTGCTGCTGCCGCTGCTCTCTGCTTGTTGTTGTTGCTGCAGGATCAGGGTGTGGTGAGTATATGCGGCCATTTGTGCTGGCATTCTGTGAGCCGAGTGTTAGGAGCATTGCCTTACCTGCTGCCGACTGCGCTGCTGCTGTCGACTGCGCTACTGCTGCTGCTGTTGCTGTTGCTGCTGCTGTTTAACAAAATTATCGGCTGAGTTTTGAGCTTTGCACTATTTAACTATTAATTTAAATTTATTTAATTATTTATTTATATGCTTATGATATGTTACTACACACACACACACGCACACAGAGGCAGCGCTCACGCACACAGACGCAGGCAGAGAGACACACACACACACTCACACAGAGCCACGCGCGCGGTCAACTTTTTGTTGTTGCTGCTACTGCTGCTGTCTGTTGTTGTTGTTGTTGCTGTTGCTGTTGCTGTTGTTGTGCCTGTGGCAATTGTTGTTGCTGCTGCTGTTGCTGTTTGTTTTACATTTTATAAACATTTAGTGTTGGGTTGTGCCTTTTGTTGTTGTTGCTTAATGCTATTTGCTGTTCTGCAGGCAACACTCAGATTTTCTTTGGCCCTCGTCGCGTCGAGCGCATTTCCGCCTCACAAACCGAACACGTCAACTGTCTGCACCTGACTGAGTTCAACGCGTTGACATCGCTGCCCCAACCGACAGAGACGCAGAGAGAGAGAGAGAGAGATTGCGAGCGAGATGCAGAGAGCGCCAACCATAGAGAGAGAGCGCGCTTCAATCGATGCCAGCGCCGACGCCGTCGGCAGCTGTGGATGCTGCAAAGCAGCAGCAGCAGCAGCAGCATCGGGAGCAGCAGCAGCAGCAAACACAACTTCGTGTTTCGGCCTCGGCTCTGCGCTTCAGTGCTGCCACTTTGGTTATTTTGTGGCCAGATATAGCCACTTTTAGAGAGTTTTTCTTCGAATTCAGCCATTTATCAGTTGTTATTATCAAATTTTAGCCTTTTTATATTTGATCTTAAATTTCTATAGTTTGCAAAATATATATAAAATTTTATTATTTGATTTTTTTTTCCAAAAATATTACTAATACTAAAAAAAAATACTATTTACCTAATGAAGCTATTTTTAAGATTTCTTTAGCAATTTGTAAACATTTTGTTTTATTTATTTGTATTTGTTTATTTTATTTATATTTATATTACTATCAGCTGTGACCAGTCAACAAGAAATTTAAATATACAAATTAGGATTAAGTTTAAAATTGAATATAAGAATTAATTTTCATTAACAATTAAAGATAGTTAAACATAAATAAATAAATTAGCAGCATTTGGGTATTGTTCGCAAATATTGATAATTTGGTAATTTATTTTTTATTTTTAAATATGTAGAATTGTTTATTTATGTGTCCACGTATATACGAATGTATACATACATATAAACTTATATATAAGGTCAACAATTTTATTAATTTGGTAATTTTTTTTTATAATTATATAAAATTATTTTATTTAATTATATTATGCTTTGCTTTTAGTATGTATAGTAACTTGTGCTAGTTATCTCTAATATCTACAAAAAAATATATAAATGCATATATATAAACCTAAATACTAGGGTGAATAGAAATAACGGGGTTATACTCTTCTGGTCGGCAACACTGGCTGTTATTGCCTGTTTTGGCCTAACTGGTACACGCCTCAGCCGCAGCTGGCGTTGGCGTCGCAGTCGCTGTCGCTGCCTCTGCCGCCGCTGCTGCTTTTGTTTTGATTTATTTTTGTGGTAGGTTCTGCTGAGATTGAGGCAAAGAGCAAACACCAAAAGCACGAACACGAACACGAGCACGAGCAAGAGCACGAGAGCACGAGCTGAGCACGAGCCTCAAAAATTTCGCATAACTATGGCTATTTTGAGAATTGGCATTCATTTGCAATTCATAGCCAGCGGCGCTGACCCAGAAACTCCCAAAGGAAACTCTGGGCCATGGTAACTCATGTTGACAACTATAAATAAAACAAGCCAAAGCAATGAGCAGATCTAAGCGCAAAGCAGCTCCTTTTTTCCTTTTTTTTCTTATTATCCTTATTTCTTACTTGTGGCTCTGCAACACTATTTTAGCTTTTTTTTGTAACATAATTGATTAGAGCGATTTTTATTATGCACTGCAGCGATTAAATGGGTAAAAAAAAAGGGTAAGAAATTATTATAGTTTATATATGTATATTCTTGATCAAAACGACGAGCTGAGTCGATATAGTCTTTGAGAAATCACTAAAATAAAATAACTCTTCCACAGATTTTTTTTGCCATATGCTGCCACATAGCTATTAAAAAAATTGCTCCTATCAACCAATCAAATATAAATATCATAAAATATAAATATGTGTTGAAAATAAACAAATAAATACACGTAAATATTTGGTCAGCTACAGTTACCACGGCTGTTGAGCGAGGGGGATGAAGTGGGGGGCTTAGGCCTAACAAAAGGGCTGCCTTTTGGAATTGGCATTTGCCTCTGACTGCAAATGGGATTGGTCTTGGGATTCTTGGCTCTAAAGGGAGTTCCCCTGCTGCCTCTCCCCCCTCTTCAGCTCTCTGCCGCTCTTTGCGCTTTTTTCTGCTTTTAAGCGACGACTCTGCTTTATGCAAACTGCTGCTGCTGCTAGTTATTGTTGTTGCTGCTGCTGTTGCTGCCTGTTTTTTATACCCTGTACCAGTGAAATGCTTCAAAACAGTTTAAATTATTTTGTACGAACGTATGTAACAGGCCAAAAGAGGCGTGGGAGACCTCAGAAAAAATATATATATTCTTGATCAGGAGAACAAACTGAGTATGTCTATCGGTCTAAATTTAAGAGCTATATAAAGCAGGTGCTTGTAATATTTACAATCTTATTTTCAATATTGAATGCCACGCCCCTTTCGCCCGCAAATTCAGTACATTTTATCAAAACTGGTTCATAGCTTAGTAGACGCGCTATACCAAACTATTAGATACTGTGCATGTATTTTTTAACTTTCGTTTAAAATATAGGGTACATAGTATTCTAAAGTCGGGCGCGTCCGACTGATCGTCTCCGGCCATTCTGGTTCAGCATGTGGCTGTGTGCGTAAGCGGCTCATGAATATGTAAATTGTTATTATTGCATATTGTTCAGCGCCAGCTTCTGGCGCACAAAGCCAACTGCCAGCACTTTTTAGAGTTTTGGCCTAAACAGAACCGGCAGCAGGTAAAAAGCAATCACTAAAATTTTTCATCTCAGTAAATAGAAGCCCCGACGTATTCTAATTACCAAAGCGAATCGTTAAGAGATTTCCAAGCTCAATAAAACTTAATGTTTATTAATGTAGTGCTTAATGTTATGTTGGAACAGCAGATTTTATTGTTGGCTTGTAAATTGTACCCAAATCTTAAATGCAAAACGGGCAGAAAAGCAAAAAAAAAATATAAGAATTAAAAATGAAGTTGTAATGCAAATTTAATTACATTTTTCTATTTTCTATGTTGCAATTGCCTTAAAGCAAGTTCAACGGACATATAACAAATTTTATTTTATATATATTTCATATATTTTATTTTGTTGCATACTTTTCAGCGTAGCTGTTGTATGTAGTCATGAAGTTGACCCCAATTGGCTTGAAAACTCCAAATATTTATATTTTTATGCGATAACATTTAAACATATTAAAATAGGATAAACACCTTTCTAGGACAGTTTAATTTATAGTCAATATTTTATGCATAGTAATTATGCAATTTATGTATTAATATTAAATTTGAGGTGCGATAACGCAGGCATGCTGAGATTTAATAGCTGAAAACAGACAGCGTCAAGTTAACTTAGCTAGAATTATTGTCAATAGCAATACCTAGGCAACAAAGTAATGACCGGCACACACACACACATACGTAAACACACACACATACAGAGACATGCTCGTGCTTGTACTTGAAGCAGCCTTGACAACCTGAAACATGCCAAAGAACAAGACATTCGCCGCTTCGCCTCTGATTGGCAGCCCTATAGCAGCAGCAACAGCTCTCGACAATATCATCAGTGTGTGTTTGTGTTTGTGTGTGTGTGTGTGTGTGTGTGTGTGTGTGTGTGTGTGTATGTTTGTATGTATGGCACACGCTGTCGTCATCGCCATCATCGTCATCTATAATAACATCAAACAGCGCTGTCCAGACCAGCCCATAGCAAACAGTGCCCACGTCTATCCCAATCCCATTCCCATTCCTATTGCTATTCCCGTTTCTCGCTTTCCCCTTCCCCCTCTTCCTGTCCTCGCCTTCAATCGCTGTACTCAATCCTCAGTGCCCGTCTCAAACCGAGTCTCAGTACCCAATTCCAATTCCTCTCCCTCTCCCATTCTCAGTCCCCAGTTCACATACAACTCCCCGCTTGTTATCACGCGCAATAAAAACCAACTTGGAATTTTTTGTAGCTGCTGTTTTTTCTAGTATTCTTTTTTTATTCGTTCGTCTATACCCTTTTTCAGGGATACTTGGCTTTTGACTTGAAGCTGATAATGTGTCAAGGCAAGTGGCTATGAAGCAGCTTAACGTTTCATTAGTTCTTTTTCGACAACGAACAGTTTGCATTAAGTCAATGTTCGTTATGATTTATTGCATATTATGGACATTTAGCTCTTTAATTTTAAAAATTATTATTGTGAACTTCAGGTAACAAAATTTAGAATCAAAATAAATTCTAAATGCATGGCGTGAAGTGAATATTATTTTAGAATTATTAAGGAATTATTGCATTTGAGTTGTTAAGTGTTATTGTTTTTATCACTTTTATCATTTACATTATCATTTACTTTCAATTAAATGTATTTGAATTTATTAATTTAATATTCTTTTCATTTCAAATTATATTTTTAATTTTCTGTGTTGACTGACATTAGTTGACAATAAATAAATAAATAAATAAATTGTTAAAAAGTTATTGAATTTTTTGTAATAAAAGAAAACCGAGTTTGTAAATATATTATTAAATTTATAAGTTAGGTTGGTTTTCAAAATTTTATTTTGTGTTATTTATGGATAAAATTAAGATTTAATTCGAGCTTAAAAATGCATGGTACTTCTGTGTTTTTTCGTGGTTAGCGATGAAAAAAAGTATCAAAAATCTATGAGTACCGTATCTAAAAAATTTAAGTTAAGCAAAGTTTAATCATTAGTTTTAAATTTTATACTTTTATTTTTATAAGCTTAACTGGCTTAAAAATGTGCACATCTTAAGTATATACACTTTATGTGATCTACTTTTGTTAATTAATTTTGTTGAAATTAATAAGAGCTGCCGCCGAAAGACATTCACGCATATTCTGTGTTTATTTAGAATATGGCGCAGAAGCTGAAACAAAATTTATATTGTTATTATTCAAAATATTATCTTTTGTGGGGCTGTTGGCAAGTTATAAATTATCAGCACATAGTAGACTTGGCAAATGCTTAATCATTTTAATAGACTCAAACGCTAAGGGCATATAATCTTCGGCAAAAGATAAATACATATACTTACGGCACGAGTGTGCGTATGTGTGTGTGGCTGTGTGTCTATGTGTGTGTGTGTGTGTGTGCGTGTGATTTTTTTGAGCTTTGCTGATGCTTAGTTGATTTTTGCTTCCTTACGATTTTCAAACATTTACTTTCGCTTTTCGCAAACGAAAACATAGGCAAACAGACAAACACACGCACACACAGACGCACACACAGACGCACACAGACACACACACGCACACAGACACACGTATTCAAATTGTTAGGCTTAGCTAGGGTAGGGGGACAGCTGTAAAGGGGCAAACGCTTGTAGGTAGCATCCAAAACACACACACACACACTAATACACAGGCACAAGCCGTGCACGCAGGCGAAAATTGTTGCGGCCCACTGTGCACGCCCAGCAACAGCAACGGCAACGGCAACCAGTGTTGCCAAATTTTTGATTGAGAAAACAGCTTATTATGGGCGAACTACAAACCAATATATAACCGAAAAAATGTGGAAAAAAATAAATAGAAATATTATTTAAAATAAGAAAAAAATTTGATACAATATTATATTATTATTATGAGATAGAGAACTCTGTAACACGACCTACAAGATTCCGTTACTAAAGCCTAAACTACAGCTCGTCTATCAATTCAATATCTCAAGCTAAGTTATTTTTAGGATTTTCCTTCTTTTCTTTCCCAACCATTGTGATACCAATCTTTTAATCTCGCAAGTTTCTTCCAAAGTCGATTTTTATCCTTGTAATATAATTTTTCGCTCTTACTAATGGGAAGAGCAGATCCTATACTCGTTTTAGAATTTCAATTTTGCAAAGTTTTTTGATGGATCAAGAGCAGAAAATAAAAATTGAAAAAAGCGGGTCTATTATTGTGCTCTGCAGGATATTCTACAGTCGGGAGCGTCCGGCTGATCGGCTAGTTCTTACTGGTTTTCAAATTCTTCAATTGTAAAACAATATAATCAGGCATAACTTGTCAAGCTGCCATGAAAATAGGTGAAAACTTGTAAAATTATAAAGTATACACAAACAAATAATATTATTTGTTTTATCCTAAAAATAACAATTTTCCTACTTGATTAATTGTTTTTTATTTTAACAATAATTTTTTTAAAATTAAAGTAAAAAAGAATTAATTTTTAAAAGAATTCTAAAAATTACTGCTTGACGCAGTTTCACAATTTTTTTTAGCAAATACTTTACAAAAACAGTCAAAAGTGACGATAAAAAAGCGTATTTGGCAGCACTGACAGCAACAGTAGCAGCAGCAGCAGCAACGCAGTCAGCGTCGCCTGAATGCGCGTTTAGTTTCAAGTGTTATTTTTGTGCTTGAAGCCGCCACCAACGAGCGGCGTCTCTCTCTCTCTCTCTCTCTCTCTCTCTCTCTCTCTCTCTCTATCGCCTCTCTCGCCCGCTTCGGCTCTGCCCGCACAGCTTCGTTAGCGTCTTCGTCTTCGTCTACGTCTACGTCTTGGTCTTCAGCTTTGGCGACTATGGCGTCGTCAGCGTTACCAGAGCGTCGTCGTCGTCGTCGTCGTCGCCATTGCCGTCGTCTTCTATTTTGGCTGAAGTGCGTAATTGATGTGAAAAGTGGCAACAAACTGTTTTTTATTTGCGCTTGCTTTCAATTTGTTTAAATTGCTGGGCGCTGCTGTCGTTGCTGGGCGTGCCAGTGTGTACACACGTAGCACACACACACGCACACGCACTCGCACACGCACACAGAGACACAGTTAAGCGCGCTGATTGAAGTTTTATTGAATTTAAAATTATACTGCTGTCGCCTCGGCTACTTCTGCTGCTTCTGTCGCTTTCCTTTTGCTATTTGTTTAAAGTTTTCCACACACACACATCCTCTTCCTCTACCCCTCCCCCTCCCTCTACACCAACAAATACTTTGACATGTTTTTTTCAGAGTGTTTTATTGTTGACACAAATAATGTCACTCAAATGTCAAAAAGAGGCCACTGTTTCATCTTGTTCTCGTTATGCTCTGCTCTTCCTCTTCCTCTGCTTCTGGCTCTTGTTCTTGTTGTTATTGTTATTGTGATTCGCCTTGTTGTTGTTACAGCTACAAAGTGCTGAGGTTTGACATACATTAAAGCGAGTTTGTCAGGTGCGTCTAAAAAACTTCTGCCTGCCGTTTTCAGAGCACCGCAAATAGGCCATCGCCAGCCATTGGAATGTAGAGAAGAAAAAAAAATAGCAGAAAAAACAGCGAAAAATCTAAAGACAATTTCGAATTCCTAAATCCACACCATAACAAATTGAGACACTTTTTTAAATGCCTGCGACATTTTACAACACTTAGCGTGACGCTTAAAAGATTACTCTATTCCAATGCGATAAATTTGTTGCATGGCCAAAATATTTGGAATCGCAGACCAAAGCTCAAATAAAGACATATAAAACTAACAAAAATCGAAAGTTTCTTCAGTAGGACGCCAAGTTAAAATGCTAATAATTTTAATAAATTGAGATTAATAAATAATAAATTAGCTATGATGCAAAACGGTTATGATGAGCATAAAAATAAAGCATAATGATGAGTAAAACTTAACTTGAACTTTCATGATTATAATTAGAAAAGACATAACTCTGAAACCCTTTTAAATATTACTTAAAAATCTCATTAAATCGGCTGATTTAGCTCGCTGCCTTTCATTCGCTAAGCAGATTATTGGCAAGCCGGCAACAAAAATAAAGATTGAGTTGACCTCAGTAATCACTGGGAGCCAGCCAGGGGCTATTAACACTTTTGATGGCTCATCGCAGCAGCTGACCCAGAGGAGACAATAAAGTTCAATATTAATGCACCCTTTGACACCGACAAACGACAAACGAGGAGACGGCAGACCAACGATGAGAGAGGGCGAGGAGAGGAGAGTGTAGGGATGAGGGCCAATAGCAACAGTCTCGCTGCCAAATCAGGCAACATAAATATAAGACAAACAGGCTACTTAAACGTAAAGCGTAAAAAACCAGAGCAGCACGAAAAAAACGAGGCGAAAGACGAGAAAATTTTAATGATCTGTCATAAAAGTGGACAAGGGAATGGGAATGGAAGCGGAATGAAGCTGGAGGCTGACTGAAAATTGAGCATTATTTGGAGACCTGACACCAGGGTTAGCTGCCCTGCCCCGCACACCCCCTCACACCCACACATACCCACGTCAATGCCCGTTACACACACATAAAACTGAATTTATTAGCATTGCATACTTTTGAGGGCAATCAAGTAACCAAAGAAGCTCGCCCACGCTCTCTCTTTCTTTCTCCGCCTCTCGGACAGTCAGAAAAACTGTTGCGGCGCCCAAGCCCAGCCAAATATGTGCAAATCCTTTTAAGCACTGTGGCGCCACCTAGCAACCGTTGCTATCAATGTGTGCGTGTGTGTGTGTGTGTGCGTGTGTTTGTGTTGTGTGCGGCAACAATTAATTCCGAAATCACAATAGCCATAAAGATGATGATGCGACTACAATTTGAATGGCCTCTAACCCCCATCGGCCCACTCCAATACATCCCCGCCGCGCCCCCTCTCTACAACCCTCTCTCCTTGCATCCCGCCGCCCCTACAGCCCACACACTGCGCCTGTCAGCAGGGCAGCGCTGTCAAAGACACGACCAAATTGACAACAATGGCGACAAGCAGCGGCCTTAATAAGTAGTAGTTGTAATAGTAGTAGTAATGCCCCCTGCTCCGCACCCTTAGGGGTGGCAGCCATTAAATCAACGCAGGACATCGCAGGACCACAGTAAGAGTACACAGAGAGAAACCATTCTATGCGTAATAATTAATAATACTAATAACAAAAAATTATAAATCAAGGAAAGTTCAAATAATTTGTTTTTCTTAGCAATTTCTTTATTTGCAAAGTTACAAGCATTATTTTTGCATATTTTTGAAAATCATTTTCTAATAGATTAATATTTTCTTTTTTAATAAATTTTAAAATGTTTAACAAAATATCTTTAAAACCAATACTGGTAAAAAAAAATCTAATCATATTTAACTTGGGACAAAAATATTTTAAAATGATTTGTAAAAAAAGATATATAAATGTGTGTCAAAACAAAAATATATTGGAAAATTATTATTTTAGTTAAACTTAGATATTTCTTTATATCAGATCAAAATTAATAATTTATTTATTATTATTTTTGTTTACTGAACTAATAATATTTTATTATCCCTCTTATTTCATTATTAAGTTTGTTTCGATTTGAATTATTAACTTCCGCCTTATTCCCTGCACTCTTCTTCGAAATGCATAATTTTGAAGCACAAATTACTTGATTTTTTTGTGAGTGTAGGGGCAGGGCGGGCGTAGAGCGAATGATAAAGGGATGGAGGGGGACTAGAGGCCTGCCAATGCGGCACAATATATCAAACTTTATGTTGATTTGAGTGGCGCGTCGAAAACTTTTGGACCCTACGATCCGCACAGACAGAAAACTGTAACCGAAACTGGAAACTGGAGCTCTACAAGCAATGGCATGGAGTGCGGGGAGAGGGGAATAGGAATTGGGATTGGGATTGGAATTGAGTTCTTGGTATTGGTTTATATGAATTTGGGTGCCGGCCATGCTTTTATTTCGTGTCATTGTCTCTTTTTATTGATTTATTTCTGCTGTATTTCTGTCATCTTGTGCTTGTCTTCTTCTTGTTCTTCTTCGGCTACTGTGTGTATATTTTTATCATTTCTGTTGGATTTTATTTGTGCTTATTTTTGATTAGATTTATTTATTTTTATTTGTGCTGAGCCGTCGTTTCCGTTGCGGCTGCCGATGAAATTTAATAATTCCACTTAATGCAATAATAATTTCGTCGCCTTTTGTTGGACAACAGGACAACGGGACAGGACACCAGAACAGTCATGGGATCAGCATCTTAAGGAAACCTTGTTGTTCTTTTTCTTTTTGTTGTTGTTGTTGTTGTTGTCATCGTCATCATTTGTGTGTTGGCCGCATAATTTGTGCGAAATTTGTCAGATTGCTGGCACATCTCGAGGCGCTTAAGTCTGAATAATAGCACCAGACTGCCAGACTGCCAGACTCTAAGCATCAGCAGATGATGGAGTACAACAGGGGCAATAAGTGAGCGGCAAGGGTGGAGGGGGGCAGGGGGGGTAGGCGGCATTTGTAATATGTTTTATTTGACTTGTAGCAGCTGCAGGCTGCTCCAGCATCTATACACTTTTGGGGTAATAAACACGCAAAAAACTTCCAAGTAATTGACGCGCTTCTCCCCAGAGGGGGGGAGGGATGGGGCGAGGGGCTGCTGATTACAATTCGCGCTCGATGCGCTTTGGTAATTGTAGTAAAATGACTGCCAAATAGTAGGTAAATAAATAAACAGAAGCAGCCGGAAGTGCCAGCGAAAGAGGCATCCATAGAAAGAGAAAGTCAGAGGTGTGAGTAATGGACTTCAGTTATAGATAAAGATACAATAATGAAACAATTGAGCTAGGCCTAATGGTTATTGGCATTCCTTAATGTACACAGCGCAGCGGAAGAAAATTAAAAAAGCAACATTTAAATAGTTATTTTTCTTAAAAGACGAAATAAAGAATTTTCCACAGCAATCGAATATCTTCTCTATTCTAAGATTTATACAATATTAAACTAAATTTGTTTATATTTAGAATTTAGAATTTTCATATCTTTCACGTAGTTCAGAAAGCCAAGTTCATCTACATCATCCAAATTGTATCCTTTTCTAATTGATTTGATTAGGTTATTGGATGATTTTTTTTTGACCAAGTGTCTCACTTACAATTTACTTTCCGCAAATAGTAGAGTTTTTAGACCCTGTACTTTAAAAAAGTAAAAGGGTCTATTAATTTAGTGCAAATGACAGCTGTGTGTAACAGGCAGAAGGAAGCGTGGTAGACCCCACAAAGTATATATATTCTGACTCAGGACGACGAGCTGAGTTGATATAGCCATGTCCGTCTGTCCGTCTGTCCGTCTGTCCGTCTGTCTGTCTGTCCGTCTGTCCGTCTGTCTGGTGTCCGTATGAACACCTAGATCTTAGTAACTAAAAGAGCTAGAGTCGCCGCTTTTCGGTAGTGAGGTTGTCCGATGTCTTACGCAGATCAAGTTTGCTTTAGATGTTTAATATTTCGCCTTCTTCCTCCGCGAATTATAAAAACACTACACCCCTCTCAAAAATTTTAAAAACTAAAAGCGCCATAGCAGCCACAATAACAAAGATATAGACTTGAAATTTGGCATGAACGTGGTCTATGGTATTCTCCACCGATGCTATAACTTTATTTTTGATTTGAATTGGAAATAGCGATGATATGCCAAAAACAATTTTTTCCAAAATGCGTGTATGTGCCACAGCAGCCACAATATAAAACCTAGAGACTTGCAATTTGAAATATACGTAGCCTATAGATTTATCCGACGATGTTGTAAATTACATTACAATCGGACAAGAAACAGCGAAGTTATGTAACAAACAATTTTTTTATTAATGAATGTAAGTGCCACAACAGCCACAGTTTAAAAGCTACAAACTTGTGATTTGGTATGTTCGTAGCCTATGGCATTCTCCATCAATGCTGTGAATTACATTGCCAACGCAAAAGAAACAGCGAAGATAGCGCAGACAGAGAAGCCGCCTAGATCTTGCAAACTATAAGAGCTAGAAATACCATTTTTTGGTATTTATGTTCTCCTATGCAACCATCAGATCAAGTTAGTATGGGTTTTTTGATAACTCCTCTCATTCTTCCGCTAACCGAAAAACCAATTTAGCAACAGTTTGCAGTTTTAAAGCTCAAGTTTTAAAGCTAAAGATTTGGGATGTGGCATGTAAGTAGTCTATGACAATTCCCATCGATGCTGTGAATTACATTACGATCGGATAAGAAACAGCGGAGAAAACACAAAGTACAGGGTCTCCTACAGTCGGTTGCGTCCGACTGTAGCTCCGTCCTTACTGGTTCATAGTGGAAAACCCACACAAAACTAATAAATATAATAATTAAATGTAAAAAACTGTATACAGTTTAAAATTACCACAAAAGCTTGACTCAACACCCTACCAAACAGCAGGCAATTGGCATGGCTTCAACTGAAATACGATTTCATATTCCGTATATCATAATTCACAACTTACAACTTTATGCGTTGAGAGTGACATTCCAACAGCTCTACGAATCAGCATTAATGCACGTATGTGTGTGTGTGCTGGCGCTTGTTTTGGATTTTATGGGTTTTGTGGGTGGCGCACAGTGCGTATACGTAATGCGCTCAGTGTGAGTGATTTTAGTGAATGCTGTGGCATGCGTGCGTCTCTCTCTCGTTGTTTTTGTTATCGCTATCGTTGTTGTTGTTGTTGTGGTTGTTGTTGTTGGCACTTTATTATTGAATATGTCGTCGTGGCCATTTGCATAATTGATCGGCAACGATGCGCGAATCGCAAACGAGCATTGTAATCGGCTGCGAGTCAGTCGATTTCAGCATTTTGCTAAACAATAAAATGTCAGTGCGTGACACAAGGCTTTTCCCCTGACAAGTTGAGTGCCTGTGCCCCTCCCGCGCTCCACTCCGCTCCCCTCCGCTCCCCTCCGCTCCGTTCCCATCCACAAAACACCCCACAACACGCACAATCTTCAGCCTACCTATCCCTAGTTGAGGTTTTCCTTTTTTTTTCGGGGAAAACAATTTTGTTTTTCTGCTGATGCACAGCAATGTATGACGACAGGATTCAATAATTGATGCACATGTGCTCGCTGTGCCTCTGCGCCTCTGTTTCTCTGTTTCTCTGTGTCTCTCTAGCTCTGAGGCTGTGTGTGTGTGTGTTTGATTTATGCGCGTCCTCGCCTGCCATTCAATTGTGCAAATCAATTACAATAATCGACGCACGCAACTTGAAGAGGGCGTCGAACGGAATAGATCAAGTATGCCAGCCCAGCCACAGTTAAGTGTGAAAAGTGAAACAAAATATGGAAAAACAAGAAATTTTTCAAATGAATCGGTAGCCAGCAACTGTTTATATGTAAAGTCGTTGAGATAGATAAAACTTTATTTCGAGAAATAGTGGGAATGTATCCATAAGTCAAAAGCCTCCTTCATAGACCCTTCAATTCACATGCTAAAACTGGCAAAATCATGATCATCAACGATCAGGTTGAAATAAATAACCCTAGACTACTAATTCCGAATCTAATTACTATATAAAAAATTGAATTACGTAAAAAAACACAAGATTTAAAAGCTATATATGAAGTAACTGCCAAGCTATCCTTTTATATTATAATCTTTAATTCTAATTACTCTAGCTTAAAAATTCTATTTAAGCTTATCATAATATAAATGTGTTCTTTAAACACTTTTTATTGCTTTAAATTTAATTTTAATTAAGGCTTCAATTTAGTTTAAATCTGGCTATTTGTAGCAACGCTAAACTACTGCTTTTAAATTTTGCTGTCCCATTTTTAGTGGTAAAATAATGCTTAAATTAAATAGCGTCTTTTTTTTCCCGAGTTAAATTTTAGACCGCCTGTATACTTAGCGTAATAATTGTTTAATTTGCCACAAATTATGGCACTCTGTTGCATTTAATGATAATTGCGAATATTATATAAATATTTTGTGGCACATATGGCAGACTGTGATGGCTGCCATTGCCTTTAATTGTGGCTGGGGTGGCAGGGGCAACTTTAAAAGCTTTCTTCAAGCATAAAATGCTTCCAACTAATGACTCAAAGTCAACAGCGCGTGGCATTTGTCCACAAACACGCAAACACAAGCACACAAACATAAAGAGAGAGGGAGAGAGAGAGTTAGAGAAAGGGAGGGGAGAGAGACAGTCACACATACTCATGCTTGCTTATAGCACCGGCAATCAGTCAGCCTCAAATTGTTTCTAATTAAGACTCTGGCTCTGGTTATAGAACTCCGCACTCTGGCCGCCATTTTTGCCCGTCCCTGGGTGGGCCGCTTCAAAATGAAGGCTTGGGCCGCTCGCCTCGCCTTGTGCTGCGCAGTCAAGTGTTGTCTATGGCGACGCCAAACACGCTGTCCGGACGCAGTTACATGGCCTGTTTACATGCACAGTTTGTTGCACACACACAACCGCACAAACAGAGCTGGGAGACGAGAGAGAGACATGCAGCTGTTGTGTGTGTTTGTGTGTTTGTGAGCTGTGTCCGTTACTCGAAGGAATTTAATTATAACTTCTGTAACTAATTTCCGTTTTTGGCAATTTGGCAAACGGATGTGTGCGCATATGTATGCAAAAGCCAGACAAAAACGAAACAAGGCGTCAGGGCTACAGAGCAATCGAGTAGAGACAGAGACAGCGATACATAGAGCAAGAGAGGAAGAGAGAGAGAGAGAGAGAGAGTGCGTAGGCAGAGCCACCAGGGATTGGCGGGCAGCAAACGTTGCACAAATTAATATTTAATGCAACCAGACACACGAGTCTCGACGGCTGTTGCCAACTACTCATTGAATATTACGCATACGCAGCGCTGGACAGCTGCAAAAAGGAGAAACAGCTAGACAGACAAACAGCGAAATGATAACCGTGCAGTTACTCTGTAAATGGCTTTTGATTCTTTCCTTCATTTAGTTGTTTTGATGCCATTATAAATTGTACTTTTTATTTAATTTTTTAATTTTATTTGAATGATTTAACTTTTTTTAAACTTAGGTATAATTTGTATTTTAATTTCTGCATAAAATAAATTAATAGATTAGGTTTAATAAATAAAGCAAACTAAATAAATAAAGTTCTCATGAGAGATTTCACCTCAAAATCTCGAACAGCAACAAGATAGAAGATATTCAAAAGCATTTTAGCTTTTACTGACTTTAAAAGGCTCATTTATTAAATTTCAAAGAATTATATGTATTAAATTATAAATATTTTATATTTTATGTGAATAAAAACGTCCTGCGCTGTTTGTCTTTTATTTACATTAAATTAAATTTGCAAAATTATTAAATTTAACAAATTGTTTGAAATTTGCACCTCTCTTTTTAGATAAAGCAAGAAACTGCATCAAGTATACGCACTGGTGTACATATTTTCAAGATTAATTGCTAGTTTTGCTTACATTTTGGACTACTCCATTCGATAGCTAGGCCACCCTATTGCGGACGTTTGCTAGTGGCTATAGGGTATCAAAAAATAGCGGGAGACATTGGCAGAAAAAAGTTTTGAGCCCGCTGTGACAGCAATGAACACGTAGCCGGCATAAACATCATCATCAGCGGCATCAACATTATCATCAGCGTCATTTACGTGACTTGCCATGTCCATTAGGCCGCAGCAGTGGAGAGGGTGGAGGGAGGAAGGGAGGCAGAACAGCCAATACAACAGGGCTAACAACAGGGCTGGCAACGTGGCCCAAAGGATTACAGCATCCCAGGGAGTTATTAGACCTATCAGCGTTTGGCTAACAACAACAATATAATATTTATAAAACTTTTTGTTGTATTTACTTTCTGTTGTTGTTGCTGCTGTTGCTGTCAGAAGTTTGGTGTCGGGTTTAACCCGCTGCGCAGCTTAACCCCACTTATGGACCAGAGCTAATTTAAAGTTTGCTTTTATTTAAAATGAAAATGAAATATTTGCAAAAAATACAAAAGAGCGAAGCGAGAGAAAAAATCAAATTGCTTGGCAAAAAGGGACAAAGCGAACATCGGTAGGGCGACATCGAGGGTCCTTGGGGAAACGTACAATTTTTATTTGCACTTTTGATAAATTAATTAAAAGCGAACAAAGGCGCACGTGGTGGTGGGGGGTGGAAGGTGGGAGGTGGGAGGTAGGGGCGAGGATAGGCAGGCGCAAATCTTTAAAATAATTAATTAAATAAACGGGGGCGACATGCCAAACAAATAGCAAAAGAATGAATAAACGAAAACGTAAAACGAACACAAAATAAAAAGCAGAAACGCACACACACACACACAGAGATACACAGCGAGAAAACCGAATAGCAAATGATGAATGTGCGCCAAAGAGTGATGGCAGGCAGGGAGGAAGGGGAGCATTGAAGAGAGCTGAAGCCAAAAACTGAAACGAGCTAAAATTATGGAAACCAACTGACACAGAAATCCATTTTTCATTTTGCAGCCAACAGCAAAAGAGATGGGCGGCCATTTGATGTGGGCGTGGCACTTAAAGGGATGCCGCTCGGACTACAGAGGCCGACGGACCGACTGACTGACAGACGGAGGGACTGCAGAGACTGAGAGTCCGTAGGCGCTGAGCTCGGGGACCAAGCCTTTTGCCTACTTATTTATGAGCTTGTATGTTGTAGTTGGTCAAACAAAAAACGCCACAACAACAGCAACAACAGCAACACCAACAGCAGCAGCAGCAGCACCAGCAGCAGCAGCAGCAAAATACAACAAGCAAAAGGGGTACAGATTACAAACGAAAAATAAATAAAAAGCAACAGCAGCAAATATGCTGCCATTGCATTGTTGTTGTTGCCTTTGTTGCTTTTGTTGTTGCCATTCGCTTATTGTTGTATTTGCTACTATTATTGTTGCCGTTGTCGTTTTGTTGCCACTGCCACTGCTGCTGGCGTGTCCGAAAAAATAAGGCAACAACATGATATCAATTTGTTGCCTTATCGAACTTTGAATGCTCTAATAAATAAATCAAATATTATATGCAAAAGTTGCGCAAGAAACAGCTCGAAATTTTGCGCAATAAACAGTTTATTATATTAAAAATAAAATAAAAACGTTTTCTAATTTAATAAAAAATTTATTTGCACCATTCATTATCATTATCATTCATATAATTTCTATATTGCTGGGAATTTTAACATAATTTAATAAATGTAAGGATTGAACACAATTTACAAAATATCAGTAAGACTTATTTAATTATTTTGTTGAATATTGAAATATATTTCTATTCTGTTATATTTATTAATTTAACAAATAGATTTTGAATTCTAAGGCATTTATTATTTTTATATTATTTAAACAACATTTTATTCGTATAGTAATCTGGATTTTAAACTGTTTTTTCAATCTGCTCCTTAGTTTATTATAAAGATGTTTAGCTTGTAAAAAACGTCAATCAAATTTTTTTTTATATGTAACCCATATTATTCAACCAAAAATTTCGTATTTTGTTTTTATGATAGTATTGAATGAATAACTTAAATAACATTTTATTTTGATAATTTTAAAAGATTGTGTGTCTGGTGCTTGACAACCAATCCAGTCTAATTTTTATTGATTCTTATTTATACTACGAAGAAAAATCAGTGTTAAAGCCAACAGCAATAAAAGGCGTCTAGAGAACATATTAGATAAGTTTTCAACTCCACCAACTAGTCGGTAGAACTTTATATAAGCTCAACTTTATAGATGCCATACATGCCACACTCTCTACTGCATTTCACCATAAAACTTGATGCCTTTTAATTATAAAGATTGGAATGTAAGTTGCAGTTTTATCGGCATACTTCATACACCGATTATAATTACCCATATAGATGCGCAAAAACAGATTGTCTGAAATATGATATTTCCCCTTTTATTACTTTTATTACTTTCTGCCAGCGAGGGCATCAAAAATGCCTCAGTCAAAGACCTTTTCCTATATATATTACTCTTTTGGAGTTTTTTTTATTTTTTTTATATATTTTTTTTGTTGGTCTTTGCCTTTGCCATTGTCTGTGAAATTACGTATACGCCTGGCAGCGCACAGCATACAGGCCGTTGGCAGAGCGAGTGTGTGTGTGTGTGTGTGTGTGTGTGTGTGTGTAGCATGCAAACAAAAGACGCTTGTCTGTCAGTTCGAACTTGAAAAACTTTCTGCGTAGAGGCGACAAGGGAGCTGCAAAGGGAGTTTAATACAAAGAGAAAGGGGGAGGGCGGGGTGGGGAGAGATGTATGCAGAAATGAGTTGTAAATGTCGAAAGTGCTTGATATGCCGTAGACAAGAAATTTTCAAATGGCAGCAATCTGCAAAGCAATTTTCCAAAAAACGCAGAGGAGACGCAGCACAAGAAATGGAAATATGCGCAATAATTTACACTCCAGGCAATTTTTGCTACAACTGCCGCCATGTATTTGTGTTTTGTTGTGTTTCTTTATTTTGCCAGTGTTTTTATTTATTTATTTTTATTTTCTGTTTGTCATGACAACTCTGCAGCGGATGAGTCTCAGCCCAAGCCTCCGTCTCCGACAGAGGCAGAGTTAAAGGCAAAAGCAGCCTGAGCGTGAGCCTGAGCGTGAGCGTGAGCCGGAGTCCTGGCCATGTTTGTGTGTTTTGGCTGTAAGCAGCTGTCAGTGATTTCTGACAAATTGATTTGACAGTCGACAGGCGACCAGCACAACGGGTGGCGCAGGGAGCGCAGGGAGCGCAGGGAAGCAGGAAAGCAGGGGCAGGATGAGGGCATGTGAGCAGCAGCAGCAGAAACAACTCGAGCGTGTGCTAAAAAAGACAGTAAGCAGGGAGCAGATCTATCGGTCGGAAGGCAACAGTCGAACGTTACCGACAGTAGGAGACCCTGCAGGTTGTGTAAACACAACAAGCGACCAACAAATTGCATGTAACATATCTTCAGTGTTTCTTATGCAATCGTAATGCAATTTACAGCGTCGATATAGAATGGCAGGTCTACAAATTTTAAATTTTTTTGTGGCTTGCAGGAAAATGTGGGAAATTCATCAAAAATAAAAAAAAAAAAACAAAATGGATTTGCTAGGATTGCATAGGAGAACCTACACACCAAAAATTGTGTTTCTAGCTTTTTTAGTTGGCAGACTTTGTTTGGTGTTTATATGAATAGACACAGCCAAAAATTTTCCATTTTTCACTTTCACTAATTTAATAGACCCCTTTGCACTTTTTAAGGTACAGGGTCTTCAAAAAAGATGAAAGCTGCTGCTGCTGCTCCTGATACTATGGCTGTTGCCATGTCTCTATGCAATGCGTGAGAGCTGGGCGCGCTCTCTAGCCACACAGCGAGAGACAGACTGCCGCTCTAGAAAGAGAAAGAGAGAGAGAGAGAGAGAGAGAAAGCGAAAAGAGTAGAGCAGAGACAAGCTGAGCTGTCGTAAAAGAGTTGTTTTGCCAACAAAGAGCAGCGCGTGGTGAGTATGTTTTATGCATGCGTGTGTGTAGAGGAGACTCCGTATGTTTATGCTACGAATTGCATGAATTCGCAAATACGTGAAACCAAAATAACCCTCAGAAGGAGACGTGAAATACAAATATCAGAGTTGCCAGACGGGCAAAACAACAAGCTTTCTCAGCTGCTTTTAATTAACAATAACAGTGATGCAGCTGTTTTGATTAAACCACAATGTCAAAGCTTGAAACCATTATTTTTATATTTAAATAAAATATTTGCAATCATTCTTAATTTTGGATAACATTTATTAGCAATAATGATCATAATAATTTATATAAATACATATGGATGCCTTGTTTAAACGAAAGAAATGTAATAAATATAATCTGTATGACTATTTTTCGCCTGATTTCCCGCCGAATTTATAGTCAACTTTCTCTTTTAAAACAGAGTTCATGATTTGCAGCTCGTGTGAACGCAGCGCGTGTGTGTTTGTGAGTGTGATATTGTTTTGCTGCAGTCAGTTACCTGCTGATTGACATAAACAACTGATTGACTGACTGATTGACCGACTGACTAAACACACGCGCACAGACAGACCTAAACAGCTGAAGAGAGATGCGGAGTGGGAGCGTGAGAACAGAAGATTGCAAGAGAGCGTCAGCGAATGCTGGGGGAAAAAAGAAACAAAAAAAAAATACTCTCCAAGAGTGGCAGCTGCCAGTAACAATCACATCGCATGTCAGTTTTTATTTATAAACTGTGCAAATAAAACTGTAAATCAACCAAGCGAAACACCCACGCAGCAGCAGCAACATCAGCAGCTGACCTACATAGAACCGTTATGGAGCAGGGCGGAGGAGCTTATCCTCTTTGTGGGGTAACGGTAGTTGTGGCTGTGGGGAGAGCCGAAAATGGCTACCACAAATCAAACAATTAATTTTGCTGTCTGAAATTCCAGCACTAAATCAACAGTCAAACAATTGAACCATTTAACTATGTAAATAAAATTAATACGAAACGCCGCAGGGCGTGGCATTGATAGGCACAGAGAGAGACAGAGAGAGAGAAAAAAAAACAACAGACTGTGAGAGAGAGGGAGCTGCATAAATGGACACCTTATGGACAGCGAGAGTTCACGAAAAATCCATTAAAAAGCAATCAATATATGGAAAACAAATGCCAGTCACTTTTGGGCCCTCTCCCCTCTTGCCAAAATCTAGTTAAGAGCCCCGAGCGACCCCACCCCGTCTAGCATAATCTGAATTTACAAGTAATTTACCTAACGCAGCAAAAATTGAAAAATGTCAAAAACGCAAGCGAAACAGAAATAAAGCTTGGCAAAACAGCGGGCGGGCTCCAAACGCAAAGCAAGAAAATGGCGAGCATTAAAAAAAAAAAATTAAAAAAAAAAATATAAAAAAAATAAACACAAGTCTCGGCTATTAATGACCAAGACCCTGTTCGAGGTGAGACAGCCTAAAAAGAAGGAATATATAAACGGCATAATAGACTGTATATCAGTGTTGCCAAAACAAGCTATTTTTGCAGGAAGACTTTTCAAATAAAACTAGAAAAATATGCAAGAAAAAAATACTAAAAAGTTGCGATTAGATTTAAGAATAATCATGCTTTTATTTAACAATTGAGACCAAAATCTATGCACTTTTTTTAACAAATGCTCTTCAAAAACAGCTGGATTTGACGGGAAAAAGGCGTATTGAGCAACAATGCTATACATATCTGTACATATCTCTATATATATATATGTATGTACTCAGTAAGGTATGTATATATGTAGGTGTTACACGGTGAGTTGCTGTTTTTGCTGCGCCTGGCGTTGACCTGATTTCAGTGACGTCATTTGCCCTCTGCACCGCCCCCTTGCACAAGGCACACCCCTCCCAACGCCCCCTTGGCTCTGAGTTATTCGCACTGAGCTCTGCCAGCATCCACACAGAAATGCAATGTGGCAAATGAGGTCGATGCTAAGCACTTGAAGAAGACGCTGCTCTTGCTGCTCAACTGGCAATGACTCGCTTTATTCGAATGTATACGAATACTTGCAAGTTAAGCATTTGTTTCACTTCAACATTACAGAAGGAGTACAGCAAAATTTAACTTAAACATAAATAAAAATTTGTTTTTGTTTTGTATTTTATTACGAGATTCCAGTAAAGTTAAATTTAAAGTTAATTTGTCGATGAATTATATCAAACCTTAAACATTAATTCTATGTGAATCTAAGTAGATAGTTTTCGGGCCTAAAATTGAATTTCTTGCTATTTTGAAAAGAGGATTGTAAAAACTACCTTCAAGAATTATTGATAATATCTTCATAATAAAAAATTTATACAAAATTTAAAATCGGAAACGAAAATTGGTTCTAAAGTTTTACAATTCAACGATTTGTTTATGCAAAAAAGTAAATTGCAATTGAATTACATTCTCATTACTTGCACAGTTTCTTTGATTTATGCAGCCATTGCTTGCAATGAACAGGCTAAGTAAACCCAGAGATATAAATGTTCTGACTATAAAAAATAGGTATAAAATGCTATTAAGAGTTTTTGCACTCATTTTGCTTTGCTGCAAGCCACTATTATATCCTGATTGAGTCATACTTAATGGATGTCTGGTATAATGAAATGCAGTAAATTGAAGTGAATGTGGGCCAGAGAAGCGCCAAGAGATGCCGCTAAGTGAGTAAGTAAATTATTATGATAATACTACCGGCTAGAAGAAAAGTGCAGCATTAAATTGAAACTTCTTAATTAAAAACTTGCAGCATAAAAAATACAAAGAAAATGATAAAAAAAAATGGTGAAAACTAACGTGGCAGCAAGTAGGGACAGTCTACCTTTGGAAGCTGCAAATCAGTGTGAAGGAAAATAAACCGCTTAAGGACTTGCGACTTGGCGCTTTCAAAATAACAAGAAAATCGCCTGCAGTCGAGTGTAGCACTCGCACACAAGTCCAGGCACAGACTGTTGCTCTTGTTGTTGTTGTTGTTGTTGTTGTTGTTGATACTGCTGTTGTGGCATGGCGGGCGGAAACGGCATGGCGGCAATGGCGGCAGGGCGGATGTACTGGCCAGAGCATTGGTTCACCACAGCGACCAGTTAGTAGCAGCACTGGAAAAAAATTCAATTAAAAGCAACAGCACGTAACTGAAACTTTTCTTCTTCTGCTCTCTTTTTTATAGTATTATTTTCTCCCCTCTCTTTTGCTTTTTTTTCGCAAGTTTTGTATCTTTTGGGCTGTGTTTTTACTCCTTGCCGCATGCCAAGTTTATGCGTTGAACTGCACGAATTGCCGCACATGTGACATTAAAATAACAGAAAATAAAAAACTGTAATCTTAAAGTAAAGGGATACCATATAAATTAATCCTAAACATATACCTCTTGTAATACCCTCTTGTAATTGCTTTGTTGATTGCATTTGATTGATAAATAAACAAATTTATAAATACATATAAATTGAAATAAATAAATTCCCCTAAATTACCAAGTCTTCAGTCTCATTTCGGCATATTAAATACATGAATTGATGTTTGTGCACACACTTTGAAGAGCAATTCGTGAATTGAATGCACTGTGTAAACGCAGCATCATGCGCTCTAGCTGTGTGTTTTCCTTGCTGAAGCAGCTGCCCTTAGGGCACAGACAGTGAGCGCGACGGCATCACGCTTCAGCTCTAGCCATATGCACAGCATAGTCACAGCCAGAGGCGTGGTGCAGGAGGGTATAGAGGGGTGCAGAGGGGGGCAAGTGGAGATAGTGGGGATAGCTGCTCCACCTACTGAATTATAAGTTTGGTGCCAGCTGTCAGTTACGCTGAGCTGTGAGCTGCTTGAAACTTGCAGCGCTTTTCATCTAGCAGTTTTCCCATTTTTTCCTCGGCTTTCTCTTAAACTCTCAATCTCCCCTCTCTCATTCACTCTCTCTTACTCTGTCTCTTCTCTTTCTTCTTGATTTTTGTGGCTAGAAAATTGAATGGCTGCAGCTGTAAATGGCCGCTATCAGTTATTGGCAGTACATGTCCAATAAAAGCCAAAAACTTTAGACTTCCTTTAGAGCACAGTGACTTCAATTCATACGCCACGTTGGCCGAAGTTTATAAATTTCGTGGCACATATTAAATAAATTACAGACTGCAACTAATTGAGATTAATAAGTGCGCATTAAGTTGAGTTATCTGCGTACTCAGCATTCGTAATTTCGGTAATTAAATGCCATAAGTATTGTCTGAAAATGCAAGCACCACGCGTAATTAGCGAAAAAGCAGTTTTATTTTTTATTTATCCATTTTATTTTATTTTGTTTTTGTTTTTACTTTTTATACATTTAAAACTAGGTTAATAAAATGCAGACTCTAAACATTTGGCTTAATTAAAGAGCAGCTCTAACTTCAACTCGTCTTCTTATTTCTGCAGTTTCTAGCTAATTAAGCTGCTGAGTTTTATTTCTCTACAGTGGCTGTAATACGTATACGTACATATATGGAAATACATTAAATACATGCTGCTGGTTATAATCTGAACAAGGGTTAGCCTCGCCATACACATAACGATATGCCAACACCTACAGTCGAGCTAATTTACGGAGCCCTGGTTCCTTTTCCCACCATAACACTCAACTCATTTATCTGTGTGTCTGTTTATATTTATATGCATGTATGTATCTGTGTTTGTATCTCTCTATGTGTGCGTGTGTCCCATAGGCAAGCGTAGATGAGTGCGCCTCTCAACACTCGGCCCTCGCCTCTAATGAAGCGCAAATGTTGATGTAAAAATTTAATTTAGTTCCTAATCCGAGGCACACACGCATGACCATGACCATGATGGCCACGCCCACATGGGGCATATGCGTGTGTGTGTGTGTGTGTGTGTGTATGTGGCAATGTTTATTCAACGTGTGGCTGGCTGCGTGCTTACCTTCTAATGTGTGCGTGACGGGAAGCCATGGCAGTGTCCACATTGTATGCGTCACACATTGCGTATACGCAGCGTTGTCTTTGCGAAAAATAATAAATGATGCGCCACGTACATGTATTAAAAACAAAGCGCAGAAAAAGCGCTGACAGCTAAGGCCGGCCGACACACAGTGACTCCCATAAAAGCTCGCACACAAAGCAAAAGCTAAACAAACTCGGCTCAACTCAACCAAATGGACAGCCGGACACACAGACGGCGGCACAAACACTGCGATGATGCCTCACCCGGATGGGCATTCAATGGTTTTAGTTGCTGTTGTTGCCACAATGCAGCAAGGTAAAACTAACAGCAGCAGCAGCAGCGACAGCAGCGACATCGGCGTGTCCTGCACAGGTTGTCAGCTTGGCCCATAACCAAAACAAACAGCGTAAAGCCAAGGGAGCCAGAGCTGTGGCAGGGGCAGTGGAAGGGGCAGGTTAGATGAATGTGCCACAGATGAACAACAGGGGAATGGGGCCAGAAAGTTGGGGGGGAGGCGACTCCGTGTTGTTCGCCCTATGTGCGCTCGTTGCTCGGTTCTTTCTCGACTTGTTTATGGCTTTGTTTGCACTTTTGTTTATGTGTGTACTGTTTTAAACGCTTCGAGTGTACACAGCGAGAAAAACTAGGCAAATGAACTATGGGATTACAACTTTTAATATATATTGGTGGGGTAAAACTTTGCAAGCATCGTCATTCGATTTATTCATGCATATCGAAAACAACAAATCGAACATATGAGGACAGTGTATAACCAGTACCTATCCACAGCTCGCGTTACGCGCTCATCTGTAAAGAATTTTATTCAAAAAAGACAGAAATTAACAGATATTTTTTAAAATGACAAAAAAATCAGAACAAATTATTCTTTGTTCACAATCAAAAATATATATAAATATATTTTGGGATCTGCCATGCCCTATTCAGCCTGTTTTCAACTATTTCATAGGTTCAGCTTATAAATAGAACAAATCTGTTAGCAAAAAGGAGAAAGTGGCCGAACTGCTTAAGATCGATTTGCTCTTCATAGAACTCGGAAATTTCGCTATATTTGTTTCTTTTTTCTCGACATCGAAAACGGAGTGTAAATGCTTATAATGATTTTCCTGGAGTCATACTTGAAGAACGTTGGTGTTATATCCTATATTTGTAGTACTTTTATTTGCAAAAAGGGTTTTTTGCAGTGTACAGTTGTTCATGACGAGCGACACGAAACTACCTTTAGCACCTTTAGCTCCAATCTTGGACATTGCCAGGCCAACAACAACAACAACAACGACAACAGGCAATGACATCAGCTGACAGTTGCAGTGATTTTAAGCGTCCATCAAAAGCGCCTGTTTGACATTTAATTGCTGTGCATTATTGTTGTTGCTACTGTTGCTGCCGTTGCCGTTGTTGTTGTTGTTGTTGTTGTTGTTGCCGTTACCTGACCGGGCCAACAGCGGCGCCATCATCATTATCTTTCAAATCATTATCATGCCGGGTTTTGTTTGCCTCTGCGGATGGTCCAGGCCCATATTGTTGGTTTTAGCTGTCTGTTTGTTGTGCGTGTATGTGTGTGTGTGTGTGTGTGTGTAAGTGTGTAAGTGTGTGTGTTTGTGACCAACTCTTAACACGAATCGTAAAAGCCCAAAGCCAAAGTCATGCGGCTTTATTGCACATTTCACGGCATTGCGACAAAGATTACACACAGCAGCCATATACGGCTAACAGACACACAGACACACACACGCATACATACACTCACCAACATATACATATACATATTAGGGTTGCACTTATCAGTTGGGGAAAAACAATGTTTTAACCTGATCTTTTAACGGTTGGAGCTCAAAAAATTAAATTAAAATTAAAATTACAAGCTATACCAATATTAGCCCTTTTGACTAAATGCTGTCAAGTTTGGTTTTTTCTGCATAATTTGCAACACAATTCGTTGAATTCTGAAGATTAAAAAACAAATTTTAAATTAAAATTGCATATGATTTATATAACATAATATTTAATTGTTCGAGGTTCTAACGATATATCGATGTTATTTTTAAACATTACGGGAACATAATACCATCTATAACTTTATATATTATTGTATTATATAAAATTTTTTTGCTGCACAAATAAGCGCAACTCTAAAATACATATACACTCACGCACATTATAGGGAAGCAAGGGTTAGGCTCTGCTGCCAGACATGGGTTGACATGGCGGATCCCAAAGAAATCACGCAGCAAACTTAAATTCATTCCAAATGCATAGTCCGCAAAAAAGTTGCTTTTTTGCTCTGCATAATAAATTCTTATGCCTCTTAGCTCTATAACTATAATAGCTAAACTTACAAAGCTCTTAAATTTATATAGTACATACTGAATCAGAAATAACAGACTTGAGTCGACATAAAGAAATAAATAATAATAATATTACACTACGAAAACAAAGCCACTGAGGGAAGCATATGTATATATAGAGAATAAATAGAATTAAAATATGTGAATTAAGTTATTAAAGGTATACACATAAATTGGCAAATAAAGCTTAAAGAGATTTAGATTATAAAAATAAACTTGTTGTTTCCTTAAATATTCCAAATAAAAGTGCATTAAAATATATTCACTGCTCACACTAATCGTTTTTCTATTTGTCTGTAAATCTCTCTGCTCGAAACCATAATTATTGTGCCCCAGAGCTTAACCCTCTCTCTTAACCCTCTAATACACACACAAGAGAAATTCGAAAACTCAACAAGAAGTTTACACGTGTTGGCATACGTTTTGCGGTTACATTTGCCAAAAGGTAATTTTTTGCTGTTTATTTTGTTTTTTTTTTTTTGGTTTTTGGATTTGTTGTGCAAAATTTAAACTGTCGCAGAAGCTGCCTTTACGACTTACATACACACACACACATACGCTGAGGCACACAAGCACACGCACACAGAGACACATTGGCCAGTTTTCTAATGGCCTTTTCGTGGTCAAGCATTTAAGCTTGCAGCTTTGGTCATAACCTCAGACCTCGAACCTCAGACCTCAGACCTCGGACCTCGAATCTCTCGCTTCGTCTACTTTGTGTAACCGCAAAAGTCGTCTCTGTACCGTCCAAATACATGCACACACACACACACACATGCACATTAACACACACTCATGCAGTGTCTCTGCTCTCCCCGTTCGCTCTCCCCGCTCCCATCACACACATACACCTTTTTCGACCATTTTGCACACGATGTTTTGTGGTCGTGTTGACATTTTAAATGCCTTTTCATTTGTCTCTCTGCACACTCTGTTGCCCCCTCCCCCCCTCCCTCCATTCACTGCCCTGCTGTCCCTTGCAGTCTTTATCCAGCTTTCCATATTGTCGCTAATTTCATTTCATTTACGCTTAAATGCCACAAAATTTGACTTCGCATTCAAATTGAATACTAGTGCTAGCTGACCCTTTAACCCCAAATATTCCCCCCGCTCCACTTGTTTGCTCAGTTGCCCCATTTGGCCTTTGGCCTTTTCTTGCTGCTCTGCTCCTTAACATCTGCATATTTGTTTTTGATTAGCGCCAGGCCAAAACTTTTCCTGGTAACATCTTTTAGCGTTTTTGGCTAATGATACCACTGCGCCACTTAAGCACCCATGTTCAACGCTCCCACTCGCATGTTGCCGCCTATTCATGCCTCGAATCGAGAAAACTTTTGCTGCAACTAACAAATATTTTTGCCATATTCGGTTTCGAGTTTCTGCTCCCATTCATGCCAAGAGGATACACCGATTTCGGCATAAAGTTTGCAGCTAATCGGATGAGATTTAAAACTAAAACTGCTCAAGGCCCTACTCTAAATTAGCTTTTTAATTTACATTAAATTTATATCAATGTGTATTATTTAATTTAATATAATAATATGCATTATTCACAATTGTATTACTACTATTTTAACAGCAGTTTACTGGAAAACATTGTCAATAGACTTAAGAATTCTGTTTAAAAAAATATTTATAAATTTGTTATACATTATTTCAGAGCTCATTGTGTTCACTTATCCAATCATTGGGATTTATATATACATTTGTATATTTATTTTCTGGAAATATTGAAAAACGCTAAGGTAAGAACTATTATTAAAAAAAAAATTATTTTGGACGGCATAATTTGCGAGATTTCTTGATTTTAGATGAAAGCACAACCCGCTTATCGTGGCTTTAACCTAATTTTGCTTTACAAGGAATCTTTACGTTTGAGAGCAGAGTTCCTCTTGTTCATATTAACATGGATATTTCGAAATCTTGGCAAGGATCCATTCCGGTTTCTCCTTCTCTAATGATGATGTTGCAAGATGGGCCCTAACTTTCACTATTTTAAATGTATCCACTTTTAAAATAAAGAACAATTAACTGCAGCTTATTTGCTGAGTTTTAATTAAGCTGCCATTCGTTTTAATTTAAAGCTTCATTTGGACTTTCGATTGTGCCATTTTTTATGTGCTATACGATTTGTGCGTTGTGTATGGGGCAGGGGGCAATTAAAAGCACATTTTTTTAGCACGCAGACAAAAGCGATTTGTAATGTAATTAAAAAATATCACGTATACGACGCATGTGACCCCAGGGTGCGATTTGTTGCCTATTTATGAGGCGCCATCGAGCAGAGTGAGAAAGGAGAGCGAGTTTAACAGATGGGGGCAATTTTTTCTGCTTTTTTGAGTGGGGTGCCGAACTTATTTAGACGATTGAAACACAAGCACGCACACTGCGCTATTTATGCGCCATTTTATGGCTTATGATGGCGGCCCAAACTGGGGCAGAGCAGAAATATAACAGTATGTATGTGTGTGGCTCCACATTGAATAATGATGTCCTTGGGGCTCAGCTGGAGTTTCTTAAGCCAACTTTAACGAAAATTTATAAAACAAAGTATAAAGTAATGCCAGATAAAATGAGCCCAATGAAATACTGAGTGAAAAGTCAGCTGTAGCAGTTATTAGATATCAATAAAAGAACTCTTAATCTGAAGCATGTGATTATACAAATTGCTGAAAATATATTATTATTTTGCGCATAAATTGCTTTTATTGAATTTCACATAAAAGTGTTGGCAAATTCGGCGCTGTCAGCGTTAAAAGCAGAAAAAGCCACAACTAAATGTTTTGGCAAATATTTATGAAATACGAAACTAAAGTATACATAACAGCTACGCAAATCCGGCTAAATCTATGCAGAAAAGCACAAACAGATTGGGAGAAAGAAGCAGCCATAGCAGCAGAGCAAGGCAGGCGAAATGTCAACGCTTGAATAAGCGGCAAGTGTGCTTAATGACAAAACTTTGCAAATCAGTAAAGCATTTTATTGCCACACACACAGAGACAGAGATAGAGAAACAGAGAAAGCGATAGAAAGCGAGAGAGAGAGAGAGAGAATGGCAGATATGACATACATATGAAATATGAAAACCTCATAATCACTTGCAGCACAAATGCTCAACTGCCAGCAGAGGAAGAGCGACGAAAGAAGCAGCAGCGACCAAATTAGAAGTTGAAGATGTGTGGAATAGGGGCATAGGGAATAGGGAATAGCAAAAGTAGCAGAAAGCTGAAAAACTTCATATCTTGCGTGTTGCCAGAACAAACTCATTTGACTGCATTAAAATTAACACTGCCAGCAAGTACGAGCGAGTAATAAGTGCCAGCCAGAGTTCCACAGAGAGAAGAGGCAAGGGAGAGGGGCAAAAAACGAGACTAGGCAGCGCTAGCTGTGGTTAGTGGCAGCATGAGGAGCCTAGCGGAAGTAGGCGCCGAGCAGGGGCACATGCCAGCATCCTGCTGCATTTCCGTAACAGCCGCAGAACAAGCCTCATACAGCGACAAAAAAAACATATATGCCAGAATATGCCAGTCGGGAATGCACAACAAAGCAGTGTATTTTCGTATGATTTTTTAAATATAAAAAATTAATTTTAAATAAATAAATAAAATAATATTTATTTTTGATATGTATTTTTATTTAATGTTGTAAAAGCTATTTTAAATAAATATTATAATGCAATTTAAATCGAGAATGTTTTGCTTGAAATTTACTTGTATATTTAATATAATTTTCTTATTAACGGCTAATAAAAAATAACTGGATTGAAATAATTTATGAAATTCAGAAAATTAAATACCTTAGTATATATATTTAATGTATATATTGTATTAATTATATATTACATTATCCATGCCATTAATCTACAATTATTTATATTATCTAGAACGAAGCATTAAAGCTAACTCGGCTTTAAAATCTTCATAAAAAAATTAATTTTTAATTTTAATAGTTTGCATAAAGCAAATGTAACCCGTTCTAGCGCTAGATGCGGGAAGAAAAAAATACTACGCATACGCCATGTGGAGCGTCAGCAGCAGCTAAAGTTGAAGCCACAAAACGTTGCATATTCGCTTGCCAAATTGGTAAACTGCAGGGACAACAACAGCAGCTGCAACAACAGCTGCAACAGCAGCAACAACAACAAGTGTATTAACTGCCATCAACATCAGCTTGTTGCAACTTCAATTCACTTTAGCTGCTGCTCTTGCCACCTGCTAAAAATTTAATTACATTTTCTTTTGCGCGCTGACAACATTTTTCCATATTCATAATTAAAAAGTTATTACGCTGGCGAAAATCTAATCAGCTGCGAAATTTTAGCAGTTTGGCAAATTGCACTGACTTAACGGCCTGGCCTGACACCTGCCATGCCCCACGATGTTGCAAAGTCTGCGCTATATTACAAAATAAAGGATAATTTCAATAAGCAAACTAATTTCAGGCACCTTCAACAGCTGCTCGCCTCTCGCCTTTCCTTCTTCACTCTATTTATTTATTCAAGATGTAGTTGTTGTTGTTGCCGTGTGGCAGCTGCAATTACAAGGTTGCAAAGTTGCATGCTGTTGACTTGCTTCAAAATCAACAACAATTTTCTTATGTAAATAAACTGCGCTGCGATATTGGCTAAATGCGAAACGAATTTCCTTTTCAAGCGGATTTAATTTTTAGACGTTTATTTTTAGTTTTTTTTTATGCAGCATTCAATTGAAAATTTAGTCTAAATTGTAAAGTTAAAATGGGATGGAAAATAAATAAAAATCCAAATTATTTAGCTACAAAATATATATAAATATATAAATAGATGCATTTGGTATATTCTTGGCTGAAAATGTAGTGTGCGGTCAAAGTCCGTGTGGGGTTGATTTTTCCAATAAAAACCAAAGTGCAAATTTTCCAATAAATATTAATGCTTTTTATTAAGCGCAGATTCAATTCAATGTCTTTTCAAGATGGTGATATACAAGAAGGTGAAAAAACTAGATATGTACAACTAGTAGGTAGATAGGATACGATATATATCTGGACTATCGGAACCGGGAACCTGTTCGGCATGAACATTGGCCTTAATCAATCAAAAACTGACGAAAATATCAATAACATTTTAAAGCAAAGGCAAAAAAACTATTCAAGTTAGTAGTAAGATGTGCATAAAAATAAATGTTAAAATTAACAGTAAGTTTTGCTTATCATTATAAGAATTAATCGACGCCACCTATACAAAACTTGTAAAACACTTTTTGCAATAAAACGTATTAATTACTTTGCTTACTGAAAGTTTTTTTTTCAAGTCGCGCGAATATTTGTAAAGTTTGCGCATAAAACTCAAAGCAGCTAAGCTGCCGCTGCTTAAAGTAAACACAGTTGCTTAGAAGGGCAGGCGCCTAATGGCTGTGGAGGGTCAGCCGAGGAGTATTAGCACCTAATTACTTAGCAGACGCTCGCAGTATTTAGAGTGCAAACTCCGTTTCCCGGGGTTATCAGTTGTAATACCTGCCGTAGGCAGTTCGCCATAATTTGCCAACTGTCCGTCTGCTCTCCACACTCGCCACGCCTCTCTCTCTCTCCTCCCAACGCCATTTCCGTAGAGCCACATGCCGCAAACAATGAGCTTAGCGCCCAGTTAGCAGCAATGGCGGCAGCTGCTGCCCCCTGCTTCTCACTATTTTTTATGGAGTGAGAGCAGCAGAGACAGCATGGAGTGTCTGTAGGTGTGTGTGTGTGTGCCTGTGTGTGTGTGGTTGCGTGTATGTGTGGAACTTGAGAGTGCAGCACGTCGAATTCAGTTGAGTTCAGTTTTATGCCTGTATGTGTGCAGGCAACGCCTTCGCAGCAGCCAAGAGTAGAAATACCAAAAAAAATATGCGAAAATTTCGAACCAGATTTTTTAAATTACACTAAAAATAAAAATTCATATTTTTTTTGATTGGTTATAAGCCTGTATATTCTAGTTTAATAAAGAAGTCAAGAAGCAAGTGCATTGTTTTAAGTTTTTTTTTTTATTTTAATAATATATTTTAAGCAAAATTCAAGAATAGCAAAATTTATAATTTAATCAGCGAAAGATAGAGAAAAGTAAATGGACGAATATTAGATTGCTTATTTGACTATTTGTAGTTGTAATAATTTTCAAATATATACAATTTTTAATATAAATGTTTAACCTATTGTGTATTTTGTTTTTTCATTTCAGAATATTAAATCTTGTATTAAATACTTTGATTAAAGGAGACCTAACTACTGTGTGCTTCAACCTGAAAATTGTGCTATGATTTACATCATGATGAATTAAGTTTGGCTATTATTAAAAAGTTTTAGATGTCCAGATACATTTTTCTTTATTTTAAATATATATAAATATAACATATATATATATTGTTTTTTTTTTTGAATAATAAAATGTATTTATTTATTTTTTACGGTATTACTATTACTGTAATGTAGTAATTTCTACCATAGTGTATTATAATAATTTCTTTATATTTATAGATAAGTGTATATATTTATTTAGTTATATTTAATAGGGTTAATATTTCCTTATTTTCAGTTAATATTTCTTTATTGAATTTTAATAGCATCATTTTTTTTTGAGTGTCGAAACTCTGCCGCGCGGCTGCCCATGTTCATGTCCGGAGCAAACTTTTCGCTTGGCTCATGGCCAGCGCAAGTGTGTGTGTGTGAGAGAGTGTATGTGTGTATGTGTGAGTGTGCATGGCTGACAATAATCCAAAAGTTTTACAAGCAAAACGAGCGGCCATTACATGGCAGGCGGACAGAAACAGAAACCACTTGCAAGCAATTTTCATCAGCGATTTTGCTGCTATGCTCCATGGCTGCCGCTGACAGCGTTCAGCGTACATATTGCTTACTGCCTGACCGCAAGACCAATTCCCTTCCCCCAGCCCCCCTCTCCATGCTTTCAGCTACCCCTGCCGCTGCCTGATCCAGCACTTGGTCTCTGGCTCATGTCAACAGCCTGACAACAGAGTCGTGCAGAAATCTCTGGGCCAAAACGCATTTAGCATTTGCAGTTTCGCCTCCTTCCCAAGGTAAACGATTTGGAGATTTTTGTGCCCCAAAAAGCCAGAGCAAGAGCTTAACCGCAACAGCTCGAGTCTATTTTTGCAGCACATGTTAGAAGTACTTACCATAAAACCTCAGCCCAGACACGCAAAAGGGAAATTGGAAATGGAAAACGGCAACTGGGAAATGGGAACAGGGAAATGGGAACAGGGAAACTGGCAGTTGCCAGGCAACAGAAGCGGCAAAGTAAAAGCAGCAAAATATGCTGAAATGTGAAAAATAGCATTTATACAGTTATACAGTTATACACTTTATACACACACATAGCAGACACTTTCCAACACTGCACATTCAATGGCACGCCCACCGCTCAGACACCAAACCGCCGCCCACTGGTCAGTGTGCTTTGGTTACTTTCTCCGGCTGTTAATAAATTTAAACTTTGTTTTAGTCACTTGGCAAAACGTAAAAAAATAATGCAAAGCTGTGCCAACAAAAAATACAAAAAAAAATATTGTTACACTGGAAAAAAATACAATACAATACAAAATACTTAATTTTACTTAAATAAGGGAATTAGGTAAAAACAGATCAGTAGGACGGAAAGCTTTAGTCAAACGTAATCGTTACTACGCCTTCCACCCCTCAACACAGCCCACCAAATTACCTGTTTCATATCTTCGCTGTTTGCTATTCGATCGTAACACAATTCACATCAAAGTTATTGCCCTAGGCTACGTAACACGACTAATTTTAAGTTTGTATCTTGAAAATAGTGGTTGTTTGTTTTTAGTGGTTATCGGGAGAAGGGCTGGAGGTATCAAAAACCAATTTAATCTGCTTACTTTATAGGAGAACCTAAATTCCAAAATTGTGTCTCTATTTTTAATACATTACATTAATATAGAAATATTATTTTATAGAACGCGCTCAAATATGGATTTTCGTTCTTGGATCAAGATTTTAAATTTTAGACCGGAAATTCCACATTTAACTACGATAACTTGCTTTTTATTTTTGGAGCGCAAGAATTAAATAAATAACAATATTTTTTTTAAGTGTATATATCAGAAACACATACACACACACAGATAAACCTTCATACACATAAAACAGAAAGTTGAAAGTTTCTTTAAACGTTGCATGGATTGTTTCACTTGTTGTTGCCGCTGTCCGGCATAAAAGACGAGACGGTAAAAAAGCGTTTAACAGTATATGCACACACACACACACACACCCATACACACACACACACACACACACACACAGTGTGTATTTGTGTGTGTACTCGGCTGTGTGAGCACCAGGACATTTATTTGGTTTGTTTTGAAGTTTTTGCTTTGAAATTGGCGATATGTGTGTGTATATGTGAATACCACAGAGTACAACAGAGACACACAAAGAGAAATAGAGAGAGAGAGAGAGAGAGAGAGAGAGAGAGAGAGAGAGAGAGAAAGAGAGAGAGAGAGAGAGACGGAGAGGGAGAGGGAGCAGTAGAACGTAAAAGAGAAAGAGAAAGAGACAATGGCAATGACAGATTGCGCATGAAGCAAGATAAATGCAAACGTATTGAATTCAAGTGCAGTTGACATTTATCAACTGTTCACATGGTTACTTTTATCTACAGCTTGAGCTCATCAAGTCCTTTGCTAATTTTCATGAAATATTGCCCTACGTATTTTGATTGATAGGCAAAGCAATGTATAATTTCTCAAATTATTTTAATTGTGCACAAAATCGTTTAAAATAAAGAAATTGCCCTGCATTTGTTTAGGCAATTGCCACATTCAACTTTTCTTCTTTAGAGGCTACTTGAATTGGAAGAACAAATTGAAGGTCATGTGGCATTTTCATGTCGGTATTTTAACATTAAAATGCTTAAAAATATTCGATCTGGCAACGCTCCTAGAGACAGCAACAAAGCATCCGATGAATCGGTCGTAGTCGTGAGTATTGCTTATCGATTTCAATGATATCGATATCTGTGCTTTGACATTAGCCGCTGCATCGAAACCAACCCTGTTAACAAAATTTGTCGCATTTGTGTGAAAATATAATTTTGCTTTATTCGATTTCAAAGCGTCGGACCTGCATCATCTAAATCAGGTAAAATATAACTCTATTGTTTGCAAACCCATACAAATAACAAATCGTACTACTTTTGTACTACAAACTGAAGGGAATTAAGGGAATTAACTTCATTTTGCGATGGAAACCCCAGACATGAAAATACCCATGCAGCCCTATGCAGGTTGTCCAATCGAAATTAAAGACTTGATAATACCGGACGCGAGTGACGACTACAAATCGCCGGATGAAGAGGAGCAGACGGGCGATATACCACAAAAAAAGTTCTCGGATATGGAACGTCCCACCTTCTTCGATACGGATGTTATTGAAAAGACTTTGAACAAGATGCTAGCTAATGGGGATATGCCGGAAAATACAAGTGCTAGCATAATCCGTGCCATGTTGGCTCCTATAGAGACGTTTGCCAAGTATATGGTATTGAACGTCATTGAACTATCGGAGCATCGTTCGGGCAGGAAGGTGCTGAATGACCCCCAATACGAGGTACACAATGATACGCGTCCGCGACGAGAGGCTTTGACAGAATTCAAGCGGGTTGACGCCGTCACTTATATACGTCGAGAACCTCTTACTAAAGTCCCACGTATTAATAAATCTCATGAGGGGGGCGTAAGCATGGAAGCCGCTAATACTACAGCATTCTTCGCACTGGGCAGAAACCCGCAGCTAACTTGGACCACTGCTGATTCACCTACTGGAGCTACAGCTACAGAGACAGTCAAGACATCTCAAATGCAACGTCCATTATTGGGTATAGTCGTGAAGCTGGTGAATGTGAAGGATGTGATTCAGCTTATGGAGGACGATGTCCGTTTTACCGGCTCGAGGCTGCTCTGCGAGGCCAAACTAAAATACACCTCTAGTAACGTCGACAAACGCCCAAACTAATTCCATATTTACAGAATATGAAATAGTCAATCCACTTATCAAAATAAAATATTAAACAAACATTTTATTAGTTATTGATCTGCTTTAAATTAGTTTTTAAGAATTTCCCAATCGAAAGGCGGAAGGCTACAGTCGGCCGTAACTAACAGTAGGAGACCCTGAACTGTTTTTTAATAATCGCTGAAGCACTGTGTTACACAACTTCCACTTTATATTGGAACAAATTGTCTGTATATATCTCAATATACTTTGTGAGGTCTACCACGCCTTCTTTTTGGGTTTGACCTATATTCCCATTTCCCGTAAATAAAATACATTCTCCAAATACGATAACTTAAAATATTTTCTTTATTAATTCATAATCCATTTGCAGTTTGTCGTAAGTACTTGAACAATGTTCGGTAAGCTTTGCATTAAGTATCTCTTGCAGCTCATCTTGAAGGGGAGTATATAGTATATATTGTATTTTCTGTATATATTCTGTGACTTATGATTGACCAGAGTTCATGTTAGTTAGTTTTTGTATTTGCTCAAACAGGTGCAGTATACAACATTTGCTTCGTTTGCATTTTGTAGAATTGATTAATCGGAATACACAGGTGCCAAAAAAGGTAATATATAGTAATACTTAAGCTCGGCTGTCCTGTGCCTTCAGCTGTCAATAGACCAGCACTTGAAAAGCAGGACAGTTTGTTAGGATGTTTAGTTATGTAAGTACTTATATAAAAAAAACCATTTACCAAATGTCTGATTCGATATTTTCAAATTCTAAATATTTAATAATTCATAATTCATAATTTATGTTTGTTTTTCTTTTCCTTTTTTTAGCAAAAGCTAGCTCAACTACAATTGCGAGGCACTTGGTAGGTGTTTTAACTAAAAACGCACTAAATATTAACTAAGTTGTTAAACTACATATAATTGTCATTTCTTTAGCTTCATTGTGATGTATGAGTGTTGGCATTCCAATCGAATGCCTTTAGAAGGAAGGTCGGAAACCATTGCGCTGCGATAACACGGAATCGGGACTCTTCAGCTCCATGGCCAGCTTATAGCCCAGCTCAGGACGGCGATCACGACCCTCAGCCATGGCCTTTACCTAAACAGTTAGAAGTAAGATAAAATATGAATAAATCTGGTATGGGATTTCCTATTAAAAATCACCTCATTAGTATGCACCACAACCCCATCGCTGGTGACCACCGTCTCCTTGGTGTGCTCTATATCATGCACGTCCGTGCCACGGCAGCAATCGTCTATCAAAATGGTTCGATAACCCGCCGATAGAGCATCCACAGCTGTGGCACCCACACACACATCGTAGGCCAGGCCGCACACATAGATATCCGTGGCTCCCTTCATCTTCAACTGCGCATTCAGCGTGGTATCCGACAGCTTTTTGTTGTCCCAGAACACGGAATACGAGTCCACCTCCGGATTGGTGCCCTTGTACACCTTGATACCATGATCCACCACCTTCAGATCCTTGTGCAGCTCAGCGCCCCACGAGTCCTGCACACAATGCCGGGGCCAGAGACGCTGCTTCATGGGCGGCGGTCCGGCGAAGATGACCGTATCGAAGACCTTGGCCGAATCGGCATCCAGCTGTGGCATTTTAAAATATAAAAACAAATTTCAAGTGATTAAAAAATTATTTCAAATTGCTCGTAATGCTTTAAATTTAACTTAAATGCTAAAAAAAAGACTAGATTTTTTTCAACGGTAAAATTATGTAGATTATTCAAATTTGAAAATTCAAATATTTTAAAAATATGTAAGCAAAAGTATCAATAATTTTTTATTTGAAGCAAATTATTCAATCTATAACTAATGTATTCATAAATAAATACATTTAAATGTGATAAAAAATATATTTTTTAAATTATTCCTGTGTCAATAATATAGAGTTCATAAATATCCATTTAGATATAATAATAAATTTTCCATAATATTTTTTTTAAGCACAGATAACGCAGAATGTATAAATAGACATTTAAATATGTTAATAAATTTTCGAGAATATTTTATAGCTCATTTAATGGGCTACTCAGAGGGCGTTAATAATGGTTTTGATTACCCACCGCTGATGACTCGTCCATGGCGCGCATTTTGACATTATCGATAAAGGAAACATGATCGCTGGGATGCCAGTCCAGCGAATAGAATACGGCATCAAAGTCCACCGTGTCGAGCAGTTTGTTAATGGGCTCCAGTATCTGCAAATGGAACGGAAGGTAGTACCCAGAGCGGTCATTAGATAAATTTCCCCCCGAATCATATCGAAAGATAAGCAAAATGGCGGCTGGCAGGCGGCAGATGTCTGTCCGTCCATAAAGCAGCAGCGGAAGTGTGTGTTATTAATTTTGACAAATTTTCATGTTCAAGTAGAAGGCAAGTGGGGCTGGCCAAGAAGTGCAGCGGGGGCACTGAGGGGGCAATTGTGGCAGATGGCAGATGGCAGTTGCAGAGGCAGCGGCAGAGCTGCCAATGCCAATGCCTGATGCTGAAGGCAGCAGATAAGCAGAGAGGAAGGCGGAGGGCGTAGCGGCTGCTGCTGCCGCTGACGATGACATCCGGCGTGTGTCGCAGCGCGGATGCGACTTAAGTAAAGCATATCCGCTTCCGACTCTGCACACACACCCCACACACACACACACACACACACACACATACACCTCTCCCCCACTCTTGGCACACACAGATACATGGCAGCTCAGATACTGTATCTGTATCTGTATCTTTGTGGGCGGCTCATCCACGTTGTCGGCGTTGTCGTCTTTAGTGGGAATGACTTTGGCTCATCCTGTGCTCCGCTTCGCTGCCTTCATTTTCATTTCTTGTTACGTTTTATGTCTTTCCGTCCCGGCATACCTGTCAGTTCCCCCTCCACCCCCTCCACGCTCTTCCCCCCTTTGCTCTTTATCTGACTCTGAGCTGAGCTGCCCCTTCTGTGGCCACAAAACGCACGACTCGCAGCAGCTGCCAGTTCTCTCTTCTCTTCTCTCTACTTCTTTTTCTTCTTTTTTTGAACTCCTTGGGCTCACCTCGTGTCCTTGCTGCTGTGCACTGCAATTACTTATATCCAAGGAACCACTTATAAAATCATTTTGTACATCAACAATGAGAAACGCGTTCACCGGTCGCACAATCTGCCAAGAAAAATAAGAGAAAACGGGGTATAAAAAGCGAGAAATGTACATGCATAAAGTAGAGCATTAGACTCCATCAAAAGTAGCGCTAAATTCAGCATGTTTTAGACAAAATATAATACACTGACAATCAAAAAATACTTTTTTATGGAGAGAATTTAAATGAAAACAATTTCGTCAGTAATTTTTGTATTTGACCAAGAATTGTAACTCAAACAGCTTTGCAGAGAAACAATTGAATTTGATTTCGTTTAACATTACATTATTATTACATTAAGGTGCATACAAAGAAAATTTTTCATTAAAATTAAAACTGCAAGTATTTTAATTTTAATTTAATATTTTAGTTTACATTATAACATAACATAATTATGTAATATGTTTAAAAATATCTTTTTTTAATATATGTATATGGAAACCTTCTTCGACCTATTTTTTTATTTTATATTTTATTAAATTATATTATTTTGTTTTATTTTATTAAAATTTTTTTATTTTTATTTATTTCAACAGAGTTTTTTTTGTTTTTAGCTCTATGACATAGTTTGGTCTGCTTCAAAACAGATGCTCAACATTTAAGGGGGCATTACAGAAGGCAATCAATAGTGGAGTTACCCAAAGTTAGGGCATGGCAACGTCCTAACCTAAATGGTAACATGAGCAGCCACGTAAATTTGTAAGAAAAATTGTATGGGCCAAGTAAGTGAAGTAGACGCCACAAAAGACGTCAGAGCAGACTCCAGCAAGTACATAAGCACAAACATGAAAAGCTACAAAGAAAATTTGTATACATGTGCATGAGTCTGTATGTGTGTGTGTGTGTGTGTGTGTACTGATGAGTTTTCTTCTTACTTTCTTTTTTGCCGCCCATTATAAATGCGTTTTAAATGAAGTAAAAGCCAGTCAAAAACCTCTCAAAAAAATATATATGTATGTAAGACGAAAAACTCTCCCTACATCGTTAGCATTGCTATCTTGACTGGCAGCAGCCCCAGAGAATGTATAAATGTATGAATGTATGCGTGCACAGTGGCTGCAGTAAGTATGCCGTACACCCCATGTACCTAGCACAAAAGTATCATCATCATCAGCAGCCTCGACGACAGTGTCGTCGCTCTAAGCTGATTATGTTCGAGCATATTTAAAATTAGTGAAGCGCTTTTAATTTGTTATTTATGTGCACGCTGATTATGAATGATTATGATCTATGTGCAAACACACACAGACGCAACGCCCACACACACACACACACACACACACACTCCCACATGCACACAGACAGGGCACAGTCGTCACACAGAGACACAACAAACTCCTGGCACATTAGCATCAGCACGTTGCAGCCAATCTTGATTAGAGCTGGCAGCGTGACACGCAACACGCCACACGTGACACGTAACAGCAAGATATAGAAAATTTTAATTTTTAATTGGAATACAAATGTATATTTGCTTAGTCTAGACTTGGAATACTTTGGTTAATTTTATTAAAATAAATCTATTTTAATTTCCTAAACAAATTTTATATAATTTTGATCAATATAGCCGACTGACTTTTTGTGCCAAAAGTAACCTTTCAAAGTGACCTTTTAACTCAAACTATTTTTCTTTAACGTGAATGAAAATTTGCATTAAATTCTTCAAAATATCTAGAAGAATTTTAGCAAACTCATGCTGCAAAGTTTAGGGCGTATGACGGGGATAAAACTTAGGGATTTTCGGTTAGCTTGGGATGCGTAGTTTTTGTGTGAACTGTACCATCTCTAGCAAAAACTTAATGCAATTGCTGTTGTTGTTGCTGCTGCTGCTGCTGTTGCCGCAACTTTGATTTGTGCTGCTGTTGCAACTGTTGGCAGAGCGTTTAAAATATGTCAGGCAGCTAAATGCTTTAAATGCAGCAGCAGCAGCAGGTGGCAAGCAAATGAAGCTGTGTGGAAAGAGTTGGGAGCCACTGTCCCCGAGCAGTTGCAAGGGGGCAAGGAGTCTGCTGAAAGGTTAGCTGTTATTGTTATTGCTATTGTTACCGTTATTGTTGCTGTTGTTGTTGTTGTTGTTGTTGCTGTTGCTATGGAGCAGACACAACGCTTAAGCAGTTGATGATTTATCGCCCGTTGGCAGTGGCTGCGGCACTCGCAGCGGTTAGCATTAGTGCCATGCCACGCCATCCAAGCCAAGCCAAGCCATGCCACAACAGTGTAGAGAAAGAGGCAGCAACTGAGGCAGCAGCAGCAGCTGAGGCAAATGCAGGCAGGAGCGCCACATAGTTGCGGAAGTGATTTACATTTGCATGGGATGCATTCTGAGCATAGTTTTCGGTTAGCATACTTAGAGATAATGGCCGGATAAAGGTAGTTAATGTATCAATTTGCGTGTGAGTTGTCTTGGCCTTAACATTTATCACCGCCAACAGCATTATAAGTATAAATATGAATGCCAAGATGGCTTAACGCAACGTTTGCCGCTCCCAAATGCAGCTGAGATTTATGCGGCAGTTGCATAATTGAAAGCCTGGATTATGCAACTCCCACTGTGCCAGCTGCCATTTATTAACCAGTTACTTAAGAATATATTTTATGTATTTTCAAACATTTATGCCAGCTATAAGATATTACAAGAAAATTTATAATAATTATAAAAATATTTGTAGTATTTTTTATTATTCATATTATTTATCTATTATAATTTTTATAACGAAAATCTCTTATTCATAAAGCAGAACCCTGCATAGTCGAAATTGCTTCTCTTGATTGCTCGGATGTCCGACTAAACTGTTCACAATTTCTTAACTTTCAATAATGCAATTACTTTCGAAAATCCAAAATTGTTTGTCATAATTTGGTTTTCTAAGCTACATGAAAAATAGGTCGAATTTTGAACATCACCATCCGAGAATGAGTTTCTAAAAAGGATTCTGAGCAAGATATCTACAGAAGCGGGCGAAAACAGATTCAGAAAATACTATGTTGATATGAAAATGAAGAATTCTAAAAAAAAATGAATATTTCAATTTTTTACCTAAAAAGATGGCTTAGTTTCAAAATAATCTATTTTTTAAATTGTCAATATTTCCACATAAATATAAGTTTAATTCTTAAAGCTAGAAATTTGGAGGAATTTAACAATATTATAACAAGGATTTTCAGCTGGTAAATATATTTCATGAGTATGTCATACTCTTTTACGGTCATGTATTATTAGATGAAATTTCGTTAGAGAAAATTTACATAAAGACATCTTAAAGCCTTTGCTGGCATTTAAAACATACATACACACACCGTCATACACACACCCAATTACATATTCCGAAGAAGCAAACTTCAACTTGCCTCTGCCAACATGAGTAATTAAATTAAATTTGCAAAAAGTTTTAGTTTCAGTTTTGTATACTTTAAAAACTTGAAAATTTGACCTAGACGTAAAAGTCTCGAGTCATCCATCTCAATCAATTTTGGCCACAAAATTTGCACATGAAATTTGGCCTCACCTCAAGCGAAGTGAAAGGGGAGGGGAGTGAAAAGATAAACCACAAGAAATCACAGCAGCATCCAATTATGAAGCATTTGACACAGCTGCTGTGATGTGTCGAGTGCCTTTTGCATTGAGAAACTTGGCAAATTAACACGCACCTCAGCCCCAACTTCGGTTGCTCCTCCATGATGGCAACGGCTAATGCAAACAACTGACCCATTGGACCCCAGCACTTATCGCTCAGATTCTTGCCCAACTTAAAGTGGAAACTATGAATGTTTGATTAAAGTGCCATGGCAGTTTCAGGCTTTAAGTGCCATGGATGGAGATGGAGATGAAGAAGGAGATGGAGATGGCACCTGAAGAAGCTGGAGAAATCCTGGTTCATTCATTTGGCTGGCAAATATGTTACAGCTAAATTAATTATTGAGCGTTGCGTTGCGGCTCCCACAGACACGTTGTGGATGTGGCAGACATGGCGACACCCCTACAAATGCCATTGGTGTAACACAGGGAGAGGAGAGAGGGGCCGAGAGCAGCCTGGTAGGTGCGGCAAGACAAGGCACCTTGTGGTTACCACAGCAAATCTTAAATTCAAATTACACTTCAACCCGATTCTGTCAGGCCAACAAAAGGAACAAGTTATAGAAATAACTTTGCTCTGGCTTCCACACGCTCTCGCTCTTATTCTCGCAATTTATACATATCTTTTACGCCTACACTGAGAGAAAAATCAAGAATTTTTGTATTTGAAACAGGAATTTAATTTGTAAGTCTGTCTGCCTGAGATCTTGGTAATCATAACAGCTAGAGTGGTAATTTTTTGAATGTAGGTAAATGTATATCATACGTAGATCATATTTATTTTAAATATTGGATGCCACGCCCGCGTTACATGCTATTCGATAAAAAACCCAATAACAAACATAATACTAGATCTAGAGAGATGTTTTTCAAACTATAGGCTCAGCAACATTATATTCATATGTCCTGGGAATTGGAATGAAATCGGTTAATAAACACAGAAGAAATTGAAGAAACAATATTGCAGAATTTGCCTCGCTTTTCATTTGAATTCCGTATTTAACCTTAATTCAACTGATTTGTACTCTGATTTGCACTTGAACTCCAACACAAAATAGTAATAGTATATAAAGAGCTTTAATTTGTGAAACGCAACATTATTTATTTTTCTGAGTGTAGGTACACATACATAATTGTATGTATATGCATGTGTGTGTGTTGGAGTAAAACTTTCTCGTCTTTTGGGCAACATTTCGAGTCAATTTCAGCGCAGAATAAATTTCAAAATCCGTAAAACCCAAAGCGTTGGCTTTGCCCTTAGTTTGGCTGCCTGCTCAAGAGTCGGCAGCCTCTGCTCGGGATGCTCGGGATGTTAGGGATGCTCATCCCGACCCAAATACTGGCAGCCAGCCGCAGACAAACTGTCAAAGTGTGCGCCGTGTGTGCCAAAAAAGTTGCCAAGCCAAACGAATGAGGACGGTAAAATGGTGACGTCGACAAGCACTAAAAGCGGCGCAAAGGCGCACGAATCGAATGAAATTCAACGTGATATTGAAGTATGTGCCAAAAGGGAAACGTGCCCGGGCGCCACGCCCACACTCACTCTCATACACACACACACACACAAACACACACACACACTTATATACGCCTATATAGGTATGTCTGGGCTTGTGGGGCAGGTGCTAAAGCAATTTCCGTTTTGAAATTGTTGCATAAGTTGGCGGTTCTGGCAGGTCTCGGGGCCGCCTGTCTGCCTGCCAAGGGGCAGATACTTTCAGCCAGTGTTGCCACTCTTCTATTGAGAGAAAAAAAGCTGTTTTTGGCGTGAAGAGCACGAAAAGTAAGCTGAAAATACTTGCAGCCAAGTGATTCTTCAGATTTTCCAATATTTTTTAAAACAATTGAGATCAAAATCTCATAAATCTCGCAAGTTTTTAAACAAAAAATTTTGTATATATTACAAAAATTTTACCGTGTATTATACACAAAAGTCTCTGTGAATTTTAGTTCGAACTGGTCTTCAAATCAGGCAAACAAAAGAGTAGGTGGCCCAGAATTTTTATAGATTTATTCTTTCATTGTTCCCGCTTGCCTCAGTTTGACAATTTTTCTTGCAAATGCTTTTCAAAAATCGCCAGATTTTGACTGGAAAAAGCGGATTTGGCAACAGTTCTTCAAGCTGCCACTCCCCCTGCCCCTATCCCTTCCCAATATTTCTCTTGCAGCACTATCTCACTCTCTAGCTCCCACTCCCGCATACATTTATTTATTTTTTTGGCATACTTCTCACATAGGCAGACAGCACCCAATACATTGCCGTTGACAGTTGTGGGTTTTAGCCGGTGTGTGTGGGGGCTGGCGTGCCAGTTACTGGAAAATTACATTATACAATTTATGCGGCTGACTGGGACCAGAAATTGTTGGCCAAAAAACCCATGTCTCGCGCATAGTGTAAAACTAGCTATAAATAAACTTTTTTGCAAATATGCCCCACACGAAATGCGAAGAACTTATAATATTTATCGAACGCTTGAGCCTCAGTTCAGTTGCCAAAAAGCTGCTTAAGCGAAACTTATGTTAACACTTTGTTAATATTCCACGTAAACAGATATCAGCTCATAAAATTATGGTAAGAGCTTCGCGAATATTTTTTAAAAATTCATATCGATAAATTTGTTTTAAACAAAGATTTTAGCAAATATTTTTACAGCTTTTTTAATAAATATTATTAATAAATAGCGCCAAAAATTGAAAGAAGAAAAGAGTTTAAAACTCTGATGTAAAAGCTAAACTTTAATTTATGTAGATGAGTTAGTTGATGATTGCAGTTAGTCCATGGGTGGCTGCGGAAATTAAACTTTACTTGGATATATTTTAGATAGTAAATCAATAAGTCAAGACTTTTTCAATAACGATTATTATAATAATTTCTTTTGCAGCCACTTTTACTGTCTGTGTTTTATTCAAATGCATTTTTCATGCTTTTTAGTTTGCTCGCTGAGTTTCCTTTGCATATTTGCTAATTTTTCTGCTGCATCTGCATATCTCATTCTTTGATTTAGTGAAGCCTAATGCAGTTAAGCTGCTTCTATTGGAAAAACATTTTTCATGTCAAACAACTGCCCAATCCAATTAAACAAAAAACTGCCCGAAAAGCGCCTTACACTTTCCTCTCGTTATATCAACTGTTATTCGGCTCAGACTCCCTATTTCTGTCGCTCGTTTCACACTTTTTGTATGTTATAAGTCATTAACTTTCTAAATAATCGCCGCAGCGTGTCAACTTTGGTCGTTAAACTTTCATCAGTCCAGGGCGATGCGACGCGACGGTAAGCGGAATCGAGGATTGGGATTCCCAGGAATAAAAAAAAAAAACAGCAGAAGCGAAGAAAACAAAAAATGAGAAGAAATAAGTCCAAAAAAAGTAGAAAAAATTAAGCGCTCTGGACACGCGACAGCATCAGAGAAGAAGAAGAAAAAAAAACGGTACGAAATTTATAGCAAGATATTATTTTCCGCTCGATGAGCAGACAAGTCGTAGGGCGACTTTTGGCACTCACTGTGCGGTGTTTCTGGGCCACCCGATGCTACCCGATGTCGTCGTGTTGCTGGCCGTGTTTTTCGGTGTCGGTGCGTAACAGACCAAAAAAAAAAAGAAAATAAAAAAAAAATACAAACCCTGCCATAAATGAAGACATTATAAACGATGCTGCACCCATCACCTCCCCCCTCCCCCCTTACCAGCCATTACGCAGTATGTGTATAAGTAAGTACGCCCAAGATTAACGGTAGACATTGTAAGACACTTAAAGCTGTTGAAGATTTTTGAGTTTGGTTTTCGTGTGGTCGGGGGTTCAATGAACTATATGATATCACGCCCTATATGATATATTATGGCCAGGCTAAATGCGCACATAACTTTCTACTATATACGCGTATATATACGTATATATACGGCGGACAATTTACGACTGTCAGCGCGTCAGACGCCGAGCAGGTGGCAATGGCAATAAATGTATTATATGAAGATAAAACTGTTGAAGGAAATGGCAAGTCTGGCAGCGATGTGCACATAATATCCAACTGCCAACAGCTGTGCGCTCTCCTATGCGATTCTCAATAGAATTCTAGCTCGTAAAGCAGCATACGAGATGCGAAAAAAACCAACAGAGCAACAGGTTTTTTAGCAGAAATAATAACATTTTATTTATAGTATTATTTTATGGAAATATTACGAGCGCAAATAAGGTTTTATGCTCGTGTAACTTTTATATTTATTTGCCTTTGATTGTTATGTCTTTTTTATACAAAAATACCTAAACTTTTCAATAGCAGTTATTTGCATATCATATTTATAACATTTTAAATAAATTCATACAGATTTGTTAACATTTTACAGCCAAATTGTAAGGGACATCAATATGATTTTTTTCAAAAGTAATGAGTTTTAAAAGTTCCAGCAAATCAGAAAATACTTTACAAATTGTAAAGCAATAATTTTAGTTGCTTTTGAATATTTTCAACTTCTCCCTAAGGTCAAACATATATTTTATTATATTATTCTGTTACACTGTGCGCTTCATTCAAACTCTTATTAAGTGAAAATGTAGCAACTGTGTGGCAATTAATGTACACATAATACATAAATATAAAAGCGAAAATTCATCCCTTGTGACCTCAATCAGAAGTGCTTCTTCTTCTTCTTCTTCTTGGATGCCTTCAATTCCAGCATTTAAACTTTCAGTTATTGTATACGAAAAAAAAGGTCAATTTTTCCCTCATCAAAACCAATGCATGGCTTGGTCTGACCATGGCTCTGATTATGTTGTTTTGTGGTTTCTTGCCAAAGAGAACCGCAGCATTTAACGCTTCAGGACACAGGCCTGGTCTTAATAACACGCTGTCGGTAGTACACCTTTTGTGCAGTTGGTTAAAAGGCATTTTCTGCACATTTAAGCACATAAATTACGTTGAAATTTACACGGCGAAAATGCGAAACAAAAAAAACATGAATAAAGCGTCGCGTACACAAAACAATAAAACCATCAAAATGTATATTGTGTGTATGCATGCGTGTGTTTATGTGTAAATGCGACGCATTGAATTATGTCTATAAAATTAGGCTACACCATGAAAGAGACTCTCCACATTTCACTCTCTCTCTCTCTCTCTATTTTTCCTCTCAAGACCCCTTTTCACCTTGCCTATTGACTGTTTTTACAATGCGGCCATTCACATTATTTCCATAAATTTGCGTTCATTTCCGTTTCCGTTTCGCGCGCGCTCTCTCTTGCTCTCTCTCTCTCCCTCTCTCACTCTCTCCCTCTCTCTCTTGCACGCTTCACTTCAATCGCTTTCAAAAACTTTACAACCAGCTGGACATGATGCAAACAACATTCATGCCACACACACATTGACATGCCACAATACCTAACCACAAAAATATTTTCGGCTATGCAAATGATTTACGGCGTTAAATGTTCTATTTATGCGTTTATTTAATTCCGCATACGGCGTCAAAAATGTTGCTCTATGCTCTACGGTTCTTGCAAGTTAGTTACTCCGGGCTTCGTCCATCATTTGATTTGTTTATTATGCAAATTTTTCGCCGCTTTTTCTCTCTCTCTGGTGCGCTTTGTTGCGCTATCTCTTTTGCTTCACACAAACATTAAACTGCAAAATTACCATTTATGCAATTCATGCGGAAATACAAACAAAAGTCAATTTTATGGTGCGCCATTTTTTTTCCTTCTTCTTTTTCAGGGCGGGGAAAAGCAAGTGGAAGGGGCATGGGGTGTCATTGAGGTCTGCCATTTTTTAAGTGTTCCCTTTATTATGATATCAGCTGCCGGAACAGTTTTGCTTTTTTTATACACGTATATACGTTAATAAATTTTTATGCAATATTACACAATTTGGCAACATTTCAAAAGGAATAAAGAAACGTGGAACGCTGGGCGTTGGGCGTGTCTGTGTGAAAAAAAACATCAACGTTTAAATGCCATATCAAAGAATGAAATTATTTTTGCGATATAATTTGTCGCGTGACAAACGAGCACAAACCGTTCAACAGGCGACTCAACGAGGCAAAGAAACTTGATATGACTTGACTGAATAATACCCTGCAACTGGTAAATATGGCAGATAGGTATGGACAACCTGGCGTATGCGTAATGTGCGTCTAAATAAAAATTCCCTTCCTTTCGCTATATTGTTTTTACTTTTTTTGGCTTATAAATATTTGACAGAATTTACACAAACTTCATTCATCCGCTTTAGCACTTTCAAAAAGCATGTGCCACCAGTCGTATGCGTAACGTGCGTGAAAATACAATAAGCTGCAGAAAGACACGGAGAGAGTAAAGCATAAATATTTATACATACCATTGATTCGAAAGATTTCACTGCATAAATTATCATTTTTTTTTAACAAAGTTTTCTATGCGAAAGATGTTAAAGTCTAGTATTTATAGTGAAAAAGCAAAAATTATATTGTGTATTTTTCTGCTTACTTGAACTTGATTTCTTATGGGAATTTATGCGAAATATTTTTCGCTTTTTTTTTGTGTTATGTATAAGAAAATTTTGCAGATTTTCTTTGCATATACTTTTTTGGAGAAAGTTTTCAGTTTATTGTAGACATTCTTTGAGCAAAGTTTGGCCTCAAGTTTCTTAAGTTCTTGTTATTGTTGCTGTTTTGATAATCTATGCACTAAATTCAGTTTAAATTCAAATTAAATTGAAATTTATATTAAATATACATTAACCGAACAAAATATAAAAAAAATTCACCACAGCCGTAAAACTTTTTTGGGCCACAGTGGTTGCTAAATGTGTGCGTATGAGTGTTGGTATTTTCTTTTTCTTGCATTTTCATTTTTAAGCTTTGTAAATTGCTTTGATTTACTTGCTGACAATTTGTCGAGCAGTTGCTGGCAACTTGCAAGTAGCTTTAAAGTCTACAAAAGAAATTTTTCTTAATAGCACGTACGCAATTTTATGGCAGCCACTGTAACAACAATGTTGCCAGCACGAGCGCAAAAATAAAAAATTAAAAAAAAATGCAAAAAAATGAAATGCAAAGAAGTCAGCAGATGAAGTCGGCAAACGTCCAACGCGTAGACTACAATAAAATTATTCGAGAAATTTTTTATTTTAATATGCTGGAAATGCGGTGAAGAGTGAGAGAAGCAGATAAATAGAAAGGGAGAGGGAGAGGGAAAGTGGAAACTGCGGAGCACAACGAGCTAACCAAATGAATGCAGCTTCGTTCGCTCTCTGTGGCATTTTATTTGTCACGCGTTTTTATCACTTTACGTGCGGAGAGGCTGTGTGTCTATGAGTGTGTGTGTGTGCGCCTATGTGTGTTGGTGTGTGTGTGTGTGTGTGTGTGTGTGACATTCCCAGAATCAGATTATCACATTTGCATACGCCACTGTCGCTGCTGCCGCATCGTGACAGGCCAGCGCGATGATGATGACGATGACGATAGCTGAGGGAGCAAGGAATGGAAATTTTTTGCTTTTTTTTTTTTGTCTTTTTTGGGTACGGCAACGATGATGAAAGCCACCAAAAAGCCCCTCTCAACACCCCTCGCTCGCATGCAGACAGACTGCGACCCAGACCCCGAACCCGGACCCCAACCAGGACCCCAAACCCCGAACCCCGCAACCCCCGCCAATGCCAGAACCCAGAGCCAGTTGTGACGTGTGACATTTGCTGTAAGCGACATTTTACCGTCCAACAAGGACTGATCAGGATTGAATTACACACACAATCCGGGACTCGGCCACTTTGATTGCAAACGCGGCGTATGACTGCGAAATTTGTGCATGTATGTGTGAGTGTGGGATTTTATTCTTATGCCCCTGCATGTGTGTGTGTGTGTGAGGTTTTATGCCTCTCTGCGTGTGTGTGCGTGTGTGCGTGAGTTTGGGTTTATGACGCAGCTTCCGCGCTGGCAAAACGTTGACAAATATTTTATTATCACATTTTATGATTTTATGAGTCCCCGGATATGAATCACTGAGTGACAAGAGAACCTTGCCACACAATAATAGTGCATGCTTAAGACACACTGAGCGAAAAACCAATGCTTTTTGTACGAGAATCAGGAATTTCTTTTGTCAAAAGTTCAATAAGTCAGAGAATTATTAATACAAACACTAAATTATTCATTTAAGCGTCAACAAAAATGTTTTTTTTGTTCCAATACAATATTGACCCTAAAATCTAAATTTTGAGACCTAATGCCTTTATTTTTAGATTTTTCTGCATTATTTTGCAATACAACTCCATTATGCATCAATTCTTATTATTTCAAAATGCAAATTTTTTATCGAATATTGCATATTTTCCAAAAGAATTTCTTACAAATTTTTTTTTTTATTCTAAATTTGTTTTTTTTTTATTTATCACTGAAATATAATTTTCGCATTCAAATAATTAAGAAAAATCCATATCGCTAGAAAATCGGCTGAGCTTTGTTGAAGCTATGCGCATTCAAAGTTCAACAAAAATTGCCTTTTTCGATTATTAATCTTAATTCTCTGTTGTTTCTACTTAGATTTTTGCTTAAATTCTATCTTCAAAATTCAAGAATGGCTTTATTTTGTAGAACAACTCAATCTGAGTTTTTCTGAGTGCAAACACGATCCAATATGGAGCCTATTTATGCACTGAAGAACTTACCGTTTTAATCCATTGATTCCAGCAGAATTTAAACTCCTCCCTGTCGATGAAGCCATCGCCGTTTGTGTCAAAGACGGCGAATATTTGCTCGAGGCGTTCGTGTGGTACATCATAGATGTGTCCCTTGTCGTTGCGGAACAGCGCACGACAGATTAGCGTAAACTCATCCAGATTCAGGCGGTCATCGCTGAGATTGGTAGAAAAGTCAGCCCAGGGACCAGGGAACAGGGACGAAGGACGAGTAGATGGCGACAAAGGTGAATCAGGCATGAAAATAAACGAGCAGAGCCAAAGCCAGAGAGCCAGAGCAAATAAAGTTAGTTTTGTGCCTTGGCAAAGTAGCAAATAGCAAATAGAAAATGGGAAAAGCGTTTCAGGAAGACCGGAAAAGCAGGCTGGCTGGCTGGCAGGCAAATCGCTAAGGTAGTTAAGGTGCAAAAAAAGTTCTCTCATTGACTTTGCCCAGGGGGTTTGTCAGTGTGCTTGCTTTAAGTTTGCACTTCAAATGAATGGAAATTTATTTATTTATAGCACAGTTATTGGGAGATTTAGCTGCCCCATACCAGGCAGCAGCTGCTTTCCATTCGTTTAATTAAGGCAAAATTAATGCGATTACGTTTATTGATTTGCTTTTAAAACGGCCTATAAAACTGTTGAAAATGTCAATTAGAATTAATTTATGCAGCACTTATTTATTTTTACATTTATTGCTTTTTTCGTCGCATTAATAAATTAACTTAGATTTTTTTCACACTGCTGCAGAATTTATAAATTTAGTTTTGCTTTTTCAGATATAATTTGTTATTGCTGCGCATTGAAGCGCTTAATTCAATTAAAACTTTGTTTTACTTTTTTTTTAAATATCAATTTTTATATGCCAATTTGTATGTATAAAATTTTAATGCACTGCATTTTATTGCGGAATTTATTTATTCATTAATTTTTGCTTGTTTATTAATACAATTTGCTGCTGCTGCTCTTCAAAGCTGTTAACTTTAAGTTTAATCATCTGTTATAAAATTTTATATTAGTTTTGTATATCGTCATATTAATTGGTCAATTTTATTATATGCATTTAGTCCAAATTTTATTTATTCTTTTTTTTTAGGCGGTAAATTTTTTGTTTTATTGAAATAAATTATTTCTGTTTATTGTAATTCCACACTGCACTTCACACCTTTTATTGTCTTATTGTCAATTTAAAATTTTTCTGCTTTAATAAACAATACACTTTATATTTTCTTTAATTGAAGATTTAATTTGATAATGTTATATTTATTATTATTATAACTATTTTTTGTAGAGTTTATTTTTGCCGAATAATTTATAATTTATTAATATTGAATATCTTTCGCTGCATTTTTTTTTCATTGTATTTCCCAATAGCTTTTTAGGTTTTTGCCTTAAAACCCTGCTTTTAATTCTCTTATTTTATATATTTACATATTTGCTAAGTGTATGTATGTTCAAGATTGTACATAGGTCTATCAAAAGGCCATCAAATAAATATTTATTTAATATCATTTATGGTGTATATATTTACATTCGATTGTTAAAAGCACTGCGTCACATTAACTCCATTTAAAGCGTTGCATTTAATTTAATCGTCAATATTTTAAATAGTTTGCTTAACCACGGTTTATTAATTAACGTGTCAAACTTCAGTTAATATAATTAATTTTTTATGTATTTGCATAATTTTATGGAATTTTTACGTCGGCTGCTGTTAATTGTTAATACGCACCCATCCTTGTCGAATGCCGTGAAGCAGGCGTCCATTGCTGAACCGTTCGAATCGTCGATGACAATTGGCGGTGTTGGTGAATCCATAACTGCGACAACGTTGCCAACAAAACAAACTCCGTGTCTTTGTGTGGGTGTCTGCCTGTGTGTGTGTGTGTGTGTGCCGGATGTGTCTATGTGTTGGTATTCGTCTTCTGGTTTTTGCCACTTAATGAAGCCCAAGGCAGCCAGAGTCAAACTGCAAGTTAAAGTGAAGCCATCAATAATAACTGTTTCGTCTCTCAGCAGTATAAAGCTCAGTGTGAACCCCCCCGCCCCTTCGCACTGGCAGCATTTTCCAAGCGTCTTGACATTTTCCGGCTTACCCACTCAGCTTGAACGCCCGCCAGTTACTGAGCTCTAGCCCGATTCGCTCTTAATTTTTTATACCCTGTACCCATTGAAAATGGCTAAAAACAGGCTTAATCACTTTGTGCAAATGTATGTATAGGCTGAAAGGGGCGTGGCAAAGAACATATGTATATTCAAGATCTGAGTGATCTAACCCTGTCTGTCCTTCCAGATGAACGCTGAGATCTCGGAAACTATTAGAGCTAGAGCAGCCATTTTTGGAATCCCATACGTAGATCATCTTAATTTCGCATATTGGATGCTACGCCACCTTTACGCCCAAATCTATAAAAACTTAATAATTGGAATATATACGCCTTAGCATTATAATTACTTGAAAATAATATAATTAGTGATTAAACACGGAAGTTAGTCAAGAAACAATATTCTAGGCTTTTCTATGCCATAGAAGCATGGTACGGATAAAAATAAAAGAAGAATCATTGCTGCTGCGCCGCGTATAATATTTTTAAAATATTTGTAATTTTACTGTAAAATATAGGGAGTAGAGTATTCTACAGTAGGGCACATCCGACTGATCAGCTGCGCCCATTCTGGTTTCATTTTCATTTTCGTGTTTTTCTCTGTTTTTTTTTTTTTGCAATAGATTTATCGAATAAACAAAATACCCCGCAACGCCCGCACCACCCGCACCACACACCTGCATGGTTGGCCTATTGTCATGGCGACGACGTCATCTTGTGGTTTATTTTATTTATTTGATTTCAGGCGCTCCCTCCCGGCGGCCCAGCGGCTTTTGTGGCTGTGCCCGCAGCGATTACCTGGTGGCATTTTTCCTAATCAAAAACTGCGCATTGTGTAAGCCTTTTGTTGTTGTTTTCCCCCTCCCATTCGCTCTATGATTTCGCTCTTTGTTAACTTGACTGAAAGCTGCAGCCAAAGTTTCAGTTTGGCACCACCCAGAAAACTGCGGGCAAATCCACAATCCACTGCAATTTCATTTCAAAACCCAAACCAAACCGAACCGAGCTGATTGTCAGTATATGGCGCGATAAGCTCGCATGTGAATGAAGGCGGTTTTAAAACGCGTCAAAAGTACAGTTGTGCTCGCACATGCATAGCACAATTGCCCTGGTTCTTCACATTCCTAAGCAGTTTTAGGTTAACACCCGTCTTACCCCCTCGGCTCCTTTCTGCTATTCTCTCCTACTTCGAGGTGAAATCAAGTTATTGAGCTAACGCTTACTAACAAGGCCAATTGTTGGCATGTTGACGAGCTTTCAACTATTTCTATTTCTTTCTTTTGCTTTTGGGCTCTCCTTTGTCTCTCATTTCTCTCTTTTCGTTTGCAAGTAACCCGCAAGTTTTTTGCACCGTCTTTATATTTGAAATTGAAGTGACAAGGCGAAAATTTAGCAGCTTTGCTTTGCGCTGTGATGAATTGTTTTGCCTTCAAACTATTAGCGGGGACTTGGCCAAATATCGCCATCTTTAGACAATTACACTTCAAATGTTCGGATTTTTAGTTTTTGTGCGGATAATGAGATAGGACTTTAAAAGTAATTTGTAAATGTTTCACCTTCAATTTAATTTTATTTGAATTGATTGAGAAGAACAGAACAGAAAATCTTTAAAATATTTTATTAAATTTTATAATAATTTATTTCATTTGTGTAAAGATTTTTTGAGGATCGAAATCAGCTAAAACCCTTTTTAAAAATTCTCAAACTTTAATTGAAATTGAAATTAACCAAGCAATGAAATCGTTATCAATAAAACTTGCTCTGATTGAACTTACTACTGCAACATTAAGCGTACATGAATAAACTTTATTTAATTATTAATTTTGCATATTTTTTACTTTCCCTAAGCCGAAACAGAAGTGGTTTTCAAGCCAATTGTATGCTTATTCAGTCTCAATATTCAAAGCACTTCAACATCAAATCTTTTACTAAAAAAATCGTTTTCCATTCAGTATTTCAACCTAATCTGTTCGCTTTACCACGAGAACCAGCACTCATTGCATAATAAAGAGCCTTAAAAGCGCATAAATTCTATTATTCAGTTATGAGACGTTATTGGTTTATTCATTCGGCCTTTTGTGCAAATGTATATGCTAAAAATAACCAAAAGGTAATTACTTTTCACTCTTGCCGCATACATGTAAAACCTGAACTGAGAATGGTAATCTGCTGGCCTAATCCTTCATTTTCCCCGTCCCCTGCCCCCGTTTGAATTCGAATCGTTGGTTGCCCCCAGCTGGGCCCATTGTAAGCCACAAAGCCATAGATTTCCATTTAACTTAAAGTCCTAACTCAGCCGCAGTCTCTAAGCCGAGCGTTGTTATTGTCCTCGTTCTATTCTCTGCTCTGTGTTTTTTTTTTTCTTTACTTTTTTTTTGGGATTTTCTGTGCTGTTCACATGACTCCCGACATATAGGAACTAATGCGCAGCGAGCGATAAATTTAAATTTATATGTATGTTTACTTAATATTAAAGATTTATGCACAATATGCTGCGGCAGATCAAAGCGGTGGGAGCGAAGGGAGCGGGGTCGGAGCAACTGCAGCAGTAGCCTCATCTATAGGTAAAAAGGGTCTAATAAAATAAAAATATTGCACAACAAATGTGCCAAGCCAAAGGGGCCAAAGAACCAGCCGGGTCATGATTTATGCCTGCTTCGCTTATACGTCTTCCCACCGCCCCTCCCCCTTCCACTGCCCCTTCCAGTGCCACTTCCAGTAGCTCCCCGAGAGAATGCCTGGCTGTGGACCACATGAATCAGCAGGAAAAAAGAACAACAAAGTATAACTGAAATCACAAAAGGGCAAAAGCAACACACATAAAATCATAAATGATCACGGACGGCAGTTAGAAGTTTGCTTTTAAATTAATTTCACTCCGAATTCACTAAATTTGTTGTTTTGTTCCGTTCTCAGATAAACGAATAACAAACAAATAAAAATGAAAATAATTGAAGGTAGAGAGAGCTCTGAGATAAAATACTTTTTTACATATTACAATTTATATACAGACATGCTCATGATATAAACAAATAATAATAAATAATGATATAAATAAATGGTTTACATCCACATAAATAAATTTTCTATTCAATGGCAATAAAAGAAATAGCCAAAATGTTATAAACTATACAAGAAGATTTGAATTATAAATTTCAATTTAAACTAAATTTTCACAACAATTTATTTATACAGAAATTATTAATATATATACTATAATATTTATAGCAGATTACAAATAAATAATTAATTTAAAACTAAGAAAACTGCTAAGATTCTACGCTAACTTAATTACAAAATTTCATAACTCTAACCTCATTGCATACATATCTTTAGAGACAGAAATAATAAACGAAATAATATTCCCCACGCAAATTAAATATAATATTCTACGTACTTCTTTAAGTGCAACATTTACAATTATTGTTTTTTTTTCTAAATTGTTCCATTTACGCAGAGCTGTTATACCCAATTTTACCCTTTTGGGTGGCAATTTCGGACAATGTGGCGTATGTGTGGTATTTTTATGAAGCCCTGCTCTTTGCTACTTTGGCTATAAGAACGAGTATCCAACAATAAAAATGCGCATAATTTCGCTTAGCTCGACAAAAGTTTTGGCCAAATAAACTTAAGTACAACTCCCCAAGGTAAAGTTGGGGGGGAAAGGAAAAAAAACAGCTGCGAGGGGCGAGTGTGGGATTTGAGTCTCAGGCGCCGCTTCGCTTTATATATATGCCAAACACTAATTGAAAACTATTTTTGGAAGCCGGCAAAGGGCACAGGAAAAAGCCAGGGCCAAAGGGGGGAGGCAGAGGCAGAGGGAATCAAAGTGAAGGCAAGCCAGCTCCCCAAGGGCCCTTTTGGGTTAATATGTAAATGGAGGATAACGCGAAATGCGTAAAACTTTTGCTGCGAAACAATTTACGCGGCATTAAGCAAAACGCAAAGCCCAGGCACACACACACACACACACACACACACACACGCACACACGCACACATACACCTTACAATCAGCTAACAGTAAGAAGCCACCATTTTTGTTGTACTTGGGGGAGGAACTCCAATTGTTTTCGATTAAAGTTGTCGACGTCAAAGTCATTGACTAAATAAAAAGCATCATAAAAGTGAAAGCAGTTACCGCCCGCAGTTCCCCCTCCTCCTACTCCTCCACTGCTCCCACCCCTTCGCCTGTCACTTTTGCCCGCATCAAAAGCAGTCAAAAAACTTTGACAATTTTGGCAAATAATGAAGCCTGCACGTGTCTAAATTGTTTGCTTCAGGTGAGACAGTCAAAGGTGAGAGCAAAACTCTTAATTCCGATTCCAACGACGAATTTCGTTGTGTGTCGCACAAAATCCTATCAAATCCGTTGCTAAATCATGGAAATAATTGCATTTATTCTCAGCATATGTGTAATTTAAAGAAATAACTTGATTCCGAAACAAAAAGTGTTTACACGGTTCGATAATGTTTAAATAAAACTTACCAATTCAAGCAATTACTCCACTTTCTTAAGTAACCGTCGTTTTAATTAAATTTTAATTTTTAAAATTGTTGCTAACCGTTTTTTGAAAATTATGAACTTACTTCTAGTTTAATTTCGCTTCGCTTTATGAAGAGTAATTTTTCTGAGTGCATAAATATATAGCTGAAATATGTCTTTTCGCCAGTAATAACTTTCATTGCTGAAAACTGTTTAACAATTTGATTATCACCGGTTACAAATCGTTTTTAAAATTAGCCCCAGCAGCGTAAAGTTTCCTCTGCTCAGCCATAAACAAAAATCACTGCAGTGAATCTTTTTAGACCCTGTACTTTGAAGAAGTCCAAAAATGTCTATTGAGTGAGTGTAAGTGGAAAAGACTTTTATCCTAGCATGCACTTAGGTTATGGCATTCTCCAGCGATGCTGTGATTTGAATTACGATCGGATAAGAAACAGTGAAGATATGCAAAGGACAAATTGTCTGTGTAACATGCATGCGCCTAGTGTTTAATCGGTAACGAATTCAAGCGGGATAAACTTACTTCGCAGTGGTTGCAGGTTGTCCCACTGTCGGTTACGTGCTACTGCAGCCTCCCGTCCGACTGATCCACTTCGTTTTAGTGCTTTCTCATCAGGACGATGGCTGTCGCCAGAGCAACTTTAAGCTGCCAAACATAACTCAACAAAGGAAGCCGAACCAAGGCAAGCGAGACGAGACGAGACGAGACAAATCGAGTGGAGAGCACAGAGTCAAGGCGAAGGCAAAGGCAAAGTCTTGCATAATTTGCCAGGAGCGACCTGAAAAGTAAATTACCGTCTAAGACTTCCTGTATATTTTATATATATATATAAATTATTTTTTCTGCTAGGGTTTGGGTGGTGTCAAAAGTGGCTTGTCAAGCCGGTGGGATCAGCTAATAAACCACGCAACAACCCGCGCTCAAGACCCAAGGCCGCGCCCAGTCAGGAAACAGGCGTTAAGTGGCGCGGCGCATTTAAAAGCAAACGCCTCGAGGTCGGGCCCGATTTGGGGCCAAGTGGAGCTCGGAGCAAACGGCATAGGGAGAGTTTTAGGTAGGTTAACTGGTAACGAAGCCAGCCCATCAATTGAATTGCCAAAAAAAAAAAGAATTTGCCAAAACGAAGCAAAAAAAAAAACATGCGCGTATAAAAGGCTTTCAATTCTTTTCTCAATTTTTAGACCCTGTACTTTGAAAAAGCATAAAAGGGTCTGTTAAACTAGTGCAAATGGGAAAATTTATGTAACATTTAGAGGAAGGCGTAGCTTACCTCACAAGAAATATATATTCCTGAACAGGGTGAGCTGAGCTGACACAGTCATGTAGTTCTGTTTGTCTGGCGTCACCATTTTTGGTATTCAGGTTCTCCTATGGAGTTTGTTTCAGATTTTGTACGTCTTTCGTCTTATCCACGATGAACGAAATTAACCCAAGTTGGCATTTTTAGGTGCTGTAATTTTTATTCCAATTGAATCAGAAACAGCAAAGATATGCAACAGACAATTTGATCAACGGCAAAAAAGGAGCTATTCGATTTGTGCATTGGCGCATATGTTTATTGAAACATAAAGTTCAGGTTCTCCTACTTTCTGTTACGTCCGACTGTAGGTTTTCGTCCGACTGATCCGCTTCGTCCTTTCTGGTTATTTTTTTGTCGATTTTTTTGTGTTTTGCCAGCATGTGTGCTTTGAGGCTTGCTTAATGCAGGCACGTCAGCAGCAGCAGCAGACAGAGCGGACGACATGGAGCAGACATTGATGGATACGCAGCGTGTGGAATGCCACGTCAGCAGCTCAGCTCCCTCTCTTTATTTCTCTCTCTCTCTCTCTCAGACTCTCTCTCTTTCTCTTTCTCTGTCTCTGAATCTCTCATTCTCTGCTTTTTGGCTTTGGCATGCTTCAGCTGCCTTGTGGTCGGTCTGCCATTAACAGTGCCTTCTGCCTGTTGTAGGTGTCAGACAGTACCTCAGTTTGTCAGTCGTTCAGTTCGTCAATGTCCCTCTCTCTCTCCCTCTCTCTCTCTCTCTCTCCCTCTCTCTCTCTGTCTCTCTGTCTCCCTCGGTGGCAGCTGCGTGCTGGCCTTTTATCACTTGTTAGTATCTAAAAATACGTGGCGCACATGCCGCCTTTCATTTCATTTCATTTGGTTTCATTTCATTTCGTTTCATTTCTTTACCTGCGCTTAAATACAAAATGATAAATTGCCATTTTGACTGGGCTGCCAACCCCCACCCCTCGAATCTCTGCGTTGCCCCCAACCCCAACCCTGCTCGCCTAAAACCCAACTCAAGCTGTACAGTTGCCCTTTAAGTTAGTCTCATGACCTCGTGTTCAGCGCAGCAAGTAAAAAACTCCCACAATAAGCAGCAAGCATGCTGCAGTCGAGTATGCTTCGCTTTAAAATGCCCTCAAGCCAAAGAAATCTCCATAAATTTGGCATAAGTTTCGGTAGGCATTAACACTGAATTTCTAGCTTTTCTAGGCTATTGGAAAATGTAAATTTCGATTGCACTCGACTAGCCCGTTGCGTGTCTAATATTCCGGTTGTTATTAAATATTATTTTAACACTCTTTTTAATCTTCAAAAAATTTACTTTTAAAAAAATGTAATAGTATTCATAAACGAATGATTATTCTTCCATTATATACCATACATTTAAAATTTTAAATAAATATTCTACAAATTAAAGCTCTTAAGTAAAGCTTGATTAAACCTCGAATTCAAGAACAGCTCGGTTGGAATAAATAATGAATTAAGTAAATAATTAATTAAGAAGTAAATTAATTCAGATTAAGAAGAATTCATATCAGCCTCATGCTTTATACTATATTTTAAATATAATTTGAAAGTATTGTATAAAACGTAGCATCGTACATATCGTATTTAAGTGTAATCTTCAAGTGTAATCTTCATAAAAATATTAATAGGAATTTGAAGAGCCCAAATAAAATAATGGTAGTTATAAATAAATAAATCCCATTCATAGTTAGAGACTATTTGAAGTATTGTTGGCATGTCTTTAAAATGAAAGTGCATTCTGCAAGAACCGAGCATACCCGGTTTCCATGAAACTGCAGCGAGTATGTAAAGTAAACTTTGCGAAATGAACTCGAATGTTTCACGCTCTGGGCGCTATCTGGGATTGGGTTAGCGCGTGCAGGTGTGGCCTGGGCGTGGCTGGGAGTCAAGAGCATTCAGAAGTCGAGGCTGGGCCAGAGCCAGAGCCAGAACCATGTCAATGGCATTGGACTGTATCTACGGCATAGTGTCTGGTATCTGGTAACTGGTATCTGGTATATGGTTCTAGGGCCGTTGAAATATTTGGCTGCTGCTGTTATTGCAATGCTGCTTTGAAAAATGTTCGCGTTACGCGTCGATGATGTTGATGCTGATGCTGATGCTGGCGGAGAGATAAAACTAACAGCGTTGCCATAGAGGGAATGGCAGAGAGAATTTAGTCCAATAAACCCACGCATGCACATGAAGAGAAGGTTTTTTATGTAGATTTTTCTTCCCAGCTTTGGGTTTGCAGATACCGTGGTACAGATAGAGACACCCACTGACTTGGGTCAGAAAAAGTGCTGTCCAAGTGCCACGCACGCAGGTAAATTGAATATTGCCCATTTAATATGAACCTTTTTTTTATATTCTACATACCATGGGGAATTATCTTTTTTTGCATGTGTGGGGGTCACGTCAACACAACATTAAAATTGTGCCGTATAAAGCGGAAAAAAAAAACATCTAATGAAATTGCTCATACGACTGGCTGTACGACTTTATATGCATGTTGACTTTTAGGGGCTCATCAAACGGAACGATGTGTTTCATTATAATAAAAATTTAAATGTCATGATAATGTAATCATTTTGTAATTGTGGGCGTAAATAAATAAACTCATCAAGCGTGGTTAGATAAAGGAAATGCATAAGTAAATAAATTAGAAAAACATATTTTAAAAATAATTTAAATATTTTTTGATTATTATTTATTATGTACAGAAAATAATTTATATCTGTAATAAATTTACATTTAAAAGGTAATTGATTTTAACTACAAATCAATGTTGAATGGTAAAATTATCTTCATTTAGCTTTCGTTGAGTGAATCTCACTTACAGCTGAGACAAAACACTTGAGTGCACTATTAAAGACATTTACTTAACAGTCACACGTTCGGGCATTATTGCAGTGAGCAGAGCTCGCAAGTGCCATTCACAGGGAATTACCCATAAAATCCTTTAGCATTACACGAGTCGAAGGCAGTGCCAAGTGTATGCTTGTACTATCATACTAATCTTTAGCCAAGGCAGATTATGCCAGGACCCACAGTCGATTCTTCGCTTTATTTGGGATAATGTTTTGGCCAACAGCATCAGTGCAAACGATGCAAACGAGTCACAGCCAGTCCGAGCCAAACTTCAAATGGCAAATGGCGCACAACTTCATTTAAAAGGCATTACGACAAAACATTTGCCCCAATAACAACAGCAGCAGCGGCCAACAACAGTTTGCACCTTTTTTTTGCCAACAACAACGGCCAAAACAACAGCAACAACCAAACAACCAAAAAGGAGATGCGACGCTATAAACGTTGGCTCCATTAGCATTTTTTATGCATTAATGACAAGCCACAAAAATGGACACATCGTCATGCATATGAATGAAGCCCTAAGCGAGCGTGTGTGTGTGTGGGAGTGTGTGAGTGTGTATGTGCGACAATAGACACTAAGCCTTAACACACTGTGCGGCGTCCAAAAAAATACTACAGCATAGAAGCATCACCACAAAATCAGTGCACCACAGTCGAGTGTGCACGACTAGCTAATAGCACTGAATATTGCATATATGTGCGATCAGGCAAGGATATGCTACAGGATACGCTACTGTCTGGCAATCTGGGAACGCTACGCAATCTATAGTTAGAGAGAAAGCGGCATCAGTTTAAAACGCAACACGACGCCGAAAGGAACTCAAAAACGACCTCAACTATTTAAAATACATATATCATTTTATTTCAAGGATCTGGCAACGCCATAAAGCCCACAGTCTGACAACGCTATAAAAACTAAGGGTAAAGAGAAGATCTCATAAACGACCGCAACGATTTAATTTAATTTTAAAATAGATTTTTACGAATACATTTATCATTTCATATTACTAGGCAAGAATGTGGCTACGCCATAAAACCTACAGTCTGGCAACGCTATATAACCTATAAATAGAAAGAAAATAGAATTCAGTTTGAAATGCAATGATTTAATTTAATAAAACCACATTTTTACAATTATCAATTTATTTTATTGTATTTCAAATGCAAAACAAATTAAAATTTTAAATATATTTTCACTCAATTTCTTATCAAGAAATTGAAATTAATACGAATTGTGCTATTAATTTCAAGTTGAAAATTGCAGATTTCTCTATTTTTCAGCTTATACAACTTCAATTTATCAGTCTACCAAATGAAAAGCCTTCATCCGTAATTCTTCAATTATGTATCCAGACGAACGACCGTTGAACTGTTATTGATAGCGCTCTTTAAGTGTTATGCAGCTTGTCAAGTTATTACAGCCATTTTCACATTCGATGACTGGCCGCTCAAAAAAAATGCTTAGAATTTGGTTATGGCAGACGCAAACTGATTTTGACAAACTGCGCATGGTTGGCGCTAGATGGCGCTATTGTTGATAAGCGAGCACTCAAAATTGCGGATGTTTTGAATAATCGATGTTTCCTGTGCGCCATTTTTTTTAGCTCCCACAGGGCAAATGTCAGTGTGTATGTAGGCGTGTGTGTGTTGCAGTATATTTGCCTATTTTTATGAAGCATACTTTTGGGCGCTCTTACGTTGATTTTTCACAATAAATTTTCAATTTGAATTGCTCAGCATTTGGCATTCATGGTATGCATAAATTTCCCGTTGGCTGCACATTTTTATTTGCCAATTAAAATCCTGCCCCGCAGGCGATGCTTACCTGTCTCCAGCCCTCTCCCCTTCCCCATCCCCTTGCCCCTTTACCACACTAGTATGCCAACTGTCAGCTGCAGCAAATTGCAGGGCATTTAAATACAAATTGTTTGCATTTTTTGTGCAACGCAGAAGGCAGAAGCCAATTGCACTGTGTGTTGCATTTAAATTGCACATTGAACTTTGACATTTTGATAGCAGCACCGGCAAAGGTACTGCCACATCGATTGGAGTTAGGCTAAAGAAATTGTGGGAGAGAGGGGGAGAAAGGGGGGAAACGGGTGAGCAAAACAGGTCGTCAGGCTTGGGCTCAATTTATTGGCAAAATATGCAGGTGAAACGAATCGTTGGCAAATGCAAACGAAATGCCAGTCAGCAAATGGTTAAGAAGGATAACTAAGCTCCCCTTCTGCTGCAGCTCATTCCCCCTTCCATTCCCCGCCGCTGTCCAAACAGCTCAGCCGTTGGGGCACGTGTTGTTAGTTTACGTTATTGATTGCGTCATGAATTATTGAAAGATTGCTGGCAAATGGCAGCAAAACGAGCCACGTTGCATGGATGCAGGTCATGCAATTGATATCGCGTTCTCTCCAACAGATACAACTGAAAATCGCCAATTTGTCGATTGTTGTGGCAGCGTAAATAATGTGGATTTTATTATTTATTACATATCTATAGAATAAATGGTTCTTTAGCTGGTTTACCTTGTTCACAATATATTCTTATTCTGCATAGAAGTTCCTAATTGATTTCAACTGTTTTACGCATACTAAATAATTCTCTTTGCTACAGACTTGAAATTGTAGTTCATGGCATTCTTCATCTATCCCATAAATTGTATTGTGATCTGATGAAAATCAACGAAGATATTCAACAGACAATTTGTCGACTTAGCAGAAAGAGTAACAAACTTGAATTATTTTGTAGTGATTATTGAAAATACAAAGTACAGAGTCTTCTGATATCGGTTACGTCCGACTATAGCCTTTCGGTCAACTAATCTGTTCCGTACATATTTTAATTATATGACTAATTTTCTAATTAGTTGCAAAGTTATGAAGATAAACATTTTAAATAAAATCTATAACTGTTAAATTGGTTAGCAGATGAGTTGAAAGTTTGAAATGAAAACTCTTAATAACTTTACGAATTTCGTGAATTCCAAACAAATTTTCTCCACATATTTCGTAGTATGTAAAATCAATTCCTAATAACTTTTCTATAAAAAAAGAACATATTAAAAGAGTTGAATTTAATTGGCCAAGTACCTTAGAACATACTATCTGTAAGAATTGAATTTGACAGATAGCAAGTCATTCGGTACAAATAGTGCGCAAAAATTTAAATCGAATTAAATTTCAAGAATTGAAGATGCATTGAAATTGAATTAAATAAAAACTAAGAAGTACTTGTAGAGCTTGATGCTACTTCAAATAGTCTTTACAAAAGCTAAGAACTTCATGAGAAAAGCACTTGAAGGGAAAGGCAAAGACAGATAACTACACACTGAATAGGGAAATGTTTAAGGGTAAATACAGGACATGTTCTACCTTGCTGATTGAAGGAGCGTCCAATTTGATTTCAATGCAGATCCGCTTTAAAATGTTTGCTGCAGAATAGGATAGAAGCTCATGAATAGGGTCAAATAAATTAAGTAGCTTAGCTAAAGACAAAAGACCAGAACTGCTCCTCCCTACGCCCCCGTTGAGTGCGTAAGCTGCCTAAAATCGAAACCAAAATAAGCAAAGGGAGTGAGAGGGAGAGATAGAGAGAGGGCATGAGATTTGGGAGCAGGGCAATGTAGGAAGGAAAAGCCTTTAGCCCGGGCCAGTAAACTGTGCTCTATGGACTCCGTTCTGTGGGTCAGGGCCAGAGCTAAGGCGGCCCAATCAATTCAAACTAAGCCAGGACAAAAGCTGTAAGCAGCCAAATAAAAATGAAGGCTGCTAGATAAGCGTACGCTGCTCTTGCCTCTAAAAAAGAGGAAGAAAAAACAAAATAATATCAGTAGGGACGGTGTCCAACAGTCGTACGTAACCGAGAGTAGGAGAGCTTGTATCCGTATTATGCTTTAATAATCATTACAAAGTAATTTAATTCGCAACCGATTACACAAAGACGACAAAATTGTCAGTTGCATATCTTTGATGTTTCTTAACCATTCGTAATACAATCAGCAACTTGCATAGGAGAACCTAAAATTGTATTTCAAGCATATATAGTTTGCAAGATCTAGGTGTACATTCAGAACTGTAACGGACATGTCCTGATCAAGAAAATATATACTTTTTGAGCTCTGGATGCTACATACATACTTAATGGACCCTTTTAAACTTTTTCAAATTACAGGAACTAAAAAAAACTAAACTAAAACAGCACTGAGGGAGGGTGCGTAAATGGTAGCAGCTATTGCTAGATTGCCAGATTGATTGATTGATTGATTGATTGATTTAAATTAAAGGCCATTAGGCGGCTGCCCGTCTAATTGAATCGATCAAGTACAAGGACACACGGTGCACGGCACACAGTACACGGCAATTGTAAATTGCTTTATAGCCAAGCCTACGGGCCAGGCCAAGTCAGGCCAGGCCAATCGAAGCCCACACTTCATCGTAATGTCATTTCGGTTGCTGGATACTTCATATAACATCCCGTCATCGTGCCGTACCGTATTTTATGACACAAACAGGCGTCGCCAGAGCTGAAATTTACTACCCAAGTCAAGGCAGATAAACACAGATAGAATGAGGTAAAAAGCGAGCGGGGCGATTGCTCTACCAAATAAACCAACAAATCAATTTGCCAGGTGCCTAGAAAACCCTAAAGCCCCCCGCTGCTAAGCCCATAACCTCCGCTACCTTCCCCCCTCCTCCACCCCGTCCGACGCAAGTACAAAGTAGTCGGTCTATCTGGCGCTGCTACTACGTTTAGCTTTATTTCACTCTTGGTTGAGATTTATGAGCCAAGGGCGCGTGAGCTGGAAAAGCAACAAAAAAAAACAAACACAAAAAAAGTGCAGAAAAAAGAAGAAAAAAATGTATATGTGGCCGAGCAAATTGTTTTTGCTCTGCCGGCGCCAAAAGTTGCGCCTTGGGCTACAGCTTTAGCTTGAACTTGGGCTTTTTGGTCATGGGATTGGGTTAGTAATGTGTGGGTGCAGTAGAGGCAGGGACAGGGGCAACGGGCATGGGAGGGGCAGAGGGGAAGCAGTACTCGACTCTGTGCTGACCAGTCAGCATTTATTATTTATAATAGTCGCTCGGCTTTGCTTTTTGCCTGCCATCTAGTTTGCTTTGGCAACCTTTTTTAATAGATGACAGCACAGATGCAGAGACACACACATACATACACAGTAAGGAGATACACACACACACACACACATACAGAAAACGACACACACACACAGACACAGGAAGAGCTACGCTGAGATACTGTTAGCCAAGCGGCAAAGCAGTTTGTGCCACATTCAATTTGGGTTCTTGTTTCACTATGGGTGAAAACCAAAGTTACAATGGTAAACATTCTGTGTACATTTTATTCCTAACTAAAATATTTGTAAGCTTATTTTAACAGAATTTCATATTGAGTTTAAGTTTTAAGTATACATTTAGAATGGGTTTTTTGATTAATCAGAGCAAAGATATGTTAATGATAATGTTTAATAATATAATAAGGAGGATTATCACTCCTTAAACGAAAACTGCTTAACTTTGATTGCGTATAACTTTAACATAACTCAACCGATTTTGAAGCCGTGTGGATTTTTCTCAATTATTCGAGTACGAATGTAAAATTTATGTAATAAATCAAAGAACAACACTTTTTAATTTTTGAGAAATTTTTAAGGCCTTCTCCCGAAAAAATATGGAATCTTCGGGTAAAAAAATTCTTCCGTTCTTACTGGTTTATTTTCTCATTTAACAAAATTCGGTGTTTGAAAATGTTGTGATACAATTAAAAGTGTTATGCCCACTTATATTTTAAATATCCCAACTGGTTTGCAACGGATGGATTTTTGCCAGGGTAATTTGTGTTTTAAGCCACTGTGCGATGCTGCTGCTGTTGCTGCTTCTTGTTGTTGCTATCAGTAAACATTTTATTGTCACACACTTGGCACAAATGGGTCGCTGCGACGGATTGGACTGCTCGGGCAGCTCATAGATCTTGGCTGTGCCACACACGGCAATCACAGCACAAAACAGTCAACAGCACAGCACGTGTTGTAGTTGTTTTAGCCATTGTTGTTTTTGTTGTTGTTGTTGTTGTTGTTGTTGTTGTAGTTGTTGCTTGTTGCCATCGATACCCTTTCAGTGGGTTTTATGGCAATCGAATGAAGCAAGTCATGTATGTGGAGAAATCAGCGAAAGGGTTCGCATCCGAGATAATGTGAACTGCTTTTTTTTAATGTTTGTGTACTGATTTGAAAATGCTTTCAAATTGCTGGAAAACTTCTGTGAACTTGTGATATTACATGGCATATCTTTTACGGCAGTGAACTAATATCGAAGTGGGGTTTAATTTGATGTAAATAAGCTCTTTACAGTTGCGAATTAAAGTTGGCTTAAAGTTGTGTCTACGATACACTGAAAAACAACTGGAGCATATGATAATTTTTTATTTTTAAGTATTAAATATTTTATTTAATGGAATTAAATATAATTTAGTAAATTACAATCAGATACATTTATTTGTATTTAATTCAAGCTTTAAAACTGTTTATTAATTTGGAATTCATTTAAACAAGCTCTTTACAATTAGGTTAATTAACATATATGGAATTTACCTACTAAATATATTCTACTCTTTATTTAATAAAATATAGCATACTATATTTATTTATTTCGTATATTTCTTTCAATAATAAATAATACATTTAATCCCCTTCAAATAAGCAGTCGTTAATGAACTAATTTAATTTCAGGATTTAAGAATAATGAGAAATTTGTTATATATTTTCATTCTGTTAAGTGCGAGTAAGCACCGTGAGATTTTTCTACTCTTAATTTAATATTTTGATAATATTTAATATTTAAATTTAAAGCATCGTGTGCCAAGTTAATCTAGCATTTTTCGCTGTGTATATTTCAGCCAGAATTGTGTATATAAAATCTTTTATTCACGCACTATAGCTGCTTTGTGGGCGAATTCTATTTTCATTTTAGCATATTTAAGTTATTTTCTGGCTGTTAAACCCTTGCTTGCCTTCAGAGCATTAATGATTCGGTAATTTGGATAAAAAGTTTTTCTTTTTTTTTTTTTTTTGTTTTTCATTTTGCAATCTGCTTAACGCTCTTTTTGCGAAGCGTTGTAATTTTGTGCTGAGTTTTCTTCATGTTGCCTTTTGCTTTTTATAGTCCGTTAAGCCCTTTTGGTCTTTTGACTTATTGGTTTTTGCTGCTGTTGCTGCTGCTGTTGCCAATGTGATGAAGAGCAGCAGGCGGAGAGGAAGGAATGGGGGGAATGGGGGGAATGAGGAAAACCCTTAACGCAATCTCTCCATAACGCAACAACGGCATGGCATGCGTTGTTAAACGAGCTCAGTTGCAATCATTCTGTTTGTCCAGTTTCGAAATACCTCTGCCACTGCCACACCTCTCTCCCCTCCCTTTCCCCTTCCCGTGCTCTCGAGGCCCCAGCCACCCGCATTGACCGTTGAAACTGAGGGGCGTCTGTTTGTCATGTCCAACTGGCCTGCTCTCTGCCCCTCTGGCCTCTGCTGCCCCGGCCTGGCCTTGTGTATCCTTGTACGCTGTTTGTTTACAAACGGGCTATACACACACACACACACACACACACACACAGCCATAACATGCAACATGGGAAAGGTCGCCTGTGTAGGCGGCGGCTTGTTGCACAAAGAAATGGCGCCGCTTGTAATATAGCAAAGAAAAAAGATAAAACACATACAGAGAAGAAAATATCGCGTTACCGTCCACACCAACGTCATCATCTTGCCGCTCATCATCCGCCTCGTCATTGTCATTATCATCATTAGCAACGAAGCTCATCATCGAGAGCAGCTTGAGCTGTATGTGTGCGCCGCACTTGTATCACATTTAAATTGATATAAATATAGAAAACATTTTAGTTAAGAACCAGCCAAGGGGTTTCATTGATAGCCAAGTAAACAGTGCTCTGTTGACTTGGCTTAAAGAATTTGCCAGCTAAGTGAAAGGCAATCTTAAAGATACTATTGAAAAAGTTCTGGCATTGATGGGAATTATATTACAGCCATGATAAATCTCATTTCAACTTAATAAATTCACATTTCAAAAAGTATGCAGAAGTTAAGATTTCGTCCTAAATATTTCTTATGAAATAAGTAATAAACGTATTAGAAGTATTTGCATTTTTCTTTTTAATTATTTTCTTATCTACACTTAGAAAAATAAAACCAGAACATTCTTACTTGATTCAAGTGTCAATAGTCATATTATAACATACTTAATTCAAGTAATCCTTATGTGAAATAAAATTTCTTGAGTTGGATATTTAAATATTAGACTCATTCATTCATTAAATTTTAAATTTGTCTTGAATTAATCCAAAAATATTAAGTAAGAAACGTTTTGCGGTTTTACAAAACACTTTTGTACCCTGTACCCAGGAAATGGTAAAAAGCTTTGTGTAAATACTTTAGATTGATTTAATCTTGGGAATTCACAAAATTTTCAAGCTGTGTTTTGTTGACTTTTACTTTTACTTCTATAACTTTTCTCATATTTAAGACATGAATTTTTGCCACTGAGATTTTCATTTCTAACATATTTAAATAATTCTAATTAGCTACCATTATTTGAGCAACTTTGTTCAGCTTTAAGGCATCATCATAATCCTTTTGGCAACCGCTCCATGTATACCCAAAAATTCGCCTCAAGTGGCATGTTTTGAACGTGTTTGGCTAATTAGGAAAATGGTGGAACAATAACTTAATATTTAAACACAATAAAGAATTCATTAGCTGCACAGTTTTATAACGTTGCCATGGGATGAACTTTATATCTGTTGGTTATTGCCCCACGATGAACTCCCAACTCCGGTTTCGATGCTGAACTGAACCGAACTGAACTTTGAATCTCAAGTCGAAGCAATTATTGTAAGTTTTACGCTTCCATCTGTTTTCGGTTTCACTTTAAGTGCCATCGCCTTGTTTTCAATTAAATGAACACCATGGAACCATAGAGTGTGCCATTACCCCCTCCATCCCGTCAAAACCCCTGCATCAGCTTCCATCTGTCCCGTAACCCGTAACCCGTAACCCACAATCCGCAAAACCCACAATTCGCAGTTTTCACCATGCGAATCCCGTGCAAAACACAATGAGTGAGAACAGATTGAAGTGCAGACGGGGGACAGGAAAAGTCGGATAGGTTGGGAGTCAGTGGGAGTTAAACACGCCCCAATCGTTGCTCTCATTATTATCAACGCTGGCGCAAATACAAACAAACGATGAAAATTGTTGCCGCAGTATTGAAAATGCGGCGTATTTGGTTTTCGATTGGCGAGAATCTGGTCACAAGTAGCACCCAGGCAGTTGGGCCATCCGGCCTGCCCTATATGAGTACAAATTGAGCAACAAACCCTTAGCAACAATAACAAAAAGCAATAACAAGCACGATTACAACAGTCGAGTGTGCTCGACTTCCACTTGCGCTGCAACGTCTCTAAAATGTATAGACAAACAGAGAATAAATTGTGCAAAAAACATGAAAATAAAAGAAATCTATTAACTGAATAACTTTAAAGTTTGTGGCGCGTTTCAGTTAAAAATTTCAGCAGACGTAAAAAAATGTTTGCAAAAGGTTAAGGAAATTTTATAAGCTTAAGCACCTGCTACGTTATTTTAGTAATTTTATCAAAAACTTTGAAATATACACTAAACTTGTAATAAACACAAGGACCGTACGGCTTAGAGTTATTTATATAAGAAATTTGATAAGTTTTATACTTGCTAGGGAGATTTTAGCCAAAGCTATGGAATATATACAAAGCTTGTAATAACCATAAGCTCCGCATATCTTAGAGATAGTTATATACGAAATTTAGTATGTCTAACTCTTACAATTGCAGAGACTTAAAAATTTAAATAACTTCATACTGAAATCTGTTTTATTTAGTTATGCCAGTGGCTTAAATACTCTCCTTATGCACTTGCTCACATTATAGGGTATAAATACAGCATAAAAAGCAAAAAAGCAAAATAAAAACAATCGGCAGCAGATTAAGTTCATGCCATGTTGCAGTTACAGTTACAGTTACAGATTTTTGCCATTTGCCTTTCTTATATATATATGTTCATTTTAGTTTTGTTTTTTTCTCTCGGGTTTTTTCTCATTTTTGCCTCAGCCATATTCATTTTTGCACATTTTCTGTTGGTGTAGCCCAAAACAAATGTTGCCCGAAACCGATTCGCACTACACTCGCTACACCACACATATAAGAACCCCAATTCCAACAATCCTCATTCCAAAACGCCCAGCCCCAAAAAGAAAATACCCTTCGACTAACCCCATTCGAAACACCCTTTTTGGCTGGCACTTTTTCGTTTGTGTTCTTTTCAGGATCATTGGCAGCGGGTATCGAAATGGGCGCTACAGTTCTTTGGCAGAGGGAGTATAACGCTTGCGAAAATATGTCACAGCATTTGTTACACATTTTCGGGTCAATTTTTTATTGCAAGCAAGCCAAAGCAACCCGCCCTCTCCCTTTGCCCCTTACCCCTTCCCAGTGCACTGTGCCAGCTGTTATGAACTGCCCTCGCTACAACTGCTACACTGTTCTACAAAGGTAGAACAAAGCATTCTGGAACTAAGGTCTCATTTCATATACAATTTAATAATTTAAACCAAGTTTCTGAAGAAAAAACAAACTTTAAACTCTAGATATTAGATATTAGACTTAAGAGCAAGCGCATCAAAACATATTTTTAATGAAATTTAGAATAAAACCAATCGATCAAATTGTCTCTTGCATATCTTCGCTGTTTCTTAGCCGATAATTTTGTATATAATAGCATCGGGGAACCTACCTACAGAAAATGGGGTATTTTGTGAGATCTAGGTGTTTAAACGGATGGACAGACATGTCTATATCAGCTCATCCCGTCGTTTGGAACAATAATTTATTCTTTTGGACTAACTTAATATACCCTTTTATACCATGGGCCATGTTTTCGATAAATTTAACAAAAATAGAATATTTTGTCCAAAACTAAAAATAGCTTTAAATACGCATTATGCATTTCGTAATCGGTTAAAATAGAGTAAGAAATAGTTTTCAATTTATACGATACTCAGAAAATCGCAAATTTTGTGGACCAGTGTTACCCCTGATCCCCGCCTCTCCGTTAGCCAGACTTTAGCTGTTTTTCTTTTGCCTTTTGCTAGCATGTGTCGTTGACACTGGCTTGTCTTTTAGTTCTTTTTCAATTAAAATGCGCTCAAGCGTAAAATCGTAAACAGTTTCTGCCCCTCCTAGTTGGGGTGGGGTCCATACAATAGATGAAAAGAAAAATAAAAAAAAATACAAAAAAAGAAAACAACGCAAAACGTGCAAAATAACTGCAAATTAATTATGCACAACAAAACGGTAGAAATGCCCCAACCCCCACTTGCCCCTTAATTGTTGCTATAATTGTTTGTTACCCCCAGCCACCCCCCTCTCGACCATCCAGCACTCGACAGTCGTTCACAATTGTGTTCGCTCGGTGCCGCTTCATCAGCATCAAGGCGAAACTGTGACTGTGACGCAGGGCGGGGGGCAGCGACGAGGCTTTTGGCAAATGTCGACCGCAAATTAATTTACAACGTAAACTGCAAAATTGAAAATTATGTTGTAATTACTCAATTCTGACGTTTTTCCCATTGACCCAAATTTATGGGGGCCAGGCCAGGCCACAGCAGCAGCAGCCGCAGCTAACTCGAGCTGCCTGCCACACACACTGAGAGAAAAATCAATCTGAGTTTACGTGCTCGAATCGAGAGTTTTCGGAGTACAAAAGTTAAAGATCTAATAGCGAAATTCTTCATTTAGGCGAGACAGAAACCAGAAAGTATATACATTCTTTAACTGAAAAAAGCTGAGATCTCGGAAGCTATAAAAGATAGAGCAACTATTTTCGTATTGAAGGTAGGTGAGTAACAAACAAAGTAACAAGCGTAATATTGCATATAGGAGGTCGTATTTCAGAAAATATACTCTCTACTAGCATATTTATTTATCCTGAAAAGGATAATGAAAATGGTTGAAAAACACAGAAGTTATTAAACAAACAATATTCTACGGTTTTCATAGCTCGTTCTCTGGCAACGCAGAATTAAATTATACTTTCCTCTAGTTAATTCACGTTTATATTCCCTTTAATGCTAATCTGCTGCAGTAAAACAAAGTTCCATTTAAGACCTTTATTTTTCCCAGTGCCCACACGCATACAATACATATATATGGGCTATATATATATAGATATCCATGAACAGGACTATAGCCTGTCTGTTTGTCTGTTCTAGCTGGTGGCTCAACCTTTTGTACAAAATTTAAATGCGTAATTATAACGACGAGTGCGAGCAGTTAGAAATCGCTTCTGCTGCTGCATATTAATTGTGTGGCAGATAGCGATTGGGAAGGAGTGGAAGGAGGGGAACAGAGGGGGGCAGTTATATTGCGCCAAATCTATGCAGAGTAACAGACAATTGGAATTTTAATTAAGGATCAGCGTGAGCAAATTTATTTAAAGGTAGCTCGATAACTTCTTGGCATTCACTGCACTGGGTAATCTGTGTGCCATGTTTCAGGCTTTGCTCTTTCTCGCCATCGCCATTGCCGTCGCCATTGCTCTGTTTTCTCCAATTCCCTTTTGGCAATTGGGAAACAATTGAAAGTGGGCGGGCTAAGAGGCAACTTGCCAATTAACAGTGGGCGTTAAGGCGGGGCGAGCGTTGAATACAGAATTTGTCTAAGTCTACACAAAGTTTCCTTGCGTGCAAATTAGTGACAGAATTTCTTTATACAAGTTTTTTTTTAAAAAATAAAATTAAAATTAAACGCGCAACAAAAATATATATCTATTTTAAAGTGATAATTATTCTTTAATAATATAAATTTTGTCTTTAAATTATAGTTTTTACTTGTTTTCCATTGGTATAGCGTTTAAAAATATTCCCTACAAATTTGTGTAATTAATATTTCCCTACAAAAATTAGCAAAATCCAAATAAATCCTACATAAATTTAACAATTAAAATCAAAAACTTGTAAACAATTTTTAAGGGGTTTATATCTATAAATATATTTTTGTGAATAACTTGAATTATATACATAACAGTTGTGTAATTGAAGAGCCATGCTTATTCAGCTCATAGATTGATTGTTCAAGTAACTATTATCGCCATCCAGCTGGGTCGTATGAACTACTTTTGACCAGTGTACTATCAGCTGTTTCCGTAGTGTAGCGGTTATCACGTGTGCTTCACACGCACAAGGTCCCCGGTTCGAACCCGGGCGGAAACAAGTCGAATTTTTTTTTATATTTTTTTCAATTGTATAAAATCATTAACAATATCAAGGCAGCAAATTAAACTTACGCAACTCACGCAATTACTTTATTTTATTGATTTAAAGCAAGTTTGCTAAAAGCTTTGGATCTTGTGCAGCTTTAATTCGATCGAGCCCAACGCGTTTCCGTAGTGTAGCGGTTATCACGTGTGCTTCACACGCACAAGGTCCCCGGTTCGAACCCGGGCGGAAACAGGTTTAATTTTTTTTGGGTATTATTTGTTTTTTTATATCAATAATAATATATCTGATATTTCTTAAGAAACTAAAAAGAGTTTAAATCATAAATAGAAAATATTTATTAAAAGAAATAAAATTAAAAATTTAATTTTTAATCACAAAATAATTCATCGTAAAAATCTAAACTTTGCCCTAAAACTAGCAAAATATTTATAAAAGAAATAAAATAAAAAAAATATGTACGTTTCAAAATTAATTTGTTAAAACACAAACTAAATTCAACGTATAAATCTAGACTTTGGGCAGAGCGTGCAGCTTTTACAAGCTCTGTTAACATGTCAACAAATAGAGCTTAAAGCTCAAACAATAGCCAGCTGCAAGTCATGCTCATAGCATGTTTTAGCCATTGCTCATTAGCTGCCATTGCATAATTAAAATTTAGTTAATCTCTTTACTTATGCAAGTTCTGTTTTTTTTTGTTCATGAACATATAGTATACATGACACACATTTGTGCTCTATATAATTGCTCACAAACCGGCTTGCTCTGTTTGCATGACGCTCGCTCTCTGCTTAACAGAGAGCTGTTAGCGCAACAGCTGCCTAACAGAAAGCTTTAACCTACAAAGTCACCACAGCAGCATACTCTCTCTCGCTCTCTCTGCGCTACAGTGTTGTCAGATTCGCAAGCAAATTTGTAAAACTGCGGGAAGCGGGAATTTTGGCTTTTTTTAAATAATTGTCAGCTTTTTCTTAAATTTTATAAAATTTGTGATAAAAGAAGTAACAATTATAGATCTGTTGTAATTATTTAAATCAATATTTGCCGAAGGTACATTTAATTCAAATCACATGCTCAAGAATGCCTTAGCTGTGTTCTCGCATCTTTCGCAACTTTTTGTTTAGCTTGTTGTTTTGCTCTTCCCGCCAAAAAATGGGCAACACTGATGCGTTCTCTCACTCTCGCTCTCTGTTGCTTTTACTTACCACGCGTTCTACGCAGCGAGAGCTTTCAGTTTCTTACGCACAGCGGCAAAAAACAGCACGAAATAAAATATTCTTGTTATCAGCGCAACGTAAACAATTTCTGAATGAATTGTAACAATCGTAAATCAATGCTCGAGCACGACATATAGTCACTTTAATTTATAAATAATAACTAATCAATAAATAGAAGAAGAAACCACAACAAAACGCGCGCTCCCGAACAAAAATAAAAGCACAATAAAAGTGCCGGTCCGTCAGCTGTGAGAACTTTTCGAAAACTGAATGCGACGCTCGTGAGCAAATACGAGCGCTACCTTCGCTGCAACCCGCAGCTACTGGAACCCTCTCTCGACCCTACACCAAGCGGTGACTGGCTCTAACTGAAGATGCCTATTTATAGCAACACGTGCTCACACTGCAAAAAATATAGTCATCATTTCACAATTACTTGAGTCATAATACAAACAAAATTTGACTATCGGGATTCAATGTTTGCACTCCCAATCGTATTCCCATTAACTCATTAAGTGAAGTGTGGGATTTTCCACTTGTTATGGATTAGTATAGCCACATCCGATCAGTCGGGCGCAACAAAGTGCCTGCTTTTTAACCGCATGTGCGGTAATGCTTATCGATGCTTATAGTAATCTTATCGATATCTGTGACTTAACATCAAGTTCCCATTCACACATTAAAGTTACTTCATGAAGTTTTCTTGTATGCCGTTTAAAATTTCACGATTAACTGCTTGGATTTTTACTTTGAAGCTTCGCGAAGGTCTTTTAACAATTGTAAATCCGTAATTAGACGAAGTTTTTCATCTATCGATAATAATCGATAGATCTAAATACGAATCTATTTCTTTCTAGATTGACTTTTTCACAAAACAATCAGTTCCTAGTGCTTTATACAGTTGGGTTGTGTCACGCTAAGTTCATGCAAATCATAATTTTTACGCCTTCACTTGAGCAGTATTTAAGAGAGATTTTTAAAAATGTATTTTGTATATTTATTTAATATTAAATAAGTTAATTACAAACACTATACACAACTAATATGGTAACAAATCAATTTGTATCGGGCCTTGGAGTGATTATATAAATACAGCGACAGAGATGGGGGGGGAAGGAAGAAGAGCATTAAACGTACATAGACTAGCGCGTACATATATCTAGCTACAGTTACAACTACTTTAAGTCATCTTAATCCCTCGTATGATCGCGTATCCAGTCTAGGTATTCCGTCACACGAGTATAGACACCAGGATATCCAGGCTCACCGCATTTGTTGCCAAAGGACACAACACCCAGTTGCACCCAGTGGGAATCGTAGCGCATCATCAGCGGACCACCCGAGTCACCCTGTGTATAAAAAACATATATTAAATTTAATATTAATAATATTAATAGATTTCTTTTGTCGTCAATTTAACGTGTTGTTTAGGGATGGTAAAAACATGGGTGCATTGAACATCGAAGATCGATGTTTTAGTTTCGATACATCGATGTGTACCCAGAAGTGACCTAACAATATTAATAACTTTTTTTATATCAAACCATAACATGTTTATAACGAGTAACGAGTAAAAGTGGCGATTAATTCATATTTTGTTTACAATAAGTACTTGGACAACTCCACAACATTTTTGGACTCACCTGACATGCATCCACACCACCATCGGAGTAACCAGCGCAGATAAAGTTCTCGTTGATGGGTTGGAAGTAACTGCGATCACAGTCCTCATTGCGCCAGATGGGCAACTCTGCCTGCCGTTGACTCGTCGACTCTTTGCCGCCGTAGTAGGTGGTACCCCAACCCACCACAGTGGCTCGTCTTCCAGGCAAACGCTCCTTGGGAGGCATACGTGCCCCACGGGGCAGGCAAACGGGTATGACATACTTGGACTTGCGCACGGGTTTATCGAGCACCAGTATGGCGATATCATTGTAAAAGCCAATGCGAGAGAATCTGCTTAGAATTATTCAGCATTAGTCGCATCCTATATAGTTTCTGGTAATTCCCAAAACTTACCTTTCATGTGTGCGCACTTCTTTCACGGCAAATGTCACCGGATCGGAAGGCTCGGCATCCGTAGATAGATCAATATCCCCCAAACGTACCGTAAACTGTCGTGCAGCAAATCTGCAAATGATATAATTAAGTTATTTATGTTATGAATTATTCACTGCTTTACAAATATTCAAAGGGTATAAAAATCTATATAGTGACGCATTTTTTTAAGTTACGGACAAAAACTGTAATGATGTAGGTTAAAATGTAATATTTATAAAATGAAATAAACAATTTTTTAATTTATTTTTGATGCTGGAGAACCTGTTCCTGGAAATTTAAATTATACTATTAACCTTTAAAGCACTTTCACGCGCTTTATCCATTGTGGCATTGAAGCATTTTGCAAAAAAAAATATACTTAACATTTTTACAACAATTCCAAAAGCTTTTGGATAACTTACGGCTTTTGTCTGGAGTCCCGAGTGCAATGTGCCGCCGTCAGAATATATTTGGATCCGATCAGGGAGCCGCCGCACCAGAATTCGGTGCGTTTCGGCCCATGCAGAAAGATGGCCGCCATCCAGGGCCACTGACCGTTGGGCGCCTCGACACCACCCACGATGCGGCCAGTGGAATACTCCTGCTGTCCACACTCATCCGGATCGACAATATTGTTGGCAATATCATCCAGATCCTCCGGCTCCAACGGCACCTCCGTGGTGGTGCTGGTGGTTGTGGTCGATGGTTTCTGTTGTGGTATGAGCACAAGGCCTGCGGTGGGTCTGGCTGTGGGTCGCAGAGTGGTGCCCTTGGTGGTTGTGGCCTTGGTGGTGGTAGTGGTGGGTGGTGCACGAGTTGTCAGCCTGAGGGGACGTTGGGTGGTGAGCACGGTGGCGCTCTCAGCGGCAACAGGCGACGACAGAGGACAACAGACGCCAGGCACGAAGAGGCTCTTGAAGCAGAGCGATTCCCTTAGGCTGCTGAGGTTCAGAAGCAGAGCGGGGCAGCTGCTGAGATCCTCGCAGCGACCTGGACGACCGCTGGGGGTTTTGCAATAGTTCTCCACATCCTTGGCGGTGCCGGTATCATCACTGGCCAAGGCCAGCTGATCTAGAGGACGCAGCGTGGTTGAAAGGGAGCTCAGACTGCTTGGGGTGGTGCTGGTGGTGGTGCGTGGTGTGGTGGGTATTTTGATTTTCTGCAGCACCTGCGACGACTGCGTTGACAGCTCCTCGTTGGGTTTCTTGAGCTTCTGCTTGTTCTTGTTCTTCTTGCGCTTCTTCTTCTGCTGTTTGGCCTCCTTGTTCTCCACGAACATGGGCGCCTCCTGCCCAATGCGATTGGTGGCCACCTGAATGGCGCTGATGTTGGCAGGCTTGCCAGCTGGCAGCAAACTGTTGGCAGACAGTGTGACCGGTGTTTCCAGTATCTTGCCAGAAATGCCAGGCAACGGCTCCGCTCTCTCAATGGGCATGGCAGTGGTGCTGCTGCTGGGTTCAGCTATGGCGGTCGTTGTGGTGCTGCCATTGTTGCTACCGCCCTCCATCTTGGACTCCTGAACGCCACGCGTCATATCCACCAGCATATGACCAACTGTATTGATCGCCCCCAATGTCTCCGAGATGCGATGGAAGGTGGAGGGTGAGAGCAGACGGGGCAGGGATTCATTGCTGCTATCCCCGCTGCTGCCCTCGCTCCGCTCCTCCTCGCTGTCGTAGTACTCACTGGAGCCCTCGATATCGTCGCCATCCTCGTCGTCGGCATCGCTGCCATTGCTGTTGCTGTCGCTGCTGGCAGAGTAGGTCGAGCCGTACTCCGAGTCCTCAATCAGCTGTCGGCCCAGACGCGTGTCGTGCAGATGCGGCTGAAAGAAAGACGCTGCCTTAATAGTTAAAGTTATGAATGTCCGTCTCAAGTAAGGTTTACAACTTCTGCAGCCTAGGCCACTTACCATCATTGGTCAGATGCTGCGGCTGCTCCTCATCCTCCCTATTGCTCTGAGCCTGCACCAAGATGCCAGTTCCGAGTGCTAAAAATAAGTCAAAGTGAAAATATTGAGATAAATAAATCAGGTATTTTAGGTCTTTGTTTAAATAGAACTTATACCAATTTTTAAAAAATACTCATTTCAAAATATACCAAAGATTTTAAAGAAACTATTTATAATTCATTCATTTAAGTAATTACATTAATATAAAAAGCTTTAAAATAAATGTAAGTTAAATAAGGTATCTGAAAATAAATCCCTTTTATTCAATATATTTTATAAATAAATTGCATTTACCATCAAAATATCTATAAAAGATACTAAAACTAGTTTTATTTTCAATTATAAATTATTAAGTGCCTAAATAACAATTGGCTATAAATAAAGTTTTGTGCTTTAAAGAGATGTTTAAGATTGCATTTTTCTATAAACTTTAATTGTTAAATAAAAGCCTAAAAGTAAAAGCCGGTTGTCTTGATTTTAAGAGTGAATATTGGGGTGAGTTGAATTTTAAACAAATACAAATTATATAGTTAAGCTTAACTTTTACCTCTAGCTGCAACAACTTTAATCTCTGCAACTATCTTTTACCAATTGAAGCTAACTGACCTAAGTCAAGTCGGGCAAATTGAGCGTTTACCTTATGCAAAAGCTCTTTCAGGTTGGGTAATGCCACAAATTGGCATTACATACCCATGGCTTAAAAAGCTGAACAAATGAGAAAGTATGTCGCTTGTAAGTCTAACTCTCCGCTCTCTTGTGCCGCCCTCTCCCCGTCCCTTACCGAAGTACTGCCATGCATATCCGCATGTGGAGCTTCAACTGAAGCGTTTAATGTTTATTTGGTTTTGCCGTGACATAATATCTTGGTTCGTAACCAATGAATGCGAATGACTTGCAGTTTTTCGCTTTGATTGCAATCGGAGTTTTAATGAAGGAATCTTTTTGTGTCCCTTGAAGCATTACTGCGTTTATTCTGCCCGCTCAAGGTCGATATCTGATTTCTCCAGCCACTGATCAAATTGATAAACTCGCAGAGATGATTTGGGTTAAGCTGTTACAGATTTGTTTTTGTTTTCTGTTTTATTTTTTTTTATTATTGTATTTTTTTTATTTTTGTGCTCTGCTCGGTGGCTTATTAACATTTTTCGAGGTGTGCATTGCAACTTTGTCACTTTCACTTAAGCGGGAACCAAATTGCCAATCCAATACCAACGATTTTTATAGTACATTATTATTTTTTCCCTTTTTCGGAGCTTTACAACGGCACACAATGAAATATTGGCCAATTATAAACACAAACAAGAAGCATATAGAAAAGGTATAACTTGTGAAAAGTGAATGCTACAATGAATAATAGCAATTCACATAGGCATATTCAATTGGCCAATTATTCGTATTTTGGCCTGACTTTGTGTCACTTTCTGCTCAAAATAAATACAATGAAAAAATCTAAAGAATGTATTATCACAAATGTAGGTTATTTCTTTCGGCAGCAAAAGACAATTTATCAATAAAGTCTGGCGTTTTCAGACTTATTATAAATATTTCTTAAAATATTTTTTAACACCAATAAACAAAAAAATATATGTATTTTATAGACATTCGTGTTTTTCCAAATAAATAAATTAATAAAAATAAAATTTTAGATATAATTGAGATTCAAAAATCTTTAATACTTGCTCTAAAGCCTGAGAATTCGAATGGCTAAATTTAGTTTATCAAAAAAATTCTTAAAAACCATATTAATTTCTTTCAGTTTCAGCAGAGCTTTTCAATTATAAGTTTTTAGGAATTTTCTTTAAATATCTCAAAAGTTTGCTACATTTTAATTGTTAGACTACAATTATACATTACATAATTTAAACTTATCAAAAATATTCTTGAAAAATGTGTAAATTTTTTAAGTCTTTTAATTTGCAGTTTCATATTGAGGGTAGTTTTTTATTTGTATAATACACATTTGTAGGAAAATTTCAGTTACTTTATGCAAAACTTTACGTAAATTTGTCGGGAAAAAATGCGAAACAAATTGCCAACAATGCAATCACACATAAATCATGCTCACGGCCAGCTGTTTCTATTATTATTTGCAGTTTGGTGCCAAATGAAAGTGAAAATGCCAGCCAACCGGCTGAGAAAACTGTGAATTGTCAGCGCAATTTGGAAAAATTTGCAATTGAGCAACGGCCGGTTGGGACATTAAACAAAAACAAAATATAAAATAAAATTTAATTCAAAAATAAAAAACCGCTGCAATAACTTCCGAAAGCAACAGATAAATGTATTATTATTAAATTGTAGACATCGTGAGCATGACAACAACTGCTTGGATTTGTGCAGCAAGCGATGACAGGCCATCAACGAGTTTTGTTTTGTTATTTGTATATTTTTCAACTGGTTGCATAATAGCCATATGGCATGTATAGGCCCGACTAGAGCCCGACGTTGTGGTAATACCAAAAAGACATTTACAAATGCCACGAGTATCGGTATCTATGAGTGTATATATTTATATAGTAGCAGCTGCAGTAGCTGGATTGGCCTTGGACGTGGAGTATCTGCAATTTGCATTTTCGGCCAACTGGTTTTGGCCTCGGTTTTGGACTGTGACGTCACTTGGCGGAAGATTTTTAAACTGCACTCGGATTGCCAAAGAAAGTTGCAGACTTAGTCACGTTTTGGATTTCTTGCTGAATTTTGTATTTAGCTCATTAACCATAACAGAGATGAAACGATACACAGATAAAGAGAGCGGTAGTTTGCCTGAACTTGAGCAAAGGGTTTCACTTTTATAACTCGAATATATGCATATATAAATCTGTATAATAAATATATACAAATATAGTATTAAGCTATAAACTAAATTTAATAGCCCAACTGAATTTGTTTATTGTAATTCATCTTGTTTAACTTTATCACTTTATTAAGATCTCCTGACCTTTGGAAAATCCTTCGATTCCATCTATCCGACCTCTAACCAAAACTAACCTAACCTAACACTTGATTAAAGTTTTGACTGCAAGTTCGTTACCTAAGTCATTTGTTTTTTCATTTTGACCTGCTTTGTTTTTGAAATATTCAAAATTGGAACATTCACACGTTAGCACAAGCTATGCGCAATAAACAGTGCCTCTTAAAAGTATGTGTATACTAACCTAGGCACAGTAAAATAAATGCACCAAAATGCATTTTTATAGATCGTAAAAATTGCGTTGAAACCAAAGTTTTTATGCAATGTACAAGATAACAAATATTTGCAATAAAAAATTGATTATCTATAGATATATTTGGTTGGTCTCGTTTTATTTTTTATTGTTATTTAACACGACTGAACGAAAGCGGACAACGGCAACAACAACAACGACGGCGACGACGAACTTAACGAAAAGTCACGAGAAACGAAATGAAAATGAAAGTGTTAAGCGCCGCGTTAAGAAATTGTTGTTTTAATAAGAAACTTTTGATTATTATTGTTATTTCGTATATTTCTCTTACGAGCTGTTAATTAACTCGTTCGGCAATTTTGTAATATTTATTTACACGCTGTGCTTGTTTATTTATTTGAGTATTGCGAAATCGTTACGAATTACGCAAAAAAAATATGCAATCAAATTTTGATTACAGATTTCACTTGCATCAACAGCAGATATTATTATTATTATTTGTTTTATTATTGTGATTATTTGCAAGTTTAAACACAATTTGTAGTATTCACAGTATTATTAATGGATTTTTGGAAGAAATTTTATATAGTTTTTGCGCATGCGCCGCGGCTGCTTCCGTGTGCCGTTGCTGCCCGAGTTCGACTGAAATTGAAACTGAAAACTGCAAAAGACAAAACGACACAGCACAGTTACAACAACTACAACTACAAAATACAACAAACAACAACATGAAAGAGAGTTGGCTTCAATATGCCCGCTGTTGTATACCCTATCAAATCGAACTCCAAGTTTGCATTTCAAAATGAAAAAAAAAACTTGTCGCATTTACTCAAGGAAGTTTCTTGACATTTTTATTTTCACATGTTTTGCAAAAAATTTACTATCGAAATACAAACGTATTTATATTTATATCGATAAATAATTATCCCACATGCAACCCTGTACTTACTCGTGTGCAACTCTGTGCTCAAAAAACATTTGGAATAAGCAAAATAAGAGAAAAACTTTACGGAAAAACAACCTCTAAAAACTGAATATGTAAAGCATATTAATTTTATAAAACTTGCATACTGCTCTGGATTCATGCAGAAAATGTTTTACTTATGTCTGTGACTGTAAGCCAACAGCAATCAAAAAATCTAAATTAATTCGTTGTCCAACTGTACAAGTCAAAATATTAAAAATAATAAACTTTACCCTCTTAGGCTTTATCATAGTTGTAGTACCCGTAGTTAGGGTATATAAATAACAACGAAATACAACAAACAGCATTGTGTACGTCTCGCGAAGACGCTGACAAAGTCGGAGGCGTCAGGCAGCTTTGTAGTTTTTTTTTATTTTTGATAGGGGAGCAAAGCGGGGTCTTTCGCTTGGCTTTTTTCTTGGCGCTGTGTGTGAAAGAGTTGGGACTTTAAGACCACGAAGGTAGCGCAGACAATAAACAACAAAAAAAAAAGCGACTTACTGGGCTTTTTTACTTTCTTCGAGCATTGCGGGTATTAATGGATCGCTTCGCTGAAGCGAGCTGAAAAAAAGAGTTTTTAAATTCTGTAATTAATTGAAGCGGTTCCAAGTGTTCACTGATTCTCTGCACCTTCGACAGAAACCGCAATGAACCCGACTATTTGTTGTATGTTTTCTGTGTCATGTTTAAACAGACGACAAACACGCCCACCTCAACATTAGCGCACTTTAGCTTAACGCTCAGGTAATACCCAGTCAAAACTGTTTTGTGCAACCTTCGCTTAGTTTGTTTTTTGTTTTTGTTTCATTTTTGGAAACCACAGAGTATTGCAATATGCCCCGGCGGGTACTCGAGTGCCGTATGAATCATGCGTCGAACGTGGTTTCCCACTAAATATTGTTTTTGGCCTACTTCAAATGCAAATTGAATATGGAGATCTGTTGGTGCTGAAGCTGAAGTTTGTTTTAAAGGTCTCTAAAGTTTTAAGCTATTCATGTTCAATAGAGTTCCAAGTTAATTTGCATGTGGGTAAATCCCAATGATTTTTAAAGTAATGCATTTTATATAGAAATCCTTGAGGTGTTCCAACTAAAAACAACTCAAGGCAGTTGGAAGGAAGTTTCAATTAATCAAAATCAATTTATGCAAGAAATGTTATTTCCAAAATTTCATATGAAGCATAGCAGCAATGCTTCTTCTTACTTATCATACTGATTTAGAGTACAACTCGGCAACTTTCTTAAAAATGAATTTCGAATAAACTTAAAAACTTAAAAATAATATAGTTCGCTCTGTTTTATTTTAACATTTAATTTGGAACTCATAGAATTTGTTTAAATTTGCAAAATAATATTCTTATTAAAAAGCTCTACTTGAAAAATAATTTTACCTTTCTTTATAATAAACTCTTAAGCTAAGCCACGGCCTTTGGCTCTGGCTCTGATTTAAATTTGTCTTTCTTTCTTTCAGGCTCATCTGCGTCTCATTTTGGGGTCTCTCTTGTGGTGCTACCGTCACAAACGACCATGAAAAGCGAAAAGTATGGAGCGTGTGAGCAACAAAATTAATTGGATATTCATGCGAACCCTGGCACCCGAACTCACTTGACAACTGCGAGACTTAGAAATCTATAGTAATTTTATTTTTGCCTGCTTATTTTTTTACCGTTGCCCACCATTGTTCAGCAGCTGTTGACACCTTTAAGAGGAAAGCAAAAATAAGAGTGTAATAAAACCATAATAGTAACATGTAAAAAACAGTGTAAATACGCGCTCCAGCTTAATGGCTGAGAAAAAACTGGTAAAACTGTGGAAAATTTTAATTTGCAAATAAAAAGACCTAAGTACTCGCATTTCTGGCTCTCCAAATTGAATTCAACGGCATTTGCATGTGAATTTAAGCTCAAAAGCTCAACAAAAGCTGTGCAAGCTCTATTGACAAAACTGTTACATTTCAAACTGACAAAAAAGCTTTGCTTCGAGCAGTAGCTGCAAAACTGTAAATTGCAATTTGAAATCGTTTTAACTTTTACTTTTAATAACTGTAATATCAATAAATATAGGGACGGGGCAGGTCAGTGGGACGGAGGCTACAGTCGGACGTAACCGACCGTAGGAGACCCTTTACTTTGAGTATATGTACATTCAAACACAATCAGACGCACACACACTAAGCTACCCGCGTATGCAAGGCACACCACCCCCCCTCTGCCTAGTGCGGCAAATTGTCCGTTCAATATTTTCGCTGTTTCTTATCCGATTTAAACGAAATTCACAGGGTCAATAGAGTTTGTCATAAGCTAGTCACGTAGCAAATTACAAATCAATATCTTTAAAGCTGTGGCTGCAGTAGCTTTTTGCGGTTTGCGGGGGAAGGGGGGAAGGTATCCAAAATCTAAAACAAACTCGTGCTGCTTACTGATAAGGAGAACCTAAATCCCAAATATGGTGTCTCTAGCTCTTATAGTTGCTGAGATCTAGGTGTTCATACAGACGGACAGACAGACAGACAGACAGACAGACGGACAGACGGACAGACGGACATGGCTATATCGACTCGACTTGTCGTCCTGATCAAGAATATATATACTTTTTGGGGTCTGCCACGCCTCCTTCTGGGTGTTACACACATTTCCTCTTTGCACTAAACTAATAGACCCTTTTTACTTTTTTAAAGTAAAGGGTCTAAAAAGCTGATGGATAAGTTTATAATAATTTATTTAGTTGAATTTATTTACAATTAAAAGCATTTCTCAAGACATTCAATTTGGCTTCAGTATTTAGTTGAAGACTACACAAAAGCTACAATGCCATTGAATTTGAGTTTGTTTAACATTAAGCATTTAGGAATTGAATTGAAATTAATTCATGAATCATTCATACGTTATTCATTATTTTATATATAGTATGTATCTATACGATTTGGTTTTCAGTTTAAAATTCATTGAGCTTACATATAGTATAATATTATATATAATGTATTGTGCGAACAATTAAACATTTCGGGATTGCATTATCAGAGATCCCCTACGTTATGTACAGAACACGCCCATTCACGCCTATTCAGCTGACCCATCTTACAGATACTCATAGAACACAATCCAATAGATGCAATTGAGGCTGGCAAAGAGTGCGGGGAAGAGCACACGCGACGACCGATCAATGTAGATAGCACGCTTCAGCCGTTCCTGGGCGGGCGTTAGCTTCGGTTTAGGCAGCTCCGGCTCGGGTACTGGAGGTGCTGGAGGCGGGGGCGGCGGCGCTATGATCGGAGTGAGAATGATACGGGATTCCTGACGTGGTATCCAGGGTCCGTCGGCGTCTAGCGGAGGACGCACCACGCGACGTGTGGTGCTGACAATCTACGGCATATAAGAGCGAAACTTAAGTATATGGGTTTTCGAAAACGTAATGTAATTCGTTTTAGACCCTGTACTTAAAGTAAGTACTTGAAGGTAAGTTTACAAAATGTGCATAATACGTCTGTCTGTTATAAGAGCTATAGATAAAATATTTGGTTTTTGATACCTTTCCCCAAAAAAAACTTTTCCATATGGTTTGCAGAATAAACAGCGCAGATATACAACAGACAATTTCGTCGACTTGTCAGAGTGGTAAGTCACTTAGTATATAATCTGTACCGAATACGAGCGGCGACAAAAATTAAGTTTTTACTTTGTTGTGATTATTGAAACATAAATTACAGGGTCTGCTACCGTAGGTTGCGTCCGACAATAGCCTTCCGACCGACTAATTCTTTTAGGCTATCTTTTTCAACCTTATCTTGAGATCCCCAATTTCGACTGTTGTACTTTTTTATTATGTATTGTACATTGAATGTATCATATCTTTATATTAGTAAACCATCGTTAAACTCACCCGCGTATTCTTGGTCATCTCATCGAATATCTTTTCGATCTTCTCAATCTTCTCGTCCGCCAGAGGCAGCATCGTTGGCTGCTTATTGGCAACAGCATTGCTGGCCCCTGCTGGTTGTCCCGCGCCCGCTTCTGCCTCCTTTTTGCCCGCCTCTCCGGCCACTGGCTTGGGTGGATATGCCATGGGCTTGGGTATGGGCGTATCACTGAGCACAATATTGATCAGGCAGTACTCCATCAGGGCCATAAAAACGAACACCGTGCAGACGGACATAAATGCATCCACGGCCTTCAGATATGAAACGGGCGGCAACGACGATTGCGACTTGGCGTGCTGGGTGGAGAGCGTTAGCAATGACGTCACTCCAAGTGTTACACGGGCCGGTGCTGCCTCCGGTTTGATCCAAAACGATACCCAGGACATGATTACAATCATGCAGGTGGGTATATAGGTATTGAAAACGTAGTAAACCAAGCGACGCTTCAGCGTAAACACCACCTCCAAACACGTAAAGTTTCCTGTCGAATAGACCTGGGTGCAGTCCGCCGTCTCATTGCGTATCAGGGCCACCTGGGGAAGCTCTATGTTCTCATCGACCACCAGTGGGGTGGTGGGATCCCATTGAAAGATAAGATCATCTGTGGTGTGAGATACTAAATGCAGATTGTAAAACATTTAGAATTTGATTAGAAACAATTCCAATAACAATGCTGTAATTTATTAATATGGCCAATAATACTGATAAGATTATTTCTTTGTTATCGAACTTTAGGATTTATACCTTAAACGTCACCCAATTATAATGATGATAATTGATTGATATTTTGAGTACTTCGACCTGAGATTGATTTTTTGTGATATAATGCTGATAATGTAGTTTCACTTTGAACGCGCTTTAATCAGGAATGAAGATTCCTGAACTTTTGACACAGTAAATTCTCTATTCAAGTACGGAATCTCTTGATTTTTTTCTAAGTGTACTTACAGCTCTCCATTTGTAGCTTGCACTCCTGTGTATCATGCGGATAGATGGCAAAGTTCATGATGCAGGATAGCTTCAGGGTCAGCTTGACCATATACAATATGGTCTTATCCTTATAGAGCCACATATAGTGATTAGGTATGGTCATAGTTTGGAATGTAACCGATTTGGCATTCTTGAAGAAGGAATCGGGTCGCCACATGTTCTTCAACCAGTCCACTTCGAGCAGTCGATACTCCTGTGTCATATTCTCCGGCAGACGCAACCGATGATCCTTCCAGGTCTGTGCAAAAAAGACATCGGCCACATACGTCATGGAGTTCTCATCGATGGAGTCGAGGCCCATCACCGTCACATGGAAGTAGACAATTGTGGGTTGGCCCTCCTTTTTGGGCGGTCGCATTTTATCATAACGCTTGATGTCCTCTGGCAGAATGTCGGTTATAGCCAGACTTTGTCTGGGTTTTATAATAATAATACTTCATTATGGGATAAGGTATTATAAACTATTCGTAATACTTACTGAAATTCGCCCTTGGCATAGTGTTTGAGGCAAATGCAGCAGATGACGAGCAGTATTATTTGTGCGACCATGGCTCGAAGGATCTTCCTCGCAATCTTGCCCTGCAATAAGTACAGTAGGTGGCAAAAGGTGTGTGTGTATTGTGTAAGTGCTGACCGTGACACATCCTTGGGGTGCAGATCAAAGCAAAACTCTCGAACGGTGTCACTGGCATTGACAATGCATCGAGTGCATCGAAAATAGCAACAATTATGCCGCTTAACGATGTAAATAAAATGTATGCGAAACAAAGCACAATGGCGGCCACAGTTAACGGCACTTCCTGCATAATAGCCTCGGCATTGCTCTAACTACCTCTCTCGCTCCCTCGCGCCCCAGATTGCCCCCTATCGCCATCTCGCTTGTGGCTGTCTACACGTGGAGGCCACAATACCCGACTTAATTCACAATTAAAGCCACTCGAAGCGGCAGGCGGAGGCAGCAGAAGAAGAAGAAGGCAAGCAGCCATTGCTGCTGGATGCTTCAAGTGGCCCATGCGTCTTTTGTATATGCCTTCGATGCCGCAGCCGAGATGGCAATGCCACAAACTAAACCAGAATGGGCGGAGCAGATCAGTAGGATGCACTGTACGCTATATTTTAAATATAATTTAATAAAAATATCATATTAAGATCATCATCAATGCTTCTTCTTACTTTTTTGTCTAATAGCCGCATTGCCATAGGGCGAGCGAGGAAAAGCCTGCAATATTGTTTCCTTAATAACTTTTGCATTTATTAACCGATCTTCATAAGCTTTTCAGAATAGTTTAATATACTGGTATGGAGTTTGTGTTCTCAAAAACAACCTTCTATGTTTAGTATTACTCCTGCTATTCGCCTTTTTAAATGTTGTTCTCGATTAGAGCGCAAAGGTGGAGTACATCCAACATTTGATCTGTCTATGGTATACATACCAAAAATGGCTGCTCTAGCTCTTAGAATTTTCGAGATCCCCGCTCATCTTGACAGACGGACCAATAGACGGACGCCTCCTTCCAGCTGTTACATACATTTGTTCAACGTTATTAACCCTGTTTCATTCCATGGGTACAGGGTATAAAAAATCGTGCCCCATTCAGTGCAACATGGCAATATTGAAGGCAGCTTTTCAGCATCAGCAGCAGCATTAGAATATCGCATGCTACGGGACCCATTAAACAAGGACAATTCACATATGGAAATATCGTGTGTGGCACTCGTTTCTTAGACGTCATAATTCTTCAACTAAATTGGGCCAACGTGCGTCAGCAATTAAGTTATTAAGTTCACTTAAAGTATTTATTCAAAATGGAATTCAATACAAATTTTGGCTTCGCATTTAATAATCAAGCTTAAGGTATTTGTTGACGATTTTCGATTGATAAGAATTTTAATAATAATAATTTCCCTATATAATTTTTTGGTAAGCTATAAACTGTGTATATAAAGAACATTGACAGGAAAATTGGCAGAATATTGATAAAATATTGAAGTTGCTGCCTTAAAACAAATTGGATTGATACTTTATCCAAATACAATTTGATTTGAATTTTTTATTGAAAACTATTGAACCGAAGAAAAGTTTTAAAAATAGTGAAATTAAAGCTTTTTTTTATTTTATTTTGTAATTAATTTTTGTTTAACGAAAGTTAATTTGCTTGAAGATGATTAATGAAGAGTCAATAAACAATACAGCGAATATAATTGTTATATATCCAATATATCCAATAATAGTATTTACTAAATAGTATAAAACTTTCTCTTATAAAAAAAAATTATATTAATTGCTTAACAAAATAATCTGAAATTGTGAACCAATTTGTTTAAACAATTTACTTTGAATTGATTGTAAGCTGGAACCGTTAACAATAGTTGAGTTGCACAGATAATTCAGTTTGGATTTCCTTTGACACTCTGATTATATAACATCAGCTCGATATTGGGCTAAACATGTTGTCTATTAAAATTGCACTTTAAATTATTAGATTTTTTTGTTAAAATTTCGAAGCGTAAAGAAGCTAATTTATTATATTTATATGATAATACAATTTTCTAAGCTCTGCAAACTTTTCAACACTTTAAATGTACAGTTATAATGTGATTGAATTTAGTTTGATTTTTAGTTTTATTTTGGCCGATTAGAACGTCTTTTCAGTTCGAACATTCGCTGACAACTGACGGTTAGAGCGGATGGATTTGAATTTAAAACGTTGCCAGGCGAAATGCAACGAAGGAGGCGACAGAATTCACCAACGAAGGAAGAACGCAGCAGATGCCGTTGGAATACATGAGACAGTGATGGCGTCTATTTGTGTGTGTGTGTGTGTGTGTATATGTGGATAAGGATGTGTGTGTGTGCTATTGAGACACTGTGGCAAAGCTGCTAAAAGTGAAAGGCCTGTGGAAACGCTGAACATGTCTTTAATGCAGACAGTCGTCGGCTGAGAAGACTGTTTTAGGGTAGGTGGGTATATGCATCTATATATCCATCATCTATATAGAGATATATATAGAGAGTCTGTGTGTGTGTGTGTGTTTGTGTTTGTCTTTGTCATAGTCACTTAACATAATTTTGTCAAGTGCTTTGGCATTGCCTTTCCACATAATCTGCTCGTGTTTCTGTCGTCATCGTCATTGTTACAATTTATAATGAGCCAGGGTCTGTCTACATCCTCAATCCTTTGGCTTCTGCGCTTGCCATTCGACAGTTTCCCCAAAAGTGCATGCATTTCTCTTTCGCTTCTTTCGGTTTCTCTGCAGTGCAGAAAAAGTGTGAAAAACTGCTGTGGAAACTGTTGTTTCCTTTAGTTTTTCCAATCAATTGGCTTGTTAGTCGATTTGCAGCAAGCCAACAACTTTTCGAGTGATTCCCAAGTGCCTGTTTTGTCGCAGCAGCAACAATGACAACTATTTTTGTTGCTGCTCATGATTGCCAGCGAAATCAAGAATAAGCCAGGATTTCGATTTGTTTCACTAATGACATGGAAGAAATAGATGGAAATACAATGCAGATAACTGAAGTCATTACCAGTTAAATTTACTGAAATGGAATCTGGAGTTGGGTAAAGTTTAACTTTGTTCTATGACAAAGACACACTATTAACCCAATTTAATTTAATTCAATCTGTGAATTGAGTAAAATTCAATTTTATGTACTTCAGACTATAAACCTAATTTATTTTAATTTTATTAATTTGTAAGTTGCATAAATTTTAATTTAATTTTAGTCTACAACAAAGGCAAACTATTAACAGAATGTAATTTTATTTTATTCTGTAATCAATCTTCTAATTCTAATAATGTCGAATGTCTAATGTCCTCAAACATTAACAATTTGATAACTGTTTTCTTCATCGTTTTTTTTTTTTTTGTCAAGAAACGTGGTTTCGAAATCAAAATTTTCTTGCCATGATTTCCTTCCATCTTTCGCATCTCATCAAATTCTCAATGATATTCAGCATTTTATTTTGATATTATACTTTCGGTTATGCCAGACTGCTCTTAAACACGCCAAAAAAGAATTTGAGTTGCTCTAGCATTATTATTGTTATTAAAATGTTGGACAAATTGTATCACGACCTGATAATAGAGATTTCCTATTAGTCCAATACACCTAATAAACTCAGTTATCTTCACAGGACTAAGTTCCAGTTATGCCGCATTTTGTGAGTAACAATCTACCTAGCATAAGTGTTCTAATCCATTTTAGTTTTCCATAATTCGAGCTACTCAGAGAGAAGGTGTTTTGAAAAAATGTGAAACATATTTTCGCCTAATGTTATGCTATAAAGCCACCTGGCAGGCTCAAGCAGTTTTGAGTCGCGTCTGCGTAACCTTGGGGCAAAAGTGTCGCACGTGCATATATTATAGTATAAGTCTATTCGATTTCTCAAACTAACAAGCTGCCTTTTGCCCCGCCCACAAAGCCAACACAACACTCAGCAGGACACTTGAGCAACACATCCTTTGGCCTTCCTGCCCCCCAACCACCCCACCGCCCACAACAGCAACAACAACTCGTCATCAGCATCGTTATTAAATTATCTCTGATGCGATAATAACACACTTAAGTAACTTGCCGTGGATTTCAACTATAACCGCCCAGCTCTCTTCGTTGATCCCTTCGCCCACACAGCGGCTTAGCTATGAACCACTAAGGACGGGGGCGATCAGTCGGACACGCCCGACTCTAGAATACCCTGCTTCCTATATCGAATGAAGCAAAGTCTGGCATTTTGTTTCTTCAATAACTTTTTTGTTTATTAACCGATTTCAATGCGCTTTCTAGGATAGATAAATATAATGGTAGAGGGTACATATTCTGAATAATAACGATATAATTTCAATATTACACTTGGTATTCGGTTTTAATCGAGTAGGGTGTAAATTGAGCTTAGCATCCAATATTTTAAATAAACTTGCTCTGTATATTGTATACACCTATCTACATGCCAAAAATGGTTACTCTAGCTCTCTTAGTTTCCAAACTTTCAGCTTTCATACATAGGACAGACAGATAGATATCCTGATCAAGAATATAGTATATACTTAATGTAACATTCATTTGCACAAAGTTGTTAGCCCTGTTTTTGAGCATTTCCTGGGTACAGGGTATAAAAAGCCGCAGATATTTCTATAGTTTATTCGAATGCAGTCGAGCTTGGCAGCTGCTTTTGGACCTGACCTAAGTACTTGCCTTAGCTATATAGCCTGTGTATGCACGCTTTTCATCAAGCGTATCACAGTGCCACCTCCAGCTCCACATCCCTCCCCCCTCGCTATGCTTTCCCTTGCACTGCAGTGCCTCTAAGTGGTGCTCTTTAGTTTCTGCTGATGGCAGCGGAGGGAAAACTTAGAGTGCGAGAGAGAAAAAAAAATCGTAAAGGTTTTCGCTTGCTTTTAAATTTGTATAGTCATAATTTTTGTTGTTTTTGACGAGCATTACGTCATTGAGAATTTTGTGAAATAATTTGTGTTATAAAAAGAATTACATTTCATATATATTATGTCTGTGAAATTTGAAATCCGTGCGAAGGTCGCGAAAGTAACGTTGGCTATTCCATTTAAGGTAAAGTTATACAATCTCTCTATATACTATAAACATTTTGAAAATACAGAACTAGCTAAGACTAGAACTAGCTGCATTGGTTGCCGATAAATGGGAATAGGTCTTTTATTAGATATATTGACCTAAACTTAATTATCTACTATCCACATACCAAACAGCAGAAAGATTGCGAATATAGGAGAGGTAGATATATATATTTTTTACAATATCAAAAAAATATAGGGACGGGGCAGATCAGTGGGACGGAGGCTACAGTCGGACGTAACCGACCGTAGGAGACCCTTTACTTTGAGTATATGTACATACAAACACAATCAGACGCACACACACTAAGCTACCCGCGTATGCAAGGCACACCACCCCCCCTCTGCCTAGTGCGGCAAATTGTCTGTGGCATATGTTCGCTGTTTCTTATCCGATCGAAACAAAATTCACAGCGTCGATAGATAATGTTATAAACTAGTTAAATACCAAATTACAAATCAATAGCTTTAAAACTGTGGCTACAGCAGCTTTTTGCGGTTTACGGGGGAAGGGGGGGGAGGTATCCCAAATCTAAAACAAACTCGTGCTGCTTACTGAATAGGGGAACCTGAATCCCGAATATGGTGTCTCTAGCTCTTATAGTTGCTGAGATCTAGGTGTTCATACAGACGGACAGACGGACAGACGGACAGACAGACGGACGGACGGACAGACGGACATGGCTATATCGACTCGACTTGTCGTCCTGATCAAGAATATATATACTTTGTGGGGTCTGCCACGCCTCCTTCTGGGTGTTACACACATTTCCTTTTTGCACTAAACTAATAGACCCTTTTTACTTTTTTAAAGTAAAGGGTCTAAAAAACATCAGCCCCCTTCTTGTCCTTACTCCCTGAATAATAATCTTTGACAAAAATAATATTCATCAGAGTTATTTCGCTCTATTCTTCTTCTTACTTACGTTTACTTATTTATAAACTGTATTGAAAAATGTTTTTGGTTCCAATTCAATTTTTTGCTGTAAATAAATTAGCAAACATTTTTCTGAATATTAATAATGTTATGAATTTGAATTATATGTTTTTCAAGAGATTGTGAAACATTAAATATTTATTAACAATTTAAATGTTTATGAAATATTTATAAATAAAATATTAATAATTTCGACATTATTGATGTTGCCTTTTTAATATTGGTACCATTTTTTACCGTTCTTTTTCTTCATATTATATAACGTTGTCTACGAACTCCATTTAACTTATTAATTTGAAGTTAAGATACAAAAAAAAATCTCCTAGCACCATCTAGGCAGCTTTCAAAAAGATCTCTCCATGCAGACAAAATTCTTTACAAAGAGCCGAAAGTAAATATTAATAAGTCATATGAAACATGTGCGTTCACAGACTTGTGACCCACATAACGAGGCACGCGGAAGTTAGCTGAATGGCAGCATTACAGGCTCCCTACACTCCCCTACACTGCCTACTGCTGAGCTCCAACTACGGCTCCCGCCCCATACTCCTCGCCTCGAGTTGTGCCATTCATGAAAAGCGCCAAGAGAGGCCATTGAACCGCCTTCGAAGTGGTTAATAAGGCGGGGAGTTTGCCGTCGAGGGAATTGGCTCGGAGCAATGTTTTGCGGTTTCTCCCACTGAGCAACAGTTGCCGCCAAGAGAGAGAGAGAGAGAGAGAGCGCACGCGAGAGAGAGCCAGCGAAAGTGCGTGAGGAGGAGAGTGTCTCGGAGAGAGGGGACGGCGAGGAGAACTGTTGCTCAGGTGGGAGACTGCGTCATTGTCGCCATTGTTGACAAACAAACCTGTAGCCGCCGTTGGTTCCTTCAACACGTGTGTGGTTCGCACTCGGCGGGGTTGCAACGCATACATGCCGCAGGGGGGGCAGGGCGTGTTGTGGCAGCCACAGAGCATGCGCCGGCAAGCCAGCTGAGCGCAAGGCTGTGACGTCGTTATTGATTTTTACCCAGTCAGAGGACGCGCATCGTTGAACTGCATTTTAACTGCTCTCGAAACGCGCACAAAATCCGCACAACAAATCGAAAAAATGCATTAGGAAATTGTTTAAAAAATCAAATAAATTGTTAAAAAACGGTTAGGCAGCGCTTGGTTTGAAGGCACGGGCTGCATCATTGGGCGGCAGCGATTTGGCAACGTGGCCCAAGATGATGAAACTGCGACCATATGTGCCCTCCAAGCGCATCGCCATACGGGACTCATCAATTGATGAGGACATCAGCGACGATGTCGACGACGAGGTGTTCATCAAGGATGCCAGATCTGCCAAGGTGAGTCACCATCCAGCGAATTTTCATGCACTGCGAACCTGCAAAATAATGATTTGCAAGAAAATGTAGATATTCTGCCAGCCTTAATTGAGTTTAAGGTGAGTGCAGCGTGTTCTCAGTACAAGTATCGCCTGAATTTCGCCGGAAATTTTTGATTTGTGAATTTATGCACCTCAATAGGAGAAAGTGAAACATTCTGAAATTTTATAATTTATATTAAATGAAGCTTTGTAAAAAACACATTAGTTGAATTTTTGTTTTAGCGAGTGCAATATTTAATACACCCTGTGTTACCTACACATATTTTAAGATTTACAAACACCATATTTGGCATTTGGGTTCTCCTATGTATTAAGCAGATCAAGTTTATCATAAATTTTTATTACTTTCCCTCCTTCCTTCTTACTAACAACACAAACTGTACAGCAGCCACAATATGGGTTTAAATACATGGCAATAATATTTATAAATTTTATTTAAATTATTTACTTTTGAAATCTCCTTCTAAATCTCCCGGCGATATCGTTTCGCGGAACATGAGCCCAGCGATACGAGCACGTAGCTAATTAATTTAAAACTGCTTCTCATCTACAGCGCAGCGAGGAGCAGGGCCTCAAGCGTCCCCTGATGGCGCCCCGTCGCAAGCACAGCTCGGGGTCGGGAGGCAGCTCCACGCCCATCATGAAACAGCACAAACGTCGACGCTGCTCCCGCTGCTGCGAATCCTTCTGCTACGTCCTAGCCGCCCTCACCGTGCTCTGCGCCCTGCTCAGCCTGGCTGCCCTGATGCTCACGCTCTTCCCCACGCCCATACAGCACATGCATCGCTGGTGGAGCAAGGAGACGCCCCTGGAGGACCTGTCCATGCCCAGCATCAGCTATGGCAGCAGCCTGGGCAGCGAGTTCGTGCCCTGCACCCAGATCAGCGTCCAGAAGTGGTGGACACGCAGCTTGCCACGGATGAACAGCGAAAGTCCGTTGCGTGCGGCTGATCTGAACGGAGATGGCGTCAAGGACGTCATATTCGGCTATGGCGTCGATGACAACATTCACTATGAAGGCATTCCGCTGCCCAGATGCAAATCCGCCCAGCAAGGCGACGATGTGCCCTGCGAGGGGGGCGTGGTGGCCCTGAATGGACGCGATGGCGCCATTTTGTGGCAGACATGGAGCGTGGCCAATGTCTTCTCGCTGCATTGCAATGCGGACATCGATCTGGATGGCGGCATGGACTGCTTGGCAGCTGGACGACTGGGCGTAAGTCTTATACCTACTTATGCTTATACTTATAATTATACTTTTATTCTCATAATATCATACACCCCTACTCTCACACTCTCCTACTCTACTTTCCTACTCTGTCACTCTTAACTTTTACTTTCTTCTACCTCCAACTTATACTCTCATAATCCCATACTTTAATACTCTCCTAGTCTCAGACTCTCCTACTCTCCTGGTCTACTACTCTACTACTCTCACAATCTCATACTCTCACACTCTGCTACTTTCCTACTCTCCCACTCATAACTCTCACTCTTCTACCTGCAACCTATACTTTCATAATCCCGTACTCTTATACTCTTCTAGTCTTAAACTCTTCTACTCTCCTGTTCTCCTACTCTCACAATCTCATACTCTCAATTACTTATACTCACTCTTATACTTTTGCAGATGATCTTTGCGATTAATGGACGCACAGGACAGGTGATTTGGACGTTCCATGAGCCGGAGCCGGAAACCAATTCGCCAATCGTCATGGATCTGTACACGATCAACGTGGTGCGCGACTTGGATGGCGACGAGGTGCCGGAACTGATAGCCGCCCATCTGGAGGAGCGCGAAGAGTCCAAGGCGGGCCACATCAAGCTGATCAGCGGCAAGACGGGCAAGGTGATACGCAGCATACCCACGCCCAATCGCGAGGAAATGTTTGTTCCTATACAGGTGATAACCCAGGCCGATGGCACGGAGCTGCTGCTCATGATAACGGGTGGCCAGAACACGCCCGGTGGCATCTACAGCCTGCGTCTGCTCACGCTGATGGCGCACACAAGCGAGAAGCACTTCACGCCATTGCATCAGCAGGCGGGATCGGGACTGATGGTACCGGCGGTGCTCAGCGATCTCAATGGCGACGGCATCTCCGATGTGGTGGTGGCCGCCTTCAATAGCACCGTCTTTGCCTTCGATGGTCGCAACTACAGCATGCTCTGGAACTACACGTTCCCTGCCAGCGAATGCGTCAGCGCCATTGTTCCGGGTCACTTCGATCGCGACAACGTCACCGATTTCATGGTCAAGTACAACACCGGACCGGGCTTTCCCGTCTACTACTATTCGCAGACGACCATACTTGATGGTCGCACGGGCCAACCGCTCCTAAACGCCATGATGACGGATGCCGGCGGTGCCAGCAGCCTGCTTGGAGGCGTCTCCATCTCGCAGAGCTTCGGAGGAGATTTCTTTCTGCACTGGCAGCTGCAATGCCGCAACAGACCCAATGCGAAGGACGCCTATGAGTTTGTGCCGGACAGCGACATTATCCTGCAAGCCCGTGCCGACACCTGTCGCCTGAGATACAATGAATCCACCGTACTGAAGCTGTACGCCATTGCAAGGCACATTGAGCCGCCGGGTGCGGTGCTGTTTAGCACGGATGATCTGGAGGTGCAGCTAAATCGCACACAACGTCCGGCTGCCACCGGAAAGCAGTCGCCTCTAAAGCATCCAAAATTGCTGAAGAAGCTGCTGGCGAATCGGGAGCAGCTGCTGAGGCAGGTGGCGGACGAGCAGCAGCAGCAGAAGCACGTGAAGCATCACAAGCACACGCTTCCGGAACTGCTGCCGGATGCGGATACCAACAACGAGCTGCCCAGCTTTGCTGGTGTTTATAACAAGGAGCCCTTCAAGGAGTTTGTAAGTTTACCCTAATGAAAATGAATAACTTAACATACAATTAAATATGTGGCCGATCAGTCGCACGCACCCGACTCTAATATATTCAACACCCCACTTTACAACAACCTCCAAAGAGTTGTAGCAATGCTTCTTCATTTTCTTCTTTAAGGCGTGCGTAAATGATGGTCGTCTATTATGACCATAGATCATATAAAATTGGTTCCTTAATAACTTTGGTATTTATTGCCCTCTTAAAATAAAATTTTCGGCATAGATTATTGTCATATAATAGAAATGATATACCAAGGCAGAACCTTCTTTGTTCAATATCACGCTTGTTACACGGTTTTTATCCGTTAGGTCATAAAGGGGCCGTGGAGGCCAAAATTTAAAATAAACTTGATCTGCCCATGGTATACACCTAACTACATTTCAAATTTGAATTTGCTAGCTCTTATATCGGTTGAAATCAACGTGTTGAATGGGTGCAGTTTACAACAAGAGAGTAAAAAAATTTTATAATATTGATTCTATTATAACTTTTGTGTTTATTGGACGATTTAAGTGAAATTTTCAGCATATATTGTCTGTCTATAATATAATTGACTTGCCATATTTGGAACCTCTAGCTTTTATAGTCGCTGAGATCAATAAAAGTTTACTAATCTCCTTTATTCCTGCAACAGAAGGATTACGATGCGCTGCCGCTGCCAGCGGAAAATCCGAATTCCTTGCGTCTGCCGGAGGAGTACGAGCTGGTGTACAACGACGAGCTGCCGGAGCAGAACGAGCGTCCCATCCACCTGCGCAGCAAGTATCCCAGCGGCAGCAATCGGGACGTGCGCAGCGGCAATCTGGAGTCCAGCACCAGCAGCAGCACCACCACCAGCTCTCCCCTCCTGGCCATATCGCCGCTCAGCCTGTGGGATCTGGAGCTGGACAACGAGGCCAACGAGCAGGCAGCGGATGCTGCGGCAGCCGCAGCTGCAGTTGTTACCAGCTCCAATAAACGGCGCCGCAAGCGCCAGAGGCGCCATGGGGATGCCGGAGGGGCATCTACCACTCCAGGGGCTGTCACGACGTCCAGGGGCGCTGGGGAGGAGGCGACAGCGGCGCCAGCTGATCCTACACCCGACTGGTACTTGGCTTCCATTTCATCGACGGGCGTTCTGCTCAAGTCTTTGAGTCTTAAAACCTCCTCGGTGGACTTTGTCTTTGTGCTCAACATACGCGAATCGGAGGCGTATCCGCCGCTCTTCGCACCGCAGGATCTCAGTTGTGTCGAGGAGAAGATCAGCGCCTATAAATGTGAGTAGAACACAAGATCTAAAGGATTGGTATTTTATAGATATTTGGGAAATTCAAACTGCATCCGTATTGATATTATCAATATTAAGGCCAAAATATAGGAGATATACATAGGTATCTGCCCTTACCGATATCTTTAAAATACAGAAGATATCGATAAGGGTAGACTTTTGAAACCTGATAAATTGGCAACGCTGATCACGACGCTTTCGAAATATCTCTTCTCGACATTTTCGAAATCAACTGCTAATCGATCTTTCATCGATATTATCCCTACTAGCCAATAATCTCTACTATTAAAATTATTTCCATTTTCAGCTTATACCGCCGACAACTTGCGCGTGCTGCGCAAGCAGTTCCTCAAGCAGTGCCTGAGTGAGCGTCTCGTGGACACGGATCCGGCCTTGCCCATGTACGAATCACAGTTGATTATAACCCGTATAGGGATTACGTGCTCCTGCCACGAGCTGCAACCGGGTTCTGTATGCTCCGAGCTGGATCACATTGATGCACAACGTTGGACTGAGTTTATGGGCAACGATGGCAATGGGTTCTATGCCAATTGATGGAATGAATACGAAAGAAAATGGAAACTACAACTTCTACACTATCTCTCTCTATAACTCGATCTAACTATTCCTACTATTCACCTATTGTAATTAACCGATCGTCATTTTGTGTGTGGCTGTTTCTTGTAATTGTAACGTAACAGTATTTGCATATGTGTGTATTTGTGTATATTTTATGAATTTTTAATTGAAATTAAAATTAATTAAAAGTTACAAAAAGAACGCGTTCCATTTTTATTTAAAATAATTTTGGTCGATGGTTTTTTAAACATCGCGGGCTTGAAGTTGAAATCTATCGATTTACCTACTATTTATTGTTATGCAGCCCTGCTCAGCTGTAAAGGCTGACTGAGAGTTGGCAACACGTCCAGCAGAGTATCGAGTATCGATATTTGGCAGCACGCAGTCAAACTAAACAAAGTATAATTAAAAGAAAAATTATAATTAATAAATTGCAATATCTGTTCAAAGTTTGTAATGTAAATACTTTAACGATTCAACAATAATTTGAGTAACGATAACACTTTCTACTTCACTTCGATAACAATACTCACTTTTATCAAGTATCGATGCTTGGCAACGCGCAGCTAACAACAGCTGATTTTGTATGGCAATGTAGAATTCAATTAAAATGAATAATTAACCAATAACTGCGGTATTAGTTTTAAGTTAGTAACACAATTACTTTAAGATGAATTCGAAATTAATGTGCGCAACGATTACACTTCGATAACACTACTCACTCTTATCGATGCTCTGCCTGCGTAGCCCTGGTTCGGCATCAGACTAGTTTGAAAACAACAACAAGAGCAACGCAGCAGCTGTGCAAAAATCCATTGTTGTTAATTTTATGCTGGACACGATTCAGCATGGGCATTCTAGAGAAGATCGCTGAGATCGAGCGGGAGATCGCGCGCACCCAGAAGAACAAAGGTGAGCGGGGGGAGGCGGGGAAGTCCGGCAATGCCGGCGTCGCCTTGAACACTGGCAACGCTGGCAGATGCAACGGAATTTAGGGTTAGAGTTGATTAATAACTTTGATAATTTTAATAATTTATGTTTCTTGGCAGCCACCGAATACCATCTGGGCCTGCTGAAGGCGAAGTTAGCCAAGTACCGGTCCCAGCTGCTGGAGCCCTCCAAGAAGGGCGAAAAGGGCGAGGGCTTCGATGTGCTCAAAAGCGGCGATGCGCGCGTCGCCCTCATAGGATTCCCCAGCGTGGGAAAGTCCACGATGCTGTCCACGCTCACCAAGACCGAGTCGGAGGCGGGTAAGCGAAGAAAACCAGTCGGATGCAATCGACAGTAGACAGTATAAATGTGATCAATTATACCCTATTGATTCTATTTTATTGGTTGTTAATCGACTTAAAAGTTATAAATTATCTTATATCTCATATCGCATATCTCTGCTGTTTCAACAACCATTCAAAACTATTCAAATATTTGCAGCCAACTACGAGTTCACCACGTTGACGTGCATTCCGGGCGTCATCGAGTATCAGGGCGCCAATATCCAGCTGCTGGATCTGCCGGGAATTATCGAGGGTGCCGCCCAGGGCAAGGGTCGGGGTCGTCAGGTCATTGCCGTCGCACGCACCGCGGATCTGGTGCTCATGATGCTGGATGCCACCAAGCCAAACGTGCATCGGGAGCTGCTGGAGCGGGAGCTGGAATCTGTGGGCATTCGCCTGAACAAACGGAAACCCAATATCTACTTTAAACAGAAAAAGGGCGGCGGTCTTAGTTTTAACTCCACCTGTTCCCTGACCCGATGCAGCGAGAAAATGGTCCAGATGATACTGCATTCGTTCAAGATCTTCAATGCGGAGGTGCTGTTCCGGGAGGACTGCACGGAGGATGAGTTCATCGATGTCGTCACCGCCAACCGCGTCTATCTGCCTTGTCTCTATGTCTACAACAAGATCGATCAGATCTCCATCGAGGAGGTCGATCGGCTGGCCCGACAGCCCCACTCCATCGTCGTCAGCTGCAACATGAAGCTCAATCTCGACTACATGCTCGAGGCCCTCTGGGAGGCGCTGCAGCTGATCCGGGTCTACACCAAGAAGCCTGGAGCACCGCCAGACTTTGACGATGGCCTGATCTTGCGGAAGGTGAGTTCATGAATCGGAATAGAAGTGGGGACAGGTGGTGAGCGAAGGCATAAGCTAGATTCGAAGTAAAAATAGAAGTATAAAAAAACATGCTAGAATAAATATATAATAAAAGACCATACACCATCGAACTGAAAACATGAACGTATTCGCGTTCTCCTTCGCATGCGCTAATGCCAACTTTCACAGCTTCCAAGCTACTTATCTAACTAATCTTTTCAACTTATTTCTCCTTTATAATCCATTGTTTCTTGTTTCTCCTAGGGCGTCAGCGTGGAGCACGTCTGCCATGCCATCCATCGCACGCTGGCGGCGCAATTTAAATACGCTCTGGTCTGGGGAACCTCCACGAAATACTCCCCACAGCGTGTGGGTATTGCGCACGTCATGGGCGACGAGGATGTCATTCAGGTGGTCAAGAAGTAAAGCCCAAAGGCAGCGGCGTCAATTCACAGTTGAAACTATATATACTATTGAATAATACTACATTAAAAGCGGATATTCTGGCAGCAGGGAATATAACGAGATCCACATTTCGACAATTGCAAAGCATCGTTGCATCGATATTTGTTTCTTTTGCACTAAATTTGAATTTTATATAAACTGCTTTATTACACTTTAAGACAAACTCAAGATGCTGCTTCTGTATGCATGATTTTTAATTCAAAGTAATTCTATTTGTTATTACCTCTACTATAAACAATTACACAAGGTTGTAAAAAGCTAGTGCAGGTAGGAAATTTGTGTAACGCAGAGAAGGAGGCGTGGTAGATCCCAAAATATTCTGGGCGTTGACATACTACCGGCAGCATGTTCAAGTGGTCCAGCGACACCAAGCATGTGCTTGTTAACGCGCGAACCCAAGCCAATACGCAGCCCACCACCCGCCCATCCGACCGAGGGGCGCACCGCGCATCGAGCGGAAAAAAATACGATAGATCGCGGAATAATGCATATATATTCTTGATATAGCCACGTGCGTCTCTGGTAGGGATGTACGACCACCTAGATCTCACAAATTATGAGCTAGAGCGAATATTTTTGGTATGTAGGTTCTCCTATGCAGCAAGCAGATCAATTTTGTTTTGGATTTTTGATAGCTCTATCCATGCTCCCGCTAAACTTTAACAATTACTACAGATGAACTGATTCTTCATAGATGCTGTGAATTAAATCGTTTAGGAAACAGCGAAGATATGCAACGGGCAATTTGCTTGACTCAACAGAGTGATAAAAAAAAGCAGATTTGACTACGAATTCCTCGAAAACTTTATTGACAAATCGTTCAAATGGATAACAACTAATATGGATTGGGGGGGTTTTGGATTCACTTCGTCCCCGCCGTCGGATTTCCGCCCGTAGCGCCTGCCGTGGGCGCCGTTGCGTAGCTCTTGTTCAGCGTGGAGATGGCCGAGATGTTGGAGAAGGGCGTGGGGCCGGTGCTGATGCGCTGGGGTTCCACGAGCTGCGCGGGGGGATTGTCGATGCTGGCGAAGACGTTGGTGGCGTCGCGGAGGCGATAGCGACGCAGGTGCAGAAACTGCTCCTTCTGCTCCTCCACCCGCTGGTGCACCTCGTGCAGCCGTCCCGCTAGGGCAATGAACGAGGAGTTGAGCTGCTTGAAACCCCGCTTCAGATCCTCCGGCGAGATGCCCTGCGGATTGGCCAGCGCCTGCATGTGGCTCTCGGTGAGCAGAATCTGCTGGCGGAACGCGATCAGATCCTCCTCGTACTTGGCCACCAGGCACTGGAAGTACTGGAACGGCACCGTGTTCTCGAACTGCAATCCTGCGGGCGTGTCCTGCGTGCGTTGCGACATCTCCAGCGATTGTATGGCCTTGGCCGTCTCGCTGCGCAACTGCTTGATCTGGCGATTGTTCTCGTCCACGGAGTTGGCCACGTTCTGCAGCATCCAGCGCATGTTGGTGATCTCGTGGCTCACGTTGCTCAGCTTCGAGGTCGAGGTGCGTCCGATGTCCGAGGAGATCATCTTCTGCTGCTTGATATGCGCCTTCAGCGCCTCCACTGTCTTCACGATCTCGTCCGGCACCTGCGTCTCCTTGATCTGCAAAGGAAGTATTTCTGTAGAGAATTTGGCTTGTACACTGGGCAAAAAGTCAACAAAATTGGCATATTTATTTAATTATTGTTCATTGTGAATTCCATTACGATCGGATAAGAAACAGCTAAGATATGCAACAAACAATTTATATCAATATAAAACACTAGGATGTTACGCCCGCTAAGGGCGTAATCGAACTCCCGCAGGCGAAACTCTTGCTGAGCCAACTCTAACTGTCCTAACTCTCGCTGACCCAACTCTTATTGGCCCAACTCTCAATGGTTCAATTCTAGCTGTCCCAAGTCTCGCTGGTCGAATTCTCCCAGGTCCATTTTCCTCTGGCTCAACTCTCGCTGACCCTACTCTCTCTGACCTAACTCTCACTGACCTAACTCTCGCTCACCCAACTCTCGATGGTTCAATTCTAGCTGTCCCAAGGTCCATTTTCCTCTGGCTCAACTCTCTCTGACCTAAATCTCACTGACCCAACTCTCTCTGACCTAACTCACTGACCTAACTCTCGCTGACCCAACTCTCGATGGTTAAATTCTCGCCCAACCCTTGCTTACCTTGATCCCCTCCTGCTTGTTGTCCCCCAGCTTGGGCTGCGCGCCGCTCCCATCGATGCCGCCGAGGCCCACGAACGTGGAGGGCGTGGCTGAAGTTGTGGGCGCCCCTCCCGCCGTCAGCGGCTTGCCAAAGATGCCGCCCCCTGCAGGCGCTGCCCCGCCCAATCGCAGCGCCGTCGCCGTCGTCGTGGTCGTGTTGAAGTTGAGGCTGGCCGTCGTGGCCGGCGCCTTGTTGAAGCCAAATCCGCCGACGCCTCCGCCCAGCGCGGTGGCGCCAAAGGCGGGCGGGGCGGTGGTGGCGGGCGTGGCGAAGCTGAACGAAGGCGCCACCGTCGCAGTGGCAGCGCCAAAAGCGGGCGCCCCTCCAGGCACACCAAATGCAGGAGCGCTGCTGACGGCGGCGCCAAAGGCGGGCAGAGAGACGGGGGCGCCAAAAGCAGGAGCAGCTGCGGGTGCGCCAAAAGCAGGGGCGGCTGCGGGGGCGCCAAAGGCAGGAGCGGCTGCGGGTGCGCCAAAGGCAGGGGCGGCTGCGGGTGCGCCGAATGCAGGAGCGGCTGCAGTTGTTCCAAAAGCCGGTGCCGCTGCTCCAAACGCCGGCGTCGCTGACGCTGCTCCAAACGCCGGCGTTGCTGCAGCTGCTCCGAACGCTGGCGTCCCTGTCGCTGCAGTTGTTCCAAAAGCTGGCGCCGCTGCTCCGAACGCCGACGTTGCTGCCGCAGTCGGTGCCGGCGCTCCGAAGTTCAGCGCCGGCAGCGCAGTCGCCGTGGCAGGGGCGAAGCTGAAGCTGGGCGCAGCGGCGCCCGCAGCGCCGGCCAGGCTCATGGTAGCAGCAGGGGCGGCGCCGAAGGCTGGGGGGGCCTGGCTCGTAGGACGCGCGCCAAATGAAAATCCGGAATTTGCGGGCGCGGTGGCGGCGTTGGTGGTGGGCGTGCCAAAGGAAAACGACATCGTCTAATCGACTAATCTACACACTAAAATTTATAATTCACAGAGCTTTGCAGCTGAAATCTTTATTTTAATTAAATTTAAAGCATTAAAAACCGAATGCTTGCTAGATATGTACGCTAGTGATGCGCAGCTTTGACCGGTTGCTTATCGATAGCCATCGAAACTATCGATGTCGCACAAACGTGTCTCTACCAACACTGAATTTCATTAGCCAGTGCTGCCACCACTTGCAAGTACCGCATAAAACCAACAGAGGGCGCCAATTACTTATTCGTGCCTACAGCTATTAACTAATTCAATAAAATGAAATACATAAGAAAAAACAATTTTAAATTTAATAATATTAATTTATAATCAAAAAACACATTAAATACAATTGGTTCAGCTTTTGTTTGTGTACTTGCTTGCCAACTGCTTTTGTCTTTACCAACACTGCTTGGCCAGCGAGTGCTGCCACCATTTACACAATACACAAATAAGCCAACAGAGGGCGCTTGTTTTTATTGCTTACAATTGTTAAATATAAATGCCTATTTGCTTATTTGAATTTAATAAAATAAGTTAATAAATACAACTAAGCAGTTTGTAATTTTAGGAGTAACAAAACACGTTGAATGCAATGTATTCTCTTTCGTCTTTACCAACACTGCTGAATTAGCGAGTGCTGCCACCAATTACAGCGAGAGCGCCAAGAATCTGTCGCTTTTACAGTTATCCCGCTGATCATGTGATTCTCGTTTTACATTTTTTTCGCTGCGCAGTTTCTCGTTTCATCTCGCTCGCATTTCCAAGTAATAAAAATGTCGACAGAAGAGGAGCAATTATTTGACTATCTGGAAGAGATGGGCGTGATGCCACGCCTGCAGGAGATCATGGAGCCGCTGGTGGCGATGAATCCGCTTCCAGTGGACCCCCTGATGGAAATTCTGCGCGCCCTCGGCTGCCCCCTCATCCCGAAGGCCCAGATGAAGGCGCTGGAACGCAAAGTGTCGCGTGCTCTGGACGAGCTGCGATTTCTCCGACGCGTCCTGATCGATTTGGGAGGACAGGATCAGCTCTACGACAGCGACACCGACGAGAGCGAGTACGTGGGCCAGGTGGGGGAGGTGGGCGCCTCGCTCGACTCGTCGTTCTACGACGAGGACTCGGCATCCGAACTGGAAGCGGACAACGCCGACCCGACGCTCCTTCCAGTGAAGCAGGAGATCAAGGAGGAAGCCTGCAGCAGTGTGTGCTTTGACGAAGCCCCGCAAAATATTAATAACTTTCAATAATATTATTAAAAATAATAATTAATAATATTAATATCTCTTCAGTACGTATCGAGTACATGCAACTTCTCAATTATGATGTTATTGAAAATCATATATCTTTTGTTATCTGCATTTAAAAGTTAACCAACGCATAATCGGTGCGCATTACTATTGAAAAAGCCATTTGTTGTACATGGCAAGACTTGAAATAAAGAAATAAATCTTTAAAAATAATATTAACAGTCTGTTATTGAACAATTTAAATTTCCATGTTTCTTGGTGTATATCGAGAAGTGATGACTTAAATGAGACTGGAATCTGTCCCAATTGGAGAAATGTAGAAATGTTCATCACAGATAGTTAAGCTGGAGAAACGCTAATATATCCAATATCGATGTACTTCGATACATAAATTTTTCGATATATCGGAGAATTTTATCGAATTATAATATTGATTACAGTTCGCTTATACGAGAAATTTCCAAACACATGAACACCGAGTCATCAATTAGACTTTAAATAAATATCGAAACAAATTTTAAGTTAAAATAACATTTATGTATCGATTACCTATCCATTTGCCTATCTTCAAGTTATTATATTCTAGGAAAATTTGATTAAGCAGGATAATGTTCTAGTTCCTAAGTTTTAAATGTAAGCAACTAAAAACTAAATTATACTATACGTTATGCGTATAGAATGCTTAGAATTTTAGATAGATTTGTGTGTTCTTGTAACCCCAATTGGGAATTAAGTTGTGTAATACCACCAATATGTCAGCGAACTGCACAAACATCCAAACATCGACAGCAACAAAAACAAAACAACAATTCAACAATTCAATTAACTCAAAACATGTTAACTCTGTCCACATTGCCAGCTCTGTGGATGTTGGGCAAATTGGACATTTCACGTCAACTGCAAATATGTTGGCTTCCAGGTGAGTCGGACAGCAGGTGGGCGAGAACATGACGGGACTAAATAGTCCAATATGAAATAATGTTTATTTGTGGTTGTATTTCAATTATCAAGAAATTCATCAGTTAAAAGTAGAAGAATCTACAGCTGAACTTGTATGGATGTTATATCCCTCAATGTATCGATAGCGGATTTAATAAAAGAAATCGATACACGCATTCGATATACGCTGTTAATCATGCGAATGAAGCTGGTCCTCTATCGATATTAAAGCAATAATTTGTCGATAAAGGATTTTAATATATAATTTTAGTTTTAATTTTGAACTTTGAATTTTTGTTTTTACTTTTTTTTTAACCATGTTTGATTAATTTCAATTGTTTTATTTTTTTAGCGATTATTTTCACTTTTATTTAAGATTCATTAAATTTATGCCTAATATAAATTTATATTTAATTTTCTCTGTCTTTAGTAGACAGATACTTTCATAATCCCGCTAGTTTACACCTGTTAAATCGACTGCAATTTCATCCAATACTTTCTCGCTTTTTATACAAATACCCGAGTTTGCGCTGTTTACTTTTGGGGTTTTATTTTTATTTTCTCAGTGCAATTTGGGGAATGAAACCAAAAAGCGGGCAAAACAAACTGGGCTTTAAACTATTTATTTAACAGCAGGCGATAAATCTATCTAATCCGCCATGGTGGGCCGTTGGGGCGGCAGGGCGCCAGGGCGTGGCACATGACAGCTGTCAGTTCCTTTGATAAATAAACTGCAGTCAAGTTGACATACAATGTAGATAAATATTTGCTATGAAAACAGAAGCAGCAAATAAAAAAAAATAACAGCGGATTTGCCACGCCTCTTAAATAAACAAGTGCAATGGGCAGTGGGTAGTGGGCGTGGTTGGGCTGTGGCAACTTACGGGATTAAAATACCCTTACCAAAGGTGTATAATTGGGAGTATATCTATAGACTATAAAGTGTTTGGAAGGAATATCCATAAATGTCGGTTTTAGGTCGGATTTTGTAATATGACCAAAATTAGCAAGTAGGCGTTGAAAATAACCGATTGTTTCGCTTTCTAAATTTTTTAATTTCCCCTTTTGTATCTTCAGTGATGTTTTGAGAAATGTTTTCGAATTAAATATATATACAAGATTAAAAAAATTATTAAATTAAACTAAAAGTTAAACAAAAAAAAAACAGCAGAAATGTCAGAAATGGATCTCACTGAAAAGCAACTTGCCGAATATAGAGAGGCATTTGCGCTATTCGATAAATCTGGTACTGGACTCATAAATGCAATTGATCTGGGTAATATTATGAAGTCCCTGGGACAGTATCCCACAGAGGGAGAGCTGAAAGATCTTATTAATGAGGTTGATGCCGATGGGGATGGTAACATCGATTTTGATGACTTCTGTGCCTTGATGATTCGCACAGCTCATGATAATGAACTCGAAGAGGAATTACGAGAGGCCTTTCTTATTTTTGATAAGAATGAGGATGGTTTTATCTCGCCAAGTGAACTGCGATTGGTGCTAACAAATATGGGCGAGAAGCTAACCGATGATGAAATAGAGGACATGATTTTTGAAGTAGACGCAAATGGAGATGGTCAGATAAACTATGAGGAGTTTGTCATGATGATAACCGGGAAGAGTACATTATCCAGAGTTACAGTAGCCAGATTAAGTAGACCTGCAGATAAACATTACTAAAAGATTTAATTTAAATTAAAGGCATTAAAAAAACTTTTTTTATTTGAAAACCTTCCATTTACCCATAAAATAAAATACAGCAAAGATATGCAAGAGACAATTTGCATGGCAAGTGTATTCAACCTCTTAATTGAATTTACTAGCATTACATAGTTTAATACGAATTTTTTCAGAATTTTTTACGAACTTTTAGGCATTGAATAATTGCTGCGGAAATTGTCGTTTAACGGCAAATTGTGGCAACTTCAAAAAAACAAAAATAAGGCTGGACTGCCGCGATAATTGATTGGAATAAAATGCCGTCGCATTGGTTTCACTAATTTCTCAATGGTTTATTTTTTGCTGTGCGTTTTTGGGCATTCAGTAGCCAAAAACCGAACAGAAGCTGCAGCTCTTAGGCCCCTGCATGCACAGATTATGCGCGTGCCATACGGGCAGGGGCGGAGGGGCGTGGCAGGGCTGGGCTGAGTGAAAATCTGCTTTGCCTTTTGCCTGTCAGTCTGGCGCAGCGTAAAACTTTAACCACGTAAAATACGAGCCCGCCGGGCAGCAACCGGCATCAGCCGCAGCACAAACCATCCAAAGCCACCCAGAAAAACCGCCCGAAAAACCTCATAAAAAAGAGAAGTAAAAACACCCAAACGAGCTGCAAACGAAGCTCAGTCGAAATGCATATGAAAGCAACAAGGCCAACTACGGCTACTGCAATCCAATTGCAGTCGAATGGATTTGCCAAACCCGCACGAATTCCAGATGAGCTATGCTCTATGCTGTACTACATAGAACGCGTTTTTTTTGGATGCACTCGGTAGTCGGTATTCGGTGGGGCTGGGATGCCGTGTGGTTGCTAATGAGGTACACCCTGAATATCCGGGAATCCGTTAAAGTGAAACTGCGCTTAGACACAGCCGAAATTAGCAGTTGTGAGTGCTTTTATTCGATTTTAAATCAGTGAATCCAACGGATAGGAAAACAGAACAGTATTTTGAATTAAATTATTGTCGTTTTTCGAACTTGAATCAACACCAGATTTGACAAGTATCACACTTTAATCTTAAATTTTTAATTTAATAAATTAAATAATATAAACTTAATACGCTTTTATTTAAGTGATTAAAAAGTTAAGTTTCAAGCCAAAGTTGTGTTTTTGAATTTGATCAAACCTTAGACCATATTTTTATTTATCTTAATAAAGCAAAGATGAAATATATGTAATACCCAGAAAAAGGCGTGCCACACCCCACAAAGTATATATATATATATATTCTTGATCAGGACGACAAGCTGATTCGATCTAGCCATATTCGTCCATCCGTCCATCCGTCCGTCCGTCTGTCTCTCCGTCTTTATGGTTATATAGATCTCAGAAGGTATAGGATATATATCAAATTTCAGACCTATTTTAATTTGAAAATTTCAAACAAAATAAACTTATGTCAGATTTTTATTTTGATAGATTTTAAAAGCAAAATTATCGTTACAGATTTCCAAAATGGAAATGTTTGTTTAAACATGATTTTCAAAATTTAAAAATGGGTCAAATATTCCAATAGATATAGAAATACAGGAAAATACAGGAGATTACTTAAGTAATTAAATTGCATATCTGCATTTCACTGATATGCATTTCAATATTAACTGGAGCGCCATTCTGGGTGCAATATTGGATGCGTCCCAGTGACCCTGCTGGTAGAACTTGCACCTCCCGGGCATCCAGCGGAAATGGCAAAGCAACTGACACAAAAAAGGGAACAAGAAAGAATAACAAAATGGCTGCGAACAAAATGAAACTGAGCCCTGAGCAGCGCAGAGAAAGCAGATAGTGAAAGGAGAGAGGGAGAGAGAGCGTGAGAGAGAGAAAGAGAGAGAGAGAGAACCGAGATCCACGCAGCGACGCCTCAATTTCATGTCGAGTAAATTTTAATTTACAGCTCTTTTGTGACCGCAGGTTTTGCCAACATGCGAGCCAAAAAGTTTTACTCCCAACACATATTTCCCTTTTTTTATACTTTGCCTGGTGAAAATATTTTTCTGCTGTAGGGTTATTTTTTTTTTTTTCGTAGATTTTTGGCTTGTTGGTCAAATGATATATCCAGCATACCCGCTGCCATTAGTTTTAATGACCGCAAAGAGATTGAAAACGGGTAAAAGCGAACTTGGCTAATTGCACTAGCTGCGGCCAGTCTTGGCCAATATGCTTCATTAGCGTAGCTGCAAAACTCTATTAGCCAAATGAGACGGCGCACAAATAATACTAATAAGAACAAAAAACTTTACGCTTTTGGCAAGTGTCGGCAAAACGTGCAGCGCCTAAATAATGCCTTAAAATTTTATTGACAAAATTCGCAAAACAAAAACAATTAAAATCCAATTAAGCTCTATGGGAATTGCATAATAAAACAGAGCTCGGGCGTGGCCAAGGCGAAGCATGAGCCCAAAACTTGAACACGGCTCAAAAGAATTATTTAAACTATACTATTTCGGAGTATATTGCAGCACCATTTGACCCAAATACATCAATGTCCACAACATACTGCCTAACAAATGCCGAACACATGCAATAAACGACAGAAACAAATGGTTTAGTGGGGTCTGCTCGACTGTAACTTACCCTAAAATTAGCAAGTTTTAACTTAAAGTTTAAGAATTTTTGCTGAGAAATGCGACAATTTTTGACTATTTTTTAAGTTCTAATAAATCTTAAGTTTTTCAGCAATATTTATATCAATCAATTAATTTATTTTTTATTTATTAATTTATATAGAGAAATAAATACAATGGCTATAGCTTTATGGAATAGCTATAGCTCTATGTATGGCTATAGCTCTATGTATTCAATCGCTTACCATTTCTGCAAACCTAATAAACCTCCTTTGAAGAGTTCTGTTAAGCTTTTGGGTGTGAAAACTAAGCGCATTTTATCATCTATTGTCATTTTTCATTTGCAACAAAGGGAAATGAAATAAATGCACAAAATGACAAAAAAGGGTTAACAATTTTTATGTGTCAACAAGAATAATTTGTGTCAGCAACACGAAAAACGAAACGGAACAAAACGAACACGAAAAAAACTTTGTAAAGATGGCAAAAAAACAGAAATAACAACAACAAATGAACACACATACACAGACAGAGTGTAAAAGTGTCGTAAACAAAGGCAAGCAGCATATTAATAATGAAAACAGGACAGCGACACACACTCATAGATACAAACACTCACACACACATACACAGACAGCGAGGCAAACTAACAGATACAAATGCAGGGACAACAACAAGCGCCACAAACTGCCGCAAAACACGTTCAAGACAGCAGCAACAGCCATAATGCTGAGGAATCAACAAGCAGCTAGAAATTAATACGACACAGATACACACAGACACACACACACAGATACAAACCCATACACTCATACTATCAGCCGCTGGCTACGTGCAGCGCCAGCAGCCGTGTGGCACGTGTTACGTGTCATAATCCTTTAGCTATGCAACAAAAAAAGCAAAAAAAAAATAAATAAAATAAAATTGAAAAAAATATTCCAACGCTTTGTTCAACTTTGCTGAACCTTTTGCCGTTCAAAGCACGAATTTATCACAATTGCAAAGTTTTCGTAAAGAATCGCAAGAGATACGTTTTCTATTACATTATTACATTTTATTATTCGCAAAATGTCGGCTCTTCATTGGGCCTATTAAATTGTATACGTTTGTTCTGTTATTCAATTTCAAAATAATTTCATTTCTAGCCAAACGAATAGAAGTGAGGCTAAGAAGTAGCTTGTTTTTTACTTTTATTAAAACATATATGTTTTTGGATTTTGATAAATTTATAATATATTAATCAGACGTTTACATTGGGAGCGCATTGCCTTTTTATGGTTATCAAACATTCTCATAAAAGAAAGAAATGACAAAAATTAAATTAAAATATAAGTATAATTTAATACCAGTAAGGACGGTGCCGATCAGCTAAATACCCTGCATCCTATATTTTAAATATAATTTGATAATTATAAAGTATTATAAGAAGCGCAAGAGCTATGCTTTTTCTTACTTTTTGTCTCAAGGATGGACAAGCGGACCGTCTAATAATCTGACCAATGGATGCGATGGATTTTTCTACATTAAAATCAAATGCAAAATGATCGATATGAGGATAGTTTTACGTAAAATTTTTAACTGAATTGCTTGCAGCTTTTGCATTGTAACTGAAATTGAAATTTTCCTTTTGCTGTCTTTAGTTTTTGGCAAGCTTGAGGCATGCTGAATACGCAATTTAACTACTTATTGGAAAACCGACCTTTAAACAATAAGCTGAAATTGCACCAATGCATTTTATTTATTTTATTTTTCTTTCGGTTGATTCAATTAAAGCCTGCAATAAAATTTGTGTTCTATAAAAATAAAAGACAGAAGTTTGACAGACAAAAACTAGGACAGAAGTTCATTTATTAAGTTTTGTTGTGAGAATAAAAAAAGTTTGTTTTAGTTTTCCAATAAAAATTGTTTTTAACATCCATACATTCTTACGCATTTTTCGAAGTATACAACAGCTTGTTGAATGTGCCAATATCACACATGTGAAAATGCGCAAGCGAATGTGCAAATCATTGTCATATTACGCATACGCAGTGTGTCGCATAACTTGGGAAATTGCCTAATGATGACAAGGTCGAAATGCGCTGTGTGACTAGGGCAAAAGAACAACTTTTTAATTGCAAAATGTCTACAAATTATGCAGTGAGTCGAAGGAGCAGATAAACAGCCAGAGTGTGGCATGGAGAAGTGGCAAAGAGCGGGAATACAATGCCAGTATCCCTAAGGGTATTAACAGCACAGGCCTCTAATTATTTTGTAAATGCGGCCGCCCGCAACGCTGCGCTTCATTAAAAAATGCCCAAAAAATGAAGCTAAGCCTTGCTGAGTTTTCACTGCTTTTACTGCTTTGTGGCGGCTACTGATGGATGACTTAATCACCCAGAAAAGCGCCACACAAATCAACAAGCAAACAACGCCGAGGCCGGCAAAGCGCTTGTCACAGAAGTTTAACGAGCGCCCAATGGCTGCAAAATGGCCACCGAGCAGTCTCCAAAACAGGCACCAAAGACCAGCGGCCAGCGGGAAAACCTTGAAAGAAGCGAAAGAAAGCGGGAAAGCGGAAAAGCAGGCAATGCGAAAAACCGCTCTAAAATTAATGGAGCAAATCAAACGGGCAAAAAGCAGACGCGCTGCGACTGTTCCACTTTCCACTTTCAGTTTTGGGTTAATAATGACAAGATTTGTGTGCCGCATACGAAATTAGCCCCAGTGTTGCCACTCTGCCGGCCAGCGTTGCCAGACAGCTGCTGCTGCTGCTGATGCTGCTGCATGTTGACTCTCATTAATTTTGCACTGGACCATGCCGAGTTATAGCATGGCTTTAATTAAAGACAAGCACAAATTGCAAAAATATGAACTGCCGTCGCCGACATGCAAAACTACAGCATTGTGATGGGCTGTGCTACAGTCGAGTGTGCTCGACAAAGTGTAATATCTCTAGTATATAGTAAATTACAATTATTTTTAAGGTTTTTGAATTATAAATATAAATTATTACAGAATATATTATATTGTTAATTTTAATGATTCTTATGATAACTTTTGAGGTTGTTTGGAAACTGCAAATATTAATTTGATTTAGGTTCGGATTATAAATATTGAACACAAAATACGGGTTACAATGTTAAAAATTTATTTTGACAATAATACTCAGGCGAACAAGAGTGAAAATTTGAATAAAACGTTGCAGATGCTAATTGATTATTTAAGTACGCTCAAGACAATTAAAAACCAATAAGGAAGGAGTCGAACAGTCGGACGCGCCCGACTGTAGAATACCCTGCACTCTATATCATAGCATAATATTAAAATATTTGTACATACATTTTTGTCTGTACCATGCTTTATAAATCGCACTGCCAGAAAGCGAGCAGGGAAAACTGCAATATTGCTTCTTTAATAACTTCTGTGTTTATTAACCGATTTCATTTTACTATTCAGGATAGATAAAAAAATGGTAAAAAGTATATATTCTGAATAATAACCCTCTATGTACCCTATTAAACTTGTTATTCGGCTTTACTCGATTAACCGAAAAGGAGGTGTGCCATGCAAATAAATTCAATATTGTGAGTGAATATTACGGTTTTTGTGCACTTTAAATTTATGAGATTTTTTTCGTTTGTTCATTACTAGCCTTTTTTGGCTTTAATTAAGCAAACTGTATAGCGGAAATTAGCCAACCAAGCAAATGGAGGCCAAAGACACAGACAACGTCTCGCATACATTAGAAGTATGGTAATACGCTGTTCGGATGCTTTACGCTTTTCCTTTTCCCTTTGCCTTTCCCTTTTTCCACTTCTGTTTCCCTTCCCCTCCCCCAGTTGACCTGCCCACATACAAGAACTCGTTGAATTCGCATAAAATGTAATAATAATTCGCGTTTTTTGTGTGGGCGTGGTGCTGTGGGTCAAAAAGTTGTTGTAACGGAAACAGCTGTTTCCCCTGCTGCTCTCCCCTCTCCCTACCATCGTCTGTTTGCCCCGCACAACAACAACAATTTGCAATTCATTTGAATTTTAGCTGCCGACATTTGTGCTGTTTTGCCACCACAGAACCATAAAACGTAAAAGATTATGAAAAGTGCCGTGCTGCCACAAAATACAGTCACTTTCTTGCCAAACAGAAAACTAGTAACAATAATAATAGTAATTATTAATATTATAATAATAATAATAACCATAAAAATAATACAAAAGGACTACACGACTAGCTTTCAGCTACTTTAGAGTATGAAATTTAAGTTAAAACAATATTTTATCTTTAAGCTTACTTACTAAAGCAATATGAAGTTATACAAGTAAGGAGAAAATTTCGTATTTAATTGTAAGATTGGGATTCGGTTTCAACTAACGACTTTTTCAGATGGTCTTGTAATTTTTACGATTTCTTGAAAATGCCTTGTCCGATTTTTTAAATGGCTAACCATTAAAAATGCATTAGAAACAAAATTTCTGATTTTTTTTTATTATAATTTATTCCAATCACGTTTGAAAATTACGATAGATTTAAGTAAATAGGTTTAAATCAATCCGGAATATGCCAAACCATCAAAAACATACTTAAAATCAAGACATTCTGGTTTACATGATTCTTACTTGAATTAAGTAATTTCTTACTCAGATCAAGTAATTTCTGGATAACACGACTTTTGACCCGTTGCTGGATTGATTCAAGTAAGAATGGTGAGATTTTTTCTCTGAGTGTATGTATGTTAATTGCAGCTTTTAAATTTATACAGCATTTGCTTACACATTTCATATAAATCTTGAGCAAATTCTATTTTTAACGCCACACACACATTGAGTGGGTGTAACAAGTGCTTAGCAGTGGATGACCCGAGGGGATTAAAGTGATTTTATGCTCTGGCTGCCAAAGCAAACTGAAAGTTGGCAGAGTTTTTCCTAGTCATATTTCAGAGCTGTTTATGAGCTCTATGTGTGGATGTGCAGTGTTTGGCATGGCAGCTGCTGTGCATGCATTAGTTTAAAGAATATACAATTTTCAAACTGCGAAAACTTTGCTCGTTGTAAGCTCGTAAGCATCAGTTTCAGCTTCAACTCGCTCTCAGCTACAGACACAGATACAGATACAGCTACGGTTTTGCAGTCTGCAGATGGCATTTAGCATACAGAAGGAGCTCAAGTTGGAAGTCACGTGGCTGCCATAACATATCGAATTACGGTCGGACTAATGGGAATTAAGCAACTCTAACGAGCGTGACAAATGCAAATGAAGGCAGTCAACCAGGCAAACACAACTCTGGCCTCACTTTCTTTTTTTGGCCGATATTTATTGCATTTGTCTAACTGACTTATCGGACGTGCAATAAACATCAATTTGTAATCGATGTGCGGCCTAATGACTACGGTAAAACTTCAGCAAAAAGTATTTTAGATAAATTCGCATGCAACTTGAGGCTGTAAGCTGCACGAAATGTTTTTCACAAATTAAATTGGCATAATAAATTCAACTGATTTTGATATATGTGCATTGAAATAAATAATCCATAAAATATGTATCATGAAATGTGTAAAACGCACAAAGTGATTTATTAGTCGAAACTGGGGCTATAAAATTAAATATTGCTTAAATTGCATAAAAACTGAAAGCTGTAAGATTTGAGGTTCATTTAAATTTATGAAAATAAAATAAACAAATAAAAATAAGGTAATTTTAAATGTAACAAAATTAAAAATCATTTGTTCTTAGATAATTAAAAATAAACAATAAACAATAAATAATCAATTAATATAAAATAATAAATAAATAAATAAGTTGTCTTAAATAAAAAAATATTTTCTAAAATGTAAGCATTCTTGTTAATTTATTCACTTGAATTTTAAAATAAATACATGTGTATATACTTTTCTGCAAGCAGCTTTCGCTTATTAAATTTTCCGGCTGCAAATTAAAGTACATTTTTTTGACAGTCTGGCGAACTCTTGAGGATTTTGCAATTTTCCACATGCCAATTTTTGGGGGCAACTTGTACCGCAGGGGAGAAAGGCTGTCGCTGGGAACCGGGGCTCTGACTACAGCGGTAACAAGTGCTTGAAATTACATTTTTCACATTAATAAAAATGAAATAAAAACACAAAAAGTACAAGAAATGAAAAAGGAACTGCGCTGCTGCATGTTGCATGTTGCAAAACTATGCAAATGTGCCGCGTGCAGTGCAGCAGATAAAACAGAGCCAGAACCACATGTGTGACTTTTGTCTCTGTGTTTTCTTTTTGTTTTGTGTTTTTTGTTTTTCTTGTTTTTTGGCAACTTGAGATGGGGCTGAGCGAGTGGAAAAAGTTGCCAGTTGCTTTAGGAGTCACACATAATGTGCAGCAGCTGCTGCCGGCAGTGCCAAAAGTCACAATAAATTTTTGCATTAGTTGGCAGCTGGGTTGCTGTAAACGTTGCGAAAATAACTAACAAAAATAGCAGCAAAAAATGAATAAATAATTTGTGATTGCTGTTAAATAAAGCAGTGCGTAAAGCACTTGAAGTCAGGCAATAATGCGAGTACTTAAGAAACACTTTAAAACACCGACAGATGAGATAAAGAAAATGAGAAAGCAGAAAAACAGACAGAAGTTGCCTTGCGGCTATTTGACTTGTTTTAATAAGAAAATTAATTAGTTGCTAATTTTCTTTCGCCTCTGTGGGCGTGTGTACGTTGTAACCAACAAAAAAAGAAATGAGCGCAGCAACAACCGAAAAGATATTTGTAAATTGAATACAGTGAGTGCTGGCAGCTAATTTACAGATACGCAGGATTTTAATGAGCAAAGATAAGGCAACTACTGTGCCGTGCTTTAAGGTTTAAAACAAACATTTTAAATGGAAGTTCTAATAATTTTGAAAAATATTTATAAGCAATTATCAACATTTAGTTCTAAAATAATTTACTTGTTGAAAAATCCAGGGATCATAATTTTTATAATTCTTAACATATAATTGCCAACAGAGTAAATACCTTTAATAAGCTATCATTATTTAACATTATTTATCAGAGAGTATTTCTAAATTTTTACTAAGTATATTTTAATACAAATTAAAAAATCTCGCGCGCTCTGGCGCGCTCGACCTGACAGTCGGGCAAGCCCGACTGTCTTATACCCTGTACCACAGCTCGCGCTGCGCGCTCGCCCGTTCAGTATATAATAAAATTCTTTAAATATAATTTAATCTATCTTGATTAAAACGATCTGACGAGGTGGCAACGCTACCGCCAAAACTCAATTTGGCACAGGTATGGCGATGAAGGTGGCGCTTGAACACTTGGCGCTTGGTCTCTGACGTCACGCGTCACAGACTTTTGTTATTTTGCGCAATCTTATTTTGGCACCTTGCAATTGGTGTTGTTTACATGCGTACATGCACACATACATGTATGGTATTCGTCTATTCTACATGTATGTGTGTTTGTGTTTATACATACACACATACACTTGCTGGGCTGCAGGGCCCGTGCGAAGCAATACATGCAGTATTGAGTAGCTTATATCTCCTCTGTTTATTAACCGATTTCAATGCGCTTTTCAGGATAGTTAAATATAATAGAAGAGAGTATATGTACCAAATAACAACATTCTATGTTTAATATTACGCTTGTTTTTGAACATTTAAGTTCAACTTTTGTGAAGCTTATATCTCCTGTGTTTCTTAACCAATTTCAATGCGTTTTTCAGAATAGTTAAATATAATAGTAGAAAGCTTATGTTCCGACTAACAACATTCTATGTTTAATATTACGCTTGTTATTCAAATTTTTGTGTTAAAAAACAAGAGGTTATGTGAGTTTTACTGATTTTTGGGCGTGAAGGGGGCGTGGCATCAACGATTTGAAATAAACTTGATCTGCGTATGGTATATACCTACCTATAGCAACAAAAACGGCTGCTCTAGCTTTTATAGTTTCCGAAATCGACGCGTTCATACAGACAGACGGACGGACGGACGGACGGACGGACGGACGGACGGACAGACAGACGGACATCGCTAAATCGACTCAGCTCGTCATCCTGATCAAGTATATATATACTTTGTGGGGTCTGCCACGCCTCCTTCTGCCTGTTACATACATTCGCACAAAGTTATTAACCCTGTTTTTCCCATTTTCAATGGGTACAGGGTATAAAAATTCGCCAACAAAATTACTCATCCGCCATGTGATGATAACAAATTAACTTGTAAGAAGCAAATTTTTTGCAGATTTAAACACGAAATATTTTGAACTTTCTGCTATATTTAAATACAAATTATATGTGGTGTCAAAATTTTAGCTTGAGCGAATTAACTCAAAGTATATACATATTTTATATATTTTATTTTATATATTTTTCAAATGATAGAAATTTGGTTACATAAATTAGCTTAGATTTTAAAGAAACTCCTGAACGCCTATTTAAATGATTTTATTTCAGCAGAGCCATGCATTCAATGGATACAACACCCCATAGGGATATTGTCTTTGATGCCATATAGAGCGCAGTAAACATTATTATAGGGTTAAATCATAGCACAGTACTCGCAGATGTCTCCCAAATGTAGGCATAGCGCTTTTGTCATGGCATTTGTAATGGCTGCCGTAGCCCCAGTGGGTCTTAAGTTTTTATGGCCAAACTGCGAGAAGAAAGGCAGTTTTTTTTTTTCTTTTTTTTTTGGTTTCCTTCTGCAGCTATTGTTGTAGTTACTCAAGCTTTTTATTGTTGTTTCAAGTGTTGCTGCTTGAAGTTGTGCTCGTTGTTGGTCTTGAGATAACTACGTGCTAAGAAATGTGTAACAAACTACACACACACACATTGGGAGCTGTAGCTGGAGATACAGATACACTTATATAAATATATGTGTGTATATATGTATATGTAGAAAGGGAGCAGACAATGGCTGGCGCCCACGTCTCCATGGACACATTCTAATAAAAAGGCAAGCATTGAGCACGCCATTTTGTGTGTTGCCATTTTGTGGAACTTCCTGCTTTGCCAGTGATGCCAAATGTTTGTGAAAAGTGTTGCAAAGTGTTGCAAATCACAGCAGAATACAACTAAACAAAAGTCAACCGTTTAATTGGGCATTATTTCAAGTATTTCACAGACGAGTGTCCAGCAAATTGTGCAACCCACAATTCTCTCGCTCTCTCTCTCTCTCTCTGGCGTTCTTCAGTTATGTGTAAGGGCATTGCTCAACACTGATTGTGTGGCAAAAACCATGCTCAACTATAGGCCAACCAGGCTGGTTATAAATGCCGCACTACTTGAATGAATCTCATGGGCGTAATAGTTTTCAAATGGCTTTTATCCAACATCATCTTTCGTTTTTGCCTTTCTCCATGCTCAATGCCAAAAAAGTATCGCAAAAACCGCTGCCAATGCACAAAATGCTTCGCCAAATCTGTGTTTGTGTGTGTGTATAACTGATTTAGCCAGGGAACACGCTGCGGAGTGGGGGAAAGCAGCACAAATTGCCATTATATGCAATTTGTTGAGCAAAACACAAAACACGCGAATTTCGCATCGTAAAGTTTTGGGATGCTATCGCGCTGTGCCAAAAGCATTCATCACATTCCTCTCATAGCTTCAGTTTCAGTTTCAGCTGCTGGCTGCTAAAAGGCAACCCAACTGCAGTCAGCCAGGTGTCAATTACACTCTTCAACAAGGTATTTAAGTCGTTGAAAATATGATTATACATTATACGTGAGAGATAATCCAACAATTCTGAATCTTCATTTCATCTAGAATTTATTGATCTTAAGTCGATCATTTATATTGTATTTGAAATTAATTTGTAAATTATTGATATAGTTAAATTTGCATTTAAATTTCAAAAAGTAAGGCAAATTTTTAGAGTAAATATTAAGAGTAATGCATTGAAATGTAAATGATTTTTAAAATATATGTTGTCAGAGCTTTCTAAAAAATAATTCAAAATTTAATAATAATAGCTTTAACTGATTTATAAAATGTTAATCCAAGGAAAACTATATTATGAACAAATAGTGAACTTTTAAACTCAAGTTGCGACCTCTAAAAGTTAACCAATTTTATATTTATTTTATTTTATTATAGTCTCATTAATTTCATCACCAACCTTGTAGTGCAGTGTTTTTTTCGTACCTTCGACTGGTTTTTAGCTGCAGTCGTTTGTGTAGTAATTTGTAAATGTTATAAAATGCTCGTAACTTAATTGTGGCGCAGCGCAGAGTAAGTGAGATGAAATCATTTTCGTTGGCCAGTGAACAGGAACAATGAATGGAAACTTGTTGTCTAAGAAACAGCGGAAACTACAGTGAGGGGAGAGGAGAGAGTCGATTTAATTGCTGAATGTTGTTCTTATATGCAGGCAACTCAACAAAATTAAGCGCAGCAACGTGACGTATACGTAATCAGAAATGATGACATAGCTAAGCTGGGCAGGCGTATGCTATATCTACCATGGGCCTTATCGCTTCTGCTTAACTAAAGCAGATCTAATTTGAATTAATGTGCTTGGAATGACCTTCAGCGTTGTGCCCAAACTGTGCACAGTTTTGTAATCTATAGTTTATTTTATTTTAATGCCAAATGCCAATCAAACCGTAAGCCATGAAAATAGATTTACTAGAGTGACTTTTGCTGTATTTCCCACGCCAAAATATACGCTCATGCTACAGCCTTGGCTCTGCATAAACAAATCAATGTGCTTTTTTCGATTTCCGCTCAATTAACAGCATTAAAAATACATGCGACTAATCAAGTTACTTCGAGCAGGAGGCAAATGCATCAAATGGAAAGGCGGATAAGTGGCTGCATTAAAAAAACTAGGTTGAAAATTAGAGCTGCTAACTGGGTCAATTAATACAACTCATAGAATGGTTGAATTTCACATTTTAGCTTGTAAAAATATGAGTTTAATAATCACTTTAAATGAGAGCTTAAGTTCAATTTGTTGTATATTTTTATAGGTATACAATAAGTACAATGAACGCGTAGCGCGAGCTGTGAGCTTTTTTATTTTTCAATGTAATACGCATTTTATACAAATTAATTTAAATTAAATATATTTCCAAAATATAAACATTCAAAGCACGATCTTTTTTAAATTATTCCAAAGAGTTTTTAATTTCCAACAATCCCTGTCTATATTCGCTTGTTTTTAATCTTGTTTTTTATTAATTTAATGAGATACTTGAGTGCTTCATTGCTTAACCAGACTCTCTCACTCATCGCAATTTCATTTGTGTGCTAATGTTGTGCTTGACAAGTGAAATCCCTGTTCTAGGGCATAGTACTTATAGACCGCGGTTTCAGCTGTTCCGAGCAACATATTTAAGACATTTTTTCTGTACATATATTATATTTTTTTGTTGCAAATAACGTGGCAATATTAGCAATTTTAATGCACTTGGCCTTCTGGCACACACACTCGCATGTATTAAATGCTAATTTCGCATATGGCACACGGTATAAAAAAATACCTTAAGTAATAGGGCCAAACGTGGGCAGAAGGGTCGACAGTTTTCACAGGCAGCGGCAGTCCAAACACACACTACATGACATTTACAAGTTATTATTATGCAAAGGACACGCGCTGCCTGTGACTCCTGCCAGCCTGTTATCCTGTTGCAAAATCTGTTGCCACGGTGTCGCTAAAATTTGCATTTATTCATGGCATAAATAAGGCATAGAACGAAATACGTTGCCCCAAAAAAAAAATGAAAATAAAGCAGCGCCATAAAGAGGAAAGGCAAACAAAATACGCCCAACAAGGCCCAATCTGAGAACCCCATTAGTCAGAAAATTGTATGCCAATAGATAGGTAGTTGCCTGTTGGGTATGGATTTTCGCTCACTCTGGGCTAAATATTGTATATCAAGGAAAAAATATTATGTGTCAAGCGCAAAAAGGGTTCGATGCTACCTGCACAGATAATAAATACGGAAATGTACAACGAATTTAAATGGCTGAGAATCTAGCATTTTTCTACGCCTAGAGAAATCGCTTTATCGATCTTTGTTTGCTTGAAGTTTAACATTTTACATTACTAAAATTCAACAGCAATATATAATATTTTTGCAAATCAAATTGGTAACAGAGCTGACAATGCTTTTTATTGCCCAAAATTACAATCAATGCATTTCATTTTTGGCAAATTCGTAAACAATTTCGCAGTGCTCAACACCTGCCACTGGCAGCCGCAAAATTTGTTTACACAAAACTAGAACCAATTAAACATATTTGAAACCAGGCCAAATTTCTACTCATGCTCTGCTATATGGTCTGTCTATCTGTCAGCTGTTTTGCGGTTTTTGGTTTTCAGCTTATAGCTGAAATAGTGTATACTACGTAAATGAAGCTGTGGCTGCGTTTCGTTTCGCATTTACCACTATATAAATCAAACACGAATTACATGTGTAAGCGAAAAAATAAACAATTTGAAAATTAAATATAGCAATGCTCTAGGTCAAAAAAAAATATTATATCCGAACCTCAAATATTTATTAAAAGAGTTTAAAACGCAAGGCGAAATTGTTTCTCCAGAAATTCGATAGATTAATAAACAGCCAAACGATTAGCAAAAGCTTCAATTTTCCAAGTTAATTTTAACTATTTTAATTGCTACAAAATAACATAATTAGCCTAACCTCAAAATGTGACCACAAAGTCTGGCAAATATGAAGTTCAAGTGAGCGAAAACCACTAATGTAATAATGTAAAAGCCAAAAAGCAAAACTTAAGCCTTAGCAGTGGAACTATTTCCCAAACATAACCTCAAAGTATAAAACATAACCTCAAAAGCATACGTACATAACCTACAAACGCAGGCTTATACAGCCGTAGGGCATACTACCGCATAATATCGAATTAGAAATGCGTAAAATTAGCCAGAAATATATATTTTGCTAAGTTGCGAGTAGCTGGAAACAAAATCCCTCCCCAGGGTGGGCGGGAAAACACCCGCCAAGTGGTAGTGTCATAATTTTATACACCATAGGGCAGCGTTAACCTTTGCGACAAATAAAATAAATTAAAATTAAACAAGGCCAAGCTACAAATATGAAAATGCTGGGAATTTCCCCTCGAGTCCTTCACGACTTTAAGTCGCCTTTTGCAGGCCAACCCAACGGACAATATGGACAAGTGTTTGCGGGTGCATAAGTGTGCGTGCGTGTGTGTGAATGCCATGCTGTTATATTGTATGCCACGCCCTTTTTGCTGTTTACCCTCATCTCGCAGAGACATCAGCCCCACTAAGATATGCATATAAAGTACTACATACATATGGTATATGGATATGTCGACATGTGGATAAGGTAAGACTAACGGTAAAGCCATCCTGTAAATGGTAAACAAGTGGCAAGTAGTTTTTTATACTCTTTCAAAAGGAGCATTATGAATCTGTTGTTCAAGCTGCTCTGCTTAAAGAGAACTGAAATTGGTCAAATGAATAATTCAGTAGCAATAAGGGCAATTTCAGTTTAGAAATGAAATTTAGTTTTCAGTAAAATAATGTTGAATAATAATTAATTATTTAATCCAAAAAATATAAATATATACATGTTTTTTGACACTAACTATAAAAGAAAATTGTTAAAATTAAATGAAAGGGACTTTAAGATTACTACATTGATATGTATCACACCAAAGATCAAAAAGTTTCAAGTTTTAAAAGTTTTTTACAAAAATCTTCGTTTTGATTGCTGTTTTACTTTTTCCTTGACTTTAAACTACCTATAGAATAATAAAATTAAATTAATTTATAATAAAACCTATTTCTTGAAATTTATTAAATTTCGCATCGTCCATTTAATTGTTAATTGTTTAATTGTTGTTTAATTTTATTGTTGGAAAAAATAATTTGTTTCCATTATTTTACTTGTTATTCTCAAAAAATATTCATTCTGTTGATCTGTCGAATTTACTTTCCTATTTATTCAGTTAGCGTATTTAATATTCGCCATAAGCTTTTGCAATTTCCGCTGCTTTAAGACAGGTAACATTGAAGCCAACAATGGCACCTGTTTTCCCTTATTTTTTCCTGTTTGTCCCTCTCCTGCTCTATACATTAATTTGACTGTAGTTTAAGTATCCTGGACAGACGTAACGGTAATTTGCCTGTATTTACATCTACAGCTACAGCTACAGCTGCAACTGCTGCTGTCTAACTCCTTACAGTTTTGACGGCTTTTGCCATTTGCTTTCTGTTTTCTGTTTTGTGTTTTGTGTTTGGCGTTGTACTTGATGTTGAGTTGAGCGAGAGACGAAGATGAAGATGTATCTGCTTGGGCATCTTTTGTATGGCTTATTCCATTTCCATTAGCACTTTAATATTTAATGATGGCTGCTTATCGCACATAATTGAATTCAGTTGCCTGGGCCTTTTTGCTCATTATGTTATTATCTTTTGTTTGTAATATCCGCAATATTGTTAAGGTACTGTCGGCGTTTTCTTGCGAATTTTTCTGTGGCTTTATTATTTGGTTATTCGGTTTTTGCGGCTGATAAATAATGCACAAGCCGTTCGACTTTGCCTTTGACTTTCGTTTTTCGGTATTCCGTATTCGGTATTCGGTATTTCACGCTTGTCTTTAATGTGACAGCCCTCGCTCCCTGGTTTCCTGTCATTTTCAGCAGCTTTTCATACATAATTCTCAATCAGTTTTTGGGGGGAAAACTGGCCCAAGACACACATGCCCTGAAATCGCTTGTAATGTGAGGCACGAAACATGATTTTCTTTATGTGCTGCCCCTCAGTTTCCTTTCTTCCTTTCTCTGGCCTGGCGCCTCTTTAGGTGCCGTAAATAAGAGTTACGTTTATTTTATTTCACTGGTTTTTTTTTGTCGGTTCGGGGTGCTTTTTGAATTTGCGTTTGGCCTCAACGAGAAAATTTAATTAATGTGTTTCCTTCGTGTTTTCGCATATTCATGTTACCCCAAAATTATTTTGGCCACGGCCGAAATCAGAGTCTGAGCAGCCAGGGCTACGTGCATGTGTGTGTGGCACGTTTTGATCATTAGCCCTGTAGGTGTTATAAATACCCGTTAAACTGCGCTAATATGCATGGCAATGAGCACACACCCACACACACATACACACACACTCGCATACACTGAGAGAAAGATGTTGAGCACAATTTATGGCCCAGAACTGAGGACATTAGCCTGGTCAAGTGCAGGCAGCTCAAGGACAGGCAGACAGCAAATGTTTTCACTTTGTGCCTTTAATTTTCAGAAATGTTTCTTCACCATTTTCCCCAAGTGGGGGAATTTTGCAACCTGCATAAATTACACAACAAAATATCCACAATTATTTATTATGTCAGGGCCAAGATGAACGGGTTTACAGTGTTGAAAGCAGTCAAAGAAAAAGGTTTAAACGTAAACAAGCAGACCCTGATAATAATTCAAAAAAATTTATACATTTCGCCCCAAGTCAGACGCAACAAAAACTGTAATAAGAAGCAGCCTAAAAACCACTAAGAACCGCTAAAGAACCGTTTAACTTGCCCTTTAAACTTCATTTGTCTGCGCTTTAATTTAAAGCTGCTTTAGGTAGATCTCAAGCAAAAATGGCGAGCAATAAATGAGAAATTTACAATGACCACAGAAGCTGTCATAAGGCGGACAACTATTGAGGGGTTTTTGTTTCGCTTTATTAGCACAACAGTCTTTGTGCAGCCCTGGCAATCCATCAGGCAACCGTCAGAACAACGCTTGACGACTGCCTGACGTCGACTGATGACGACTGACGACGACTGACATTGATTGGCTGCTGAGCACAGAGCACAATTCAGGCCAATTCAAAGCTCAACATACGCATTTTATGCTTGGCAAATTGTCCAATGTTGCCTGCACACCATGCGAAGTGGGGTATACTAAGTTTGTGAACTGCATTGGGAAATAATCATGTTTAACATTTAGACGGACTTAGCATTGTATATATGATTATCATAAACTTATTTAATATTTTTATAAGCAATTTTAATATTGTATATTGATTATATTTTTCTTGTTTTATTATATTTATTTATTTATTTATTTAAAAAGTCAACAAGACCAGTTGGACAAGAACAATTAAATTACAAATTAAAATTAAAAATAATAAAATTAAAATTAAAATAATTAAAATTTAATTTAAAATAAAAGATAAGATATTGCTGAGTTTATAAACTGGATTGGGAATTAAAAATGCTTAACATTTAGACGCTTTTAGAATTCTATTTATGCTTAAAATAAATTTATGAAATATTTTTAAAACCAATTTTAATATTGTATGTTAATTATTTTTCTTTTGTTTTATTTTATGCATCGTTATTTTAATGGTTTTTTTCTTATGTTTTGCGGAATATATTTTATAATGAAAATGAAACTTTTTCTGACAACACCGGCAAGGCAAGACAAGTTTGCGTTATGTTTTCAGTCCTCTAACTAAATCCCCTTCATTTCAAAGATTTTCTTCAAGTTAGCACAGCAATTATTTGTTATTATTTCTTGTACAATTTGTAGTATTTTTAGTTGTATTTTGTGCTTGACAGGTGTAGAATGTTTTGCTGCTTAGTTTTTGTTGTCTTCATTGTCCAAGTTGTTTTGATTTTCAGTTGACAGTCGAACGCGGCGCACGGCGCGTATACGTAATCTAGCAACGCTGGAAAGTATGCTGTGCTTTTTTCGTGTTGTTTTCTAACGAATTCTTGTTGTTGTTGCTATTGTGATGACTTAATCAAAATGCCAGCTGCTACACGTGGCATAAGATTTCTGCTTTAGTTGTGGGGCTATAAAGCGCACACGTGCATAGACTAAATATAAGCGAGATGGCTGTATAGAAAAAAGAGAGAAAGAGATAACAACTTCGGGGCAACAACATTGGTGTTTAGCATTTTCTAGCAATTTGCATAAATTTGTAGTTTTTGCCTTGAGTTTTAGCCAATTCCCAAATTCCCAAATTTAGCCGAAATATAAAAGCAGATAATACTTGCCATTTTGCAATTTTTGGCTTTACTTTCAATGCGAAATGTTGGGAAAATATATGTTTTTTTATTGCATTCAGTGCAATTAATGCAAAGTATTTAACGTATTTCATTTTAACATACATAACTGCAGACTTTTAATGAAATTTCGCAACTTATTTGCGAGCTGACAGCTCAATTTATGACCTCAGCGGCTGCACTTAAAGGCACTTCTGCCCCTCCATCGCCCCCTCCCTCCAGCGAAGCAGCTGGCATCATAAATAAGCTGAGAGAAGCTGAGGTAAAGGCAATTATGCGCTTGAGCTGTCATTGCAGTTTGCCCGTTGGTGTGAAAATTGCATATTGGCATAAATTAATCAGGCAACGGCCAACTGGCAACAGGCAGCACCAGCTGGCCATGATTGGGCCAATTGGCCAGCTATCCAATTGACTGAATGCCTGCGGCTATATGGTGAGAGTGTATATGTGTGTTTGCTCTTTGTGCAGCTTGTCCTGCAGCTGAGAACTTAATATATTTAACTATTTACTCGTATTACACACATATGCTGCCGCAGCCACACACACTTGCATTTTGCACAAGATATTATCAGTCTGACATTGACTGTCGAATGCCAATTTCAAAACACCAGGGACTGAGCTGCCTCCAAGCTTAAAATGCAAAATGAACTTGAGGCATAATTGCATTCAATGCAGTTTTAAATAGCTTTAATTGTTACATTAGGTATTAAGTCTTTAAGCAGCTTACGGATAAACATAATCTTTAATTAAGTAAATAATTTCATGGTAGTTATCAAAACAGCAAATTTTAAGTAATTAGATACAAATGAATTTTGAAATTGATTTAAATTAATTTGTTATTTTTGTTGAGAGTAACTTAATCTTATTCCTAGCAGACTTTTGAGTTTTAGAGTACTATACAAAAATTCTTTTTATAAAGGACTCTTTAAAAAATAATACCAAAGAACGTTTTCCAGTCAAAGCGATTCGAAATATTTAATAAATTCTTTTTTAATATGTTCAATCCAAAAATGAATCTTAACCAAACCATTCTAAACTCTACTTCAATTTTAAAAATTAAAACTAAAATTAATAATTTCTAGCAACTTTCGATTTAAGAAAATAATTAAGAAATATTTTTTAAATATATACAATTCATGTTTATCCTTTCTTATAGCTATTACAAGATCTTTGAGATAAAAATCTGAAATGTAGTATTGTAATTCAATAGAATTTATTGGTTGTGGATTTCAATCAAAGCCAACAAATATTTCAGTTAGAAAATCTTTAATGTTCTTGCTGCGTATGTTCAAATAAATGTACCAGTAATGAAAGTCGTATTTGCTTAGCGTAATCCAGCTTTCCTTAGCGGGAAAGTCGCTTGCAGTCGACACTGCAAGTGTGGCTGGTTGTAAATTTTAATAAAAGCAGCCAGCAGAAAATGCCAAAAGTTTTTCGGCATGCCAAAGCGCCCCCTAGCGGCTGCTTTATAAACTACGAGCGTCAAGTGAAAAAAAAAAAAAATTAATTTACACGCAGCTGGAAAAGGATTGTGGTTAGGCGAACACGAGGTGAGACAGGTCAGACAGCCAGGGTTGCCAAATGGCGCCAAACTATGAAAACTAATTTAAGTACTTAAGGGGCGAGGTGCAGGCCACGAACGACAGCCCAAAAACAAAAGAAAAACACGGCGCAAAATGCAAAACTTGTGTTGACACGATACACAGGCGATGGTCGGAGTCGGATACCAACTTAGCACACACATACACACCTGGCAGAGTGGATTACAAGGAGAATGCATCAGGAGAGGGGTGAGGGGGTAGCAGGGCGAGAATGTGAACATTTCTTTGACGGAGTGACAAACTTCGCACGTTGCACAAAAGACGGCGACAGAACTTGTGTGCACCATTGCTGCAAGTCAACCCTATCTCTGGGGATCTCCCCCTTTTCGCCGTGGCTGGATTTTTATGTGTTACACCAACCTGGTACTTAGTGAAAAGTGAAAAACCAGTGTTACAATGTTGAGCTCTTAACGGTAAATTGTTGCGCCAGAGACAAAAAAGTTTCGCTTGCAAATGAACAACAACAATGTTGCCAACAACAACAACAACACCAACAAAAACTAAAACTGCAGATTGGGGCATTACATAACTGAGCACTGGGAATGAGAAATTGAGAACTGTGAACTGAGAACTGAAAACTGGCAACTGGCGTCGTCAGCCAAACAAAATGTGTCAAGTAAGTAAAACGCTTCAGCTCAAAAGCTGAAATTTATGCAAAGTGCATCAGTTCGCGAAACAAATGAGCGCACCCTAAGCATACCAATTGCATTTCGTAATTTCTATATAGCGCAACGCCATTTCTCAAATTATAAGACGAACAAGAACATAAAAAAAGACAAACAAAGAAACCATAAAAGTGCAGAATGTGCGAAAAACGAACAGAGTTTGCACTATTAATTTATAAATATTTATAAAATATTTGTAAAACATCAGACGAAGTGCAGCAGCTGTACTTGTTCTTACTTTTTTATCTGTACTCTGCTTTAATGGCCGAGCTGCTAGAGGGCGAGCGAGGCAAAGTCTGCAATATTGTTTCATTAATAACTTCTGTGTTTATTAACCGATTTTATTGCGCTTTTTAATGTCGCCCTGATCTATAATAAATATAATTTTTACAATCCGTCAAGAGAAGAAGTTTCATATATTAAAATACTCAGTAAAAATATGTATTTACCAAATTTGAGCTTTATTTTATAGATAATTGAACTATAATATTTAAGCTTATAAGCTAGTAAAAATTTTCTATAATTCTACTAGCAAATTGCATATTATATTATGTTATTTACTCTAAGTTTGCCTTCTGTTTGGCTTGCCTCGCATAATAGTGATCTATTCTTCTCCATGTAGTTGTTAGTGTCGAAATTGCAGCTCTTACGATTTCATATTTCATTTTTATGACAATCTACCTAGAGCGAAGCTTATGCCCCTACTACAAAAGGGTAGACACGTTGCAATTTACATAGCTCGCAGTTTGGCAAAGTTAATCAGACTTTTTTTTTTTTTTGCTGTTGGCAGAAACTTTTAATAGGGTGGCGAAAGTACTGCTATTTCGCAAATAATAGAGGCAACTTCTAAACGAATTTTTTAGTTTGTACAAATTTACTATACTTTTTTTTTGGAGCACGGCAAATTGTATAAGAACAGAGCGTAGAAGAAAGTTTAAAATCAATTTCAGATCTTGTTATTTATAAATGTTTATGTTTAGAGGCTGTGCTTTAAAAAATTACATAACATAAAAATCATAATATATTCTGGGGAAAAAATATTGTTCTAAAATCGTAAGAATTATTGCCTGAAAAAATTAGATTTTAGAACCAAAAATGGTTTCATGAGGGAATTATCACATCTTAACTTTCTGTTTAATTCCATTTTATCCTTCTAGGGGAATGATCTGCTCTGTTCCTACTGGCTTAATCAAATAAATGCATTATAAAGCTAATAAAAATTATATGACTTTCTACAGAATTTAAGACAGTTGCCGCTCCCCCCCAACACAAATTTGAGGCAAGTCAGTTGGGACAGCAAAAGGGGCAACCGAAGGCAGTTCAAAACGCCACGAAAATGACACTTTGACTGACGCCCAAGGCGGTGGGGCAGGGGGTGGTGCAGCTGGTGGTGCAGCGGGTGGAGTTAGCTGTTGGCTGTCTGGCTGCAGCAGGAAATCTCTCTTCCTCTTCAGCATTTTCGCTGCCTTGAGTGACATACACACGGGCTTCTCTGCTGTTTCTTTGATGTAATCGTAGCTGAGTGCCACAAAAGGAACTGAAAGACTCCCGATTCAGGCTCCCCTTGCTCGCAACTTCCCCTGGTCGACAATGTAAATAACATCAATTGGATGGCTGTGGCTCTCTGCTCAAGTGGCGCCGTTGATGTGTTGGGCTTTCAGATTGAAATTGGTAGTTGTCATTCAGCGGGGCAGGGGCAGGAATAGAGGCAGGGGCAATTGACTGTAAGTAGCTGGCAGCAACACTTCTACTGCTGCTGCAGTCTGTTGGGCATTAGGATTAGAAGTGTTTATGCAAATGCGGACAACTTTGAGTGATTGCTCGCTGGCTGCTCCAAAGACAGCAACTTGAAGCGACAACAGCAGCAGCAAACTCTTCAAGCATTGCAGCCATTTGAATCTCAATGAAAATGGCTGCCAAATCGTTTACATAAACAAATTTCGAAACGTTCTAAGAATCAGCTGTATTTCAGTTGCGGTGAGTCTTACAAAATAATGCAAAAATAAATACATGCAAGGCAAACTGATACAGCTGCGATTTAAAAATAAAGATTTATTTCAATATTTATTAGCATTAGATTTCTTTATTTGTTTTTCTTTTGATTGAGTTTTATTACTTTAATTTGTTGCAAGGTTAATAACGTTATATTAAACATAGAAAGTATAAGTATAAGTATCAAATTATATATAATCTTGATCAGATGAGTCAATTTTTTTGTTGTCTCTTTTTCCACCGACAGTTAATGTGTCACGTAGCAGACGCGTTTAAAAACGCATGTAAAACGCGTGCGGGTTTTTCGAATGCTTCCGGCTGTATCTTTGTAACTGGTCCGAACAAAATGTCAGCCATTAAGCGAATTTATTTGCGGTTATCCAATTTGGTTGCAAATTGCAATTAATTTCTCACACATTTTCAAGTGAGCAAGCGGAAAAGCGTATTGTGTCTGGCATCAATTTTCCATTGTTGCTGCCATGGAATTGTTAATTTGCCAATGTATTTACTTTAAAAATCGATTTAAGTAGGCCTAATATAATTACAAATGAACAAAGCGCTGTAAAATATTTAACAAAATCTTAAATAAATGTAAAAATTCAAAATAAATAAAAAGCATAAATCATAAATTATATTTGTATAGCAAACTTGAATTAACGCGAGTATTTCGTCATGCCAAGCCCAAATGTTTTCTTTGTCGATTTAGCGTTAATGAAAATTGAAAGCTGCAACCAGAAATACTTGACACAATTTCTGGCGTTTGTTGTTGCAACTGTTGCAATCTTCTGCACAAACAATCAAACCAAAGAGAAACGAAAACTAAGAATCCGAGCCGCAACAATGAAGGTCCTTGGAAAAGCATTTCACTTTCACGCCACAGCCGCAAGAGTCGTAGACTTTGCCTAAGTTGCTCAGCTCGGCTCGGCTCTGTGAGTTCAACAGATTTCGAGTAAGTAATTGCTGCAGTTCCCATTGCCACTTGCCACTGTGCACAGTGGGCCGTGCGCCATGGTTATGGGCATGGGCATGGGTTGCAGTCGAAGCTTTGAGTGGGACCTTTGCAACGTTTGCTTAATTGTCTGCCGTTTTCTTTTGCCGCTGCTGGGAAAAAGCGTTTCCATCATTTCTTTTTTCTACGATTTCTTGTTTCTAGTTGTGGCTGAGCCTTAAAGCAAATCAATTAAAATGAAGCCACCAGGGCACACGAGCCAAGCCAAAGGGCGGCCACAAATGTGCCCAAAGTGCACTTGAGCTTTGTTTGCCCTTATGGGTTAACTGGAGCAGAAGTATTGCTATTTAGCCATGGTATACTTGGAAATATTTCTTATTTAATTTAATAATTATTGTGTATTTTAACATTTATTTAACTTTATTAGAAGTTGTCAAATATTGTTACAACTTCAGATGGGTGAATTAACATTAATTGCAGACCTCACAAAGTAAATATTAATTCTTGATCAGTTCGATGAGATCAGTCAATATCAGTCCTTCTGCATGAACTCGTAGTTCTTAAAAGAAAATTAATTTCATCACAATTATACGAATAGGAGAGATATGATACATCAAATTTTGCTTATATGGGTAAGCAATCAAATGCGTGGGAAACTTATATATTTATTTATTTATTTATTGAATAAATTATTATTGAATTGAGAATATATTGGAAATTATTTTGCTTGGTATTATAATGAAAATATTTAAGTTGTATTTTTTTTATTTTAAATAGAATATAAATTTAATCTAAAAAATTTTCATTTTTCTTTTTCGAATTTCATTTGATTTTATTTAGCTTTGCCTGAAACGAGCTTTTTCAAATAAAAGCCAAACTGACAAAATAAAAACTTGCCTTCGCCTGCCTTGCAAAGTTGCAAACAATTGCTGGATGCAAAACAGTTATTCATATGCACGGCACATATACATGCTAAGAGGAAACGATAGACAGCAGTTAGACGAAGGTAGAGAGGGGAAGAGAGGGAGTAAGAGAGGGAAACCGGCAGAGACAGCGCGTCAGTTGCAATTGCATTTGCGCATTTCCGGTCAGCGCACGGATGTTCCGGTGATCAATTTTCAAATACGCTGTGTCAGTGCGCTGGCAGCCTGGTCAGTGTATATAGGGTATTGTCTGTTGTCTAGTTTTGGATGAGCTGGAGGGAGTGGAGGGAGAGATGGAGCAGAGGGAGGGGAGACCGTAACGAAGCAGGAGCTGGAGCAATAATCGACCTGTCGCCCGCTCATCCACTTGCCTTCGTTATGTGGCCTTTCGCAAAATTGAATACAAATTCACAGTTTTTGCATATTTGGTTACAGTTCTCTCTGGCTTTGCCTTAAACACGCACACATGCACATTAAGCACACACTCACATATATACCCAAACTTATATGCAGGCATTCAATTTGTGGTTTTATTTTTGTGAATTTTAAGCACAACATTTTTTTTCGTGTGCTGCCTTCATTTCCTTTTTATCCCCTCCCTGCTCGACTGCAATTTGTGTGCTCTGTGGATAACAATTTTTAGCTGTCTGCAATTTGTATCTTTATTTTTTTTTATTTTTTACGTGTGTATATGTGTATTTTACTATCCATTCTGTATCCCAACCATGCCAGGATTGAATGGCAGAGCAGCCACAGAACCGCAGACATTAGAGCAACGTCAGCTTGAAAAATTGATACATCAGCGTTGTGTTAGTTTTGCGGTTTCTAAATCGACATAAAAAATTCCCATAAAATTATAAACACTACAAAAAGCAGAAAAAATACATTGCACAAAAAAATACCATGACTGCAATCGATTATTGTATACACTTGCAAATTATTCCCGAAGCTTCAATTTGAATGCAATTCCGTGTAAAATTCGATAAAGAATTGTTAGCAGCTTTGTACTAATGTGAAATGTGTGAATGAATGTTTGAAAGTGTAGCTATTATTATTTATTTAATATTATTATTATTATTTAATATTTATATTATTTATTTATTTAATTTTATTTTTTTATTTATTTATTTAACGTCAACTTTTAGCAGTAGACACAGAAAATTAAAAATACAAATTAATAAATTAAATTATATTGATAACGTGAAAGATAGATAAGCTGGGGATGAAATGAAAATAAAAATTATATGCAACTAAAAAGAAAAAATTAAAAATAAAAAATGTCCAGCATTTATATTGAACAAACGTTTCAAAAATACTCTTAAAATATAAAAAATACACTGCGTGTCTAATTTTAAATGTAAAAAATATTGTATCGACAAATTAATTAAGAAGAAAGACTTGGCTTTGTTTGTAAATATTTTACAAAATTCATTGTGCTTTATATTTTACAAATAAATAATGTATGTACGACACAAGCACAACTGGAAGGAGCTAAAATCGATATACTAATTAATGAAGAATGTAAATTAAGATATTCAATTTACTTTTAAATATTTAATGAACTGCATTTTGCAATGTTGAATAAGGTTCGAATGGAAGAGAGCGGCTCTATTTTCTTTTGTTAATTTTTAATGAAAACTAATGCAATTTATGTGTTCTGTGATGACAAATGTAATGCATTAAACTGATTACAAATACACTTAGGTAAAAGCAACTAGAATATTTCTTGGTTTTCATGGATTAAATCAATCCGAAAAATGTCTGGCAATCTTATTGATTAAAGTACAATTTATCTAGAAAATATGAGATTAATTCAATATAAACACGATTGAAGTAGGATAGAAGAAAAATGAGAATACATTTTATTAAAAATATAATTTAATTCAAGACAGAAAAGATTTAAAGCCATACTTAACGTACTTAAAATTAAGAATTAAATGTGGATGATTTAAAAAAAGTAAAGTTTTACTTAGATCAATAAAATTCTAGATACCACGAATATCGATCTGCTTCTTGAAGAATAGTTTGATTTGTTTCGATTGAAGAAACACATTTCTAAGATCCATAAACAATGCCAATTATGTGCCGGCTATTGTCGTTGTTGTTGTTGTGAGTTTTGTTGTTGTTGCTGTTGGTGTTGTCTGACTGCAGTCAGCTTAAAGCAATCAATTTCGGACAATTTCCGCACACACACACAGCTGTCGACAGTTTTGGGTGGAAACTAAGTTTGACTCGTCGCAATTAATGAGATTAATTAGCAGCTAATCAAATTTGCAACTAGCACAACTTGCCAACTGCCATTGCCATTGATGTGAGCACCGAAAAGTTGCCAAGTATTAAGTAGAACACCGTCTCCCCCTCGGCCCTCTCCTCATGCCACTCCCACTCCTGCCGCTGCCTATCATACTTTGCGTCCATCTGTCAGTCGTTCTGTCTGTCTGTCATTCGGTAAGTGCTTCAAGGCTGTCAATGTCTTGATGCTTGCAAATTGCCTGACGCAATCTAATTAAGTTCATTGCGTTAGCTACTTTCAGTTTTGGCTTTTAGCATGTTTTAGCGCATTTTTGCTGCAAAATATTGCGTATACGTTGCGTTGACAACACAATATTGCGCATACGTTGTGCTGCCCCACGTCAGTCCACTCTCAACTGGCAATTTTCATTTATAAACATTAAATTGCCAACGTGGAGACAACAAGATGAACGTTGAGCCAGGTACGAGTATTCTGTTCAATTTGCTGCACACAAATTGCAATTTTCTTCGTGGCTGATTAGTTGCGGCGCCTCTGGCTGCCACTTGGATTGGACAATTTAGCCAAGTTAGCTCGGTTGGCCAGTCTGACAATCTGAGCAGTTGCCCAGTGCTTAGTAACTTATTTATGGCGAGCATGGAAAATGCTGCTGTAAGCTGCCAGGTTTGGCTTAAGTTGTCCTTATCTTGAATTTATGTTAGCCCAATGGGTTTTTATTTTCATTTGAACTCGGTGTTTGCTTTCTCTTTTGCTGTCTGGTTTGTCAAGCAAAAGGAAAGCAAAAAAAAACGCAACATTTTTCTTGTCGATTTACAGTTTATAACATCTGACAGCTGCACTTGCCAATCGCCATGGGATTTCTGTTTGAGCAAAGTTTTAACCAACTTTTTTGCAGCAACATCAACTGCCTTGCTGCCTGGTGATGTTTTAAGCTGATGTTCAATTGCTTGAAAAGTTCGCGGCAAACTTGCCACTGACAACTGACAACAGCGCAAAGTATTAATTACTTTCCTGAACAGCTAATTTGAAGTTCATATTTATGTCAATCAATTAAGCAGCAACATTTTATGAACTAAATGTGAGAGACGAATATAATTATGTTGTACATATGAACACGTCAGTCAATTATAGTTTTTGAGTTGTTTGTAAAGTGCAGCTATAATGCCATCAGCAAAAACCCCATTTAAAATATTGAACCGTTCAACATTTTGCTGACAGTTCAATTGAAACTCTGCAAGTAAAAAATGCTGGTGAGCTTCAATTTCGCAGCGTTGTCATCGAAGCCCATGCCCAGCCCCGAATAACTAACAAAAAGTGACGGAAACCAAAAAAAGGAGAGTGAAATAAAAAATGAAATGCCAACAAAACGAAATTAAAACCAGCCGCAGCTAGGGAAGTACCAGAGGTCACAGGGCGTACGATATAGTTGATGAAAAAATCCAAAAAAAAGAATACTCATACACAGACACTATGCAAATATGTATGCCAATGTAAAACAGAAAACTGCGCTCATCATCGTGCGCTCTTCCTAGACAATGAAATGGCATAAAAAACCGATAGTCAAGGGCTGAAAGACTAAAAGGGGTTCCGCAAAAGTTGAGTGACAACTTTAAAAAGTTAAAAAGTAACAAGAGTTGCGACTTTTTTAATAAAGAATCTGATATGCGCTACAGCAAATTTGTACACGAACAGCTCAGAATTTAACTAAAATATATAATAATATTTTTTCTAAATTGTAAATGTAAAAAAGGAAAAAAAATATTAAGTACGCTTTCGAGCTGAATTTAAAAGCCCATGTACCTTTTTGTAATTTTGTGGCCAGTCTTTGTGCATCATTGAGCAGACAGTATTTTGCGCATAACAATTAAACGGGTATATGTACATACATAGTAACATATTTAGTTAGACCCTGTACTTTAAAAAGAATTACCAAGTGGTCTATTAAGTTAGTGAGGTAGAAACAAAATTTGTGGTCTCTGTTTTGCTATTCTTTTGGTTTCCTTATGAAAAAACCAAATACAGGGTCTGTTACTGCCGGTTGCGTCCTACTAATACCTTCCGACCCACTTATATGCCCCGTTCTTACTGGTTTTTATTGCGTGGCATAAATTAAATTGTGCATTTGCGCAACTTTGGGCCTGTATGTGTTGAGCATAAAAAAGCACAATGCAGACGGAGAATATTGGCATTGCTCGGTGGCATTGTGTAAACATTTCTCTCCACGGTCAGACGGTGCGTATGAATGATATTTTTGTATATGGCCAATATCAGAAACAAAAGTCTTGCACGCTGGCTGCAATTTTCAAAAGATATAAAATTATTACCCACGGTAACTGTTGCCGAAGGCTCATTAAGGGCAAGCGGCAAAGCAGAATGCAAAAAGTATAACTGCATAAATTACCCCAGCTGAATTCAATATTCAGATTTATAAATTTGCCAGCAAATGCTGCTGACAGGCATTATACTTGGCTTGGCTTGGCAAAGCAAAAGGATTGGCCAGAGTTTCGAGCTAATTGGCATTGGTCATAAGCTAAAGTGCTATAAAAAGTTTAATTAAATTCCCGGCTTGGTTATTTGGTGGGAAATGTTGTCAATAATTTAGCTGAATGCTGCAGCTCGTAGTGGAAAATGTAGCAATCTACTGGCAACAATTTCTCTTCCTTTTTTCAATTGAGGTGATGCGGGCTGCTGGCCACACACCTGCGGCGCAATTTTCCTCACTTTGAGGTGAATTTTTGCAGCTTTTTTTTCTGCTGTGGCCACCTTATCATTTATCAGAGCACTGCCAAAGATCAAAAGCGAATGCCAGCAAGCCATCAAAAGCAAAACGGACGAAAATTTAATAGAAGTGAGGCGAGCAGAGAGGAAGACAGCTGAGCTTTAAGCGCAGTTTGTTATGTGGGTGCATGTGGGTAGCAAGAAGTGCCGATTGGTTGGCTCAGCTCTGAGATATTCTGGGCCTTGACTGGCATGCCATTTGCTTGAAACGAAACTAATTTCGTTGATTGTGGCGGCAGTGCAACGACAGTTGATGTATGGGCTCAGTGTGAAGAGAAGACAGAGCAAAAACAGTTGAGAGTTCAATTCAAGGTGCTTTGAAAATTATAAGAAATGAGCTGATTTTAAATTGGTAATATGCATAAATTGTATACCTGCAAGTGGCAGCTGATTGAAGTTAAAGAGCGTGAAATTAAGAGCCTCACAGTGCGTATACTTAATTTGTGAAAGTGCGCATAATTGCAGGGCGCACATTTAATTTATGTGAGCAAATCGCCAAGCTGAAAACAGTTTTTATCTTTGTGCTTTAATAACTAACAAATAACAAAAAACAACGCTTTAAAGAACATTTTCTAAATTTATTTTATGTAATATACGTACAAAAATCTTAAAAAATGGCAATCTGTTTAGGTGTTACATAGTGTTATTACTGCTATGACTTGGTTTCTTTCTTTGTCTGCTCAACTTTATGATATTTTTTTGCTCAGTTCCATTTATGACATTTTATTATACCAATTAGACTAACGCCTTAGGCATTGGCATTGCTCACATGCTGCAGACTCTAGTGTGTCCCTATCTTATTCTCAGTCTCGGTTGTATTCCCTATCTACATCTGTATTTGTGTGTGTTTCCAGCTACGTTTTGTAGCAGCTTTGCTCAGTTTATTTTCTGTGTTCGCACTTATTTCACCTGCTCTGGAATTTACAGCTCTCGATTGTGTTGCCAACATTTATTCATACGCAGAGCAGAGTCTCGGCTGCCCTGGCCACTTCTCCAGTTTACCTGGCTTCCAGGTAGCAGCACTTCACTTGTAGCACATTTTTCAAATGTGCAACACTTGCTGGCAGTTGTAGTTGTGTTTGTAGTTGTTGCCGCCATGTTGCTGCTGCCTGGTACATAAATGACATTTACATTTTGAGCACATAATGTTGTTGTTGTGTACGTATAGCTCTAGGTGATAATTGCACACGGCGTCGAGCTCACAACAACATCAGCAACAACTGCAACAACTGCAACAACAGCAGGCACTTCAATTGCAACTGAATGTTGCCGCTGCTGTTGAGAGAGCATTTTGCTCAACTAACAACTTCCTGCACTTGCTGGCAAAAAGTTGCATTTTATGACTTTAATTTCGCAGCTGAAAAACAATTTGCCATAAATGTGGCCCGCACTTCGTATTCCGCATCGAATTAAAGCCAAGCAAAGCAAATCCCATTGCCATTTGGGCTAAGGCCGTTTATCAATAGCGCAAGCTGACCATGAGGCCAACTGCCACGCCCACCCCACGTGGGAGGCATACATTAAACCCTGAACTGACAGCCTTTAAAAGCAGAGATTGGTTAAGGGCTCAGCCCTTAAACCACACACATTGCCAAAGCCTACTTCAAAGGTGTGGCCGAGCATTCAGTAAATCTAGCGAAAACACGCTAAAACTCATACGGCTCAATAAAAACGAAAGTCAGTTTAAAAGACTGTCAATGTGGCTGATCAAAGCAAAATCTCAATTTTGCTCAGGTTCAAGTTTAGTGAGGAAGTAAAGAAACTTGTGAGCAACAAATGATGGAGTTGGATCAACTTAGTAGTTAATAAAATTGTTAAGCGGTCACTTAGTGCAAATCAAAAAAATTTCACAAATAAAATTTAAACTAAAAATAACCTATACTGAAATTAATATTCTATTAACTCTAATCAAAATATTTAACTAATTAATTATTTCAATTAAGCAATATATTTACAAACAAAAAAATATGTTAATTTGGTCCAAATAATTTTCAATTCATATCTTTTAATTATTACAATCAGACACCGAACAAATTAAGTTTTCTATAAGCTGTCTTTTTATTTAAAGTGATGCATTTCTTTTTTTCCCTAGTGCAATAAAACAGACACCAAATGGAAATTGAACTCACATATCTGTGGGCAAACAGTGGCTCAAAGCAGTATGACTAATTGTATTGTCTTGAGCCTGGCTCATTGTATTTGTTTGTCTGACCAGAGTCAACTTTTTGTCTGCATTTGTGGCTGGATTTGTTGTGTTTGTTGTGCCTGTTATTGTATTGCCTTTTGTGTTGATTTTCCAGTTAGTCGCACTTTGTGCATTGTGCAATTTAAGTTATGAAAAAGCGGTTAGTTTCGCAACGCTTCGTTCTGTTTTCGCTTTGTTAAGCCCTTTGGGCGATATGGGCATAGCTGAGTTCTTACCAACTACACATCAGCTAGATAAATCTGAATTATTAGAAATATGATAAATAGATATGTTTAATGATTGCTTGGTATTGTGATGAGCTATTAAAATATAACTCCAATAGTTTTTTTTTTTTTTGAAATTAAACATGTTTTTCAAATAATGTATAATAGTATATAAAATAGTATATCCTTTACTTCCTGACTTTCTATTAATTAATATATAATTTAAATGAATCAATTGGCTTTTCTTAAATTCAACTGTAAATTTATATCAATTTAATTGTAAAATAAAAATGTTTATCTTTCAATAAAATATAAAATATGTAAATAAAATAAATATTAATAAATTGGCAGTAAGTTCAAATTTGTAGCCAATTACAGATGTGAATTATGCCCAACTGAATCAAGATGTTTTTTGAATAAAAACCGACGCTACAACCTTTCATAAAGATTCGTAAATAATAAAAAACAGTTTTTTTTTGTCAGTTTGATTTTTTGCAGGGTATCAAGTGTCCAGTCAATTGCCGAAAATTGCGAAAACTTATATGCTTGCGATTTCAGTTTTTGTTTTATTTGTGTTGCTTTGTTGTTGCTTGGTTGCCTGTTCCTGTTGCTTTTGACTTTTGCCTCAGCATTGTTTGCCTCGCCATTGCATACAATTCGCCATATTCCGTATTCACATTTCACATTTCACATGCGCCAGCAGGGCAATTCCTCACTTTCATTTCCATTTGGATTATTGCGAATTTTATTGTTTTTGCGCTGCTTTATATGGGCGTGCACGATGCACATTGGGGAAAATAACTGAAATTTTGTCAAAAATTCAAATTTTTGGAAACTAATTATTTAAATGCAACTATGACATTTAGATTTCCTAATATTTAAATGGAGTAAAAATATTTTTGAAAATTTTTACGTAACACCATTAATGTTTAGGGCGTTTTTAAAATCTGCTGATTCTGTAATTTTTTAATATTACCTAGATTCCAAATAATTAACGTGTATCTAATCAGCAATTTTTACATGAAAAAATTAAATAAACTAATTTATACTGCATCAAATGGTATTCATTTTATTTTAACGATTTGTCCCTTTTCAGAAAATTTTGTATTTGAAGAGCAAGAATGAATGACTTCTATATTTATATACCGATTTGGCTTAAATTTACATTTATTTTTGTTGGCATAAGGATGTGCAATATTTTTATTTATTATCCGAAATTATTTGTAAAAAAATTTGTGTAAATTTGTAGAGCTCTGGCAATATTTTTAAAATCAATGTCAAAATTATTGGCTTTTTCCCATAGTGCAATGTGTAAATATTTGCACAGCTTCTGCTGCAGTGCTCTGTTTCTCTCTCTTCCTCTCTCTCTTGTTCGTTCTGTCTCTCTCTACACATGTTATCTCACTTTACTTAACAGCGTCGCTGCGTTTAAATATGCAGAAAAGTGCAATATTTACTTGGCTATTTCAATCAGGCTGGATGATGTGCATGCTGGCCTTGACAGGCCTGAGTTCGCAATTAAAAATCTCTCAACCGCATACTTTCGATAGGCACTGTAGTAGCTCATCTTATGAGCACGTTTCGGCTGCATTTATTTGCGATCTGCTTTAATTTTATTATCATCAAACAGAGCCTAATTACGCTACACAAACTCGAAATGCGACTGAGACGGAGAGCAGACTTTGGCCTATTAAGCAAATGGGCTTACATAAAACTTTACTGGTCCAGCGAAAGAGCTCTCTCTTGCTGGCTAAACAAGCAAACTGCAGTAAAAACAAAGCGTGTAGAAATAATGTGCTAAATGAACAAAGCCTTGCCTCGGGCATAGGCGGGTCCAGGCAAATACAAATAAAATTAACTAAACTCAAAACAAATACCCAACTCCTACAATCTCTATCTCTATCTCATGCAGCAAAAAAATAAAATAAAACTGCAAAATAATTAAAAACTAATTAAATGGGCTGCTTGAGGGTGGATGGGCGTGGCAGGCTCCTGTCGAGCTGCTGTAAAACTTAATTAACTAAATGCCGGCCAACAGAAACAAAAACAATAACAAAAACAAAAACACTAAACTAAAACAATAACAATAACTTCAGAAAACTACCATACTCTCACACCCACTGATTCTATGTATTGTTCTCCCATTTCCTTGCACAGTGGACGCCCATTTTTGTTGGCCGCGCATGGGGCGTATGAGTAATTTAATCATCTTGTTGGCATGACCAAAGCTTTTGTTGTCATCCACAAATGCAATTTGTGTCACAAGCAAACAAGAAACTTACATGGCCGAAAGGACTTATGCTACACTCACACACACACACACGGAAAGTCAACAAAAGTTATGAGTTTGTGTGTGAAAGTGTGTGTATGTGGCAGCTTAGTGCGACCTTCGTCCCTGCTCCCCAAACGACACAAATATATTTTGACTATAATAAATTAATTGAACTGAACCTCTGCATTTCTAACACTCAGTAAACTCCATTGGTATTTTATTTTATTAATGATTTTCATTTTGGTTATAGTAATAACAATAATACAAATATATTTGCCAGGCGCTTATTTAATAAATAAAATATAAGGTTTTAGCTCAATCAGTTTATTGCTCGCTACATAAGGTCAAAAGTTCAATTTATGATCATAAATTTGGTTTTCTTTTTTGCAATCCAAAATTGATTATGCATTATAAATATTTTTTGTGTGTTGTAGATTCTGTCGCCTCTCTACTGATATGGAACTTAAAAAAGTGTTGATCATAGACTTTTGTATGTGGATTTTAAAGATTTTAAATTTGTAGACCAGCAAGTGTTTTATTGCCTTGCTTCTTTAAATTGCAAAGAAATCGGCGCTTATTTTATTTTCTTCTAAACGTTCACTTTTATTTTTAGCCAGACGCAGGTTATGGCAACTTAGTCCCGCTCTTATTGACTCACCCACCTGCATATTTACCTTTTGCACTTGGAGCAACAAGCCATGGGCCTCTTCTACTCTGTATTCCAGCATCGTTTTTGTTTCAAAAAGAGCGCTTTCTTCGGCTTCCCTCTGCTCATCAAACAGAGAAAGTCATTGAGACTGAAAGTAAAGGCAGGTGGCAGAAGCATTGCCTTTACCTAAATCCCTACCATTGCCATTGCCTTAAATATGCTGCCAGGCACCTTCAATGTTTGCACGAAGACTGCTGCCAGAGGTTGGCTGTCAAGTTCTGTGTGTGCGTGTGTGTTTAGGTGTTGGTTTTTTATACCAACAGCAAACAAAAAGTCGTGTTTGAGCACCGAGTACTGCGACTTAGGCTTGTTAGCTTCAACGCCATGATGACGTTAATGAAAATTGACGTTTTGCATTGAAAAGCCAGATTAGCCAGGAAAAACGGGGCTCAAGTTCAAATGCATTTCATAATAATGCAAACAGTTTTTATATCAATTATATGTTGGAGTACCACTTGTTAAAGGAGTGAACTCTTAGTAACACACCTTTACTAACACACAGCTCGCGCTGTGCGCTTTTCTTAAAGTATATAATTTTAAAAAAAATTTTAACATAAATGCAAGTGGGCTACCTAATAGCAGGCTTTGAAAACATTGCCTTCTGTGATGTCAATATGAATGTAGAGAATGTTCATTAAGTACAAATTCATAGAGGCGGTTAAGTTAACTGGATTTTAAAAATATCAAAAAATTTACTTTTCAAATATTGAAAGAAATCAATCAAAATGGCCAACCCTGTGACAAGTGAGCTGAGTGAAGAGAAACTCGCCGAATATAGAGAGGCGTTTGCTCTATTTGATAAGTCTGGTGCTGGATTTATTAGCACCCGAGAGCTGGGCACTTTAATGAAGTCCCTGGGCCAGAATCCAACTGATGCGGAGCTACGAGATCTTGTGAATGAGGTTGATGTCAATGGTGATGGTAACATTGATTTTGAAGAATTTTGCACCCTAATGATGCGTACATCAAATCAGACTGATACAGATGAGGAAATACGTGAGGCATTCAAAATTTTTGATAAGGATGAGGATGGTTTTATCTCGCCAGCAGAACTACGCGCAGTTATGACAAGTCTGGGCGAAAAGCTAACCGATGACGAGATTGATGACATGATACGAGAAGCAGACTTTAATGGCGATGGTCTAATTAACTATGACGAGTTTGTCTATATGATAACGCAAAAGTAAATTTTAGATAGGTTTAAATTAAATATTCCGAATTATACAGCGAGATGAAGCAGCTTGTTTTGATGCTGATCTCGATTTTGAATGCTCAACTCTAGTTATCATAAAAATCACCCTAGATGTATGCTACAAAAATATGCCTTTGGCAGTTCTAAATTTTAGATTACAATTGTCCTAAATTGAAACAGTTTGGTGTTTAAGTTAGATGTTAATGATACTAAAAATAAACCGAAACAAAAAATTGACTAAATAAAACTATAAAATGAATTGAAATTTTTTTGAATATAAATGGTATTTATTTCTTTTACAATTCGCTGTTCAACTTTGCTTGTTAGTTTATATTACAATTATAAATTTTAATTGGAATTTCTTGAGATATGCTTCAAGTTTTTTTTCCTATCTATGCCAACATGCAGTGGTTTTCATGTTGTGGCTCATGTTGCTTTCGTTGTTGAGCTCAACGTGCATAAGGCAAATTAAACAATTTACATAATTTCTGACCGAAATACGCAAATGGCCTTGGCATCGGGCACACCTGGTAAATTCCCACAAAACAACAATTAGAAGTCCAAAATTGGAATTCCTGCTAATGAGAGGCAAATACAGCTGAAGCTCCTTGAACTCTTACTTTACTTCCCTAGCTTGATAAACTTTGCTCCTGAGTTCTATAGTTGGCATTGATTTAAAAATTTTGATTTATATGGGTTAAAAACTAAATTACAGAAAACGGCATTCGTCTACATCGAAATAAAATTCATTAAACTTTATCCATTTTTGTTGTTTTGCATCAATATTAAACTCTTTTGAAAATGGATGATTTCATAGATTACGGCACTCCACCGCCGGAGGAACGTATTATTAGAGAGCACACTTTGAGGCCAGATCAAGCAAAGGATCTAACAGAGGCTTTCCAACTATTTGACAAGGATAAAACCGAATGTATATCGATGAAAAACCTCAGAGATCTGATGCGTACCGTTGCTCAGCAGCCCATGGAGCATGAGCTACAAGAATATTATAATGAATACGATCCCAATGGCACCGATGAGTTGTATCTGAGCGACTTTCTGCATCTAATGGGTGAGATCTATAAGGATATGACACCAGAAGATGAGGTGATATTGGCATTTCGTGTGTTTGATAGAGAAGATAATGGCTGGATAAATGAAAAGGAATTCAGAAACATTATTAGCACAATGGGTGAAAAAATGAACGAAGATGACATTGATCAGATGATAATCGACGCCGATTCCAATACTGAAGGCAACATTGTCTATAGAGACTTTGTGGCCAAGATGAGCCAGCATTAGCAAGTAGACTTTGAAAACTACAAATGTTTTGTTATCTAAATTGAATTTAATTTTGATCGAAATCTATTATTTAGTAAATTAAAATAAAAATGTATAATAATAATTAAAATTCATGATTTTTCGATTAAATTTGAATTATATCAAAGCATGCATTCCTTGAATAAAGTTGAACTAAATATTGTCAAATTTTGCGGCTTAAATTGAAGCACTTGAAGTTGGTAATTTCGGCCACAACTTCATCATTGTACTTACCAACATTGTCATCAGTTCAGCACTCTGCGCATTGGGTCTTCTCTGTCTTCTGTGAGTTTCGGTTTTTGTGGTCTGCTTGCTTTGAGAATTTTCACCTCAGCCCAAAAACTCTTGGCAAGCTCCAGCGTATGTTGGTTGTCATATAGATAGACAGGCGGATAGGTGGACAGTTGGACAGGCAGACAGACAGACAGGCAGGTAGGTAGTACCGTGGTACAAGACACCTTTGTGGCTTGCTTGCAATTTTGGTGTTGGCCTAATTCAATTTACTTATGCATTAAAATTAAATTCTACCTGTGGCTCTGTGGTTCTCTTTAGGGAAATGCTCATGTCTGTTGGCTTTTGCTGAACTTTTGCATAATATACACTGTAAGTTTTGCTGTAGTTAACAAAAATGTCAGTTGGCAGCTTTGCTTAATTGAAAGGGCACAGCAAAGGCAGAGAGCACATCGCAAATCGAAATCGATGCATTTCAACTGTAAACAATCCCAGGGTGAACAACAAAACTACAGATTTCAATTTCAGATGACGACATCAATAAGCACTTCCAACGGCATAAATATTATATATATATTCCTGCCCACAAACCGACTGAGCAAAGCGAGCAGTGAATGCAGCGACAAACATATAGACAGCAGTTAGTACAAGAGGCTATATCCTGGACCAGGTTCAATGGAACAACTGGAGCTGCAATCGATGCTCCACTGACTGCAAAGGAAATTGAATTTGAGTGTGGTTGAGCAGGGCTCGGTACTGGAGGGATGTCAACTCTTGCCGCAGTAATAACAAGTTTTCAAAATAATAAGGGAAGTAATCTAATGAAAATTTGCTTACCTTTGGATGTGGCTAGCATATTTATTGCTGGCTAGTTGATATAAACATGACAGTTTGGAGCATGAAATGAGGGAAAGATAAATTTAATTATTTACTTGAAAAGATAATTTAAACAGAAATTAAGTATAGAAACTATATTTAATTTTTGGGGATTATTTTAATAGTTTTTATACTTTTAAAAATTATCTTCAGGAATTAATTAAAACATTTTAAATTTGAAATATATGTAAAATATGCATTAACTGCAGAAGTCAATCAGAGAGAAAAAGAGAGAAAGATTGAAGTTCGATCATTAAGCGTTTTTCCTAGACCATTCCAAGTTCGTTTCAGTTGCAAACCAAATTGTGGTTTTTTTAGACACATTCACCGAAAATTTTCATGCACATCGATTTCGTGTACGAAATTTTTTTTGCGGTCTTGGCTGCAGAAGTATGCGAGCCACGCCCACTCAGAGTGTCATTCAGGACACTTCTGCACATGCACTTGACCACGCAAAAAGGCGCATGCAAGTGACGTGGACGAGGACGAGGACGAGCAGCAGTTGGAGCAATGGAGACAGAGTCAGAGGCTTACGGAAAATGTGCAAATGCCACAAGGCAACGTACAGTGGTCGAAAATCTAGAAAACTACTTCAAATATGTAGTAAAAATATTAAGCTCATTTGCCTTCTATATCCGAAAGTCTTATTTTCGAAGATTTTTCAATTTCAATTTTTAATAAACAAAAATATAAACAACATTCGGGCAAAGCCGTCAAAAGAAAACCCAGCTATTTGGTTTTTTTCATTCGGTATGACCTATTCGACACAATTGTCTGTAGCATATCTTTACAGTTGCTTGTACACCAAAATCAGCATTCCGATCAAAACAGTATCAAGCTGAAAAGCTTTTTTTTTTTCGTATTTTAATCTAATAATAATAATAGTTTAGGGAAGAGAAAAACACTCAACAAAGGTCGCTATTATATATATAATTTATGTTATGATCGACATGTAATTTTTTAATTTCGGCTGTTTATTTTTGTCGACCACTGTGCCACGGCAATGGCAACGGCAACAGCAACAACAAGCATAAATAAGTTTCGTGGCTGCTCTGTGGGTGCAAGGACAAGTGTGAGAGAAACAGTGAAAGTGGAAGCTTCACTCAGCCAGCTTCATGCTGCCAGTTGTGGTTGCAGAGTGTGTCCATTTGCAGTAACTCAACTTCACTTAAATATCTCCTATTTTTTGTTAGCAAAATTTTAATTTTTTCAGTTAAGACTCTGTTAATTGCTGGGGGAGAATACATTAAAGAACTCGAATAAAACTAAATTAGAGCATGTAGCTCATAAATAACCATAACATGGCAACTGCTTTCAACTATACAACATTTTTTATGACCACCAAACAACCCTCAGAGTTTTGGCAAATCTAAGTTCTGGGTGGAATGAAAGAGACTTTAACCTTTATGGGCTTAACAGATCAACGCACAAGGACCCAAAAACAAAAAAAAAAATAGATGTAATAAAAAATGACCTCTGTAAATCGTCTGGGGTTTTGACAAGGTAGTCGTTTGGTCATTTCGATAAGACTGAAAAGGCTTATCGCATGATGTGGCAAAAGAACTTGAGTTGGTTGAAAGCTCTGCCTTGGATGACCCAATTAATTTTAACACTAAGAATTAAAAAACTGAAACACACTTGCTTGCTTATTTTGACAAGCGACAGAGCGGCAATTAATTGAAGAACTTTAAAAAGAAGAAAGCTTCATATTGGCAATTTCATAAAAAAGAAAAATAATTATTTTAAAAATATCTTTTAAATTTAAACTTCAATTTAAGATTTTTTACAACTTTAATGCATGCTTTTTAAAGCTGTTGAGAGCGGCAATTAATACAATTCTTAGGCTATCGCCTGGCACTTCAACTTTCTAAAGTTGTGAGCTTTTAAAAATGCAACGGTAAATTGCGTGGAAAAGTTATGCGTCTAGCAAGGCTTCGTGCTTTCGCTTCCGTTTCCGCTTAGAGCTGGCACACTTTTGTTGGCCTATAAGTAGGCAATGGAATTGTTTTTTACTTTTTAGTTGGAAAAAAGTTAACTTAGCAAACTACTTGAAATGTAAATATTGTTCAAGTGTCATCGTGCAAGCAAAATTTATAGAAACTTTGGCAACTTCACGTAATGATGCACGCCGCTCGTCTAATCAAGCCTTGCGCTGGCATTCTCTTCATGTTGGCACTCTTGCTGCCGAAGTCAATCTTAGCGGCTGCATTGAGTGAAATACCGATTAAACAGGGGCCCATGTGTAATCAGAACAGTAAGCAGGACAGTGGCAAACAAACCTGCAGCAATATGGCGCAAAATGCAGCTGATGAGGCGGAGCGGGTTTGCTTATCACAAAAGTGTATCGCGGCTCAGGTGGCACGCCAGGTGAAGAATCAGCTCGCAGTTAGAGCAAATTGTGCAGCCAAGGTGGCCGAAGCATCTCTGACCGGAAAGAAACAGATGGTGGTTCAGTTGGAATCGGACGTGGCCGAGGCTGAGGCGGTGGTATCGAGGGAAAAGGCATCCAAGTCTGCTATTCAGAGTCAGGTGCAGTCCTCGATAATGTCCGTCAAACTGGCAGAGCAGGTTCTCGATGCTCTGCAGCCCATTGTCACGATGGCGGACAATAATCTAGCGAATGCCGAAATGACAGCATGTGGTGCTCAACAGGAGCTAGTTGAGAAAATTAAAAGCATTGAAACCGTTCAGAGGCGCTTGTGTAGCCTGAAGAAGCTCCTGAAACATGAGAGCAAGGAGTTGGAGAGCATTAAAATATGCGCATACAAGGCAGCTTGTGCCGCTGCTGAGGCACGAAGTTTGGCGGAAAGAGAGCGTCGAAGTATGACCAAAAAAGCTGCATTTAAAAGACAAATTTCTAAAAATTAATTTATATATTTTATACCTACGTTAAATTTAACTGTTGTCAAAAAAATTGTTTATTCTATTAACAAAATTGTAATTAATTATTTAATTAAATAAATTTAATCCAATTATATATTTAATTTAAATATATCTTTCAATTTATTGTATAATTGTCTCTATTGACTAGCCTAAGCCTTCCCAAAATAAATAAATTCCATTCCATCTGAAGCTTCTTCAATTTAAACTTGCATACTTGAAACACATTTTTGTATATAACTCACTTTCTACACTTGTAGAGATAAAAGACCGACTTCAATTTGTGCTACACAAATCGTAGTTTATGAGGAAATTCAAGCGTCCTCTGTATTTTGTGTAAACAGCAATGTGTTGCTTTGACAACCAATCCATTGTCGCAAATCCTTGGAGTGTTTTTAACAGCAAACAATGCAAAAGTGTGGTACAAAGCAGCCAAGAACCCAAAACTTGGATTCAACACAAAAGGACAATAAAACAATTTTAGCAAAGCCATTTTTGTTCTAAGTTTTAACAGTGCGTAGCCCTTGAGTGTGAACGCAAGTTTAACCCAAAGTACGTTGTCTATAATGATTAGTTATGGGACAAGGACAAGGCGAAATCTATACATAAACCGTAAATTTTTGACAATAAATAAATTTTTGAAAGCCATTAATTAGGTCATCAAAAGCTAAAAAGAAAAGTCCTGAATAACTTGTCCCAAAAACTTCTTGGGGAGCACTTATTGAGGCAAACCCTCGAGCATTGCCCACTCTGATCTGTTAATCCCAGAACGAAAGCACAAAAGGGTTGGCGTTACGGATTTGCCATTTGATTGAGAGGCAAGTTTTGTTTTTGGTCTGGTTGCCAGAGCGAAGGCTTAACGCATGGCACATTAAGCCGCATGCAGCCCAAATCACTAAAAAAAAAGACAAAGAAAAACACAAAAATAAGTCTATATATATATAGATGTGCGTCTGTATATTTGCTGACACTTTAATGCCAACACAGCTGCCAAGTGTTGATCGCTCAATTGCCAACAAACTACAAAAACTACTAAAAGTCGGCACTGGCCTGAAATTCGTGTGGGTGTTGGATTTGACTGGGGATTTTAGGTGGGTTCGGTCTCCTTGTCAGTCAACAATATCAACATAAACCGCAACGCCCCTCATCAACGCCCCGTTTGGCACGCCCCGTGACCATCAGCAAGGACGACAATGTTTGAATCTCAACAGTTTGACCAAAATGTATTCATTTCAGCCATGCCAACACCGCCATTATGTGCTCCCTCCCTCCCATCATCCCTCCATCTGAAGCAGTGTGAAACAGGGTTGGCTTTGGTATTGGTATCGGTATCGGTATCGGTTACGGTTTCGTATCCAATTTGCGTATTTTCGGAAACAAATCAAAACAAATGAAATCAATTCGACGAAGCAAATCTAATTTCATGCGTATTTCCTCCCTCATTTTTTTGCGACTGGACAATAAAAATTTTGCTTCGCAAACGGTCGACAATCGCTGCTGTTGCCCCATCAAATTTGTGGCAAAGCAGCAAAAAATATACACACTTCCATGCGAGTTACGAGAAGAGAAGACTGAGAAGAGAGTGGGGGAAATTCAAGCAAACTGGCGCCAATTGTTATGGGGCATGGGCGTGACAGCAAGCTCATAAAATTCACAAGGCAAAAATCAAATTTTGCCTTGCCCAAGCCGGGCTTACTTGGGGATATGTGTGTTTGTGGGTGCAAATATTTGCACAGTGGGTTTGACTGAATTCCAAGCACAATGGGCATCATTTGAATTATCTGACCAGTAATTATTTATAATAATTTTAGTTTATATAAAACATTATTTTAAATTCAATTTCAATAATAATTGTAAATTACAAGATTTAATTAAAGAATTTTATTTTTTATGCCAACATAATTTAAACATAAAATTTATCTATATTCCAAATTATAGCACGAAAAGTTGAAATTTAGTTATATAATAAATAATTGGAAATATTGGAAATATTTGGAACATAACGTTTGTTATTTGCTTATTTTTGTTGAATTACTTGTTCATTTTACCCATAGTACTTAGTGTGTTGTAAGCGGGTCGGTTAGTAAACCTGGCATACTTTATCGATATTAAGCATACGCAGTGCTGTCATAAATAGACTCACTGCGCGCTTATATCATTAACATTTCCACCTGGCTGTGGTTGTGGAAAAATCAAATTTCCCACGGCACATCATTGTTATAGTATATGTGCGTATTGCCGATGATATTTGCGCATTAATTTCATATCATTAAACATTTGGTCCGGGTCACAGTGTTATTTACCGAATACAATTCCCACGGCTGTTGCCAAACTCGCTCGCCATTTAATTGGAAATCCACCGACACACACTCTGTTGATAAAGGCAAGTGGGTAAGAGAGTCAAAGGGGACGCTTGGTTAACGGCATTGTAGTTGCCAGGGCAGATTGAAATTTATGCGCAACGGCAAATGTCGAACGGCGAACAGCGAACGGCGAACTGTAAATGGTAAACGTTGTATTCTGTTTGTTTAGTTTAATGGCGGTTATTACATTACCGTTGGATTAATTACCGCCCTTGTTGTTGTGGATGATGTTAATGATACTATTGTGTCTATGGCGGCCATTAGCCTGATTAAAGCTTATGATGGAGTGCGAAATATCAATTCAGAAATGACATTCGATGCCAGCGGCAAATATATGAGTTTAGATTATTATCTGAAAACTGTTTATGGCATGGATTTAAAGTAGCTGCAGCTTTATATAAGTTTATATAATTCATTTTCTCTTTCTTTTGATCCAATTATGCTGTATTTGTATAAATGGCAAACTTTTAATCACTTGACGAATGTGCTTGCTTCTGGGCTGCACTGCGTATCTGTCAAAGTTGCAGCAATTTTCTTGACTGTTGTTTAATTATGTAGCACAAAGCATTGTGTCAATTGTTGCCTTAGAGATTTCTACCGAAACGAATGGAATTCCATAGAGTCAAAGGCAGCAGCAGGCCAGACATCAGTTCAACTTTTCACAGCGCCTGCAGGTAACAAAGGAGAACAGGTAACTAACACTTTGGCCAATGCAGAGCGTCGGGCATGCCTCAAGCTGCATGCCGCAGACACTTACACTTACACCGTCTCCGACTCTGACTCCACCGATTGCTTGGCAAAGTTTTTACTTAAGCAACTGCCAGCTGAGATTTATATCAGCAGGAGGGAGACTGGGGCAGGACTTTGAGCCGAAGCACAGTTCATGCAACTTGGCCAACAAGAGTTGGCCCTAAACTGTGTCAGTGGCTGTTTGTTGCCAGCTGTTGCAGCGCGCAAAAGAGAAACACATTAGAGCCAAAGAACTATGCACACTATAGACCACCAGATATGCAGCGATTTTATGCAAGCAAAAATTTATGCTATTTGCGCACAAAGCACTTGTAAAAATTTACCAAGTTATATGTGTGCAACAGCGCAGAAAAGCCACGAAAAGATGCAACCACAAAAGAGCGCAACTTTGTTGCCAAAGCCAGCTTATTTATTTAACCAATAGAATTAACTGAACTATTTTGCGCAAAGTACAAAGATAAACAGGCAACTTGACAAGAGTTTGTTTTGACTTGACTCAAGCAAACTCAAATAAGAAGGTTATTCGCACATTCGAGAAAAGTTTAAGAAAGCACTAAATTTAAAATAATTATTAAATGAAAAAATAGAAATAAAATATTTGCATATATAAATTAATAAAAAAAATATAGGGACGGGGCAGATCAGTGGGACTGTGGCTACAGTCGGACGTAACCGACCGTAGGAGACCCTTTACTTTGAGGATATGTACATACAAACACAATCAGACGCACACACACTAAGCTACCCGCGTATGCAAGGCACACCACCCCCCCCTCTGCCTATTGCGGCAAATCGTCTGTGGCATATGTTCGCTGTTTCTTATCCGATCGTAATAAAATTCACAGCGTCGATAGAGAATGTCATAAACTAGTTAAATACCAAATTACAAATCAATAGATTTAAAACTGTGGCTACAGCAGCTTTTCGCGGTTTGCGGGGGAAGGGGGGGAGGTATCCAAAATCTAAAACAAACTCGTGCTGCTTACTGAATAGGGGAACCTGAATCCCGAATATGGTGTCTCTAGCTCTTATAGTTACTGAGATCTAGGTGTTCATACAGACGGACAGACAGACGGACAGACGGACAGACAGACAGACAGACAGACAGACAGACAGACAGACGGACAGACGGACATGGCTATATCGACTCGGCTTGTCGTCCTGATCAAGAATATATATACTTTGTGGGGTCTGCCACGCCTCCTTCTGGGTGTTACACACATTTCCTCTTTGCACTAAACTAATAGACCCTTTTTACTTTTTTAAAGTAAAGGGTCTAAATATACAAAATCTTTATAGTCTCAAGTCTACTATGCTCTGTGTAATCCTGTTAATATTGTCTACCAATTTTAACCGTGTTATATAATAAGTTATGCTGTGCTGTTACTACTTACACACACACACCACAAATACATACACACACACACCACACCCAATAGACAGGCAAACACAACCAATTTAAAATTCACACCTGAATGCATTTTGGAAAATTTCGTGTCCAAAGGCAGCTGCGAACAAACATAACTTGTACTCCCAAATTGAATTTCGAATATGTTAGTTTAGCCATTTCTGTTCTAATTGTTGCTTGTTGTTGTGTTCTGTTTGGCGCCAGTTTTTGTTTAATGTTATTTCTGTTATTGTTCCAGTTTTGTGCATGCTACAAACACGTACACATGTGTGTGTTTCACAATTTTAATTGTTGGCCCAATTTAACATAAAATTTGCTAAAACAAATTTGACTTTTTTTTTAAAACTATAATCAAAATACAGTTAGTGCGAGGAAAATTTATAATTTTTTAGATGCTGGAACTTTTATAAATTTTTGTTAATAGTAAACTTGAACCAAAAATTTGTATCAAAAAGTATAGCACACTTTTTAGCGCTCTATCTGCCACGAAGTGTTAACATAAAATGTATTTAGAAATATTTTAAATGTTAAGATCTTGGGCACGTAAAATTAAATAAATTTATTTATTTATAATTTATTTATTTTTATTGTTAATTAAATTTAATAGTGAATCTAAAATTGTCTTAACTTAGTTCAAATAAAATGTATGAAAGTCACAGCTTTATGGTATTTAAAACTGAAATTAAACTGTAAATAAACCCAATTATAAAACAAGCAATTCAAAATTGGTTTAATAAGTGATATTTGATAAAATTATCAATTATGCTTATGTGTTTATTAAGCAAAAGTCCTGGCCTTACACGTGTTATCGTGTGATAGGAAATTTAAATAAATACAGCTGTAATTCAAATGTTTACTTCAGCGCTGATAAACAAGATAAAAGGCGTTTGTTGCTGTTGTGCGAGCGTTGTCTTTGAGCTGCTTTTGCTTCTATCTCAATCTCATGCTCAGCATTTTTATTATGCGCAACGAAATTAAAAATTAAAATTCGCCTGTTTGCCTGTGGGAGCTGCTGCTGCTGATGCTGCTGCTGCTGATGTTGATTCTGATGGTGATCTGCTAGTCTGGTCTTAACTAACAGCAAGACAACAATGTGAACTGGAATAGGAGGCAACATATACGCTGTAAGAGGTTGTGGCATCCCCTTGAGCTCAGCGCAATTTGCGAGCCGCAAAATGCCTAAGGTAATCACTTGCCACAAATTGTTGGCGGTATTTTTGTTGTTTGTTGCCATTGCAGAGCCTCCGACCCATGGAATTCAAGTTCAACTCCATAGAGCAGAGCGCTGTGTGTATTTTTCTTTAACTTTTCCGTATTATTATTGTGCATTATACGGGAAATTGACAAAAGAAACTTTTTTTCTGTGTGTTATTTTTCGGCTGGAAAATAGCAAAAGGAGCTGTGGAAATTCCCCTTCGAATGCCACTTGAGAATTTAATAAAAGTACAGCGAAAATAAAGAAAACGTAAGGAAAACGAAATGTACAAGAGGCAGAGCAGAGGGAAAGCAAAGCGAATACGACAACGAATGGCAACTGGAATTGTTGTGCACAAGTGCCGGTTAAATATTTTAGGCAAATGCCTTGGTCTACTTCCCCCCTTCCCCTACCCTTCCCCCCTTCCAAGGCTTCCTCTTGGAGCAGCCGGAGCACTTGGCTGGAGTAAAAATAAATCAGCTGGGGCGTAGGCACTTGAGTTGATTTATGGGCCGAGGGAATGGGAATGGCACTGGCAACGTCAGGTAAGGCCATTTCCAGTGACAGTATTTCCTTTTGCATAATACAAAACCCAAATTGCTTAAGCCCAGCTCTGGAGACAGAGGTGTGGCAGTGCGAGGGGCAAGGGAAAGGAGGCGACGAACAATTGACAGCAGCCACAATCACAGAGGGAGGCTCAAGTTGTTTTGAAATTGTAGGCCTAAGCGAAATCCCACTTAAAGCTCGCTGTGACAGCAGCTGCAGTTCATCAGACATTCAAACAGTTTGTCAGTCCATCAGTCCGTCAGTCAGTTCGTCAGTCATTCAGTCAGTCAAGGCAAAACATGTTCAATGTATCTGTTGCTGCCTGTGTAAAATTACAATCGCACTTCTCCCTTGGCTATTTTTATCTGGTACAAGCCACTTGTTTCGCTGCCACCTTTTGCAGCTGACGTGGTCCGCGTTTTAATTACAAAAGCCATTCAAAAACGAAATTAATTCTCAGCCAGGCGTAATAGGTGGCCAGCTTTGCTCAGTGGTGTCTGTTGGCACGTGGATGCCAATTGAATCCCCAACTAAAACACTGAAAAAACCCGGTGAGGACTGCCACAGTCGGATGTATCCGACAATAGCAGACCGTGTACTTGTTGTCGAGCCAAGTGTTCATGGCATATCTTCGCCGTTTCTTATCCGCTATACCAAAAATGAGCCCTATACCCAATAGACCCTTTTGTACGTTTTTAAACTACAGTGTCTAAAAATATACAAAATTTTTCATAGCAAATAGCAAATGCCCTAAACCAGGTTTGCAACTTAACTAAAGTATAAAACTAATTTAAATAATTAAAATAAATCTATTCTAAATAAATAGCTTACTATAAACGAACCGACCACACGGCCAAAGCTAGAAGATTGCAAAAAACCTAAAAAAATTAGCAAATAATTCCTAGATATATGAAACTGTCACTTGAATAGTAATGAGTATCCTCACAATTATTTTCATACCATTCAGCATACCCTGTTTCTTTAGTTAGCGTATGCGCAATATTTATGGGCGCAATTAAAGTTGAACGTTCGCTCCGGCCTGCAGCAAAAAATTGGGCATACACAGACAAATTTTAATGAGCCCTGCGGCGGGCTAAACAAATATAATTAAAACTAGGTGAGATAAAGCCAAAGCTTAAATTGATAAGCGGCATAGTCAGCTGACAGAGCTAACCACATGTGATTGGCTCAGCTCTCTGAGCAAAACAAAAAAATGCTGGAAAAAATTTCATTAGACTAATGTATTGCATGTCACATCAATGTCGGGCGCAGTGTGAGCAGCAAATGTGAAAATCCCAAACAAACAGTTGCAGCTGCCCAGGATGCACACAGGATGCACAGTCGCATCTCCTCTCTTCTCCTCTTTCTCTCCACCCTTTGCCAGCACACATTTGAGTTACAATTTCTGTTGCGACTTGTTGTCACTGCAACATGCCTCCATCTGTGCCAGTGTGTCTTCCTCGGCTCTGTTGTTTCTTGCACTTCTTCCACTGTTTTGCCAGCCATGCATCTTCGTCATTTCATAGCACTTGTCAGGGCCTGGCAATGCAATGCAAAATGGCTGCCCGGCAACATCCGATAACAATGCTGCTTCCTCCCACTCTAATCAGAGCTGCCCTTGTTCGTCTATTCACTGAAGTGATGCATTGCCAGTGCTCCAGTTTCTTTGGCATCATTTGTAATCGAATGAAAAATTAGGCACTTGAGCGAGTAAAACTTACACTTTGCTATTGTCAACATAATTATACGTTATATCTGTTCAATATATCTCTCGATTTTCCATTTTCCATTGTGCATTCGGAATTCAAATGGACAGCTTGCTGTCTCTGCTCACTGAGCGCTGAGCGAAACGTTGAGAAGTCACTGCATAATTTTATTTATTTAACAAAAGGTTCTTACTCAAGTACTCTTTGCTTTCAAATTGTCTTGCTGCATTAAAACTTATATCTACACTCTCGAAAATCATGACTTTTTATCTAAAGAAAATAAGAAAACTGAAAATACTTCTATATTAAATCTAAAATTTGAGTTTGCAGTATTAGAAACCAATTTAACAACACCTAAAGAAACTCCAATATCATTACTATCATTTTAAATGATGTTTCCTTTGCTTTTCCTTTTATAAGGTTTATTTTGTACAGTGTACATATGCTCTAAGCACTTGAGTTGCTATTAAAATCAAAAAGTATACTTTGAAATCCTATCGGCTCGTAATTAGTGCTGGCACTTAAAACTAACTTAAAGTTTGAAACTTCTCCCTGGAAACAATTTGTAATACCGAGCCAATTGCCTTGAATGTATGTGAGGGAAGCAGTGCTGACCAATTAGCTTTTTAATGACTAGATCAAGCACGTTTAGCTGAAAAAGAGAGATGGGAGTTGTGTCATAAAAAATACAATCAAAATACAATCCAAATAAAAGAAAAAACTAAAAATTCTTTTATGACAACATTTCACATTTTTATTATGGTCTGAATAGGTTTTTCTGGATTTCCCCCAATCGTAATTATGAATTTAAATTATAATATTTGTATATTTTTTTCTTATAGGATTTTTTATATTTCTTTGTCGACTACTTTAAGTTGGTATTGAATAAATAGTTAAATAAATAATCAAGCAAATAAACAAACATAAATATAGTTGCTCAATAATGTCGATTTAAGGTCTAGAAATTCTAGCTTATCCGCCTGCCAACACTGGTGATGATATCAGATACTTACCTGTAAGTGGCATTCACAGCCCAGCGAATTGAAAATGGAAACCGAAACTGACCGCAGGATCCGACCACTCGCTACCGCAACAGCAACAACTGTGGGTCACGTGGCACCCTGTTATAGATGGGGGACGAGGCTCTTGAGGGTACGTGCACATGGCAACTTATGCCCCCGTGGCATGGAGAATGCTCAATTGAGGCTGTGGGAAAACTCAGCAGCAGGGAAAGCTCAGCTCGGCTGGGGGAAATTCATGGGCACTTAAATACCATAAAATAGACCAAACGGCCGGCACTAAAAATCCAGCAAAGTTTCGACACGCTCTCGCAAAATTTTAACTTGGCTACGGTCTCTCTATGCAGCTCTATTTTCTGCAGACACCTTTGCAGCTTTTATGGTTCATCATTTTTGTTTTTCTTTTTTTTTTGTTGTGTGCTTTTTTGGGTCAGTCATAAAAAGCATCAAAGTTAAAGTTGAAACTCGTTTATATTTCTTTATTTTTTTTTCGTTAATTTTTGGGGAGCGGTAAATCAGTTTTTATTATGCATAAATTAAAAATGTTCAATTAAAAGGGGTTATAGGGGCAGTTTCGGCGGCCCAGCCTTGTGTGCACATAAAAAACTTTATTTTGTAGCCCAATTTTGTGTGTTTTGTTATGCTGCACTAACAAAAGTTTAATTAATGAAATCGAAGAACTGCGCAAAAGTTAACTACGCCGTTTGTTAGTGCAAGAATAAGGTTTATAGAACTTTGTTAAACAAAATATATGATCATATGCAAGGGAGCATATGGAAAATTTAGTTGTCAAAACGAAAGTTAATGACATTTCAAACGAGACTGTACAAAAGGCATTCACGATAGATAGTTTAGAATTTCAGTCAAAAACTATATGTAAAGACGTTTCTAAAGTTATTAACTGTATTATTATAATATTATCTCATTAACTTTAATATTACCTTGCACTGCCTTACTTGAACTCTTGAACTGTATTTAAAACTGACCTTGGCTAGCTGCACCACCTGGCGTATGCGTAATGCATGTAATGCAGCTGCATTGACGCTTACAATTATTTATGCATTTGTTACACGTTAATGAATAATTATTGCCAATTAATAATGCATTCAATGAGCACAAATAAAAAATTAAGCATTGCATTTAAGTTTTTGTGTTTTTAAGTGCTTATAAAACAAGCATCGAGTGCAACAAATGATGTATTCATGCGGCATATTTATTATTAATTTCTCTGTTGCAATTTATTGCAGCTCTTTTTTCTCTAGCATGATAATGTGTAATATATTTGTTGCTGTTGCAGTTGTTGTTGTGGTGGCACTTGCTGTTTATTAAATGGCAAATGTGTGAAGTATAAATATTGATGTTATTTATTTATTAACAAGCGAGTGTGAACTGTTTGAACATTGAATGGCATCTGTGCTTTATTAATATCCAATGCAATGAGACCCGTGAGGTAAATGAAAATGCCAATTGTATTGTCAACAGATTGCTTTATATTAGCACTGACAGCAGCAATAAAATGTATCTGGTAAGTGAGTGATCATTTCATAAAATTATAACGAGTTGAAATCATACATATATGGTTGAAGAATATGCTTTAGGTTCTCCATTCAGAAACCCCTCGTTGCCATGGCGCTTTCCTCAAGAGATTAAAGTTTTTTATCCTAATTGTACTTTAGCAAATAAGATTCTTTCATGCACAAGTTGTATTAATTTTATTGGACTTTAAGGTGAAATTTAGAAATCATTGCCTCAAATAGCTATTGGTCAAAATTGGTCTACATAAATCCAAAAAAAAATTATTTCTCATAAGGCAAAAATCTTTCAAAATAATATTAATATTAATTAATCTTAAAAAACAGAAAACAATTTAATTCTTCCATTACCATTTCAATGCTGATATGCCTGAATATTTAAGTGAATGATGTCTGCTTGAGGCAGCTGTCTTTGGAACTACTGCTTACCACTTTCTCAAGCTATATAAAGTGAAATGCAGCAGCTAGATATACTGCTCCAAAAGTTTTGACACTTTTGTGCCAACTGAAAAGCAGAAGAACTGAAAGAACTGAGAGAGAAATGGCTGAAAGGCAACGTAGTGTATGGTATGGTATGTATGTGTGTCAGTCAAACGCATGTCTCAGGGCGATAAAAATCAATTTCCCAATCCAGACATGCAAACAACAACTGCAATGGCAACGGGGCAACATGGCTGCAGGGAGGGGAGGAGCAGTGGAAAATTAAGAGACACATGCCAAGACGCACGCAATGTGCAGCGAGGCGAGAACTACACGAATGACATGAAAGCGACAGACAAGAGAAGAGAAGGGGGTTCAGGATGGCAGGGGAGCTGTGAAACCTTAGCTAAAAGGAATGCAATGCAAACAGATTTAAATGCATTTGACGATGTTCTGATTTGATTTCGATACCCTCCCCGCTCTGCGCTCTCCGCTCCGCTGATGCCTTATGTTTCCATCGCAATCCATCGCAATGCCTGCTGCTTGCTGCTTGCTGCCTGTTGACTTTCAATTTCTGTTTGCTCGCGCAGTTTTCTGATTATAATTCCGATGTCGACGCGACGTTTCTTGGCGCCATCACAGATTTTTCCCTCACTGCAGTTCTATCAGCTTTTCGTTATTTTTGTGAGTGTTAATGCCATTTAAAAGTATGCAGAACGGGTAGAATCATTTAACACATTGTTCAAACCAATTCTCGATTTTTAAAATTCTTGAAAAATATATATTAATTATATTTATTTATATAAAGGTCGATTAAGATCAATTCAGAAACATTAAATTATAAATTAAAATTAATCATAAATCAAATACCCGATAGAATATACTACAAAACTTTACCTACATTGCATAAAAAGCTTTTCATTTAAATAAAGGGTATGCTGCAGTCGTGCATAATTGCTTGATTGATTTGTGTGCACAAATCCCGATTTGAAGTTGTAGAAATTGTATGCAATTTCCTGCTGTCCTTGAAAGCCTTCAACTGGCAATTGATTGTCGCAATTCGGCTTGATCGCTGTGGCTAACGCGGCGTATGCGTAATGCTGATAAAGAGACAGTCAGAGAGAGAGAGAGAGAGAGAGAGAGAGAGAGAGAGAGAGGGGAGAGAGTGTGAGCGGGAGGGTGGAGGAAAAGTGCCCCCAACTTATCTTGTAACATCTTAATGCATATTTGTCAGCCGCAGAGAAACTGGAACTTTGTTAATTTTCGCCAGTGCACGCAATAAAGCAACGCTGCCAGCCTCACGTGCGCATTTAAGTTGCAAGTTACATTGGCAACGTGCAACGTGCAACGTGCAGCCTCAAAACACACAAACACACACACACACACACATATACCTCTGCTAGTTAGCTCATGTCAGCGTAAATTTAACACACAACGAAACCTGATGCCGCATACAAACTAAGTGGAAAGCAGCCAGAGACAGCGACAGCGACAGGGACACAGAAACAGAGCGAGAGAGGGAGAGGGAGAGAGTAACAGGCACTCTTCCAAATACGCTTTTTTCCCGTCAAATATGACTGTTTTTAGAGAGCATTTGCTAGCAAAATTGTGAAACTTAGAAAAACGGAAATCCTAACTAAAATAAAACATACGTTGTTTTAATTTTTTGGAGGTTATGTTAAAATAGCAATATGTAATTCTAAGTCAGTTATCATTATTTTAATTTATCATTTGTTGTTATTCGAAATTTTTGGGATGCCATTTAATGAGTTTAATATTCTAGGGAAATTGCTGTTTTTGAATAACTTAAAATTCAACAAGACTTAAAGAGATTTCCTTGTGTAATAAGAACTTCCATAATTGACTGATTGACCTAAATTTTTTAGAAAAAAACATTACAAATCTTAAGAATAACTAAGCTAATTTCTTTCTGTTTTTTGGCAAATTTTCCCAGCTTTATTTTAATGCTTTTCTCGCCCAAAAACAATTTATTTATTTTTATTTGAAAAAAAAAAAAAAACTGGCATCACTGGCATCACCTAACGAATTGTAACTCTCCAGGTCTGTTTCTATCTCTGTTGGTTCACCTGCTGTCTCTTTCACACGCTTCGCATATTTTGTGGTTTATTTTTGAAACCGGAGAAAGTGCAATAAAAGTATACATATACACTCAGAAAAATAAAAAAGTATTATATTAACTGTGAAATTAACTTGCAACAATATCTTGAATGAATTCTGATCAATTAAGACAGAAACAAAATCGAGTATAAATTGAAAGCAAAGAAGTACAAATTGAATCACGTTTTAATCCTAAATCTGTATTATTTTCTCTCAGTGTAGTATACCTGGGCGAAATAGGAAGTCGCGGCAAGTTTTTGGCATCCACATTGCGCAGTGGCATAACTAACTGTGCCAGCGACTGCGAAGCCAGCAGCGCTGCATAATCAGCAAGTGCGGCAAAAGGCGACAACGACAGCAGCAATATCAAGAGCAACACCAACAACAACAACTACAACAACAACAACTACGACAACAACAACGACAGCAACAACACCGACAACATTTATCATATGAAATGCACGTGCCAAGCGGGTTTGCCTGGCTTGCTTCCGTGCTTCCCGTTCGGAGCTGGATAGCTGGATGCTTGATAAGTCAGGCTGGAGTTGAGCGTTATATATCCTGGTACTTATGCGTGTATACCCGGGAATAGCGAGGGTTGTGCCTGTCTGTAGAATTTATGACAAATCGAATGTATTTCACATTCAATTCGCTTGATTTATGTGGGGCTTAACAATATATTTCGGAAATGTTTCATTTCAATCAAGGCACAGACACGGCTGAGGAGTATAGTTTTCAGTAGCAGTGTATAGATTGAAAAGGCAATGTTCCATTTTAGCTATTTTTTTTTAATTTAGGTGATAAGTTACTATCGATTAGCACTGTGTTGAATAGGAAATCCTTGAAATACATTATTGACTATCTAAGAAAAGCTTTGTTTTAATTAAGATTGAAAACATTTAGGTTTTTTCCCCTCATTTTTGATTTTTGACATGCGCTTATTGCTCAAGCGCCCCTTGCATTTATCTCTCGTTCCACACAGAGCAGCTGCATTTGCTCATGCATAATTAGTAAGCTTTAAGACGATGCATTTGGCTTAAGATTTAATGCGTTAAACAATGCCAGCGCCTCGGACAAATTGTTTTCATAATACATAATTTGGAGCTATGAACGGCTGCGGAATATGCACAGAGAGATGCAGGCAGCAAAATAGATGCAGATTGTATGCAGAATAGATACATTGAGCCACAGAGTTGAATGTGCAAATAGTTCTTAAGCTGCTCTTGCCACAGTGCTTTGACTGATTGCACAATCGCTGGCAACAGACGGTGGCAAGTAGAATGCTGCATAAACTTTGCAGCACAAACACAAATTGCATTCTGCTGTCATGAAAGTTTCTGCACCTTGAACCCAATATGATTGTTGCTGTTGCAGTTGTTACCGTTATTGTTGTTGTTGTTATTTGAGCTGCTTAAGTGCCATGCATAGAGTTGTTTTCCTTAGACCCTCACAGCGCACAGTTTTCAGTTTCCAGTTTTCATCTCCGAGCTGCCATTTGCTATTACCATTGGCATCGACGTCTCCTTCTAGCGAAAATCGATTCCTTTGGCGCATTGTTTTTGCAGCCGCACTTCAACTTGAAAATGTTTTGATAAACTACTTGCTCACTATGCAAAGCAGCCAATGCGAAAAAGGAATAAAAACCAAAGACAAAAAGTGACGTGGAAAATCAAACTAACGTAAACCCCAGGCGAACTTTAAGCCAAATGCCAGCTGCAACAATAGCAACATTTTGCAAGCAGCACTTGTCAAAATGGCTAAGTGAGTAGCACACTTCAAATAAATAAAACATTTGCATGAACATAACGAAGACACAATACGCTTTAGATTACAATACTTATAGATCAATCGATTTGCAAACTGGGATTAATTTGGGCATAATAAAAATGAATCTTGCATTCTAATGCGTAAATAGTGATGCCCTTTTAGCATAATATTTGGAGAATTTTCATTAGATTTTTTATTTGAATATATATTTGGTTTACTTATCAAATCAAATACATAATGAAAACCATTAATAAAGTTAAAGTCCCAGTATTTTGTGCTTCAATAATACACACACAGTTAAGCAAATTGCCTGTGGAATATCTTCGCTGTTTCTTATCCAATCGTTATGCAATTTACTGTGTAGAAGGATCAAAAGATATATAGACAGATCCTTTGAGATTCCCAAAGTTCATTTTTCTCTAGCACTTTGTAAGTTACTTGTAATATCACTACTGCCAAAAAACTCATTTTCCCCGAGTTAGGGTATGATAAATAGAGAACACAACAACATCGTTTGACAAAACTTGTGCACAGCGGACAACTGTAGAAAAACAAGTGCAATGAAATTGGTAAAACAATTGTCAATGCGTCAATTTAAATGGATTTAGTGGAGCTGTTGACAAGCAACCTAGAGCCACAAGCAAAAAAGAAAAATGGGGGAAATGGAAAATGGAAAGATAAAAACAGAAACAACAGCCAAACAGTAGCCAAACAAAATTCACAAGCTGTAGACAGTTGTTTTGACAAAACTTGCGACAGAATTTAATAAAAAACTTACGAACTACAACTACGGCACATAAAAAAAATAAAATAAAAGTAATCAGTTCAAGTTCTAGCTAAAAATAGTTTCCAATGCAGCTGAAATTGCAACTGCCAATGAAATGGAAACTTTATGCTTGGTGGATCTGTGCAAATTATTGTTTGGTTAAGTGGTGCAGTGTCCACATCTGAATTTCACCAGAACTTCGTCTCTACCAACATCTTAATGCTCATTGCCTCATTGCCACAAGGCGCTGATTGCCAATAGAGGCAACAGAAACCACATATCGCATGTGGCCACCCTTCGGTTTTCCCATGTCGATTTTGAGTTGCCAGGCTGCGTGATATCAGTTCACCAATTCAGCAGCTCCCGAGGAGGTCAGGACCAATTATGTTCACCAATGCGCTGACGAACATAATTTAAACGGTGTAACATCCATGTAAGTCTCGAATTAAGCAGCAGCAGTTGCCTTAAAACATCAGATCAAACATTGTTGATTTGTATTTGTATGATTCAATGATAAAGAGAAAAATGTAAAGTAAGAGTTAACGATGTAAATAGGCAAAAGAAAAACTAATTTACGCAGGGAACAGGGTGTAAAAACTTTGAATGCTCATAGCTTTACCAAAACTCAACCGATTTTCAAGCGGTGTGTTTTTTTCAAACATTAAAGCTCAAAATGAAAATTTGAGCAAAAAATCAAAGAAAAATTTTTTTTTTAATTTTTGCGAGAATTTTAGCCTATTATAAAATAGGTAATTTTCGGGGAAAATTTTGTTGTTGCTTAAATCGTTAGAATTAATGAATAATGAAATAAGAATAATGTATTTTGCAAAAAAAAATCCAAACATGAGAGCATTTGTTGGAAAAATGTTGATTTTAGGGCCAGTATTGGTATGATGGGAGATTATCACTCCAAGAAGATGTGATGTTAAATAAAAAAAAATTCTACAAAAATAAATCTTTAGAATATTTTTAACATGGTTGATGCTGCTGCATTTCATTACAAAACCGCATGGTAGCATCGGCTTTACAGTTTTGCCACTAAATCATGCGTGAAAATGCTTGAACATGGGTTAAGTAGGTTTTTTTTCTGGTAGACCAAGTGTATTTGGAGTTAATTATGATGCTAGCAGGCGCTTGGGAAATGACCTTATAATGAAGTGAGTCTGTTTAGAACTCGAGCATTTTTCATGAGCTCCACATAACGTGCATATTTCAATTAGACAAGCTAATAAAACATAAAAGATGTGCGGGATAACTGACAGGACAGTGCAGGATGGGAGAAGATAGGACAGGATGGAGGAGGGCCCGGCCACAGGCATTTAGAGCTGACTGTTAACCGCAGCAGCAGCTGCTGCTCTTTTGAAATATGAACAGAGCAGCGCGTGGTGCAAAATAATTCCGCAACACATTCAGCGGGGCCCAACAAAGGCACAACATATTTTAGTTGAATGCGAAAATAGTAGCAGATTTTTAGAATTGTTTGGCATTTGGAATGAATGAGAAACCAACTCGCGGCAGGCGCATGAATAGCTCAACAATTTTTGCTAACGTGTTGCTGCATGGTTTATAGATATACATATATACATATGTATATATTGTGCACGTGTTGTGTATGTGTGTATGTAATGTTCTTTAGGCTTTAGCTTAATTAAAACTTTGACGGTGCGCGAAATGTGTGCAAAGCAGTGAGAAAATTAACAAAATGGCTGTCCGGGCAGAGGCTGCATTGAAATGTTGCAGCTAAAGTCGAGTCGTAATGCCATTAGGCTAAGCTGTGCCCCCAGCACTCGCTAATGCACCTGCAAGAAGAGAGAGAGAGAGAGAAAGAGAGAGAGAGAGAGAGAGAGAGAAGAAGAAGAAGAAGAAGAAGAAGAGAGCGAGAATGAAGTTAAAACAACCATGAGAGAGTGCGAGTGTAGCCGACAGTTAGGCGCAGTCATAACGTTTTGCAAATGGCAACTAAGCTTAATGTATGCCACTTAATGGCAGCTACTCATTGGTGTCTAAATTAGAGATGTGCACAGACAGTCCGGGCCCAAGGACCTTACGGGCCTCAGTTGAAAAATGCAGACCGCGGGCATAAAAAATATAAACGGAATTTGTTGTGAAATAAATAAAAATTAATTTTAATAAAAATAAAGCCCGCAAAGGCCGGCAGGCTCGTTAAGACTGTAAGGCTCGGAAAGTTCTAAGTGCACGTGACACGAAGCCAGCCCAGCACGACTCACGTTCATCTCTAACCAGAATAGCTGCAATTCTTTTGCTCTACTTGACAAAGTGTACGGCAGACAGCCGAAAACATTATATTGTCTGTCGGTTTTGTTGTTGATTTTGCAGCTTCTCTCTGTCCAATGTCCTATTTCTCTGTCTGTCTCTTGCACATGCTGCCTGCATAACAATCACCATCACACATACAGACAGGCTGTAAAAATCGTAGTTATTTTTACATAAAACCCAAAATATGCTGTAACCAAATGCATGCCATTGTCAGCCCAATCTAACTCGTAGGGTTTTTAGCTCAGTGTATGCAGTTTTATTTTGTTTTATTTTTGTTATTTTTCACTGCATGCTCAGCTTGTATTTGAGCCTTTTTTACTGTCACAATAAATACAAAAAGATTGCTAGACCAAAGGTAAATAAACTGAAGTCAGCTGAGCAGAACAGAACACATTTTAATTATGCTAGTAACGAAGAGAACTATTGTCATTGGCAAAAATGCATTTTCTGTTTTTAAGATTTATTTGCAGACTGTCTGAATCAAATTTTGGTTATTTCTTAATTAGATTTTCTAGCTGACAAATGCTGTTACAGATTTATCTTGATAGGTTTTGCAGCTCACACACACACGAAACACAACAAAAAATAAAGAAACCAATTTATTTTTTATGTTGAAATAAAAAAATATTAAAAAAGTTGCGTTAAAGAGAAATCAGCAAGGACTCATGGGAGCAAGATTTATTTTCTTAATCCAAATAATGTCAAAAAGCCACAAAACAAGCGACAGGCGCATAAAACAACTACACAAATGAGCACACACACACACATTTAGAAACGAAGAAAAAAAAAATGGAAGCAAAATGTTATTTATTGTTATTACGAAAATAAATAAGGAACAAGGGGCGTGGACACGCCCATGCCCATGCCAGAGAATGCAACAGAAAACTTGTGGCAAAATAAAAGCGTAGAAATTAAACAACTGGACAAACGCACACAAACACACCAATACAAGCCAAATGGCAGCCATTTTATATGCCATTACAGTGTAAATAAAGTATTGTTTATGTGTATGTGTGTGTGTGCCTCAATCTGAGAGAGTATAAGAGTCTGTCTGTGTGAGTGTGTGTGTGTGTATGTGTTCTGGCAAGCTGTGCCCAGTTACATTTACTTAATAACCTGTGTCAAAGTTGTACTTTTATAGCATATATATTGAAGTGAATGATAGAAAAAGAGAAAGAGAGAGAGAGAGAGAGGGAGGGAGAGAGCAAGCAGCTACGCCCCAATGTCATTGTTATTGTTAGAACCGACCATGGTCTCAACACTTAATCAATGGCATACAATAAAACTGTCCCCCAAATTATTTATCGGCTCGGGGTCTCTGCTTTTGTACACGGCACAGGCCCATTTGCTTCAAAACCAGCAACTAATTACGATTTGCTAACTTGCTGACTTATAAATAGCTAATAAATGAAGCTACAAACATCTATACATATAGTATATATATATATTTTTTTTTATAATACCATAGCAAATAAAGTAGAGCAGTCTGTCTTATAACATCTTAATAGCATAGATTAAAAAAAGCTATCTTTTTGATCAAATATATAACAAGAAAAGTAAAGTAAAAATTTTCCAATTTTTTTATATTCTCAGGTGCACCCGACTGATACGATGCGTTTTAATTAAATTTAATGACTAGTGTAACGAGTATTTGACAAGTATACTTCGCAATCATTTTCCCAACTATACTGAAAAGCGCATTAACATCGGTTGATAAACACTAAAGCTATTAAAGAAACAATATTGCAGGCGTAAAATCTTCTGTGAAGTAGATTATTAGCGGAGGGAGGATGTGTAGAAAACTCCTGAGAATTCATCCAACTTAGTTGCAATCCTGCTAATTCTCTTATCCGGGATTAAATATATACTTTTTACACATGAACAATTGTGCAAGGGATTTGCCTAAACTTAAACTGCCTGTAAGTAGGCAACAGTTTCTTGTGGATTTAAATATATGTATCAATATTCAACATGGAGGAGCATCAAGTATGGATGGGCTTATAAGCTCAATTGGCAGGCTGAGCTGTTGAAATTGCAATTAATCTATCTGGGCAGTGGCTGGATGGAGCCTAACGGATGCCAGCTTAGCCGAGCCGAATGGAGAGCACCTTTTGGCCAGGTTATGAAGCCGAGTCCTTGGTCAAGTGTGAGTAATTGCCAGCAGTTAGAAGACTCGAAACCTGAGCACTGATACCCCCACCTAACTACTCGATACTCTGTGAAATTACCATGAGCAGTCAGGAAAACGGAGAGACGCTGAGTGGAGTGAGGTGGAGGAGTAGATACTCTCGATACTGCTAAAAATAGCAGTCATATGAGTTTTCATTTTTGCTGTTGTGCTGTTGTTGCTTTTATGCTGTTGCACAGCTGAATGGAGGGATGGCGAGGGAGTTGAGGAAGCTGCCATATAAGCGCCGGGTTGCCTTTGGCGCCAGGCGGAGGTCAGCTACAGTTGACTAAACATTTTCATTTCGCTTAAGTGTGGCAGTTAGTCCATGTTCCAGTGTGCCCAGAGAGTGTGTCGGTGTGTGTGGGAGTACAAAAAGTCAATGCGTTGTATGTGGCACATGGCGTATACTTGATATTGCGTGCCAATGCCTTGAACATTTGGTCAAATGATTTCATTAGGCGAGCGTGCAAGTTGGGTCAACAAACAAGTTCAACAATCGAGAAAACTTTTCAATCATGGCACTTGCTATGGCTGCCAAGCATAATTAGCTATTTGAGCCCCATAATTGAGCGTATTAGGTTGCCTAATTGAAAACAGATATTTGCATTCGGAATTAATGCCCTAAAAGCAAGCCCGGACAAGACTTACAATACTCTGCACATTCGTCTAGTCAAATATAAGGAGTCAAAGGCCAAACAATGCCATAGCTACAGACCGAGTGGAAGGCTCTTGGCTCAGCTGCTAAGAGGCGTCAATGACATGGCCAGAGAGAAATACAAATTCATATTATAATAAGAAAAAAAAAAAGGAAAAAATAACAGAAAAGTGAAATAGACAAAAGACAAGAGACCAGAGACTAGAGAGCAAAGACTAAACAAAAGCAAAATCAAGCTGGGCAGGGGCTTATATGAAAGCTGCAGGCGAGCAGAAGCGATGACAAAATGATGGAGATGGGGCAGATAGTACTATGGGAAAAATACAGAATTTTGTGGCATTAATTAACATTTTTAATTTAAAATTAAATTTTGTTAAAATCAGTTGTTCGTCTTGGGTTTATGGAGTCTAACCGAATTTATTTATTTATTTATTTATTTTTAATTATTTAAACAACAGATTTTATATAACCAATTAATGTTATTTTAATAAATTCAATAAAAGTAAATTTGTCGACTTTTAAAAATGGATTAATTGCAAAAAAATCTGCTACTTTATCCATAGTCAAGAGGCAGGCAGAGCTCGCTGACATTTAATGAAAAGCAAACAAAGCATTCTTCTTTTAGGCACTCTGTGTCTGAATGTGGGTGTGAGTGTGTGTGACTGCGAATGTGTGTGAGTGTGTGCTCGATAAGTGTCCTCGGCTGTATGTGTGGGTGAGAGCGCCATCTTCTCAGTCTGTGTACAGGCGAGCAACAGCTGCAAAAGTTCAAAGAACGCAGCACAAAAATTAAAACGGATTAGTCTAGGAACAGCGCCCAAGTGATAGATGCATGGGGACGCCAACTTCTTAGACATATTCCAGTTCACAGGGTGCCAACGGATTGGCTCATATTGCATTTGGAGGCGTGGCACTTCCTCTCTGAGCACTTGTTCAACTCGAAACCAGCTTCAAAGTTCTCTGTGTATGTACACACATGAATGTTTGTCTCTGCATGTCAAGCAAGTGGCACTTGAATCGAGTAGACAGTAAATTGAAAACAAACTTCAGTTTTATTACTATAATTAATGTGTCACTGCACAGAAATAATAAATAAGTAAATAGTAGAAGCTGAATGGAAAAATTAATATTGTTCATTTGGTTAAATTTAACATATTATCTAAATTCTTGTAATAAATTTAAATCATGTTATTTGACTATATTCGAAATTTAGAAATATTGATAAATCAATTCACATAATTAGAATTTACAATTTATATGTTATTCTTTTAAATTTAAAATTAAAAAATTTTTGAAACAATTATGATTTGCACATTTAGTAAGTCGACAACAAAAAAGTAGAAATATTTAAATAAATTGGCCTTTGAGTTTACGTACATTTCGTTTTAAAATTTATAGATGTACTTAATGTTTTTTATTTTATTTTGACAAATAGCTGAAAATAAATAAATAAACAAATTTTAAATTAATTTTTATTCGCACTCTTTGTTATGTTTTCATTACAAAACATATTATTATATCGAGTTTTTCTAACCCATTTCACCTTTTGCTCTTTATTTAACAAATTTCATAGTGATGTTAGATGTTTGTTTACTTCTTGTAGCCACATTTGGTGGTCGATGTTAACAATAATTATATTAATTGAAACTCTAAGCTTAATTTTATGTTTACTTTGCAGCATGCTAAGTAATTAGCTTTCACCGTTAAACAAAACGCATGCAAGCCTCAACTTTTAAGAGAGAAGCTGCGTTGGTCTGACAATCGAGAGAGCACAGAGAGCATAGGGATGCTCTCAGCGTTTTATATTCGCTCTCAGAGCAGCTGCAGAGAGAGCTTGCATGAGAGAGCAAGAGCTTTTGCGCTCAGCGCTCAATAAAGGATGCTGAGCATAATTTGAGCTTGTTCAGAGCAAACTCTCAGCTCTCACACACTCAGACTCTGATTCACACTCACATTCAGACTCACACTCGCACTCACACTCGTTCTTCTTCTCGATGGGCCCTTTTGAGTTTGGGGTTGGCTGCAAAAAAAAGTTTTGTCGCATTGAGTGGCCATTGAGTCAAGTGTTCGCACTTGATTTGACTTTTCCCATTTCCCTTTTCCCTTTTTGCCTGGCTTTTGTTGTTGATTTTGTTGTTCTGCACAATTTCTTCCTTCACTCTGGCTCATAATATTAGCTCGCACATTTTGTGTTGGGCCGTTGTTTCTTTTTTCTCTTTTTTTCCTCTATTTTTGTCACTTCATTTTGCCCACTTTTGCTTTTGTTTTTAGAATTTGGCATTACACTGTTTGTCCTGCCTTTGGACTTGCCTGCTTTTGCTTATCTGCCTTGACTTTTTATTGAACGCCATTTTCATTGTTTGATTTTTGTCAACGCTTTCTCGTTTCTCCCTTTTTTCCTTTTTTTATTGTTATTTCCAGTACGTTCTCACCCTTTGTTGTGCTTTGTTTAGCCTGGTGCTTCATCTTACTTACTTACATAAGTGGACAAGCCAAGGAAAAAGCGCAAAGAGGAGCAGAAAGTGAAAGATAGAAAGAAGCAGCACGATATTTATTTCCACATTTTGCGTGTTTGATTTTTATTTTTATTTGGCATTGTTCATTTTTCGGTTAGTTGCTCTTTTAATCGCCTTTACTTACTTATCTTCTGTGCCACTTTTTCATCATGTTGTTGACTCTCCCATTCTACTCGGTGCTCTGTTTCAATTAGTGGAACATTCTAAAGTATTACAGCTACAAACTCGGTTCAGTTCCCGCTTTATCCCTTTCAGTCTCTTTTCTCTTAAGTGTTTTCTAGTCCACTGGTCTATGGGATAGTCGGTTTAATTGACATTTAGCCATTGAAATTAAATGCGTGGAGAGCTACTAAGAGCTCAAGCTCTATAATCAAGTGATTTAATTCAACTTTGCGTAAGAATAAAACAATTTTTTATTTGTGAAAGGATTTTTAAATTTTGTAGAATGTTTAATATTAATTATTTAATAATTTAGATTATTTATTTGGAACATTATTCAAATTTTTCCTTACTCTACGAGTATAAAATCATAATTTACATATATAATAAACTAATGGGTATATTTCATAAAACTTTTAAAGCTAAGAACACATTAGATTTTAATTTTCAATGCATTGCGATTGAATAGGAAACAGCAAAGATATGTAAAAAACAATTTGGTCGGGAGAAGTTTGCATAGCTTAGAACAGGTTTTGTTGTGTGCCTCTGTTCTGATCAGGATTTTCTTTTATTCAGTTATTTAATTAATGTATTATTTTATAATTCATTTACATAGAAAACTTCACATTCGTCATAACTATTACTAATTAATAAAATTGTATGGAGCTTTTCCATATTCATTTAGAGCAATTTTCCTATTCAATTGAATCCTTCCTATTTGCAACTCACCACACTAGAACAATTTCCCATTCATAGCGTTTTTCTCCCTGGAAATCAGTTTGCAGTTAATCTGTGGAATTCATCAACATACCAGCTTTATTCACTCACCTGCATTTTCTCATCGCCTATGGCGATACAGCTCTCCCTCGCTATTTGGCTCCTTTTGTTTGAGCGCTATTGATACGCTAATTAGTTGCTATAATTTATCAAATGCCAATGCCATACACACACAGAGAACAGACACACAGATACGTACACCCATACACACACACACACGAAAGTGTCAGCAAACTACTAAAAATTCTGCTGCAGTAGCAAAAATTGCTACTTAATTACACGGCATTGGCATCCACGGGCAACGAGCATTCAAGTCCCCCTCTTCCCCTCTTCACCTATTCCCTACACCCACCCTGCACACCGTTATCAGCTTGGCAAGCTATTCGCCTGCTCATCTGCCGCAACATCAATGTCACAAGTGTTGCTGCAGCGTGGCAACTTCCATTTGCTGCCACTGCCTCGGGTAACTTCACAATTAACTACTAATTGCTCATACGCGACGTTGGCCCGGCGACACTAGAACAAAGTCAGTCCCTCCCTCCCCCCACCCTTACACCTCCACCACCATCTTGAGCTGCCTTTTGTGCTCTGGTTCTTTGGCTCTTTGCTCTAATTATCTGCGTTGTCACCCACCTGCCGCCTGTTGTTGTTGTCCCGCTCTTCGTCGGGTATTTTACAGAATTAAGTTTTAAATTTTTATTAAATACTTTGCGCATTTTTGTGGGGTTTATTCCCCTCCCCTTCTTAGCCGGCTTATGTGCAGGCTACTGTAATTAGTTTTTAATTGCTTTTCAGCTGCGGCAACTGTAGATAGTAAATAGTTGTGACGCCTTTGTCGACTGTGCTTATCCATTCGCCGCACTCCGTTTTCCGCTTTCCACTTTCCATCCGCCATTTGCCATTTCGACTTTCATTTCCACAGACATTTTTTGTTAGGGCCCCAACAGCTGTTCCAGCTCCAGCTCAATCAGCATTCACGGCTCGGCATGTTAAATATGCCACGGCATTTGGCGCTCACACAAAAAGTAATCACAAAACTTTTCCAATAAATCTATGAATATAATGAAAAACAAAAAACAAAAAAACAAAATATAAATAAGAATAAATTCTCTGCGCAACTACAATTTCAATTTGGCACATACTCTACATATCGACCGGCCTCCAGGTATTTTACATGCAATATCAAATAGTGCAACATTTCAGCTGGGAAATGGAAGCTCATAAAACTGTTTGTTTCAACAAAGTCGAATTTCAGATGCTCTAAAATATCTGTGTAGGCTCAAAAAAATCAGTAAAAATCAAATTCATTCAATTCACAATTCATAACTCTAAAAAAGTTGATAGAAAACGGTATTCAACAAAAAATTCATGGAGATAAAAATAATATTGATTATATATTTAGAACGAGCTCAAGTGACGAATTGCGTTCTTGGAATGTGAAACACTTGTTTTTCTCTCAGTGTATGCCGGCTCATCTAAATTAATATTTATTTATTATTCATGCTCGCTTTAGCTGTTGCGAATTGCATATCTAAACTACACCTTATGTGTTTTAGGGTATCAATCAACATACCTTCCGCCCTCCCATACCCTGTACTACCGTGGCATCCCCCTTGGGGTTGCCTCATGCAAATGTCAAACACATGTCGAAGGCGCAATACACGAACAAACAAAATGAAAAATTGATGAAAAACATAAATGAAAACCAGCACACGCGACGGTTACACACAAACACACCTGCAAACAATGAGTGAGCAAAATATGTCGCAGCCTCCATAAAATAACAAGCGGAATAGAAGGCACACATCTGTTCAGTCGGACGCAATCGAGAGTATAAAATCGTTCTTCTATTAATTTGCCAACAAACTGCAACGAATCAGTGACTATGTATCGATTTTAATGTTTAAAAAATTATAAAAATATTTATTTATTTTTTAAACAACAAAAAAACACCGCAAGAAAATTAAAATAAAAAGTTTAAGCCCAGAATGTTAAACTCATTTGCCACATACTAAATGGCAAAGCTGTCGGTTATGCCGAGTGTCGAAAACATTCAATTATTTACTTCAGGTTATGCCTCAAAATGTGGCGCATACGCCACATTGGATCGGCCATTATGAAACATTTAAAATTACCAGTAAATTTGTTGTTTGGCAATTGACTTCAATCGAAGGCAGGTGTCGAGCGGCATGCAAAATAAATGTGGCAAGCAGATGTTGCTATAGAGCGGCATGGCTGTGGCTTATGGCTAAATTAATGATTGCCGCAGGCTAAGAAAAATTACAAAATAAATTTGGCAAATGAATGTGCTGTAAGCTGCAGTCATTTGCCTTCACTGCACTCGAATCGGTCTTTCAGTAAGCCATCTCGAGCAGCTTAATAATAAGTAATCATAAGAGCAACAGACAACTGCAGAAAACACGTATTTTGATTTATTTAAGGAGCACACCCTGTAGTAATAGGAATGATAAAGACAGGTTGCTAAAAGAAGACCTTTTGATACCCTAAAAAAATAAAAGCTGGCTTAACAAATTTTTGAAAATATGTGTAAGTGGCTCGCAGCGCGAGCTGTGGGTGTTTTATGTTGTTTTGTATTTTTGTCTTTTATTAAATTCTTATTCTACTCGTTTTTTCAAGCATTTTAAGAGGTAACTCGAATTCGACACATTTCTGTGCATTTTTGTATTATTAATTTATATGCCGCACACGCAGCAGCGGCGCCTGTTAAACATTTCTTTTGTTTCCCAGTGAGATATCTAATTTTGAACATTTTTCAAACTCAATTACAGAGGCAGGAGCATTTGCCCTGTGGCCTCAGTGCTGGGTGTGTGGCATGAAATTTCGCCAGGTAATTGCTTGGAAATGAGATACAGTAGGATTCACAGTAAAAACTTTCCGCTTTTGGCATACTTTTGTCTCGCATTACGGCAGCGATCTAATGTAATCAAGCAGAGAGAAAGTGGGATAAGTGCCAGAGATGAGACACGCTGAAATGAGCAGTGAAGTTGCCCTAAATTAGCAGCAAACGCTCTGCAATTATGCCAACAAGTTGGCCAAAAACTTGTCGTCTTCAGCAAATGCTAATGACTGCCGAGTCAAAGTGAAAAGCGAAAGAATGTCAGCACAAAGAAAAGCAAAGAATTCCAAAAGAAAATGCCACAGGTTGACAAACACAACGTAGCACTTCTTACTTCTTACTGCTTACTGACTTTTCGCTCGCAACTCAATTGGAAGCAAAGTCTTTGCCGGAAATGGCGAAACAGCAACTCGCAATGCAAAAGCACAAGCTAAAATGGCTGCTTGTTTACTTCCGTTGTGTGTGTGCGTTTCAGTGTGTGTAAACACATTACGCATCAAGTGGGCCGCCAACAACTTGGCATTCCTTTCACAATTGTCCAGCAGCAGCAGAGGAAGGTAAGACCTAACTCTCTAAAGTATGCAGAAAGTTGTATCAAATGGAAAGATTTATGCAAACTAGAAGGACTGAATTTAAGGCCATCCACAGCTGTTGTTCGATTGAATTTAAAACTACATTTAAATAACAAAATTTAAGTAATAAGAAAACCAATTAACATTTATTTATTCTTGGTCTCCGAATTATAATGAAAGTATCATTAATAATAGGGTTTTCAACCCTAAAGGCATTATTAAATAAAAATTCAAATTAAAATTGAAATGAGTCGAAATATTAATTTTTTTTTTATAAACATATATATAACAATACATGTGTGTATATGAAAAATTATAAAAATTATTTTAAAGACAAACGATTTATCAAAATTAAAACAATAAGGAAAATGCTACAGTCGGAGGTAACCCTGGCCACTGTACTTTAATTATCACTGATATTCAAAATAAATTAAAATACTACTGCTGAAAATCTATCCGATTCTCTCTCTCTTCTCTAAATATTAAATTTCTTCTGGTCTCAAAATGCATTTATGCAAAATGAAAAATTGTTTCTCAGATATTTTCTTCACCCATAAAGATACCAAATTTTTACAAAGCGTAGCATGCGTCTTTAGTGGAGCTATTATTTCTCTGTGACCAAATAGATATTTATGCAAAAAGCCAGAATTGCAACTAAAAGCAGCCAGTTAGCAAATAATTCTACGTTTTAATATGGAGAGAACGTGTCAAAAATGTGAGAATGGCAGGAAGCACATGAAAGCAACCGCTTGCTCAACAGAATGTGCATTTCGAATACTTAGTTAAACTTAATAATTCATCAAAATGTGCAAAATATATAAAATAGACAACATTTCGGTTGCTCGTTGTTATTTCTGCCCCCTTTTTGAAGTCTTTGCTCTGTTGTTATGCACATGCTGACTTGCTACGCATTGTTTGGGCTGGCAGTTGTTTTTGTTTGAATACATGCGCTGAGCTGCAAATGTTTTCGAATACCCTGTAAAAAGAGGCTAATTAAAAGGATTGTGCATTTAAAGTACATAATAAATTTTATTTCTAATAAATATAACTGAACCCTCGCGTCATCTAATTGTGACCATCATCAAACCCATTTGCATAATACCAAATCTAGCTGCTGCAACTGAAATTCAAGCCTTTAAAATGTAAAATAATAAATATGATTCATCTCATTCATATTTATTTCAAATAAAATTTATTAAATTGAATTGAAATTGAATTTATTTATTGACATCAAAGCTGAGCAAAGGGTATTTAATAACCCATCATATCTGTCTTTTTAACAGCGCATTTCAACTTGTTTTTATGTTTTTGTTTTTTCGTTTGGAATTTGTGAGCGAATAACATAAGACACATGCAGCTGTCATTTCTGCTATGATAGCATTTGAATATATGAATAAACGAGTGCAATATTTTGGTGTTATTTGAATAGCTGAACAGACACACCACACCAGAAACAATATGGAGCTTGTGGTACATTAATTTTCATTATTATTTTGTGTCTTTGGAGTGGGTGCAAATTGAAAACGCGAAATGCTGCAATAAAATTTATTTCTTTTCGCTGTACGCAATTCAATTGTTAATCGGTTTTCGCATTTCCAATAGAGAGCACATCAATTTCATTTGTATTAGTAGCTTTTCTATTTAACTGCCTGATGCGATTATCGTCCCAAGCAACCCTTGTGAAAATACTTGAAGTCAATTCATTTGTAGATTTTGTTGTCTGTATATACACATAAAAATATTATTATATATTTGCGTTTAAATTTGGTTATTTACAAACCTTACACAATGAATAAATTTCTGTTTTTTATGTGCAATATATTGGGCAACATGATGGTTAGCCTGGAGAAGTCCATCTATCGCTGCATCAAGAATCATCGCTTGAAGATCATCTTTTTGCTGCATCCACTGTCTTTTGGACTACTTTTATTTATCGTCTTCAGCTTCGTCTACTATGAGATGATGGTGATACTACCGGACATGTTCAGCATCGATGGATACTTTTACAAATTGAATTGTGTCCTGTGTCTGTTTGTGCTGCACAACATACTGGGAAATCTGATATACTGCTGGCGCACCGATACCAGTTTTAATAGTGTGAGTAAGCGAAGTCTGGAGCTGACAATGGGCGATGCCGATAGCTGGCATCTTTGCAGCCATTGCCAGATCTTTGTGCCACCGCGTGCCTGGCACTGTCGTCTGTGCAACGCCTGCATGCTGAAGCGGGATCATCACTGCAACGTGGCAGCCAACTGCATTGGCCACAAGAATCAGCGCTACTTCATAGCGCTGCTCTTCCATCTCTCGGTTTCCAGCAGCGTCTCCTTTCTCTATAATGTGCTGCATCTGGCGATCTACAGTTTACCCACGGCTTCAATGCATATCGATGACTTTAACATAATGGGCTTTATAGCTGCCTTGAAACTTAATCCCACCGTTTTTATCGTCAACAGCAGCTTGGCCAAGGTTACGCTGATTGGCGCCATTATGGCCACCTCTCAACTCTTGCTGCAACTCTTTATGGCCGCACGTGGCAGCAGCATGTTCGAAATCTGGGATAGAACCTACGACATGGGGGCCTGGCACAATCTGCGCCTGGTCCTGGGCAAACGCATGTTCTACACCTGGATATCTCCCTTTATCAAGAGTCCATTGCCCCATGATGGCACCCGCTGGCAGCTCAAGAATCACCATCAACAGAAAGACGCCTCGGAATGCCTCAGATTTCCCGACTCACATCCAATTTAATGTCTTTGCGCACAAATACAAGTTGTATCTAGTTTTAACGCTTCATTTAATTCTGGCAATTTGTTTTCTGATTTTTGGGGCTAATTAAGTGTGAGTGCTGCCTGGTCTAGTCAGGCGGAAATGAATACAGCTAATGAAAGAACCCTTTGAGCTGCAGATGGAGATGATATTCTATGTTTAATATCAAAGTGACATCAATAACATATTTGTCTGATGGATTACGATTGCACGTAATTACTATCGTTACCAACAGGCATACCCGTTAGTATTAATTCTTAGATAAAATTTACATGGTGCAAATTTGGTGAATCAATCACATATTAATTATTTGCAGAGCAGCTAATCAATAAAAACAGTTTTTATACAAAAATCCTCCATAAACGAAAAACTCCATTTGCTGAACTTTCAATTTGAATTTACTTAAACTCAACCGATGTGCATGCGGTGTGGTTTTTTTTAAATCATTTAAGATAATAGATTTCTAAAAATAAAATTTGCATTTATAAAAATTAAATTAAGCACAAAACGCGTAAAAAAAATGTTTTTGATTGCTAAAATATGTATTCTTCGAATATGAACTCACAGAGTTATTTATGAAGTTTGGATGGAAGCTTCCCTGTTGAAATTTGCTGTCTTTTATGCCTTAATCTGCATAAAGTTTTAACCAGAATTGAATGTGGCAGAGAGTAGACAGTTTGATTAAGAACCTTCTGTCCATTACTCGACTTCCAAGCCTGACACTCCACTTCAGGCCCTGGGGCCGGCATAGCAAAGTAACTGCACCTTTTGCCACCTTTTTTGCTTTTTGCTTTATTTTTGTACACTTTTTTTTAGCCACAAGCCCAGAAAACACTTGTCAAATGTCAGTAAATTCTCCCAAAAACGCTTGAAAAATGACAACGGCAGTTTTGGGGGTTTCGACCATTCGGGATTGGATGAAGGATGAGCTGTAGAATTAATGACGCTGCATGTCACTGACAAGCCTCCAAACATCGAAAATCACATTGCTCCCACTTGGAGGTGTGAAATCTGTGCTCAACTGCTCTAAACAACATAATTGCCAAATAAAAAAGTCGTCGTGTCCATGCGGCTTTTAAGCTTTAACCATTAATCAAAATTCCGGACAAATGCTGCCTTAAAACAAAATCTAAAAATAAAATGAAATTGTGAAAAACAATAGCGACTGCTGTTTTTGCAGACTTCAACTTCCGACAACGTCGGCTATTGAAAAATGTGTTGTCAACACTTTTGGCCAATCAGCAGACAGCTCTGTTGAAAAATCATCCAAGCCTCAGCTCTCTGCTTCTTCCGCATTGGCCCAAATGGCTAAGCAGTGTTTAACTTCTATTACGCTGACCGTTAGCTCAAGTCTAAAGCAGCATCACTGAAATGGCGTGCGCTGATTGCAGCGCTGTCAATTGACAGCGACTTCCGGTTGCTGCTCAATGAGCGCGCTTCCGTTGTCCGCCGTCCGCTGTCCGCCATCTTCTGTCTGCCGTCGCTCTGCTACGTGTGCCTTTAAAGTGCACATCAATTGCTCCGTCTGCTCTGGCAGCTCTTGCAGCTAACCGCAAACCGAGAGAGCATTGAGAGCCGACAACGGCCCTCACATTAGCAGTCGAAATAATCATACGCCGCATTGTACGAAAGGTGGAAGGGGGATGGGAGGCATCTGCTGTCTGTTGTGTGTGTATTTGAATATGCCACATGCTGCACACACACAAAGGCATATCACAAATGAAAAGCAGAACTTTAAACTCAGCTCTTGGAATTGGGAACTGAGAACTGGGAACTGCGGGCCTCTGCCTGGTCAGAGGAATTACGTCCCGCTGTCTGCAGATAACTCATGAGGCATGAGGCAAGAGGCACAAGGCATGCCTGGTTGCATGCTCGGATTGCTGGTTGCCTCTTTATTTCGCTTTGGTTTCGTTTTTGCATTTTGGTTTAGAGTGCAAAATTTACCGCTAAACAGTTGCCAAGAGCGGCGACTGCACAAAGGACATGACAAACACATAAACAGAGGGGCGATGGGTAGAGGGAAAGGACATGCTGCATGCTGCTGGCTGGGATCATGGGGGTCATTGTAATCATAACGGTAATGTTGACGTTGCTGTGTGTCACAGCAGAAACACCAGAGGGGGGCAAGAGAAAGAGCGTTGAGTAGCCAAAGTAAACCAAAGCTGAAATGCATAAAAAAGCAAATTAGTCAAATAGCAAGGGTATACAGGGTATAATAATTCGAGCAATGCAAGTCAATTGTCAACTGTCCGTTATATAAACCTCATGCTCTGATTATGGATACAGATTGAGGTAGAGTTATAGATACATTTATAGCCACATTTACAGATACTTCTGTCTCAACTAACAGCTACAATTTTGGCAGACGAACAAAAGCAATTGACAGAAGTTGTTGTCTTGCTTTGCTCCGTTGCTGCTGCTGCTGCTGCTGCTATTGTTAAGCAGCTGCCACACTGCCGACTGCGCTGTTGCGTCGCTGCTGGCGTGGACAGAGCAAAAAGTGAGCAACTAAGCAGTTCGCGACAGTTTTTATGATGGTTTCGGCTTGTTTGTTTTGCAATTATTTCCCCTGTGGACTGTAAGAATAACAGCTAGCGTGGAGAGCAAATTTTAACAGTAACAGCAACAGCTGCTGTTAGTGCTTTTTAACAGTTGGCTGTTAACTCAGATGACATGTGCTCATTTCGCATTCGCTTTTGGGTTTGTTTCAACGAATTCCTTTGCAGTTTTCCTTTTGAAACTCAATATGATTTTTGCGCTACACTTAGACAAATTTGCATATGTGTTTGAATAAATTTGTGGAGCCTTTGCTTTTAAAAAGTGCGGACGGGTATGTTAAGTTTGTGTAAATAAAAAATGTGTGTATTAGACGGAAGGAAAGGTCGTGACTAGAACGATGAGCAGAGTCGATCTCTCCGTCTATCCATCTGCCTGTCCGAATAAGCACTCGTCTCGCATAGCTTATAACATTCTCCATCGATGCTACGAATCACATTACAATCGAATAAGAGACAGTGAAGATATGCAACAGACAATTTGCTAGATTTATATTATTGAAGCACAAAGTACAGGGTCTGCTACCGTTGGTTACGTCCTACTGTTCTGCTCTTTCTTGGTTATGTGTGCGCTCCTATATCTTCTGGCTTTTTACTTAGCCTGTAGTGTATATAATATCATTTCGCCCCATTTGTTGCACCTGCAAGGGCATAAGCTTCAAAGTAAATTTGGCTCATGTTTTCATACATTTGCATGTGTGTTAGTAGGATTGTGGGTGTGGGTGTGGGTGAGGGAGAGGGTGGCATGGCGTGAGAGTGTTAGGGGTGCATAAGTAGCGCCCCTTAAGTGCCTTTGCTCTGACAACCATTTTATTTGCCTGGCACTTCGCACACTTCCCACCCCAAGGCTTGCACTCAGCAGACTTCACCTCTCCCCTCTCTCAATCACACCTCTTTCCTCCTTTTCCACCCCCCACCCATATCCTCTTTGCGGTCATTTAACTGATGTTTCTATCTAACAGGAAACGCTGCTTGAACTTCTCCCGCCTTGGCTTCAATGTGGCCAGCGGCAAATGCTGAAATCGTGCGAAAAATTAAATAAATGGCCCGATTCAGTGCTCGTTGCTCCGCCTGAAACATTTTCCATTTTCGATTCTCGATTTGATTTCCCTTTTGGCTGCTGCTCCCTATTTTCCTGCATTTTATTGCCGTCTTTAATGCGATATAATTTTTGCATTGATTTGGCCTGCCTTTTGTTTGCATTTCATTCGGTTTTTACCACCTTTAAAATGTTTTCCCTGCCTTTCATAACGTCAATTTCATTCGCAATTTCCGCGACAATTAAAATTGTTTTTTTTTTCGAATGGTATTTTGCATGCGCGGCACGTCAAAAGTGTGGAGAGTGGGCTGAGGGGCAGAGCGAGGGGGGGTCTGATGAAAGTGGACCCTTTGTTCATCATAAATAAATACTGTTAATTTTTCAATTGTCCGCTGAGCGTTTAACGGCCTTGTCTGCGTGTCCTGCGGCTGCCAAAAGGACACATCAGCTGAGAGGGTCCTTTATTGAAGAGAGAGAGAGAGAGAGAGGGATGGCATGAGGGGAGGACAGAGCGGATTGGCACGTGCAAGTTACGAGATCAGCGAAAGTCGCGTTAGCGCTCACAACACGCCCAAATTGATTGACAACGGGATTGAGCATTGGGAAATGGATGCACGTACGGCCATATGGCTGGCACAATGCAAAAAAATATGTTACTCGCAAGTTTTTTCGTTATGCACTGAAAAAAAAACTATGCAATTACAGAAAGTTTCAGTACGTGAGGTAAAAAATACTAATAGTTTCGCTACTACTTTTTTATGAATTAAATCTATCTATAGTTTTGAAGTACAGTTGGAGTTTTAAAAAAAAACAACACTCTAAAATAAATAAGGCAAAGATATTTAAAGTTTGTGCATTAATTAAAATTGATGAAAATTTTTTGGTATTTTATATAAATTCTTTTTTATTTGATCCAATTTATTTTTGAACGTTTCGTTTTTGTTAGAGTTTTTGATAGGATTGTAAATCATCATGAAAAATCGATGATTTGAAAATAAAATATTGATACAAATCGCATATTATATATATTCATATTCAATACTATATTACCAATATATCGTGTGTATATATCCTAAAAAGATACTGTTTCAGCCATTCAATTTATTAAACTAAATCGATTCCAAAACGGAAATCCAGAAGAAATTTTAATTCAATGATAAGTGTATGTCATATGCTAAAGCATAGAAGCTTAGAAGCTTTGAATTATCGACCAAAGAAAGATCTTGCCACATGCTGCCTGATTTTTTGTGCAGTGTAGCTGCTTGTGTATATGCAGATATATGGTTGAGAATGGGTGTGTGTGTGTGTGTGGTACGTGGCAAAGATTGACAGACGAATGGCAACAGCGCCGGGGCCAATAAAGTTGACAGCATTCCCAGAAAGACGAACGTGACAGTTGCGAGAGTCAGGAACTGGAACTGGAACTGGTTCTGGCTGCTCCCAAAACAAAGTTCTCATGCCAGGGTTTGGACTTGGCTCGCACGTGTCCTTCAGGGCGAGACGACAAACTTGGCACCGGCGTCGCACCGGATATCAAAATGTTTTGGCAGTTTGTTAGTCAAAAAAGCTGCGACAGAAAAACAACTACGGACCGGAGCCTAATATACAAAGTATACAAAATATACTTGCCACATGCCACAAGCTGACGACCAGCAGCTGTTGCCAGTGTCTGTGTGGCACAAAGCGCTGAAGTGGAGCCATTTTAATTTTCGTCAATCTGCAGCTTGACTTCTATAAATCTGTCAGGCGCGACAGACTCGAAACTTCCGCTCCCACTCTGCTCGCTGTCCACATGCGGCAATTGGAATTTCTAATCGAAGCAAATTGAATCACATGTCCCTCTGACGCGATAAGGCGCAACGGGGAAGCGGCAAACAATGACAGCCGGAGTAACAGCAGGATATCAACCGGAAAAGGTTCCATTCCCGCTATCGAACGGCATATGAACATCGGGGTGGCAGCCAGCGAGGCATAAATCAGCTTTTGGCAAAGTGGCAGCCGAAAAAGGCCCTCAAGCCTCCAAATTGTAGCCGCAATCTTGAGCTCTGAGTTGCCAGCGAGACGAAGTTAAACGAGAAAGATAAACGATTTCCGTGCCCTTACATATTCAGTTATAAATACATATGCATATAAATGTCGGATATGGGCATACATACAGAAGCTCTTATGTAGTACATGCTGTGCACAATTATATACTTTAACATCAAATACATGTTTTGGATTCCCTCTTTTAGAAGAGACAGAGCTAAAACATTTTAGGACTTATCATATTCAATTTTAAATTACACTAAGAGCTCGCATGAGGCATACTAAGTATTATCCTCTTCTAACAAGATGACCAAATTGTCTATTGCAGATCTTCGCTATTTCTTTTCCGATATGATTGATTACAAGACTATAGATTTAAACTTGTTGCTGAGGTTTTTTTCAGGTTGAGGTATAAGAATTTCAAAACAAATGTAAACTTTTTGGCCTAGAAGAACGTAAATACCAAAAGTTGTTGTGTACAGATATAATTAATACACCCTACTATTGTTTTTTTAAAAAGCATGATCTAAAAAACTTAATTGAAAAGTCTATAAATTGGAAATTTAACATTTCAATATTCTGTTTAATAAATTGTTTATCAGCTTGCTACAAAAGCAAGTACTTTCCATACTGTAGCTTAAATGAATTTGTTAGTTTCGAAAACTCTTAGTTTAAGTGCCTGGTTTAATACTTATCCGCACTTAAATTCCAATTGAGTTGTAAAATGTTGTGTATGTTGATAATAAATCAATGGGATTACCGCCACACAATCAACGCTTGTTAAGCCGCAACCCGACGCTGGGCTTTAAGCCATTAAATTATTGCAATTGTTGGCAATGGAAATTAGTTTGGCATTGGCCAAATAAATATTATTAATGCGCGAAACAAAAGCAGTGCAAAAAGCAACAGCATTTTAAATGCAGTGTAATCAATTTAAATTAGAAAATAATTCTGGTTTCAATTTTGTGGCCACTTTATTTGCCAGTTGCAATTGTCGTAATTAATAAAAGTGCACAGAGAGAGAGAAAGAGGCTCTTAAATACTCTCTCTCTCCCTTTCGCTATCTTTGGCCTAAGTATTGGTTAAGTGGAGACAGGCAAAGAGACAGATCTGCCCTTGTAATGCTCGTAATTTGTATCCAGTGTTGTTTTTTGGTAGACTGAAATTAATTTACGAGGTGAAACTTATTTGCGCAGGACCCTGGCAACCCTTTTGCGCTCCGTCAGCCCGAGTCCATTGAAGCGTTTAAATTGCTGTCAACAAAAGGCAAACAAATAAATAAAACCCAAAGGCACTTCAGTGTGGGCGGGGATGTGGAAGGGGAGGGAGTTGGGGGAGGGGTGCCACGCACAACAAATGTGTCTACAAATGTCGCAAGGAGTGAGCAACTCCCCATTCCCCTAAACCAGCGCGTCCCCCCATCAAATGACCCATGGCAACCAGCACGAAACGTGCGCCAAGGCCAAATGATTAACACGTCGCCAGTGCACATTGGTTGAAAACGCTAATTTCTTAGCATAAAATAAAATAATAAAACTAGAAAGCAGCAAGTGGTGGGATTGACCGTATTTGTAAATAGAATAAAAGGGACAAATGCCATCGCCTATATTGGGATACATTGAAATAAAAAACTATAAGTCGAAAAACAAATTTTTGCAGATTTTTTTTAATAATTATTCTAAATAGTTTTGACAATCCTCGTTTTAAAATGGTATAAATCGTTTTAAACTGTGGAAAAACATTGCCTTGATATTATTTAAAAAAAAAAGGAAATATGCGCTTTTGGGTATGCAACAAAAAAATTTGCCCCGATTTGTATGGGCGTTCATAAAAAGTATCATTGTATATTATTGAAGAAAAATTGATTATCCACATACTACTTTCTTGATACAAGTTGATAGAATACTATATTTGTTTTGCTTCATTTTTAAGCATTCATTATTTTAAGCATAACTTAATTTTGATTTTATGCAAAAAACTAGCCATTTCGACCAGTGTGCAGTGTCATGGCTGAGAGTCGGATTGCGTTTTAGTTTCTGGCCTCAGCTGCTTAAGATAACCCGAAAATATGCAGAGTCGACCGCAGGACGTAAGGCGGCATCGCTTTAATTATTATTATAGTTTGGCCAGCTTCCACAGCCAGTCAACAAATCAGATAGAAATCTTCAAGTTGGAGCACGCACCACAGCATCTACCTGATGATGGCCCTGACGATGACGATGACGTGGCAGGCACACAAATGGCTACCAAAATTTGCACAAAACCAAAAAAAAAAAAACAAACAAAAGCAAAAGACGAAGCAACGCCATGGGCCAAATAGCTTGAAATGGCATTGGGCAGGTGGCATACTGTAAAGCAAGGCTTTGGCTATAAATAGCTAAGCTGCCTGTGCATGCAAATGGCCGATAGTTGGGGAAAATGGCGGCTAGTTCTGCCTGTCATCATTTATAATGCATTCAAAAGCCACAGATAGATACAGTTTGAGTGTTCATGCAGATAGAGATGGAAATGGAAATGGAAATATAGAAGGATATCGAGTACAGATGGGTACAAAAAAAATTTGTACATTAGTCGGAAAAAATACATATATAAGAAACTATTTTAAACCTTTTGGCGAACATCAATCTTAGCAAATACTTTTTATTTCAGAGTAGGAATATTTTTTATATTGAACCTAGAATATTTTTCATTTCACATCTACACCAAAAGTGTGTTTATAGCTTATCACATGCAAGTTGCAATAACAAATTTACAAAAATTACTATTAGCTGAATTTATTAGCTATTATTTATTATTTATTATTATTTAAATAAATATTTTAGATTCAATAGCAAACAAAATAGAAGGCAAATTTTTATTGCATACCCAAAGGGTGAGATTTTGCATATTTCCTATTGAGAATAGATATTTTGTAAAATAGTTTAAATGTTCTAAAACAAACAAATTGCATTTAAATTAAATTATTTGGGTTGTATAGAATATTAATTTTTCTGACAGAATATATTTCTGAATTTTCTACAATTTGTAAAATATTTCCAAAAATTTTTTTTTTATTACAGTTTTTATTTCCAGTAAATCTTTTAGCTTTAATTTTAATTTGTTACTTAATTTCAATTTGTATTTTAATTTTATTTGGCGAGATGAAATAAATAAATAAAGCAACGATATTTTCAAACATCTTAATGTTTTTATATTCCACATAATAACGATGAAAGAATCTGTCTAAAAAATGTAATATTTATATATCAGATGCAAATACAACATAGCAACTTATCCGTCAAATTGAGTGCCAGCAGAGCGTAATCTGCTGTTGATCCTTTATAAATACTTGAAAGCGAAAGGCGACGGGTAAATTCTTTTTTGGACAACAGCAGCTGTTGCTGATGCTGATGCTGATGCTGTCCCTGTTGGTCAAAAGGCCGAGCAGAGGCAAACCGAAACACGGGTGACATAATCAAATCAATAATTTATGAGTTCACTTTGCTCTAAGCGGATTTACGTCGCCTGCACTTCCAGCAGCAGCATTATCCCCCAGCAGGGGCGGGGCACGGGGCAAAAGGGGCAGCAAAGTTTTTGCAAGCGAAACTGAAAACAAAACTGAAACCGAAACTGAAACAGAAACTGAAACTGATATCAATTAGGTGGAAAGTGATAAGTTGCTTAACTGTCGACACGACTGTCGTCTGTCAGTTGTTTGTCCAACTTTCAACAGGCAGCGGAAGTGCAAGGGGCAGGGGCAGGGGCAGATAGCATATTGATGTGTGCTGGTGGAAGGGGGGAGCACACTGTTAACAGCGCGCACGCTCCACACGCTGTGGAAGCCGTTCGCTCTGTGGATGATAATGCTCGTTACTAATGCGGCTCAGCGATGCGTGGCATCTGCTTGCTGGCAGCAGCGAGGGGAGTGGAGTGAGGCAGCCAACAACAGACGCTTAACAGCAACCCTCAAAAAGACACACACACAGACAACAGTCGCTGCTCGCAGTCCACAGGGGAAATAATTGCAAAACAAACAAGCCGAAACCATCATAAAAACTGTCGCGAGCTGCTTAGTTGCTCACTTTTTGCTCTGTCCACGCCAGCAGCGACGCAGCAGCGACGCAACGGCGCAGTCGGCAGTGTGGCAGCTGCTTAACAATAGCAGCAACAGCAGCAGCAGCAACGGAGCAAAGCAAGACAACAACTTCTGTCAATTGCTTTTGTTTGTCTGCCAAAACTGTAGCTGTTAGTTGAGATAGAAGTATCTGTAAATGTGGCTATAAATGTATCTATAACTCTACCTCAATCTGTATCCATAATCAGAGCATGAGGTTTATATAACGGACAGTTGACAATTGACTTGCATTGCTCGAATTATTATACCCTGTATACCCTTGCTATTTGACTAATTTGCTTTTTTATGCATTTCAGTTTTGGTTTACTTTGGCTACTCAACGCTCTTTCTCTTTCCCCCTCTGCTCTTTCTGCTGTGACACACAGCAACGTCAACATTACCGTTATGATTACAATGACCCCCATGATCCCAGCCAGCAGCATGCAGCATGGCCTTCCCCTCGTCCCCTCGTCTCATCGTGTGTTTGTCATGTCGTTTGTGCAGTCGCCGCTCTTGGCAACTGTTTAGCGGTAAATTTTGCACTCTAAACCAAAATGCAAAAACGAAACCAAAGCGAAATAAAGAGGCAACCAGCAATCCGAGCATGCAACCAGGCATGCCTTGTGCCTCTTGCCTCATGCCTCATGAGTTATCTGCAGACAGCGGGACGTAATTCCTCTGACCAGGCAGAGGCCCGCAGTTCCCAGTTCCCAATTCCAAGAGCTGAGTTTAAAGTTCTGCTTTTCATTTGTGATATGCCTTTGTGTGTGTGCAGCATGTGGACGGCATATTCAAATACACACACAACAGACAGCAGATGCCTCCCATCCCCCTTCCACCTTTCGTACAATGCGGCGTATGATTATTTCGACTGCTAATGTGAGGGCCGTTGTCGGCTCTCAATGCTCTCTCGGTTTGCGGTTAGCTGCAAGAGCTGCCGGAGCAGACGGAGCAATTGATGTGCACTTTAAAGGCACACGTAGCAGAGCGACGGTAGACAGAAGATGGCGGACAGCGGACAGCGGACAACGGAAGCGCGCTCATTGAGCAGCAACCGGAAGTCGCTGTCAATTGGCAGCGCTGCAATCAGCGCACGCCATTTCGAAGCTTCTTCTTTAGCCATCGGTTATTGTGCGGAAAGGAAGCTAAATGCCGTCGGTGCTGAAGGTGGGGAAACGGTAGTTGAAGGAGTCAAATGTCCTGCTGATTGGCCAAAAAGTGTTGACAAGGCATTTCTCAATTTCTCGAATGGTAGACTGCAGAATAAATACTCGCAAAGCGAATCATTGGCGTCTGTTAATGTTTCAATATATCATGGCAGCGCTTTAGGCTCTGGCCTCAATATGTTGATTAATGGCAGCTCTTTAAGCCGTGGGCGTATTTTGTTTATTGTGCGATGACACAAGCAATTTACCATTTATTATAACATGCTTCCTTAGGCACTTTATTGCGATAAGGAACCTGAAGTGCTTAGTAGACTTTGTTAAAAGAATATCCTGAATGAGCATATTAATTTTGTATTTTTCGTAAAAGGCAAAAATTATTATGTTTATTGAAATTAATTCATTCAATATTTAAATAAATAAATTAAATACTTAAAATATGATAGCATAAACGTAAAATGCATTTTATTTATATTTTACATTTATATTTAAGTTTGGTGAATTTGCATTTATATTATTTTTCATATCTTATAAGATTTCAATTTAATTTTATATTATTTTTAAATTGTTTACATAGTTTTATATTTTATTTTCTAGATATAATTTTAAATGAATTTAATTTTACAATTTTAATAAATTTTGTATAGGGCAATTTAATTATTATTTTTTATTTATTCGGTAAATACTTACCGCTGTGAATTATTTTTATTACTAGTTTTACTTTAGGTTTTCCGTCTAAACCCCAAGCTCGAGTTATATATAAAAAATATTTCAAATATGCCATAAAGTTGTCATAATATTTGCAGCTGGCTAAATCAACTCATGCCGAATTAACTTGAACAAACACACACAACACGTTGCAAATCTCAGGCAGAAAGAGTTAAACTGCCAGAAACCTTTTTGCAAAAATTCATCATACGCCGCATTGGCCGCAGTTGGCTGCCGATAGATGGCGTAAGGAGGAGAGGAAGGCAGCCAAGGGGCAAGCAATCCCCGCATGGCGGCGGTTGCCGTTGGCTCGGAATGCCAGGCATGTGGCTGTGGCATGTGAGGCAGCATCGCCATATTTGGGGGCACAGCAGGCCGCAGACGGTACACGCAACAACAGTTGAGTTGTATTTGTAGTTGTAGTTGTAGTTGTATTTATAGATGTAGTTGTAGTTGTAGTTGTAGTCGTTGCTGTTGTATTCGTTCCTGTTCTTAGTTTCTGCTGGCTTTTTTCGTGCACAATTGGCGCGATTTATAGTAGCGAATATTTTATGCCGCTTATTGAAATGCAGGCAGGCCGACCAGCATTCAGGCCAACCCCTTCTGTGGCAGCGCCCAGCTGCCACGCCCCCCACACTATTTGGGCAAACATAAGCAGCAAGCACCGTTTGGCCAGCGGGCAATACAAATACCAGCAAACACTACGCTCAGCAGCAATTTTCCATGCACAGAGAGAAAAAATCAAGCATTTTGTGCTTGAAACTGTACTGGAAACAAAGATTTTTTTAATCTGTAATTATTAAAATTATGAGTAGAATGATGAAAAAAAAATTTATGGGTATTAATAATTTAGTAAAATATATTACAAACTCGGGGAGAAGCAACCAGAACCTTCCTTGATTTTGATGGATTATATCAATACGAAAAATGCCTTCCAAAATTCGTACGTTTCGTACTTGTTATTTCTTAATTTAAGTAAAATCTTACGTACATTCTAAGCCAAAAAAATAATTCTTGTTTCAAGCAATAAAAACTTAAATTATACTTACTCTTAATTTAAATAAGCAGTATCTATGGAGATAAAAATTAATTTTGAAAGGATAAATTATCATAATCAATTACGACAATTTATTCGATATTATGCGATTTAACAAATTAAAAAATAAAATTTAAACTAAAATTTTGAAAATTTAATTTTTCCTGATCCTTTATTTAAAATTTAAAATTTTCAATAATTCTATAAAATTAAATTTTCAATAATTCATTTTTCAATATTTAAAAATTTGAAAATTCTTTTAGTTAATGCATGCAAATTAAATCTTAGCACACTATTTTTCTCTCTGTGTACAATCTTTTGCCCTGCAGCAACCGCAACGCCTTCTGCTGCTGCGTCTTCAGACTTAGTCCGCTGCTGTTGGCTCGTGCACTCTTTTTGGCTGCCACACTATAAATATAACATTAATTTTTATGCTTTCATATTTAGCAACGCTTCAGTAAACACACACACACACACACACACACACATAGACACACACACATACAAACAGACTTACCAAGGGGCATCGCGCTGCCTTATTGCTGTAGTTAGATAGAGCCATTGAATGACGTTTATGAGCGATATCGCTAACGCTAACGCCAGCGTCGACGTCGACGTCGGCAGCAGCGTCAGCGTTCGCGTCGCTGTTGCCGCCATGTTGTCTGTAAGTGCGGCCATACACTTGCGACTGTTAACGGTTAACAGCGTGCTGTTAATGGCAGCATCCACAACTGTTAGCGCGCTGCCGGCTGCGACGTCAGCGACGACTGCGTCGCATTGTGTTGTCGCTTCTTCTATTGTCATTTGGCACATGTGAAATTTACCGTTACTTCTTGGCCGGCGCTTCATTCATTCAATCGCTGTTTACTTTTCGCTTGTGACCTGTGCGGCATAACGGTTATTTAACAAATCACTTACAGTTAATATTGCCATTAAGCGTACAATGGCCTCAGCGCGCGCTGTTGTTGTTCTTTCGAAGCAGCGGGAAATTAAAATATGTAAATAAAAGTGTCTTAAGCTATCGCCATTTTGTAAAGCTATCGAATGTATATATAAAACTATCGCTATCGAACATCAAAAAATTACTGTGTATGAAAAAAATAAAAATCTGAATTGATTTGCAAGATCTGTTAACTATAAAGACTGCTAACATGCCGATCGATTTATCGATAAATAAATAAAAAAAAAAAAAAACAAAATACGTAAAAATTATAAATCAATAAATAAATGTCTAGACCAGATAACAATTTAATCAAGTTGCTCGGGAATTCATTAAAAATCAGAACGATCTTGGCGCTTGCGACCTATCTAAACTAAAATACGATATACAAAAAATTAAATTAAATTAAGTCTAAAATTTAGTACTTACATTCAGTGTAATAAATTATCTAACGAAACTAAATGATCATTACTTATACCTTCTATAAATATCGTGACTAATGGCTAAATAAAAATTCTCACAAATTGAAAACAGCTTTCAATTTGCTAATCGAAAACATCAGATGATTGCCAGATAGTGACTTTAAGTAGTGGGAACTTATATACTACCTAGAGTACATCTTCAATATTGATATCGGTTGTAGCCCCCATACACTCAGCGAAAAAACGAACCTATTTTAATATTCAACAAGAAATGAAACGAAAGCTTAAATAATATTATGCTACAAAAATTCGACAAAAATATCTTCAAATTAAATTATAATAATTTTTTAATTTTTATTAGACTATCTACTTTAAAAAGGAATGACTGCTGTTTTTTTTTAGTGTAACTTCCGTTTGAAATACATGCATTTGTTACGTGCTTGACTTTGTTGACGTTTCATGAGTTTTTCATTTCAAACTGCAGCCTATCGATAGCCAGATGATATGATTAACAATCTATCTGTCGATGGATGTCATTTACAATCAGTAGATAACCCTCGATGCCTGTGAAAGACAAACCTCACGAACCCCCCTCTCCCTGCTTGCTCTCAATCACATTCGCACTCGACCAAAAACGGTATCAATGGGGTGGGATTTCAACTTGAACACACGTCCAGAGCGATAAACTGCAGTTAGCTGAAGTACTAAATAGTTGATGGAGTGTGGGGAGGGGTGGGAGGCGGGCAAATCATTAATTAAACTGCACGCGATTTGAGTGCGATTTTTGACGCCTGCAATTAGAAATGCCTGCGAATTTGAAAACTAAGCACTGAGAGAAATGGTGGGGGCAGTTGGGCAAGCTGTCAGCAGCAAACGTGTGCTTCAAATATGATTTAGCACACGGAAAATCATAAATTATGCGCCTCGAGTGCCGCGACAAATGCAGATGACGATGGTCATGATAATGATGATGATATTTGACGGTATTCGCATGGATATGGATATTATCGCCATAATACCTTTTTTGTTTGCTGGCTCTCAATCAGGCAATTTCATACTTCAGCCTCTTATCAATTGTCCGACGTCACAGATTAGTTTTCAGTTTAGCATTTCAATTGGAATTGGCCAAATTCAAGGCGACTTTCAATGCTAATCATTTGAGCAGAGTTCAGTTCACGTCGGTCTTCGCTAGGCATCGCATCGAAATCCAAAATCCCCGAACGGAAATCCATGGATCATACTTATATCGAACTAGTCTAAAATTATCCACGGCCAGTGGAGATTTAATTTAAAATATCAATTAAAACAGGCACGCGTTTTAGAGTGTTTGCAGATATTAAATATAATATCAGTTGATATCGACTTATCGTTTTACCATGCATTGGATTGATTTGATTTCTCTAGTGTTTTGTTGTGTGCCATTTTGGAGCTCTCAAGGTTCGTATTACGACTGCTTGGGTTATTGACATTTAAGTATTGTGCAATATCTAAAAAGCAATCTACGAAATATAAATCAATCAAGGGCTTTGATTGCACTATTTTATTTATGAGCTTGCAATATTTTGCAATACTTGCTTTATCTACTGTAATATTCATTTATACTCTAACTAAACTCGAGTTAATTGTGGAAAAGTAAATATTCTTTATTCCTTGGTAAAAATAAAGCAGTGAGGATGGAGACCCTGTAATAATAATGTGGTTTTTGGTCTTCAAAACAAGAAACATATTTCATTCAAAAATCACAATTGTTAAAACCGTATATCAATATTGGAGGTTAAATGAATAATTTTCATATATTTCATATATGATCAAAATTTAGGCTTGAACTAAAATGAATTTTTTTCAATCGTTTAAGATCAACATTAATAAATTGTATTATTCAAACATTACATTTCTGTTTCAACTCCAGCTCGATTTAAAATTAAATATATTAAATATAACTAAGCAGGAAGCGTGACATGAGTGGAATGTCCAATTAATGCTTACAATAATCAATAGCTTATCTCTTATTTATATTTTTAATAATATTATCTATTGACTATAAACGAGACTGGCGTTTAATTCAATTGCAAATCAATTGCACGGCACTCGCCATGCCTTATCGGCACTTCATTCATAATTTTGATAACTTTGCAAACTACGTCAAATAATTTTATTAATAGACTGTTTTTTATCGACTAAATATATGATAAAAATAGACTAATAGTTTGTTAACATCTGATATTTAAATATATATTTAGTTTGTTTTTGACTTTCCCGCCAAGAAAAAGTTTTTCTTCTTGTTAAAATTGGCAATACGGACAGGGCAACTCTGACTGGGAACAGTTGGTTGTACTCACCTTATGCCGCAAACTCACCACGAGAAACTTAAGAGATCGTGAGATACAGCGCAAGAGAGTGAGAGGATGCGATCAAGAGCGAGTGCGATGGCGATCGTTCCATTTCATTCCATTTCGTTCCGTTTGCACCGATTCTTGACGCCTCTGATAAGCCCACTTGGAGGCGCAACTATTAAGCAGCAAACAGCATGCGCAGCTCGCTCGCGATACGATCGCAGAGCAATTTGTGATGTGTGCGGTGGGGGAGTGGTGAGTGATGGGCGGGGGCAGGTGCACAGACAGAGAGAGAGAGAGAGAGGTGAAGAGATTGGCTGAAAAAATTCGCTTAAAGTGCTGGCGAATTCTCAAGGCGTGTTCAGTTGAAAGACGCGCGTTGCACGAGACGGACAGCGTTTTTGATCTGTCTGATGTTATATGCAAAAATCGATTAGGAATCGAGAAAAACACAGAGACTTCTTACTATATGCTATCAGCAATAAAAAGTGTAAATAAAGCAACAATTTAACAAATATTTACACTGTAATTACAACTACCGTAAGCACGTGTGAAGCGCTGGAAAATTTCTATAAAAAATGCTGCCTTGAAAAAATGCGCAATTTGCATTTTTGATAAGAAAAACGTCGCGTGTTTTGTTTATCTGTTAGCGGCTTTTATCAACAGCCGAAACGCGTGCCAGCAATATGGGAAAATTTAATTAATAGATAGATAAAAAAATGAAATAAAATCAAGTTCTCGTGGCAATAATTGTTATCGCGTTGTTGATTTTTTCAATCTTCTTCTGCAATTGAAATTTGAATTTGAATTTTTTTTTGCTACGTCAACAGAAACTTTTGTTTTTATTTTTTGTTTTCACCTTATTTCTCGGCGTGTTGTTTTCAATTTTGCTTTCTCGTTGTCTCTTGTGCGTGTGGATCGTACGATGTTTGTTTTTTACGCTTTAACCAGTTTGCGTTTATTTTTGTTGCATTTTTTTTCGGCTGCTTTTTTCGGCGGCTTTTTTCGGCGATTTTGTTTACGCGCGCGTTTTTAGTCGCCTCGATTTTAGACGCGTTCGCATGTAGGTGTATGTGTGCACTGTGTATATATGTGTATATATCTCTCTATATCTGTCTATATATATATATATGTATAGATTTTGGCAAGACCATTCAATGTTGTTGCCGCGCATATTTACTATTTTTAAGCAGCAAAACGCCTGATGTCTGGCAGATTAGATAATGTCATCCAAATGAATTTTTTGCTTCACTTCAACAGGCAAAATATATGCTAGGGTTGGCTAAAATAGGGAGTACAAAAAACTAATACTTCAAGAATTAAAAAATATCTAATTGCCATATTTTATATATTACGATATATTAAATATCATTTTGATATTTTTTCAAACCGGTAAAAATCATCAATACGATGTTTTTAAATTGTTTGACAACCCCAATTTATGCTATTAACAGCCAAAAATATAAACTGTAATAAAATTCTCAATTAATTGAAATACGCAAGAAATAGAAATATAAAGGAAAACTCTATAAACGCTAGTTAAGTGCAAAACAATATCAAATCCAGACGAAACATCGTACCATGGCCATAGAGTTGCGCTCTACGAGCACTCTCAGTGATAACAAAACAACAACAACAATTGCAACAACAGCTACAACAACAACCAATAATAATACTGCAACAACAACTCGGTACAACAACTATCAACAGCTGTTCAGTTGCGTCTGCGCCAATGCAAATCTTTTGATCTTCACATTTGTCTTGACGCTGGGCAAATGTTGCAGTGCCACGCCCATTGCCACAGCAGCGCCCCCAACAGCCGATCAACAGCAACAATTGCTGCTGCCGCCCACGACAACAGGTGGCGCCAGCCTCAGCAAACTACTCGATGGCAACGGCCTGCTCAACATGGACTTTAATTTCCTGAATGTGTCCGGAAAGATTGGCACTTCGCTGGATATAGGTGAGGAAACATGCACAAAAAAGTGGCCTTAGAGTGAGAAAGAGAAAGAAGTTCATCACACAGAGTGAGCTTGATAGAGTAAAAGGGAAAAGTGTAGATACAGAGGGAGGGAAGAAAAAATTGGAAGTGCAAATAGTATATATAGATCTTGATCAGTGTGGCATTAATTATCTTTTTTTCGATAGAAATTTCAGGCAGAGAGGGATAGAGAAATAGAGATGAAGGAATTATGATAGAGCCCGTAAGTACGAGGCTGATCAGTCCAACTGCACCCATCTAAAACCTAGGATATTGTTCCTTTAATAACTTTCGTGTATATTAATCGATTTCAATGCGCTTTTCAAAATAGATAAATAACAAAGCTAACTTCTGAAATAAAAGTTAAATTTCCGGTGTTTGCATTTTTCTTTTGGGGATTTATATCATTGCTTAGCGATTGATAACAATATATGGGTATATTTGGCTAGCCTAGATGATTTGCTGCTTTATGACAGTTTTTGTAGCTCTTTTTATTCTGTCTATTAGTCTGTATTACTTTGAGCCTATTTCCGAGCCGTAAATTTAAAATCAGACCACCTGCCGGCGTATTTGAGATTATCTTATCGCTGTCGACTTTTATGATTTGTTTTTATTGCATTTTCGCAGGGATTTAGCAATTGATTTTTTATAGTATATGCTGGATTTATTCAATCAGGTTGGTATGGCTACCTTGTGGAAGGTCATTGCAAGCCAATCAAAAAAAAAGCAGCAAATTCAAAAAGTTACTGGCACAGGATTATGGGATTTCTGTAAGACTTGCTAGAAATATGCTGTGAAAACTTTTAGCTTATTCCAAAAAAAAAAGAAAAAATATATGCAAATTATTTTATTTATTTACCTTTTATTTGGCTTATATTTATGGCAGAAAGGAAAGCTAATCTATATTTAAATTTTGCAAAAATAAATTTAGGAAAACAAGAGTTAAGTTTCGGACTTTGCTCAAACGATTTGAAACTCGTAAATAAAATTCTTGACATATATCCAAAACGCGCATTTCAGAGATGTTTACCCACTCTAAGAACCAGCAAAAAGATACGTATTTAACCAAAATAAATGAACGCCATTGACGTACCACATGGCGCTGAATTCGCGTATAAAATGGACCGTGTCATACCTATGGCTTGCAATTTGTATTTTAGCTATATTAAAAATATTAAAAATATACTTATATAAACAACAGCTGAATGCAGGTGAAAAGCTCATGCCAGAATTCGTTAAAATTTATTAATAATTTTAATTTAAATTTAAATCGTATGCAGATGTGGTAAAAGGTACAATGTTAATTAAGTCCGCAATCGTATGCACTCATTGCTATGGATCATAAAAAATATTCATTAAAAATGTATAGAAATATCTTTAGCTATATATGATTATATATTTTAGTATTTAGCAGACGAGCCCCTTAAAATTCTATAGTATATTCTTAGCGGCTAAGTTCAGCCATAGCACATTTGTTAACATATTCCGCATTACATGCTGATTTATTGCTCCGTTCATTTTGATTTTCTATACTTCTATGAGAAATGTTAACACTTGGCTAGAAATATCACAAAAAATTAACATTTACTTCGTAGAGACCTGATGCAAGGTCGTCAACAGCAAAAAAGTAAAATAAAAATCTGTCTCTTTTGCTTTATTTAATTTTATTTTATTTGTAGACCCTGTACTTTACAAAAGTACAAAAGGGTTTATTGGGTTTATGGAAATACAAAAGTGGTAACACGAAGAAGGAGGCGTTTTAGACCCCTATAGTATTCTTAATCGTTACTGTTAATAACACTGCGGTCGGATAAGAAACAGCGAAGATATGCAACAGACGATTTGTTCGACTTGATAAAGACAGTGATTATTGAAAAACAAAGAACAGAGTCTCCTACTTTCGATTACGTCCGACTGATCTGCTCCGCCCTTACTGGTTTTTTTTTAAATTTACTTGCCTCATTTGTTGTTCATGCTTTTTCATGCTATTTCGTTTTTAATTTATTCACACTGCCAAGAGATTTCTTCTAGCATTATATACTATAGCACAACTAGTTTGCACCAAAGCCAACAACAACATACACAGATGATAAATGGTGAGGGGGCGTGTGAGTTGAGCCCCCATCAAATGAACTTATATAAAGCAAGAAAATGACGCCTGTCGCCTTTAATTGTTTTGTTTTTGCACGAGGTACACTAGAACATCAACAACAACAATCTTCAATTAATACAATTTGTCAGTGGGCGGTGAGCAAAAGTGGGCGTGTACGCTTGTGCTCTTGTAATATGCCAGTACTTTCTAGTTGACTCTCAGGTTGATGATCAGTTCCCATGGCAGCTCCAGACATAATCGCAATTATTAGCTAATTGCCATTGACATTCAACTTGAATTTAACACTTGATGGCGATAAGCTCAGTATTATAACATTTTTAATGTTAATTTGAAACTCATACAACTGATTACAAAAATACAATATATACTTATACTATATAGGAATTTTTCCCAGCACTTGAAGCGAGTATTAATCATTTTTAGCTGTTGATTTATTGTTGTTATCGAAAAGTTTTCCATCTACACTTACTCACAAATTTTATGCTACGCAATTAGTCCAAGATTTATATAGTCTAGGCAATAGACTTATGCAGATACCAAGATAGTGCTTATCGGGGCGTGTCTGGCATTGTAGACGCCTTATCATCTGCGTATTACGGGAATTAGTGGCTAATCAAAATTAGTCTGAAATTAGTAAATACCCAGTAGCGTAGTATAGCAATTTTGTTTTAGCAGCTAGTTAAGATTAGTTTTAATTAAATACCCTGTAAAAATATTATTTATAATTTGTATTAAAATTAATAACTTATCAGCAAAATTAATCTCAATTTATATAAATAACAAAATGTATATTTTATTATTATAAAAAAAATTAATAATAAAGATAAAAAATAAACAAAAATATTTAATGAAAAAAGATTTTGATCAACAACCATAGCAAAAAGAACAAATATATCAAATAATAGAGTTGAAATTTAATTATTTGAATAAAGTTCTCTTTACTTTTCCGTTTGTTTTGGCTTTTTAATTGCTTTTTTCTTGTTCTTTAAGCATTGATATCTATTAAATTAACCTTCGCTTATTTAATTACAAACTGATTTAGAGTGAAGAAAATCAACACCACAAGTTGATTGTTTATTTCATTCGTATGGCTGAACAAATAGTTATTTAGCTCTTAATCCAACCAGTTTTAAAGTTGAACAAGTTTCAGTTGAGACTGCGATAACATTCGATATGCTAATAGATTTGTTTAAAATAGATAAACGCTGTGGAGTCATCAAAAGCAGAAACGGTGTTATACAAAAATTAAATATTTGTTCGCCTCATCCAAGGGTTAAATATTGTATAAATGGTATAATAATCAAAGTACAAAAAATGTTTAAACAATTTGTAAATTGCTGCTTTGATAGATGCCCTAAAACTTGTGCATATTTTCTGCGCAGTAAAAAATTTACATGTATTAATTTTGCTGTCAACGGTCATAATTGAAAACAATTCGCAGTCTGAGCGGTTGGGTGACACGCATAAAATTGATTTGACCCTATTGATTGACGGCCATTCGAATATATTCGAGATACTCCCAGTCCCAGTCCCAGTCCCGATCTCGTTCCCGTTTCAATTTCAATTTCAATTACAACAATTATAAGCGAAATGTAAAACTGGGAAAGGGGAAAAATGCAGATAGATATGCGCTTGTTAAATTATTTATGCAAAAGTTTTTGATTAAACGAATATATTTTCATGTGGGAATTGCGCATTGAAGTTCGCTCTTGTATCTGGCTGTCAACTGCAGCGACAGCCAAACTGACCAGAGAAAAACCCTTCTCAAAATTGTTGTGGTTCTCTGTGTTTAAATTTTGGATTTGGGTTTGGGTTTGGGCTTGGACTTGTTTGTGTATGAACCGAACCTATGCCTATTGGCAATCCATAACTTCTTCACTTGTCACATTTTCTATTATGCATCGAGGGATGTTGACATTTTGTGTGGGTCCTGTTTTATTTCTATTATATTATCGATATACTTTGTATGTACACTGTAAAAAATTAAGAAAAAAAATTAACATGTTTAAAAAATATTATAAATAACAAATCAAACAAATAAATAATAATTCTTAAGTATTTGTTATAAAATGATATTTTTACCATATTGGAAAGCATTTGAATATAAAAACAATTTATTTAAAACTTTTTTTTGCGGCTTATTTTGTCTTATTTTGACTAACAAAAAATTATAAAAAATTATTCATAAAGTTATTTGGGCTGTCCGATTTTTACAAATTTTGTTCAGTGTAGTTGTGAAGTCTCCTAGAGAGAGGCAGCCTCAAGTTGGAAACGGAAGTTGGAAATTTGTCAAGCTCTCTTGGGCCGCCACCGTCAAAGTTTTTGCGGCGTTCAACGCCATTTTGTTTGTGTTATGTGTGCGTGTGTGAACGTGTGTGTATGTGTGTTGTTGTGCGTCTTATTTGAAGGCATTTTTGTTGATTAAAACCCCATGACGAAGGCAGCTGCCGCCATTACATTATGCTTGTATTGTATGCAAATGATTTGAGCAAGCAAACACACTCTTACACACACAGCAACACTCACCCACACACACACACACACACACACACACACACACACACACACATAAAGACAGGCATAAAGACATGTGTGTCTGTTCTTGATTGTTTTGAAGTTTTTAAGCCCTAATCAATTTGGGCTTTGGTGCCACCTACAAAACGCCACCCGGCCTCTGTCTCTCTTATAATTTTGATGCGTTTTTTGTTGCTTTTTTTGTTTTTAGCGTATGGTTCGGTTTCATTTTAATTTTGTATAATGAGAAAACTTTTCAGCAGCTACAACAATAACATAATTAGCTGTAACCATTTTTCCCTCTCTAATTACAGCTCAGAATTTGCTGTCAAAGTGCGATGAGAAGCAATTCCAATGCCAGAATGGCGATTGCATACCCATACGTTTCGTGTGCGACAAGGAATTCGACTGCAAGGATCACAGCGATGAGATGGTGCCAGAGTGCAAATTTCGCGGTAAGTTGTTGCATACTTTTAGGCAGCGCGCTTAAAACGCGCGCTCGCGCTGCGCCACAGTGGCGTCCATCAAATTGAGCAATGTGCTGCGAATCAATCAACATGCGAAACTAGTTTGCCACTATTTATAAATGGCTGGAAGGGGGGCAGCTGGGGCATGCGGCAGTTGCAGCTCCAGTTGCAGTTGCAGTTGCACTGTCTGCCAACTGACCAAAAACTGTGCCAGGGCAGTGTGCTCATTAAGTCGCTAAATATCGTCCGTCTGTAAATGCAACGCAATTTGATTTGTTGTCCGTCCGTTGTCCGTTGTCTGTTTGTCCGTTGTCTGTTGTCTGTTGTCTGTATGTCCGTTGTCTGCTGCGCTGACTGTGGCATGCAACGTTGTTGCATCAGCAAAAATTTATCAACGTTGCACGAGACTTTTGCGTCGCGAGTCGACATCAAAAAAGGAAACTATGGTGAGGTCATCTGCTTTATTTTATCACTTTATTTGTGTCACTCGCTGAAATATCAAAAGCGAAACAAAAAAACTAACAGCGCAATGCATAGACAACAGCTTAAAATGTGCTGAATGCACTTGCTTTTACGGTTATTATGCAATCTCCTTTCGCTGCAGGCCAACAATTTTTGCAGCCAGTGAAATTGATAATGAGCCCTCGGAGGGCATACCCCTAGAGGTTCAACCTGTGCAGTGCTTCGCAAATAATGAGCATAAAGGGCAAATGAGAATTGCTAACAAAAGGCACATAGAGAGAGAGAGAGAGAGAGAGAGAGAGAGAGAGTCAGAGAAACGTTGGAAATTTAAAACTTGAATAATGCTCAAGGTAAAATGCCAGGAATTTGAATAAAAAAAACAAATAACTAACGAATTGAAATATAACAATGCATTGGCTTAAGGCATGCCATTGCATTCCGTTGCAAGTGTTTAAAATTTTTTAAAAAGTCTTCAAATTTGTAGGCGAAATTTATAAAATATTTAAAAAGAAATAGGAAATTAAATTGATAACTACTGAATGTTAGAAATAAGAGCTATCAACATAGATAAAATGCAGGAATTCTAAATTAAGAATCAAATGGGAAATTGGAGATATTTCCATACACATTTACTTATTTATTTGAATTAATTTAAGAATTAAATTTTAAATAACCTTGCCATAGGTGAATACACCTTCAGTCTGATATCCGTCAATATATCCAATTTAATTGTAATTTAGTTAATTAAAAAATTTTAAATGTTTTTTAAGTGCATTTCTGGCAGGTTTCATCAGTTTATATTTATAGAGTTAACATGGAATTATGCGTAGTTTATAAATACAAAACACTTTATGCTCGTCATGCACAGCGGCATAAATAAAGTTAAATTGCGTTAGCCCAACTAACGAAGCACTAATGCTGTAGCTTTTATAACTCAATCATGTTCGATTATTCTAAAATGTTGCGAATGATGCTCAAACACCCTCGAAATATGCCATGAATGCGCTCAGCTCACTCACAACAAAGCTCAAGAAACTCGCTCAAAGTTAACGCTCAAACGGAGCAACTCGCTCAAAGTGTCGCTCGTTGAGCGAAAGCTTCCTGAGCTGAGATGCTGCAAAGCTGCTCTTGTCTGTGGGCACATGTTTTTAAGGATTGTCGCTCTGCAGTGTCTGAGTCAGTTGGCGGCGAACTTTTCAACCTAGCGGACGGTCGATAAATTAATCCGTGCAGCACGCTTAAAGTGACTAAAGCAAAACCAAGACACACAGAGAGTACATATAGAATATTAAAGTGGCAACAAACTAGAAACAGTGTGAAATGTAAGCAGGCAAAAAATGAATGTGTGCCAAGAGTGAAAGAGTTTTTTGACAGGCTCTCGAGGGAGAAATGAAAGCCATAAATAAATTGCCCAAGAAAATTATATTAATATATGCGCTCACGAAATGTGCTGACTGCAAAACTACCTAAAGGGAAAAAGGCAAAAATAAAATACGAGAAAAAAAAAACGCAATGAAAAATCGAGTGAGAGTCTAGAGCAGCTCCTTTGATGTTATGCAAAGTGCTTTGACAAAATGCCAGCGCCAGGGCCAAGGAACTTCCCAGAAAACCCACAGACAGCCAACGAGCCGTGTGTATCTTTAAGATACGGAGTAACAGTGCTCTATGGAAATTCGCTTTTTTCTATCTGTCTGTCTGTCTGTGTGTGCTCATTTTTTGTGCCTTCGCTGTTGTTGTCAAGCTAATCGGCAATGTCCATCTGTGACAGTTTTGTGGGTGACCTGAGCAGGAGAGGGCTGTTTAGAATTCAGTCTGATTTCCCGTAACACTTATCATTTATCATTTAGTTTTCCACCCGCACATTAAATGTGTTTCCTCAATTTCCCCACAAAATTGTTAAATGTTGTCCGATTCAGCTGGCAGTCTACTATAGTCATTTATATGCCACTTAGCACTCGGTTTCTGGTCTATAGATATTCATTTCGTTGACTTTTGGCAGTTTACTTGCATTGTTGTTGCTGCTCAACTGGTCTATTGACCGACCATAATGAACTTGAAAATTATGTTTGGCATTTTCGCCATTGTCGAAACGGAAATTATGCAATCAATTTGTGCAACTTGGTTGCCTCAAATATGTCACAAAGGCATCGCAATGCTCGCTTGACATCTCTATGGAAATTGGAATTTAACTTTTAGGCACATTTCGTGAGTGACAAAGCATAACATAAATCATTCATTATACAGAAATATCTATACATACGCATATGTATGTATGCATGTGTGCTGCAGACTAAAGTCAAATTGTGATTAATAACTTGCTGGAACCAGAACTATGACTCTCTGCAACATGAGATACTTGTGGTGTTTATTATTCGTGACCAGTTTGCTGCACACACAGAGCCACAGTTTGGGCGCCATTGTGTCGGAAAATGGTATGATATCAAATACAAAATATTTATAAACATCAGAACAGAATAAGTTTAACTTGAGCTTAAAATTATATTTGATTTATTTTTATTTAATTTATTATTAAATCTAAGTTTCATGTTTCAAGTTTTCTAAGTTTCATTCATTTCAAAATATTTCAATGAATATATATTTTAAATTCTACTACCAATACTACTACTATAACTAAGCCTAGTAATTTAAAAAAATAAAAAAGGGAAGGAGGCGTGGGAGACCCCACAAAGCATATATATTCTTGATCAAGACGACAAACTGCGTTGAAGAAAATTAAATTTCCTTTTAGTGATTAATGAAAAGTGAAGTTGCCTTCCGTCCAATTGATCTGCTCCATCCTTACTATTTTTTCTTATATTTTTAATAATTTAATCACACATTAAATTGTAAAAACTATTTTTTCAAATACTTCAAATCTGTACGCTTTAGTTTACTTTCAATTTAGATGAAATTTCTGTGCTATTCGCAGTTGTTTATCCACTTTTCTCTCGTATTACTTTCGCTGCTTGTTAGAAACTTTTACAATTCTATAATGCATATTGATAAGTTTATTGATTTTATATCAAAATGTCCATTTGCTTGCTTCTGGCTTTCCGCTCGAAGTAATTGCATTGCATTACGGCTCCAGCTGCATCTAGGGATTACCTTTTTCCTCTCTCTCTCTCTCACCCTCTGTCCAGCATCAGCAAATGAAAACAAATGAATGTTTCTTTGTTATTATTACAATTACAACTTTGCTGACAGTTTGTTTAAGCAAAGTTACTGTTATTTCTTTAAACCATGAAAGTGTGATTAAGAAAAGTTAACTTACCCCTCTGCACCGGGTATATTAAATAATTTGATTAAAATAGTTTATAGATTAATATAAATAAATATAGGAATAATATTTATAAAATTAAATTTATATATATACTATTATAAATACACATTTTTTGAAAATCTTTTCTTATATTATTTCCTTTAACCTTCTAACTTAGCCATAACTGTAACTACTGACTGACTTCATCCACTTCCATACTAATTTATGCTAAACACATGCTCCACTTTATATGTTAATTGTATTCAGATTGCTCTTTTAACTGATATCAAAAACCTCCCACATAGACTTTTTGAAAGCAGAAACTATTTCACAGTTCAACTTGACTTTTGGCTAGCATTACAAGCATCTTTAAACTTGAATTAAACATGACAGAATACCAGAATCGTAAGCTAACACCAGCCATAACACGCATACGCAGTGTTGGCCCTCGGTAAATTTTACATTTTCCAGACTGCGCCATGTGGCATGCAACAGAAAGTGTTTTGCATACGGCGATGTTGCTGTTGTTTGACATTTGCATACAAATTGTTCGAGTGCGTTTTTTGCGCCACAGGCTGAAGTTTTTTAATCAACTGCAAACCGTTTAAACTTAGTTAAAAAACATGAATGAAAAAAAAGTGGTACAAATTATGCTTAAAACGCAGACGGCAATTTGCCATGGCACACACTTAAATCAATTGCAACAAGCGGCAATGCAATTAAAGTTTAACTCTAGGTAATTCTCAATTGCATTTTCGACTGCAAATTCAACAGAATTTACAAAAAGGACGCTTTTTATGGAGTTTCATTTGCATTTTAAAAGCCAAAACGCATTGTTTTCTAGCTTTACTGTTACAAATATTAAATGTATTTAATTCGGTTTTTAATTGTTGACAACAAATTGAAATAAACTTCCCAAATGTTGCTGAATTTTTATTTGTCTGTCACATATTGACCCTAAAATAACAAATACGAGCTTACAAAACTACGTAAAAAGAAATCGCATCAAATCGAACTGCGGGCAATGGCAAATATTGAACACAAATAACAAAAGGGCAAAATATAATATTATAAATGTGTTTAAAAAAAGGATCAAATAAACTAGCAATGCAGTCGAGTAAGCCGACCTGAAAAGTGCCCTCGGGATATACACATAGTCCAAAAAACATAGCTTTGTCACATCAAATGTATTATAAGCTCAACAAAAGTTTCTAAAAAAATTACAATGCAAAAAAATATGTAGTTTAGCTGCAATCGAGGGACTTCAAATTGCCTGCAGCTTATTTGTTCAGTTAGCACTAACAAAGGTAGCTGAAACTGGAACATTTAATATTTAATAAAGTTATATTTGATTATTTTATAAATAAATTGTAAAAACGACACAACAATTGAATGGTATATGGAATTGCTCGAGGTCTTGAATATAAAAACAACAAAAATTAATTTATTTAAATGCCCAAATAAAAATTGGCAACATAAATTGGTGTTGAGAATAAAATTCAATTTATGCTAAATATAAAATCAAACAATAAAACATAATTGATCAAATTTATTTGGAACATGTAACTATTGTTTCTACCTCAACCAAAAAAAGACTTACCATAGACAAAGCGGAAAACTATTTCATTTATTTCCAGAGTATATGGAACCGAAATCCCTAAATCCTTTCATTTCCTATGCAAACAATATACCCTATTACTTCATATAGATATAGATGGCAGGAAATTTTCAAGTGTTTGTCGGGTTTTGCAGATGTGACCATTTTTTATTGTTCAATGTTTTGAGCATACGTATTGTATTTATGCTATTCTCTTATTTTTATGTTTTTTTGTACAAATACATTGTCGTACATTGTTTTCTGTGCTTGCTTTGGATGCCTGCGTGAATTTCTCTAGAAACAAAAAAAAACATACAAGTTGTGTTACTTTGTTTTTGCTGTTTTCTGTTTGTTTTCATGGTACATTTCATTTGGCTGAAGCGACAAAATGCGCACTGAGAGAGAAACAAGGGGCATTGGAGCGAGCAGAGCGAGTTGAACAATCCATAAAAAGTTTTGAAAAGCAATCATATAAAATGTTATTGATATGTCAAGTTGGGCGCTGTTTTTAATGCAATTCATTCTAGCTAGAGTTGAATGCCGAGCATTAAAATTTAATTAGGCAAATGCAGAGACTGAAGAGCATTTTTGATTACATTTTATAATTTTAAATTAGTTTGTGTGTTTTCAAAGCAGCGAGAGTTGGAGCAGTTGAAAAGCCAGTTAAAAATTCCACACTCGCTGCGATTTATTTATTTATTTATTTTTATTTATTTATATATATATGTAATTTATTTAGGTTTATTTTTTGTTGTTTTGTATTCGGTTTCTGTGTATTCTCTTTTTGCCCAGCACGTGCTCAAGTGTCTGTAAATAAATACACTCATAGTACACACAGAACATAAGTTCACGCTGGCTGGCTACTGCTCTTGTTGGCTTTTGTTTTTGATACGGGTCCAGGGCAAAGTTCAAAGACAGACACACATATACATACCACATACATAGTATATATATATATGTATAAAAGAACACTCGATTTAACATGGTTTTGATTTGAATTCGCTCTTTGCAGAGGCCACTTGCTCATCGGACCATTTCCGCTGCTCCAATGGCAAATGCATACCCAACAAATGGCGCTGCGATCAGGAGTATGACTGCGCCGATGGCTCCGACGAGGATACCAAGCTGTGCAGTAAGTTGAATCCAAATTCTCGCTTTTATTTTATTAAATCTCGATGTGACCCATGAACAGTGAATGCCTGTCCCAACAATGAGTTCAAATGCAAGACCGTCGATCAGTGCATACCCAATGATTGGCTCTGTGATGGCAGCAATGACTGTCGCGATAAGTCCGATGAGGCGCACTGCAGTAAGCGAAATACACTCTAAAAAACAACTACGTAACAAACTCTTCGCTCTCATGCTAACCTTCACTTGCCTCTGTCTATCGTCTTGTCTCCCTGTTGCATTTAATAAAGTGCTTGGAACTATGTAAGGCCATAGAGTTTAATCAAGTCATTAAGCAGCATCGTTGCATTTCGAGTGTATGGCATTAAAGCTAACCATAAACACACACCCTAAACACACACGCACACAACATACACACGCACACGCACACAACAATGAGGCAGACATGACACATAATACGCATACACAGCGTTACACAGTGGTCGATTCCATAGGACATCAAAACAACCGATTTTCGGGATTATATATTTTCAGATTATAGATTAACATCTTTAGATTAAAATAATAAAAAACCAATTTTGGTGTTATTCAGATAAATTATTAAAATTTGCCCCGATGAGAGCTATTAATTTTTTTTTAACACACATCTAAAATAGATTTATAGACTTACGGTATAAGTTTCAAAACAATATTCGCACTAGAATTATATAGAATAGAAATTTATATATTATAGAATTATATAGCTCGACCACTGTGCACTGTGCGTTGGCTGCCTGGCAACAGCACATAAAGTGCTATGACACCCCAGCACGCAACTCCAATTCCCGACTAACAACAACCCTTGGCCTTGGCTGACTGTTTGGGATTATGTAATAGCATTATCTGACCACACACGCACACATGCAGACAATAAAGCGCCAGCTGCTTTTCTTTTGGCCCGAAAATAAAATGTATTTAATATGCCCATGTCATGAAATTTATTAGCTGCAGCTTCAGCTTCACTCAATTCCCTCCAACTTGTTCTGCTTTTCCCCACTCCCAGAGGCACGCACCTGTTCGCCGGAGGAGTACAGCTGCAAGAGCGGCGAGGGGGAGTGCGTCCCCCTGGCCTGGATGTGTGATCAGAGCAAGGATTGCAGCGATGGCTCTGATGAGCATGCCTGCAGTAAGCATTCCCACCAGCTCTTTAGCCAATTGCAAATATATCTCTTGATTTGTAGCGACCAGTTTTATTTAGCACAATTTTGTTTTTATATATATTTTATACACCCAAAATTGAGTTGGATGCAATCTTTTGGTAGACTTCTCCGGCGCTATATAAAATAAATTGAGCATTTTCGTAAGCTAAACTAGTAATTTCAAGAATTTATTAGAATTAGTTTCTGTGATTAGCTCATTTTTATTTAATCGTCTTAATATCCTCTACATCTACAATAATTTTGTTTTAAATACTTTGTAATTATATGATATGATAATAATTGTTAGCTATCGTTAGTGATTTCCAAATACAATTAAACAAGATTAGCATTTCAAAAAGAATATATATTTATTTTAGATTTTGTTTTAAATAGTTTAAAAATTAAATAGAAATTTCATCTTTTTGTAAGTTAACTTTTAATCAATTTAAATAGATACAGCAATAAAAGAACACGCTTCACTGCATTTTATCTTATCTCAAGTGCTTAAATTTGCTTATATTTTACTCAACAGTAATGCCATGTCATTAACAGCTTAAATTTGTGTTTATTCTCGACTTAAGTTTCATGCATCGAGTTTTATTGTTTATTTGAGATTGACAAACAGAACCTTAAGCTGTTTACATTAACTTCATTCGAGATGCATTTAATTATTCTTATCTGATCTTTTTTTCGCTGCTTTCAATTCGCTTGCTCAAAATTTCCTCTTTTAATTCTATTTTGTTTTATGCTATGCTTCAACCCATACATACCTTCCATCACGCTTTGTAATCCGTTGCCATTTTTCGGGAATTCCTTTTCCGTTTCCCCTGCTAATTCATTGTTTGGATTTGTTCTCGCAGACCAAACGTGCCGCTCCGATGAGTTCACCTGCGGCAATGGACGCTGCATACAGAAGCGCTGGGTCTGCGACCACGACAACGACTGCGGGGATGGCAGCGACGAGCTCGACTGTCCCGTTGTCCCCTGCGATGGCGTCGCCGAGCACACCTGCACCAATGGCGCCTGCATCGCCAAGCGCTGGGTCTGCGATGGCGATCCGGACTGCCCGGATGCCTCCGATGAGCGGGTAAGTTGGCAGCGCATAGCTGCCTCGTAAATTTACATTTTGTGTGAAGCTAAGAAAATTTGGCCGAAGCGAAAGTGCACTGTGAACAAATTGGTTTGTTTTAAATACCAAGACAATTTATGTCACCATAAAAAACAGATATAATGGAAGATAAAGTATTAAATGCATACAACAAGCAGCGTTGCCAATTTAGCTTGTTACTAAATTTTAGGTGTGCTTATTATAACGCCATAACTAGAAAATATATTTATTTATTACAAGTATTTATTTTAAATATTCTTTATTCACATTTGCCTTTTATACAGGTTCTATACAGTTTGACATTTCTTACTTCTATGTATTTTTTTTTTTTTTGTAATAAAAATATTCAACCTAATTAAATTTTTAATTGGCTATGATAAATTTTATAAATATTTGACGATGTTAAAATAAAAATTTTGTTTAGTTTACAAAGCTCTCAATTCAGCCCATGGTAAAGCTACTATTTTAAGTATGTATGAGAGTATGTGTGTGTGCATGTTGGTGTTGGAAAGTGAATGTGTGTGTACGTGGCATATAAATTACATCCAAGTTGCGCATAACTCAGCGTTGCCGGCTTTGCCAGCTTTTGTTGTCAACGCATAGTACGCATAAAATTGCATTTTGGCCCCGGGGGTAAACGGCTGAACCGGGCGTGGTGGAGAGGGGCGTCAAGGGGTGGGCAGGCCGAGCACATAATTTCATGTGTAAGCAACTAAAAGTATGCAATGAAAACTTTTCGCGCACAAAACTTCTAACAAGCAACCTCTCGCAGAAACTTTTGCCAATCCCCCACGTCTTGCTCTCGTCTCTCGTTCACAGGCCTGCACGAATGCCACCAAGCAAGTGACCCCCTGCCTGCCACACGAGTATCAGTGCAAGGATCGCATCACCTGCCTGCACCACAGCTGGCTCTGCGACGGAGATCGCGACTGTCCTGATGGCGACGACGAATACTCCGGGAACTGCAAGAACATCACCTGCCGACCCGATCAGTTTCAGTGCGGGGACCGCAGCTGCATTGCCGGACATCTGACCTGCAACGGAGAGAAGGATTGCGGGGATGGCAGCGACGAAAGGGATTGCAAATTGGCAGCACTTACCAAGAGCTGCAACAGCTCCATTGAATTCGACTGTGGAGGTGGACAGTGCATAACGCTCTCCAAGGTGTGTGACAAGCGCAAGGACTGTCCCGATGGTGAGGATGAGCCGGCGGGCAAGTGCGGTGTCAACGAGTGCGCCTCGAAGAACGGCGGTTGCATGCACCGATGTGTGGACAAGCTGGTGGGTTACACATGCGAGTGCCACGAGGGATACAGAATGTCCTCCGATGGGCACACTTGCGTGGACATCAACGAGTGTGAGAGGCCCGGCATCTGCTCGCAGGTGTGCGTGAATGAGATTGGCGGATTCAAGTGCGAGTGTGAGGCGGGTTACATGAGGGATCCGAGGAATCACACAAGGTGCAAGGCCACCGAGGGACACGCCTCACTGCTGCTGGCACGTCGTCATGACATACGCAAGATCGCACTGGACCACATGGAGATGACCTCCATTGTGAACAACACCAAGTCGGCGACAGCTCTGGACTTTGTGTTCCGCACAGGCATGATATTCTGGAGCGACGTGACCACTCAGAGCATCTACAAGGCGCCCATCGACGAGGGCAACGAGAAGACGGTCGTGCTCAAGCAATCCTCGGTGACCTCAGATGGTCTGGCTGTGGATTGGATCTACAACCATGTCTACTACACCGACACACACAAGTGCACCATTGAGCTCACCAATTTCGATGGCAACATGGGCAAGGTGCTCATCGAGGACGCCCTGGACATACCTCGCTCCATTGCCCTGGACCCCATTGAGGGCTGGATGTACTGGTCGGACTGGGGCGCCTCTCCACGCATTGAGCGTGCTGGCATGGATGGTTCCCATCGTACGACCATCATTAACTACGACGTTAAGTGGCCCAATGGCATCACTCTGGATCTGGTGAGGAAGCGCCTCTACTGGGTGGACGGCAAGCTCAATGTGATCTCCTCGGCCAACTACGATGGCTCCCAGCGCAGACAAGTGCTGTACTCTGCCGAGTATCTGCGGCATCCCTTCTCCATCACCACCTTCGAGGACTACATATACTGGACAGACTGGGACAAGCAGACGGTCTTCAAGGCGAACAAGTTTACAGGGGAAGGCGTGGAGCCCATTACAGCTGTGCATATGGTAAGCCTCCTTTCACAATACCTCTTCTCCCTACATAAATAATCGATATATATATATATAATACTTTCAGCTCCAACACCCCATGGTCATACATGTTTACCATCCTTATCGGCAGCCTGATGGCATTAATCACTGCCAATCGGTTAATGGCCACTGTTCGCATCTCTGCCTGCCCGCCCCCCGCATCAACGAGCGCAGTCCGCGCATCTCCTGCGCCTGTCCCACAGGCCTCAAGCTGATGGCCGATGGCCTCATGTGTGTGGAGGATCGTAAGTTTTCCTAATCAATTTTATATATTTTTTTATTTTATTAATTTTGCATGATTTACTCTATTAACCATTTTAATTTCCTTTACTAACCTACTAACTGCATGATTGTAACGCATGCAGCTCGTTTTAGAGTAGTCACAAAACCTCCACGTGCACCAAGGTTCAGAACCAAACCAAAATTCCGTCAACCACTGCCGAATTCGAAAAATATTACTAACAATATAGCAACTATTGGCAATAAAACAAAGTTGTCTACAAATTTACATGAATCTTATGGTATGCCTGGCAACCCTGTTCTATGTTTTTGTGGCTCTTCGGCCTTTCAATTGGTTTATGTCCTGCACATGTCCAGTTTCATGTTTAGAAATTAAGTAAAATAAGTTTTCATTTTAAGGCGCATACAGCATTAAAAGTGCATATTCAATGAGCTCTCTGGCAACCCTAGCAGCTCTTCATTTGCCATTGTACTCGTCCCACTGTCCATATATTTTCTGAAACATAAAGGTAGATGTAAAGTTCCTTTTTGTTTCTTTCTTCCACAATATATTATAACTCAAATTCAAATATCCCAAGAAATTTTGATTTTATCAATGGCTAGTTAAGTAATGTGGTATATTTTTGAATATGTAGCAGCTCTCTTTGGAAACTTCTTACAGATTTTTTTATAAAAAAAACTTATGTATTTCGTTAAATTTTATTCAGCGCTATTGCCATTTTTCATGTCTATAAATTAATTTTATTTCAGTAACAATTTATTTTCTAAAAGGAAGTTTTTATCGTGTTATGCTTTAAAATAATGTATAAAAAACAATATTAATTGGTATTTTTATGATGCAGCTCCTATAACTTGCTCAAGCTTAAGCAAAAACTTAAAGCAAGCAAATTAATCACGAAAATTTCAAGCCAACTATAGCTGTAAAAGATATGGCAATTGTGGTAGAAACACAGAGAGAGGGAGACAGAGAGAGAGAGAGAAGAGGGGAATTGCTCAGTGTGTTGAGCTTTTTCAAGCCAAGCACTTCATTTGCCGCACTCGCATAACATTTGCTTTGTCATGAGCTAACATTAATCATCATCAAAAGCCCAACCCCTTTTTTGGCCCATTCATCCTTGACAGTTTCATAAGCGCCATCGCTGGCCACTTGCAGCGCAGCCAACCGCAAGTAGGCAGCAAATGGGCGAACATTGCAACTGATATGATAGGCAGCCCGACCGCAGAGCTCAACCAGCCTCAGCCCCAATAAGCCTTGGCCCCTACAGCACAACTGTACACAGCCAACCGCTAAGTGTGAGGTTAATCATACGCCAAGTTGGCCAAGTTGTTCGGTTTGATGTTTGGTTCATTGGTTTAAAGTGAACATTTTAAGCTATAGCTGATAGATTTCAGTCAAGCTAATTGCTCATAAGCAGCGTCAAACATCTGAGCCGTTGCACAGTGCACAGTGGTCGGGCTTGTATGAAGCCGCGGCCATAAATGCTGTCAGTGAAGATATAGTTATAAAATTTTTACCAAAAATCTAAAATAATATTTTAAATATTTTACAAAAAAATTGGGCACATCCGCCCACTATATCCTTTAGCTATAATATAATCGATCGGGGCATATGATTACGAAAGCTATAAAACTTTTATATTTAGTTTGTTTAAAACTGAAGCTTACAAATTATATTAAAATTCAAATGTGTTAATAAAAATTATATGGGAGCAAAGCATTAGCTAGTCAAGCACACTCGACTGCAGCAGCTTGCTTTCGAAAGCGAAATCTGAATCAGAATCAAAATCCATTAAAGGCGTTCGCGTTAACGATGTCATTACGCATCTCCTACGCCATTTCGATTCCCGCTGTTACTCCCTATGCCAAGCTAACACCCTACTTGCCCCCTCCTGACCGCCCACTTGCAGCGTCTTTAGATCTTCATCCCTTGGTGGCATAAAAGTTTAGCCCATCAAAGGCGCGAGCGCGTTTAAGTGTTTATTTGCGCCTAAATGCGCACTTTGAACGATTTGATTGAAAATTCTTTCGCAAGGCCAACTGTAGGGGGTTTTGACTGGGATTTGGCACAAGGTATATTACACAATTCTTTCTATCTGTTGTTTTTTTTTTTCGTTCTCCATTTAATTTTGCGCTTTTTTATTGCTGCGATTTTTATGTCTGTCGCAAATTTCGTTTTGTTGCTGTATGTTTCTGTCTCTGTTTCTGTCTATGTTTCTGTTTCTGTTTTGTACTGTGTGTTCGTCTTGTCTGTTTTACTTAAAACGCTTTACCACAAAATGCTACAACTTTTCCAAAATTTTCTCAACAGTTGCAGAGCATCGTACAGTGAAAAACCAGACGCATATTGATCAAACCACAGCGCCCAGCCCACAGCCGGACTCTGGATTCATAGCGCTGGTGGTGATAGCCAGTCTCAGTGGTTGTGCCGTGCTGCTATCGGTGGTAAGTACAGCTTGTATACTGTTTGAGATACCCTGTAATGTTAAATTTCTGTGTTGTAGCTGCTTCTCGTTGGCTATCGCTACTGCAGCAAGCGACGCATCAACTCGATGAACTTTGAGAATCCCATTTACCGCAAGACCACAACCGAAGATCATTTCAGTTTGCGCAAGAATCTACCGACTCGTATCTACGATCATACTAGCGTAATGGATGAAGAGGTATACCAAAAAACCTCAAATTTTGCCTCTATATAATCTGTTATATTTTACTTAATTGCAGTACTCACCTGTCATAGGCATATCGTCTTATTAGAGAGCGCTTTGGGTTTATCGGATTGGAATTTTTAGAATCCCTGGCCAGCCTGGACAGTACCAAAAAAATTGAAATAAATCTAGAAAACATTTGAAAAGATTACCCGCAGCAGACACGCCTAAAGACTGAGCAACTCGTATGTGTAAATTATTTTAAAATTATATATTTTAACAGCGGGATACTATGGAGTGTAGAAGCCGAACGAATCCTTAAAGGATGCTGTACAAAATATGTCGCAGAGTTCTAACTTATAACTAAAAGCTACAACTAAAACGAAACTAAACTAAATTATAGCTACAACTAAAAACAAACTTTACAGCTAATTCACATAGTTCCAAACTGTATATAGCTTTAAGTGTGCATTAATTAATTTTAAATAATTGAAAAAACAAAAAGGAAACACGAAAAACATAAATATAACAATAATTATACTTATTACAAATCTTTAAAAATTAGTGAACGTTGAAAATTTATTCTGTTTCTGTTTTGAAAGTGCAGATCGTTTTATTATGATTATTATATTATTATTATCAATATTATTATTATATGCTAATATTAAGTGTAAATATGTTTATGAATAAAGACGATTGAATAAATGCGGATATGTATATGTGTAGTACACGAATTGAAAACTTATTGGATGAACTTTTGAAACAGGTTTTGGGAGAGTCGTGCTTGCAATTTTCTTGGTGTGGTAAGTACTATAAAAATTTTGATAATTGGGTTGATCATTATTAAATATAATGGTACTGGAAATTCATAAAAAAAAGTTTTGCATATTTTAGATATTAAATAAACTATTTGTGACATTATGACTAGCTTGAAACCATTTTAATAGTTCTTAAAATAAATATTTTTTATCATAGAAGTACTTATAAATTATTAAAGCTACCCCCAATCCCCTTCTAATCTTTCTTATTTGCAATTAACAAATAATTGGCTTTTTTACGATAGTAAATCATACATTTGTTGGCGCCAAACTTATCAGTACCAATAAAAATGTATATCGCACATACCCATATGGAATTGCAATACGTCAGTATGACCATATGTTTCTGTTTGAAGTGCATTCATGAAGGTTAATTTTTTCTGAAAATAAAAATCACGCCATAGTAATAGTGAGAATTATACAATATGCAAATGACTGAATAATTCTGCAAAAAAAGAAAAAAGTTCACAATTTCAATTTTGATTGTGAATTCTAGATACTGCTAGCACATTTAATTCAAAAAATTTTTTTAATTAAAATTTGTGTTAAGATATTACTACGTAATGGAAAAGAAATTGTTACTATCTAGTATGTTATTAAAAACATAACAAATTTTGTAAACAATGCAATTTGAGCTATTATTTCCTGACCAACTCAATTACCATATGCATGTCAGGGTCTCTGACCTAGGGACCGAGAACCAATTAAACCCTATAGCAATTTCACGAAAAATCATTTATAAAGTAATTGCTAGACCAAACACTTGTAACCACCTACCAAATTAAAACTCACATGTTTACAGTGAAAACCGCTTAAGGTGAACCAACAAGTATAGCATTTATTTGTTGCATATATTAAACTTCTTCAATGTTTCATTTGTGTTATTAAAGCGAAATTATTTTTAAATTAAATATTCATCAGGATAACAAGCTGAATCGATCTAGCTCTGTCTTTCTATCCGTCCATATGAATGGTGAGATCTCTAAAATTTATAAGAGCTAGAGCAGCCATTTTTTGTAGCCCTAATTAATAAAACCCGATTCAAAGCCGTATTATTGAACATATAATTTTGTTATTTGGAAAGTATACTCACTAATATTATATTTACCTAACCTGAAAATCGCATAAAAATCGGTTAATAAATACCGAAGATATTAACGAAACAATATTACAGTCATCGCCATGCTGAAATTTTCAACCAAGTTCCACTGTACATGCTAGCGCTTAAGAGCGCCATGCTGAAGAGAATGAGCGGCAATTGTTGACCACCTGCTGCCGATATCTGGCGCTCCACCGCTCTCTTTGCCCACGCGCTCTGTCACGTTTCTCTCTCGCTTTCTGACATTTGCTCTCTCACGCGCTAACGCCACTCGGCTGAACCTCAGGTGAGAGACAAAAGTTATGTGTACGCGTGGCGATCGGTCGTTCGCCGGTGCGTCTGCCGGGGCAACCCGAAGCGTCTGCTGGGGTTTGCTGGCATTGGACGGACGCTCGGCCGATCAGTCGTTGATCGTCGATCGCTGAGCGCAGACGTGTGCAGAGTGCGCTGTTACCGTGTTGAAAACCGTTACGATCCGTTATGCAGACGTATTAAAACAGAAAAAAGCCAGCAGAAAATTCAACGAAGAATCAAATCAATCAGCAAAAGTTATACAAAAGAATAAATTCGTAGTAAATCAACCACAACAGCGGGTACAAAATACATTAATTAGAATAATTGCAATAATTTTTAGTGTTAATTTGCAAAAATACGAAAACTCTGGGTGAATCTTATAACTGTACGCAGAGCACGTGTAGAGGCGAGGTCGCTTGCATTTTGCGCTGACTTTGCCAAAAAATTAAAACTAAAAACAAAAAAAAATTAAAAAAAAAAAAAAACAAAAAATACAGTTTTTGTGTCTGCTTGGTTTGTTATGTTTCTGTAGAAAAATCTATAAATAGCATTGTGCATTAACTTAAACAAGAACAACGTTATAGTGCTTATAAAGTTGTAATTTTTATGAAAAATAATTTGCGAATTTGACTCATCGAGGGTGTACAATGGCAGCGAATTGCAACATTTGTGCTAGGTTTTATGTTACCTGCGGTCCAGGGTGTTTTGCTACTTTTTAAACGAGAACAAGATCGCTCAAGTTGAACGATGAGAGTTAAGACCCAAGCATACCCTTCAAGCTAATGTTTTTTGTAGGAAATACGAGAGTTATAGAGTGGATTTTATATATCAAATTAAAGTGAAGACAAGCATAAACATGAAACAAATGTTTTCCATATAAATTAACAGCCATAACCGCCAAATTCGCTGTTTTCTAAGAAAAATTTGTAAACTGCGGGAAGCGGGAATTTTTGTCAAAGAAACCCGAAATAATGGGTAATTCTGCTAAAATTAAATTCTTCACAATCCAATAAATAATTAAAAACTAAATTTAAATTGATGAGCTATAGAGTGTATATGAGTCGTGTATTCCCCAGTTTTGTGTTTTCTGCAATATCGTATGATATTTCTTTTTCTTTTTCATATACGCTTCGCTCTTCGTGCTTGTTTTGTGCTCACAATTCATCGAAATTTCTCAAGTCTCTGCTCTTCACGTCTTGCTTGCACTTTTATGATAATTTTGTGGTTTTCTTTTTTTATGTTTTTTGGCAAATGTGGAAGTTTTTTTATCTGGCTAAACAGCTGACGCTCTTGCCTAGTATTACTTAATACCAAAGAATTTACTTGAAGAAGAGGCTGCTGTGTCAAGTGTGTAAATGTGTATGTTCTTATGTTACAGAACTAAATAAATAATTGCAAACAGCAAACATAAAATGGATGAACCGCTTCTAGTCTGCAGACCAGTTACATACAACAACAACAACAACAACAGCACAACAACAGCAACAACAACAGCAACAACAATAGATAACAACAACAACAACAACAACAATTGCAACAACCCCAGCGGCAACAGCACTCATGACACAGCCGCGCCCAAAGTAAGCGCCTTTTTCAGCAGCAGCTCCAACTACCAGAGTCGCATTCAACAGCTGATCAGCTTCAGCTTCACCTCCTCCTTCCACCTCATCTTCATCACCTGCATTCTGAGCATCAGCAAATTCTGCAATGCGGCCGCTCTGAATGCCGCCCAAGTAACGCCCAATCCCAGTTTGCTAATCTCCAACCTCACCGGCTCGGCTCTACTGGAGAAGTTAAGAACATCCACATTGGGACCACAATTCGATAAACTCAAAAGTTTCGCCCCGGCTGGCAACAGCATCAGCAGCAAGTCCAGCAGCAGCAACAGCATCAGCAGCAGCAAGAGCAACAACAACAGCCCATCAATCGGTTCGATATTGTTCAACAATAAACAATTCGATCTCGGCATGGATTTTGTCATACTGAATGTGTCCGGTAAAGTGGGCTCGGCTCTGGATATCTGTGAGTATTACGTTCTTTGTTTATGATTATTTACACTTGTCGGGCACGTATTAGTTTCGCAAATTCCTCGAATAGTTTTCCGTAGTTCTCATTTCCTGGCAGACTTGAAACATGATATATTTGATACCGATATTATATCGTTATACATGATGTATTTGTTATATATCTACATATATCTAGAAAAAATAATATTCTGAAACCCGCTAAATTGGCAAGCCTGCCTGTATCTATGCACTAACAGCACTAACGTTGCCCATGCAACCTAACCAGCCTCAAAAGCTCAGCTTTTTTTGTTTGTCATTAAGCTTTTCTCACTTAAACTATCGTAAGGTAATAAAGCTTTACTTTAACAGCTGCACTACTTATTACATTTAAAATACATTAATTATTACAATATATGTAATAGCAGAATTTATAATCAACTTGGCAGTTAAATAACTCATATTTCCTTACCTTATAGCTCTATAACTAAAATGCTTTTTTGACGTCATTTAAGCTTTTGATAATAAGTTTTTTAGCTGCACTTAGCACTAAACTATAAAAACTGCTTTAATTACGCGCAAAATGTTTAAATATAGTAGGAGTATATATTAAATTAGTTTAGTTTTTATGGAGTTCAAATCGTTGATTCTATGGGTTTTTTGTTTAAAGCTTTTTTAAGCTAATGCTGAGCTTAAAGCTTGGCTTTGCGTATTCGGTTTCGCATTGCAGTTGATCATGCCACCGAATTGTTTGCAACGTGTAAGATTTATTTATGCGAATCGTATTATTTTACTGTTTATTTTCTTTGAAATGGAAGTGGCGGCTTCGTCATCATCATTATTATCTTCATCATCATCATTAACATTGTCATCATCATCATCGTTATCATCACTAGCGTCCTCTTCGTCATCGTCTTCGCCGTCGTCGTTGCCGTTGCTGTCGTCAGTTGCCCCCCTTTATTTGACTGCGTTCCATGCTTCCCGCATTCCTGAATCCCAGTTGCAAACAAACATCATTAAACACACACACACACATACACTCGCACACCCAGTTCAAAGACGTCACATTTCCCAGCCTTTTACTTTCGCTCTCCCCACTCTCTTTTGCGCCTGTTTGTTCTGTTTCCATTTTGTGCTTCCTCTTCTGCCGGCCGGCGTCTGCAGCTTCCAAAAAGAGCGTAGACCTCGGCTACTGCAGAGAGCGCAACAAGTGTTTCTTTTCGGTTTCTTTTTATGCTCAGATTCAGTTTTTTTTTTTTCTCTCTCCTCTTTGGCATCGTTTTCGAAGTTGGATTTCGAGTTGTTGCTCTTTGCATGCAGGCTTGCACAGTGGTTCGAGCATGCGATAAAATTGCACCAAATAATGCTGCACGTGTTGGGAACAGTTTATTTTATTAATTTATTTATTGGAAATTCCGTTATATCTTGCTTTAATAATTAAATATTTAAAAATACATTTTTCTATTATTCTACGATAAAATATAAAGTTATCTTCGGCCCACGTGCGTTGATTTAATGCAAATTAATGCTTATGCGATAAGATATAGGAGAAATATTAATTATTTAAATATCTGCTACACGTGATAGATAAGTAATTATTTATTTGTGTACAAAAATTATAAAATATCTATAAATACAATTTTAATCGGGCTTTCGATAAATTTCATACGCCACGTGTGGTGGGAACAGCTGATTAAATGAATTGTGAATAAATTTTATATCTCTAAAATATGTTTATTTTAATTAAAATAAAATTGTATAATTTTGTTGATAATGGAATTAAAAATTACCTGGCGTTAAGCAACCAGCCACGTGTAAGGGAAATATTATAGATTGTACATTTTATTTAACTAAAAATTATACAATTAATAATTAGTCCTTATAATAAAATTAGAGAATTATCAAACAGACATCGCATAACAAAACACTTATCTCTCGGCATTTAATTTCATGTCATTAAAAATATGTAATATGTATAAAGTACATTTTTAATATGTACTATTTATAATCAAATATGGAAATTATCGAACAGCAAGGTGTTAATAAATGGTAGATCATAGGTTAGATTCATCATATTTAGTTGATAAACTAGCAAGCCGCAAAACTTATCTCAAAAACTAATTAAGACTGTTGTCAAACCTAAAGCAAAACGGTTAAGCTAATGAAGCTTTTGGCCTCAATATTCCACTCTTTATACGATTTCACTTTATTATTTTTATTCACCAAATAGCCAGCAAAAAACAACAAGCAAACAAACATGAAGAAAACCTTCAACTTGTTAAAAATCGAAACCAAAAATAATAGTTTTCAAGCGCAGCAAATTTCGATTGTCGCAAAAAAAAACAGTAAGGACGTAGGCGATCAGTCAAATGCGCCCGACTGTAGAATACCCTGCAAACAATGTAATAAATATAATTTTATAAAAATATACGTAGACTGATGGATATGAATAAATCGACTCAACTCGTTATTTGAACAAAATTGTTTATTTTCAACCATATTCAATAGGTAATGGATATAATAAAAAATTTTAAATGTGCATAATTCCGTACAGTTTTGGATAGCAAGAGTTATAAACTCCATTAGAATAATAATATACCTATATTAATATGCATATACGATGACAGCTATACAGAGCTAAATGCGTTTTCCTTGTTAGCAAAGTGAAATTAAAATTGAAAGTGATAAGTTCAAATGTATTTTAGGCCAACTAACGCAGCGACAATTGTCAGTTAGTTCGATGGCTAATAAAGTTCACAAAAAATATTGCTGCTAATTATTTATAACGACATTTCAAACAGACAGCTTATATTATATACATATAAATGGGCCAAAAATAATAGTTAGAAACTTGCCCAACTAATTGCCAAAATGAAAATTGTCAACCTGTTATTTTTGGTAGCTGCCATCGAAGTTCTGAGCACGTCCATGGCCGCCTAATGAATGTCAGATTTGTTACCAAAAACTGCAAGCGAAGTTTCAGGAACTGCGTATAAGGCTGGGAAGAGGAGAACCGAGCAGGAACAGACTGCTTGAGGCTGCGTTGATTTATTTTAAAATCGAAATGAAAAACAGAAAAACAAGTTTATTTCTCTTGCCCAGCATCGTCATAAAAACTGTCATGTGGCAGGAGACTTTTGTAATTAACTTGGCTAATTATGCTAGCAAAATGTTGCACGTGCTCTGTATGCAAGACATCATCAGCAGCATTGTTTCCGTTTTGACTTAATTACTAAAGTATTTTACCTTATGCATGATTATGGGCAAATACCTGCAAACTGGTTACAACCTAAAAACAACTTTCCGTCTTGAAGCCAAAAAAGTGTCAAATACAACAACAACAACTGTAAATTCAACTTGCATTCGTTTAAATGCGAGTGCGAATACAATTGTTATTCATACACACTCAAAGTCTAACACGACACTGGCATCTTTCAAAATGTTGTAACTAACTACAAAACAATTAAACGTATTTGTGCCTAAAGACCCTAAACTTTTAACAATGCCAAGAGCTGCAAGTAGAGTTTTAGATTTACGTATATACTTAAAAGCTAACAAGACAAATCAACAACTTGGATGAGCTCAAACTATATTTACCTCTAAATATTTGCTTAAAAATACAATCACAATTTCCATTTCTGTTTTATGCAATTTATGAATGCATTAGTATTCATTTAACATAAACAGAAATATGCACCTATGAACAAAATTATTTTGTGTTATATTATCTTCATAACAATTCAACTGACAGTTATAAAAATGCATTTTTGGAAGCCTTAATAGTATTTCATTGACTTAAAAAACTATTAAAACTACTATTTTTATTTCACCTCCATATTCATAAATATTTCAATGCCAGCCAATAAAATTCATCACATTTATTATTTGGGATTTATACTCTTGAAAATGTATATATTCCATATTTATAAAAAATTAATTTAAAAAATGTTTAAAAATATTAACTTCATAAAAATGTAAATGCAATTACAATCTTTCTCCATTTTTGTAAATTTGTATAATATTTTTAGCCCATAAAAATTGCTTCTTGTAGATAGATAGCCATTAAATAAACTGTCATATTGTTTGATATTCCATATTCTTAAATGGCTTACTGCCAGTCAATATAAGATTGTGCACAGTAATTTATTAATTGGAATTTCAAATTTATATGGCACTTCATCTTCATAAAAAACTATTCATATAGATAGTAGTAAATAAACAAACGCACAAAATAGTTTGCGCTAATCTTATCAACTAACGGGGGGAATCTCCCAAAGTTGTATAGCTTTTATATTGTTATTACGAGAATCTGAATTGTATTACGACTGATAGATGTCAAGCTAGCGCAATTGGAGCTGTACGAATTCTATTTTAGTTTAATTAGTTGTCTATTAATAAGAACGTGGCATAACATTACGCATACGCTACGTTGGCCGCAATTGCGAATGGGAAAATGGGTTAAAAAGGTGGCGTGATTTTTCATTTTGGCAAGTGATTTAAAAACATGCGAATGACTTTGCTATATTTTGCACATAAACAACAACAAAGGCACACGTATATACAAACAGAGAGAGAGATATACATATCTATAGCATTTATACTAGATAGAGAGTGGAAGAGAGAGAGAGAGAGCGTTTTAATTAGAATTGACTTAAAAAACAATTTCTAATGCATGACGTATGCGGTTGATTGTTTTGTTCAACCTACACCAAGCACATGTTGTTTCGAATAATTGATGAATACACTCGTTTTATACGGCATTGAGTGTGATTCATTCATTCACTTAATTTTGGCCTAGCGATCAAAACAATAACAACATATGAGCAACTGTTTATTTCTGTGTTATGGTGTTTGTTATTACGATTGTTTTTGTGTTGCTTTTTGTTAACTGTTTTTGTTGCCTCACATGACGTCACTGATCAGGCCACCTTTCAAGTGACTAGCAACAACCGACACGCGCGTGAGAGCCGCCTCAACTTAAGAGCAGCTTGAAAAACTTGTCTGAAACTCGAGGTGAAATTTCTCTCTTAAATTCGGCTTCTCGCCGGTTATAATTAAGCGTAAATTGTATCTAAATTACAGGCCATGACTGTACTAAGTGATGCATAAGTATGTTTGCAAAGATATAGAGTTTTATGTTATAATATATTATGATCAAACAACAGAGGTTGGAGATCTTAAATGCCCAAAGCAGTTGTTACCATAAGACTTATCTTTGTGCTGCAATTATAGATAAAATTTAGCTTGAATTTAAATTAAATCTTTGGTCTAACAATTTAGTTTAAACTATTGCGATATTTACCTATTTATTTCATAATGTGTCGCAATGAATTAAAAGTGAAGAAAATTTCAATAATTTTGTGGGTGAGAAAATAGAAAGATTATGTGCAACCCTCGTGGTGAGAATTGCAGCAAAGCACTTGGCAAGAAACATAGACAAAATTTACAACAATAATTTAATTACCACAAACGCACGTGTGGTGAATTACACGCCAAGATCACTGAGCAGCCTGTGTTGTGGTGGGTTTCAACCGCATGAACTGAGCTGCACTACGCTGCACAACATGTGGTGAGTTGCACCTGCATGCAGCCAAGGAAGCACTAGTGTGGTGAGTTTCGACTCCCAAAAACCCGAGGCAGCGCCAAGTGTGGTGGCTGCCGCAACGCTGAGTTGTCTCTTTGTTGTCCACTTAACTACACAAAACAAATTTCAATAAAATCCACAAAAAACGAAATCCATCCATACCTTTGTCTTTTAATTTTCTCTACATATTTATATTGTAATTTATAGTATTTTAATTTTACCACGTCATTTTGAATTGTTAGAAAGTCAACGTGGCCAGAAGCGTCTGCTCCGTCTGCCAACTATTTCTGTAATGCACATCTGCATAAGCTCAATGCGAGAGAGCTTTAATTGTACACTGCGAGAAAAATCACGAGTAATCGTTTTTGAATCATAAATTAAATTTAAATATTTTTAAACCAAGCAAGATATTCTTTTTTTAAGCGCTATTTATGTCAATTCAATACGGTTTTAATTAATCCGAATTTATTTCCTATTCTATTCGAACTTGTACTCGACTTTCAGAACAAAACAAGTTTCATTTTATTTGTAAAACGAGTAATTTCTTATTTTTCTGAGTGTACAATAGTGCAATTGCAACCCGATTGGCTGGCGATAAGCGCGGGCTGAGCCAAAGCTTTTGCGATGGTGGATTGTAAAGTTAATGGGTAGTTACAACTGTACCCACTTAGATACTTTCATAACAATTGCTTTGCATAATGCTAGTAATTCAGTTATTAATATGAGAAAAACTTTATGCATCATGTAATCTTGAATCAAAATGATTAAATTATTCATTGCAATTACTACAGAATCATTAACCAAAAATTATTAGCTAACAAATACATATCATTAAATATTATATTATTTTTACACTTTCAATAGAAAGGCACAAAATTTAGTTAAATTTTTGCTGGAAACTTCCTATTGACAATGTAAATTAGTTAACTGTTTATTTGCATACAAAACAAAAAATTAGTGTCTAGGGAACAATAAGTGTGAATGAGGAAATAATACATTCAAGATATGATTAATATTTACAATATTATCATAATAACAATAACTAGCAAAAACTACAAGAACTAAAAGCTAATATAGCCATTAGTAATCATAAAGAAGAATTTGTATTTAAAATATATTTTTTCGATTAAAAAGAATACAGTCACGCTTATTTGTAAATTTCCCACTAATTTTACAATTTTCTAGCTAAGTTCAATCAAAACTAATGCGAATCCGATAACGATTATCAGTTTAACCTTGTTCCAATCGAATCATGCACATCGATGTTGCTGATATTTCGCAGCTATCTATAAGGCTAATAATATTATATATAAGCCCACGTGATAATTCAAACTATCATTACAATCACGCGTAACGCTTGCTCATAGAAAAAACGCATCGAAAAGCATGACACAAATAGAAAATAAGACTGAGCCGATCAGGCGGACGCACCCGACTGTAAAATACTCTTTTATGAAGTACATACATATTCTGAATAATAATAAATTTGATATGTTTATACTAGTATACACCCAGCAACATTCCGAAAAAAAATACTCAGCTCGTCGCCTTAATCAAAAATATGTACACCTTGGGTGGGTTTTGTCACGCCTCCTTCTATACATTCGCACAAATTTATTAACCCGATGTTTACCCCTGTTAGGTACAGGCTATAAAATTATAAAAATATAAAATTAAGGTAAAGTTATTATTGAACAAGCTTCAAAACAAAAACAATATAATTAAATATTAATGACAGCTTATCATACAAAATATACGGTTTTTTTGTGGGGTGACATTTTTTACGTTTCTTATCGATGCTATGAGTAACATTATCACATAATTGTTACGTATATTGCTGTACGAAATGAAAGAAAAGGGAGTACTATAAATTAGGCATTTATATTGATTTGACCACTTGATTGACTTTTGCGCTGATTTCTGTTTATTAACCAACCATGTTATTGCCCTGACCTGCCCTCCTGCTCACTGCTCGCTGTCGTTGAATTAATGGTGCGAATTTTCATGAGAATTGTAGCCATTGCTCCCCCACCAACTCTCACTCTCAATCTTTCGCTCTCCCTATCTCTGGAATTGGCAATCCCGGTATCCAATCGCCTGTGGGTGCCTTGATTGATTTCTGAGCTTTAGCGAGCCAACAAAACTGTTCAATGAACCTAGCAACACGCATTTAATTGGCCAATACTCGATGCTCGATTCTTGATTCTCGATTCTCGATGGTCGATGGTCGATTCTCGATGCTTGAGCTGTAATACTGTCAATCAAATTGTCGACTATTTGCCGTGCCCTTTCTCCAGCTCTTGAATGCTTTTTCTGCTGTGTGGTTGCGATAAGTTATTGCTCAAGTAATTTAATTTATTCCACTAAAGAGGGGAGGGCGGAAATTCATGTTATCCATTGAATCGATAAATTAAAATATGTAGTGATTCTCAAGGCCATGAAACTGGCAATTAAATGCCCAAACGCTGTAACAATCTATCAATCTTAATTCAAGGCATTAAATGGTCTGCTTAAATTGCCATAAAAATAGCCAAGAAGCGTGCGTGCACTTAAAGACTGAACAATTTTATTCGGACTTTGATAGAACGAGTTATGTTTCCACAAATCAAGCAGAAATTTGTGTATTTTGCATTTAAATAAACACATCATACAGCAAAGCAAATGAATATCGAAATTTTTTCTATTTATACCCTGTACCAATGAAATATGTAAAAATAGGGTTAATTACATTTAGCGAAATATCAGATTAAATTTATTAAATAATATATTAAATATAGGATACAGGGTATTCCACAGTCAAGCGAATCCGACTTTTCTATTCCGCCCCTTCTGTTTTATCTTAAACTTGCTTGTCACATTTGTTAAATATAACAAGAACTTGCCATGTTTGCTTTCAATTAAGTCAATTAAATATTTTATGCACTTTATTTAACAAATTCCAATGCATACAAAAATTAGCTTTGCCTACAATGCTTGGAAAATAATTTTAATAATTAAGTGTTAAAGTATTGCATGTGGCAATGCAATTAGTTTACGGCAAAAGAATTCTGGCATGCAAATAAATATTTCAAATTCTGCAAATTCTTGTAGCAAAATTTTCAAAGTTTCAACAGATTTTAGTATGCAATAAAATGTAATTTATTTTCTAGTGATTTTTATTTACTTAAGCAAAATAATATTATTTGTTTAATTTGTAAATTTGATGTTTTGTTTTGAAATAAAATATATATTTTATTTGCTAATGAATTGTAAATTAAGTTGTTTATTGGTTCTGCAAACATAAGCATAGTAGCTTGGTTAAAATAATCAATTTTATTGCAGAAAAGAATTTATGAAAAATATTATTTATCATACTACTAATTCATATCATACAGTTGTAAATATTTGTAATGGAACTTTGCTTACACAAGTGTTGCATCTATAATATTTATTCACTCTCATAGTTCCTCTCTTAGACATATAGTGTTGCCTTTGATATTGTACAGCAATTTCAATTAAGCCTTTAAATGACTCACTTAAAATGCAAATTGTATATCATGTACATCAACTGCAAACTGCAATTCATTCGTACAACACACAATTTCACTTAGAATATTCCCATTCCCAGTCTCTGAATATCTAGTAAACTCTATTCATAATAAATTTTTATAATAAAAGCATCAAAGCGTGCAGATTGGATATTCAAATTTGTTGCAATTTTCGTTCATATACAGTTTAATTTTTAAATAATGGCCAATTTAATTTAGTTTTTGAAGTTATAAATTTTGCCAGATTATCTATTATTATTTGTATTATACTCTGTATATGTTTATTAATTTAATTTAAATTTTTGCACAGTGGAGAACAGTTTTTAAACATTTTTCTACATTTTAAATGTTCAAAATTATAGCCAAAATACCAAAAATATATAAAATTCGTAAAAAACATTTTTTTGCATTTGGCCAAAAGTCGAAGCTTCTCTTTTTTTTGTGTGCCAATAAATATTTCATACTAATATTTTGTTACAAGATTAAAAATGTTTGCTTTGGTATTAATAGTGTTTATTTGTTGTGAAACAATAAAGAATATTTCTTGAAATTTATTTCGAGCTCTCATGACAATCTGCACAAAAGAAAATGAAATTTTAATTCGTTTTGCATGCCAAGAATTTCCCACGATAATGAAGTGTGTGTGTGTGTGTGTATGTATACAGAGCAAATGCTTATCATGTCTGCAATTGTAATTAAATGTTTGCCTGTGTGTGTGTGCCTTAAGTGTGTGTGTGCGTATGTTGAACTCGTGCGTGTCTGTCGTGCTGCCTAAGCAATTGTCAATTTGTGTTAAATGCGCACAATTAAACGGCAAATGGAACACGGATTGACTTGATGCGGCTGTGATTCAACTACGTCGTTCGCCATATCCCATTTTCTCATTTCCCATTTCCCATTTTCCCATTTCCCCAGACATGAACAGTTTCAGTTTCAGCCTTCGGTCTCAAATCACAATCTAATCGTAGCATATTAGCCAAACTTTGTGCTTAAACAAACATATGTATGTCACACACATGTTTAGCTAATTGAGAAGTCATATCACACACACACACACACACAGACACACCCACACCCAGATAGACTTACCTTAAAGCCTGCTTGAAAATCTGTTTGTATCGTAAGCCGCCATTTTATGAGCTAAAACCGGAAATGCGTCTGCTGGCATTTTCGTTTGTTATTTACAAGTGAATTTGTCACTAAGCCCAAAGCAAATGCCATAAACGATTGATGAGTCCCTTTGGCTCAACATACACACACACACATACTGTATACACTGAGAGATAAATCTTAAACTTAACCTTACTATAGTTTTTACCATAATTAAACTAAATTCATTCATGATTCTATTGCATTTGTCTTTGATTTCTAGAACAAAGTTAGAATCTTTTAAGAAATTCATATTATTTTGCAGAATAAAACAAATTTTTATTTCTCTCAGTGTATTTCTTAAATATGTATATCCAATCGCTTCAAGCCCAAAGCTTTGAAATTTTGCTTATTAATTTCAGCAATGTGTTCACCCTTTTGTTTAAGCGCAGCGACCTTGTCGCATATTTTGTTTTTGCGGTTTACCCTTTCACACACACACACACACACACATACATCCACCCACACATACACACCCCTTTTTATACACTTTATTATTTACAAGTTTTTGTTTATTGTCAGTTTTGCCATGGCCTTAAAACGGCTTAAAGCTTGTCAACGCGCCAAAAGCAACCGCCTTCAGTTAACTTCCTTCTCCTTCTCCTCCTTTTTCTCTTCTTTCTTCTTCCTTCTCCTTCATGATGTTGCCGCTCCATTGTTTCAGTTTGAGTTTTGTTAACGACCCAAAGTTTTCAGCTTAAATGTTAGTTATGAATTTTATTAGGCCTGTTTCTTGCTTAATTATTGTCTTGGGTTAGCACAGCAACCGCACAATATTAATTTAATTAATTAATATGCATTTGATTTGCATTTTCTAATTCCTTTTCAATTTTCCTTCTCTTTCTTTCAGCTCACACACTGCCACTTTACTGTGAGGAGAAGCAATTCCGCTGCTCATCCGGCAACCAATGCATTCCCATACGCTTCCTCTGCGATGGGGACAACGATTGCAAGGATGGCAGCGATGAGTATCAGCCACAATGCAAGTTCACAGGTAAGACTAGACTACACTGAGAGAAAAACCAAAAGTTTCCGTACTTGAAACATGAATTGATCCGAAAGGAAAATTCTCTCTTTTTCGTGTTAAAAAATAAATCCTAATAATTGATTTGAATTCTGCAATAAAACAAAATTCAAGTTAGAGCTTTAATTTGTGGAGCGTATTAATCGTTTTTTTTTTCTAAGTGTGAAAGAAACTGACAGAGCAACTATATAGCTTAACTTCCAGCTCTATGGTTTTATTGAATGTTACTAGTTTTTTTTAAGGTTTTCATGTCTCTCTTAACTCTTTTTACTCATGTTTTATGAAATGGGTATTATAATCTTGTAAGCAATTATAACAGAGTGTTTTAGAATCCAAATTCTGACATTGTTTGACTAAGTTACCTGTCAGACTTAATATGTTTTTAAAGATATGTTTTATTTTTATTTTAAATTGATAATAATTGAACTACTTGATAATAAATTTGAAATACTTCCAAAATAAATACATAGTATGTAAATATAATACAAAATTCTACGAAAAATTGCATTGCAATTATTTTCAAATTTGTTTGAATCATAACTTTATCAGCTTTACAAGGTTTATTGATAAATTTGATTTTATAGGGTATATGCAAGTGTATCCTCAGACAACAAAGTGCTGTTCTAGTTTGTAACAAATGAGTTTTGTGCCAAATCCTTCTACTCAACTTCAAACACTTGATGCAAAAGGTTCTCTTCTTTTTTATTTTTTTTTTTATTTTTTCACTGGCCTTTAACAAAATTTGTTGATTTTCAACCAACAGGCACTTGAATGAAACTTTTGTCTGTTTCTCGCTCTCTTTTCCTCCATCTACTGCTATCTGTTGGTGTTTGTAACATACCAACGCCTGGCTGAAGTCAAGGAGTATTGGCTTTGCTGTGGGGATTCGAGTTGCAAAATGAATAAAGAGAGGAGCAGCAGCAGCAGCAGCAGCTGTGTCCATCCGCCTCACACTCTAATCTGTTGTCCGTCATTTGTAGTTTTTCAATTTGGAAAATGTCACAGAACTAACCATTTACTTAGTGCTATGTATGTATGTCTCTCTGTCCGTCTGTCTGTCGGTTTGCCTGTTTGTTTTTGTATTGGTTTTGGTGTTTGGGTAAGTAACAACCGACTGTTTATTTAGTGTCATGTTAGAGGCGGCCTCTCACACTGATCAAATGCCCAGCCTGAAATTTATTTTCGTTTAATTTTTAGTTTATTTGAAAGTGTGTGCGTGTTTTTTATTAGCCCCTGCATTTAATTGAAGTTTGTTGGCTCGCACTGAGCCAGCCACTAGACACAGCCGGCTCTGTCAGTTGCCTGTTTATTCGAGCTTCGTTGATTTCATTTGGCAACTGTTTTGATATTTTTGTGTTGCCTACTTTGAGGCTGTATGCTTAAACATGGCGCCATACAGTGCAAGGCGGAAATATTGAGCACAGCTGGCATAAATATCATACTACAATGCAATTTTATTTGATTTCATTTAATTTAACGTAAATTTTAATTTAAATGAATTTAATTTGTTAAAAGTTTTGATGTTTTCAAGTATAAAATATAAATTATTAAATTTGTATACATATATTATACCAATTAAGTTTTAATTTGCAAAGACTGTAAATTGTCAGCCAAGTTCAATTCAATTTTAATGACAATTGTTGGCCATAAAAAACCTTGAACTGTATGCAGCAGCAAGAGCTTAGCAAAGTGAGTGCAGCTTAGGCAAAACTTGAGTCTTATTTAGCGAGAGTGTTTAAAACAAGTCAAGTGCAATCGGACTAAGCCATTGCATCATGCTTAAATCAGTGCAAGAGCTTAACAAACTACAACTTGAGCAGCGACAAGTCTTAACTGGTTTCGGTTTGAGATTAACTCAAGAGCGCTAAAAGCACGCACAAAAAAGTTTCTTATAATAAATTAGAGCAAAAAGTTAAACAACAAAAACGACATAGATACAAAAGTTGAAGCTTACCAAAAAGCTTAACGGGTTAATAGATTTTTGCATATACTGTTGCTAAGATAGTTGAATAAGTAAATAAATATCTTATTAAATAAATATTATTAACTTCAATATATCTGGTAAATCAGCTGTTTCCCATACTGTGGCACGCAGGCAAATAAATACTCATCATCCCGCCCAACAAATAATAATCATCTACGCTTAACAAAAGGATTAATGTGATTTATGACCTATATTTTGAAATACTTTAAGCAATTCGAATCACAATGCCTTAAAGCAAATCCATTAAGTTTGCTCAATAAAAATACTGCCCTAATTACCTGATTGTGTAATCAATTAACGTTAAGCGCCGCTCAATTGATTTTGTGCTTTGATGCAAATTAATTTGCACATTGAATCTAATCGCGAATTATTTTCAATTGCAACTCATAACAGGCGACAAATTATAGTTAAAGGAAGTCGCGAGGGCACAATAATTTTACTGATACGACTGTAGCAATAGACAACAGAATCCATAGTAGGTCTTGGGTCTCTTTATCAGCACAACATGCATAACTATTGCGACTTAAAACTCATTTAGGAATTACCATTGTAAACAAACTTGACCCACAATTTCCAAGTATTGCCGATAGTGCCATGATATAAAAATAATAAATTATATTTATGTTCTATGGCGGAATTCCCGCTTCCAAACCTAGCTTTATTATCAAGTCGCTGATAAGTGCTTCGCGTTGCGCAATTAAATAGCAAATGGGGAAATACAATAAAATAAAATAAGTTCAATTAATATATTGTTTTAATTGCTTTATTAATTTGTCTATTGATTATGAACCTTGTTGTTGACAAATTGTGATTGCAAACAGACAGAATTTAACATCAGCTGATAAGCTCAGATGCTGCTCATTGTGCTCACTCGACGTATGCGTAATCTCAACAGAACAAACTCACTCAATGGCCCAAAATGTGCCGATTTCACTCAAGCGCTTGAGTCAAACACGCTTATCAGTTGCGTTTTGAGCGCAAAAGCTCTCAGGAACTGCTATTTTTAATACGCGTTGCAGTGGCATCAAGCCTCAGTCAGCATCCAACTTTTAATTTAAACGGACGTGTGTTTGTGCCACAGGAAGAGAAAACGGATTTTAAAATAACAACGCCTCAAGCTGGCGTACATTTAATACGTATGCTGAAAGTAAATAAAATAATAAATATTAAATTTAATATAACATAAAATCGAAGAAATTTGGTATAAATTAATAAAAATAATAACTAAATAAAATTAAAAAAACATTTTTTATTTTGGAATTTTTTGTAAAAATGTTGCGTATTTTAAACGGTTTTTGTGAGCGCGTGTTATTTGGTATTGGCGCCAAAGCAAGCTTTTTGCAGCTTCTGCTTCTGTTTTTTATTTAATTTTTTTCTCTGCATATTCAGTTTTTTTGCTCTGTTTGTCTTGCTTCTGCGCATCGCTGTGCCTTTGTTTCTCTTAGCTGTTGCTCTTAAAGTTTCAGAGCCGAGCATAAATTTTTTATTGGTTTCCAGTGCATTTGACTTTTGTTTATCTTGTTCTGTTTTTCTTTTTCTTTCTTTAGTATTTGTATTGGATTACATGAACTTGACACAAATGCCTGGCCAATTGCCATTGCCATTGCCATAAGTGGCATGGCATCAAATTACAATACAGTCAAGCCTTTAAGCTTGACACTTGCTGCCGCTTAACATAAAGCGCATTAAGTCGTTATAATTAACAATTATAGTACATTATAATATACAATAACAATAACAATTCCGTTGTCTGTTATTTCTCTCCCTTAAACAATTGCAATTAAAATTAAACAAACACGCACACGCTATAAACCACCGATAAATAATTATTGTCGAAAGAAAAAAGAAAAAATAAATGAATTTTATACAAAGAAAGGCATCAGAGCACGCTGCTTAATTAAAACGTTTAATAAATGGCAAATAATATAAACATTTCATTCGTTACAACGTATGCAAATAGTGCGATAAATAAAATTGTATAAATAATTAAAATATTAATGGTATTGTTTGCCAGTTCAATTGGGCACTATATAAGAATAACAATAATAATAACAGACTGCAGTAAACAAACCATTAAATTAAATGGAAAATAATGCAATGCATATAATTTGCATAATATAAAGCATTTTATGAATTTCTGCATAATTCACAACAGACAAAATTGTGCATCAGAGTGAGAAACAAATATAAATTCAATTTCATCATTTACAGAAAGCCAATTTAGCGCAGTCATTGAATATAACTATTTGCATAAAGTGTGAAAAATAATTATATGCAATTTATTTATTTAGCAAACCAAAAATAAACACTTTACAATAAATCTCTCTTATTTTCTTATATAGAAGCCCAATTAGTAAATAATTTATTATTTAAATCAAATTAATATACCCAAAACAATATACAATTCTAAACAAAATAAATACAATTATTTGAATTAATATAAATTTATTATAAATAAAAAATTAACAAATAAACTAAATCTAAAATGCAAAATTTATTTATAAGCCCCTCAAAAAAATATTAAATATTTAAATATTTAATTAATATAACATAAAAAATGAATCAATTCGAGGATTTAATTTATATAAAAATATTGCCTACTTTTCAGCAGAAATACCATTTAAAATAATTACAAAAAATACAAACTACAAACAGCACAACAACTCGAGCAAGCCAAAGAAGTGAAAAGAACGAACAACCACAACCACAACAAGAGCCATTTAATTTAATAATTCAAAACACGCACTTAGGTCACATTATATAATATAATACAATTTAACAACATTTTCGACCTGCCAACCAAAAGGCAAAAGTTGCCAACATGGGACTAATACGGAGCTTCCTGCTCTGCCATCTGCTGCTCATCAGCGGATTATTACAGCAACAGCGAGCCTTTCACACATATGCAGCGACCAATCAGAAGGGTATGAGATTATAATAATAATAATAATAATAATAATGCCAGTTTTTGTACCATTGTATCGTGCTCTCTCGTTATCTTTTGCTAAACACCAAACACCTTAAAGCAACTCTGGGGGAAATTTTGTTGCATTTGTGAAAAGCTTTGTCATGTTTCGTAAAGTTTAATGTTAGTTTGAAGTTGGCTTAATATGCGGTACATTTGAACTAAATTTCGGATTAATGACGACAACATTTTTAGCCCAACAGAACGAAAAGTCTATTAAGTCTATTAAGATTAGATAGGGAATGCCGAAACTCATTTCAAGTAATATTGGTAGCACATGAATTGCCTTCAAGTGTAGTTCGATTTACTGTTATTGCCTATTGTTATGCTGCTGCTTTGCCTTTTATCTGTTGTGCAGGGGCGTGGCACCCAATGTCAATTGCCAAAGCAAAAAGAGTCTCTCCACAAATAAATAACTTATAGGCAACTAAACAGAGCTGGGGCCCAACGACGACCATTACGAGCAGCATACAGCATACAGCACACAGTGAGCGTCAGCAGTAAGTTTTCCAGCTGTGTTAAGTGGGCTAAAGCATTGCGTATACGCCGCGTAAACACTCAAAAAGACAGCAACAAGAACAACAATAACGACAATAACAAAAGCAACAACGATAACGACAAAAGAGCGACGCAGCTCGACTTTTAAGCAGCTTCCTCCACACATGTGCCATACGAACGCGTTCAATATCAAACACATAAATATTCATGTGCTTCATTTACAAAAGCAAAAAATCCAAAAGAAATATATAAAAATACATATATATAAAAATTTTATATAAAATAGAGGAACAAAATGTTAGCGACAGCTGATAAGCTACACACAGACTTCAAAAAAAAACAAAAAAAAAAAAAGGAACAAAAAATCAGTTGGGTGGAAAGCTACAGTCGGACGTACCCGACAATAGGAGACCCTGTATCCTGTGTTTTAACTATACACCCACACATGCGAACTACATTTCCCTTCCCGCTCTGCCACAAGTCAAATAGGTCAAGTAAATTGTCCATTGCAAATCTTTGCTGTTTTCTTTCCGATCGTAATTTAATTCAAAATATCGATGGAAAATGTAATCGGCTACGAAAATTACAAATTACAAGTAGGTAGCTTTCAAATTGTCTTTGCTGGGGTTTTCTCTGATTAGCAGTATAGCACAGGAAAACCTAGCTCTTATAGTTATTCACTCTGACAGACAGATAGAAGGACAGACGAACATAGACTGATCTCGTCGTCCTTATAAAGAATGTGTAAAAACTTAATAGACCCTTTTGTACTTTCTCAAAGTGCAGGGTCTAAAAACAGAAAAAAACTGTAAAAAATTCATGCGTCGACTGCAAAGCTTAGATAAATTTAGTCCGCCATTTATGCTATATACACATACATCTGTAGCCATATCCGTTCGTATGTACATATATGCTTTATCCATTGGCCTTATAAGCCATAAATTATGCATGGCTCACTTTTAAGCAGCTTCGGTTGCTGCTGTCGAAGTAGCTGAACCCTGCACGTCAAACGTTGCCAAAATATGGTAAATTTTTGCCCCCAAACTGAGCCATGTCATCAGACGTACGACATCTGACGGTGTGTCTCCATTCCAGTTAACAGTTTCACTTTCAATTTGAGAAATTAGCAATTTAGAGATATAGAAATCGGTATGCAAAATAAACAGTTTCAGTGAAAGCCATAAATTTCTAGCGAATTTCCGGCGTGTTTGTTTTCCAGCAGCTTCTGCGTTTGCCTCTCAATTCAATTTGTCTCTGCATCCGCTTTATTTAACATATAAATTACGCTACATTTAAATTGCAATTTTAGCAAACTTGACCCCCATTTTGGCTGTTCATTCAACAGTTAACCTGAATTTCCGTTCGTACCCAAAAAAAAGCAGACAAATGAAAAGAGAAGGAGCATATGTAAAAAGTTTTGTCTCATTAGAGTCAGCTCTCAAAATAAAGCATACGCCATGCTATGCAGCGCTCTCCAAATGATTTATGATGTGATCTTTTGTGAAGAGTCCCAAAACCCGCAAGCCCAGTTGAAAATTTTCGCTTTTCCCAGCTGCTGTTGTTGTTGTTTTTTTATTGAAATACTTGAAGCAAAAGACAAAGCACAGCGCACAACTCCAATAAAGTGAAAAAGGTGCCATAAACAACAAGCGATGGCAATGTTTGATGGCCCCGTTTCCTTTTTCGCTTTCTGTTATTTTTTCTTCTCCTTTTTTTTTGTTTTTGTTTTTTTTTTTTGTTTTTTATGTATTTACCAAGAGGACAGCCCGCTGAGCGGAAGATGCTACCTACAAAATACATAAAAGTAACAGACAAACAACAAAAACAACAGCAACAATTGTAAACAATGAAAAGGAAAATCTTACTGCTAACTGTGGCACAAATTTTTCATTTATTTATTGAGACGAACGAAGGCGAAACGAAAGCGAAATGCGAAATAAAAGTGCAAAAGAAGGCGGCATGAAAATAATATAAAAAAGCAAGTGAAATTTGTGCACGTTTGCTTGCTTTTTCCGCTTTTTAAATGAAACGGACAATTCAATTTATGTACCCCAAACAGCAGAAACAACAAAAACAGACAAACTTCATTAGATGAACGACTCTGCAGAGGCGTACGATTCAATGGGTATTCATTTCTCATTTTAATACCCTAACAAACGAATGGGCAGTGCAAAGGAATGCCAACAATTTAGGCCAACGAAAAGTTCCCTTCAACTTATTTGGCATAAATCGAAAATAAAATAAAAATGTCAATAAGTTTTGCATTTTGTCTCTTTGGCTTTTATTCAAATTTTTATTGATTTCTAGGCAGTTTCGATATGGCTATCAACTTCTCTTCAAAATAGTTCAAACAGATTTATTTATTTTAATAAATTTTCAATTTATTTAAATTAGTTTTAAATCTTCAAGATATTTACAAACAGACTTTATACATCTTTATTAACTTATATATTATTTTAATATTACATTTAATTGTGTTAGCTCTACTTCCAAATTAAAAGCAATTAAATAATTTTTAAAATATTTATTTTTACTTTGTTAGAGTATTGACAAGTTCGTCAGCTTTATAAAACAATAGTTCTGGCTTTACGCTGTCCATTTCTGATTCTATTAATTTATATAAGCATTTTCTTTAAACGCAATTGTTATTGGCTTAGGCAGAAGAATGGCCAAACATTACAAAATGGCCAAATGAAAAATGGCTAAAAATAGGGGAAACGGAAAATAGAAAACGGAGAATGGAAAATGGAAAATGGCAAATGGCAAATATCAGAAAAGTTTGTAATGCGCTAAATCGATGGATGACCGCAAAAAGTTTTCGGTCTGCGCTGCCTTGTGGACACTTGGTAGCAAGCAGATAACTTTTTGCCTTAAGCTGACGCTATAAATGAGCCCTGGGAACTCACAAAACCAAATAAGAATACGAAAAAGGCAGAGCATTCAGCAAGCTGGTGCATTGTGCGAAACTTTCGGTCTTAAGCCATGTGTGAAAACTTTGCGTGTTTTACTTTTGTGTGCATTCGCTGTCTTCTCTTTCTTCTTTTTTACTCAGTCTGTCTGTCTCTTTGTCTGCTTGTGTCATCAACTTTTTATACCCTGTACGCGTTAAAAGGGTCTGATTATGATAGAACTCATAAACTTTGAGAGCTAGAGCACCTATTTTCAAAATGTAGTTTAAGTTTATTTCAAATGTTGGGTGCCACGCCCCATTTACGTCCCAATCGATTAAAAACGCATATATATATTGAGCATAGAAGGTTCTCATTCAGAATATATACTCTCTCGCATTCTTTCTGCGCTTCGTATGATATTTTATAAATATTTTATAATAGCGTCTAGAGTATTCTACAGTCGGCTTCATCCTCACTATTTTTTTTTGTGCTTTTGTCGTTAACCTTGAGCCAGCGGTGGCAGCGATAACCCCTGGTGCATTGCACTGACAAGTGCATAAAATCAAATTCAAGTTGCATGTAATGATAAGCTCGACAGCTCTAAGCCCTGCTGCAAAGTGCAAAGTGCAATTCATTATCACACGCATACACACATACGTTCACACACACACACAAATACGCACACACACAAAAGATGGCGGCGAAATGGCAGCGAGAGGACAGCATTAAATGAATTGCATAAAATTCATGAGGCTGCAGTCCGCTTGCGCTTGTTGTTGCAAGTTCTAAAAGCCGCGCCTCTTGTGTGACCTGCCCCCTTGCACCTCCCCCTGCCCCCACCCCTCTCACACTGGCAACTGGCAGCTGCCACCTGCCTTCCCACTTCAAGTGTCACATAATCCGCGTTGTCGTCGTCGTCGTCGCGACGCGTCAGACTGTAAATAATGAAGTTTGCACCTGAGCGTCGCACCGCAGTGGCTGTGATTTGCGTGGGGCATGGCCGAAGGGGGCGTGGCATGCGGCTAAAAATGTGTGGCATGCTTTTAGCCAACATGCAGCGGAGACAGCAGGATGAGCAGGCGACCCACACTAGCACAGTGGGCACATAATAAATAAGCTTAAGAAAAAAAACAACAAGCACAAATTTATGAGCTCTGTATGAAAAAGTAAAAGAAATGACACAAAATGTAAACACGCAGCTCAAAACAAAGAGAGAGAGAGAAAGAGAGAAAGCTAAAGAGAGAGAGAGAGAGAAAGATATATTTAGAGAGATGATAGCAGAGCAGGACCTAGAGAGGTAATGCCAATTTTTTACCAGTGTTGCCAGAAATTGTTAGTTTGCAATATAAATTTATTTAAATATATACATATAGAAAATAAAATAAATATGTTTGGAACAAATACCAACAATAAAATTATATAAATAATTTTCGAAATAAATATTTTTAAATACATCTGCAATATGCATAAATAAAATGCAGAAACCCGCTAAATTGGCAACGCTGCTTTTGCCCATGTCACATTTTGAGGTTTCAGCTGTCAGCCTATTAAGTCATAAATAAATAATTATGCATGTATATGCAGCAAATAGACGAAAATATGAAACATAAAACATATCCTGTTATTATTTGTTAGTGGATAATAGCAATAAATGTGCCGAGACCTAAGCTGGTCAAGCAAACTGCTCTAGTAATTTGTTTCTCTAGGGTATACAAATCTCTGAAAATCGAGCCCCGGATACTTAGGCATATGTAAACAAAATTTATGATTCACAGACCGTAAAATAAACCGCGTGTGCGAGTGTGAGTGTGCAACAGTGTGGCAGGATAAAGAGATGACAAACAGTCTAGCCTACAGCTGTCATTAATCTGTAATTTCATTATTTAAAGTCCACAAAAAACATGCTTAAAGTTTTGATAACAAAAATCCAATGAAATCATAATACAAAAATTCGAATATATAATTATCAAGCTTTTATATAAATTTATTTTACATTTATTTAATTAATATAAGCTTTTATTTTTATTAGCTACCGTAAATTTTAAAATTTTCCATTCATTCCATTTAGATTTTAGCGCCAATATTGATATTTAATGGGGAAAAAGCCCGACTGTATATATACCTTACTATTATACCCTTATACTAAAATCCGGTTATTTTATTTAATTTTTACCTTAATCCCAAAGCTTTACTGCTTAGAGCATCTGCTCTGTACTGTATCCAAAAAAAAATACAGTTACAATTTTTTACGAAACTTTAATTAATTTTACTTTGGTTAATTTTTTGTCATGACTCTCAAAACAAATGCAAGTTTTATGCGCTGAGCAATGTCCGGGGATGGGTCGCTTGTTCATTAAACCTAGACGAGCTTTAGCGCTGTAGATGTTTAGCTTTTGGCTTCTGGGCTTCAGACTCATCCTTATTTAATGCCGGCGCTAAATGCCGCTGTAAGGTAAATACGTTTGCTACGTTTGGAGTCCCCAAACGCAAAACGTGATGCGCATTTTTCGCAGTGCGACGACGGCAAAGGTATGTAGAGGGGTTGAGAGGTGGAGGGTGGGGGATGGGTGATGGCGAAACACACACAAAAGTTGCTTGAAAAGTTTATGGCTCCGACTGGGCCTTGTCTGCGGGGAGTCGACTGTTTTGTAGCACGCAGCAACTTGCCGCAACAGAAGGGGCTGAAACAGGAGCAGCAGCTAGCTGCAAGTTGAATGAATCATTCTCTGCCTGATTCTCTAGTCAGCATCGCACTCTGGGTCATTTACCCATTTTTTGGGGTTAAATAATAAAAAAAAAATTAATGAAATTTAATAGGATCGGCCATATTTTCAATTAAAATAAGTGAGAAAAATTTAAAAAGAAACGAACATTTGATTATGAACTGTTCCCGAAATAACGGTCTATACGTCAAAAAGAAATTGTTTAAATTCTTATCATTGATTTTTATAGGTAGTATGAACAATTCTTTATTTAAAATGGCATCAATCGGTGCATAAATGCTGCCTTATTATAATTTGTGTAATATTCTTTGATCATAAAATCATATGTGCGCCTTTGGGTATGCAATAAAAACGGACAAATATTAAACGTGTCTAAATTTATACAAAAATTCAAAAAAAAAAATTTTCTTCGATTTATATATCAATTTGATAAACATAAAGTATGCGCTTCGCTGATTTCTATTAATTTTAAATATGTCCAAATTTTTTATTTTTTGTAAAAAAGGGATAATGGCCCAATGTGCATCGTTGAGACAGACCTAAAGTGAAATGCTCGCGAAATGTCAGCCAGAGCGTCGCATTCACTCGAGTTTTACACGTTAAATTGAGTGTAGTCTCACCTGAAGAGATTCAACATTTTAGCTGCAAATTCAGTTGTAGATGCAGATCTCTTCAAAGCGAAATTTATATTAAGTTCTGCAAATAGCAGACTTGGAGAAATATGCATATATTTTTGAAATAGTCGCAGTTGCAGTTAAGTGGTTCATAGCACTCAGGCAAGAAACTTGTCCAAATTATGCTGTAAAGCTTTTAACAAATTTGCTCAAGTGCGAACTTTGTTAAAGTTTTTGGCAAGTTCGTGATGAAAGCTAATAGATTGCGCAAGCAGAAAACTCCTCAAATATTATGTGGCATAGCACTATAATGACAACATTTTGTGGCTTAAGTGAAAGAAAATGACAATTGCAGCAACTGCAATCAAACATGCTCTCCATACGTACTATATATGCATACAAAACTTGCTGAAAATAAAACAAGTAGCTACACTGTGAGAAAAATCAAGACTTTTTGTACATGAATCCGGAGATTTAAGTACATTCTCAATATTATTATTTCATTTTTCATGAACTTCGCACATTAAATTGAAATGTGATTTGTGTTTAAAAAAATTGTTCTTTGCAATATATATTTTTCTGAGTGTACAACAAATTCCCATATTCTTTTTTTCTAAAACCAACTTGTCAGCTTTTTCTAATTGCATTGGCATCATTGTCTGGGAAAAGCATACAAATAGCTGCCCCTTGGCCTGTTATAAAAATCTAAATTCCATTTAAACTCGTGCACAATTTAAAAGCTTTAAAATTTTGTGCCCGTAGGAAACGAGCAAAGTCATAAAATAAAATGACCATAAAATAGGAAAACTCAACTATTTTACTATTTTTTCCATTTTTACTACACTTGCCTTGCCTAAAACAAAAAGCTACAGTTACTGTGAGATATACAGAAAAATCGAGAGGCAAAATCCATACGCACAGCCTTGCCGCTGCCTGAAGCTGCCACACAGCCTGCAACATAAAAATCACATTTATTTTTGACACAGAAAACTATTGAAGCATAAAAAGTAGTAGTATTCCTTTTTCATATTTTCCATATTTTTAGTAGCAGCCATTATCGGCATGGTTATACCCTATATGCATTAAAAATGTGGCCATTAAAGGGGCATGATGCTCTGCTTGCGTAATATTGAAGAAAAAATATATAAATATGTGAAGCCAGTATGGAAGGAGCAGATCAGTCGGATGTAATCTTCAGTAGCAGACAAGCTAAGCACGTATTTGCATATAAAAAACTTAGCGATTATAAAAATCGAGCAGATTGTCAGTTGCATATCTTCGCTGTTTCTGATTCGATCGTGATGTTATTCCTATCATCGATAAGAAATACCAGAGGCTCTGTTTTTGTTAAATTACAAGTGTGTAGCTTTAGGATTTGTGCAGGGTTACGATTATTTATTAAAAACACCCTATGTAACAGAGAAGAACACAGCTCATATACTATCTTTCACAGTCGAGTACTCACGACTGAAACATACTGCTTAAGTCATATAGCCCACAGCTAAAACAAAGAATTTTACTTACTCTACTACTTTCGACTGCAGCCCATTTTTGGCTTGAACATTTTTATTACCGCTGCAAGTCATATCAAATTGAATTTCATGCCATTTGCAAGACAACGTATTTATAATATACTCTTTTTATCTTTTTTCTTTATTTTAGATACAACTTGCAGCTCTGATCAGTTTCGCTGCTCCAACGGTAATTGCATACCCAGCAAATGGCGTTGCGATAACGAAAGAGACTGCGCCGATGGTTCCGATGAGAACCCGAGCTTGTGCGGTAAGTGATTCATATGTTTAAATATATCTATATAGTATATTGAGATGCTATTAGTTGCTTATATTTCAGTTGTGGTCAGAGTATAGCGCATAGTATAAAGTTATAATCAAACGATATATATTATTTGAACTGCCCCAACACACAGTGGTCGGGCTAATATGGAGCCGCGGCCATAAATACTTCACATTGATATATCATTAAGAAATTTTCAATAAAAATCTAGAAAAATATTTTGAATATGTTTTAGCTACATCGAAGGACTATTTCTCATAGCTGCCTTTAAAACGATTGCGACAAGTTTTGATAAACATGTTATTTTTTAATAAAACAGTATAAAGCGAGCAGTTCTAAATATTTATGCTGAATATATAATTTTAATTTTGATCTAGAATTCTATAAAATTATAATGATTAAAAAAAGTAAATAACTCTGTAAAGCGCAAAGCGCGAGATGTGTATTCTTACAGGACTATCCGATTTTCAGTTAAACAACTAACTTCTATATTAACAAATAGGTATATTTTTCGTTCGCTTGTTAACTTATATCTGCTAACTTATATATAGGCAACACTTGCAACCATCTGAGCTTCATGTGCCACAGCGACAAATTGTGTATACCACGCAGTTGGACCTGTGATAACGAGCGCGATTGTAACGACGGTTCCGACGAATTCAACTGCAGTAAGCAAACAAAACGAAATGAACAACATTTTATTTACTAACCCGGAGGATTTCAGCTGATAAAAAGCATACAAAATATATTAAAAAAAAAAAATAAACAGAATATAGCATAATATGTTTGCTGCCATAAAGCATGATATTTATTTCAATGCCTACATATAAACTGTACATCTATCTGCGACTTTATGACTTGTGTTTGCCGCCTGAAAGTTGCCAGCACTGTCCATAAATTAATGTCAACAGAAACAGAAAAAATCCGGCTGCTCACACAATTCCGTAGAATATCACGGCGTGCGCATCAAAAATGCTGCCAACAGCGGAACTAATTTGTATTTATGCATTAGCCAAGCCGCTTTCCCTCACTCTCACTCTCACTCTGGTTCGCAGTCTCAGTCTATGTTTTCTTGTACATATATTATAACCGTCTTTCTGTATACCCTGTTTTCATAAAATTGTCTGAAAAGCCAATGGCAAATTCATGCAAATCTTTGGGCATAACTGTCAAAGCAACTGCGCAAAAACTAAAAAAATTATGAAGATTGGCTGACTTTAAATTTTACAAATTTTCGTATAATTGAAATAATAAAATTTTGCATTTATTTAGGCTAAAATGAAAATAAAAAAATATAATATAATAAATAGGAAATTGTATTGAAAACATTTTAAGAATCCAAGGTATTGCTTTAGTCTCGTTTTATAAAGTATACCCTATAAAGTATGCTTTTGGGAGCCTATCACAGCAGCTTGGCCAACTTATTTAGCAGTTTATAGTCTGTTTCACATTTGGCTAACTATATGCTTCATAAAATTGCTTGTTTTCTTTTTGGCTGAATTTTGTTATTTTTTGCGCTGTAATTGAAAAAAAATGATGAGATTTTTATGATGCTATCCACTCGTAACTCATCAGCAGGCTGCATGGCGAAATAAAAACCTGGTAATCAAAAATAACGAAAAAAGAAAAGAGAAAAAAACTCGCGAGCGTAAATTGAGGCTGTGGTTTATTTTGCTACCAAACGACTGGCAGGACACGGCTCAGCGAATTTTTACATTTGCACAGCTCGTCCTGCCCTTCCCCCTGTGTGCATTAAACACGTGTGACACTTTATGGCTTTTATGCGCTTGATAAAAACAGCAAGCATCACAAACCAACAAAAAAAAAAAAATTAAGAGATTTTCCAACGTTTTATATGCTTGTATACATTCTGCATGTTAATTGAAGTTTCACATGCCCTTCAAAAAGCAATTCTTTGCAAAATATTGATATTAGAATTTGCTGTAAAAAGTTAAATATATTTTAGGTGAGAATTTAATAAAAAAAATAAGATAAATAGTACATTTTTTCAAAATTAAATTATAAATAAATTGATATTAGTTTCATCGAGTGATGATGATATTCTGTGGCTTTTTTACTATCATAAATAAATGGATACTATTTTGTCGAATAATTGAGTTATTTCATAATATTTACAAACATTTTTAATTCCTTAAAATGGAACAAATCAATTGTTTTAATTAAAATTGAATTTCCGCTTTAAAACTTTACGTTTGATGTAAGCAGAACTTGCAAAGAAATAGACAATGAACAGAATGCAGACTATGGCACAAAGGCATCAAACTTCATTGACTTTGATGTACTATAACTACCTGTAGGTGTGTGTGTGGATGTGTATGTGTGTGTGCTTTATGTGGACTGTCACGTAAACTAAAAGCATTTTAAATAAAATTAAAATCAAATTGTTGCAGAGACTGCTCTGCGAGTACACCTGAGTCAAGCAACAATAGCAAAGCAATAGATAACAGCAAAATGCTTGTAAATAAAGCACAAAAGTTATCTGCTGTTGTATGTGTGTATGTGTATGTGTGTGTGTGTCAGCTATTCTTTGTAGCTGGCAAATTGATTTTACTAGGGCTTGAGCAAGTTAGAGAAGCCCCAGCAAAGGCGGTACTATAGGGCAATTGAAGTGCTGGTCAGGCTGGCATTGCTGTCCAGCTTTTATGAGGCTGGCAGCGCACAAATAGTGCCATTTGAAATTGAAAAAGAAATGTGCGGAAATCCTAGCAAATGTCGGCAATATAGCAAATTTAATGAAGTCATAAAACCGTTGCGCATACGCCATATATTCCAACCAACACCGTAATTAACTTTCAGCGTATGTGTGTGGCAATTTGATGACATAGCCTAAGCAAATTTAATTTTTCACAATCTCATTGAGCACATTTCAACGATAATTGCTGCTGTGCAGTAGCAATTTAAATATGCAATGAATTTTCTAATGGCATCTATGCATAATCTGGCGTAATTATGTTTGGAAAATTGACAGTGAAATTTATTTAGATTTCACTAGGCAAGCAAATTAGTAATTATATTTTATTAAATCTACACAAAATGCTGGTGTGGTTGTTAAATTGCCAAACACGTCTGTATGTGTGTGGGCTTATTGCTATGCAAGCGTATGCCGCTATAAATTTCGATTAAAGTCATATCGCGCATACGACACGTGGTACATGCAAAATATCCACCGCTCAAATAATAATAAATTAATTTATTTGCAACGACGTGAAGGCAAATGCCAAACATTTTTGCGCATAGATGCATGCCAAAACAAAAAACAAAATGCCAAACAGACGAAAAAGTCAATGGCAAACAAAAGGTAAAGGCAGGCACAACAGGAAGCAGATATAGCATATTTAGATGTGTGTGCAGAGAGTGCCGTTATATGCCTTTATTGCCTGGGGTAAACACACAGCAGGAATTACATAATCTTATCAAGCAAAATCAAGCGTAGCCACAGCAAGACACAAAAACAAAAGGCATTCATTTCACGCGCAAAAAAAAAACAAAAACAAAAACAACAACGACCAAACACGCATTAAGGGTTAAACACAAGCGTTTTTATGCCCCTGTGTGTGTGTGTGTGTGTGTGTGTGTGTGAGGGAATGCACTATGGGCCAGAATACCAGATTTTTTCGCATTAATCCATCTTTAAAAGTCGGTGATGCGAAAATATCAGAGCAACATTAAACTGTTAGGTAACATGCCAATAAAGTTAAGCTCAACGAAATTTATATCCTTATTCTTTTAAAAAAAGGGTGGTTTCACGCCCACTTTTATAAAATAAATTCGTTTCGACTTTATAAACCCAAGTCAAATAACTAAATTAATAAATTCTGCTTCGTTCTCGAAATTTTAATTAATGCCACAAAATCTGATATTTTTGCCCACAGTGCAATGGCAGACTGTGTGTATGTGTGTATGCGTGTCTGTGTGTCAGCTTTGTTTAATGTCCGTCGCTCGCTGCTAAATAGGCGCCTGGCAAAACTTCAATGAAAGTTTCAGACTACATTAGTATTTATGTATATATGTATGTATAAATATATATCTGTGTGTGTATGCGTGTGAGTGCGTACGTGTGTGTGATAATTGCTTTAATGCGTACGCATGTGTGTGTTTTAACTTTATGGAGTGTTGGCTGATAATGTCTTAATTACTGCCTAGATAAAATGCCGCCTGCTTAGAGGCCCCCCAAGCAGTATTTGCTATTTGACTTGCTCCCAATTTTTCACTGTGTATGTGCCATTGTGTGTGCGTGTAGGTGTGCGTTGGCACGACAACTATGTTTATTACACTTGGCCTGGCATGTGCGGCGCCACACAATTGGACTTTGGCTTTTACTTTGACTTCAATTCTTGCCGCCTTCTAAACTCAATTACAAGCAACATTTCTGCTGCATACTTTAAGGCGAAAAATTCTACTGCAGCAATCAAAGATTAAGCTAAACAGACAGCATCATTAGCCAGACAGTTAGTGTAGCTATTTGACATTTATATTGAGGCTATAATGCATAGTTTATCTGCTTCAAGCCAAATTAAACTTTTATGTACGCCAGACTTTAGCTGCAGGCACATTTAACAGCTCCTTAAGCTGTCTTTTATGGTGTGATGAAAGAATTACAACTGATTTTAGTGTTGAGCATGTCAAGTAGCTATCAAAATGGTTAAGGCGATTAACATTAGGAATTTCTTAAAACTAAAATTCAGATTTTATTTTTCCAGTTGGGAAAACTTGACACTTAAATGCAGAGTTTTTGTGTTAATGCGTCTTAGGGTAATCAACTTTCATAAAAGTAGTTTTTAGAATTAAAACGCTATAGGTTAAAAATAATCTTAAAATTTAATAAATATATTAAAAATATTCTTGAAATGTTTCCAGTACTTTATTTTAAAAATGAAGTTAATTTATGTATTTACAAATAATTCTCAAAAAGATTAATTTTCTACTGTTAGATCTTATATGGCATCTCAATTCTAGTTATAATATTTCCCTTGCAATAATTTGATATTCTACACATTAAATATTTAATCAATCCTTACAGAGAGCAAATCGTGCTTAGCGGATGAGTTCGCCTGCAAGAGCGGCGATGGCATTTGTATACCACTTGCCTGGATGTGTGATCAGAGCAAGGACTGCACTGATGGCAGCGATGAGGCATCCTGCAGTAAGAACATGCAACATGAAAGCAACTCTCTAATCTCAAATGTATTCTAACTGTAGAACAGTAGCTTTAGCAGTTGCTGTAGTTACTCACACTAGTGTATACGCCGTCTGACTCCATGTTATCTCTTCGCTTCTGTATGTGTGTGTGCTTACAGCCCATAAGTATGCTAGACATTTCTGCAAGACTTGTGTAATGCTTACCTAAACATTACACATGCAATAAAGCACAAATATTTACAGAGAGGAGAGGCTGGAGTACAGACAACACTTTAGTTTGCAATGCTTTTATTATGGTATATGGTATATAGTGTATTGTATTTGTTGTTGTAGTTGTCGTTGTCGTTGTTGTTATGGCAACAAAATCTTTTGCTGTTGTTGTTGCCTTTTATCCTTTGGCTGTTATCGTTGTTTTTGTTTTTGGCTTTTGTTGGCAATTTTTATAATGGTGTTGGTTTTGTTGAGTTATGTCTCGCATATTTCAGTTTCAGCTGCTTCTGCTCCCGCTTCTTCGACTACTTTTGGTTTTGGCTTTTAGCAGTTTGCCCATACCCAATTCGTTTACCACAAACTCATGCTCTCCCCTCCCTGCTCTTTCTCCTTCTTATATGTAAACACTCATTGTCGAATGACAGCCAAATCCTCCAACCTCTAGTCACTAACCCAACTAGCTTCTATGTATTTAGCACACAAAATAATCCAACAAATTCTTCTTAAGATACCACCTGCCGCTCCGATGAGTTCACCTGCGGCAATGGGCGCTGCATACAGAAGCTTTGGGTCTGCGACCAGGACGACGACTGCGGCGACGGCAGCGATGAGCGACACTGCCCCAAACCCAAGTGCCCCACGGACTCCTTCACCTGCGCCAATGGCCAATGCATCGCCAAGCCCTGGGTCTGCGATGGAGAGAACGATTGTTCCGACGGCTCGGATGAGCGCGTAAGTCGTTTATAATCTATTAAAGTACATTTAAAATTATCTTAAGATCTCAGATTTAAAATTCATACAATAAGAGCTTAAACGGGTCATAACTCAAACAAGACATTGTCTAATAAGATAAAATAATTGAGCATATACATCAGAACAAGCAGTACCAATGAAGCAGCTCGGTTAGGAGGAAAGCTACAGTCGGACGTAACTGACAGTAGCAGACCCTGTTCTTAGTGTTTCAATACCTTTGCAAAGTAATTTAATATTTTTCGCCGTTCGGATTCGCTATCGATTACAAACTACCGATTACACACTCTCCCCTTCATAAATTGACTGCTACATATCTTCGCTGTTTCTTTTCTAATGGTCATTATTTTTTGCGATTAGTGGAGGAAAAAGGGAAGATATAAAAATGTAAAACAATATTCCTCTATGTCTAGGTTAGGCATCTAGTTTTTGCCGTTTAGGCTAGACGATAGTAGAATGTCAGTCCTTGGGTCAGTCAGCGCGAAGAGTTATGTATTTACTAATATAAAGATAATATTAAATATTTGCATATTCATAAAAGGCATCTCGTACGTAAATCCCGTCAAAGGCAACCCGAAGTACTAGCTTTTTCATGCTCTCCATAAAATTAAAAAACTTTGAAGCTTAAGCAACTCTTGGCTGGCTTTTTCAACTTTGCACAGTGCGGAAGTTTAATCAACTTGTTGTGATATCAAAGCTTCTATTCAATAAATAATTTAGTGGCAAGTTATTAAACTACCCTCGTGAAATGTTATATATATTTTTATGTTCGCTCGCTAGGAAGCATAAATTATGCAACAAGCGCACATTATTCAAAACTGGCAACGTAGTCGCTGCACGACGTCGTCCATGGTCCACAATGATGTTGACGACGAAGTCGAGAGGATGCGGATGACGTTGGCAACTGATGCCATAAACATTTATGTGTATGACGCGCGACTTTTGTTGTCAGTAGGCATGGGGAGCAGCCAGCAGAAGCAGTCTCTAAAAATTTCCCAAAAAAAACAACAACCCAAAGTAAACAAGAGAAAAACTAGAAAAAAATGCAAACAATTTTTTCCCTCAGTAAAAAATAGCATGAGAGAGGATGGGGAGCAGCAGTAGTTGCATGCTAGTAATGTCTATAGTATGCATATGTGTGTGTTTATGCAGCTTTAGCTGCCTGCACAGTAGCTGCCACTTAGCAACAAGCCAAGTTGTTGCTGCTGCTGCTACTTTATGGCATATTTGAAGTAAACTTCCTTTGCTAGCTTCCTTTTGACAGGCGCTGCAAAATGCATTTTAAATAAAGTGCGCTCAGTCAGACAGCAGGCAATTTTATTGACTGCACAGTATACTACACAGTGGTCGATTCCATAGGCCAAAAATACAACTTTTTTAGTCAAAATTATGACTAGAATCTTATCATCAGTATCTTAGAATAGATAAAATTATTTAAATTCACTTTTATATTTGCTTTAAACCATAAGTGCTTTCTAAAAATAGCTTTGAAGAACAAAGCATGAAATTAATCTTTCATTGCAACGCAAGTAACTTGCAAGTAAAGGTCGCAAATAAAGTCATAAAACTTAATCAAAAAAGCATTGCTTAAAAAACGAAAGCATTTAATATTGTAATGAAAGGTATAAACTAACAGTTCATAATAATTTACAAGCTCTTAGCTTATTGTGTTTATTTTATTTATTACATATTTTATGGGCCTATTAAAGTACTAATTTTTATGTAAATTTCAATTTCATATAAGGTTTTAGTTGTGAAGGTAATCGTATGTAACAATGCAATATATTTTAAAATATTTGGCAATATATACAGATTATATGATATAAATTTCAGCTGCCGAAATTTGTCAGATGCTCTGTTATCTTTAATAGAACAAAGCGACCTTGTTTATTTTAGTATAATTGTTGATTGTGTAACTGCGCTTATCTGTGCTGTGCGTTGTGATTATTCTGATTATTATTTTCGTTGACGTAGCTAACCGCAAAAAAATCACAGCAGCCACATTTTTAGAGCTACAGATTTGTGATTTGGCATCTATTGATGCCTTGAATTTCATAATGATTGGATACAAAACAGCAAAGATATGCAACAGACAATTTGCTTAACAGATCACAGTGGGGTTTGCCTCATCTTTCTCCGCCTGACTGATCCGTTTCGTCCTTATTGATCAGTCAGTCAGGAAAAACAGTTTTAAATCAATATATACAGATTTTAAAAATCATTCTTACATTACATCTTCTGACTCTCTTCTCCTTCAGGACTGTCCCAGCTCTCGACTTGTGAACCTTTGCAACTCCAACGAGTTCCAGTGCAATGATCGCATCACCTGCCTGCATTCCCACTGGGTCTGCGATGGCGACCATGATTGTCCCGATGGCGATGACGAGCTTCCTGCCAACTGCCGTAATATCACCTGCAGAGAAGATCAGTTCCAGTGCGGCGATCGCAGCTGCATTGCCGGACATCTGACCTGCAATGGCCAGAAGGACTGTGCGGATGGCAGCGACGAGCGAGACTGCAGATTAGCAGCACAAAACAAGAGCTGCAATTCGACGAGTCAGTTCGACTGTGGAGGTGGACAGTGCATAACGTTGTCCCAGGTGTGTGACAAGCGCAAGGACTGTCCGGATGGAGAAGATGAGCCGGCGGGCAAGTGCGGTGTCAACGAGTGCGCCTCGAAGAACGGCGGTTGCATGCACCGATGTGTGGATAAGCTGGTGGGTTACAGCTGCGAGTGCCACGAGGGATACAGAATGTCCTCCGATGGGCACACCTGCGTGGACATCAACGAGTGCGAACGTCCCGGCATCTGCTCGCAGGTGTGCGTGAATGAGATTGGAGGATTCAAGTGCGAGTGTGAGGCGGGTTACATGAGGGATCCGAGGAATCACACAAGGTGCAAGGCCACCGAGGGACACGCCTCACTGCTGCTGGCACGTCGCCATGACATACGCAAGATCGCACTGGACCACATGGAGATGACCTCCATTGTGAACAACACCAAGTCGGCGACAGCTCTGGACTTTGTGTTCCGCACAGGCATGATATTCTGGAGCGACGTGACCACTCAGAGCATCTACAAGGCACCCATCGACGAGGGCAACGAGAAGACGGTCGTGCTCAAGCAATCCTCGGTGACCTCAGATGGTCTGGCCGTGGATTGGATCTACAACCATGTCTACTACACCGACACACACAAGTGCACCATCGAGCTCACCAATTTCGATGGCAACATGGGCAAGGTGCTCATCGAGGATGCCCTGGACATACCTCGCTCCATTGCCCTAGACCCCATTGAGGGCTGGATGTACTGGTCGGACTGGGGCGCCTCTCCACGCATTGAGCGTGCTGGCATGGATGGCTCCCATCGCACGACCATCATCAACTACGACGTCAAGTGGCCCAATGGCATCACACTGGATCTGGTGAGGAAGCGCCTCTACTGGGTGGACGGCAAGCTCAATGTGATCTCCTCGGCCAACTACGATGGCTCCCAGCGCAGACAAGTGCTCTACTCTGCCGAGTATCTGCGGCATCCCTTCTCCATCACCACCTTCGAGGACTACATCTACTGGACAGACTGGGACAAGCAGACGGTCTTCAAGGCGAACAAGTTCACAGGGGAAGGTGTGGAGCCCGTTACAGCCGTGCATATGGTAAGCCTCTCTTAGCCTTCATAATACTTCTCTGTAAGTAAATAAATATTTCCTTGCAGCTTCAGCATCCCATGGTCATACATGTTTACCATCCTTATCGCCAGCCCGATGGCATTAATCACTGCCAATCGGTTAATGGCCACTGTTCTCATCTCTGCCTGCCCGCCCCCCGCATCAATGAGCGCAGTCCGCGCATCTCCTGCGCCTGTCCCACAGGCCTCAAGCTGATGGCCGGCGGCCTGATGTGTGAGGAGGATCGTAAGTAGCTTTGCCATGTACTATGGAGCTTAACATGCGCTCCTTAAATACCATAACAAGCCGTTGCAACTGCCACCATGTACACTGGTTCACAATAGTAAAAAAATTTGATTAAACAGCACATAAACTAAAATTTATAGTTGGATTGTATATGTTTATCTATTTATTTAAGTCGACTTAGTCGACTACAATAAGAAATAGTCGACAGGGCAAACAATATTTTTTACTCCATACATTTTTTAATGTCTCCTAAGCTCTATTTTGAACCAATGTGCCATGGCTTATTGCATACGCGCATGTATTTTTTGTGGTCACGATAAAGTAATACTGTAGCGATTGGGTAATAATTAAGAACTTACCATTGCTCCATTGTTTTTTATTTACATTTATTTATATATTTTAATTTGTTTTAATTTTTTATGAATTTTTATTTTATTTGTTTTTATTTATATTTATTTAATTTTATTTTATTTATTAGTTGCATTGCATAATACCACAGCAAGCACACGTCCCAAGAGCCCCAAACTAACCACGACCCTACGTCCACGCTCAAATTCAACCAAATTAAGCGCGAAAAATACAACAGAAACGCTGATTAAACCAGCGCCAACAGCTAGCAGTAAAATACCTCAAGATGCAGTCAGTACAACGCCTGGTATGAGCAATATCTACTTTTAATTTTTGACTTTATGTCATACTACTGGGTGTCGGCTTTCTTCTTTATATAAATGTATAAATATTAATACCTAATATGGCTAATTTTTAGCCATTCGGATTGATTGGCTATATATAGCAAATACTTTGATAACTCATACGTCATGTTGTTCACAAATTAGTTATGTATGTTATTATTAGCCGCTATATATAATGTTTAATGCTTTAACTATATGTCAAAATGTTATGTCAGCTCAGAGTTATGTTTTCTATTCTATCACTCACACTTTTAATTTCGTATGCCATTTGTCACGCCAATTTCTTGCAATACACACACACATCATCATAAATCAACATCAATGATATCGACATAATCACTCAAAATGCACACACACACACACACACACACAGAAACAGAAACAGAGACACACACAGACAGAAAGCTAGACACACACACAATTTACACGTGAAACAGATGCAGACACAGAGAGGGAGAAGGAAAGAAGAATGTGAGGGAGTGGGAAGAAAGATGTGGAAAAACCGCGAAAAAGGAAGCTCTACTGACATGTTTAATGGCAACAATGGCGGCAGCACCTCACACAGCTTATACCCCCAACTCCTCCGCCCCTGCCACACCCCTCTCTTGCCCATAAGAGACAAGCCTGTTAAGCTTAAGCGACAACCCTATGACACTTACTACAGCATTTCTGCATGCAATTTGTGCGCAATTCTGTCATGAGGCAGCGCTGACAATGCGGATGCCGAAAAAGCGTATACGGATACGGATGCGGATGTGGATGCGAATGCGAATGCGGATGATGAACGACTGACAGCCACAGTGGTAGCCGAGCTGACATATCAGCAGCAACAAGCGGCAAAGCGAGAGCTTCTGTCGTCGTCAACAAATCGCCATGAAATTAAATTGTACACAAACTGACATGGCCAAAAGCAGACAGACACCCAAACAGACAGACAGACAGACTGAGAATGCTGAAAGGGGTAAACAAGGAGGGGTGGCGGGGCGCATGAAGAGGTTTAGCAAATAGTTTAACCAGAAATTCATCATCCGCACGAGCCGGCAATCCATCAGCGATGAAAATTGGCGCTGTCAGCACCTCATGCTGCCTACACTATTTGACATGCGTACGCGTTTACAGTGCCTACCAGCAAATATGCCACACGCATATGCAAATGACAAATATTTCAGCAATGTTCCGCTGTCAATATCATTAATATTCCTTCAAAATTCATGCAATTAAAGCCAAGTTTTATGGTGCCATGTATTTTCAGTTCACTAATTAATTCGTATAATAGCAAGCATACTTTGATCTAGGCAAATGGTGCACAAAAGAGGGGAATATATAAAAATACATATAGAAAATTGACACAATTTGTTGAATACAACGAATCAAATTTAAACGATGCATAATTTGAAGAGGATTTCAAAGGAAAACCTAACAAAGGCTATTAGCTTTGTCATAGAAACGAAGCAGCTAACAATTTCTTTCTTTTTTGTCGCAATCTAAAGAAATTTATTTTAATAATGGAAGACTGGAATTTCTATTTCTTTAATATTTTTTTAATAAATATTCAGTTTACAATACTTTTAAATATTTCATAACAATGCAAAGCCTTTTAGCGTTATTCCAAGATTTTTTTTAAGACTTTTCTCCATTTAATAATAAATAAGATTTGTTTAACTTTTTACATTCCTTTAACGATTTCTTACGCAAATTATACATAACTTTCCATACCTACATTCATATTCAGCTTCTAGCTGCTTTGTGATTCGCTTGCATAAGAAATTCATTCATTTATTCATAAGTTATCAGCATATTCACTTGAATAGCTCTTTAATCATTTTGTGCGAATATTTGTCAATTTTGTTGCTTTTGGTACAATAGTATATGTAAATTTTGCAGCAAAAGAAAATTCTTCTTTTTAAATTTTCATGCTCGAGCTGACCCATGCCACAAATCTCTATAAAACTTTGAGGCATTTCTATGCCTACCCAAATCAACTTCTTCTTCAGCTTCTTCTTCTTCTGCGCTGTGAGCTTAGCCCGAAGCATGCGGGGTCAACCCACACAAATGCGCCTAATTACGTCAATTTAAAAGCAGAAAAAAATAGAAAAATAGCATAAAAAAATAAAAAAAAAAATAAATAAAATAAAAATGTAGAAAAAGAGAGCGCAAATAATATAAAACGTTAAGCGGCTCTGGCAAATACCGTTACATTGCCACAACCTGCCTCACGGACAGACGGACGGATGACTGACCTTAAGCCAAGACTCAACTAAGAAAATTACGAACTCGGTATAAGAACTCAGACTACAGACTCGGAATCGTACTCGTATTCGAGGCAAAAAGTTGGATCAGCAGCTGTGGGAGAGGGGAAGAGGGAAGAGAGACCACCGTGTGGGTGGTCCAAGTAAATAACTATAAACTAGTTAAGGACTATTTCAATTAGATGACCGTCCAAGCTGGCAGCGACTATACGCCATAACTGCAATTTCAATTAGCGGTTTGTGCTACTTTTTCTATGGCCAGCCGGCCGACCTTCCGCCTCCAACGCCCCCACTTTGCACACTTCAAATTGCTTAATTAAGCGCAGGCAAAGTTTTGCAAATACGCCGGAGAGACGGACATAAGGACGAACAGAGAGACGTAAAGGCAGAATGAGAGAAAGACAGAGAGATAGACAGACAGACAGACAGCGCAAAGCGCTAGACCTCTGCCATAAAGTTTGAGCCGTCGAAGTAACGACTGCATTTTTAATAGCTCACACATAAAATGTACGCTAGAGGGAGCCACAATGCTACACAGCAACTGAGCGAGATAGAGAGAGAGGGAGAGAGAGAGAGACACGGAGCACTCATAGCTGGAGGTCTATAGGTCAGGCAGCTGTTTCACAGTTGTTTTGCGAAATTTTATGACTTTTTCAGTTTTGGGGGCTGCAGTTTTGTAGCTGTTATTGTGGTTGTGGTTGTAGCCGGTCAGCTTTTGTCTCGCTGCTTTACTGCATATTGTGGGGCATTAAATAGCAAATGTTGATAGCAGTAGCTTCGCCATGCCAAATGCCACATTCCGAATGCCGCATGCCATATTAATTCCTTTATGCACTAGAAAAAAGGCATTGAAAGAGTTATAAATATTTATACAATTTCATACCATGGGGAGCAGTAATGCTTCTTTTTACTCTTTAAAAATCTACAATATTGTTTCTTCAATAACCTCTGTGTTTATATACCGATTTCAATGCGCTTTTCGGGATAGTTAAATATTATGGTAGAGAATATATATTCCAAATAACAACCTTCTATGTGCAATATCACGCATGTTATTCGTTTTTTATAGATTAGGGCGTAAATGGAAATGGGTATAAAAGCCTAATATAAAATTCATATAATTTAGATTTTTCTCAAAATATTCAAAGCAAAAAGAACCTACAATCCCTTTAAGCGGCATCGTTCTTCAACATACACTCAACCACAATTTTTCTCAGTGCAGTCTAACTCACGAAAAAAAAACTTTCCAACTTTGTTTATCTAATCTGGTCACAACAAGCAAGGTGACATTGCCCTCGGCAACGTGTAAGGCATTTTATGCGTTTTTATTTCATTTACCATCCGGCTATGTCTCTGAATTCGAGGGGCAAAGTTGCCAGGAATGTCGCGAATTTTTATGGCATTTTGCATTAGGGAAGCACGCAGCACAACAAAAAAGAAAAAAAAAATGAAACCATTTCACATACACACCTGATCTGCGTGTGTAGCTCTTTAAAAAATATGTATATGAAACACATGTGTGGGATTATAAAACAGCTGAAAAAAGCAACAGAGGAAGCACACAAAAAAAAATATGGGGAAGCATTACTTTGTTTTGTGCTTGGAAGCAAGCAAATTGCATTTGCTATAGATTAGGGTCCCGCAATAATATATGACATTTATGGAAGTACATAAAATATGGCAAACAGCGAAGATGGGTGCAGATACCGAGCATCAAACACAGTGGGTGATGTATGAATGAAGTACATGAATTTTAACAGCAGCGAACTCTTGAAACTTCAACAAATTTTAAGCAGAAGAGAACAAAATTTAAACCAGTAAGCACAGAGCAATTCTATCAAATAGAAGGACTGTAGAAAATAATGTAGTTCGTGTTTTAATAATATATACAAAGTCAAGCAAATGGTCTCTTGCATATTTTCGATGTTTCTTATCCAAATAAACAAATTTTCTCTTTGCGTTACCTTAGTAAACCCATTTGTACTTCTTTACAATACAGTTTCTAAAATATATTTCATCTAAATGAAGCCCTTGCTTCACTTCTTTCAAATCACAGTATTTTCATTAGGCAAGAAAAACTGTTATGAGAAAAACGCCCGAAAAAATGTTGTAAAAACAAATGAAAATTGAGTTGAAATGCAATAATAACACTTCGGAAGCACCTTTTGTTTTTGCAACTGTTGTGCGTGAAACTTTCTTGGGAAACAGCTTTTAAATTATACATAGATAAAAATGTCTGCACCCTATGTACCCTCTATAAACATGCTACACTGCTACAAACCTGATGTTCCATAACATTTCCGAGAAGAAGCTTATTTTTATGTGAAACACCCACACAAATTGCAATTAATGTGCGTAGAGCCTTTTGCCACTGCCTTTTCTTTTGCCACTTGACTGTCTGTTAATGCCGCAAATAAATTGCCAAGAAAAAAAATATAAAAATAAAAATAAAACAGAACCCCCAAGTTGCTGCCCCCCGTGCCTAAGGAATCGATGCTTTGCAGCTGTTGCCGTTGCCAACTTTTAATGATAATTCGAGTCGTTGCCGTTGCCATATGGACCACATTCATGATCCGCCAAAAAAAAACACACAAGATGCGGATGCGGATGCGGCCCCGTCCAGTTCATGGAAATTATGACAGCAGACGTAGACCAAAAATTAATAACAAGCAGCACAAGTATCTGAACTGAATCAAGTGAATGAGGGTGGCGTGGAGAGAGGGGAGAGTGGAAAGGGGAAAGGAGGCAAAAGGCAGAACAATAAGTAAAACAAGAGGCGACAGTTCGTGCAATGCTGTTAAATGCGCCGCGGCACATCCTTTGCCAGACGAACGCGTCCTGTGCTTAACTTTTGAACAAATTCTAAACGGAAAATATGAAAACGAATTATGTTGACAGCGGAAAAATCCTACAACTTCCTGCTCCTGCCGCCCACCAAAATGTCGCCGTTAACAAAAACAAAAAAAAACCCAGCAAAAGCAAAAAGCGTGACACAAAAAGTTGACAGCGAATTTGAAAAACAAAAAAAAAAGAGAACTGTGGATCCCAGACGAAAATATTCACCACGGGATGTCGTCGACTTTATTCTGCTGTTGTTTTTTTTTTTCTCTCTCTCTCTCTAAAAATAAAGTAATATTTTAATTATATTTCGCCAGAGCAACAAATCATAGAGGACTTGCCGCCTGTCCAGTTTTTTGGGGAATGTTATAATCATCATAAATTGTATATGGGGAATTTGTGTTGTGCTTTGAGCAAAATTGCGTAAAATACTCGTAATTGAGAGTTGAAGAAAATGAAGAATGCAAATTGTATAAAAAGTCGTAATATGTTGCTGTGGCAGGTCATTTTATACTTGACCAAGTTTCTGAGCTGCCATATGGGAGTTGTTGATATTAGATATTAGATTTAATAAAATGTATATTTAAAACTGACTTAGGCAAAAGTGAAAAATATAAAAATTTTAAACGATTTTTTTGCAAAATTATTTATATATTGTAAAACAAAATTTGAATTTCATTTACATTTTTAAGATCACACTTGTATCCTCAAGATTAAAAGAAAACAAATCAAAACAATTGGGTATTCTATTTATCAACAAAATGTTGGCAAAAAAGCGTTTATCAGGCATTATTCATGTATTTTAATAATAATATCTGTAGTATATGTTTTATTTTTTTCTCATTTCGACTTTACTATAAAAGTTGTCCTCAGTGGCAACTGCGCTTGGTAGTCGGTGCTTGTAATCTGTAACTAATTATTCCTTTCCTTGTGCTAATCTCATTTCATGTTTTTGGTTCGGTCATTCCACATTTATGCAGGAATATTTAAGCACTAACTAAAACGTTTTCTTTTACTTAATACTTTTTTCTTGCGCACACAGTAGAGAAGGCATCCGGCGGAAATGCCACGCACAAGGATGACAGCGCCGGCAAGAGCAATGGCGCCGAGGCGGCACAAACGACGGATGAGGGTATGGGCACGATAACAATTATCAGTATAATTGTTGTATGCGTTGTCTCAGCAGTGAGCATTGTGGCTGTAAGTATGAGAGATTGGGTATATTATATGCTCGCATATTTTGTGTGGGAGTTTATCCACTTGAGAGAATTCTGCAACTAAGCAACTGGAATTTGTTTTTGTTGTCCTGCCATTGTAGGTGGCCTACTTGTGCATAAGGAAATATCCAAAGCGGGGTAATTCAATGAACTTTGTCAATCCCTCATACAACAAGACCACTGAGGATACGTTCAGCTTGGAGAAGAATGCGCCGATTAATCGATATGCCTCATCGCTGGATGAAGAGGTAAGCGGGTCCATTGTGACGTCAACGCCAAACCCAAACGATTTTAACTACGTTAGATTCTAAGCTCTAAAGTTAGTGCTAACTATAAATGTTGTACATAGATTGATAGTAATTAAGCCATATCAAAACTTACCTATGGCAGCTATTTAAGTTATATTTAGGACTTGAATATAAGACAAAATCTAAGAGTATAAGTATTTATCAAAAAGTTAAACGAATCCAGCGATAACATAGTTGTATCTTGAATTTATCAGATTTATTATATATATAAATGTTTTTAGCGTTATGTATGGAATATTGTATTGCTTTAATACATTTAACAAGCCAAAGAGAATTTATTTTTAAAATGCTCTCAAAAGTTGTGACAAATTCTAATATGTAGTTGTATTAAAAAAATGTTCAACATATATCAAAATAGCTAAATTGCAAACTATATTATCAAGAGTTATTTTTTATTTATCTCCGAAAATGTGAACATAGCATAGATTTATTGGCATATTTTGAAGAGCTTAAGTTTTGTTTTTTTTTTATTTTTTAACAGTGTGTTTTTGTGCCCTTGTAGTTTCAGTTTACAATGGCAATTAATCGTATGTTCTTTTTCGAAAAGTTCAGCAGCTTTAATCCTTTGACCCTCTGCCATTTTGTGGTTAGTTTAATTAAAATGCCCTACTTGCTGTTTTCAAAGGGTTGTTTTTTATTCATTAATTAAATTGAATGGGGATATCGCGCTTTGTGCCATATCAAATATCGACGGTCTTTGATTAACGCTCCGCTGAGAATCATTATTGCAAATTTCACATTAATAGCACAAGTATAAAATATGAAATATGAATTTGTTATTACAATTTCTTTAAAAGCAAATGAATTTGTAATTAAATTACTTTGATTAGTTTAAATTAATTTTAATAAAATATTATCTAACAACATATCTACGAATTCTAGCTCAAAAATGCTTTAACTCTGTTATGCATTAAATTATTAAATTTTTTAAAAGTTATCCGATCTAAAATTGTCCATAAATTATGCATAAATACATATCTATATTATTTATATACCATCCAAAAGCTATATGGTTCGCTCTAGCAACAAACAGATTACCCACAGAAAACACTTGCATTCAAACTAATATTTAAACACATATTAAGGATTATAAAATTTATGATGCAAACCTGATATTTAATGCATATATTATGTTGAATTAAAATTTTACACGCTGCGAGCGATTATGAATATTAAAAACCACAAAGTATTAGCCAAATGATAAAAGGTAAGTTGCGGTCATAGCTAATAAATAATTTTGGTTATATTTTATGTGATTATGCTAATTAGAAGCGCGCATAATTTTATTGACATTTCGATTGTTATTCAATTAAATTTATTATGAATTTGTAAAACTATCAAATCTGCCGCATAACAGCCCAGATTCTTTTGGCCATGTACTGTAAAATCTATTTTTGCACCCATTGGCAACTAATTGACAAAGCAATTTATGCAGTTTTGCCTGGCTCTTCCTGTGCCACGTTTTGTTAATTGCAGAGAGGAGATATAAATGCCAATATGCGCATATCAATTGGCCAATTAAATAAAATGTCCAATTAAAAAGCGTCAATGGACCGTTCAAATTGCATTCCATTTGCAATAGCAACATTTTCAGATAATTTACTAAATATTCAAAATTAAATTGAAACCTAACATGTCATGCTATCTGTATGTATGTAATATATTCAAATGTTGACAACAAAAAAAAAGAAACAAAAAGGCAGTAAAATAATTATGCCAGATTTTGCATGCAAAACAGAAATTTGCATTAAACCTAATGGAATTGTTTACGCTTTTCGGTTATTATTATCTGCATTACAGGCTAGTTTATATGTAGATTTTTTCAATTAATTAGAAGTGAAATATTATATACAATTATGCATTGGTTAATGCACTTTTTGTGCTTATAATTACAATTTAATTCTTGTCAACAAGTTTTTTTTAATTGACCATTTATTTCATAGAATATTATGATTACTTTAACATATTATTTTTGAATATTTATTTGAAATTATTTTTATGTATCTGAAATGAAATTTAATCATAGACACAACTAATATTATCTATTTCTGTTTTTTCAGGAACCCCTGCGCGTTGAGGTTCAGGATTGCGCCTAAATCAAGGCCCATCCAAAGTAAGCCATATAAAGAGACATATCCAAGTAGGGACTGCGCTTATCAGCAGTCGAAGATCAACAACAACATTAACAACAAAGAAAACTCCTATTATCAAGTCCTTTAAGTTCAAGGCAAATCTCCTCATTCAAAGTAACAAAGAGTAAAACTTTTGTTTAGCAAGTAGACAAGAAGCATGCCAAAAAAGACAACAACAACCAGCTGAATATAAATAAAACCACAACAGCAAGAAATTTCAATCACAACAACAACAACAACAAGAACATGATGATGGAACTACTACAAAAGAAACCGCAACAATTAAATATTATCATGGGGATAAAAGAAAATACTCAACAAATTGAATTTGTTGCCTAAGTTTTTAATTTAATTTAAATTAAACATTACAGAAACACGCACAAACACAACCACGCCCATAACTATCCTGAAACACATACACTTCCAAGCACATATATATATTGCATACTCACAGACATGCAAATTCACACACACAAGCTCACACACACATACTAACATTCACATCAACACACACATTTACACGCAGGGAGCGAGCCAAGTCATACGCAGTAATATTAAATCCACAAAAAAATATAAAAACCTGAAAAAAAAAACTGAAAAATTGTATAAAAATTTAAAACAATGTAAAACAATAATTATGAATATTATTGTTAGAAATTTGTAGAAAAATTCGTGTTATACAAAAAATTATAAAGCAGAACAAATTGAAAATGAAACTAAAATCTGTTTAATTAAGCTAAATTATTTAGTTGAAATTTACACAAATTTTGTAAATACATTTTTGGAAAATGGCAAAAACTATGAAAATGGAAAATATTTACACTGAATATGTAAAATTAACAACAATTAAACAAATAAAACTCTATACAAAACGCATCAAATATTTCATTACATTATTATTTCGAGCTCGTTCTCTTTTGGGTATTCAGAACAATTTGCTGTGATCAGTTAACAACAACAAAAAAATCAACAAAATTAATAAATAAATATTTTATTTAATTCATTTAGTATGTTTATGACGCAGTTTTAATTTGTTTATTTATGTAGCAAACATTTGAAAAACGCTTTTCACTTTATTTAGTATGTAACAAAGTTCGTAATTAATTTATAGCAATTGAATTTATGTATTTATATTTATACTATATTTGGGAAATATTTTAATTACTTTATGTTTCAATTAATTTACATTTTATGCGATAATCTCAACTAGAAGCATTTTGTGTCCAAAGGCTTTATAAAACATTAATTTGTTAACAACAATAAAAACAAATGGTACATGTCAAAAATTACATAATAAATAAATATACTATAATATTAACATTGAAAATATTGTAAAATAAAGTTTATGCAAAAATAAAGTGAATTTTGAAAATATTTATTATATATTGTGTTTTGTTTCCGTATGGATTTAAATTGCGCGAATTAATTAATAAGTAAGTAATAATATATTCTTCTTGAAACTTTTATAAAACGGTTTATTTATTATACTTAAAAACATTACTATTTATTTGCACTATTTATTTATTATTTCGCTCACCTTATTTGCTCAGATTTAATATATATATCCCCAGCTTTATTGCCTCAGCTATTGAGCTGCCTTATCATTAGCCGTGATTTCCCTATGAAACCTCAACTGGAGCAAGAGTCAATTGAGTGCAGAACTTAATAGCCTCAACATCAACACGGCTCACACACACTCTCACATACAAAGACATGAATTATTAAGCAGCAATGGACAACTGCGCCAATTATTTCACATGAGGGCACATCCATTCACACTGAGCAAAGAGCTGTAGGGAGAAGAGACGAGAACAGGCAGAGAAGACAAAATTGCGGCGGGGCATGGCAAAATTAACAGATTGCATAGCACTGAAACTGAACCCGCACTCTCTAATGGCCATATTCACACACACACACACACACTCACACACACACACACATTCACACACTCACACACTCACATACGCACATCTATACACCCGCATACAGTCGGCAGTATTTTTAATTTTGCCCAGCGGACGGTCGTAATCGAAGGCCAATACGCTGGCCCATTGCATAAAACCCGGATTTGACCTCTACGCACAATTGTTTCGGGTGGGTGTGTGAGTGTGTGTGAGAAGTACGAGTCGAAAGTTTTGGTTAATTTATGAACACAAATTATCAGCGAGCCTTTGGGGCAAAGTCAAACGCAGCGATTTTTCCTGCCCAAATGCCGTATAAATGTGCTTTTTTTTTAACACCCTGTACTTGAATTAGTAAAACGGCAGTATTAGGCTTAGTAGAAGTTAATGTATGGCTAAAATTCGATTCTAAAATAATAATTCTATTCTAAAATAAAATAATAATTGTTTCGTTTATACACTTTCAGTGAGTGTCGTAGCAGGCAGCTTTTAATAATGTCTTCAAGGTTCCTGAAATATTAAAATAATACAGGACCTTAATAAATAAACTAATTAAGAAACAAAATTTGTAATGTTTTTTAAAATAGATTTATAGATTTAATTTTGTTCTATATATATATTTTTATTTTTGTAATTTAGTGTCACAATAGGAGGATAACTTTTAAACTGTTATACAGTTGTAATAAACTATGCTAAAACTAATTTTCCAAGCCATGACGCTCGACTGCAGCATGCCGGCATGTTTTTATGCCTTATGGTGTCTTTGCTGTTATAATTTATGTGTCGCGCGCCCCAAATGGCTGGCAAGGCAGGCAGCTCACATAATTTTTGTTTATTGTTTTTCGGGAGCAGGCGACAGGAAACTGTCATCGACACAGGGCATAAGCGTAATCCGCTTTAAAAGCATTTCGCTCCATCTCGAATCGATTTACCCGCCAACAAAGGATATAGCTGTTTTGACTATGATAATTTTATAGGCTGCTTAACCATTTAAGCTAAATATTGCGGTTTTCGATAATACATCGAAATATCACCATATCGATATTTCTTGTAAAAATTATATATTTATATCGATATATATTATACCGATTGAATAGTTGATAAGCTAAGTATAATATCACAATCTGCGTCTATCTGTCTGTATGAACACCTTGATCTCGTAAACCATTCGAGCTAGGAATACCATTTTAGGTATTTAGGTTCTCCTATGCAGTACGCAGATAATGCTTATTGTAGATATTCGATACCTTCCTCATTTCGTCCGATAGCCGCAAATATTCAAAGCAGCCACAATTTAAAAATTACATACTTGACTCGACTTTTGTGATTTACGTAGCCTATGGCATTTTCTATCGATGCTGTGAATTGCATTGCGATCGGATAAGAAACAGCGAAGATATGCAACACACAATTTGGTCGAATTAAAAAGTTATCGAAAATATCGAATGTATCGAAAACAGAAGATATCATCGATACGATTTTTTCCAATTATTCGACTACCCGCTAAATATGCAAAGAAGTTAATGTAATAAGGCGACATGCTAATGTGTCAAAGAGGGGGGATTTGGGCGTGACTCACGTGGTATTGTGGCTGTGGTTGTGGCATGCCTCGTCCTGCAATCTGCAATTCAGCCGGAACAGCATACATTTTTGGTCGCCTGTCCGCCGTGGGCCAAATGGCAATGGCAAAGGCAAAGGCAAACGCACACACACATACATATACAGATGTGTAAAACGACCCGGGGCGACCTCAACCTCGTATCCAAAAAAAGCCAATGAGGCGCAACATCTGCAGCAAGCCCTGACTCGTTGACTGTGGCAAAGAATGTGGCATTGGCAATGTGCTGCGAGTTTTACGAATGTGTGTGTGTGTGGCATGCAACTCTCAGTGTGACTTATGTTGCCTGTGGCAACTGTACCTAGTATATTTGTTTGCGCTGCACCGCACACAGTTTTAGTGATGGCCATTCAGCGATAACAACTTAACTGGCTGGCTGCGTCCAGCACTGGCATTTACAGCATTTATCACAGTGTCATGCGTTGACCTACTGCGCATTCAAAGGCTCAACTTGATGCTTCCATTAAGTGGTTTGGTTAAACTTATCCAGATCTTGCTGGTTATCACAAACACAATGTCAAGAAACACGCAAAACTATAAATGTTTGTCCAACTGCGAATTTCCCTGAAGTTATCGAAATGACGTTAGTGATAAAAAAATTTTTGTTTAGGTTAGTTATTAAAAGCATAGTTTGAGCTTGGATTAGTTGAAAGAGTTTCAATAATACCAATAAATATTATTGCTAACTTTAGACTGTTCTTTTATGTATTCAAAAAAAGCTTTGCATAAATACAGCAGCTTAAACCAGTAAGGACGGAGCCGTTCAGTCGAACGCACCCGACTGTAAAATTTCATACACCCTCTTATGAAATATTTATAAAATATACGAATACGAAAATATACGAATACCAATCCCTCATCTTATTATACCCAGTACCCATTGAAAAATGGGAAATATAGGCTTATTTTTTTGATAAAGAAAATATATACTTATAAATACTTTTGCTTCTTACACAAAGTTATTAACCCTGTTTTTACCCATATAATAAGTACAGGGTATAAACCCACCACATAAGCCGATTGTCACAACTCAAGCTCTTTCCTTGTTGCATTTACTTTTCGTTCTGTGATGGCGCATTGTTATTGCAGCTTTTGGTACAGCCTGTACCCGCTTAGCTGCCACTTAAGTCGATTAACTACAGCAACTGAAGGATGCATCCTAATTACTATCATAGACAATAGTGCGACAGTGCAACAAGCTGCAAAACACACTGTGCCACAAGCTGCTGTTGCTGCTCGACAACAGGACGCAGGCTTGCGATGCAGTGTTGTTATCGTTGTTATCGTCGTTATGCTGACTGCATGTGGCGCTTGAAGACAAGGTTATGCCAGTTCATACGCCAAATATGCTTAGGTCGCATGATGGCCAGCCCAAAGAGAGGCAAAGGGAGAGGGAGAGTAGGAGAAGAGGGTGCGTGGGGGAGACAGATTCGACTGCGTCTTACACGTACCAACATCGTTGTTGTCGGTCGAGTTGTTTGCGCCACGTTCTGAATAATGGATATGTATCACACACACACACACACACACACACACACACACACACACATTGAATGCCCAGCAGTAAGTGACATTACACGAGTTTTGGCCGCCAGGCGGCGCCACAAGCACACATGCTTGCAAATGTTTTGATACCCTGTACTCATGAAAAGGGTGAGAACAGGGTTCATAACGTTGTGTAAAATAATATTCGGTTTGTAGGTAGGTGTTTACCGTAAGCAGATCGGGATGTCACATCGCCTATATCCTCTAATCTATAAAAACCGCATAAAAAGTGTATTATTGAACATGGCAGGTTGTTATTCAGAACATTTACTACCCGCCATTATATTTAACTATACTTAAAAGCTCATTAAAATTAGTTAATAAACACAGAAGTTATTAACGAAACAAATTTGCAGAATTTTTCTTGCTCGTGCGGCCATTAAAGCAAGTTACAATCAAAAAAGTAAGAAGAAGTATTGCTGCAGCGCTTCGTATGATGTACAAATATTTATACCCCGTACTTATAAAAAGTCAAAGGGTCTAGTCATTTTAAATTATAATTAAATTATAGGTTGCAGGGTATACTACAGTGCGGCGCATCCGACTGATCGACTCCGTCCTTACTGGTTGGAATTGTTAATGTAATTACGCCTGAAAGCCCACGTCTCGGCAGTCCGCATGTCTGCGCCAATAACTGCAGACTATGCTCCTCAGGTAACCAGGTTAATCAAGCCAAGTCGATAAGCGAGTGTGAGTGTGAGTGTGAGTGCGAGTGCGAGTGCGAATGTGAGTGTTTTTATGAGTTTAAAGCCAAATTCGCAAAGTCATTGAGGATTGTAGGAACTTGGCAATTTGCCTAATTGCTATTTGTGCCTGGGTTTTGGTAACAGCAAATCAGCAGCATTTTCTAATCAAGTGACGAGTTTTTCCCCAACCATTTTGACACACTGTATAAAATAGCTCTACAAACAGACGTGGGGAAAATTCATCAAGCCAAAGGCAAAGACTGGCAATGAAGCTCAAAATGCTCGAGGTGTCATTTAAAAAAAAAATAAGGGAATGACAGAGCGCTGGATCTATCCCATTGTATCCATGTCTCTTTCGTCCCCCTTAACTTTGTGCGTTTTTCCATGTGACATGGAAAAATGGTTACAAAATGGCGGCAGCTGACTTAACAAACAACCATGCATGCTCTGTGTCTGAGTGTGTCTGTGTTGGACACACGCAGCGTCTCGGCCTTGATGTAAAGTGTCGTCTGTCTTTCGCGCTATCTTTTGCACACTCTCTGGCTCTCTCTCTCTCTCTTTCTCTTCTTCTCTTTCTCTTCTTCTCTTTCATTTTCTGTCTCTATTTTACCCCCACGACTTAAATTTAACTTTTTACTGTTCATGTGTCAAAAACTTTGCTATTTTTATACACTTTCTTTTACTTTCAGACTTCTATGTTTACTACTGAAATTTCTTTTTGGTTGAGGAAAATATTTATATTGTGAAATTTTACAGTTTTTGTATACCCTATAATATAACGTCATATATACATCTTTAAGAGTATTCTTCAACATGAAAAATTCATAAAAAATGCGATCAAAAGACAAAAAGTTTCTCAAATAAGTTTAAAAAAATATTTATTTCAAACATATTTTAAGCCAATATAATTGCGTTCATTCTAAAAACTGGTAAGTAATATTGATTACTTGCTCAAACTATGACCTACAGCCTACCATGAAAGTGTATCAGGCTATTGCGGCGCTTTCATTTTCATTTTCTATTTATTTACCCCACAATAGTCGCAACTTAACCTCAAGATCATATGCACGCACACAGTTACAGACGCACATATACGACATGATTTCGTTGCGTCTTTTGGCTTGTTTGCAAATTTTCAACTTGAAACGCCAACGCCAGACTGAAGAGCCAAAGCAGCGGGTGAAATTTTTCTTTATATTCTTTTTTATATATTTTTTTATTTCGTACTTTTTTTGCAGTTAAACAAAATGAAAAGGACGGAAAAGTAAAAGTTTTGCTGTGTTTGGCAGCAAGCAGTTCACTGCAACTGTGTGTGTTTGGTGTGTATTTGTGAATAGGATTATATATACATAACATGTGTGCGTGACACGGTTTACAGTAGCTAAGGCCAACAACAACAGCAGCAGCAACAGCAACAACAGCAACATCAAGTAAACGTTCTGTTGCCATTTGCAGCCACTTGAGAAAATAATGTTGCATACTTTGAGGGGTCGCAATTGCACTAAAAACTAATTAAATGCCGAGTAAACAAACAAGGTAAATAAATACTCATAGTACGTAAATAAATGTGCACATTCACACATAAATATGTTAACTCATAAATATACACTGTAAAAAATATTTTATAATTAAAATATAATAATTTTTATTTACTTAAATTTTTTAAAAAATGATAGCAACTTTTGAAGCTCCTCAGTACAGAACTATTTACTTGTTCTTCTTTATTAATTTATTGCAGTGTATATATGTCGAATTTGTAAATAATCAGCTAGTGCACTGTGAGCGAGAAAGTGAAATTAATTACATTTAATCAAGAGCCAGCGGTCAGTGTCAACATTAATTTGCAATAGTTATCGAACCAAATCTGGCAACAGCTTTCAACTACATACAGCAGTTAACAATAGGCCAAAGTGACTGCTCAACACACATGCATATGAAGTATTCTTGAGTGTGTGCGTGCGCTTGACAACTGTGCAAACAACACTCTGCCCTCCGTCCGGCCGATGTGGATGACAGCCATAGCCGGAACCGAGCAGGTGAATTGCCAAGGCGGACAGACAGACAGACGCACGTTTAATACCAAAATTGACATTAAATTGCTTGTGACCTGCTTCAGCTCCTGCTACAACATACAGTTGCCAACTGCCAACTGCCAGCTGCTTGGCTCTGTTATCGACTTTTACGACAATTCCAATAAAGAAACAGTCCAGACGGTCCACCTGCCACTGACATTGCCACCAATTCGGGGGAGGGAATTGGAGGAGGAGGAGGCAACTGCTGAACGTGCCCCGAAAATGACAAAACGACTTTTGTGCGCATTATTGAGAGATTTCGGTTGTTGCAACTGCCATGTGGCTGCAAAATAGTGTGACCACAATTGGCAACAAATAAAATACTTAAGTCAATTTTATAAATATAACAAATTCAATTAAATAGCGCATTAAATATGTAATAAATTCTAACGAATAGAAAATTGAATCTTAGAAAAGCAATTTAAACTTTGAAGACTTTTAAAAATTATTTTATTAGATTTATTTAAAAATTTCACGTGCTAATCTTCCTTAAGAGTAACTTATAGGGTGATAATATTAAGTAAAATTTAAAATTGTAACAAAATTTAATTAAACGGAACTACTTGAAAAAGATTTTTAACAAATATTCAATAAATTTTCTAAAATTTAAAATTTTCTTCAATTTTTTCAATAATATTTCATTCTTTATTATTATATATTTTTGATCTCTCTTCTCATCTATTTTTTAGCTTATAAGTATTACATATATTATTCGTTTTTCTTATTAAAAATAGCTGTAAAATAATAGCTCTGGTCACACTGCACCTGCGCTCAATCTGAATCCACTTGGGCTGCCAGGTGGCCAAAGCGTGTTACGCACTTTTGCTGAAAGATGTTATTTTATTATTACTTTTTGTGACATGCACAGCAATTGTCAACAATTGGATGGAAAGTGTATCGACTGCCCCCACTGTACCGACTTTCCGACTTCCCGACCTCCCGACATCTCGACTTTCCTGCTGCCCCGACGCCTCACTGTCAGGACTCCCTCGATGCTCGGACTACCATTAATATTCGTATTTGTGGCAGCTCTTAGCCAAGATGAAATGAAGTTGTTGATATTGTTCGACACTCTTACACGTGGTCGCCATTGCCAGTCCCGCCCACTCATCAACACGTTATATACATACATGCATATATATGTATGTATATAGTGACATGTCATCGGGCCAAATCGAAGCTGGCATGAGTAAGCGTTCTGCGATTGAGTGTGTCCAGTTGAGAGCACCATGAGTTGAGTTTACTTTAGCGTATAAGCTTGGCTCACTTACGTCACGTAACAGCGTTACGTAATTGTCATAGCAGCGAGCTGTATCTCTTTTTTTTTTTTCAAGTACGAAACCAATTCCCTGGATAAACATAGCTAAAGTCTAACTAAGGCCCAAAGCCTCAACAACAACAACAAATAAAAACAAATGGCGAGTAAAGAGAAAACTAAAAAAAATAAATAAACGAAGAAAAAACATTCCCAGCAGAAAGAAAGTAAAAAATAAAACCAAAAACTAATTTAAAATTACCTTCCAGTCTTTACAATAGACACGCCGCATTACGGCAAACAGTTGTGGGTGAGTGGGGCAATGTTTGCTAGCCACACATACTTAACTTCATTTGTAAACCAACGAGGGCGGTTCGAGTAGTTTCCAAAAAATCCAAAAATTAAAATACTCTTACCCACTATACTCTATAAACTATCTACACCCTCTAATCCCATTATACCCTCCATACCCAATAAACCTAAAACCTTTGCTTTTGTAATCGTTTTGCTTAAGGGAAGAGTAGCTCGTGTCTATAAGTGCTCTTACTAGAACAATTGTGTGTATTTTATACACTCTTTATAACCTTTATTCGAATTTAAAACAAATTTACTTATTAAATAAAATACTTAACATTTTGATAAAACAAAGAAAAGTCCATACATTTTAAAAGCTACTCCTAGCTAATTTTCTTGAACTCCCCTCGTTTGCAGTTTCGTAGCCTACTTTCGAGCAACATTCTTACACTGCAGTTGCTTTCATTCATAGTTGAGACAGTCTACTCCTGGACCACCCTGGGAACTCCTTGCTTGAGTTTGGCTTTAAGCCCGATTCGACTGACCGCCTGGGCAATTGTGGACGTAGTGGACCGAGGCGGGCGGTAGTTGGAGGCTTTTAATATTTGGGGCAGCGTAGCAAAAGACTGGCCAAGGGCTGGCGAGAGTCCAGGCACATTTAATGTTGCCGCTGTTTCTACTTTCTACAATTCCATTGCAATAATTTTGCCTTTTCACCAGGGTTTTCGCTTTGCTTTGCTTTGCTTTCGCTTTGGTTTGCTTTGGTTTTGCTTTCGCTTTGGCGAAGCGTATTTTGCCTTGACTTGGCTTTACTTATATTACACTCGGTTTGCTATTTTAGTTTTCTAACCAACAAAACAAATTGAATCACGTTCGCTTGGGAGTGAAACGTGAGTATTTTATTTTTTCCCGTTAAACATTTTCATTTTTCTTTTGGCCAAAAAAAAAAGCCATTTCAGCTCGCAATGCAAGTTGTTTTGTCTGATAATGATGCCAGGGGGCCGTTGAGTGTTGGCCACTGGACCATGGCCAGCACAACAATTTGTCGGTATGAGTGTGTGTATTTTGTTTATTAAAAAGAGATTGGGCTGGAGCCCAAAAAGATTTTGTCATGAGATGATCCTATAGGCCTAACCACAATCATTCATCATCATTCGTAGCACTGATGATTTTATTTTGATTTTCGGGCCAGGCAAAACGTTTGGGGATTACCAGTCTAATGATTTTATTATAGTTTCTTGACTTCTCTCAGAGCTTTGATTGATGGTCTCCCGAGTCCACCCAGTTCATATTCGTTCATTCATTCATTCATTCATTCATGCTCTACTCGAGTTAGAGCCTACATTTAAGTGTTGCCTCATTATTGTATTAAAAGCACATTAATACCGACCGACCGACCAACCGACCGACATAGTATATACATCTTTCCCACGCGTATAAATTTAAAATTGAATTAAACTTCTGCCCCAGCTACCGGTAATGGGAGTGTCCATGAAACAAAAAGCCGAAACGTCAAACAAAGACCAAACAATTTCTAGTCTCAAAAATCAGAGCAAACAACCCAACAAAACTTTTGCCAGGACACTTTGTTATTGTCTACGGGTTAGTTAAAAAGTTACGTGCTTAGCCGAAAATTTGAATGAGCTACTCGAGCATAAGTCTAGTATTAGAAGTGAGGTAAAAGTGTAAAAGTTCAAAGAGCATTTACATCCGATATCCTAGTAAAAAGTTGCCATATAATCAGCTACTTGAAACTCAAGTGAAGATAGTAAACATAAGAAAATAATTACCATCAATTGTAGCTATTATGCAAAAAGAGGAAGTCAAAAGAAGGATTCCAGAAATATACATTTTCACATTTTAACTTCAACAATTTGTTATTATTTCTGGATAGGAATATTTCTAAAACAGGAATATAGATCCGAAAGGATCTCCATGTTTATTAAAGTGAATTTAAACATAACATTATCTGTATAATAATAATTTATAGCCATCCAAAAGAAACTAATGAAAATAAAGAAAAATGAAATCTTTTATCGAAATTTATAAACCGATCCGTTTCGATTTGATACCCTATTATACCTTAGAATAACTTCTAGCGAGTGATATACCCTACAAATTAAGGTGTAGCGCAACGCCACACATAAACTAAACTGAGGGCCCGCAGCATGGACTGTCAGGCACGCCCCCGACGCCCTCCAAGTGCAATACGGTCCGCACATAGTTGTAATTACGCGTAACTTTCGACAAGTGTCGCCGCCTGCAAATCACCAGAGACCCCGCGATGAGTGTCCTCCAGAAGCTCTAGAAGCAGACCATTTCGCCGTATCCCTGGAGCGGCTGCAAAGTTTTTGCAATGGCGTCTTTTGATGTTGCGGCAGCTGGTGTAAGGAGAGAGAATATGGCCAACTGAAGTAGAAATGGCGCACATGGCGGCCAAGGCAGCTGTGGTTTAATCTTCTTTTAAATTGTCTCACCAGTTCGTCTCCACGCCCCTCAAACAAAAAAAAAAAAACACCATAGAGCAAAGTTTGCCGCCACTTGCGCTTGATAAGTTAGCAGAGAGCAGAGAATAGTTGAGAATTCTTTGTGCAAAAGTCATTGTTACACTTCTGTGGCGCTGCTGTTGTTATTTTTGCACTCTAATTAGCCGTCATTGGTTTGTGATTTGTGGCAGGAACACCTGCTGCAGGAAATTCCTTCTTCAAATTATTTGAAAATAGTTTAAGATTTTGATTTACTCGGCGGTGAAACCTCATGAATCTGACAGGCAAAAGCAAAGGCATATCGTGCAGGTCAGCATTAAACGAAACTTCCATCTTGACCAGTTACAATTTACAGTTGGCATATGAGCATTTGTATTTGCTGACCCAGATGCCGGAGAATATAACCGCAAATAATTCACAGCAAATGAGTTTGCCACAATTTATGCAGAGCACATTAACCATGCAGCATCAAGTGTAGAACGAGTGAGTGCTAAAAGGCCAAGTAAAAGTATTTAATTTAATTAAATACAAAAAAACATTTCTCTGTTTTTGGCTTTTATGGATGGCCTTTAAAACGTTCGTAAATCATTTAAGACCCAAAAGAAACCATGCCCACCACCCCTCCGCCTCCCCAAACGACGCGTCGTCAGCTAATGGCCAAATGGTTGCCTCATTGTCCAAGCCGATCACGCCTGCCATTTTGCGGTTGCCTCGCATTAAAATAGACTAAAATGTGCAGCAGCCTCTGTCTTTATGGCCACTTAATGTAAAACAGTTAATTAGCGACACACACACACACACTCTCTCTCTCTCTCCCACACACATCGGCATGAGCGTGCAAAATGGCGGCCATTTTTACTGCCGCTGACATTTGTTCGCCATCTTGGTCGTGGCAGGTTTGGCGCTGACCCTGTGAAAAGGCGGAAAATTACTTTTGATTAATGAAGCGCAATAAGGCATGCAAAAAAATTGTTAAAATAAAAATATATTACAGCATCGGAAAGCGAAAGAAGTAAACAGTTTTATACACTAACAGAAACCACAAGATATTGAACAGCTTCATTAATTTGTACATATTTGTTTTAAAATTTTATGTTTATCAAAATTAATTTATTTTCCAAACACCGAACCAGTTTGAAACTGGAGTTCTGATGAATTTTTACTTCAAAACTGCTTCAAATAATAGCTAACTAGAACAGCTAACTCAGAATTGATAAATCTGATTCTGATTCGAACCAAACTTTTATATTTAATTCAATATATATAAAACGCAATACGAGATATGCAAGGGACTTTATAATAAACTTTATTACATTTTTGGCAGTTTTAGGATTGAAATATTTTACTTAATAGCTTTTAAAGTTCAACCAAAAGGTTTCGAGCTTTTCGAGTCTTCCTAAAATGGTCAATTCTGAATTTTTAAGAATCCTTGTCGCACGCCTATTCCAACAGCCTGTGTACCTTTAATTCTCTTTCGGGAACGCTTCAATTTCGCCACTTTGCGTTCGCACTATTACCGATAAAATAAAAAAAATTGCTGATTGCATGCAGCCACTGAGTGGAATTGGCAGGAATCACAGGACGTCAAAAATTAACTTGCTTTTGTCCATACAAAATGATGGCTGACATGCCACGACATTATTGTTGTTGTCGTGCTTGTGTTTTTTGGCTTTTTGTTGCTCTATTTTTCGCATTGCACTTTATTTTTAATGCTGATGGCGAGAGGGAGATAAAATGACTGTGGCAGGGGGCGGAGGGGGTTGGAGGGGCTGGCAGTCTGACACGCTTAAGGCACGCAATTTCTTTGGCATTTTGGCATGCTACTTTTCTCGCCTTGTCCTTGTCGCATAATTATGAACTTAACAGGCATGCCAACTCGCGTCGCCGGAAGCAGCGCGACGCCATATTGTGTTAATATTTAATGGACGACATCCAGAAGAGACGCGCCCAACATTTTTAATTGAGCAAATGTACAGAGCGCTGCAGTTTCATTTATTTATTTCAGCCTGTTTCTCTTATTTTGCACAATGTTTGTGCTGCACTTAACAAAAATGCAAATGTGCATGTTTTTATATGTATGTTTTCGACAAACTGTATTGGCTGATAAAAATGAACAAATGAACAAACTTGCATTCTCAGCTTACTCCAACCTTCTACGCAGAATTTTGACGCTGCTTTCACTCAATTCATTAGCTGCGTCTGCTGAGATGATAAGGATAAGCAGGACGATAAAGGCCAGGGCTATAGTCGACCAGATGTCAAGGTTTATATACAGCAATAATCGTTTACCGCTCATTCATTTGCATAGCCAAGACGGTGGCTGTCAGTGGCTTCGTTTAGCAATAGCGCATAATTAAATTTAATCCAATTTAATGACTGACAAGTACAGACAAGTTGCGGCCGGCCAGTCACCTTGTCCTCAGCGGCTGCTTGACTTATTAATGTTGTGCCCTGACGCACACTTTAAATAAACATGCCTATCAACTGCGTCGGGTCTGAGCGTAATATCTGGTTTATTATTAAAAGTAAATGACATCTTCAGCAGCATAAAAATACCAAATTAGCTCTGCTTTGGGCAAGGGTTACACAGTTTGAATATGCGCGCCTAAAACAGTGTTGTAAACGATTGTTGTCAGCTGCTGCCACTAGCAGGTGGCAACACCACACGGCTGACTTTTGGACTAGGGCTGCAAAGTAATTGTTGTTGTGTTTAAAAACCTGAATATTTTGTTTTGAAATTGTAAGAATTGATGCGTAACTGAATTGTGTTGCAAAATTATGCAAAAAAAACCAAAACTGTCAGAATTTTGTGAAAAAAATGTTGATTTTACGGGGATTGGGGGATTCTCACTCTTAACAAAAAAAAATTCGCCTTACTGTATTTATATTTTATACCCTGCACTTATTTTAAGTAAGAAGTGTCATCATGCATATTGCAGGCGTTACATCGCTCGGTCTTAAATTAATTTTAAATATGCGCGCCAAAAACAGTGTTGTGAATGCTTGTTGTCAGCGCAGTGCTGCCACCATGTGGTGAATTATCTTGTGGCAACCCCGCTCGGCTGACTTGTGTAACAAAAACAAGAAATTCGGCTGTAAATTATTGTTAAATTTGCATTTCATGTAATTTCGTGAGACAATCTGTGTTTGTACAGCAGACCAAACACGAACCGATCGACAGACAACAAATGGTACGTAATATATGCACAATAACAACGTGTTACGGTTAATGGCCTGCCGGTCAAGGCCACACACAAGTTGATAAAAATAAATAAATATTTTAAATACGTTTCTACATTTGTTTGGTAGAATGTGAAGGCGCATTGCACAGTTGAGAGATACGCTGCAACAAGATGCTGCCTGCCATTGTGTTCCGGCAACTAAACACCGGCGTCTTGCACCACGGTGCGGCGAACACGTTGAAACATGTCCTGGGGGTGGGGGGCGGCAGCTTTGTGAACTGCCTCAATCGCTATGCCGCTGCCACCGGCTTCATCCGCATCTCCTTCCTGGACATCAATCAGCACCGCAACTGGGACGTCGCCAGGCTGCGCCTCTATGCCGACGCCAAGAAGCAGACGCTGCAGGAGGGGAGGCACAGGCTCCAGGGGGTGATCGACAAGCAGCGGGCGGAGTTCATCGAGCGCAAGAACGTGCTGGTGGACGACATAAGGGAGGCGCGCCACAAGGTGCAGGAGCGGGTGCGCGAGAAGATCGACGAGATACGCGAGGAGCGGGAGAACATCATGACCATACCCAACGTGCTCACCATCAGCAGAGCGGTGCTCTCACCCTACATTGGCTACGTGATCGTCCAGGGCGACTTCACGTTGGGCATGAGTCTGCTGGTGGTCGCCGGCTTCTCAGATCTGGTGAGCAGAGCAGGAGATTATATATATGTATACATATATACACACAAATGTGCCGAATGACAGACCAATTCATTCAAATGATGTATCACATCATTCAAATGACGAAACAGTTCATCCATTACAAAGAAACCAACGTAGTTTAGAATTTATGAGCGTCGTTTGCTGTTATAAATTTTGGGCTGATCAAAATGCCAAATGAGCGTCATCCAAAATGACGTAAAATAAGCTTATTTATAGCCTATTTCTAACAGCATAAATGTACCCTATCAATCAAATGTTAAACCAGTACAGGTCCAGAACAGATTCTGTTCGCAGAAAGGGCAAAGTTGAAAGTTATATCTAAATCAGCTTCTAAAATGTTTCCTCTTTCAGTTGGACGGTCAGATTGCACGTCGTTGGCCATCGCAGGCCAGCAAGTTCGGTTCCTTCCTGGATCCAATGGCCGATAAGCTGCTAATGGGTTCTTTGGTAATATCGCTGTGCTATACGGATCTATTGCCCATGTGGCTAGCTGGAGTTGTTGTGTTCCGTGATGTCTTCCTAGTGGCCGCTGGCTTTGTCATACGCTACATCAGTCTGCCACCACCAGTAAGTAGCCTTTTTAGACCCTATATGTATATATATTCATTCTTGATCAGAACGGCAAGCTAATTCAATGTATGTCTGTCTGTCCGTCTAGATGAGCGTCTAGATATCGAAAATTATAATAGGTAGAGCAATCATTTTCGGATCAAGTTAATTTCAAATGTTGGCTGTCACGCCTCCTTCACTCCCTAATCTATTAAAACCGCATAACAAGAGTTATATTAATCAATACCATTTACATATATTGGGTGCAGGATATTCTACAGCCGGGCGCAACAGACTGATAAGCTTCGTTCTCATCGATTATATTTCGAAAACTGTAGCTTAATAATCCAACCTTTTCTTGGCAGAAAACTTTTTCACGCTACTTCGATGCCACCCATGTTACCGCCCAGTTGGAGCCGACTTTTATCAGCAAAGTGAATACAGGCGTGCAGCTGGCCACAATTGGCATTAGCCTGGGCGCTCCCATATGGAACTATATTGGTAAGGATATTTTCCAGCAAGTATTTTATGAAATTTCAGATCGAATTCGAGTCTTTTTCGAACCTCCTTACTCATCAAATTAAATGCCCATAAATGGGCTCGTTTTCTGTTTATAAATGATACTATTATCGGGAGAAAATGGTCTTCTTTTGAAAGTCATATTTTGATCCAATTCTGATGATTTTCAAGTAATATTTCGATCGAATTTGGCTTGTTTTGGAGTCATAATCATATTTCAATCACCTGGATGAGCAATTTCCGATTGTTATTTCATTAATCATATTTTGAGAAAATTTTTGAAACATTATTTATTAATTTTCAAATATTTTTAAAGTCGCGTATAATATAAATCTTTTTTTTAATCATTTCAACGACTCAAAAAAGACTTACCAAGGTGATTATTGTAAAAATGAACTTCCAAATGCTGGCTGGGTTTATTTGAATTTTAGACTTTTCTCACGCATAATTAATTCGATTCGCAGATCATCCGGCCTTGCATGGACTTTGGTATCTTACGGGCGCTACGACGGTTGCAGCGGCTCTGAGCTACGTTATCAACAGGCGCGATACTTTCAAGATCATTAAGAAGAACACATAGAACTGCGTTTTATATTCATATTGTTATAAATAATAGTGATTACTTCAACTGCAATGATTAGTACGTAGTTATTTTGTAAACAATTTAAATTTAAATATATCCATATACATTATATTTTGTTAGTAAATACGTTTCTTTTGAAACGCTCAACGGTTGTCCAACAGTTGTTTTTAGTGAACGCCCGCCCGTTCTGGTGCTGCCAGATGGTATATGGTTTGTGTGGCTTAGTGTTGCCAGATGTTAGGCACATGCGTTAGCTAGATTTGTTGTAAACAATAAGCTAAAAATAGCCAAACTATTTATGCATATATATATTGCTGAAATATTTGCTAAATTTCAATACATAAAAACACAAAATTGTACATTTTGCACGTTTTTATTAAGCATAAATTAATTAAAAAGGCATCGTTGATATTGCTATCGTTTTAATTGTTTTGTTCAACATTTGATGACCTCAAATTTTAAAAATTACTTAATAGATTTTCCAAAAATTTTGTTCGGCGTAATCCAAGTTGTATAATATATAATTAAAATTTTTGCACATGCCGCTTCCGGCTATTTTTTTTGTTTTTGTTACGAAATGCAATTTTATTTGATTGAGTTAATACTTATAATTTTAAATTTATAAATGTATGATGGTAAAATATAATAAGACAGTTTTTCTTTGGTTTAACTAAAAAATATTATTAAGGCACAAATTTAGTTTAAACTTATACAAAATTAATACATATTATTGTAGAACTATGTGATTAATAGGCACAATTGCGAGGCAAGTGGTATTTACTATTTTGAAGGCACAAATTTGATTTAAGCTTACAATAAATAATTATACACAAATTTTTATAGGATGATTTGGGAACAGATAAGAGAATGACATTTTCTTATAATAAAACAATTGTTAAAACTTTAATATATCAAGCGTTACTTTAGTTACATGAACATTCCTTTCAATCGTACGTCATGGAGAATTTGTTAATCTTTTGCACATCGCCCCATATCTGAATCGATTGTATATCAGATAGTGAGAATAGTGTCTCGTATTTCGTTATAAAGTTATGTCCCTGTCCACGGCTTTGATATACGTGAATGGCCGAATTATCATAGTCAAATTGAAATTCCAGTGAAAATCCGGATCCATCGAATATGTTGACAAATTTCTCCATATGCGCAGGACTCCATTCCCCGTCGCTCTTGTAATTCTCGACGACCGTTTGTGTAGCCACCAAAACTTTAAAATGATATGTTATATTGTCGGTGCAGTTGTGGCTATTCACAAAATTGATGGAAAATTGCTGGGGCTCCTGTAGCAGGCTTCCTTGTATTAAGACCTTGCTCAACTTGTCAGCGTCGTTGGGAATCGTTGGCAGCACAGCGAGGTATTTAACTCCCGACATTTCAATTATTTCCTTCTTATTTTTGCAAGTATCAACAATTAAACAATTAGTATGTCAGCTAAACTAGCAAATGCACAATTTTTGCTCTAAAAATGGCTTCTGGTATTCACATTTACAGCTAGCTTATCAATACCAATAAACTTCTAGGGAGCGAGCCTATTTACAGTTTAGTAGCGCACCCGACGCGGACCCTATGAGCTTATGACAAATGCTATTTGCTTTGACGACGTCAGAATAAAGGTCAGAATGCCATCAAAGCCATTAAGAACAAGTTCCGATATTTTAATGCCGCCAAACATTTAAAAATTATCAAAATTTTGCTTAAATCAGGTATACATGCGTGCATAATATTAAATACATAATAGATTTATAACTAAATGCTATTTGCAAAATTTATTGGGCTTTTCATTTGAAAATAAGCTAAATCAAGCCAAATCTAGCCTATAATAAGCCAAACTAGCAGCACTGTTGTTTCTGAGTTTGAATAATATATTATTATTAAGAATATACCAAGATACAAATATTATTTATTGTTGTCATATTGTTTATTAATATAGTTATTATTATTATATTATTGAAATTTACTAAACAAGCCGCATAAATAATATAAATACATAAATCAAATAAAATAGTTTGGCTGTACCAGCACATCAGGGCTGTATATCGATTATTTATCGCGTGCTGGCTGCAACTGACAACGAGAAGCTATCGAAATAGTTGTTCCGATAGCTGTTGAAGCGCGCATCATTGTATTAAATGATTTAAGAAATACGAAAATATCAGTTAAACAAATGTTAAATGTGTAAAAAGTGAAGTTAAAGTTGTTGTTTGCTAAGTGTACTAAACAAAATGTGAGTGCGCAAGAGCCAAACACTTGAATAAATGAATTAAAGAGATTTTTGTTGTGATTTTTACAGGGCGAAAAGAAATGACGCCTTAATTAGGGATATTGAAGATGTTTTGAACGGCACCGAATCCTACTCCCAGCACCTGGCTGATTTTATGAAATTAAAGGAGGCCGACCGACCCAGGGCGAACACAAAATTTCTATTTGCCAACCTGGAAGATGTGTCCCTAGGCGACATTGATGTGGACCTGATCAGGCTGCAGGAAAAGCGCAAATCAGAAGCAAATCAGGCCGCCAAGGAAACAAACATCAAACAACCGCTGCGGGAGTCCACAAATATCACAAACAAAATCAACACACAACCGCCAGTCACATCACCCAAGAGCCAAGCGCCAGCAGCATTAAATGCAACTCCTCCCAAGGAGCCAGGCGCATCACCCAACAGCCAAGCGCCAGCAGCATTAAATGCAACTCCTCCCAAGGAGCCAGGCGCATCCAATGGAACTCCACCCAAGGAGCCAGGCGCATCCAATGGAACTCCAAGTCGATCCCAGCATCGCAGCGGCGGTTTTCCAGGCTCCGATCGCCTACGCCGCGCTGCCATCAGGCGGCGCTCCCGCAGCGTGGGACGCGAGCTGCTCAGGGACTTCAACAATGCCTCTGCCAGCTCGGATTTTGTAAGTGATTGGGATTTGCCTGCTGAATCTATAATAACATGGGTTTTTTTAGCTGCCGGCTGTAAGCAGCACGCCAGCGTCTGCCAGGAGCCAGGCACAAGCTACAGCTCATTCTCCCGCACAGTCTCCAGCTCCAGCTTATTCTCCGGCTCAGTCTCCAGCTCACTCTCCGGCTCACTCTCCAGCTCATTTTCCAGCTCACTCTCCAGCTCATTTTCCAGCTCAATCTCCGTCTCCAGCTCATTCTCCAGCTCCGGCGCAGCCTCCTGTAAACTCAGCCACCTTTATTGGACAGCCTGCGGAGTCGGCTAGTTTTGTAGTCCGCTCGAGCTCGCCTAGCTGCGCCTCAGCATCGCAGCGCGTCAGCTCGCCGGACAACGCAACCAGACGCACCTATACCATCAATCTGGGCCCAGAGCCAGGCCAGCTGCTGCTGTCGCCATCGCAAACAGCGAGCAATTCAATTGCCCGCTCACCAGCATTGAAGCAGCATCTCGTGCCCGATACGCCGCCACGTTTAAATGCCACAGCAACTGGCCAACATAATGCATCCGAGTGCATTGTGCCCGAAACGCAGCCGCAGCATTTGCAGCAGCTGCTTAGCAACAGCGGCGCTGTGGTTGCGCCGATTGTGGTGCTGCCCCTGACCTGTCTCAGTCCCAAGCCAACAGCAGTGGAAGCCACAAAACCAGCGAAGCCCAACACGCGCAGCATGCAGACATCCTACAGTCTGCGGCACGTTGCCAATCCCGCTGATCTCCTAACGGATGACGACAGCGACGAGCCGTGCGAATCGAGCAGTGCGCCCCTGAATCTTGCCCCTGCCGGTGGCAATGTCACCCGGCAGCGGCAACTGCGCTCGCGGCAACGCAGTCGTGGGGCAAGTCCGGTGGCGCTGCTGGACTTGCATCGTTCGCGTTCCAAAAGCTCCAGGCGTGTTCGACCGCCACGCCAAACGGTGCTCAACAAGCCATCGCAGGCGCCCATCAACGGCGAACAATTTGCGGAGGAATTGGCGCGCATGAGCAACTACGAGATACTCGATTTGCGCAAGCGCGCCTCCTTGGGCGAGCCGGTGGCGTTCAATGGGCATCGCGAGCGCTGGACAAAGCAGCAGCAGGCGGACATGGAGCAGCGCATCGAATGGGAGCTGATGAAACGCAATCTGCAGCAGTCCCCCGTCACCATATCAAGAGCAAGCATCGTGGAGGCTTGCGAAGCTAATGAAAATGTTTTGGAAGGCAGGCGATCAACCAAAAATCGTCAGCGGCAGCAAAAACTACTCACGTTAAGTCGTCGTCAAACAGAGCTGGAATTCGTTGGGGGACCCCTGCCGCCTCATAACTTCAGAAATAGCTCCATTTATGCGGAAGCGGCGCCTCCAAATGACTTCAAGGATAGTTCGCAGACCTCCAAGAGCAAGTACAGACGTGTAAGTTTCAATAGTTGTCATTGGGGGTCTCATCAATCATCTTTTTATACCCTGTACCCATTGAAAAATAGGAAAAACAGGGTTATTGACTTTGGCAGAATGTATGTACTAGGCAGAAGGAGGCATGGTAGATTTAAAAGCATTTAAATTGTATATTGTACGGGCGAGCGCGAGCTGTGGTACAGTATATAAGACAGTCGGACTTGCGAGATTTGTCTGGTTTCTTTCTTTGAATAACAATTACAATTGAGAGATTGAAATGAGCGCTACAGTTATTTGACCACCGAATAAAACCGCCGCAATCGGTATAATAGTATTCTATTTAGACCCTTTACTTTAAAAAAGTAAAAAGGGTCTATTAACTTAGTGCAAAGAGGAAATGTGTGTAACACACAGAAGGAGGCGTGGCAGACCCCACAAAGTATATATATTCTTGATCAGGACGACAAGCCGAGTCGATATAGCCATGTCCGTCTGTCTGTCTGTCCGTCCGTCTGTGTGAACACCTAGATCTCAGCAACTATTAGAGCTAGGGACACCATATTTGGTACTTAGATTCCCCTATTCAGTACGCAGCACGAGTTTGTTTTAGATTTTGGATACCTCCCCCCCTTCCCCCGCAAACCGCAAAAAGCTGATGTAGCCACAGTTTTAAAGCTATTGATTTCTAGTTTGGTATTTAATTAGTTTATGACATTCTCTATCGACGCTGTGAATTTTGTTTCGATCGGATAAAAAACAGCGAACATATGCCACAGACAATTTGCCGCACTAGGCAGAGGGGTGGTGTGCCTTGCATACGCGCGTAGCTTAGTGTGTGTGCGTCTGATTGTGTTTGTATGTACATATTTTAATAATAATTAGATAATATAAGTATTGATTAATATTTATAAATTTATTTCAAGCTGCTATTCAATATTAATGTGTGCAAAGAAGATTTATGGATTCCGCTTGCGTTCAAAAGATCTGCAAATACTCAGCAAAAAGATATTGAAATTTCGGTTGTTTTCTGAGAATAACCCATTAACTCAAAAGAGCATTTGAACGGTTGCGCAAGCAGTTCGTGAATGAGAGTTATTTACGAACAGAGAGAAACATCTAAGAGTTATTTGCAAGCTCTGGTTAGGACCCTTATAAAACAAACTTCCAGAATTAATTTGCATTTCTAATACTTGCAGATAATTAATATGGAGAGCATGTCGCCTTCACCGCCGCCATTTGAGTATGGAGAAGATGTGCGCCAATCCTTGGCAGTTGAAAACCAGCAGCCGCTGGACGGAAATTCCGGTTCCGTACGCATTTCAACGCCTGCGCAGCCGCCAGATGATTTCCTGGACAGTCCGATTCTGCAACGACGCACCAGTCGTCGAGCCTCAGCTGCTGTAAGCGTTATGTGATTTTTGTTGATGTTTGCATTTAACTAAAACGTTATGTTCTTTGCAGGCCAAGAGCTATGCACTTTTGTCGCCACCAACGGAGTTTCGCTCGACCAGGTCTATGTCTAGGCTGCAGAGTCCGGAGCATCAGTCGAGCCCAGATGAGCTGGAGCTCATCGACGAAATGGTGTATGAAAACATTGAGATACCGTACGAGGAGCAGCAATCGCTGCGTCAGGAGTTGGACAATAAAACGGAACAGGAACGGCAGCAGCAGCTGGAAGAGCGACAGAAAATGGAGGAGCAGCAAATGGAGTTGGAGCAGAGACGGGAGAAGCTGGAAAAGCAGCAGCAGGAGCTGGAGCAGCAACAGAAGAGATTTGAACAGCAACAGCAGCAGCTGGCGGAGCAAGAAGCGCAGCAAGCAACAAAAAAGAAGCTGCAAGAAGAACAAGAAGCTCAGCAACAAGAAATGGCAAAACAACAGGAACAAGAGCAACAGCTGGATGAGATAGAGCTTATAGTACAAGAAGATGAACTAGCAGAAGAAGCACAAATAGAGCAAGAGAATCAAATCTGTTACTTAGACGAACAGCCTTGCTGCAGTTCGAGCATAACTCAGAGCAACACATCGAAAAAGCTAAATAAAAATCAAAAGAAAAAGCCGGCGCCGCCCCAGCCCGATGAAGAAGCAATCTTTAAAAAACCAACGGCACCGGCACCTCGCAAAAAAAGAGTTAGCAGGGAAGTGGAAAAGCTACGAACAACACATTTAAGTGAAACGTTGCCGGCTAACGATGATAAAGACGATACCAACACAAGTAAGCCAAGCAAAAACTAGTAAGAACGAAGAAGATCAGTTGGGCGGTAGGCTGCAGTCGAACGTTATCGACAGTAGAAGAATCTGTACTTTGTGTTTGACTAATCACTACAAAGTAATTTTAGTTTTTTCGCCACTCCAATTCGCTACCGATAATTTCAAACATACAAGCGTCACTCTGTCAATTCGAGCAAATTGTCTGCTGCATATCTGCGCTCATTCTTATCCGATCAATAGAGAATCGCTTAGGCTACGTACGTAGCAAAGTTCGGGAGATCAAGGTGTTTATGTAGAAAGACAAACGAAGATGGGTATATCGATTCAGCTAGATTCTTATCGATTTATTTTTTATTCGAAACAAACTTGATCTGAGTATGGTTTACACCTGCCTACATTCCAAAAATAGTTTTTCAAGCTCTTATAATTTCCGATATTTAGACGGACAGACGAACATGGCTATATCGACTCAGCTTATCGCCTTGAATAGGAATTTATATACTTTGTGGTAGAGCTGGGTTCGATATTTAACTTTCGAGAATCGACCTTTTCGTTCGATTAACGATCAATCACAATAAAACCGGTAATTTCAATTTACGAAAAAAATAATCGATTCAATCGCCGAAACAAAAATCGATTAAATCGAAGCGAAATCGAATCAAAGCACTGCTCTACTTTGTGGGGTTTGAAACACCTTCTGTGTGTTACACACGAACTTCATAACCCCTTTTGTACTTTTTTTTAAAGTACGAGCTCTAAAAAATCACATCAAGCTACAAATAAATTATATTAATTTCGTTCTATTCTCGATAACACTAGCCGGTGTACGCAAGTCGAAGCGCGGTCATGTGCCGCTTCGCTGCACCTGGGTGCACACTATGGACGATCCGTACTTCTTTCTGAACCCGAAACCGCCGAAGAAGCGTTCCGCACCGAACAGCACCAGTTCAATTATGAATGAACCGCCGCTGTTCAGCAGCACTCCTCGGACTACAGAAGTCAAAGAAACCGCTCGAGCCGGCAGCACAAACGCTAAGCGCAAACGCGTGCAGAAATCGAAGCCGGATAATGCGGATAATGAACACGCTAATGGCGTATCGGGCATATCGCCGCTAGATGTCATCACAGAGGAAGCCGAGGAGCCCGAGATTCAACCGCAGATGCCGGCACCCAAAAAGCGGGGAAGAAAGAAAAAGATAAAATCAACTGCAGCCAATGCTTCTCTGCCAGTTTCCCCAAAGGAAACTGCAGACTTCGCTCCAGAACCCTGCACACCAGCGCATTTCTATTCGGAAGAAATCCCCACGGTTGCAGACAATCAGCCTTCCTCGGTGCCGTCGCAGAATCAGACGATCCCACTGGTAGACTGGCTACGCGGAGCCAATGATCTGGGGGTCCCCAAGGACACCTCGCCCGATTTGACACTCGATAGCAATGGGATGACTCTATGTAAGTGGGGGGTTTTTTTTTTATATGTAAAATACATGATTTCTTTAATATAACAATTTTTTTTTCAATTTTTAACTATAAAATTTTCCAATCTTCGAATTTAAAAAAAAAAAAAGGAAATCAAAATTGAATTTAAATATTTTTTTAACCAAGAAGAGTATTACACAAAATATTTGTTATCCATGATTTTATATCTTTAATTTGATATATCATAGGTCCGCCTTGCAGAACGAATATTAAGGATTCTAACACAATATTCTATTATAAGTTTTATTTATTGGCAAACAAATAGCAAAAAATGACATTATATTTTAGAATTGAAGTACATAATATCTAGCATATCAAATATTTTTAAATTTTCTTAATACTAAACTTGGTTCAAAAGATATTGAAATGTTAACACTCTCTTTTTTATTTTTTTATGAAATTTAAACAAAATAGCTCTTTTGTTGAATTTAGATTATTTAAATAAAATATAGGAATTAAAACATAATCAAAAAATAATTTTTGGAAATAAAAGTTTAATTCTATTCCATATTCTCCGTTAAAAAAAGATACGTGACTTTTTTCGGCTTAAGTTTCAAATAATTACTAACGATCCCTGATTACAATTCTTATAAACGCATTTATTCACAGCTCGGATTGGCGGCTTACAGTTTTCGACTGTGGAAGGCATAGACTATGCTTTCTATAACACTGGGGAGACGCCGACCTTGGGATATATGCGCTTCCAGCCGCGGCAAGTGCGGGGCATCAAGAAGTCCAAGAATCACAATCTGGTAACTAGTTCTTAATTCTGTGGATTATTGCTGGTATTAAGATTTATGCAAAATTTTTAGAAGTTCGTTTCACTCCATGGTCAGTTTGAAATTCATGTTGTCATGAAAGATCCCGAGGGAGCCAAACAAACCGAGGAATTCTATACTCTAAATCCAGGCGATTTGCTGAAAATCAAGAATAGTAAGTATTTATATCTGTTTACAAAAAAAAAAATGATATACTTATTGAAATTGTTTTTCAGACTGCCGTTACAACATTACAAACCGTTTGGATGAAGTTAGTGTAATGCTTATTAATCGAGAGTAAAATTGATGGGAACACCTTGATATTTGTATACGGATATTGGGAATGTTGCGTTCTTATCTTTCCCCTACTTGTTTAAATTCATTAGTAAACATATACACTATGAATTAATGTTGGAAATTTAAACTGTTTTCCTTTTTGTTTTAAACTTAATAAAATTATTATTTACATTTCCTATAAAAGTTTAATTTTGTACTTTTTTCGATGAAAAAAAAAAAACCGTTTTTGACGAGACGCACACTCAAATAAAGCTAATAAAAAAATGGTGCAAACAAATTTAAAGAAAAAATTTATTACTTTTTAATATTTATTTTTCAGAGTTTTGTGATGGAAGAAAACCGAAAAACGAGCTCGGTAAAGAACTATTATATTGTCCTACTCCGCAGTACTCCACAGCCGGGTGCGTCCGACTGATCGACTACCGGATTGCTAATTTTTCAATTACATAACAGTATAATACATATTTTTACTCTGCATATAATTTATGTACAATATTTAACTGATTCAATGGAATCAAAAAAAAAAAAAAATGGTATCTTTTGCAAATACCTCGCAAAACAATGATGACAGACATACAATTTTTGTATTTTTCATTTTTTAAATTTAAACTAGCTCAACAATTTATATAAAAAGTACGAAATTTCCGCTTCCCTCTGTTTAACAAATTTTTCTAGCAAATGCGTTGTAAAAATAGTCAGATTTGACGGGAAAAAATCGGGCTTGGCAACACTGTGTATTCCCAGTCAGCCGTTTGGCAACTGTTGACTTTACAGAACGCACAGATTGTCACATCGTTCATTACATAGTGGCAACGCCGGCCGTGCTGCGAAGAATTGACGATAGTTTTATTTTGACGTTAATAAACATAAAAAAACAAATGTAAATCTCAACTCAAATAGTGCAACTTAAATGTTTGCATAAATAAATGTGAGTATGAAACATAATACAAATATATTTGCGCTTGTTGCTGCTGTCGGCGTAATGTTTAATAATATCGATTGCAAAGCAGTCGGCCAAATGTCAACAATGACGTATCGATAGTGTTATCGATGGTTAAGCCGACACTAGCTGTCAAAATAATTCCTTTCTTTTCCGGTCAGCTAACAGACCTGTAAGTTCGCAGATTTTAGTTCCAAAATAAATCGTAAATATTTGCTGTTTAGATAAAAGAACGACGAATAATTATTTGTTGAATTAATCGAGAATTGAATGTGCTGTGCACTGAAGCAAATATTGCAGTGGAAAAATGCAAAATAAATGCATAAAAAGCGTTGTGAAAATCAACAAACATAACGAGAAAAACATTGAATAATATTTTGTGTTGTGCATTAATTATCGATGTTAATTTAACAGTTTGTGCTAACTTTCTGCATCTTTTTCACATTTGTTTTACATGCACGCTCGCTGCCGCTGTCGACGCCGCTGTTACTGTCTCTGCCGCTGCCTCTGTCGACGCCGCTGTCCCTATCGACAATAACAACAACAACAACAACAATGTGCAGCCGCCAAAATGAGGAAGATCATGAAACAGGGCAAGATCGTAATCGTCCTTAGTGGGCGTTACGCCGGCCGCAAGGCCATCATCGTGAAGACCTCGGACGAGGGAACCCCCGAGAAGCCCTTCGGCCACGCCCTGGTCGCCGGCATCGACAGATATCCCCGCAAGGTCACCAAGAAGATGGGCAAGAACAAGCTGAAGAAGAAGTCCAAGGTCAAGCCCTTCCTCAAGAGCCTCAACTACAACCATCTGATGCCCACCCGCTACACGGCCCACGACATCAGCTTCGAGAAGCTCTCGCCCAAGGACCTCAAGGACCCCGTCAAGAGGAAGACCCTCCGTTTCCAGACGCGCGTCAAGTTCGAGTCCGTCTACAAGGAGGGCAAGAACAAGTGGTTCTTCCAGAAGCTCCGATTCTAGGCAACTCTGTGGAGTCCCTCTGTCATGCTTAAATAAACACAAACTTATTCTGATAAGATGAAACTAAGTGACCGAAATATATCCAAGTTCAGTGTTTTAATCAGCAGTTTTTCAGTTAATTAGAAGACAATAGTTCCCGCAGTTGTATCCCTAAGAACTTGGGTATCTGTGCTACCCTACGTCTGCACTTTCCCGCCTTACAGCGTACCAGTCGGAAGCTACGAAAAACTGGGCATGGGACATGTTTTTGATGGTAAAAAAAACATTCTTATGGTTGCTCTAGCTCTTATAGTTTCTGCGATACTCCCGTTCATACAGACAGACATACAGGGCTATATCGACTTAGCTCGTTATCCTAATCAAAATTAGATACTACATTGTAAAGCGTTTAATTTGGAAGTTTTGAAGACGGAAGGGATGATAGTTTCTGTAACCCCAAAAATTTGGGTATTTGTGCTACCCTACGACTGCACTGTCCTGCTGTTCAGCATACTAGTCGGCAGCTACTGAAATTTGGGTTGATGTTGAACCAGTAATCGCGTAGCAGATCCGTCGGACGGACAAAAACTTTGATCTGCGGGCAGCATAGGGGAACCTGAATACTAAAAATCTCCAGCTGTTATTGTTTGCGAGATCTACATAGGTGCTAATGCGGACAGACGAAAATAATGAGTCGGGGTCAACCATATAAACCATTTTTGAGGTCTGCCACGCCTCCTGTGTGTTAGAAAATAGAACTGTTTTTTGCCAGTCTCGTTTTTCGCTCTGATTCCATCACATGCATAAAATAAAATTTTTTGAAAAACTTGCGGGATTTATGATATTAAGATTAAGATTAAGAATAACTGCCATTTTTTTCAGTTTTATTATACCCTGTGCCCATTTGAAAAATGGGAAAAACAGGGTTAATAACTTTGTCAGAATGTATGTAACAGGCAGAAGGAGGCGTGGCAGACCCCACAAAGTATATATATTCTTGATCAGGGAGACAAGCTGAGTCGATTTGGCGATGTCCGTCTGTCTGTTTGGATGAACGCGTCGATCTCAGCAACCACAAAAACTAGAAATGCCGTTTTGGTTGCTATAGATAGGTAGTTATCTTACGCAGATCAAGTTTGTTTTGAAAATTGGATGCCACGCCCCCTTTACGCCCAAAAATCAATAAAACCCAAACAACCTCGTGTTTTTTAACATAAAAAGTTGAATAACAAGCGTAATATTAAACATAGAATGTTGTTATTTGGAACATAAGCTCTCTTGTATTATATTTAACTATCCCGAAAAGCGCATTGAAATCGGTTAAGAAACACAGGAGATATAAGCATCACAATAGTTAAACTTAAAAGTTCGAAAACAAGCGTAATGTTAAACATAGAATGTTGATATTTTTTTTGTATTGTTTTACTCGATACAAAATTGGCAACAGACTTTTGATCTAAAATTATGGGCTGCATTCGAGTTCTCTTCCCATGCGCTGTTGTCCATTTTCATAAGTTCTCACCGGATGATCTTCCTTAGGTGTTAGAACAGTTGGCACTTGGCATTATCTAGGTCGTCTTATAATTTCCATTTATATTTTCAATGATAAAATAAGCCATCAGTTATGTTGAGATGCTTGTCTGTGTTTTCAGGTTTTTTAATAAATATTCGAACAGAATAATACATTTTGCTTGAATTGAATTTTACAATATAAATAGTATTACACAATCGTTTCTCAAGTTGATTTACAATTCATCTATGGCTGTTAAACTAATATTTGTCTGGGATTACAATAACCTATGCAAATCATAAAAATAGTGTCGAAAGTAGGTAGAATCTTTAGAAAACTTGAAAGAGTCACGCTGCAAGCATATCTGTGAAATAGAGGAAACGAGAATTATTAACAATATCTATTATAAGAAGTAAAGTGGGATAGAATTTCAAATATGATTATTTCGAATTAAAGTAAGTTTTACCTGTGGTATAACACTTTGGACATCGGAGGTGCACACAACACATATATAACACTTAGCCGGGGGGAGTTCGAGGCAGGTTTTAAGCAGCGCAACAAATTTTTGGCCAATTTCTTTCTTCTTATAAATTAAAACAGATTGCTTTTGAAATAATTTCGATTTGCGTTTGCAGTTTGACATCACAATGGCATTGGCGTTTGTAGGGCAAGGCGGGAAAGCGGGGATTAACAAAAGGCTGTGGTATAACAGTCGACTCTGATTGGTTTAGTTTCATTATTAATATTATTATCTTTTCGGCTTTTCAATTGGGGATTAATAGAAAATTTCGTTACGGTTTCAATTGGAGTTATTTTGCTATCTTTTTTTTTGGTTTTGGTTAGACTTTTATTTTGTTTAGTTTATAGCCTGAGACTCGTTGAAAAAGATCCCATGTGGCCTGTTAAGCATGGATTGTATTTTGTTTTGTTTTGTGTGTTTGGGGAGTAGATAAAAGAATAAATGTCTGGTTAGAATTGTACAATTGCAGCAAGTTCATAAGTCCAACATAATAGCGAGGTATACAATGATCTACATACGTGTGTGTGTGGGTGGTGTGTGTTTGTGTGTGTGGTGGGCACTACGGAGGAATACTACGACTCAAATCAAGTATAAATATAAATCAAGTTCAACTTAAAGCAAAACATTTATACAGTATTAGTAACTGGTGTGAAGTGGTATCTGTGGTCGGCGGGGGGGTTAGATACAAGTAGAACGTGCAGCACAGTTATGTATAACAGTATAACACACTTACGCTTACTGCAGTTCTCGATGTGGGAGAATTTAACAATAATAATAACAGTAATAATCAAATAATACAATACATAAAAGGCACGATATTACAGCGTAAAAGAGTAAAGTTTTTCACATAAAATAATAGGGACAAGCGCATAGATGGTGTACTCTCTATAAGACTCATTTACAGCACTAAACAATAATTGTAATCGCAGAGGGAGCGGGGAGCGTTCTCTCTCGCCCACAACATGTAACATAGTGTAACATTAAAGCCCAAGCTAAGCTCAGCATAGTTTACCAATTCACGCGTTTGGCACTCAGTATCTTGAGTATGTTCGCAACGACATCGGTGCTGCTGTGGGTACCGCCCAGATCTACAAGAGATAGATGGTTTTAGATTAGAGATTAAATAGACATATATCAAAGTTCGCAAAATTCGGTTCCAATTTTGCAGGGTGTCTCAGAAAAACCAATCTTTTATTGAACCGATGCAAAAGGTCTTAAAACAACCAGCTAAACATACATAGTTTTGGTTCGGTTTGCTCTTCGCTCAATCAGCGACCGTTTTTTCCTCACTCTCTCAAGTTATGTGTCGGCTCGCGAGCATTTCTAAATCGTCTATTACGCTCCATCCGAAAACTTAGTTGAAGACCCATCGAACGATAATTTTTTCTCAAAAGAGAGTACTCTCTTTTGAAAACCCTTGTGCAAAAATCCGGTTGATCTTTTTTTTGCCAGCTCTGATATTTTTATGTATCTAATGCTCACCTGGAGTGCGAATGGCATCCTTGACAATTGTCTGGTAAGTAGCATCGTAGATCACCTTGGCATGTTCGGTGTGTCCCAAATGGTTCAGCATGTCAATGCTGGCGTTGATCATGGCCACGGGATTGGCAATATTCTTGCCGGCAATGGCAGTGCCGGTGTTACGAGTACCAGGCTCAAAGACGGCATACTAAACATTGTAAAGTAAAAACGATTGTTATGGTAAATATGATCATGCGACGTGCTCCACTTACGTGATCACCGTAGTTACGGCCGGAGAGCAGACCAGCGCCGCCAATGAGACCGCAGATCACATTGGACACGATCGTGCCGTACAGATTGGTCATGTTCATCACATCGAACTGATGCGGGTTGGACACCGCCTGCATGCAGGTGTTGTCGATGATCATGTTGTTGTGCTCCAGCTCCGGGTAATCCTTGTGCACCTTGTTGGCCACCTCCAGGAAGAGGCCGTCGGACAGTTTCATGATGTTCGCCTTGTGTATGGTCGTCACACGCTTGCGATTGTTCTGGCGAGCGTACTCGAAGGCATAACGGGCGACACGCTCGGCGTTCTCCAAGGTCACAACCTTCATGCTCTCCACCACGCCCCGCACCGACTCATGCTCCAGCATGGCGTACTCTCCGTCGGTGTTCTGGCGGATCAGTACAATGTCAATGTCCTTGTGACGCGCTGGAATGCCGGGATACGATTTGCAGTGCACCACATTTACGTACAGATCCAGCTCATTGCGAATGGCCACGTTCCGGGAGACCTCGGTGAGGCTCTGGGATTTCGTCTCGATGTTGCCCTTGAGCGCCACACCGTTCCGCTTGATGGAGGTGATCGCGTAGTCCAGATCATCGTTGCCCTCGGTCGAGGGATCGATGTCGATCACCTCAAAGTCAATCGGAGCGCCGCAATACCGAAAGATATCGCGCACATAGCCCATCAGTTCCGGGCCAATGCCTCCGCCGGGCAGCATGGTAACCCCATGTCGACCTCCGTACTGCGCAGAGGGTATATCTGTGTCCTACAAAAACAACAACAGATCAGGATTATATATCTAGGCGTATCTATCAACGGGTTTAACCTTAAAGCACTAGAGCTGGATTTCGATTCGATTTCTGTTCTATTTTTTTTTTTACCATTGAATCGATACATTTCTGAGAATCGAGATTTTTATAATATTAAAGATCGAATCCAGCTCTACCTCAAAGCACTAGAGTAGCTGGATTTCGATTCAATTACCATACGATTTAATCGATTCTTTTTTTCAACGATAAAATCGATTATTTATTGAACAGCCGAAAAAGCCGTTTATATTTCGATTAATCGATTAAATCGTTTTTTTACGTGAATCTATCGAAAAGATCGCATCCAGCTCTACAACACACTTACCGTTAGCTTCTTCTGCAGCGCCGACTTGGTGTGCGCCACATCCTCGCCCTTTTCCTTGGTCACGAGCAGCGGATAACCCTGCGAAGCACACGAGATCAAGCGGCTATATAGTATTTATATATCATTCTTGCAACGCATTATGTAATTCCCCTTAACCATCCAATTCCGCTGCCACATTGCAGCCAAGACTTACGCGTGTCAGGAACGGCGCCTGCGTCTGCAGCAACCTCTGGGTTAAGCGAATAGCCATATCTGTATTTTCTGTTTAATTATCTGCCCTTTGCTGGCGTGCAAAAAGTTTTGACCCTTGTGATTGCTGATGGAGGAAAACTGCGGCCAGAACGCAACATATGTTTTGTTATCGATTTGTTGCTCGATAACAGAGCTGCAATATCGAATGCAAATTCGTGATGGGCAGCACTGTTCGCCGTCTGTGAATGCACGGCAGTGTTGTGCCATTTAGCTAATTTATGGCTAGAACTGACATTTTTCAATAGCGTAAAGAATTTTATATAATATATCATAGCTTACAAAAATAAAATACGAGTCAAAGGCCTAGGTTAGTACTAGTTAATTATTATTATGTTTGTAAACATAATTTTATAAATAAATGAAATTATTAAACTATACTTTTTTCAATTATACAATATTTTTTAAATTATTTTTACAAACATAGCTTAAAGGAAAGTAAAAATATATTTTTTGTAAATAATAAATATATCATAGAACATAATATAAATTAATAAGTTAGAAAATCATTGAATTTTATTAAAAAAGAATTTCTTACTGGCGAAAAAACAGCTGACTTGGCAGCACTGCTGCTCATTGCAAGTGTTGTTGCCTCGTTACGTTAACAGCCGTATTCCAGCTGAGAGTTTGTTTTGAAATAAAAACAAGAGCATGAGCTCATAAAAAGCAACAAATAAATATAGAATTAATAAACAAAAGATTGAAAATGTCTGCGGAACTGGCGGAAGTCGCCCCGCTGAATATGAACATCGATATACAGCCGGCAAGAAGTTTAAATTTTCTGCATGCGCTGGTTGTAAGTAGAAGAAGCAAAATGAAATTCCCTTAAATTTGATATGTTTTTATGCAACACAGGCTGGGGGCGTGGCGGGTGTTGTGGTGGACATTGCTCTGTTTCCCATAGACACGGTCAAAACCCGCCTGCAGAGCGAGCTGGGCTTCTGGCGCTCCGGCGGATTTCGCGGCATCTACAAAGGCCTGGCGCCTGCCGCAGCGGGAAGCGCCCCTACAGCGGCGCTCTTTTTCTGCGCCTACGAGTGCGGCAAGCAGTTCCTCAGCTCCGCCACCAACACCAAAGATTCCCCCTACGTCCACATGGCTGCCGCCTCAACAGCCGAAGTTGTAAGTTAAAGTAATTATACCCTGTATCAATGAAATGGGCAAAAACGGGATTGATAACTTTGTGCAAATGTATGTAACAGGCAAAAGTATATATATTCTTGATCAGCACGACGATCCGATTCGATTAAGCCATGTTTGTCCGTATTTCCGGGCAAGCGCGCAACGCGAGCTGTGGAAACAGGGTTATATACCCTGGGGGTTGTTCCCTGATACCAATTTTAGCCCTAAAATTTACATTTTTCGAACAAATGCTATCATTTTTGGTTTTTTATGCATAACTTTGCAATACAAATAAAAATTTTTTTTCCAGAAAATTTTATATTTTTTAAAGGGCAAAGGCTAAAAATTTTTGCAAAAAATTTTAAATCCCTTTTTCGTAAATTTTGTATCTAAATATTATATTAATTTTGAATTCAAATGATTAAGAAAAAAACCACACCGCTTGAATATCGGTTGAGTTTTGATAAAGCTATGCGCGTTCAAGGTTTATAAAAAATTGATTTTTTCGCTTAGGCAGTAACAATCTCTTAGATCAAAATTATTTAAAATGTTGGGTGGCAACATAAATTTATAAATATTTGTAAATTATGCATAAAATAGGGTGCAGAGTATTCAGCAGTCGGACACGTCCGACTGATCGGCTACATTCTTACTAATTGCTTCTGTTGCTTCAGCTCGCCTGCCTCATACGTGTACCTGTGGAAATCGCCAAGCAACGTTCCCAGACTCTCGTGGGGCACAAACAGCCGCAGACCGGACTGCAGATTCTCCTGCGCGCCTATCGCACCGAGGGCCTGCGGCGGGGCCTCTATAGGGGCTTCGGTTCCACCATCATGCGCGAGATTCCCTTCAGTCTGATACAGTTCCCGCTCTGGGAATACTTCAAGCGGAGTTGGACGCCCCTGACGGGCATGGAATCCTCTCCTTTGACTGTGGCCCTTTGCGGTGCACTTGCCGGTGGCATCTCAGCCGGACTGACGACTCCTCTGGATGTAGTCAAGACGCGGGTCATGCTGGCGGATCGGGAGAGCCTGACGCGTCGGCGTAATATAAAGGGCATCCTACACGGCATTTACGTGGAACGTGGCATCAGCGGGTGCGTTGAATAATTCTCAAAATCCGTTTGATCTTTTGTTGATAATATCTTTTTTACTTGCAGCTTGTTTGCTGGTTTTGTGCCACGCGTGCTCTGGATAACGCTGGGAGGTGCGTTCTTCTTTGGATTCTACGATTTAACGACGCGTATTTTGGGCTCTGCAAATGCGGATCGTTAGGTAGCAAATGTTAATTCCTATACTCAAAGAAAAATCGAGGGTTTTTAAACTTGATTCGAGAATTTGCGATGCAAAAATTTCAAAGAGCCTGAAAATTCTTGTTTCTTCAATTAAGTACAATGTCCAAATTCCTATTTATATTTTTAAAAATGTTTAAGACTAAAATAATATACGATTTGTACAGAATTAAAGCATTCGTTAAGTTTATTTAAAACTTCATCCCGTTTTTAGATCTTGTACTTAAAAAAAACATAGAACATGAAGGTGAAAAAAACATATTACTAAACACCAAGTAGAGGAACTCCTACTGTCGGTTACGTCCGACTGTATCCATTCACCTCACCGATCCGCTCCGTCCTTACCGATTTGTGCTTCCATCCTATCCAAAACAAAACAAGATTCGTGCGCTTTATTTTGTATAGAAATATTTCTTCTTTATTTTTCTGAGTGTAACTACAATTAATTGTACAAATGTGTGGACTGATAACAAATCGCAGCATTAATTTAAGTTGAAGGAACTTTTGACTGCAACCAAACGTAAATGTAGACAATAAAGAAACCTGTGTATATTAGGTAATACTAAAGGTAATGAGTCTTTTCTCTGTAGAGCTCAGGCTGAGTTTAACTTCTTCGTAGTGTTAACATGGGGAAGTTTCGCCGGATGATCGATTGGTTCCAATTACCTATAGAATATATACGGTTGAATTAGCTATACTAAATTTTATTCTAATTAATCTCCCATTTCCACGAGCACAAATGAACCGTTATTATGCAAATGACGAACCAGTTCATCCTAATGATGAACCAGTTCATCCGAATGACTCACCAGTTCATCCAATGCCGAACTAGTTCATCAATTATCTGTTGCTGTTATTTGCGCTCATGGAAATGCCAAATGAGCGTCATTCGAAATGATAAAAACTGAACTCACATTTGGTACTCGTGGAAATCGGTTATTGGAGAATTCTTACTTCCGCTATATGCAAGCGGGCATCCCGCAAATTGCTAATCGAACTACGTTCCCCAAACTCGTAATCATCTCCCATGGCCATGGACACATCCGAATCCTGATCCTCCTGATCATCCACATTTAGGTATCCATTGCGCGTGGCGTTTTTACGTCGGAAATGGCAGAAGTTGAGCGGACGGCAGCGTGACATCGCGTAAACCTAAGGTAGTAAGAAGTGTGTAGTAGTTTTCCCATTTAAATGTATGCAAATAAGGGGATAATGCACTTGTTCAAACAACAAACACAGATAAGACCGAAAGCAAAAGTGAATTTACCAAACCAGCCAGCAGTACGACTCCCAATAGCACCAGTATGGGCAGCCAAATGTATTGTGCATCCGACGGATGGTCCAAGTCGGTTTTGGGCGTTGTCGTTGTCGTAGTTTCCATTATTATCATTTTTGTCAACTGGCCGGGGATTTAAACTTGTCGATGGTGCCACAAATTATAAGCCGGTGCCAGTGTGACCGCTCAATACAACACACAAAAACGACAATGTAATCGTTATCGATATGAGCGAACGATAGCTTGTATTGTCAACAGTGCTGTCAAATTTGGATTTTTTAATGTTGGAGTTGTGGCTATTTTTTCAAAACCAATTTGCTCTTTCTTTAACTTTGCAAAATTTATTCAAAAACAAAAAACATATATAAATCTGTCGTCATTAATTTGATCGATATTTTCCCATAACACGTTTAATATAAAGCGAAATTTCATGTGTAGCGTGAAAAGTGGATATATTTTTTTAATAGCCTGCGATATTTTTGCTGTCATTAAAAAAATGGTTTATTATAATGAAATTGTTATTTGCTTAGTGAAAAATATTTATATGGAATAAAATATCTAAAGCTGTTTTCTGAATAAATTTTTATTTATTTACGTGTCCTTCCCGTCAAAAAAGCGTTTGGCAACACTGGCAACTAGCTCGTTCTGTTATCGCAGAATATGCCATCTCTAAAAACGTTTCTTTCAAATATGCGCGCCACAATTATGGCTGCAATTGTTGAAATTGTTTAGAAAATAAAACTGAGTGTTAAAGAGATGGATAAGTGGCAGATTGATGGGATTAAACGAAAGGGATATTCTTCGCCAATACCAGATAAATAAACTCCTTCCACTTGTACAAATATCACATTAAATGTATTTCACGCGTTTCTTTGGTTAACAATGACTTGTGGATGCACATATAGACATATAGTACATGTAGAGCCGTATGCTATACGGACGATTGGATAAAGTACAAGATAATACTGTTTAATGGCTGAGAGTCAGCGCCAGTGGCATGGCCTTTACACCCGATGCCATTGTGATCGATTCATCCGGATGCTGGGAGGAGGCCGTGGCGGTGCCTGTTGTGGTGGTTGCCACATTTCCCTGCCCCGCTTCTTGGCGCTTGCGGGAGGTGATCTTCTTCCAGCCACGCAGCAGAATCTGGTTGCGATACTTGGGCGTGGTGAAGGTGTATAACATGGGGTTAACAGCCGAGTTGAGGGGCAGAATAAAAACGACCAACCAGGCATAGATGTCATCCGAGATATTCCGTTTAAAGAAGACCAATATCTTCATGGCAATTATGGGTGCCCAGCACAAAACATCCGTCAGCACGATGAAGAAGAAACGCACCGCAAACTCGCAGTCCAGCAGCGAAAGGGGCGTGGCACTGCGGGTGCGCCAGATCGAGATGAGCAGCGCCGTATAGAGCAGGGCGATCATGACCAGCAGCAGAAAGTTAATGCCCAGAAAGACAATGGCCGAATACTGCCAGCCCAGGGAGAAGGCGTCGTGAATGTGCAGGGGGAAGCAGGTGCCCGAGTTTTTGCCATAGAAACGCGTACTCGACTTCCAGATCAGCACCGGAGTTATGGCCAATCCCACTCCGGCCAGCCAAATGCACAACAGCGAGAAGTAGATGACGCGCACACTAATGCTGCGATGGCCACGAAAAGGATCTGCGATGAGCAGAAAGCGTTCCAGGGACATGAAGGCCAGGATCAGCATGGACACCTCCGAGGAGCTAACGGCCAACGTTCCAGCTGCTATGCATTGCCAGGAGTTGGTCCAGTCGTGAGCCATTCTATATAAGGAAAGCTTTATTATTATTCTATATATAATATTATATTGTAGAATTATTCGAACACAGAATTGATTTCTCTCAATTCTAAGAATTAGAAAATATGTGGAATAAAAAAAAATACACGCAATTGTTCATGTTTGCCTTGCATACGAGAAGGAACCCTCACATATACGAGCTGCTCAACCTAAAAGAAAGAGCAATGGCAAAAGCAAAGGAGGCACGAAAGCAATGGCGTAGAATTCACTATATTAAATCTAGTCTATTTTACCTCTGATACTCATGCCTGTAGCGAAAGTCCTGCACCCCAATGATGGCCAGATAAAATCCCATTAACATGTCGGCCAATGCCAGATTTCTGATGACCATTGTCACAGCCACATTCTCATCGCGATAGATAAAGCGACCCCATAGTACCATCAGATTGCCCACAATGGACAGTGTGGCCATAAACCAAGTGGAATACCGCAGCGAGGGCTTCGTCAACAGATCTTCGATGGAACTGACGCCATCCGTTTTGGGTGCACATTTTTGCACATTGGGCGTCATCGAGCAATAGAAGAAACGATCGAACACGATGGATTTCAGATTCTGCATCTGATTGATAGCATCGAAGTCAATGCGATCGAAGTCAATGCCGGTGAGATTCAAATACGATATGTTCAGTGGCTTCAGCAGATCCAAATTTATGTCCAGCGGCATGTGAGCCAACGAGCTATGGACAAAATTTATATATTAAATTATTTTTAGAAAAGTTTTTAATTGTCATTAAACAAATGAATCAAAAATTAATATATTTTATTTTTAAGACAATTTAAAAGATTTTACCTATTATTATTTTGTACAAGACAAGTATTATTTTGTTTCTTTATCTATTAGCGTTTTGTATAATACTTACATAAATTAAAAGAATTCATTTGTATATTAATTTTAATTAATTTTTAATAATTTTTTTTTTTAATTTATTTTCAAACCAATTTAAACGAATAAAGTTTATAAAAACGTTGAAGAATAATGAGATAATATCCAGCAAGCCTATTAAACTTAAAAGAACACCGTAGAGCATGCTCACGTTCACATCTAAGAAGCAATAAAACAAATTCAAGCTAACTCTTAACCGCAAAAAGCCAACCGTAACTTATTTGTTAGGTTTTTGTATGTTTTGTAGGTCTACTTACAGCGCGTCGAGGTGTTTGTTATGCAGAAATATTTCGCCAGATAATTCCTTAATGGGATTGCCAATGAGGCGGCTGTAAAATGAAATGCATGAGGCACAATGTACTTGGTCTTAACATGAGATTGCGCATACGCCGCATAAGCCAAATAATGTTGCCTACGTTTTGTGCTGATAAAAAGCGAAGACCCAAGGCTGTCATCAACAATACGCACAAGTATTTAGCGGAATGTCTATCTCCATCTGTATCTGTATGTGTTGTGTTAATGTGATGAAGGTCTTTAAAAAGTTTGGCTTTTGTTTTGGCACCGCTCAGCCATGTTAGACGTAATAACGAAAATTCTTATTTAATAGCTGCGAGCATAATATAGTAAATCACTGACTCGCATCAGCACACACTCATAGGAGTGCATAGTTTCTGCAACAGTATTGAGGGAGGTCCAAGGGATTGCACTATGGGGAGTTTGTCCTGCTTTTGTGACATAAATTAATAAATCGAAGAACGAAGCCAAACTTTTACATAGGTTTTTGCAGTTGGGTTTATAGTGCCGAAGTTAATTTATTTTTGAAAGTGAACGCCCTTTTTAAGGAATAAGGATACCAATATTGCGAATCATTTTTTAATAAATTAATAAAAATGGTAAACAAAAAAGTTAATAATTTATGCATATGCAAATATGCTTGAAGCCATACAAATTTATTTTTTATAATTAAAACAAAATCTGTTGGTAAGCAAAAAAGTTATTAATAAGAAAAAAAAAACGATATTTAAACAGCAGACTGTTAAGTTAACATTTTGAATATGTAACATAACAGACTAAGCTCTTTTCTAATGCAATAACATTTAAATATTGATAATTTGTGTATTTGCCACAAAAACATGTTAAAATACCCATAGTGCAATGAGTGAGGTATAAGGGATTGGGATTGGGAAGCAGGCAGGAGTGAGGAAAATCAGTTGGTCAGTCACAGGAAAAAGCGCATCATTCATGACAGCCAGACAGACGGAGAGACTGAGAAGGGCTTGGGGGCAGTAGGAAGCGATGGCTCCACTGGCTACAACTAAGTCTCCGGTTGTCTCCATGTTGCCCTGCACATTATCCGCTTTTCCCTCCATCTGCCACTTTCCATCCGCCATCTCTTGGCAATGTGAAGTGCAGCAGCTGATGTTGATGTGGCTGTTGTGAGCTCCATTCGTTGCACTTGTCTGGTCAATCAATGCCAAGCGCCAACTGAAAACAGTTTGGTTTTATGGCTTGCCGCACAAAGACAATATGCCACGCCCCCAACTCCCACAATTACACTCGAGCTGGTAATTGCTTGCCAGCTATAAAGTTGCATTGTCCTAGTGCTAGTGGGAGTAGCTTAACCATAAAGTAAATGTTTTACTTAAAGCATAAATTGCTTTTTCATATGTCCCCAAAAAAAAAAAAAAAAATGTCTCCGGCTTCTGTTGCTCTCTTGTAATTTCATGTAAATTGCTTGGAATTTGGCTCTTAGAAAAGCAGGCTTTGTGCGGTTTCTGCAGAGCATAAATACTTTACTTAATAACTGTACAAATGACTGAGAACAGCTGCCACTGCCGACAATTTCAGACGATAATTAACATATGTTCCCCAGCAACAAGTTGCCCCAAAAAGCACAAGGCATAAGTACCCAAATAAGCAGCGCGTAATGCCTTGGCATACACTCCCCTTCTGCCCTTCTGCCCTTCTGTTTATCCTCGGACAACTCGTGCCTTCTGTGGTGCCCTGGGCACGTCAATAGGCAGCGTCATAACGCCTCGAACCACGCGCTAAAGGGGGCTAGGTCGTTTTATGGAACTGAAACGGTCAACGCTCAGTTGACTACATGTCAAATAGAGGGTATTATTCTGCTATTCGTGCCGCTACTCTAGCACTAGCTATGTTCTAAAAGTTTATTATTTAAATACGACTAACAGCATGCTCTAACTGACATTTAAGATTCATAAAATTTATACTCATATTTAAAAGACATTTAATTTGGCAAAAAAAAAAAACAATTTTTCATTTAATTTTGGCAATATAGGGCATACCCTTTGGGGTATGCAACAGTTATTTTCTGTTTCCTCTAACTTCTTAAGTATTTGTCCGAATTAAGATCGGTCAGATGTTCTGCATTGGGAAAAACTACTGGCTAATGAGAATTGTTATAGATTCGACTCTTCTCTCTTATTATAGCGCTGTACCGATATCATGCCCCTTGTGATATGCAATGGTAAATTGATCAATTGTATAAATTCTTCAGAAATTTTTAAAAGCTCTATAGTATATTATTATTAAAATGCTTTATATATTAATACGAAAATGCTATAAATTATTTTAAATACTAACACTAAGCTACAAGAAATTTAAAAGAAAAATTATTAAAAAATAAAATGGCTGCCAAATGCCATTTGTTAGCGAAGTAACCCAGATTCTTTGGACATTTTACACAATTAAATTGTGGTATTAGCCAATCAGTGAAAATGACACGTTCCACGGTGAATCCTTTCGAGCAATCGCTTCTCGCGTACGCCGTTAACAACTGAGCAAATATTTAGCCAAGGATTACAATCATTGGCCGCAATTAACGTCATTGCGCACAACGAGAAGAGCACCCTGTATACAAAGTGCTAAGCTGCTTACCGTAATAAGCTGTGCGTGCAGGAAACAAAAAAGGACAGAAAAGAGACAAAAATGCTAGAAGAAATCAAATTAGTGCAGCGATTTTTTATGATACAAAAGTAAATGCGCCATGACTGCTCGTTGGCTCCTTGGCTGCTTGGCTGCTTGACTCCTTGGGGAACTGGACACAAGTAAACAACAAGCCAGCAGAAATGTGAGCAGCATAAGAAGGAAGACAAAGTGGACACACACATCCCACACACACATCCGAGAGATGTTATATGGCAGAGATACCAAACGTAGTGCCATAAAAGTCACATTTGTTTTATGAACTCCGAGCTGCTTGCTGCTCAAAAATTCACAGCACGCTTTCAGGCGCATTATTTGCATGCACACACACATGTATAATGGTGTGTATAGTATATAAAGTGGGCGTGTCTTGAGTCTGGCGGTATCAAAGGATTTTGGCTTAGAGCTAAAGCAGGACTTTAGGGATAATAATGATCGCAGGAGCAAAAAGACAGCGCCAATTTCAATAAACCTCTGCAGGTTTAGAGGCAGGAGAGGTGACGATGTCCATCAGCAGTCGCTGGCTTTTGTCGAAATTGTTTTCACATAAAATACAAATTTATTTGCATTTTTATTTGGCCATAATACTGTTTGTTTATTTGCTGTTGTTGCTGTTGCTGTCGTCGCCTAAAGGCGTCAATTTCCCCATGGCAAAAAGTCAAAGGCGCAGACAGCGTCCCAATAGATACAAAGATACAAATGCAGCAGCCACATTTGCTTAAACATTTTGTTGTGGCAATTTCGGTTGGTCAAGTGACAGCAGCAACAACAAACACAACACACACACACATACCAACAAACACACACACACACAGATGGTAGGGTTTGTTGAATTTATGAACGCCACAGCCTGATGCCAGACTCCATTGATGGAGAGACGGCGTCGACATTTATTAAATATGATATTGATATATTTATATTAATACGATAGCAGGATTCATGTTTAGACACACTAAATAAAGCGCACAGCCGTCAGACGACTTTGAGATACATTTGCATCTGAACCAAGTACAAGAGTAGGAATAGATTTTGATTAAAAATCAGATTCAAATTCAAACATTTCCAAAACATGTTTTAACACTTTTTAAACTTTATAAATATAATTCTAACAGAATACCAACAGTTTCCTAATTTGATCAAAATCGATCCATAGTTAATACAGCTATGATGCATCAAAGTTTTGTTCATCTGATAAGTGATTACATGGGTGTATTTAGTCTTAAAATTAGCCTTTTATTTTTAGTCAATTTAACAAATTTTTAAACTTCTTTCTTTCCATTTATGAAACTTTAGAGCACAAAAACTTTATATTTTATATCAACTCAAGTGTTGGCCATTAAATTCATATCTCCTCGATCTATATTAAGCATTCGCCACGTTGACTTACATCAAAAGCTCATCACAGTCAATCAAATTTTTATGAGCCAAGCCAAAACTCTACACAAATAAATAGTATGATTATGATTATTATTTGTTTCTTCAGTGCTTACATAAAAGATTTATATCAACTTGGGTAAAGGGTTTTTGCAAGCTAATCATAAGGATGAAAATTATAAGGCGTATTCGACTATTAATATTGTTAGCTAAGAAATAGACATGAAGCTTTGAAAAAGTTTTTTGTTTAGAGTACTTCTATTAATCCCAAAGGTCAAGCAGCTTTTTAATCAAACAGAACTTTTAAAATTATGTGTGTCCAATATACCATTGCTTTTGAAATCAACAAGCTTATGTTTATCGTCTAACCAAATATATGTGTAGTTCAAATTTAGCTAAGAAACCCGCCTCAAAGATTGTCATTGGCTTTTTGTGTAGTGTCCAGCTTAGTGTCCTGGCCATTGTCTGTTGTGCCTGGAGTTCATTAAACCCCAACTGAGAGCGACATTATTTGGCTGATTATGCTAATTAGCGGTATGCCATAATTCATGCTTAGTGTCAGTTTTATATACTTATTTAAGATACTCACATATCCATAATAACCGTTAGATTCGCAAAGGCTTCTCTGTGAATGTGCGTGATAAGGTTGTGTTCCAAGTCGCTGTTGGGTTAGCATAAATAAGCAAGAAAATTACAAAGTGTAAAATATAAAGTTTCATTTAAGGGAATTTTAATTTAAAAATGTATAAAAAGGTCTATTAAGTTCCGTCCGACTGATCCGCTCCGTCCTAACTGCTTTAAATTAACTAAATTGGCTGTTTCAATTTATAAAATATTTCTTAAATTAGCCGAAAAGACAAGACTGCTCGCAGTGCTGAGCAACAAAAATATTGCGTATACGCAGCGTGACAGCTTAACAATTTTTGTGGGGATTTTTTCGTATTGTTTTTTTTAACTGTGTGTGTGTGTGTGGGTGGCTAACACATTTATTTACGTGTGGCAATTTGGGAGGCTGATTTATTTTCACTTACCAACTCACGCCGGGTGCCCAGACGACCCATTGACTTATATTGTCAGCTATTGATGCATAAATTAATGATTATGGCTCTGTGTCTCTCACGCAGACGAAGCTGCCTGATAAATGTTTTCAAATTGTCCCACACACACACACACATACTACGATTTGCGAAAAGTCGATTTACGTTTAAATATTTGCTTAGCATATGCTGTGTGTAAACAATTGAATGTCAAATTTATGCGCCAATAAGCATAAATTCAAGCGTCTAGGTGTCGATTTCAATAAGTGAGTTACAGTCTTGGTTCGTTACGGTATTGATGTCAACACTGCGTATGCGCAATTTGTTTGAAGTTCGCTACGTTTCGTTTATGCTGACTGGGAAAATGTTCAGGCAAATTGTAACCCATATAAATCTTGTAGAAGCTCAAAATGATAGCGTAGCTGTAACTGAAAGCGAAATGCAGTCAAGAGTAAAAATTACGCATACGCCCCATAAAACCTAAGTACAACATATTTCAATAGACTTTTCGACACTTTTTCGCCCCAGAGCCGGGTGGATGTTGCCATTGAAAAATAAAACAAAACAAAACTCAAAAAAAAGGAAGGAGAACAACAAAACAAAGCGAACAGGGCCAAATCAAATGGGCGGGAGCCAGAGATAGTTTTGGATGTGGATGTCTTGTTTTTTTGTTGTTTGCTTGTACTTACAGCAACTCTAAATTATCCAATAGCGCAAACGTTTTCTCGCCAATGTATTCGATTCTATTGTTGTCCAAATAGCTGTAAAACAAAGTGCAGCAAGAGAATTAAAAACACACAAAAGTACAATTGCATAAAGTGTCTAGATGCGCTTTCAGATAAATACCTTTTACATAAATACGTGTTCTTTTTTTTGGTTTTAATATATGAGTTTTATAGTGCAACTTGGGAATGTTTTTTTTGCTGTTTCTACACGTTCCTTAAATGTTTTTCTTGTTTGCTTTCTGTGACTGTGCTGTTTACTAATGTTATGGTTTAACAGATGTTGCTTTACGACTATTTAAGTTTCTGTTTCTGCTAAGCTGTTGGTTTTTATAGCCACACGCCCGACTAAAGCACTGATATATTAGGGTTAGTAAGTTAATTGTCTGCACTAAATAGCTACTAAATTGTTCTTTAAAGTGCTGCACAGATTCATTCTTCAACTGGTATATAAAAAAATTCAACTTAAGATAAATCTTTATATTGATTTTTAATTTGTTTCACTTTTAAGTGATTCGACTTATTACTCAAAACTAAGAGCAATCTTTATCTAACATATGCTATGACCCTTCAGCAACTGATAGCTGCATAATAATTTCTATATTTTTTTTAGCAAATATTAAAATTTACACTTTACAGTTTTCCCAAATTGATTTCACATCAACTATTCCGAATTTGCATAATCAATTCGACATCTTTGGGCCTTTAAACTTGCCTTTTGCGTACGGCTTTATTAAGGTCAAGTTTGGTTTTTCGATTTGTGTTTTTTTGTGCAATTTTGTAAAACGTTTTAAAGGTTGCTGGCTCGTAACGGTTATTATGCCATCCATGGCACATCGTAATGAGGATAAGAGGATAACTGTTAACCCCTGTGCACAACACATGCCCAACTGCACTTGATAGTCGCACCCCCAAAATAAACTCATCCCAAAATTGGCAACCCGAATCCGAATTGTTGGAGAGAGGGGCAAAGAGGGAGCAGCCAGAGACACAGACAGTGTAAAGCATTTCACGGTTGAATTCATCAAACTGAACGAATAGTATAAACAGCTATCAAGTGTGGGCTTGGGACTATTTGGAACTCCAATTCACAATGCTGTCTGCACTTTAGATACCCTGTATTTGTTAAAAATGAAAGCTATGTTTACTCAAATTTTTTTATTTATTTTTACAATTGTAAAGCGTCGTATGATTTCATAGTTGAAGATGAGAATTCGGGCAATTTTCGTTTCTAAGGTCAATGATAAGAGTGTAGGCAACATTCGAAATAGTACTATCTGACCAAAGCCAAATTTTTCCATTAAAAATCTCCCATTGTTAGACATCGAGCCCGAATTCTCACCTTCAATTAAAACAATCGCTCTCTAAATAAAGGCGTAAAATCGAGAGCATATTTTTGAGTTAGTAAATTCAGTAAAAAGTATTTGCTAGTTTTTGATCTTTTACTACTTTTACGGTTGAGTTTTATACTCTATACTTATGAAATGGATAAAAACGGAAGAAGACGTGGTAGCGCTGCCATTAAAGAATTTAATAAACTAAAAAGTAAGAAGAAGAACCATTGCTGCAGCGCTTAGAGTAAGGTTTTAAAATATTTTTAAAATATTTTTTATGTTTTTAAATTTTTACAATTGTAAAGCGACGTATAATTTGATAACTGAATATGGGAAATTCGGGCTCGACGTCGAGCAATGGGAGATTTTTAATGGAAAAATTTTTTTTTTCGAATTTCCCATATTCAGTTATCAAATTATACGTCGCTTTACAATTGTAAAAATTTAAAAACATAAAAAATTATAAACGGACAGCACGCCGATTTATTCTAGATTTCCTCTAGTTAAAACCCGCCTTCATAAAGATTAAACCGTTGAGTTTAAAATGAAAGCACCAAAAATGAGCAATAGATGGAGACGGTAAAAAAAAAAAAGCTTGGGGGTAAACAGCTAGTCTTAGAAATAGTCAGATGAAGATCTCTTGATGAATGCAGTTAAGCGGCGGCTGAGCTCGGACAGGACTGGCGTTCTGGTTAAGGCATTCGCCTCACTAACCACAGGTTCAAGGTTCGAACCCGACTTACGACTTACTCACATATACAGACAAGTTTGACATTTTTCATTTCTAAGGTCACTGATGAGAATAGTTGGCACTATTCGAAATAGTACTATCTGACCACTGCCATAAATTTTTCCATTAAAAATCTCCCATTGCTCGACGTCGAGCCCGAATTTCCCATATTCAGCTATTTTTAAAATATATTGTACAGGGTATTATACAGTCAAGCTCGTCCGACTGATCGGCTTCATGCTTGCAGCTTTTAATCTCACAAATAGCAGCGATTTTGGGAGCGAGTAAAAACTTGTACTTACATTTCTCGCAGCTCCGGAGCTTTGGTCAGCTGGTCGTTGTGGAGCGTGAGGCGATTGTGGCTGAGCTTCAGCCAGTCCAGTTTCTGCATCGTTGCCAAATGCTCCATGGGAAAGTGCCTGAGCTGATTTTTGACCAGGAACAGCCACTGCAGAGCAGGCAATTCCCTGAAAATGCCATGTGGCAATTGGCTGAAATTGTTGTGGCTGACCTCAAGCCGCTCCAAATGTGGCAAGCCATTAAAGCTGCCCGCAGGCACACGTGATATGTTGTTGTATTTGAGCGTGCTACAAGAAATAATTTCGGTACAGTTCGTATGCCTTTGAGGCACCTTCAACACTTACAGCTTCTTTAGGCGTGTTAGATTCGCAAAGAGATTCTCACGCAGCGTTAAATTGTGTTTTATGATAAACAAATTGGTCACCTCGGCGCTGATGTGTGGCAGCTCACGCAACTTGCCACAGTAGAGCATCGTGCCCCCTCGGCATTTGCACTGGCCATCTTGTGGATATGTGGTAATAGCTGACAATAGCATATGTCAAAATAGAGACATTTTAATCATAATATGGGTGTGTGGAGATGAACGTGCCTCCGGTGGCATGCCAAATGTTGCAGGTACACAGAGAGAAAACTTACTAAAGTCGATTATTTCAGAATTAATAGCAAGTAAAAATAGGAATGCAAATATTTATTTTTGAGAAAGGTGTTTGAATTTCTACAGAAAAATATTTGTCCGTTCACCGGATAAGAAACAGCGAAGATATGCAGTAGTATTACTTAAATCGAGTTCAGAATCAGTAGCAAGTAAAAATAGGAATTTTACAATTGTAAAAAATTTAAAAAATAAAAAAATAAAAAAAAAGGAATGAAAATATTTAGTTTTAAGAAGGAAGGTATTTGAATTTCCAGAGAAAAATATTTATCCGTTAATCGGATAAGAAACAGCGAAGATATGCAGTAGCGGAGTATAATATATTTGAATACGGACCTAGGTTTTATATTTGACATAAGTTTTGTCTTCTTAACTTGACCATTTGCGTTCTTGGTAAGACAGGCAGTTGAAAATTTAATATTCAAAGTGCAAAATTCTTGATGTTTTTCTCTGTGTACAGCTTACTCTACTCTGTAACTTATGGGCTTTAATATTCACCACAGGGCATGGACATTGTGCGATTCCTGTTACCCTCGGGCGTTAATACATCCGTGCTGCTGACATTTGGGGCAACTCCGTTTGGGCGTTGATTTTGCTGTTGTCTCAGCTGTCGATTGCGTTCGAGCGCATTACGCACTATCCGATCGGGTAGCCCTTTGCTGCCGTAGAGGTTGCCACACTCGAGGGGCTCCTCGTCGCTGCCGTCCGTGCAGTCGCGCTTCGTGTCGCACATTTGACGCTGGGGCACGCACTGGACGCCATTGTTGCAGGCAAAGCTGCCCGTGGGGCAGGGTCCTTGAATGAAAGCGAAAGTGTGACAAAAATAATTAATAATAACAGGCAAACAGCAATAACAAACCATCAAGTTGACCTGAATAAAGCGCATAAAGTGTGTGATTTTATTTCTAAGCAAAATTGAAAACTTTAACTGATTGTTTTTATTACTCATACGTAACGTGGAACGCGACGACGCGTCGTATGAGTAATCCGTAAATCGAAACGGAACTGAACAGCGCGCAGAGTTCACAAAAAGTCCAAAACAAATATAAATATAAAAGAGCAAATCAATTAAAATTAATGTGCGCTAAAAAGAAACTTTTGATTGCTTTCTGCAACTCGATATATTTTTATTTTTTTTATTTTTGTATCTATTACCATTTCAAGTGCTTTCATTCAATTCAAGTGCTGAACAAAAACAGGGCATTAATTAGCATTTCTAAGGAGTACGCACATAGATAAAAACTAATCTATATTATTATTATTTGTCGCATAGTTGCAAATAGCAAAACTTTGTTCCTCACCTATTTGTCATCGAATTTGTCTTCTTATTTTTTTTTCGCGTCACTTTATCATATTTATGTTTTTGTCTGCGGAATGTGAATCATTATAAGTGAACAGCTCATCAACTATTTGATGAGCAGAAGTAAACTTGATGCCAATGTCTTTACCATTTTGCGTCATTAGGTAAAATTCAAGCTTAGAGTGAAAGTAAATAGATGCTTTAAGACTGTCATTTAAACAACAATTTTATTTCAGTTTAACAGCTGAGGGCATAAATTTGTGCACTTGGTTTGCCTAATTCAATAAACTCTTATAGAAGCTTTAATATTTATATTTTTATATATGGTATAATTAATAATCGAGTCCATGGTGATACGAATTTGTAGATAATATATTGAAATTAACATAAGAAAATAAATAAGAAATAAAAATAAATAAATAAAATATAAGTGCTGAAGGCATCGTTTTCGGTATTTAAGCTCTCCTATGCTGTATGCTGACTAAATTGTTTTATTTTAATTATTATTATAATATGTTTTTTCTGGCCATTTTAAAGCTATTTTGTCATTTTCGTAACCTATTGAATTTTCTGTCGTTGCTCTGAGTTGCATTACGATCAGATAGGAAACTGATACGTTTTAATTTGATTAAAGTAATCTGATATTTAATTTTATGCCCATAATTTGTGAAGATCAATTTCTCACTGTTTATTTGGAAACTGCTCCATCCTAATGCATCCACATTACATACGAGAAACAAATACAAAAATCTGTCATGTGCCGCGTTAAGCCATAAATGGCATTCATCAAACACATCTCTTTGGTCTGATTTTGTATATAGGTCTTTTTTTGTGTTGTATGGCAAATCAATAGGCAAATTGGCCATAGACGTAAAAGCAAAAAAGAAGAAAATTTATAGATGTTAAGATAGATATTTAAGATGCGTGCTTGATGAAAATGTGTATGCTGCTCATAAAACATCGCAAATAGAGTATTCTTGGAGTTGTGGAAATTGTTTTGTTCGGCAGGGCAAAGTTTGTGTTGAATTTTTTTATGGTGCCGCGTTTTTATCGTATTATAGAATAACAATTACTTTCAAATACTTTTAAGCCGCTAAATTTATGAGTGTTTGCTCTTGAAATTTGATTTTTAACATTTTTCAATGGATGAGAAAATTTATGCATTGGCTTTGATTAAATAGCCTTAACTGAAAACGTGGCTAAGAGACTTTAACAGCTGATTGTAGATCTGCATGAGGCAAGGCTACAGACTTGAAACTTTTTTTACGAGATCTCTAAAAGGTTATTTATATATTATATTTATTTAATATTTTGATATTTATCAGTTAAATAAATGTAGAATATTTAACTATAATTATCTTATTTTGATTTTGATTTTCTAAGCTGAGTTAATTATAAATTAAATATTTAATGTTCCTTACTTCTTTTCAATAATACTCACCCATGCTTAAATAGAAAATCAGACCAGAATATAGCACTACAATGCCCATAAGGCCCACGCCTACGGCTATGCTGCGTCCATAGACCATTTTTGCGTTTTTTCTTATAATTTTTCTAATTCCTGTATGCGAATTTTTAAACTTTTATGGTGGGTTTTTGTTGTTTATACACTTTTTAATTAATTACTTGACTGCCATTCCGTGGCAGCCTCTGGATGAAGTTCATTCTCTTTGAGCAGTTTCTTGCCACGCCCACTGCATGAATTTGTCACTTTGTTGACTAAAATTTTTTAGCTTTTGTTAAATAATTTATGCTCTTAATAATTTAATTTATATTGACATTCTTATGAATGAGTTTTGAAAGAGATCAAACTATCGAAGAATTAAATTTAAATAAAATAAAAAAATTAAAGAAAAAATCTGATTTACTTAAAGATGTTTAAGATGAAAACCAGAAATACAAAACTAACTGGAAATAAATTAAAGTAAATGGTTTGTTTACACAGCGCTTTTAAACAAAATTTGCATAAAATATAGCGAATTTAATAAATGTTTTTTTCTTCTCTTTCTTATCAATAGGCGCACACATAAGACACATTATAATTTCCGCAAAAGGTCACATTCTCTGCAATAATTTTGTTAGCCAAAAGCAGAGAGAAGGCGGCGTTGGCTCATTATCTCAAATCGACACAATAGAAACAGCGTAGAGCATTTGATCTCTGTGCAAACTGTCGTAAAAAACGTAATATTCTCTCAGTATATTTTTGGGCTATGCTTGTATCTTGTTTCTGTTGTTGTTTTCGGCTTCATCTTTTTGGTTCTATTTTTTTTTTTTTTTTTTGTGGTAGGCACTTAACGCACATTTGCAGATTGTGAAGGCCAGCTAAATAAACTAAAAACCGAGAGCCAACGGAATATTCAATTGTCCGGCAAATATTTACAGTTTGCCCACAAAAGTAGGCAATGCAATCGGAGCAGGCGTTTTAAAACGCGCACAAAACGCGCACGCGATTTGAATAAACGCGAGCAAGACTCAAGCCAAGACAAGCTAAAGACAAGTTAAGACAAGAGTCGACAGAACTAAACATGTCCATGCACAGCGGCCAACTGAATGTGACAGCAGCAATTGTTGCTGATTTTGTTTGAAGCTGCTGCGGCTGCTGCTGCTGTTGTTGTTGCTGCTACTGCCGCTGCTGCAGCGAAGTTCTTGCCTTCGTGCTTGCTGCCGTTCGGTCTGCGGCTGATCCTTCGGCTCTCCGAAGCAGAAGTTGGTCCTTGCGACTTAAACTAGGCAATTTTTTAGCTCATTTGATATCCGGCGAGAAATAAAACACATTAGGAATTGCCACGACAGACAATCAGCTCGACTACAAAGATACCCTGTAATAACTTTTATAAGTTTCATAGGTCACAAACTAAAAACAATAAGAATGGAGCAGAATCAATCGGACGAAAGGCTGCAGTCGAATGTAACGAACAGAAGAAGACCCTGACAAGTCTAGCAAATTGTCTGTTGCATATCTTTGCTATTTCTTATACGATTGTTATGTAATTAACAGCGTCGAGGAAGAATTCCTAAGGCTACGTTGAGCTATAATCAGAATATATACAATTTGTGGGCCCCTTTGAACTAACTTAATATACCCTCTTGTGCTTCTTTAAAGTACATGGTATAATAAAGTTTTAAGCAAGTAAAACTTACCGCAGAATTTATAGAATTTCCAAAAACAAAACACCATGGCAAGTTTCAGAGAAAATAAACATAAAAAAATGTATTATTTATTTGCTAAATAGTTGATTAATGCGTTTAGAATTTGTTCTAAAAAATGTATTCGTTTAGTTTAAATATTTAATTATATTTCATATAATAAATTGCCCCAAAAAAGCAACTAAATGCGCGTTGCCCTCGATTATTATTATTATGTAAATGTATTATTAAGTAGCATAAGAACTAAGATCTGCAATTGCAGAGCTCTACAAGTGTTTTCAAAACACTCTTCAAAACGATTGAAACATTTTCAACAAAGCATTGCTATTTTTTCTGCAGTTTTGCTAAAGCTGCGCTAAGTGCTAGTTAAGTACAATTAATATATGTATATTAATATTTTATAATAAATCTAAGGCTTAATGTCAAAAATTGATGGAGTGCGGGCATAAACAATCACTAAGAGCACAAACTTAAAATGTAATCTATATTAAAAGGCGTTTACAGTTTCGTTTAAAGTTATAGTTAATTAATTATTGCAACAATTTTCGTTTCTTGTATTAAATTTAACAACTAATGGCGCATGGTGTACGATGGATTGAAAATATTTACTCTTTCCGTTGTAGACTAGCAACAATAATTATGCATATTTCAGTTGAAATAAAGTCAAATCAAATATAGCACACGAAGTAGTCAAAAGTGATTATGTAAATGCGTTAACTATGCCTAAAATTTCTCATCTATGAATAAATAATTTGTGCACTAATTTAAGCTAATTAAATGTGGAGTGTATGTGCGGAATGTTTGTGTAAATTTGTAACAATTAAGATTGCTTTGAGAGATCCTTTGGGTAATTTTGGAAGAATAAAATATGCATATGTGTTATCGTTATCGTTGTAAATTTGTGTGACATATGTGTGTATGTATATATATAAGTACATATATAGAGGCATCAATCCCATGATCTGCTTTCCATAAGATATGTTAATCATTTCCTCGTCTTTGTTCCCCAAGTTTTTGTTTTGTTTAAATAGAAAGTTTCGTCTTCGTTTAAAGTTTCGTTGCTTCGCCTAAACCCAAACCCCGTGCGGATTCTTGCTGGTGGGCACCGCCGTCTCCAGCTGACGTGGCGAGCCAATGATGCGACGACTGCTGCCCTGTTTGTTGGGTCCCTCGAGCAGATGCTTGATCTCCTCGGTTGTGGTCACGGTCAGACTCTGCAGATTCACCTCCTTCATTTCGTTGACCAGCTGCTCCACCTGGCGCTTCTTCTCCGCAATCGCATGCTCGATCAGCAGCAGTTCCTTCTTCAAGTTATCCGTGGTTTTGTTGGACGTGTCCGTGTTGTGCAGCGCCTGATCGATGTCGCTCTGTATGCGCTCCATTTCCATCAGAAAATCACGTTCCACAGTTTGTCTAAAGAGTAAATCGATTATAGGGATTTAAAAATATAAATATTTTATGTATTGGAAGCTCACCTGTTGCTCTGCTGTTGCTGCTCCAGCTCGATGTCGTCCATTAGCAGCCGCATTTTGTTCTTGCACTGCAGCAGCTCCGTCTCGCAGTTGGCCAGCTTGGAGCGCAGCAGCGCAATCTCCGACTTGAGCGTCTTCTCCTGCTGCTTGACCAGCTCGTTCTCCTCCTCCACGTACTGCAGCGTTTGCAGCTGCTCGCTGCCCTGCCGGAAGATTTGATCCGCCTTGGATATTTCCCGGGAGATGGCCTCCAATTCGTGCGCATGATCACGCTCCCGACTCTCCAGATAGACGATCTCCGTATCAAACTGCAGATGTAAAAAGAAATATTATTATATTGTTTAAGATAGGTACAGTAGAATCCGGTTATAACGACGCCGCTTATAGCGTCCGTCCGGTTATTGCGACGAAAACACGATGGTTTGGTTGGTCCCCATACAAACTTATATGAAACGGCCTCCGCTTATAACGTCTCCGCTTTTAGCGTCAAACCGCTTATAACGACGAGATTTTTCACAATTCAACCGGATATTGCGACGTGCCGAACAAAAAAAAAACTTTAAAAAGGAAAATTTGATTTCTTCAACAATGCTAAAAGAAGCAAACAAAATCATGGAATTTGTGTTTTTTCAATACGAAAAAGAAACAAAATCATGGATTTTGTCTTCCGGATATAACGACGTAAAATCGTCGGTCCCTTGAAAGTCGCTATAACCGGTTTCTACTGTATTAAATTTTTTGTTTTGATTAAAAAAATTAATTTGTTTTATTTTAAAACCTATTACGAACATGGCATCCATAGAATACAAAAAAAATAAATTGTTTTGCTCCTTTCGGATAGTGCGTCTGCCGGATATAACGACGTAAAATCGTCGGTCCCTTAAATGTCGCTATAACCGGATTCTACTGTATATATTATTTTATATTCCACTATTTTATATATTACATTACCTTTTGCAGCTCCATCTGCTGCGCTGTGATCTTCTCGCGCTGGAACTTGATCAGCTGCATTAGATCATTATACTGTGTGGTCTGAAACATGCTCTCCCCCTCCTCCATATTATTGTTAGTCATATTATTATTATTATTATTGTTGTTGTTGTTATGCTGCTCGTAGTCGCTGAGAAAGGGATTGGTGGAGGAGGATGCATTCGACAGGGTCTCGGCGTTGCTGCCGAGTGGCAAGCGTGGCGTCTGGCACATGGGGCTGTTGCGGGGCGGCGGGGGATCGCGATACGGCGGGGGCACCAGGGCGCCGTTTGATGATATCGTTGGCGTCTGCTTGTAAAGCTCCGGCGAGTTGTTCGTCAAGTTGCTGTTCGCATAAATATCGCACAATTGCTCGCTGCTGCTGTTGTTATTATTATTATTATTACTACTAATATTATTACTATTATTATTGCTGTTGTTGTAGCTCAACTCATTCGGACTCGAGCGGCGCAGCTCGCTGCTGGATTTGCTGATTTGACTGTAAATATGCTGATTGCTGTTGTTGTTGGCGTTCGCATTGCTGTTGCTGTTGCTGCTATTGTTGTTGTTGTTGTTGTAGTAATCATTGTAATCAGTTGCAGCAAGCGCATTGCAGCTAACAGCTGAGCTGCTGCTGCTGCTCATGTCCAACGGATTCGACAGAGATTTCTCATGTTTGGGCAGCAGCAATGAAGTTGCTTTATTCAGCGGCAACTGTTGCTGCTGTGCCTGTTGTTGCTGCTGCTGCTGCTGTTGCTGCGGTATGCCTTTAACAATGCCAATATTATCAAACTGCTTGGCATCGTAGCCGCTGTAAATATTTAATAAGATTATTAACATTAAATTAATAAATTGTGGTTATAATGAAAGTAAAAAGAGAGTTGAAATTTAGTTAAATGTTGGTGTTATACGGTTTTAAATTGCATTTTAATTGCTGCAAGTAATTGATAATAAATAGTCTGTTAACTAGCTAAATAAAATACTATTTGCTAACTAAAATATATCAGTGGCAGTTTGTTAAGTTAGAGTTGGGCCAGCAAGAGTTCAGCCAACTAGAGTTGGGCCTGCGAGAGTTCGGCCAGCGAGAGATGGGGCATAAAAAATTAGGCAAGTGAGAGTTGGAACAGCGGGAGTTCGGCCTGCAAGAGTTGGGCCTGCAAGAGTTCGGCCAACTAGAGTTGGGCCTGCGAGAGTTCGGCCAGCGAGAATTCATTCAAAGAGAGTTCGGCGTTGGAGAGTTGGACCATAGAGAGTTTGGTCAGCGAGAGTTCGGCCATGGAGAGTTGGACCATCGAAAGTTGGGCCAGCAAGAGTTAGGCAGCGAGAGTTGAACAAGCGAGAGTTGGGTCAACGAGAGTAAGGCCAACGAGAGTTGAGCCAGTGAGAATTCGGGCACCTATAGTTGAGCCATCGAGAGTGTGGCCTAGCGGGAGTTGGGACAGCAAGAGTTTGGCCAACTAGAGTTTGGTCAGCGAGAGTTTGGCCAGCGAGAGTTTGGCCAGTGAGAGATGGGACATCAAGAATTGGGCAAGTGAGAGTTGGAACGGCGGGTATTGGGCCAGCAAGAGTTCGGACAGCGAGTGTTCTGCCAGCAATTCATCCAAAGAGAGTTCGGCCTTGGAAAGTTGGATCATAGAGAGTTTGTTCAGCGAGAGTTCGGCCATGGAGAGTTGGACCATCGAAAGCAAGAGTTAGGCAGCGAGAGTTGAACAAGCGAGAGTTGGGTCAAACAGTGTAAGGCCAACGAGAGTTGCGCCAGAGTGAGTTGTGCCAGTGAGAATTCGGCCATCGAGAGTGTGACCTAGCGAGAGTTGGTTCAGCAAGCGTTAGCCAGCGAGAGTTTAACATTAATTACCCCGCGAGAAAACTATTTCTAAAGAGACCTAGCTATTTTTGGCTATTTTGTTGGCCAGTTCTGCTTTAAATGAGTTGGCAGTTGGCAACAGAGGGAATAATAGATCTCTGAGGTCGCAAGTGCAAATCACCCCTGGTGTTAACAATAATAATAATGTCATAATGCAGTCAGAGAGTACAAAAGGTAAATTACAATTACCTCTTAAATAACTTTATAACAACGCTATTAGCTGCATCATAAACTGGCGCAACATTTCTGTTTTGTGGCGACCTTGCTTGATCTAAACTAGTTTAAAAACGTTCATGCATCTACTGCTAATGCCAACAAAAGAGTTTTGAATAGCTGGAAACTAATTTCAGCTGGAATTTTGTAATTAGCTGCTACGCACCCAAAACTTTTCTTCAGTTCCTTTGTGCGGTAGCTGAGCTCCACGCTGGACTTTTGTTTCTGCAATGTTGGCGGTACCGATTTGCTCTCATTGTTGTTGTTGCTGTTGTTGCTGTTGCTGGGGCCCAATGGTTTTTTTGTTGGCATGACAGCATAATTGTTGTTCGGCTGCTGCTGCTGCTGCTGTTGTTGTTGCATTGTCTGTTGCTGCTGCTGCTGCTGCTGCTGTTGTTGTTGCTGCTGCTGCTGTTTGTTCTCGGATCGCTGCAGTATGAATTGCACATCATTTGCATACTCGCCCCATTTGAGCAGCAGCTTCATCGGATTCTCATTGGGGGCCAAATGTCGCTCGTTGTTGCGCCAGCGTTCGATGAGCGTGAAGCGCCCCACCTTGCCCGTCGCATGCGCCAGGGCGAACACCACATCCTGCCGAAGGATAAATCAAGGATTAATAATTAATTGATATCAATCGCCCGTTGGCAGGGCATTAACAATTGAAAAAATCAATACTTTACGCACCTGACAGGTCGTGTTAACCGTCACGCCGCACACAATGCGCTGTATGCCCTCGACCCAAACTTTCAGCTCCATTTCGACCAGCGTTAGAATATTATAACAATGCCAAAATCCGATTTTTCCCCGTCAAATCTGGCTGTTTTTAAACAGCATTTGCTAGATAAATTGCACAACTACGGCAAGCGGGAGTTCTAGATTTTATAAAATAAATGTATTTTTTTTTTTAGATTTTTCTAAAATCTAAGTAATTATAGATCTGTTGTCATTGTTGATCGATTTTCTTAACCTTTAATTTAAAGCAGAATATTCAATAGAATTTAGAATTTAGCATGAGAACGATTATATTAAATATTATAGGAAAATTGTTCTTTACAAAGCAGAAATAAACTATACGTAGAAGATCAGCCGGACGCACCCGACGTTTTATGTTGTTTGCTTTATTGTAGTTCTTTTTCTGCCGTTACTCTGTCAAAAATCTTTGAAAAATTAGTTGTTTTAGCTCGAAAAAAATAATATGATTATAACTGATTTCGATTAGCTTTTGATTGCTGCTGCTGCCGAAGTTGTTGCTGCTGCTGCTGCTGCTGCTAGAAAATTGCTACTAAATTGGGGCCTAATTATTTGGAACGTCGAAGCCTGAATTTCTGTCGCGACTCGCGAGCAGCGTTGCCGATTTAGCTAGTTTCGGCTTGTTATAAATCAATTTGTAATATTTATTTTTTGGCATATTTTGTTTATATTTTTCACATTTTTATACAATTTTATATATTTATGATTTTCATATATGTAAGATAATTATACTTTTAATATTTTCAATTTTTATACTTTTAATATATATATTTTCTTCATCTTTTTTATATTTAATACTTTTTATATTTTGTTTACTTTTTATATATTTTTATGATTATACATTTATATTATAAATATTTATATATTATACATTTGTATACTTTTCATATGATTAATAATTTTCATATTTTTAAAATGTATATCTTATCTTTTTTAATTTTTTATAATTTTTATATTTTGTATGCTTTTTATATTTTTTAATCTTTATTTTAAGATATTTATTTATTTTAAATTTTTTCACAATATAGATTGAAACCTGGCTAACTCTGGCAACACTGGTCGCGAGGGCAGCGAAGCGTGATTGTTGTTGTTGTTGCTAATGTTTATTGCCGTTGCCAGTGCAACACTAATGGGAGTGTGGAGTGGGAGGTGGAGGTGGGGGTGGCGCTGCAGCTGCACTTCCACTTTTGCTTGTCGTTGTTGTTGTTTTTGTTGCTACTGTCGTTGTCGTTCTCGTCGTTGTTGTTGTTGCGTTTTGTTCCCTTTCTTTCTGCTTTGTTGCAGCTTTTTCCCAATTACTGTTGTTGTTGTTGCTGCTGTTGCTGCTTCACTTGCACTTATTTCTTGTTTCTGGGCCAACGAGGGGGTGCGGCGGGCTGCAGGTGTATGTGTGTGTGTACGTGTTGGTGCGTGTGTGTGTGTTTTGTGTGCATGTATGCGTGCGTGTTCTGATTCACTTTTTAATGCGATTTCGCTTGTAATTACCACCAACGCGCAACTATTTCACTGTCTGGCATGCTTTGCTCACATTTTGCTGCTAATTAGCGCTTAAAAAATAAATTATTTACGGGTTTTTAATGCAAAAAACAAATGCACAATGCGCGCATTGTTGTTGGCATGCACTTGTACTCGATACCCGTGCAGGGTTGCAACTGCTTGCGTTGCCAGGGCTGCCGCTGCGCCAGATGTGCGTGCCATTTTGAGTAAGCGATGTTTGCTGGGCGGCATATTTGAAAATGTAAATATTTGCACGCTTTAAAAAAAATGTTTAAATTTAGTTGTAAAATTTAATTTATTTAATATATTGACAGAAAAGATTCCAGTAAAAATAGCGCTGAAATATTTTCAGATTACCTTTATCTTTATATTTAACTTGTTATGTAAATTAATTCTTTAATATAATTTTAAAATTTATATTTTATTTTTAATATTTACATTCCTTGTCGAGTGGTTATAGTTGACATTAAATAAATAAATAAAGCCAAATTGCCGCTTCTCATAAACTATCCAGCATATGCTCTTCTAAAACAGCTAGATCTGGCGTGAAAAAGGCAAATCCGCCAACAGTGGTTAAGCGATATTTGCTGCGATAGCAGCTATCGGCGCTAGTGTGTGCACACATATTGTGGAAAAACTGGTCTATCGAGGAAGCATGTTTATCGAAGTGGCCAGCCTATCGATATAGTATCAACAATTTCGCGAGCTGAACGAAAACAACTGCAAGAGGCGCAGCAGCAGCAGCAGCAGCAGCAGAAATTGAGAAAAATAGAGGAAAATAGCTGAAAAGAGTTTTCACACATTTCTATTGATTTGAGTGCATTTGAATTGTGTTTACCAATCAGAATAAACAGCAAGTGCAGTGAAGCAATTGTTGCTGCTTATAACACACACACATTTACCTTTGCATGAGTGAGTGTGTGTGTGAGAGTGCGAGTGTGTGTGTAAGTGGAGCTTAAAAATGGCCTGCAAATGTTTTGCAGCTTTAATATAAAACATAAGCTGATTTCGGTTGCGATCAGTTGCGTATAGCCAGCAGTTAAGGCGCATTTGTAGGCGTGGCACGGCGCCAGCTGCTGCCTCAGTTGCGGTTGTGTGCGTGCGTGTGCATGTGCATGCGTGTGCGTGTGTGTGTGTGTGTGTGCGTGTAAACAAAACAAAAGTGAAGAAGTGGAGCAACAACAACAACAACAACAACAACAACAACAACAGCAACAATAATGGCTAATAGAAGTCGGGCGATGTTGAACGTTAATCTGGATGCGGCCATGGCCAACGATCCGTTGCGTGAGCTCTTCGAGGCCTGCAAGACGGGGGAGATAGCGAAGGTGAAGAAGCTGATAACGCCTCAAACGGTAAACGCTCGCGACACAGCTGGAAGGAAGTCGACGCCATTGCACTTTGCAGCGGGTGAGTAGAGTGGGAGGGGGGGAGCAAGTGAGAGCAAGGGAGCAAGAAAAGAAAAACTGCGGAAAATTCATCATTGCAAATGCCAGGCCCAAAAGGGTTGAAGGACTTGCAGTGCGTACACACACACATGCACAACATCACACATACACACACACACACACACACACACACACACTTGCATCGCATAATACGCTATGCATACATACAAACACTGGCCTTGATCTAGTTAGTACATGGCCTACGTGAGTGTGTGTGTGTGTGTGAGCCAGTCTTTGTGTGTGTGTGTGTGTGTGTGCGTATCTGTGTATGTTGGTATGTGACGAGCGTCATTGTTGCCTGTTTAGCAAAGGGAGAAGTCTTTGGCGTTGCCAGTGTTAGCCAGTGTTGCCAGAATTTTGTATTATTTATTTAAATATTTCTTTATTTAAAAAAAAATAAATTCAATTCTAGAATGGCATAAGCCATACCTACTGGGTCCTTCAAGCTGTTCTATAATCTATTAAATTTTGTATAAATTTATACCCTGTACTTGGAAACAGGTCAGATGGGTCTATTAGGTTACTGCAAGTGAGAAATGTATGTAACACACAGAAGGAGGCGTAGCAGCACCCCTTAAAAAAAATATATTTGTATATTCCTGATCAAGATGATAATCATGTCCCTCTGTCTATCTGCATAAAGATCTCAGAAACTATAAGATCTATAAATATAGCATAGCCGTAAGCCTAAATCTCAATCTAAATATACATCATCATAGCTTACGTTTTGCATTAATAAATGTTAGATTTCCTACATATTTGTCTATAGTATATCTGTGGTAAACATTTCGCAGTTACTTCCACCATTTCAATCGTTTGCAAGACTCCATATTTTTTCTGCTCTGGCACTTTGAATTGTAACCCTGAAGGAAGAACATCCTATAAGGCGCAAATTGTTAATTTTATACCAAAAACAACCGAAAGCTTTTAATTTCCGCTTCATCATAAACTGGAATTAAGAAGGTGTTCATTTCAAATATTAGCTGCCACGCCCTCTTATCTACAACAAACGTAACATTTAGCATAGAAGTTTGAGAAAATGCCAGATTTAGCCATAAATCAGCTAAGAGGACAACACTGGTTGTAGCTGTTGCTCGGACGGACGCTCGTCGTGTTCAAGCTGATGGCGTCGAGAGTTGACCTACTTTCTGAGCGAGCTCGGCAAACCCCCAATGCGACTCGCGACCCCACGAACTCGCTGCCAGCCCAACCCCCAAATCCAGCCCCCCCCTGCCGACCCCTTTGCGCACCCTGCTCGACTATGTGTTGCATTTTGGAACATGTTTTCTATTTTGAAAATACAGCCTGGTCAGCCTCAAAGAGCAGGCGGACCCCGGGGTTACTCCTGCTGCTGACGTCTTTGACTGCAGCTATGCTGCAACTATATAGATATACACAGACATACATACATATATTTATATAGATGTGCGAGTGTGTGTATCTGCGTGTGTGTGTGTGTGTATCTGTGTGTTTATATATAAGCAGCATTTGCATCTTTTTCTCATGGATTCCCAAGTCTAATGTCGACCTTGTTTTCAGACGACAAACAAATTTCACTTTTTGCTCTGTTGCTTCTTGGCCGCACCCCCAACTCCGACGCCCTCGACTAATTAAAAAAAAGAAGCATCATAAAATAAACAGTTACTTTCCGACTGGGTGTCACGCCCTTTGCATATCAATTTGCTGTATTTCTCTATGATTCACGCGCAGCTTTTATTATTTTTTTCGATACCCTGTACTTTAAAAAGGTACAAAAGGGTCTACTAAGTTAGTGCAAATGAAAAATGTGCTAGACCCCACAAAGTAGTATACTATATATATTCTTAATCAGTTCAACGAGCTAAATCGATATGTCCGTCTGTCCGTCCGTATGCACACCTATATCTCATAATCTATAACAGCTACATAGGTACACCCTTTTTGGTATGTAGGTTCTTCTATACTGCATTACGATCGTATAAAAAACAGCAAAGATATGCAACAGACAATTTGCTCGACTGGTCAAAGATAGAGGAGTGGTTTGTTCATGCTTAGTTTGCCTTCAACTTTCGGTTACTTCCGACTTATCTGCCCCCGTCTTTACTGATTGTATTTTTATTTCATTTTTTAGCATTTTACCGTCTTTCCAAACTGGTTTGCCAGTCACAAATTTGTCGCGTCTTTTGTCACGTTCTGTGGAAGACAGAAAAAAGTGAGATCTTGGCTATTGTTGATATTACTATTGACAGCTGGGAGTTTTCACCTCAGTCTCAGTGTTAGCCTCACCTGTTGCCACTCCATAAATGCTCTGTATTCTCTGGAACTGGGTAAAAATGCCACATTCGCCATGTGCTCGCATGATTATTAATACACTTATCCATTTGCCTCAGCTGTTATCTGTTATTTGCTCAGCTTTTGCCAAAGAAAATAAAACCAGACACGTAAGACGCCGTGCTCGCCTGATAATGGTCTAAAGTTGATATGCCCCGCGTAGCTCTGACATTCTTTTAGCTTTAATTGCTAGCCAACTAATTGGCCTTCAACCGCATAATTATTTCTTTTATTATGACTAATGGCATTATACCAGTTTCATGTGCTCGCCTCAAGGATTTACTTTATGGCTGGCAAGATTTATTTAATAGTTTAGGTTCCATTCTATTAATTTTCACGCGGCCGTTAACCATAAAAATATGCTCAATTAATACAGAAATTATGAAAATAGCATAACAAGTGAACAACAAAAGTGAACGGCAAAATGCGCCTTTGATTTCGCAAAAAGCAGAGCGCACAAAGCTACCAATTTTTAATTCAGCTGCAATTCTCATTTATCAAACTCGTAGCTTTCCATGTCTAGCCGAAAGATATCATACTGATATTTTCTTTGCAAATATTTGTGGCTTTAATTTCTTTAATTTCTCCGTCGTCATCAAGCAAATAAATAAATCAGAGATTCAATCGTTATCTTGCAACAATTTAACCAGGGCTGCAAAAACATGTCGAAGTCAAGTAGTCCATAATTTTTATAGCTCGTACTCACGAAATGAGTAATAGCCAGATTAATAACTTTGTGCAAATATATGTAACAGAAGATTTAGAAACCTTCAAAAGCTAGAGCAACCATTTTTGGAATGTAGCAAGGTTTACATTATACTCAGATCAAGTTTATTTGAAATTTTAAATGCCACGCCCTCTTTACCATTCGCTTGATATTTTAAAAATATATTTAAACAAGGCACACCACCCCCCCTCTGCCTAGTTCGGCAAATTGTCCGTTCCATATTTTCACTGTGGCTACAGCAGCTTTTTGCCGTTTACGGGGGAGAGGGGGGAGGCATCCAAAATCTAAAACAAACTCGTGCTGCTTACTGAATAGGGGAACCTGAATCCTGAATATGGTGTCTCTAGCTCTTATAGTTGCTGAGATCTAGGTGTTCATACAGACGGACAGACAGACAGACAGACAGACGGACAGACGGACATGGCTATATCGATTCGTCTTGTTGTCCTGATCAAGAATATATATACTTTATGGGGTCTGCCACGCCTCCTTTTGCCTGTTACATACATTTCCTCTTTGCACTAAGTTAATAGACCCTTTTTAAAGTAAAGGGTCTAAATATTAGCTGCAGAGTATTTAACAGTAAGTTGTCTCCGACTGATCCGCTGCGTCCTTACTGGGTTTAATTATAGCTCAAAAGTATTAACACATATTAATAAAAACAAAACACATTGCCCTATATCTGTGCAATAATTATAATTATAATTTAGTGATTTTTGACATCAACTATAATTTTGTTGATTTTATATTGCAATTATTTTAATTAGGCAACAATTAAATATTTGGGGGTTTTCCTTCGTCGTAAAGACACAAAACATAACTTTCGTTTATTTCATTAAATTTATTTATATAAAATATTTTTTTAAACCATTTCCAATTGTAGCCCAAAATCGTCAGAATAAGTATATGCTCTTTACCATTATCTTGTATTAGTCAACAATAAAACCACAACTCTACGAAACCCCTCTCTAAAGACTTGTTTCGGCATTTGTCTTTGTTTAAATAGTAAAACAAATGTTTTTAATCAGCGCAAATAGGAAGTGTTAGAAGATATGTCAGAGATCAGGGTGTGTGTGTTGACAGCTTTCTTCAGTTAATCTTGTCTTCTATTGTTCTGTTGCTAACAGCTTAACAATAACCCAGTCTAGAGATTTATGATGCCAACAAGGTCGTGGGTCTGCGGCTAGTGGCAATACTCGTAATATGTAGAACCCAAGCTAAACACTGCCGGAATTAGACACTGGGAAGGTCTATAGTTAACCATGTTCGCCACTTTTAGGGCTTGCCTGTCGATATTAGCATTGGTTATTGGCATTGAGACTAGGGATGTGAAGAACGATGCATCGAACATCGACGATGATTTTAGGTCGATGTTTTCCGATATATTTAGATGTTCGATGTATAGTTGATAGATAATTCAATAGATCGTGGATTACTTAAAATCGAATGATTCCTTGAAAACGTTTTATAATGATATATTAAAAAAACTGTTTAAATTGGTTCAATTTCATGGCGAAAACGAGTTCTAAAACATCCAAAATCATCGAATCTTTTGGTTTAAATCCGATAAATCGATTTTCATCGATATTCTATTTCGAAAACATTGATGCATCAAAACAACGATGTTACATTTGATTGACATCCCTAGTTAAACATCGGAAATCGTCGATTAATCTTTTGATTTAAATTTGATAAATCGATTTTCATCGATGTTCTACTTTGAAAACATCGATGCATCAAAACAACGATGTTACATTTTGATTGACATCCCTAATTGAGACTTACGTTCTGTTTCTTTTGCTTCCTCGACAGGTTATGGACGTCGCGAGGTGGTCGAGTTTCTGCTGAACAGTGGCGCCTCCATTCAGGCCTGCGACGAGGGCGGGCTGCATCCGCTGCACAACTGCTGCTCGTTCGGGCACGCGGAGGTGGTGCGGCTGCTGCTGAAGGCCGGGGCGAGTCCGAATACCACCGACAACTGGAACTACACGCCGCTGCACGAGGCGGCCAGCAAGGGCAAGGTGGACGTGTGCCTGGCGTTGTTGCAGCACGGTGCCAACCACACCATACGCAACTCGGAGCAGAAGACGCCGCTGGAGCTGGCGGACGATGCCACACGGCCGGTGCTGACCGGCGAGTACCGCAAGGATGAGCTGCTGGAGGCGGCGCGTTCCGGTGCCGAGGATCGTCTGCTGGCGCTGCTCACGCCCCTCAATGTCAATTGTCATGCCAGCGACGGGAGGCGTTCGACGCCGCTGCATCTGGCTGCGGGGTATAATCGGATTGGCATTGTGGAGATTCTGCTGGCCAATGGCGCCGACGTGCATGCCAAGGACAAGGGCGGCCTGGTGCCGCTGCACAACGCCTGCTCCTACGGACACTTCGATGTGACCAAGCTGCTGATACAGGCGGGCGCCAATGTCAATGCCAATGATCTGTGGGCCTTCACGCCGCTGCACGAGGCCGCCTCGAAGAGCCGCGTCGAGGTCTGCAGCCTGCTGCTCAGCCGCGGCGCCGATCCCACGCTCCTCAACTGCCACAACAAGTCCGCCATCGATGCGGCGCCCACGCGGGAGCTGCGCGAACGCATTGCCTGTGAGTACAACGATTTTGCAAAGCTATGCGCATTCAAAGTTCTTTTAAAGCAGTAATAATACCCTCATGATACCAATATTGACCCTAAAATCTACATTTTTTGACCAAGTGCAGTTTTTTTTCTCCATTTATTGAAAATATTTTTCAAGATATAGGGCTTACAATTTTCATAAAAAATAAAAAATTTTTGTCTTCTATTTAATACTTAAATATTAATTTCGAGCTCAAATAATTAGGAAAGAATCATACCGCTTAAAAATCGGTTGAGTTTTGGTAAAGTTATGCGCATTCAAAGTTCAACAAAATGGGCCTTTTTCATTTAACGGGTAATAGTCCCCCCAAGATACCAATATTGACCCTAAAATCTACAATTTTCGACCAAATGCAGTTACATTTAGTTTTTTATGCATAATTTTGCAATACAATTCGTTTACGTATCAATTCTTACGATTTTAAAACAAAAAATTTTTTCCCCAAAATTGATTATTTTTTAAGGGGGATATCTCACAATTTTTGGCAAAAAATTTCGATTTTTTTTCTTCGATTTATCACTTAAATATCAATTTCCAACTTAAATGATTAAGAAAGAACCACACCGCTTGAAGATCGGTTAAGTTTTGGTAAAGCTATGCGCATTCAAAGTTAAACAAAAATTGATTTTTTCGCTTTTCCCCAAAAAATACACGAAATTGTTCCTTTAATTTGCTTTGCCTATGGGAAAGAGCACTCATGTGCACTACTCTTCCCATAAGCAAGAGCGATTACAAAAGCAAAGAATTATTCGCATTCTTAATGATTCCATTTCTCTGCCTTGCAGTTGAATACAAGGGCCACAGTCTGCTGGACACGTGCCGGAAGTGCGACGTGTCGCGCATGAAGAAGCTCGTCAGTGCCGAAATAGTTAACTTTGTGCACCCGTATACGGGTGATACGCCGCTGCACTTGGCCGTGGTCAGCCAGGATGCGAAGCGCAAGCAGCTGGTGGAGCTGCTGACGCGCAAGGGATCGCTGCTCAATGAGAAGAACAAGGCGTTCATGACGCCGCTGCAGCTGGCCTCCGAGATGCTGCACTACGATGCCATGGAGGTGCTGCTGAAGCTGGGCGCCAAGGTGAACGCGCTGGACAGCCTGGGACAGACGGCGCTGCATCGCTGCGCCCGGGATGAGCAGGCGGTGCGTTTGCTGCTCTCCTATGCGGTGGACAGCAGCATTGTCTCGCTGGAGGGGCTGACGGCCGCCCAATTGGCCTCGGATAATGTGCTGAAGCTGCTGCAGAATCCGCCGGACAGCGAAACGAATCTGCTGGAGGCAGCCAAGGCTGGCGACTTGGATGCAGTGCGTCGCATTGTGCTGAATAATCCGCATACCGTCAATTGTCGCGATCTGGATGGACGCCACTCCACGCCCTTGCACTTTGCCGCCGGTTTCAATCGCGTGCCCGTCGTGCAGTTTCTGCTGGAGCACGGCGCCGAGGTCTATGCCGCCGACAAGGGTGGCCTGGTGCCGCTGCACAATGCCTGCTCCTATGGCCATTACGAGGTCACCGAACTGCTCGTCAAGCACGGCGCCAATGTCAACGTCTCCGATCTGTGGAAGTTTACGCCGCTGCACGAGGCGGCCGCCAAGGGCAAATATGATATCTGCAAGCTGCTGCTGAAGCACGGTGCAGATCCCATGAAGAAGAACCGGGATGGCGCCACGCCTGCGGATCTGGTCAAGGATTCCGATCACGATGTGGCCGAACTGCTGCGCGGACCTTCCGCTCTGCTGGATGCGGCTAAAAAGGGAAATCTGGCGCGCGTGCAGCGTCTGGTTACGGCGGAGACCATCAACTGCCGGGATCTGAACGGACGCAACTCGACGCCGCTGCATCTGGCGGCGGGCTACAACAACTTCGAGTGTGCCGAGTATCTGCTGGAGCATGGCGCCGACGTGAACGCCCAGGACAAGGGTGGCCTCATACCGCTGCACAATGCCAGCTCTTATGGGCATCTGGATATCGCCGGACTGCTGATCAAGCACAAGACCGTGGTCAATGCCACCGACAAGTGGGGCTTCACGCCCCTGCACGAGGCTGCCCAGAAGGGACGCACGCAGCTGTGCTCCCTGCTGCTGGCGCACGGCGCAGATGCCTATATGAAGAACCAGGAGGGACAGACGCCCATTGAGCTGGCCACCGCGGACGATGTCAAGTGCCTGCTGCAAGACGCCATGGCCACCTCGCTCAGTCAGCAGGCTCTGCGCGCCTCCACGCAATCCCTGGCCGGCACCTCACCAGCTCCCGATGCAGCCGGAGCCTGTGCCGCCTCCGCACTGCCAGCAGCGGCTGCGGCTGCCACAGCATCAGCTGCGCTGCTTTCGCCCACCACAGAGACTGTACTGCTGCCCTCGGGCGCTTCCATGACGCTGAGCGTGCCGGTGCCGCTGCCAGTGAACAGCTGCAACACACGCCTCAGTCCCGCCCAGGGCGCGGAGGCGCATGGCGCCGAGAATGCGGGTAGCGAGGAGCTGCTGCCCGATCCGGAGTCCATTACCAATGTGTCCGGGTTCCTGAGCAGCCAGCAGCTGCATCATTTGATCGAGCTCTTCGAGCGCGAGCAAATCACGCTCGATATACTGGCCGAGATGGGTCACGATGATCTCAAGCAGGTGGGCGTGTCCGCCTACGGCTTTCGACACAAGATACTCAAGGGCATTGCCCAGCTGCGTGCGACTACGGGTGAGTCTTTGGGCCAACTGCAACTGTATGTTTGTAATATCATTCCTTTTTATACCCTGTAACCATAAAAAATAGATAAAAACAGGGATAGTAACTTAAAACTGTCCGATCTCTGAAAATATAAGAACTAGAGCAACCATTTTTGTTATGTAGGTAGGTGTATTAAATACGCAGATCAAGTTTATATTAAGTCTTGGATGCCACGCCCACTTTACGCCCACAATCAATACAATCCACTTAACTAGCGAAATATTGAACATAAAAAGTTGAACGTAATATTGAATAGAAGGTTGTCATGACATGATACAGTCAAAAAGTAAGAAAAAGCATTGCTGCTGCGCCCCGTATGACATTTCTCAAAAATTATATGTCGAATATAGGGTACAAGGTATTGTACGTCCGACTGATCAGCTCCGCCTAATATGTTTTTTCTTAGAATCAATCCGATATTGTAAGCATATATTAGGTATATTCCCATCCAGTATCAATTTAATATATTCTTTTTTCCTCCCACAGGCATAGGCAACAATGTGAACCTGTGCACTTTGCTGGTCGATCTGCTGCCGGATGACAAGGAGTTTGTGGCCGTCGAGGAGGAAATGCAGGCCACCATACGCGAGCATCGGGACAACGGACAGGCCGGTGGCTACTTCACACGCTACAACATAGTGCGGGTAAGTGAAGCGACGCTACTTTGTAAGCAGTTGGTAATTGACTTTGTATTGCAGGTGCAAAAGGTGCAGAATCGCAAGCTGTGGGAGCGCTATGCGCATCGTCGCCAGGAGATCGCCGAGGAGAACTTCGTGCAGTCGAACGAACGCATGCTCTTCCACGGCAGCCCCTTCATCAATGCGATCGTGCAGCGCGGCTTCGATGAGCGACACGCCTACATTGGCGGCATGTTCGGGGCGGGCATTTACTTTGCGGAGCACAGCTCCAAGAGCAATCAGTATGTGTACGGCATTGGCGGCGGCATCGGTTGTCCCTCGCACAAGGATAAATCCTGCTATGTTTGTCCCAGGTATGATGATGTTTATGTTGTTGTACTTTTTACAGCGAGCTAAAAGGTCTATTGTATGCGCTATCTTATTCAGGTTACGATATTCTTGGACTATCCTTAGTGGTTTTGGGGCTCGGTTCCGTTTCGTCCTTTCTTTTGCTTTCCCTTCTTTTCTTACTTTTCGTGGCTTTTTTGCTTTCCTTCATTTCCCTTCCTTCCTATCGTTTGCCATCTTTCCTTTGCTGTCGTTTCGTCTTTTTGCTCTCCTGCTTTTCCTTTCCTTCCGTCCTTTATTTAGCTTCCCTTCCTTTCCATTCCATCCTTCCTTTGCTTTATTTTCGTTTTTTTTTCTTGATTTCTTTCCTTTCCTTTTCTGTGTTTTGTTATCATTTTTTTTCTTGCGTCCTTGCACTCCATTCCTTTCCTTCCGTCCTTTCTTTTAATTTCCTTCCATTACGTTCTTAATTTTCTTTCCTTCCGTCCTTTCTTTTGATTTCCTTACTTTTATTTGGTTAACAAAGCTTAGACGAAAGGAAGTTTCGACTTCCATAACAAGCATAGCAGCATATGCTAATTAATGTGAAACTCTCACTGGCCCAACTCTTACTGGCCCAATTCTCACGGGCCCAACTCTCGTTGCCCCAACTCTCAGTGGCCCAACTCTCGTTGACAAATTTCTCACCAGCCCAACTCTCGTTGAACCAACTCTCGCTGGCTCCACACTCACTGGCTCCACACTCACTGGCCCAACTCTCGCTGGCTTGCAATGCTTAGATTCTCACCTCTCTCTTCCTCTCTCTTTGGCTCTTTTAGGCAACTGCTGCTGTGTCGCGTTGCGCTGGGCAAATCGTTTCTGCAGTACAGCGCCATGAAGATGGCGCACGCTCCGCCAGGCCACCACTCGGTGATCGGACGCCCCTCGGCTGGGGGCCTGCACTTTGCTGAATACGTTGTCTATCGTGGCGAACAGGTAAAGTGATCTATAATCATCCCAATTCGAGTAGGAATCGATATTCATCGATATTTTATTCTGCAGTCTTATCCAGAGTACTTGATAACCTACCAAATCGTGAAGCCCGATGACAGCAACGGCGGGGCGGAGGAAACAAGATGATGGATGCCCTCGGTTGGCTCGACGCCCACAACAACATCCCCAGCAACGCAGCAGCAGCAGCAAGCACAACAACAACAACCGACCTCAGCGCCAGCTGCAGCAGCAGCAGTTGCAGTTGCAGTAGCAGCAGCGGCAGCAGCAGCAGCTACAGTTACAGCCACAGCTCCAGTTGCCAAGCGGCGGCATAAGCACGCCAAAACGAACCAACAACATCCACAACAACTACAACAACCACATCCACAGCAACAACACGTGCAACAGCGACAACAACGTCAGCGACAACAGCAACAGTTGCAGCTACAGTATCAGCATTATCAGCCGCAGCAATCGCCAACGCTGGTTACCACAACGCAGCCAACGCCAGCGGGCGTCTTTACGCACAACAACAACAACAGCAGCCACAGCAGCAACAGCAACAACAACGCCAGCAACAGCAGCAGCAGCAACAACAACAACAACAATGACATGTCGCCGGTGTCGAACAGCAACAGCTACTCATCGGTGGACACCAATCAAACGCTGCTCAACTCCATTGCCAATCAGCGTGCCAGCAGCAATCATGCACAGCAGCAACATCAGCAGCAGCAACCGCTGCAACAGCAGCAACGTCGCAGCGCCAGTCGCAAATACAGCCAATACATGATTATAACCCCTGCTGTATCGATCGATCGCGACTTTAAGCACGATTCCCACTTGGATTTCGAGGACTTTGCCAATGCGGCGCATAATAATGGCAATCTTTTTCGGCTGGGTTTGCGGCGCAGCGACAGCAGCAGCGACGACAGCGGCCACAGCAGCGACAGCAGCTTCCGCTCCAACTACAATCCCTACCTGCATCACAGTCGCCAGCATCTGCTCTCGCACAACGGCGGCAGCAACAACAACGGCGGCAGCAGCAATCGCAGCAACAGCAACTTCTACGCCTTCTCCTCCTGGCGCTGGTGCACGCTGCTCTGTGCCGCAATGCGTTGCTTCGGTGCCGGACACGGCAATCAGGCGCCCTACAGCAGCTCCTTTGTGCAGCATCATCGCTTGAGGCGTTGCTCCTCCTACAACGCGGATACGGCGTATGATTATGAGCATTTTGCAGCGCCGTTTAAGGCGCGCAAGACGCGGGATCATCTGAACAACATCACCTACGAGTTGTGACGGTGGCAGCATTTGGACGATCTGATTCTACGAATTCTTGGTGTTGTTGGCGTTGGCGTTGTTGTCGTTGGCGTTTTTGGCGCTGTTGCCGTTTTTCATGATCTACTCCTAAAACTTCAGCTCCTTATTAGACTTTTATTACAATTATTTAGCTATAAATGTCGTGAACTCTATGTCGTGGTCGTCGTTTATCTTAGCCTCTAACCGATATATACAGATATTATAATTATCTCTATATACATACAATATAAAACGATGTCAAATCAAAAAAACACACATCCACACACAAAAGACACCCACACACATACACACATTTTTTGAGTGATTTTTAATTCGAATTACGAGTAATTAACATTTAAAAAACGATTATACACCATAATGAATTATACAAAATACGAAAAACAAAAAAAACCGAAAGCATCTACTTGCAATGTATAAAAAGTGAAGGTAAAAAATGCACGCGCGTTTACTTAAGTGTTTAAAAGTTAGCTAATTTAATTAATGACAACAATTCAAACTCCAATTAAATTTAAATATATACATATACAAATAAAAGCAAATTCTGTTTTATTTGGCGTGTTTGAAATTGCGATTGGCGCGCTGTTTGTGCTTAGCAGTTAGCTTTTATTGTGTAGCAATGCGCGTGTGGCAGCCAGCTTCTGCGTATAAGTATGCGACAGAGTTTAAGTGTCCCAGGCACGATACATTTCGATATGTTATCGAAATTCAAATTAAAAAAGCAACGTATAATTAGAGTTGTTTATATAGATAGATATTTAAATCAATTTATGTTGTTATTTTAAATAGATTATTTATTAGTATAATGTAAAAACGTAAATTAATTTTTTTTTTATTTATTTGAGATTGCTTTAAGTTTCCAGCTAGAGTTTAAAAAGCTCTCTTTATTGGCTGAATTTAAAAAATAGCTGCAATTTTCGTGGTTTGAAGAATTACGTCAATGTAAATAAATAAATAGAAAATAAGAAGAAATAAGCTTATCAACCATTATTTGATTTCCACTTTTGTCACTAAATAGTTGACAAAAAACGAAAGATTTATGTGCTTTTGTGGAAGTCGGATGTGGAAAGTTAGGGCAAATGCTGTAACTCTGATTCACGGAGCAAACACGGCAAATAAACAGAGTTTTTTCTATTCTCTTTCTGTTTTTGTCATGTCATTGGCCCAACCGACCGCATCACAAAAGCGTTAAACTTATTTGAACAAGGGGGTGGGGGAGGGGGAGGGGGATTTACCCTTAATTCCTCTCCGTTTGTAGTCCCTGCTGCTGCATTTACGAATTTGTGGTTGACTTGCGTTGCTTCACCGGAGTTGATTCCGATTTTTATTGGATTTAAGCGATCATCGTTCAATTTATAGACATCAAATGGCATTTTTTACTGCCCACGCCAAGCCCATTTGGATGGGGATTTTTTATGCATTTGATTTGAAAAGCAGCGCAAGAAAAACAACTAGAAAACACAAGCAAATAAATTGGATTTTGTTTTGGCATGCAAATTTGCTGCAGCTGTTGGCATGGATACCCCTAACGCATAGGGAGAATTTTATCTAACTTTGATTTGGTTCTAATACCCTGTACCCATTGAAAATTGGTAAAAACAGGCTTAATAATTTTTGTTTGTAAACGTATGTAACAAGGATAAGGAGAAGTGGCAGATCCCCTAAAGTTTACAAGACGTCGCGATGTGATGAATCGATCTGTCCTGTCTGTCCGGATGCATAAACACTGAGATCTCGAAAGCTATAAAAGCTAGAGCAGTCATTTTTGGAATGTAGATAGATGTATACCATACGCAGATTACGTTTATTTCAAATATTGAATGTTACGCGGCCTTTACGCACAAATCGATAAAAACCGAATAACCTGCGTAATATTCAACATAGACAGTTGCTATTTAAAATATATACTCTTTACCCTTTTATTTACCTATGCTAAAAAAATTAATAAAATCGGTTTGTAAGCACATAAGTTATTAAAGAAACAATATTTTTAAATTATATTTAAAGGGTATTCCACAGTCGAGCGGATGCGACTGATCGGCTGCTTTCTAACTGATTTTTTTTAATCACGTGGACGACTGTAAACCGAGTTTGTGTGGTTGGAGTTAATGAAGCTTTGTAGCGTTGCCCGTCAGTTCCGGAAATTAAGGATTCACAATGCACAATCGAAGGCGTCTAGACGTGGACGCCAGTTGGAGCTGCAGCCTGCGTATATGCCGGAGTTCAATCCTTTTGTGTCGAATGTCAGCTGTATCAATATTGTTACAATTCATTTTGTTTGCCTTTAGCAAATAAAGCATTTTATGCTGTACTTCGACGTGCTGTTTGTCCTGCAAAGTGGGCGTGCCTCCGGCTACACATAATGCATATTGGCATGTTTGTGGCCATTGACCATTCAATTGCCATGGGCATGGGCAGAAAGAAAGAAACCTCTTCTCTCCGCTGCAAACATCAACTTTCAACTTCAACTTGCAACTTCTACTTGCAACTTCTGCTTTGATGCTGCCTCTGATTCGGTTTCTGTTGCAGATTCAGAATCAGTTTCAGGCTGAAGCTCAGGCTCAGGCACAGATTCATATTCCGAGTTCAAATTCCATGACCGAACTTTAAGTGCTTTAGTTTCATTGGTAATTTATGGACGGCCGACCAGAGCAGCAGAAGCAGCTCAAGCGACAGAGATAACAGCTATGTGCATATAGTACTATATACGTTCAGATATACCGTTATACAATTACTCATTCCAATATATGTGTGTAGTGGTTTCTTTGGCCAGTTTTTCCTTGCACACTCATTTTTAAGCTTCTTGTGGTTTTAATTCGATTTGAGTGCTGAATTAAAAAGTTTTTTCTTAAAATTCATGCAAAGTTTTTCAAAAGCCTATCAACTAAAATCATTATACTATAGAATCGCATTTTTTTAAATCTTTGTGTATTAAAATTAAGCTGCAATTCATATGCAAATCTTAACCGATTGTAATTTAACGGAATATTTAATAACTTGTGCGATATATTATTTAAGTGTTGCATTATGCTCAAGAATTATAGCATACAATTGAATACCTTATTTCAGTTAGAGTTTTGTGGCTGCATTATTTAAAATAAAATATTATGTGTATATAGTTAAAATATCATTTACGTTTAAATATAAGTGTATTGAAATTTAGTTTCAATTCAAATTTAAATCATGATCGATTGTAGTTTAACGTAATTTTCAAGCCTAGCTCGCAACAACTATATGCGATATCAACTCGCTCTATCGATATATTTTAGTGTTGCATAAGCTTCAAAAAGCGCACGTTTTAAATATCAACGAAAGGTTCAATGCAATACATTAACCTCACTTCAACAACAATTTGGCTGCCGTAGGTTGAAATTATTTTGCGGTATAAAAAAAAGGTGAAAAACGGACATCAGCTGCTCCAACGCGCAAGTGGGAACAAAAAATATTGGGGGCTAAGTTCAAATCGGACAAATGGGAATGAAATTTTGGTGCGCGTGAAGGCGTGTTAAGTTTGTTGTTATTGTTTTTGTTGTAGTTGTTGTTGTTGTTATTGTTGTTGCTGCTGTCGACGCAAGTCCAAGTCATAAATAAATAAAATTCTACTTATACAAATGTATAGTAACGAGTATGTGTGTCTGTAGTAGTGTGTGCCTGTATGTGGCACACAATTTTGCGAAATTTTTTCCTTCCCATGTTCTTTTTTTTTTTTTGCACTTTCATAAAACTTTGAAATGAATTACTTAAGTCGTTGCTTGGCCACGGTTGGAGGCTGTGCTGTTTTATGGTCAGATAAATACACTTAAATTGTTAAAAAATATTAAAAAATTATAAAGAATAAAAATAAGCTAATTTTGGCTGTTTTAGGCGTGAGAAATATTTGAATTAACAGCAGAAGTAGAAACGAATTTTGTATTTAATATGTAGTGCATTTGAAATTCGTTGTATTAAGCCTAATATTTTCAAGCGTTATTATTATTTTTTTTGCTTTGTTAGTTGTGCTGGGCAGCAAAACTTGGCAAGATTTACGTTTGCAATTTGCAGTAGGAAAACTGAAAATGCGAAAAGGCCAAAAAGCGGAAATAGCACACATCAAGTGCAACACGTTGAACCTACAAGAAAGAGATGAAGCACTCTTGTAGCAGTGCAGAGACAGAGACAGATAGAGAGAGAAAGAAAGAGAGAGGGAGAGAGAACAACGAATTCTGCTAGTAATTGTCAAGCTATTAATTTATGAAACTAATGCGACCTCATTTCAGATAACACAAATGCGTAAGGCAGCTCACAACATTATGATAATAATGTTAAGGGAAGCACAGAGGCTGGGAAAACTTTTACTTATAGAATACAGTAATAAAACAACAAGAAAATGATGCTTGTAATTTGTATAGCAAAGAGTTGCAGCCTAAGGGCTTAAATTTGTTGACAATAAGTTAGTTGTAATAGATGATATGTTCCTACACTGAAGAAAGAAACTTTAATTCAGATTTGAAGCGCACTTTTAATTCAAAAAAATACAAATATTCATGTAACAATATTTAAGTAAATAGAATAAAATAACATTTAAGTCGGAACGTAAATTTTGTTAGTAAACAAACTCTTTAAAGTTGTTTTAGTTTAATTATTTTAAAGGCAAAGAACTGTTCATAAATATTTGATAAAAACAAAAAACCAGTAAAGAAGGAGTAGATAAGCCGTAATCGTAAGTTAAGGAACAAATTCTTAAAAAAAAAAAAACAAAATTTGCCAGATTTCTAAGTGATTTTAATAAAAAATTCATTGTAATATCTTTAATCAATAATTTAAAAATTGTTTTTTAGCAAATAGTATTTGATAAGCTTTCCAATAAAATCTAAACATGTAAATTCTAATTTGCTTTAATCAGATTTTATTTTATATCTCGTGATATTTTGCAATTTGAATTTTAATTGAATTTGCATGAAAATGTAAATCATTTTATGAAAATAAATTTATTTCAAATTAAAATTCTTACAATAGAATTGCGTACGTACCTGTTTAACCAAATCCCTTAAATTTAGATTGTTTTAAACAGCATACAATTCACAAAGTTTATTTAATGTTGAACTATTTGTCTACTTGTGTCAACTTTTGCGTTTACAGAAGTTGTTGCTGTGCAACATTCCCAGCCAACTGCAACTAATTGGAATATTTCTGGCTCTACTTGCAACAAGGATGCAGAGCACAAATTACAAAATGCGGCATGCAGTCGATGTGTGGCAGTTCAACTTTTAGCTGCAGTTACAACATATGTATATATATACATGTAAACAGATAATCAGATGTAAACATAATTATATACATGTGGCAACTGAAAAGTTTGAAGCCTGCCCTAGACAACTTGGGCATAGTTCAATGCACTGTCAGGACGTGAGTAGGAAATTATTAAGTCACAATGGCCCAGCATCAGCGCCGACATTTCTGCAGATAAAAATGTATTTGAGTTTTTTTCTGTATTTTCTGTTTTTTTATTTTTCATTTTCTGCACACAGTTGAAGGTGTATGCCGGCACCTGCTTTAGGTGCTCCATCTGAGGCAGACGCTGACTGCGACAGGAAATTCATCAATGTCTCCAGCGTCTGTTGCCCGCATCCGACCCCAGACTGCAAACCCCAGAGAGACCCACACCCCAGTGGGGCAACGTTTTTCACTAGAGCTTGAAATTGCCTACGAGACAAGACAGAAAAGCATCGCAAATGGCATAAGTAGAACGGCAGTAGACGCAAAACCGTAGGAGGAGAGCACGCCGCTTATTTACGGGCCGGAGACAGCGAGCAAACCATGCAAACGGAAGAGAACCGACTGCGGATTCTTCTATTTTGTATTTTTCTTTTTGTGCTTTTTTTTTTGCGAAAGGAAATTATGAATTTTGTTGTTGGGTTACAGTGTTCCCAAGATAAAGCTTGTCAATCTGATTTGTAGGGTAAAGCACAACAGATGTTATGATGTGGTATGACAAATAAAATAAACTCAACATTTAAAAATATTTGATAACACAAATTTTATTAAAACATTTTAATTAAAGTACATGCTACTGAGAAAAATAAACAAATTTACTAGTTCTTTGATATTGTTTTCATATAATTTGACTTTAAAATAATTAGATGAAAGTAATGCCAATAATATACCGGATATTTTTAAGTTACTATATTCAATTGTCAATCATGCCTAGCAGCTTTTAAATTTTATTTGAATATTCTTTGATATATATATTTTATATAAATTATAAATTAAGTACGATTTTTTTATTTTATTTCAAGATTTTATGTAGTATTTTGATTTTTATAAATCTTTTGAATTTGTTATGAATTATCTTTAAATTAATATTAATTCAATTTCCATATCTAATTCAATACTTTAATTTTATTATAAAAAGAGCATTCGTTTATATACAATAAAATAACATACTTAAAAATTTAAATGATGCTTTTATCATATCTCTTTCAAATTATGCTTTAGAATAAAAGAAAGTCATATACCTTTGCGTTTAAATTATGCTCAACCACTTAACACCACATAAAGCATTTGAAACATTTGAAAATTTATTAACTCACCGCGATTAGCATTTCAGGTTTCTGGCAACAATTCCCTAAGCGGCTTGTACTGCAATAAATTTATAATAATCCCTTAAGCCACATTTCTGCAAGAGAAAGACCTTAAAAGCAGCCGAATGCTGGCACGTGCACAACTTTTGAAAGATATGAATGGTAGGAATGTTTGTATATTTTTGCTAAGTTCCCTCTTTTATAGGTATTACCATCAGACATGTTTCATGTTTGTTGTCTCAAAAACTCGCTGTCTGTTTGGCCAGTTACTTATAATGGCTGGCACTTGTCAGTGGCAGCAGCAGCAGCAGCAGCTGAGGAAAATTAACAAGTTGATCCTTTGTCAAATCAGTCAAGCGCACTCAAATGCTCAGAATCCACACAAAAAGTGACTGCAAACTGAGCATGGCAACCACTAACTAAATTCAATTCCACAGCCAACCCACTCGACCACCCGCAATAGTCAAAAAGTAACCAACTTAAAAAATAAAATAAAATGTGGTTAGAACACTCCCAACTGGCTGTAAATTCACATATTTCTGAGGTCAACCAACATCAGAATTTTCAGTAGCTATAAAAACATATAGAATCAAGATAAAATAATGTAAATATAGCATAGTTTTTTTATAATTAAATTTATCCAATTATAAGAAAAATTTATTAGAATTAATTTACGCAAATTATATTTAAATTTGTAGAATATTTGACACATATCCTTTTTAAATTAGATGAATATTCACTTTTGCAATTAAGCTTATTGCTTTAAAATATACGAATCTATACAGACGATTTTAATTAAATTAAAAAAAAGAAAACAATCTATAGTTGTGGATTAAAAATAGTATTTAAGATAGCTCCGCTTAAATTTTGTTACTTCACTTTTATTAACTTACCTCTTTAAACTCCTGAAATATTAATTGCCAAATAAAATTCAAGCCCAACAGCTCTATTACACTTATGCATAATTAATTAATTTATTGATTTAGTTTTGCTCTATTGAACTTAAATGTAGACTCGTGTTACATGTCGCGTGATTTACATAGATATTTCAGTTTTTACTAGCATTAATTTACTTTATGATATAGTGTATATATATATATTTTGCATTATATTTATTGTTTTATGTCAAATTAACTTAATTACAAGTTACCAATTACAAATACTTTTTTTTTGCATTCACATACATGTGTTCAATGTTAGTTTAGTATACGTAAACACATACATATGTTTGTGGTGTGTGTGGTGTGTGTGTGTGGTCTGCATTTATAATTACATCATAATACATACACTTACACATTCTCAGACACACGCATATCATTTACACTGCTAGGAAACATCAATCACAATACTATTATAAGTAGTATATATTTATACCCTGTACACATAAAATGGGTAAAAACGGGGTTGATAAAAAACCGTACAGCAAGCGAAATATATGATATAGAAAGTTGTTATTCAGAATATATACTTTCTGCTATTATATTTATCTATTCTTAAAAGCGCATTGAAATCGGTTAGTAAACACAGAAGATATTAAAGAAACAATATTGTAGGATTCATGCTATTAAAGCATGGTACAGACAAAAAATACAAAAGAAGCTTTGCTGATGCGCTTTGTGAATTATTATAAAATTATTTTTAAAATATAGGGTACAGGGTATTTTACAGCCGAGCGTGTCCGACTGTGTCCATTCTGTTTCTATTTATATTTCGTATTTCGTATTTTGTATTTGTTTTATGTGATTTTGCTACGGACTGCAAATCCCCATTGAAATGCACTTTGAATTCGATTTGTGCACTGTTGCATTTCGTTTTTGATCTTGGGCTATTTGCATCATTATTTTCGCATTTGCATTGGCCCTGCAAACATTTCGCATAATTCCCCATTTGATTTGGCTCTGTTGTGTTATTGGTGCTTGTGTCTATGCTGCTATTTATACTATTTGAATTGCATTTGCTTATGCGCTTCAGTTGCTGGCGTAATCCTCGATAAATGTGTCGATGATGTAGCGCTTCACCTCATTGATCGATGTTCTTTTGTTGCTGCACTGCAGTCGCTCCTGATGTTCCGGCAATACCAGCAATTGTTGCAGCTCTCCCTGTATGCGTGGAGGAATATAATGTTACTTATTTAAGTGCAATTATCGGCATATTAAGTATTATTCAATTGGCCAACGAGTCGTATGCGTTATCATTGGCATTGCACGCATAACGCATACGCCGCGTTGCACATTCACATTTATCGCATTAAATGGTTTGCACAAAATTTATGACTCTGATTCTCTGACTCTCGTATTCCCCTGCTCGCTTACGTAGTATTCCCAAATTGTTTGTGAAATGTCACACATTGTTTTGCTTCTGCACCATGGGCGACACAGTGCGTAATGCATCGATTGGGTAAATTAATTTCCGTAAATTTTTCCCTTATGATATTGTAAATAAAGCGATTTCAAGCTCAGTGGAAAGAATTTAAAGCTTTAAAATGCCAATGAAAAATTTAAGTCAATTAAGTAAGGTATAATCCCGTTATTAAAACACTTTAAAAAATTAATTTTCATTTATAAATATTTTTGGCACGCACTTTGAAACTAGCAACAAAAATAATTTTCGAAGATATTTTTACTTTTGATATTTAGCTTATTATTTTTTTCATAGCTCATAAATATTAAATTTTAACTCTAATATAATTCTAACAATATAAATAAAAAATATATAAAATAAATATATATATCAGTTTTCTGCTTTTAAGGATTCTAAACCAAAGATTTCAGGTCGAAATAAAATTCGATTTATTGATGTTTTTACTATCGTATTACTTTAAATTACTTCAGAGTTGTTTTTGAAGTTTGTAAATTAAGTTAAAGTGTCTGCAGCCCGGTTTTCGCCCATTTATTGTTAACTGATTCGTCAATTATTTTGAAATTTGTCCCAATACTCACATTAAAGCCGCGTCCAATTTCCACATCCGCGTCCAGGGGCAGTGTAAACAGTCGCTTCGATACAACGAAACTGTTTGTCCACAAGCAATCGACGTAAATCGATATGAAATCGCCATTTTGTATGCTGTATGCGAGCGTGACAGAAAACAAACAAACGAACAAACAACAATCATAACAATAACAATAACAATAAGCGACAGCAACGGCAACAATGAACAAATAAAACGTGAGAACAACGTGATACGTAAATAATTAAAATATATACAGCGGCATATAGAAATATTCGCACGCCAACGGCCGATGACAAATGGCGCCCACTTTAACCAAGTGTCAATTTGCCTGTTGGCAAAACTCCCACAACAGCGATGGCAGCAACAAAAAGCCCCACTCGATATTCATGTGTGTGAGTGTTGTGAGTGTTTGTGAGTGTTCTCAGTTGTTTAACAGTGCGTGCTATTTGCAAGTGTGTCAAGTGCGTGTATCGACTGTAAATGTGTGTGTGTGTGTGTAAATGTGTGTGTTTCATGGCACAGGCATTTATGCTAATAAATTGAAAATGCAAATAAAATGAAAGTGTCAACGACTGGCGATGGCCATCAAACCACAGGCAAACAAGCAGACAACACATACACAGAAGACACACACACACACTCAGAGCTTACACACACATAATACCCACACACTCACACCAACATAGCCACTCAAAAACACACACACCGATTGCCAATCAAGACAGCTCCAAGCTCAATCTCAGCCCCCTCTAACTCACACTCTCCCCGCTTCTCTTTAAACACATTCTACAGTGCAGTCCCTCCCCCTTACGCCCCCTCTCTCATGCTTCACACTTAATACTCACCTGATGGCCACTTGATGCCATCGATAATCATATAAATTGAATTTCACCGGCAACATTTCCGTTGTATTGTCGCGTTCCAGATATAGCCGCAGTCCGTCCTTGCACGCCTCCAGATATAGGTTATGGGTGACATTGCGTATGGAGAAAATGGTCGATGTATTTTTCGTATCGTTCTGTGTGTGTGTGAAACCAGAAAGAGAAAGGGAGAAACCGCACAATGATAAAGTGAGAAGTTAGCAATAAATGTTTAAAATTCAATTATGGCATACACAATTCATATACAAAGAGTACGAGTAGCAAGGTTTTAAAGTACGGGAAATATAAACAATAGGTTGGAGACAATAATCCAGCTTTTTAAACAATTATTGGTTATTCTTAACTAAATAAATAATAATCTGCATAATTATAATGTAGCCACTGTTTAACAACATAAATAATCGCTTTCAGAACGCTTTGTGGTATAAATTATCGATTATCCAGTAAAGTCGAATCAGATTAGTCGGGTAGAAGCCTACAGTTCGACGTAACCCACAGTAGGAGATCACACAAAGTCAAGCTGTGCATAAATCGAATACTCTAAGCGATTGCCTGATGCTAACCACTTTGTCCAATCGAAAATGTTGTTTGTTGCATATCTTCGCTGTTTCTAATCCGATCGTAGTGCAAATCACAATCGATGAAAATGCCGTAGACAAAAGAGAACCAGATAACAAGATAGTTTACGCGATCCAGTTGTTAATACGGACGGAAAGTCAGACGGACATAGACTATATCGAATCATCCGGATTCAACATTAGATATTCGACACGCATACGAGAAAGGGATATGACCGACGAAAAACTTATAATAGTTACTAAATTCAAATTAATCAGAACTAACATAAGCGCAGTGTCTCTACAAATTGTAAATTCCATGTTTGAATTTAGGTATAACTTATTAATAAATACTAAAATATTACTCACCTTAGCTCTCAGTGTGATCATGAGCGTAAAGTTCAACATATTCCGCCAGCTGCGCACGTAGCCCATATTCGAGGGTGTGGATGAACTGGGCATGCCCATGGACATGACCGTCGTGAGATCTGCCAAGTCAGCTGATGAGCCGACGGGGCTGCTGTCATTGCTGGGAACAGTCGGAAGTTGTTCCTCTGCGCCGGAGACTGGCAGCTTCTTGTAGAACTTGAGCAAATCACTGATATCATCTGTAAACGGGAGCAATGTGAGTGACAGCAGGGGACGTGTGGGCGTGGTAGGGTTGTCAGGGTTGTCAGCACTTACCGTTGCACTCGAAGCTGTTGCAGTTGCGCTGCTCGATGTTGTAGCCTTCGCAGAGGAGCGTGGAGAGTGCGATACTCTTGGCCGATTTGCGTTTCTTGTGCTGATTATTTGCACGTGTCCTACGACGGTCATTACGTGCAGCTGCAGGGGCAGCTGGAGTGGCAGGGACAGTGACTGAGGGAGAGGAGGAGGGAGAGGCAGGTACAAAGCTAACACCTGTGCCCGTTGCATCATTACGCTCGCTTGTTAGCTGAAGCGTTTCGTGTGTCGTTGTCTGCATTGCTGGCTTTGTGATTTTATGCAGCAGGACATCAGCCGGTTGCATCATCAGCAATGAGGCGTCCTCAGACTGCTCATCATGGCCGAGTACTTCATTATTATCAGCATTGAATGCGGCTGTCTCTGATGTTGCCTCCTCCCTCGCTGCACTTGCATCGTTATTTGCCTCGTCAGCTGCCACTTCAGTCTGCTGCCGCTCTTCCGCCTCCAGTTCAGCCTCCTCCACATCCACATCCCCATCATCATCATCATCATCGTCGTCGTCGCTCAGGTTCAGATTCATATTCATGTTGATGTCCACCATGGGATTGTCCAGCAGACAGCGCCGGAAACGCTGTTGCACACCTTTGCCACAGGTGACGCTGCAAAGCGTAAAATCACTCCAATCATCCCAGCCTGCAAACGAGCAAGGGTATTATTGTAATTAAACGCCTCTTATGCACTTATCGCACACGCTCGTTCAATTAAAATCTGCCGGATAAGGCTTTTAAAAACATAGCCAAGTTGCATTAACATTAATATTTAAATACGATTGTTTTTCTACTTTTACTATCAGATAGGAGTAGTGTTGGAATAATATAGATGCAATATCGATCGAGAGTTGATATCGAAAATATAGATAAGGAGTTAATATATGTATAATTTATCGGTAGGGCTATACAATGTGAAATATGTATATCTTCATTTATGTTTTATAAAAATTAGATTTGATTAGATTTTAGTTTTACGCAGCCCTAGCTTGCAGTTATCGATTGTAGAATCCTGACTATTAACCAACACTGGAATATGTTGCTAAGTTATCGTTGCAAGATCGGAAATCTATGGTGGTGAGCGATAAAAAAAAGCGCAAAATATATATCGAACCGCCGCCAAATTGTACAAAGTTGTAAAATATTGAAATAAATAAAAGTGGGAACTAAAGAATAAACCAAAACTATAGAATATATTTCTCCCTCTCAACGTGTTTATATGTATGTCAGGCTGTTACGTATAGCCCGAACTAAAAATATACAGTCATCGCGTTTGGTTTTTATGCCCTGCTTTTCCTTTTCTATGACTGCCACTTGAGCTGTTGCCACAATTTGTAATACTAGTGTATGCGTTTTCGTAGGCAATTGTAGGCCTTTCGGCCTGTGCGGCTTTTGCTATCTTTCGTCTCTTGACACAAAAGTCAAGTGTTACTTCCCTCAAGTGCTGCAGCCTGTTTGAAAGCGCCTCGTGCTTGTCCTGTCAGCATCGCAGGATAATCGGACACACGGACACGGAAGGGCGAGGACCCAAGGAGGTAGGGACACACACGGACCGCACCTTATCGCATGCTGTGTCATTCACATCGAATGTATTTTATTCTCCATAGACTGACAGCAAATATTCTTTTATGCAATCTTGTCTAAGGATAGACGATGACAATTTTGTTAGGCAACTTTCGATTGCTTCGCCAGTTATCAATCTTGGGCAAAGGTCTAATTGATTAAATGAACTGAAAATATGATAGAGTTGAGAGGTTTACGAAAGAGGTTACTCGTAAGGGTCTAAGAAAAGTTCGTTGTGGCCAATGGAAAGCCAATGCTTTTCGCTTTTAAACTAGGTTATAGTTCATGAAAACGGGGATTTCCGTAACTTTGCTTAAGGAGATTTGCTTCAAAACAATCGTTAGCGGGTACATCGATTATTTTCAACTTCAATATTTCAAAATCTCAACAAATCACCCTTAAACGAAAAACGCCGTTTTTTATGAACTTTGAATGCGCATAGCTTTACCAAAACCCAAACGATGTTCAAGCGGTGTGGTTCTTTCTTAATCATTTGAGTTTGAAATTTAAATTTGAGTTTAAAATTTAAATTTGAGCAATAAATTTAAGAACGAAATATTTGATTTTTTTCAATATTTTAAGCCCTTAAAAAATTTTTTTCGGAAAAAAAAATTTTTTTAATTGCAAGAATTGATTTGTAAACGAATTGTACTCCCAAATTGAAACATGACAACATTTCGTTACAAAATGTAGATTCCAGGGCCAATATTGACATGCAGAAAGTATCACCCTAAACCCTATATAGGATTAGCTAGCGGAGGTGCCACAACAACAACCGATGGAGGCAGTAATTAAGTGCAGCAATTAGCTAGTGTTGGGGTGGGCGTGGTTCGAGGCAACTTACCCAAATGCTTCCAGATATGATTCTCGAATTGCGGCGTCCAACGATGCAGGCCATTTATGCTGATATGCAACACATCCTTGTCGTTGGCTGTGCTGCCGTCCATGGTGCCCAAGGATGCGGCAAGGGACGGTCGTGGCATCTGCCTCGAGGTCATAGAGCCAGACAAACTGGCAGCAGCTGTTGCTCCTGCTGTTGCGCCTGCCGCCGAGGCGGGCAACAATTTGCCAAAAGCAATTAATTCCGTGGGCAGCATTTTCAGCATATTAGCGTCGAAGCAATGCAGCGGCTGCAGTGTGGCATTCAGTTGCCTGTGGCACATTGGCACAGTGGGAAAAATGGAAAAATAGTCGGCGTAAGTGTGAGTGAGCACGAATAAGAGTGTGAATGAGTGGCAAATGGGCAGAGTGTCGGTTAAAGTCAATAAAGACTCAGCACAAAATGAAATGCAAGACATTAAGCTGACGCTTTGTGTGCCTGCTGAATGTGCAAACTCGAAGGCATATTGGGGGTATGCCATTATAAAAATAAGTTTGGCTAAATTAACATAATATAAATATAAGATAAAATGATTAAAATACAGTAAGAACGCAGCAGATCAGTCGTGGGTAAGGCCACAGTCGGACAGCGGAAAATCTGTTCTTTGTGTTACACTAATTTCTGCAAAGTGATTTAATTTTAATAAGTTTAAGTAAATTGTCAGTTGTATATCTTCACTGTTTTTTATCCGATCGGACATGCCAAATTAGCTTTAAAGCTGTGGCTTCAGAGAACTCTATTGGGGAATGGGAGGAGGTATAGAAAATCGGAAACAAGGTAGATAGTTATATCTGCACAGCTTATAGTCTTGATAATGAATATAGTATATTAATGTTGAAGGTCGCATATATTTACTTTATTTCTAGTTTTATGTTTCTTAACTTAAACCGTAAATTTAGGTACGAACTTCGAACTAGTTCTGGTAGTAAATTAATTCGTATTTTATTTCACTTTGCAAGCAATATATAAACTGATAAATAAACGGTTAAATAATGAAATATATTTCTAAATGGAATGCAGTTTCTTGTTAAATATAGATTTTTTTTTGTACCTACCCCTCGTATTGATATGCTGCCCCACTCCAACTGCTGGCGCCGTTGCCACTGGCGAAACTGTTGCGTGGCGCTCCGCTATCGGAGAGGCCCTCGGAGGCAGCGCCAGCTGCACTATTGGCCATTTTGAGAAACGAGGCACCTTTGTATATCGTTTCCGGTGTTAATGTTATTAAAATTGCGGCAGTCTGTGACGTGGATGTCGATGTGGTTGTGGATGTCGATGGGGACGTGGATGCAGCTGTTGTGGCAGCTGCTGATGCCGCGTCCAGTTCGGCATCGGTGAAAACTCTTGCTGCAAGTGCCTTAACAATAACGGGACTTGTGCGAATAAGCTCCGCAATGCCCTTGTGCGCACAACGACGTCGATCCGACGCTGACGCTGACGCCGACGCCGACGCTGATGTGGGCGCCGCCATTGCAGCGGCTGCGAGCAATGGCAGCAGCAGCATGCAAATGGCGGACAAATGGCGATGGGAGGGGGCATGATGAGAGTGTCGCCTGGCTGTGTTCAGCCGTGCTGCAGCGGAAGTGGCCGCCATGGGCAGCACACTATGCTCTTTTTATATATAGATATATATGTGTTTTATCTATATTTATATGCAATGGTTTATCTTTTATCTGTTTGATTGCAGCAACCAATCTTTCGCTCAGGTTGGCATTGCCATTTTTTCATTCATTCGGTTTTCCCTATCGCACTGCGGCTTCAATTTGCTTCCGCCAAAAGTCACGTTCCGCTTTTGATTCCTTTTTTATATGCTGCTCCGCCGCCCGCACTTAAAACGCGTTAAAGTACATTTCCATGCTGCAATCATAATATAGAATGAGAAATTGCCAGAATCAGAGATAGACAATAGGAGCAAAGAAATCATTTAAATAAATTGAATGTTATGCTTAGGTAAACTATAATCTCAATTCCCAGCCACTTCCAATGCAAACCCAACGAACTGCAAAACGAATTCAATTCTTGTCTGATAAAAATATTCTGTGGAGGGAAGAGAAAAGACCAGATGCGATGGAAAGCATAAAAGCAAGGTGATAATATACCAAGCGATAAGCAGAATAGATATCAGCATCAGAGAGCGTGAAAGTGTAAAGTGAAGCTTAAAAGAGTAGAGTGAAAAGAGGAATAAATGCAGAAAAGCAAAGTGCATAGAAAACCGAATTAATAGACAGGAAATAAAGAAAAAGTGAAGTTGGAGTGACTAAAAAGAAGTAGCCAAATGGGATAAACTAACTGAGTTTTACTAAGAAGAAGGAAGCAAGGTGTATTGAAAACAATCAAGAAATAAATCGAAACAAAGCTGCAAGAAAAAACTAAGTAGGAAGAATATAGAACTAAGAGATATTAATACATCAAAGGAGTAGAAAGGAAATGATAGATGCAGAGTTAAAGGCGAAAATTGAAGATTGGCAGGTTAAAAAATAGAAGCTAAAAAAGAAGAAACGTTAAAGGACAAAGGGCTACTGTGATTAAAAATGAAGTTCAATAAAAAAAGATAACGAAGGCAAAGCCAGCGGACTTATGGAAGGTAAGAGAGAGTAGAATATGAAGCATAAAGAGAGAAAATCAAAAGAAAATAAGAATAAGAAAACCATTTATTATTTGAAAACACATCAATATTTATACCAATTTCACCATTACTGTGTTAATAGGTACTATTATCCAAACAAGCAATAACAAGGATATATGCAAAATATCAAATAAATCTTTTAAAAATCGCGTTTTAAATGGTTCAATTGGAATGTCTCTCATATGTTTTAAGCTGTGACAGGAGTTAAAGTATCCCCTTAATTTGCCAAAAGAAAAATTCAAAGAGAAGTGAATTTGCACTCTCTTTGATTGCTCTTTGCTCTCTATAAATATGGTGATATTCTACTTGACGGAAATTGCAGCTGTTTATTTGCATATTTACCGCTGGCAATTGGCACATTTTACATTTAATATGTTTCCCTGTTTGAGGTCAGTGCAGCAGCTTCACTTGACCCGGGTTAAATGCGGTTCAATGTGGTGCATTTGCATATGTTTCAATGTTTCAGTAAGCAATTTATTGCAGACATTTAAAATGGGTGGTATACCCCCAGTTGAGCTCAATACTCGATCCCTGGGCCATGCCTCCCTGGAGAAATAATTAAACGCAATTCTTTGGTGCACTGCATTTAAGATATTTGCTTTGGTCAGTGCACAGATGGATACGGGAGGTTGGGTAAAGCAATGGAATCCGATGATAGAGGTGGGGAAAGAGGGGGGCTATTTGGCCATCAAAGTCCAATGCAAGCGCGTTCATATCCTGCAGCAGGATATAAATATTTGGCATAAATATTTCTGTTATTTTCCGATGCGCTGAAGCAAATAAAAGCATTGTCCCAGGTCAGTTAACTGCTGACCCCCTCGGGTGCAGCAGTTTGTAAACGTGCAATAATCAAATAGAATTTTTACGCACATAAAACGCTGCATCCGTCCCATTCTGCCATTCTGCTGGCTGCACATCCTGCCTGGGGCGCTTGGATGAAACAATACGAATAATGGCAGAGCAAAACATTTACCCAGATAAATGCTGGTTGCCTCTTGGCCACGATGCGGGCGGAGGGGAGGGGTGACTAACAAAGTTACGACTGAAGCTGAAATCACTCGGAATGTGCATATCCTGGCGCTGCAGGCGCATCCTTTTTGCCACTCCCCCCTCCCATCACGATCAAAAGGAGTTATGTAAAATAAAACCAACCGGCCGTGCAAAATTGAGCTCCCTCGCCCACTCAATTGTTTTAAGGACAGCAAAAAAAAAAAAGAAAAAAAAGCAGAACCGAGAGCAAGAACAAGTCCAGCGTAGAATGCGACCGAGTTATGACCTCTGTGTATGGCATGGTAGCATCATTCCATTTGATACTACGACATATATCGCATTTTCCATTTCGTGACCATTCGTCAGGTCACTTTCAACTTTCAGCGCTGTCTCCGGGGGCAGCAATCAGTGTAATTGTTATTGTTTTTTCTTCCTGCCTCTCTCCCTTCCTCCCACCATCCTTCACTGCTTTTTTCTTTTTGCAATTTTTTCTGATAGCTATTTGCTTGCTGTTGTTTTTTTTTGTTGTATCTCTAGGTCTGTTTCAACTTTCGCAAATTGGCAAAGTTGTTGCTTGTCACAATCTGTTAAAAGCAGTCGAATACCAAATAAACTACACATAAAGCTCCTCAGATGAAGTTTTCAGCATCTGCAAAATTTGTAACTGAAATCATTGGGTTGTCAAGGGGCAAGGAGCTTACTAAAATGAATATCTAGATTCCAAAATGCAATCAAGTTTGCCTCAAAGTGTAGGCTATCAGAAAAAGTAATCAATTCAATAAACTGCGAATGCCTAAACTGAAAATAACTTTATTATTTAATAGACATTTATGCAAAATATAGCTTACAAATTAAATGGTTTTTAAGCCAGAATAAATTCCTAACAAATATTACCATAATTTTTTATGATTTTCTCTTATTGTCACCTACTCGTATCTAGTGCCAAAAAATGAAGTACAATTTGTACGTCAAATGTTATATTTTCAAATTAAATGTATAGTCTGCATAAAAAAAGTTGTTGCCCCAATCAAGTTGATGTGGGACACGCCAGTCGTTGACCCACAAAAAATACAAAAAAAAATGCAGAAATAAACGAGAATATTTCCGAATTGAAATGAAACCTTAAAAAAGCGTCTACAATACATTGCGTATGCGATTGATTAATAAAAAAAACTCCAAAGCAGACAACAACAGCAAGAAGAGGCTGCATTAAAAAATGGCCGACCATTATTACAAATAAATTGAAGGCCCTGCCAAGCATGTATGTATGTGTGCGTATCGCTTTGTTAGCGCTGCTTGGACATGATTGAATATCAAAAGGCAGTTGGAAAACGCAAATCTCTGGCATGTTTCAGGCGGCAGTCGGGAGGCGGCGGGCGGCAGCGGCAGGCGGCGGCAGGCATCAGTCCCCAGACACGCTGGGCTCGAAAATTTAACAAGTACGACTCTCAAAGGACTCGTAAAACTGATAGCTGACAAAGTTTAAAGGCGCCGCACGTTGTGCCCCAAAGTTCTACAAGTGGCGCAGTGGGGCATACGGTCTTGGGTCTCAGTGTAGTTGTATTTTTGGGTCTGCATAAAGCAGTTAAATTATATAGGGGTGCACAAATTATGCCTTAAATAGCATTGCGAGGATCCTTCCACACGCATACGCAATTATCCTGTGGCACAACTGTCGCTCTTTTTATCTGCACGAGCGATTAAGGCGGCCGCCTCACTCCCATCGGGCTTGATATATTTGAAAATTAATTTTATAGTGTCACCTCACGAGTGGCTCATTCGTAATCTGGCCGGCCATTAGACGGATTACGGCAAAATGTTATTTGTATGCCACTTCCTGTGCCCCCCTTCATCGCATAATAAATAACGCCGCTACCACAATAAAAAAGGCAAGGCCATAAAAAAGAGCCTAGCAATTGCCGGCGCATATGCTGCACAGATTTTTGCCACAGAGCCGGGCTTTAGTTTAACCATATTCCACATGCCAGTGAAATGATATCAAACAAGCGAGTAAAAAATGGACATTCTAGCAGTTGATAGGTGTCCGTATTCCATATTCGTTGTCAGGCAACAGCAGCAACTGTCATTCAATCGGCAGAGTATCTGCCCTTTTTTGCCAGACTCGCATAATATGCAAATTATTTTGCACCCAACACAATTGAAGGCACTTCTTGGCTGGCTGGCAGTTGATTGAAGGAGCAGCAGCCCGAGGGGGAGATGGGGGAATTCTGAGTGTGATATTGCCCTTGTGTGCTCACGAACTTTATCAATGAACGCACAAATTCCTGCATAATATTTTCTACGCTTGCTTTGCTCTGTTCTCATACACTTTCTAAACAAAGTAGTTCCAAACATGCATGAACTATGAACTATATTATTATTCAGATGGGTTAACTGACCCACTTGTTAGGGCATTCGCCTCATAACCAGAGGTTTACGGTTGGAACCCTAACTGAGACCTAATCTTATAAGTATATAGACAGTTCAAAATTTTCATATTAATTTTAAGATCACTGATAGCAAAGATTTCAAATATAAATTATACGATGCAAAAACCAACATTCAAATCAAATATTTAATAATCGCATAAAAGCGTATTTCAACTTCTACTTGGCATTGGTTTTATTGTTTTTTGTTTTTGCTCCACTCTTTGGCTGACTTCCGTTGCTTTTTGCTCTTCTTTTTAGCCACGCATTGTGGCTATATTAAATTCCAATTTTATTGATTTATATCTGCTGTGTCTTCTGCTTTTTATTCAGTTAGACGGGCAGCAACAGCTTTTCGCATCCATCGCTGCCTGACAATGATAATATAATCAGTATTGAAAACTTTACTGCAGAACTTGAGAAGTGTCTAAAGGCTCAATAACTTTAAAGTGTAAAGTAAATGTGATTCACTGAGTTTTCAACTGAGTTAAAGGATTTGGCTTAAAGTCAATTCGTGTTTTGTTGAGGCTGAAAACGAAAGTAAAGAGAATCCATTAAATAAAATAAATTGAAGTCTTATAAAAATACAATAAAATACCAGTTGGGAATGTAAAATATAAAACTCAAAAAAACTGCTTGTTATTCAATTAGTAATATCAGAAAATAGAGCAAATATATATGCCATAAGATGTAGATTACATTAATATTATGCTTGTGTTTCCTAGTCAGCAACCTTGAGTTGAATAAATATTTTTTCTGTAACATTTTCAATATTTATATTATTGCCAATTTTGCACTTTGTGTTATTTACGAACTTCTGCAAATGTTTGCAGACCAAATTGCCTTGAAAGGTTTTCCCTACCGTTTTATTTACATATTTCAAATATTTAAGCAAAGTTTGGGGTTTGTGGACGGCCTAAATAGTGGTAAATGGGATCAATGGGTCCGTTGAGGCGAGTCAAATGCTAAATGAGTTGAATTAAATTGCTTTATCTCGACGCCAATTGTAGCACTAATGATTTTACGTAAATCCACTTAATAACTAAACAAATAAAGTCACAAGACAGACGGCAAAAACATTTACATTTACATACATACATACTCTGTATATATATTTCAATTTTCAGCATTTGTATTTATGCAAAGTCATTTGAGACGAAAGTAAATTTATTGCCCATCAACAAACAGCAGTAGGAATACCAAATACCAACAAACACAGAAACAACAACCAACCAGAGCAGGCCAAAAGGTTGCCTGCTCCATTAACCAAAATATCCTTGGCGCCGGAAAACGCAAAAGGGATGTGGGCATGGCAGGATGGGAATGGGCATGGCGGATGTGGAGTTTACTGTAGAACTGGAATTGAAGAATGTGTGCAGCAGTAGGGCGCCCATCCGACAAATTTATGCGCACAATTAATTTTAAAATCCTAATCTCAGGCAAAATCAACATGGTTACCAAGCGAAGTTGCGATTTATGCGGCAAATACCAAGCTGCATGCCATATAATACACCTGCTACACTGTGCGAAAAACTATATAAATTACACTATACGGGCGTGCAAGATACAAGCTAAAATATTAATAGGGTTCATTAATTTTTGGCTTTTAAAAATGTGAGGAATTCAAGTATTTGTGATAAATTATTTTTAACAATGTATAAACCCTTGTATTATCGATAACCCCTAAGCAATGGAACAAGCACAATTAATTAAAATCCAAGCGGCTTATTTGCTAATTGGGGGAACGGTATGCCCATTCCCCAACGTTCTGTTAATTAGACCCTGTACTTTAAAAAAGTACAAAAGGGTCTATAAGGCTTGTACAGATAGGAAATTTGTGTAATTCCCAGAAGAAGGCGTGGCAGAGCTCACAAAGTATACATATTCTTATTTAAAGCAAAGAGCTGAGTTTTTTGTGGATGCTGCTTGTATTACGTTTGGATAAGAAACAGCAAAGATATGTAACAGACAACTCGCTTTACTGTGCGCTTAGGATAATCGATAGCGAATTCGAGGGGAAAAAACCTTTAATTACTTTTCAGCGATTAGTGAAACACAAAGTACAGGGTCTGCTACCGTCAGTTACATCCGACTAATTTGCTCCGTCTTCACTGGTTTTGATTGAGCTAAATACTTATTAGGGGGCGGACTTAGTGCTGCCTGCTTCAAGTACGATTAGCAACAGTAGCTAAATATAAATGTGAAATGTTAACCAGCTCGACTTAAGTGGCCTTTCTCCGACACGGTTTAATGAGCACATCAAATTGCGAACTTTATAACAGTCTCTACTTTTAACTGGATCTGCTGTGCACCTTGGCCCCTGCCCTTCGCCCATCCGCTTTTCATTTCTCTCTACGCTACGCCGTGTCTGCGTTTAGTGCTGCTCTGAGCAGATGATAATTATAATGCCACTTAATGGTATAAGGGCTACACCGTGCGTTGTTGTTGTGCTTTTCCGTTTAAATGCCGCAGCCATTACACATTTTTTGTTTGTTTTTAACTCAGGACCGGCTGAGAGATGATTATACTTATCCTTTAGACTAGAAGTAACTCGACTATGTTTGTACTGAGAGCAATTGAAGCTGCATTATCCACTACTAGATATATAGTAACTACTTTCAACGTTTATCATTCAAGAGTCTAAAATTATTTTTATATTTTCTGAGTTTTATAAAAAAATCATTTATTGTTTAATAATTTAAAGAACGGATTTCTCAAAATGTATTTTTTATGAATTTGAAGTAATTTAAAATTTAAATAAGCCAAATGAATATTATCTCATATTATTCGTTTAATGATCACCCTAAACGAGCGCCCAATTACCCGCTAAATGTGTGATTTCGCTACTGTCGAGCTGCTGCTGCTCGTAAATTACAAACATTATCGCTAAGGACATTTAACTTGCAAATTACCATAGATCAGAATACCACAATGATGATGGCACATTCTCTCCCTTTCCCTCTCTCTCTCTCTCTCTCTCTCGCCATATCTATTTTTTTCGCATCGCCACACAAATACATTAACACATATTGCCGCTGTGCAATAATATCCATATAATGTAGCATATCTACTGGGGCAACATTATTTTTATTGCGCTCTGTGTGTAAAAAACAAACGTGACAAAAAACCGCAGAAATTTTGCGCTATCTCTGCAAAAGTTTGCATATTACAATAACTATAAAAAATGCTGCACATTAACCAATAAGTACGAAAATCTGGCATCTCGTTCTCGGCTGCTTTTGCAATATCTGTTTCTTTCTCTCGAAACAGCTGGAGGGGACAGTTGTTGTTGGCCATTAACAATGCATTTTTGCTACAATGCGCCATATGAGCGTATAAAATGGCCCGAAGCAGAAGCTAGTTACTGCCCCATATTCAATTATGCACCATGCGGCACACATGTGTCCCTTGCAGCAGAAACCAACACACACAAACACATAAATAGCAGCATAAATCAATCTACTAAGCGCACCATAAAAGCAAGAAATGACAACACCAGAGATACGAGCACATACGTTATTTTGTAGACCCATTTGAGGTGCTCTTCCTTATCCTCTATCTGTGGCTTTTCATTTCAAGAAATATACGACACAGATGTGTGTAATGGGTAGCTCATTAAAAGCAGGGTATAAATTAATTTTAAAATCATGTCTAGAAGCAAAACAGAAAAGTAGAAGAAACCAGAATGGGCGCAGCAAATCAGTCGGAAGCGCCCGACTATCGCATGTAATAAAAATTTATATTCTTCATATTTTTCACAATTTTTTTTAAAAGCATCCTAACTATAAATAGGTTAGCTTTCTTCTTTCTTGATACATAGGATATATTGTCTTAAATACAAAATAAAATTCTGTACTTGTTTTACAACTTTTCTAAGATATTTTAAAGTCGTACTTAAATAAGAACAAACCTTTCAGCATTTTTCAGATATCATAAGAATTTCAGAAAAGGTATACAAAATTCGTCTTAAACTTAGAAGCTTTACCTTACGGCAAATACTTACCGTTGGATTTAATTTTGTTTACGTTGACCTTTTTCCTGCTGGGGCGACACTGTTATTAGGTATCCATCATAATAAATTACTTGCACTTAGAGGCCGAGGGATAAAGTTTGAAATGCAAACATAAATAAAATTTGCAAATTGTCTGCAAAGCACAAACACTAACTTAAAACCTTGTTTATTATGATATATACTTTTTTTGTTTTTGAATATTCTGTGTTTTGTGACAGTTTTCTTTTATGTCAGGCCAAGCAGATGCCGGAAATTTTCCACACGAATTAGCATACTACACAGAGAAGCCAAGATTGCGAAAGGAAAACCTGTTACTAAGCAAAATTTAATAACTTTTCACAGAACTCTAGAAATGTTGTTGTCTTTTATTTTTTTGCTTGGCTTTGAATTGAAAAGTTTTAATTAAATGCTTATGCTAGTCCTTTGTAGTAATTATAATGCACATTGTTAGTCACGGTCGAATAAATATTGTCCACATTGTTTACGCCTTTCTTGTGCAATGAATTAAAATGAAAAAGTTTTTTAACAAAGCTTTTACATATTTTCTATACTTTTTCTACACTTTTAGTTCAGAAATAATAGATAGATATATCTTAAAAACAATATAATATTTTGTTTGATAATTTTTGTATTGGTTTTATATTAATTTTTTAGCTGTTGGTTTTTATTTTTAAATAAATCACAGAAAATAAATATTTACAAAAGTATGATAAAAAAAAGTTAATTTCTGTAAATATATTGAATCTTTATTTTATTCAAATATTCGTAAACTATTTGAATTATAAATGAAATGTTTATAGTTTAACTTTTGTATTTTAATATTTTTAATTAAATAATTGAATCAATTTTATTTCAATTGAATAACCTTGTGCATACTTTCTTTTAGACTACACTTTGTAATATTTGAAATGTCATTAAACTATTTATTTTGTAATGCATTAAAACGTAATGTGCTTGTCGGAAAAACATGGTAATGTAATTATGTAAATGTTTGTAACTGTATTCACAATTAGTTGAACAGTAGGCAAAGCATTAAATTAAATTAGTTTATAGTCCATTGCGTAAATTTTCGTTAGTTGTATGTGGAGCATGTTTTTGTACGCTGCTGGGTAATTAAATTCCGCCTGGCCACAATTGAAATGTAATTACAGTTTATTTTAATTGCATTTAGCACTTGCCACAAATTGCGCCAAAGTTCAAAGTTAAATTGACAAAAATAAAAAAATATATTCAAATTACAGATGAAATAACAGTTTTGTATTTGCGGTAGATGTTTCAAATATTTGCATGTCTAGACATTTTGTGTGCCAGGATAATTGGAATTGCAGCCAGACTGTTGTCCGGGCGACAGTTCAAAACTTCTAGACAAACACCAAGCACACTCACAGAGCACAATTTTTGAAAAGTATGAGACTGCCACGAACATCTACAAGTTGGCCCACACACTTTTCACTTTTATGTCTAACTTTCGTTTTTATTTCGAGCTTTTTCCGGAGTTGCGTTCAGAGCACGCGCCGCAAGCGAACTGCTTGCCAAATGCTTTGAGCAGCGCCTTTTATAGTGCGGAATCGTTGGAAAATTTGAGGCAATGCGACTGCGCGGATAAACCTCTTTCAATAAACATGAAAGGCATGCCGGCTGCTGCTCTTTTTGCCAGTCTCAATGCGTTTTGTTTACATGAGGACAGCTGAGGCTAAAGGTTGTCTTCAAACTTGGCATTTCCACTAAGTTGATGATGGGTATGTGTGGGTATTACATTGAAGTTTTAATTGAATTGCGGCTGCAAGTTTTTAACTGCATTTCGTACACTGCAAAACGCCGCCCGCCTGCCACAAAAGGTGCGAGAAAACTTTGCCACAAACTTTACAGCTCTCAAGTGTTTGCTTTTTGTTCTTTCACTTTTGATGCGGGCAAGTGTTTCGTTTGTTGTTTTTCTGCTTTTCATTTTTGCGCTTTTCACGTACTTTTATTTTTAGCTATTTTCCAAATGCAGTTGCTAAGTCTTAAGCAAGTGCGAATCACGCATACGCCGCGCTGCATGCGCCCGAATGTAGGCAAACCTTTTGCAGCTGATACCTAAGCATTTGCATGTATTGGTGTATAAAAAGCATGTTAAACACCTGTTGTTATTGTTGTACTATTTGGCTGCTTGTTGTGATTTTGTTGCCCTGAACTTATTCCTGCTTCGTTTGCCTTTTCTCGTTTTCTCTTTGCAATTTTCATGATGCTAAAAGTTTGGATTTTGCCTTGTTTCTCTTTTGCCGTTATTACTTTCCATTGTGTCGCCGCATTGTGTTGTTGTTAAACGTACTTCTGCCGTTTTATAAGCACCCTGCCAGGTGTTTTGATTTATTGCGGTTTGGTTAAGTGCAAGCAGCAACTTCATTTTAATCCCCTTAGTTGGAAATGTTCTGCCAAGTCCCCAGGCTAGAGCACAGAAACACAGCAACACTGAAACAAAAGATGCTGGAGCGGAGATTACTTCTATTTAAAAGTATATTTACCACTCGCAATGCGAAATATGCTCAAAAGTTTTACAAATGAATTTTAAAGCGCATCTAGATGACTTCAGTTTATAATTAATAGCGATTGAAGTGCAGATAAATTTAATTAATGATTGTACTAAGTGAATTTTAAAAGTTTTAAAGATTCTAAAAATTAGTTAACATATTTTAACCATAAAAAAATAAAGATTGTTAAGCTATGCGCATAAATAAATTTACTTTGTGATTTTGATAAAAGAGAAAAGATAAAAAATTTTATGAATTTTTAGGTTGATAGTATAAAAGACAAATATTTTTATAAATCTAGCACTTTATGCTTTGTTCAAATCTAGCACTTTGCAAACTGTACAAAAGTTCGTTTCCACATCATTTGGTAAGTTCATTTTGTTTTTAATCAATAGAGTCAACTGCAAACTCATTAAGCATGCTCTTTATCTGCTGTGTTAACCCACTTAGAACTATTTGAGCGCAGTGCCAATTTCACACCCACAAATTCAGTTACAATTGCAGTCATAGCAACGTCTATAGCCACACTCACAGTTGCATCTACTGGCCATATTGGCAATAGATTCTTTGTGTGGCTGATTCGTTTCCACGCTAATTACAATTACGCTTCTATACCCATGCAAATGGGTATGCTACCCCCAGGGCTGGCATATGAACTACAGAAGGGATGGGTTTTTTTTGGACACTGTACTTAAAAAAAGTACTAAGGGGTCTATTAAGTTAGTGCAAATGTAATTTAGCACCTTTGTGGCCTATGATATTCTCCATCTATGCTGTAAAGTGTATTACGATTAGATAAGAAAGAGCGAAGATATGCAACAGACAATTTTGCATTTATTTCTTTGTCCATCTGTGTGCTTGTGCATGCACATAAACACAAACCAAATGATATCCTGCTGTCAGTTACATCCGACTGCAGCCTTCCTCCGTCTGATCTGCTTCATTCTTACTGCCTTTTTGTTAAGACTTGCAACAAAGCAATCGAGACCCAAAAACATAGCTATGCATATTTTATTGTCTATGTAGTTCGGCGAAAAATGTCTGGCAAATTGCCTACGCCATTTCCCATTACGCTGACCACCCCAGAGTGCTGAGACTGTGCTCGTTTTGTTGCATTTTGGCCGCTGCTTCGTTTTCGCTTTTATACACAATTTTGGATGCTTTTTTTTTGCATTGTGATTTTTACTCTGACCACGATTCGTTTGGCGTTTTGCAAGTGTAACTTAATTTGTTGGCCTGGCGGCGGCAGCGGCCAAAAACCATTTGGAACATGCACAATTTTGACACCACCCAACGCCCAAACAAGTCCAGCCGCCACGCCCCGTACACACAGACACACACAGTGTACGCCCAGTTGGTAGTACATATGGCCTGGTCTGGCGTTTTCATTAGTACTCAATTAATGGACCATGATCTTAATGGGTTTTCAACAACAGACCGAGAGCAGAGCGCAAATCGAAAGCCAAACCGAATCAGCCTAACAAACATGACACCATACGTTCCCCCCAGCCTCTCTTTATCCCTGCCTTCTCTCTCTGGGGGCGCGCCCAGCGAGGCGTGCCGTTTGCTAAGTGCGCCAAATCAGCACAACGCTAATTGGAGGCACAGCAAGATGCCAGGATGGGGCATATATCCTGTGAGTATCGCCAGCAAAAAACTTTATTACTGCCCGAAAATAGCCAAAAACCCATTGAGCTGCCGCACAAATCCCCCCCTCAAGCCCCTTCCCATGACCACACACTGATACCACAAAAAATCCGATGATTTGCGAGGATGTTGTTGCTTTTTTTCGGCTGTCGGTTAGGCTGTGTGCGGTTAGAATTTGCTCCATTATGTGAAGGAAAACCGTCAAAGCTCGCACCGCTGCCCCACTAAACGCTTGAGCCAGTGAAATGATTTGAGCTGAAAGCTGTTGATTGGTTTATGGCTTTGAAGTCTCATTTGGCCAAATATACACCCGATGATTGATATGGGTACATACAATAAAAATGTGCTTAGTTAACCAACAGTTATTCGATGGTATTTATCGAGCATAATATAGGAAAGCTTATACAGCAATACTTGGCTAAAATCGCATGGCCAATTAGTTGTTTCTCAAATAAAATTAATACGACGGGAAAGTATTGTAAATATAATTAATCTTTTTTCCGGAATTTTTAAACCAATGATATATTAAATTTAATGTTTTTCAATCGAATTGCTTATAATTGAAGTATGTCTTTTTTTAAAGTTCCAGCGCGTAATTTCGGCAACTTAAAATCATGTATTTGGGCCTTAAAATTCTCAAAACATTTACTCCAGTTCATGGTTATTTATTTTGCCAGTTACTTCATGGTTTTATGTGTGGAATTTGTGCATTTTTTGGCTGTGTTTTCGGATAGTTAACACGAAAGGCATTTTTTGATAGGACAGCCATCTGTCTGCACGGAATGTCAGCACCGTAACCAAGTAAGTGTTGGATTCCTTCCTTTCTGGTACGCATAGTTAGAGCAATATTCATTCGTCAACATTTGAATGCCTTACTTTACAGGAGACACGACATTTCAGTCAACTAGCTGCCAGCTATTTTTCCCAGTTAATATTTTGAACTACAAACAGCAATAGGTAAAAGTAGTATGAATGAGGTGTTGTAAATGTTTCTGCCCAATTAGCACTCGAAACATTGAAAACTTTAAGCTTATAAGCTGAAAAAAAAACATAAGAAACTAATATGCTGCTGTGAGAATTTAAATATTTATTTTGGCAATTCGTGCACGAAATTTTGAATACATACATCTAAAGGGCATTTTAGCACCAATCCGTATTCGACTCCCAACAGATGTCTGGCCATATTCAATCAGTTTACAAAAAAAAATAACACAAAATGAAAAGCGGAGCGAACTCAACACGTTGTACTTTAGCCCGGGCAAATATCGACAGCAAGTCGCAGGGTATCGGAGGGTGTCGTAGGGTGTCGAAGGGTGTTGTGGGGTGTCGAGTGGCAATGGATAACAAACTGGCGTGTCCTGTGTGTCCTGTATCCCGGTTCTCGTGTCTGGCTGCAAGGCAAACGAGGCTAATATTTCAGCGACTCGAATGGCGTGAAGCAATTGCTTTCCGGTTATTGTGTATATTTACGGGCGTATTTGTTGCCAAGCATCTGGCAGCCGATAAAATACAATTTCAAACATGCATTTGCCATAAGTGAATTGTGCGGGTTTACCTTTTCGCCCGCTGCTTCGTTTTACATTCTGCTTTTGCGTTTCGTTATGCAAATGTTATACGAAATAAATACCCCAAAGAAGCACTTGGCTTACAGATATTTTCTCAATACAATTATCAGACAACATCGAAGATATGCAATATGGGTTTGGATGTAGATATTCAATTTAAACGAGAGTGTAGAAAGTTTTGTAATTGATATGGAAAACTAGAGTACCCACAATTTTAGGGCTTCCGACTTGTAATCGATGCTATGAATTGCATTATGATTTGATAAGAAACAGCAAAGATATGTAGCAGGCAATTCTGCTCCATCTGATCTATTTCGTCCCTACTGCTCTTTATAAGTACTACTTTTAACAAGCACAGCATTTAGCTTGACTTTATCGAATTCCTTTCAATATCGCAGCGTGTCAGCAGATACTGCTATAATGCCTAATTTGGCTAATTTGTATATCAAATATTTTTCGACAATTTTTCTACAATTGCTTCGCCATTCGAAGTGGCACTCGAACATAATTGTGCTGCTTTGACAATTTGCTTTATGCTTTTTTTTCAACATAAAGTTGAACGTCTCTTGAAATTCTGTGGAGCACAAAAGAATGTCAGCATTTTACGCTTTTACGCTTTTATATCTTACTTTGTTTTCATTTTTTTTTTTGTGTCTCACGTTAATGAGATTTATTGTATAACAGATTGTTACAATATTTGGCTCATACTCACATTAGAAGCAGGCAACAAAAACAGCCAGACAAGCAATTTAATTTTTAATTTTCCAAATGAATGCGCTCAAATTAGGCTCATTACTGTATAGATTATCCTGGCGATGTAACTGCCTTTTGGGCTTTTATCTGGATATTCAAGAGTCTGTCTGTCTTTAAAATTGCGTAAATAGTGCTTTATGCTGTTAAATAAGTCAGATATAATACACACAGACTCTCTTTAAGCAGCTGCCCAGATGTGAGCCTAAGTTGTTGAATTTTATCGCTTTTCAAGCCGTTGAACAGTGTTCCTTCATAATGGATATAGACTAGGCAGGAAAAAATGAGAGAAGTAGCGGGAACTACAGAGAGGCAGCTAGGTATCCCCATCCAGTTTCGTAACAGTTCTTCACACTTGACCAACTTTCAATTACCCTACAAATACAACAATATGTGTAACCCCCAGTGGACCATAGAGACTAGAGAGTATAACACTGTACATAGGTATTTCGCTTTCAAATAGTCAGATTTTCATTTATCGATGGTCTAAAATTTAATTTGATCAAGTTACATTTGAAATTTCTTAATGACAATCATTTAAAATTTAATTTAAGCATTTAAAATTTCTTTAAAATATTTGTATTTATGAAAAACCTTTCACTTGTTGTGCATTTTTATTTTGAAATATAGTTTTTAAACCAAAAAATATTAACCTTTTTATTTATTTATTTATTTTTTTTGTTTACAAATTTCGATAATGTTTTGTTTATTAAGGCATTTATTTAAAATTTATTTTTTGTTTCATTTATTTTTTAAAGTTTGCAGTGCATTTACAAGTGCTACCTAGATGTTGTGGCTGTTGTTTTTTAGTGAGCTGAGCTATGCCTGGGTGTACATTATTTGCTGACCATTTAAAGCTAAACAGCTCTGGTGGACCCTCCGGTACTCCCTCGGCTGCACCCCGTTACGGTTGTGCTCGGTCCAGTAAGCTATTGGGCAGTTTTAGTTGCTGACGTTGCTCTGCGTAAAATGGCATAACAAATGATGTTTAATGCTGTGGCTGATGAAGCTGAAAAGGCCCCAAAAACAGCATTCCATGTGGCCAAACATGCGTGTGTAAATGGAATGCTGCCCCCTACGGCTCCCCTCCTCTCCCTCTTCCTACGAACAATCTTTAGGTGGAACCTTGTGGCAAGAACACGCTGCTCATTTGGCTTGATAATTTATTTTCGCATATTAATTTTGGCTGACTTGTGCAAGAGAGGGACGAGATAAACAACAAAAGAGGGAGCAGAGGGGCAGAGGCAAATGAGAATTGTGTGATAAATGAGCGGCGCTTAAATGCTTCAAGGATACCAGGATACCAAGTGCTCCTGGCCACAGTCAGACAATTATTATCCTGCAACATATTTAGCTTTGCCGTATTTTAAGATGTACACATAAATATGATATATGCGATATATATACACTATACTACATAGTATATACTGCAGATATATGTCGTACATTGGTTTTAATTGCTTTTGCCGCTTTAAGGCATTTCCTTTGCGGATTTGGCGGCATTATGCAGATGGAATTGTCATGTGGGTGTCACTTGACGAAAGTGTTGAATTTATCAGGCTTAGTGCTCCGACAACAGCACATAATTAATGGGCTCTCAAATGGCGCTAATGGCCAACAGAGCCAGCACTTTAATGTAGTCAGAAAAGCAACTCACTTAAGTACTTATAAGCCATGTAACTGCAGACGCTTTCAAAACTATCGAATTACCAATAAAGGAAATCAATGAATGGCCCGCTTTCCATTTAACTTTTTACATTCTCTGTGCTTGGCTTGGGATTTTCTTTGATTGCTGCAACTTGTGGGTTTGTTGATGCATAACAACATTGCCCCACCGATAGAATTTCAAATTGTATTTTTTCCCTTCAGATTGGCCTTTGTCAATGGTCATCAATTTTGCAGACAAGTTAAGGGAGAGAGGGTGAAAGATAGCATTTTGCTTTTGTGCCCCGGTGCTGCTTTTGTAATGCGAACTAGCCAATTATATTGTGCAAAGGGCATGAATAATACGTGTACTACGGCGCATATCATTAGAGGTGGGAGTGGGAGTTTTGGGGTCGGATATGACGATGAGGAAATGTAAGGTGCTTGTAAGCAGCGCAAGTGCTTTAAATGATACTTGCACTAAGTACAAGCAGCTGCTGTTGCTTCAACAGCAACATCATCATCATCATCATCGCCATCAGCAACATCATCATTATTATTATTAAATTTCCAAGCTGCTTGTCCCCGGCACACATTTCCAAGTGTTTTGTTTATGTGCCACACCCACACATTGCCTTCAACACTCTCACATGCCAAGAGACTCGTGTTACAGCCATCGTTTGCATAATAATTTAACTCATTACATTTACTTAGTACTTGCCTGCTGTCTGTCCTCTCTCGTCTGCCGTCTTCTGCCCCTGCGCCCTGTTGCACAAACTAAATAAGCATAAGACACATTCATTTGCCTGCTGCTTCACTTCAAAAGGATTTATGCTTGACATGCGGCAATTCTAAAGCTGCACTATGAGGTCAAGATGTGGCAACACACCTCAACACCTCTCGGGTTGTATATACATATACATACCTACCATATAGCTGCTTTAATTTGCATACACCAAATTATCATATCATCTGACAATGCGTTCATACTGTTAAGGATGTGGGTCTAGAGAAAATAGCAAATAATATTATTATTTAATATAAGCAATACACTTGTTAAGCTTTTCGCTTCAGCAGCTTTACATCCTTTTCTCTTTTTTTTGTTAAATACTCAATTCTCCATTCAAAATTCAACACATAAACTTATAAACTTGCTTTGAGCAGCGAGTGCAAATGGCGCATAAAGGTCGCACACATCACGCATACGCCACGTTTGCCGCACGTTCTTAGGCGTCACTGTCATTTTAATTGTTTTCATTACACTTTGTGCTTTGCTCACCTGTTAACTGCTCGAAATCAATGGAGTGCCGCAAATGATTCGTTCACTGTCAAGCGACATGTGGAGCTTATGACACTTGGGCTGAGGTTGAGATCTTTAAAGTGCAATTTGCATGTGCCTGCCTCCTATTGAGTGAGGCCGTGCCCCACTGTGCGCACTTTGGCTGCATGAACTTTTGCGGCTCCTAACGAGCCACATAAAATGTGCCACTCGGTGGTATTTGCCAGCCAAGTTCAAAGTGTTGCAGCAAAAGTTTTGTTGGCCTTGTTGTCGTTGTTGTCGCTCTTTGCCATTGTTGCTGTTGCTCGGTTCGCCAGTTGCTCTTCACTTAGCTCTGTGGGGAATTTGGCAAATATGCAAGAGTTTTTATTTTTATTGCTATATTGAGAGTTTTTGCTCTTGTATTTAGTTTCTTTAGCTGATAAATAATGCGTTGCGTTTCACAAATAAATCATAATACTCAATGGATAAATATAAATACAATTATGTGCGCCTAACTAAAGTTTGGTAAGTTTATAACAAGCTGCGGGCATTTCTCCATATAGTATTCAAAATAGTAAGGAGGCAGCATATCGGTAGGGCTACAGTCGGACGGATCCGATAGTTACACCTTGCATGCGGAGTCAATATATGTTTGTAGGAGCTGCAATCCCGCCTAAACTCTCCCTCGCCCTCCATTTTAACTATTGTCCCGAACTGTACTCAATTGAACACACACACACACCCAAAAACCGCCGAACACACACACACGCAATGGGTAGCTGCTTGCGCTTGCTTAGAGAGCGCTGCATATGAGCGTCTGTGTCGCTGTATTGGTGAGTGCATTTCTGATCAAGAGACAGCGACAGCGCAGCCTGCAAGCACTATAAATACTGCTGCTGCAGTGCTGCTAATTACAGTGCAGCCTCTGCAGTCTTTCGGTTAAGACGTGTGGTGGGTGCTTAAGTGGCAACACTTGCTGGCCCAACTCTCGCTGGCTCAACTCTCGCTGGCTCAACTCTCGTTGGCCCAACTTTCGCTGGCACAACTCTCGCTGGCCAAACACCCGCTGGCCAAACTCCCACTCGCCCAACTCTCGCTGCCCCAACTCTCGCCGGCTCAACTCTCGCTGGCCCAACTTTCTCTGGCTCAACTCTCGCTGGCTCAACTCTCGCTGGCTCAACTCTCGCTGGCCCAACTCTCGCTGGCTCAACTCTCGCTGGCTCAACTCTCGCTGGCTCAACTCTCGCTGGCTCAACTCTCGCTGGCTCAACTCTCGCTGGCCCAACTCCCGCTGGCTCAACTCTCACTGGCCCAACTCTCGCTGGTTAGCGGAAAATAGACACTCTAGCTGTTAGAGTTTGCGAGCTCTTGGCGTTCATACGGATAGGCAGACGGACAAACTATATCGATACTTTGTGCGTTCTACTACGCCTCATTCTGAGTGTTACACACATTTCCCATTCACACAAACTTTAGAGACATTTTTTTGGAGTTTTTTAAAGTACAGGCTCTAAATACTTATATCCTTAACCCGCACAACTGGTCATATGCTTTAACTCACAGGTCTGTCTGCTTACTAAAGAGCTTTGCTTCTCAGCTGCTCTGTCAGCAGAAAATCCACTCAATAACATTGCTTGTCCAGGCCATAATCACTCTTTATCCGGCTCGAAATATAAATGTATCCTATATACGTATATGTGTGTAGCTGAGCTTATTTAATAAATAGCTGTCTTCATCTGCAGTTCGGCTTGAACTTTAGTTTGTCTTGTGTCCTATGGAGCTAAGCTGTTTGAGGAATGCATTTGCCGCTGTTCAGTTGGACTTCACTCTATTTTTATGCACTTTCCTTTTGCTGGTTTGCTCTTCTGCTTTACAAGTGGGCGCTTTTACGTCTTTTTGCTCGCTCTTTAATCTCTGCTCATTGCGAAATCCCGCAGCCCGCAGCCCATCTCCCCTAGCCCCCATGGCCGTTCCATTTCCTTTTGGCTTTCCTTTAGCTGCAGCAACGCTTTCGTCTTGATGCAACAGCAATTCACTTAACTTACTCAAGTCGTTGTCGGCATAACTTCCGCTCCTCAAAAAGCAAAAGAAAATAAAAATGCCAAAGAATAAAAAAAAATCCCCGAGCATAGAACTTAAATCCTAGCCGGTTTAGTTATCCCACATGCTGAGCCATACGCTTACTGTTCTAATGCCAATCCCCGCACATTTTACACAATTCTATCTGCTATATGTAAACATTTTGTGATGCTCCAGTACAGGCATTTGTACGCTTTATTTACCCCAAGGAAGAAGAAGAAGCGTGTCAATTGTGGCTCAAGGAGCAAGCTGAAATCGCATGAATGTGCAAAAATATTTACAGTTGAAACTGCAAAAGCGAATGAAGCTGCAAATCTGTGCCAATGATGTCTGAAAATGTCTCGGCAAGTTGCAATCCAAAGATTGTCTAAACCGCTTGAAACTGTCTCAACGGTTTCAAGCATGCTTAAGAATATATTCTTTATGCTTGTAATGTGTGCAGTTTACTTTAAAAATGTTACAATTTCTTAACAGAAATAATCATCAAATTTCAACAGCCGATAAACAGTTTAGTTTTACCTTTTGTAAACGCTGCTAATTGTTAAAGCATATTGTGGCTTTTGTAATTTTTGTCAGATCTTTAGTGAAATTGATTGAAGTGGCTCAGCCACAGAGTTGACCCATTAACAAGTTCTTAACCAAGTGCTAATTGAACTGGTTTTCAATGCTCTGAAAGCGCAAGCCAAGGAAAGTGACTGCATTCGTCAGAGGTGTGAGAATTCGTATTGCTCAGTTCTAGCTTAGATCTGCAAGTGAAAAGAGGCTGACAAAATGTACGCCAGCATTACGGTCTACTGCTTGACTATAATAATTCTAACAGCGCCCAGTTTAAGTGAAGATGATCATCTGAAACGCATGAGCAGATCTCTGCTGTTCCCAGCCACCGCACCTACACGTGTGCAGTTCATTGGCGGCATTGGCATACCCGTGGAGGATCTGCATTTTGAATCAGTAACCTCCGGATACGTGCTGAAGACGGAGTACTTTCTGCCCACCGAGGCACACGAGATCACCAGAGTCTACTTGAAGCCACAACCAATTAACAGACAAGCCTCTGAAAGCCACTTTGGAGCCAGATATCGTTGGATTGTCTATCGTGGCATCGAAATGGTGCTGCAGAACATGGCACTTCCCGGACGTAGTTGTCTCTTGAGAGTGATCTGCGAGCATGCTCACCTGCCTTTAAGCCATGAGAGTGGATTGCTGGCTGAACTGCTACACATCATTTTGACACCATCCAGCTCCACTGATCATTATGCTCTGCACACGGATAGGGAGTATCTAACAGCGGAACGCTTTGGCAAACGCGGAGGCAGCTGTGAGGCGGCCTATGCTCCGAATTGTCCCAGTTCTCCCATAGACTTGGTAACGCTATTGATGTAAGGGTTCAAAAACAAAGATTTGTGATAAATTTAAAATAAAGTCGAGGCTTTTTACTCCGAAAAAATTAAGTGGTGCTTACTTAATCGAAATTAATATGGTTTCTAACGAAGCTAAACCCAACCCAACTCGCGGCTCAAGTCAATAAAATTAATATTTATCTACATACTGTCACTACAGAATTTAATTTCTCAATTGGTCTAAAATCCAAAATACATTTTTTTTTAAGTTTATGCATTTTGCATAATTTATATATATTTTCCCATATCAAATATTAATTTTAATATTTATTTGCTATTATTTAACTTCAATTAAATTCTGTGTTTATCCTCAAATCCAAACAGTTAATGCTTACAAATATTTAGCATACATTTTAACACCCATAAAGCTACTAGAAATTAACTTTTTGGCCTGGAATTCAACCATCATCAAATTGACAACAATGTCAACTGCATATTGCACTTCTGCATTTGCATTTTATTGGTATCGTTGTGTTGGTGTTGTTTTGCAGGGAAATCACGTAGAGTAAAGGTGTGATAATTACAAAGTTGATAAACATTTTAATTAGTTTTCGCACTCGCTGCCTGATCCGCATGCCAAATCATGGCATCAATTGTAATTACGCACACGCTGCGTATGCGTAATATGTGTGCGTAATTGTGTGTAGGCGTGCGTGTGTGTGTAGAACAGTTAATCATGCAGCTGTTGTAGCATAACATAATATACTTAAATTTAAATGACAAATACAATTTATATGAATTATGTGCCAGCCACACGCCTACTCGTAATACAAATTTATTCGTCTCCCACACCCATTAGTTTCCGTACATCCTGCGCACGTACCATGACGGCAATCCGCATTCGTAAATGGGCTTAAATACTTTGGTCCAGAACTCACAGATCCGTAAAATAATTACACACATTGAATAAAACGCGACATGAAACAGAAACACAAACCTTCTGTCCCGCTCTGCGTGTATGTCAATGTCTCGAGCTTGCTTTTGTTATGCCGAGTGCTGCTTTTGGCATTTCAATGCCGTTGCCCAAATGAGTTTAATATTAATTAGTTGGCTGACAAGGAACGCATAAAGCAAACCAATCGACACAATCCCTTCCGCCAGAGAACGCACCATATAACGCATACGCCATGTTGACCATGCCCCAAGCCTTGTTCCACAGTAAATTAAAGCAAAATAAACGCTTGAGCCAAGGGTAAACACTTCTCGCACCACACACATGAATGTAGTTTATTTTTAATGCCCTTAAAACATTTGGCAAACACAACTTTTTCCGGCCTTTGCAACAAAATAATAACAATGTAATAATTGAAATCAACTTTTGCCAGATAGAAAAGTTACACAGCCTGCACAAGATACACGTACCATATGCCATGGCATAAACTTTCACTTTTGGCCAGCTGTGGCCATTTGTCTTTAATTTAGACCTAACCCGAGGCCACTCTAAACAAGCCCATCAACATATGTTTGCTTATGTTTTCTAAATAATTCCCATCCAAATTTGCATACATGCTTGAATTTATGCGCTTTGTCTTACCAGCAAAAGTTGGCTTTTGTGTGAGAAGCAGTTAGCATAGTTGGATTAGTTTGTAATCAAATTAGTTAAGCACAAGTGGATACAACAAAGAGTTGAAATACATTTAACAAATTTAAAACAGTGGGGACGAGACAGATCAGTCGGTAGTAATCTACAGGAGAAGACCCTGTACTTTTAAACAGCAAATTACAAATCGGTAGCTTTGAAATTATAGCTGCAGGGGGTAGGTATCAAAAATCTAAAACAAACTTGATTAATGTACATCTTAGGAGAACCTACATACCAAAAATGGTATCTCTAGCTCTTACAGTTTGCGAGATCTGGGTGTTCAAACGTACGGACGGACAGAAATATATCGACTCAACTCATCGTTCTGATCAAGAATATTTAAACTTTATGAGATCCGTCACTAACTAAATAGACCCTTATGTAATTTTTAGAGTATGTTAACCAACTAAATTGTTCTGAATTTAAACCGATTATATGCTTTGAGAAACTCTGCAGTCTATATTGTTGAACTGACAAGCGTGACATTTCCCTGCAGCATCATCAAGACAAGCTGACCTTACGCTGGCTGACTAAAGTGCAAATCCTTGAACACAGAAACAAATTTTTGTTAGACAGACAGACAGACAGACAGACAGTCAGAGCAACAACTCAGGTCGGTCGTTTGGAGGCTGTCAAAGATTTGCAATTTTGTAGTGTGAAATTTATGGGCAGACGTTACGATAAACGTTGTGTCATTGATTAACGAGTCGTTGTCGGACAGCCAAGTCCCTCGTTCAGGTTCAGCTTGAGCTACTGTTGGCATTCGGAAAACATTTTGAGTTGAAATGATTACGCCCGAAAACTTAACAGATAAAACCCTAAAAACGGAAGCGCACATAAATCAGCAAGTAAATGTGACTTCCTGTTGGACTGAAAGGGAAAAGAGTTTGTGGCGCAACAGGATGGCCGTGCTCTGTGGCCATGGAATACGAATGGAAATGAAAGGTAAAGTCGAAAGTCCAGCTGCAGACCCTACGGTTGAGAAGTTCTTTTCACTGTGAAAAGGAGGCTTGAACTCTGTCTAAGTAGAGAGTCAGAGCACCAACAACGAGCTCTGTGCACTTAGATTGGCAACATTTGATGGCAAAAGTTACGCTCGCATTTATCTTTGCTGCACTTGTGTCACTTGTGAGTTTCTTGAACCACAGCCAAGCGACTACAACTGCAGATAAGCACACCGAAACAGATGAAGGAGCTGAAGGCTGAAGTGTGCCAAATACAATAATACAGCACGTACTCCAACAACACCCGACAGTCAATATTATTAAATTCTTGCGGAATATTGGCTTTAAAGTTGACACTGACAAATGAACCGAAACGTGAAATACAAAATACTTAGCACCCGAACCGCATTCAATAAACAATTGTTGGCCTCCGTAATGCTCATTGTTGCTTAATTGTTGTAAATGAAGGGCTCGGCAGGCGGTTCACAATACCAGGTTAAATGCCGGGTAAATGCTCAATCATTAACCGAAAGAAGCCTCACTTGACTTTTATTGATTGCAGCATCAATTAACTTGTTGGGCCTGCCTTTTCCAACAGCTCTGCACTCTGGCAAGAGAAGCATAAAAGACGTTTAAACGTATTTATCGATTGCTCGAAACACTGACGATTCAATTTGCTGAAATTAATCGCTTGCCAGTTAAACGCTCGAAATTTAATGTTTTCATTCGCTTTTGAGCAACGTTTTTACATGGATTATTTAATTAAAAATTAATTTTAATGAAAAAACAAATTAAAAATCCGAGAATTTTTTAATACAGATATTTAAAATTCGTTTAAATTTGGTCTGCAATTTTTAGCTTATAAATTTAATTTCTTTTTAGCCATTTCTATTATGTAGACCTTGCAAAGTATCGATATGTTTTTTAACAATATTTTTTTATTTCACTTCGTTGACATTTTAAAGTTTTAATTGGTTGCGAACTATTATTTGCAATATATTTTTCATTTCTATGGTATAAAAGCACAAAATAAACATGTAAATTGTTTAAAAACCACTTGAATATTTGCAGCTTATTTTTAAACAGTATTTCCGTTGGCTTGTAGCCGAGGCAAACTAAGCTACAAAACCATCAAAAACTTTCGAACCGCAGAGTCAACTACATATATTTTGGCTGTGCTCCCAACCTGCCTGAAACCTGGGCTGAAAATGTGTGTGTTTGTGCGTACCTGGCAACCGCATCATCAATTTCCGCAGCCGCAATTGAAACTTGTCGTAGTCGTTGTTAAAATTTTCTTCAGCTCTGGCGCAATTTGCATGCATGACAAGGTAATTCCCAGCCCACGGGATCCCAACGAGCGAAAACAGCTTCTGTCCCTACCTCCGACTCCAACTCCGACTCCGACTCTTCCACTGGGCTGGTAATTGTGTTGCATTGATGTAATGACAAAATGTTACAACTCGAATTCGCTGCGTTTGCCATTTACGCGGTGCGCTGACAAATTGGCTGTTGCTTGCCGCAGTTGTTGTTGTTGTTGTTGTTGTTGTATACTGCCGGATGGGGCGTGTCTGGAAAAGTGGGCGCTCAACAGTTTATGTTTATGTTGATGTGGATGTTGATGTTGATGTCCTATGCTCTATCTACCACTCACTCGGCTCCACGAGAATTTGCTCATTTGAATTTGCCTTTTGTGAGCTTTGATTTATGTGGCGTAAAATAATTTACAATCTAGAATTTGACAGCGTGGCAACTCTGTCAAGACGCATGCCTGGGGATTGTCAACTGTACTTAAATTATGCATATGCTATGCAGATTTGCTCTAATCACTCCCAAACTTGGCTCAACCAAATTGCCCAGTTTATATGAGACAGCTTTATAACTAAGCAGCGGAAATGCACAATTCTCTTAAAGTGCTTTCAACATTTAACAAATTTAAGAATTTCAATGGAAATTGTTCAACATTTTAACAAATTTAAGAATTTCAATTGAAATTGTTCAACATTTGTAAAGGCAATTTGCATTTTTTCAACACTCATTACAATTATGTTGCGACATTACGTGCAGGCAACATGTCGTATGAGCAATATTAATTATTCAATAAATAGAATGAATGCCATGGAGCATAACGAAACAGAGACTGTCAGAGATTGAAATAGAAACCTCCGGCTAGAGACAAAAGATATGCCTTCTCAACAAGCTATCTTTCTTTGTAAATATATTTATATATATATTTAACTCCATTGCAGTTGCCGCTGAGTTGAATTTAAAGTTGAATTCTAGAGACAAACACGCGGATGTGGCAATAAACGTGCAATTTTCGCAAAATTACAAAAATGTGAGCAAACATTTTATTTGCGCTTTTAACTTTGTTGCCGGAGTTCTGTCGAATTGCCGTAGAGCTGGCCCGGGCTTTGGCTGTGTCGTGCCTTGTGCATAAATCTTTTGGCAATTCTAACAGCCAGCTGCCTTCATATCTGTTTTTTCTCTATTTTTTTTTTATTTTTATTTTTATTCTTGTTTTATTTTCATTTCATTTTGCCTGCTTTCTTTTACGTATTTCTTTTGCGTGTTGCAGTGACAAGAATTTGAATAATTCGCCAAATGTGCCAAGTTGAAATGTTAAAATTCCCAACGACTTTTGCCGACGCGACGCCTCGGATGTTGGCAAGCGAGCACCCTGTCTGTCTGTCCCGCTGTCCCGTTGTCCCGCTGTCTGTCCCGCTGCCTGTCTGTCTGTTTCCGGTTTTACTTGGCAAAACTGAAGTCACGACTGCCAAATGATTGCAAATGAATGGCAACGAATGGTACCCGCAGGACCAAGACAACTCTCTACAGTCGCATCCTGTCGGGAGCAAAAACGAAAAAGTTCACCAAGTTTTGTTCCCCATGCTTAGCTTAATGCATCGTTAAATTTATAGACGTGCGACAAAAAAATTATTTAACGCAATTTCGGTAATGTGTCGGCAGCCATAAACACGGTCTAAAAACAAATGCACAAAACAAAGTAAAACAACAACAACAGCGGAAAGTTTTTATGGGCCAACTCATTAAGGTTAAAGACGCACGCCATGAGGCCAAGAGCACTGACTGCCATTTAACCCATTAATTTTATAGAATACATACATATGTATATATATTTTGTAACTTTTAATTTTTCGCGTCAACTCAAGCTGATGACATGTAATCGAAAGAATCAGAGTCGAACGTAACTGACTTTAGAAGACTTCCTGTTTGATTTTTGTTATTTTCGGCAGTAAAATTATTACAATAAAATAATTTATTTTATAGACAAAATTCTTGTTAGTTCCTTTTAAGACCCTGTAGTTTCAAAAGTACAAAAGGGCCTACTAAATTAGTGTAAATCAAATTAGTGTGTGTAGCATATATTTTTTTGCCCCCTTTTTCCGCTGAGCGAAAAGAACAGAGTCTGTCGGTAACATCCGATTGATCTGCTTCGTTTTCACTGTTTTTTTTTAATGTGCCAAAGTACAGTGCCTGTAAAAAATACTGTTGCTAGCTGCTCTCATTTGCCTTTCTTTTTATCGCCTGCGTCTTTTGATGGCTGGAGAATTTTTCAATAAGCGAAACCATGCACAAATATGTCATAGTCTTGGCTGCCGTTGGAGCTGCGCCTTTTGCTGCTGGCGCTGCTCCCTATTGAGGAGACAAATTAATAAGCAACAACAGCCCCTCCGACAACAACTACAACTACAACTAAAACAATCAACTTGGCTGTTGCTTCTACTGTTGTCGACGCCCTGAGGCGTGACTGTTGCGTGACTTTCAACGCAACTTCATGCTCGCAATCGCTTGCTGCATGCCTTGGAATTTTTAAAATGTAGAAGCATTCTATGCGTAGCATACTTTCCAGGGCACAACTATTCAGCACATGAAAGAGAACTCCCCTGGCAGCCAAGGGGAGGGCGGAGTTCAGAGGAGAAAAGCGCAATGAAGGCAGGAAGGAAGCATGAATCGAGCGCATAGCTGCGTATAAGCAATTAGTAGTGTAGTAAGTATAGAGATGCTACGAATGGATAGACGGATGGATGGTTGGATGGTTGGATGGATAGATGGGTGAATGACAACAACAATGCATTGCCTGCAGCAGAAGCTAAGGTAATCGTTAAGAGCAATGGTATCTGGAGCATATTATGTTATTGGAAACGCACAAATTGCTAACAAGCCATAAAAGGTACACAATCTTTAAAACCAACTATGCTTAAACTGTGAATAGCTCTTTAAATATGGCAATTAACTATCAAATCTAGCTACTTAAATTTGTATATTGTCATATAGTAAAATATATGTTTTTTAAAGCTTTTCAAAACTAACCTAAGCTTAAAAGAGCATCATTGAGTTGCCAGCTTTTCTAACACATGCTAAACCTAAATTGATTTCCACATAACATGCTTTGAAACGGCATAAACGTGGCTAACTTTACCTTTTACACAACCATATTCAACTTGTTATAAAAAGCCCACACACACAGCACAAAATCAATTTCCAGGCACAAATATTTGGTACATAATAAGGCCCCAAAATGGTCTAATTATGCGTGGTCATATGCGGGTCAGTTCCTGTGCACAATTCAAATGGGAAACTTTATTTCTGACCCATAAACTGACCCGACCCTTAAAAAAAAAACATCATCAAAAAAGTCCACACACGTGTGCAAGTATATTCAGTTAATGGCTCTGAGTGTGAGTGTGAGTAAGTAGAGTGTATGTAAATAAGGGAAAAGTAAAACACAAGCAGAGACACGACAAGCTAATCGACAATTGAGTTTTTTTATCTTATTTTTTGTCTGTTTGTTTTTTTGCTCTCATGCATATGTAAATTTTGTGCCAATTTTTTAGTTGGCACTTATTGAACTAAGCCCCGACACTGACAGAGTTAAGTCGTATCAACTGCAGCACACCTAGAATTTATCAGCAGAGCTATGAGCAAGAAACAAGTGCAGCTCATAAAAACCATTTTGGACGAAGCTGAGCAGTCGAACGACTGTAAAATACCCTGCACAGTAATGATTCTATGCCAGACGCCGAGAGAGATAGAGCATTTTGTTTAGCTGGATTTTGTTGCCAATATTGGTCAATTGGGGGATTATCTGAGATTTCTGAAAACATTGGTAATATTAAAATTGCCGTCGATAGTTTTGCAGCTTTAAATCATGATATACACCTACCTATATTCCTAAAATGGCTGATCGGCTAAATCGACTCAGCTCGTCGTCCTGATCAAGAATATATATACTTTAAGAAGTCTACCATGCCTCATTCTGCCTGTTAGATACATTTGCACAAAGAACTATGTTTTTACCCATTTCATGGGTACAGGGTATAATAAAAATCAAAATAAACAAATGAAATTCAATATAAAATTTATATAAAATCTATAGATACTCTTTAGAGACTATATACTTATGATTTGAAAATGTTTCCATATATAAAAAATATTTTTTATGTTATCAAATTGTAGATTGAAATTTCACAAGTTCAAAATAATTGCAATATAATTTCTTTTTAATTAATTTCAAAGAGTATTATTTAGTGCTGAAATAGGAGACCCACAAAGCGGCAGGCAGCACTAAAAACTCGAGTAACCAGTTTTAAAAGGCTTAATCCACAGAGGCAGGAAAAGGTTTTCAGAAATGGAAACAGACAGACAGACGGACAAACATACAGCTGAGTCCACGTGCAGCATTTGAGGTAGAACGAATGGCATGAGTATTGCCCCAACTGGGGAAAAAGAACCGACGAGGCCCTGGGACTTGGCCATGCCGTGTTTAATTGAGTTTGAAATAGGTGCCAGTTTGCTGGCCTCACTCTCTTCCTGTCCCTGTCCCTGTCCCTGTCTCTATTGCTGTCTCTGTCGCTGTTGTGCGGGATACGACGACGCATGAAATTGGCTTAGTTTTAAGTGCTGCTGATGTGTGTCTGTCCGTGTATATCTCAGATTGTATACATATATGTAATTGCATTTGTGCTGGTGTTTGTGAATTTAGCTACGCACATTTTCCGGCCAAAGTTAATTAAGTTTAATGTGCAGGGAACTTTGTCAAGCGCCAAATTTTTGACCGTGTTCCAAATTAATTTGATTTTAATTATAATTCTGCCAACATTCTGGGCGAAACTTTTTGCATCCACTGACAGCAAAACAATTGAATATGAAATTGATATTGAAACAAACGTATAAATTGAAATTCTTATCGTTTTGCGATATGCCAATTGATGTGAACAAAAAAATCCTTTTTGGCAAATTCATTTATTTCAATTGTTGTTGCAGCTTTGGCAGTGCAAAGCGGAAGAAATAAAAATTTCAAAAAAAAAAAAAAATTAAAATAGCGTAGTCAACTACGTACGGCGTAATAAGCAGTTTTTATGCAGCGCACATTGTGCGACCGGCGTTTTTATTGTTTCCGGCCGCATTGCAAATCGTCAGAAGCTTTGGCTTGGATGACAGTGGGATTAAGAGTATTTATTCAAGAAATTTAATAAAAGAAGTTCGAATTATAAAAATAATTTTAAATAAAAGTCGAATTTTTTAAAATCAAATCTAAATAAATTAGAAATTAAATTAGAAGGTTTCAGTCGGACGTAAACGACATAATGCATAAAACAGCTTTCCATTCTAAAGCTTCTATTTAAATTTCAAGATATATACTCTACCGTTTTTTCCACTGTACACCGCACACTGACAGTGGGATAAACCCTGTGGAAACGCTGCCATGAATGTTTTGCCGTCAATAGGTGGGCGTTGTTGGCGTGAAATAGGCGTGTCCGGGCATGGATATTTGCGGACTTTCAAATAGCGCAAACTTTTCTCTACATTCGCTTTTATTTTATGGCCCCGCAACCGAATAAAACAAAACAAAACGAAACAAAATGAAACGAAACAATACAAAAAAGTTTTTTTTAACTTTTTCGGATCGTACGCCTTTTGCCGGCTTTGGCATTGTATTCTTGTGTTTGTGTTTAGCATTTGAATGGCATCGTTTCGAGGCCTGTCTCTTGACTTATTTTTATGAGTGTCTGTCGCCCTCTTCCTCCGCTGCAAACAGCTGGCGTTCAAATTACTTACAAAGTACTTATTTGCCTATTTGAAAAGCCATTCCAATAAATGCCAACAAGAACAACTAGGAATTAGCTTAAAGCCGACAATGATTGAGACGGCAAGGGATAGGGATGCATAGCATAAGTTGGGCAGAGTTTGCTCAAGTATTGTAATAAAATGAATACGGAAAGTGCAGCTGAATAAACAACTACCTGATAAGCATAATGTCAGGGAGTGTAATTTCAAATCAAAGTTAGAGTGAGCAAACGCGAGACCAAACACGCGCAGCCCTTTTACACAAAATCTCGTCCATTTTCCATGAGGCCCTTGCCTCCGGCTCGTGCTCCGGATCCGGCACTTGCTCATCCTTTGCTTCCCAATTGAACCACTTAAAAAATGCGGACACAACAATTTGCATAAAATGTTGCAAGCTACCCCGCCCACATTAGTGCGCATTTTCATTTCGCCTACCCGGAACTTCACTTGGCATTTTTATTAAATTTTATTATTATGTTTAGCATAATTTCCTTGCGTTTTTTTATGCCTCAGCCTCACTTCGTTTTAGCTGACTCAAGACAACGTCGCAGAATAACAAAACTTTGCCTAAGGTCTATGTTTTGATGCTCACAGCAAAGTCCCTACTCTTAGTCAACATATATCTGCCCACCTAATTTATTTATATAATATTAACTAAATGCGGGGATATTTGAACTGTAGCAAAATCTTTATATCGAATTTAAATTATGATAAAACGGAAGTCGAAATCAAAAAGATCAATTTAATAAAAAATCAAGAAACCTTGAAATCATGATAAAGAAATTATTTTTGTTTGCCCCAAACTTGCCCAGCGGCGCAGAAGTGGATTACGACTTCATTACCTTGACAACCGTATGGTCATAGTTGATTACTTTCTAAGTTACATTGTAAGACATGACTACTTTATAGACAAGAATCTAAAAAATGTAATCTACATTACAATTACGTTTTGTGTATTGCAGAACATCAGTGGCTTTAGATATTTTGGGTTCAATTAGGTTAAATAAAATTTTAAGAACGCGCCTAAATAAAGTATTTAGTTTTTTTATTAAGAATTCTTCTGGCTCATTGAACTTTCAACGCCGGAAATGCTTGATTTAAGTATGAAAGATCAAAATTTGTTTCTTGTGATTTCTGCATTGTTTTAAGTTTGCTACTAGCTTAAAGCTAGTTAAGTTCAACAATTGAGTTTGATGTTGGCATGGAGCCTAAGCTGAAGAGCGCCTGCCATGGATATTTGGCAAACAGAACTTGAGATATGTTCAGCTCAACGATGATGTCAATGTGGCAGAAATGTAACTTACACTTGGCACTCATTTAAGCCCGAATGCCGAAGTAGACTGGGCGTTTGTCCTTTGTAAGCCAGACAAGCACAAGTGCTGTGATAAGCTGAAATCGAATTAAAGTTGACGTCTAACACAGAGAGCTCATGCCATAAATAACGTGTTGTTTTGTTAAAAATGAACTAGACTTGTCATCGATACAAAGGCAACGGCACCCCAGAGAAAAGTCTGCGAACTAGAGAACGCTCTGAATGCGACAATTAATTTTAGTGAATTATGACCGCAGAGTGCAAAATGTGCGCTAATGTGATGTCCGAACACGAACAGATGTCAACCGACACTAGGACTGGACTCTGTCTGGATGCTTTTATGTAATGTCCGAAATGCGGTTAGAAAGTTGTTGGCTAACAGCCTTGTTCGGTTTTAGCCTTTTGGCCTAATGCAGTATAAATGCAGCCCGCAGCTCATGGGGGGAAAAGCGAATTGAACTAAGCCAGCGCTTTAGGCAGGGGAAACTGTAAAGGAAACTCCCCAAAGTGTCATTTTCCAAATATGAATGTGACAATTTTTGCGGCATATACGTGATATTTTTGCATGCAAATGGCGAGGCTTTAAAACACACACACACACAGCCGCAGTTAGGCATAGCTAAGGCCACACAAATACAGTTGCATAACAGATACGAATAACGGTGCCAACTGTCGCCACATTCGCTGTGACATTGCCCATTATTTATGGGCAAACAATTGAGGCAACCCTGGGTTCAAACTATTGTTCAATGCACGTGCAACAAGAGCGAAAAAAAAAACAAAAAATAAGCACAAAAACGTAAAGGGTAGTGCAGGGAGGGGCGGGGTAAAAATATGCCATGGCGGATGACAAAAAACTCTAACAAAATGGCGGCAAAACAACGCGGAAGTCGCGAGCTCAGCTCGGCTAAAAATGCTCGTAAAGTACAATGAACCGCAAGAGTTGCATTCAATGCCCATACGAGTGTGTGTGTGTGTGTGTGTGTGTGTGTGTGTGTGTGCATGTGTGTGTGTTACTGTGAGTGTATTTGAAGTCGAGTGGATTTGAGCCAAAGAAATGCTCAGGCCACATAAAAAAAGAGCGTTTGGCATTGTTATTGTTTTTGCCTTTTGTAGCATTTCGAATCATTTATTTTGCGGTCCAAACAAAAGCGATAAGTCGGCTGAAATGTGTATGTGCTCAGAAACAGAATACGTAGATATCATAAAACACGTACACATACTTTCAAGCAACACTGTCTGTCGGCTGCTTCAATATGCAGCAGCTGTTGTCTGCATTCAAAAGGCATAATGCTAGCAATGGCTGAACCGGATTTGCTACGCCATTTGGTCTCCGAATAACATGAAATGATCATAATTCACATAAAAGTACATGGTATATATATGAAAACTTTAGTTTAATTCTACAAGATAATCTAACTAACTTTTAATACAAGTCTGATTGTGTAATTTCTTTCCTGCATTACTTGTAATGCAGGAGGTATGCTTGAAGAGCCAGCAAGGAGAGCAGATAAGCGCTGCCCCGGAGCTTATGTATAGAGAGCGGTCGATATGTTCGTTATAGGCGAGCCGGCTACCCGCTGCATTACTTGTAATGCAGGAAGTATGCTTGGAGAGCCAGCAAGGAGAGCGGCTAAGCGCAACCTCGGAGCTTATGCATAGAGAGCGGTCGATGTGTTCTTCATAGGCGAGCCGGCTACCCGCTGCATTGCTTGTAATGCAGGAGGTATGCTTGGAGAGCCAGCAAGGAGAGCAGATAAGCGCTGCCCCGGAGCTTATGCATAGAGAGCGGTCGATGTGTTCGTTATAAGCGAGCCGGCTACCCGCTGCATTACTTGTAATGCAGGAGGTATGCTTGGAGAGCCAGCAAGGAGAGCGGCTAAGCGCTGCCTAGCAGCTTACGCACAGAGCGCAGAGAGCGGTCAATGTGTTCTCTCACCACAGCTGCAGATCAGTGGGTGAGTTTTCTTGGCTCTTTCTCTTTCTTATTCTCGAGAACTGATAAGAGACAGCGGCTGCGCAGCCTGCAAGCACTATAAATACAGCTGCTGCAGTGCTGCTGATCGCAGTGTAGTGTCGGTGGTCAAGTGGGTAGGACGTGTCAAGGGCGCTTGCTTTATTTTTTGTATGGTTTACTATTACTATGTATGTAGTAATTTCTATGATAGTGGCATATTATAATTTCATTACATGTATACAAGTGTATATATTTAATCCCATTCAATATTGCTGCTACGCTTCGTGTGACAGTTTCATAATATTATATGTTGAATATAGGGTACAGGGTATTTTTCAGTCGGGAACGTCCGACTGATCTGCCCCGTCCAAATTTTTATCCTTTCAAAACCCTAAATTTTCATGCCAAAATGTGGTTTTCACTGTAATTATTTATGTTAATAATTTTATTTATATAAAATTTTTGCAAAATTGCTTATTTTTATTTAAATTTTTTTGTCTCATTTTCTTTACACAGTTACCCTTTTATTGTTTATTTAAATTAATCAATATTAATTAAATGAATAAAACAACTGCTGTGCTCTGCCAAATCATTTATCTTCATGTTCTACACATATTAATTGCCTGCTGGTTTTAATTGCAAGAACTATTTCCCTTTGGACAAGCTTAAGCCCGCATTTAACATTGGCAATTTTCATTAGAGATAGTTTTATTGGCAGACGAAAACGTTGGATTATCGTAGCCAAAACTTTTAATTAATTCGTTGTGACACGTGTCGTATACGTGATGCGCTTTGAACATTTGAACACAGCCTTTGCAGCTCCCCGACGATTGTTTTGCTTTTCATTTTATTTTATTTCTCTTCTTTTAGCAGCAGCTGAAACGATTTAAGCTGGCCTTTAAACACAGAGACCACAATGGATCAAGATAATGCATGTTAATTAAATTGTTATGCATTTACATGATTATACGCGTATTGTTTGCAGCTTTATTGATTTACCAATATTTACACAGTATGGTTAAATTAAGTATTTATTGTTTGTTTTTAAATGAAACAGCAGCAATTAAACTTGCAGATTTTACTATTTAAAATAATATGCTATGTTCAACTGCACATTAATCTAATCGGCCTAAGTAGAATTGAGAAAGCAAAAGTTAAAAAAAAAATAAATAAATTTATTTAAACTCCAAACAGCCTGTAAACGATAACCAAATTATGCAATCTACTTAAACTCGACCTGTAGAAGTTGCAGCCATCTAAAAAACGATAGAGAGAGGGAAAGGGAGAGGGGTGCACCGATTCGCCTTATGAACCACATTCAGTTTATAGCACCCGCAGTTGGGAAAAGTTTTTCATTCAATTCACTTAGGTTTGCTTCTTTTGCATTTTGTTGCCGCAACATTTTGCAACTTGCAGAGTTCGAGGTGATTCTCGTCTTCTTTCTTTATTTTTTTTTTTTACCTTGTGGCCTCGATTCTTCTGCTACTTTGCAAAACTTTCGTTCGCAAAACTGCAACTACAACATTGAAAAAAATAACATTTGCCAACTATGTACTTGGCGTGCATCTCACCTGCTGGTAGCTCGTGTAGTGTTGTCAATTTATTCGAGAAAAAAAGCAAAGAAAACAAAAAAAAAATCTTACAAAAATTAAAAAAAAAGAAGGCAGAAAACGGTAAATTTAATCTGAATTATGTGTTTTAATTCAAATGTGTTTTGGGCAAATATTGATCAATACAATGACAGCATGAATGTTGTGTAATGTTAGAAAAGCTGATAAAAAGATGAATTTAAATTGAAAAGAATTTATTTTTTGAATTCCCGCTTTCCACAGTGTCACAAATTTTAGCCAGATTTGGCGAGAAAAAAGCGGATTTGGCAACAGTGAGCTCGTGGCGTAGCTCTTGCGCTGTTGCAGCTAATGGTGTTTATTGCATTTACTCTCCTGCTGGCACTTAAATCGGCATCAGAAGGACAGCACAGCATTCAACTGTGACACTGTTACCCAGGTAGCAAGGTAGAAAGTCACAGAGTTCGAGGCAAATATGCAGCAGTTGCTACGAAACCTGCAGCTCAAGTCAACAACAGCTGGGCAGAGTCGTCGGTGTGGAAGAAAGTGCTAAGTAAATTCACAAGACAAAGTCTTATGAAGGCGAACACAGTTGGTCAGAGGTCCTCTGGCTTCTACACTCGGCAAAATGCGCAGTCATTTCTCCTCCGGGCCACCTACCTACTTACCTGACTGCGACGATTACAGGCGAAATTTGGTTGCAGCAAACTTTGATTAAATCACATGACAAACTCTGCGCCCCGAAATGCTCAGACGCTGACTTTAAGCATCTCAAACTCCAGCATATTCCTGGGGGCTTAGACAGACTCAAGTGGTTTGCCACTGAGCCAATTGTCTGGCAGCGGGGCCAAGTGTAAGGTAAATAAATTCATTAAGCGATTAGTTGCAACTCTGCAGGTGACGTAGTATGCTGTCCTGGGTTGACTGTCCTTTTATGCATGTCCTTTGCATGGATTAAGTGGATTTCATGTCAGCCATTATTCTCTTTGTTTTCTCTATTATTGCAGCCAGAGATAAACGTATTAAAAATGTTTTAAGCAATGCAATTGTGCTCAGATTTAAACAAAGTCATTTCGCATACAGTCCAAAATACCATAAATTAAATAGTTTATTATTGCTACTATAAATCTGCTTGAAATTTAAAGCCTCGTTAGAGTATAGCATTTTAAAAATGAATTTAACTGCTGTCTGCGTTTTGTTAAAGCCAATTATTAAAATAATAAATTTCAAAGAATTTTCTACAACAATTTCTTATTCAACCAAATGCCTTAATGGCCATGAGCATTCATGATTCTAACCTGCAGCATTGTTGATTACAATCTAATGTGTTTATTAGCCATCATTTGTAATCAAAATTCCGTACGGTACAAGGACAAAGTAAACCTCTGGCCTTTGATGAATACCAGTAATTTATCTCAATTAAACGTAGATTACAAATTATGAATATTGATTTATGTTCGCTAATCCCCAACTGTCTGTCTCGTTGTCTGCTTTGCTAATTCATTTGGGGACAAAGGTAGGAGAGTATATGAGCTGTCTAACCCTATTCAGATATTCACTGCGAAACTGTGAGAAGTTTTGAGCTTTGTTTTGGCTTTGTTTTGACTGCAAATTCATTAGCAAAGATTGCTACATCCTTTGCGGAAGTACCCCCAGACGAGTTGAAGTGCTCTAATGGAAGATGTGGGTTGATGACACTTTATACCATAAACTAAGGCAACTGAATGCAGGCCAAATTCCGCCCGGATGCACTTTTTCCTTTTCCAATTATAGAAGGCGAACGTCAAAGTTTTGTGCAATTCGTTTCGCTATAGAGACGCTATTTACAGTCTTGTTTGTTATGGGTGCAAACGTTTCCACTTCAGCTTATTTTCCCGCTGCTTGGAAAAGAAAGAAAACCAACTTTAAATGGAGAAAATGTGAAACGTTTCATAAGAGCATTTTATGATTTAGTTGTGCAATCTAAACTGTGTCCAGGACCCAATTTAATGGCACACAATAAAACCAACAACAGCAGCAACATTTCACCTAATGAGCTTGAGGCCGCAGACAGCAGAAAGAAATTGACACGCCGCAGCGGCGTTTCATTTAATTGTGCAAACTGTGTGGCAGACTGTGGGAGATACTCTGGGGCAAGTCTGGTTGCCCCTAATGAAGCTGGCTGTCAACTCTGCTAATGTCGATAAGGTCATTTGGGGCGTGGCTCGTAAAGAGGCGCCATAAAAACCCAATGCCACCAGGCAGTCAGAATGTGTACAGTGACAAGTCAAGGGGCAAGCGGTTACAGCTCTTATCAGTGCCGTGTTGCAAGTTCAGGATATACAAACTCGTCTACATAAATATGTCCGCCTCCAAAACATATTTCATCAGCTCAAAAAAACACAGAGAGCGATGGCAAGATAGCGTGTGTCGTAACCAAACTAGAAGTAGCCAAAGAACTTTTTGGAGCACTCACCCAGGGCATTGTTGACTTTTGTCTGTACAGGAGCACAGAGTAGGGGTCCAGAGTTGGGGAATTAATGTGCGTCTCTGTTCGGGAGTAGCTTGTGGGGTTAATGTGGTTGCTCATTAGCAAAATAATTGCCAACTAATTGGCTTGAGAGGCTGCGCAGCGTTTGTCTTGTTGCCTGGGCAACGGGATTAGTCTCGCGTCTGATTAAAACGCCTGAAATCATAGATGAAATTTTGTATCAGAGATTTTCCCCCAAAATCAGGGATTAAAAATCTCGCGCGCTCTGGCGCGCTCGACCTGACAGTCGGGCAAGCCCGACTGTCTTATACCCTGTACTACAGCTCGCGCTGCGCGCTCGCCCGTTCAGTATATAATAAAATTCTTTAAATATAATTTAATCTATCTTGATTAAAACGATCTGACGAGGTGGCAACGCTACCGCCAAAACTCAATTTGGCACATGGTATGGCGATGAAGGTGGCGCTCGAACACTTGTCGCTTGGTCTCTGACGTCACGCGTCACAGACTTTTGTTATTTTGCGCAATCTTATTTTGGCACCTTGCAATTGGTGTTGTTTACATGCGTACATGCACACATACATGTATGGTATTCGTCTATTCTACATGTATGTGTGTTTCTGTTTATACATACACACATACACTTGCTGGGCTGCAGGGCCCGTGCGAAGCAATACATGCAGTATTGAGTAGCTTATATATCCTCTGTTTATTAACCGATTTTAATGCGCTTTTCAGGATAGTTAAATATAATAGAAGAGAGTATATATACCAAATAACAACATTCAATGTTTAATATTACGCTTGTTTTTGAACATTTAAGTCCAACTTTTGTGAAGCTTATATCTCCTGTGTTTCTTAACCAATTTCAATGCGCTTTTCAGAATAGTTAAATATAATAGAAGAAAGCTTATGTTCCAAATAACAACCTTCTATGTTTAATATTACGCTTGTTATTCAACTTTTTATGTTCAAAAACACGAGGTTGTGTGGGTTTTATTGATTTTTGGGCGTAAAGGAGGCGTGGCGGGCAAGATTTGAAATAAACTTGATCTGCGTAAGATAACTACCTATCTATAGCAACCAAAACGGCATCTCTAGCTTTTGTAGTTGCTGAGATCGACGCGTTCATCCAAACAGACAGACAGACAGACGGACAGACAGACAGACAGACGGACATCGCTAAATCGACTCAGCTCGTCTCCCTGATCAAGAATATATATACTTTGTGGAGTCTGCCACGCCTCCTTCTGCCTGTTACATACATTCTGACAAAGTTATTAACCCTGTATTTCCCATTTTTCAATGGGTACAGGGTATAAAAATTTAAGGCTATTAAGGTCATAAATTAGCAAGGTATTTCAAATAATACATATTTGAAACAAACAGCTTTATCCATTGCATAAATACAATAAAAGCTATAAATTTTGATTGCGTTATTTCCAGCTTTTTAAATGATGGACTCAAAGTATAAAACTCAGCTTTAATATCTCTTTTTCTTGAGCTCATTATATTCGTTAGTTTGCCACCTTAAAGAAATATTTTTATTTTTTGCTCTATTTTTTATTATCATGGCAGTTTCGTTGGCTCTCAGCGTTTACCATAAAAAAAAAGTAATCAAACTTTGCTGATTAAAGTGAAAATGCGAAAAATTATGAATCAATTTTTCACTCAACGCTACAAAAGGTGCAAAGTCATCAGCTTAATGCATAAAAAACAGCAAACTGTTGCAGAAGGGCGAGAAAAACAGAAGTTGAGAAAGACTTTGTCTGCTGCATTTGCTCCTTGTGACCAATTTACATAGAGCTACAGACAATTTGTCTTATTCGATTCGTTTAGATATCAAAGAAATTGAAGCTGCTTTTCAAGGTTGCTTTATTACATTTTTAAATTTAAATCTCAAGCCAAATAAACAGCATAGCACTCGTTGAAATGATTGTTTTTCATCAGTATATAATATGTTTTGGCTATTGCAACAGTTACTAGAAATTTCAGTAGTTTTTAACTTTCCATAGGGAACGGTTCGTGGGTATTTCGGTATTTTAGATAAATTTCGTTATATTTTTTTTAGTCGTTTTAAAAAATAAAACAATGGACTTTGCGACAGTTGATTCGGTGTACGAAAATCTAGTTTCTGCCCACAATTTTTTCGCTATGCAGGAACAGCAACAGCAGATGGATAAGCAAAATTCCATGGTGCCCACCAGCACCCTCTTGGATCTGGACGTCTTTCGTTTTGAGAACGGTGGAGGAGATGCCTGCAGATCGCTGCTCCTGGGCAGGGGATTTTGCAATAACTTCAGTGATGATCCTCTGTTCGCTGATACAAGTGCCAGCACCAGCAGTGGAAGCAATAATAGCAACCTTCTCGGTGGCAACGATGATAATAACACCACCACCACAACCACCATCCTCGATGACGAGGATGCCAATAATATCCAGAGAAGCATTGCAAAAATCGCTGCTGAAACCATAGCGAATTCATTGGCACAACTGAAGGAGAACCAGGCAAATCCATTGGGTTTGCCGTTCCTGCCGAATGGTCTCTCTGTTCTAAATGGAACCGGCACACCTTATGACTGTCTGATGTCGACACAATTCAATAAGCCACGACCAGCGACAACGATTCAGATCGGCAAAGAGAAGTTTGTACTACGGATGGATACAGTATTTGTACTGGGAATGCGACTAAACGTCACCAAAAATGATATCATTTCGTTCTTTGGCAAAATGGGACATATTAAAATAGACGACGCCTCATTGAAGCCAAAAATATTTGTCTACAAGAACAAGCTGACCGGTCGATCAAAGGGTGAAGCCACAATTACCTACACTAATCCCTTTGGCGCCCAAGCCGCCATTCATTATCTGAACGGTGCTAAATTTTTGGGCCAAGCCTTAAGTGTTATACCGGCTTATTTATCCACACGGCCGGGCCAGAGCGTACGCTTCAGCTACGCCCACAATCCGGCCATCGATCAGCAACGGAATCAGCGCCAAAAGAAGTGGAAACCAGCTGTGGACAATTGGGTCTGCGAACTGTGCCACAACAGCAACTACGTTTGGCGGACGAGCTGCAACCGTTGCAGGGTCAGCAAGAACGACGCATGCACCATCGGAAGCAATGGCGAGCAAGCCTTCCTGCGTCCACATCAATATGACTGGGACTGCGGACAGTGTAGCAACGTGAACTTTTGGTATCGTCAGAAGTGCAATCGCTGTCACGCACCAAAGGCAGAACTGCAAACAAGCTCAGAATCAGATAGGAACAAATGGCAACTGGCCATTGGCCAGCCAAGCGTTATCTAATTTAGGTTATTTAAACACTGAACAAAAGGCACACATTTTCAAAATTGATAAGTGATGTTGGGCACCTTAATTGGTGGTACCGGCTTTTCAAGTTTCTACTTTTTTAATTTTATTATTAGGTGTACTTCTCAATTCAAATTTTTCATACAAGGTGTACTTGCCAAATTCAAACTGTAAAATTTTTAGTTAAGTTTCAATTTCAAAGCAATTGCAGTAATAAAAGTGGAGTCTTCAGGTGTTAGAAAAAATTGCATTTTAAATGTTGGGTTCGTTTATTACATATTATATATATAAAATACAATTATTAAATTAGTAACCTGAAAATTAATAACGTGGAATATGTTATTCGGAACGGATTGCACTGAATTCCATTTCTCAATTATCAATTATCAATTATTAAATTACTATCAAATATTTTTCATATTTGCAAATTGTTATGCTAATTAGATATCGAAGTTTTGTTAAAGCGTTTTAATTGAAGTTAAAATTCATTTGATATACAGCATTTGCGATTTTAAACGCTGTTATTGAGAATTCTAGACGTATGTCTGCATACTGCTCGCAGCCAGTGTGTCGCAAAAGCAATTTACTATTAGCAGATGGCAGCAGGCACAATGTTCAAGCAACAAAGGATTTGAATTCAGCAACTGGCAGCATGCAGAAACTAGAGCCAGAAAGCAACGACAATGTCAAATGGCACTGCCAAAAACATTAACCAGAAATCGGAGCTGTTGTTATATCCTGTACGTATTGCTAATGGGGAGAAACGGCTTTTAACTCTGATATCAAGAAAACAGCGCGTCTATTAGAGATAAAAAGTACGAAGAAGTTTTGCAGCAAAACTATTGATAGTGATTAGATCGATGGCGAAAAAAAAGTTAAAGTTGAAAGAATTGATGTATACAAATATTCAGAAAAAAAATTAAACAAAAAAAAATTAAACAAAAATTAAATATTGTTATCATGGGGGAATTATCCCTTATTACACGAAAAAAGACATTTTTGTTTAACTTTGAATGCGCATAACTTTACTAAAACTCATTCTCTTAATCATTTAAGTTCGAAATTAAAATTTGAACAATTAGTCGAGGAAAAAAAACATATAACATTTTCCCGAAAACTTTCAGCCCTACTCCTTGAAAATTAAAAACATTTTGAAATAACCATTTTTTTTATCATTAAAATTGATGCGTAAACGAATTGTATTGTAAAACTATGCAGAACAAAACAAACACGACTGAATTTGGTAGAAAAATTTAGATTTTAGGGCCAATATTGTTATCATTAACTATTCAAAATGTACTGTACAGGGTATTCTACAGTAGGGCGAGTTCGACTGAATTTCATTGCTGTTGTTGTAGTTGTTGTGTTGGATGTGCTAGTTGTTTTTGGGGTCTTGGGGTACATTAATTTGTTGTTCTTGTTGGGGGAGTTCTTCGTGTGCTGCAGCAGCTTTTGATGTTGCGCAGCCTGTGTTTGCTAGTCTGTGATGTCTGTGATGTATGTATGTACAATATACGTACGCCGACTGTCGAAATATACATGCAATAAAATATGTACGTGTCTAAATTTTAATATGGCTGCGTGTCTGTTTAGCATTTGCCTCAATTCGCTGTCATTCGGTGTGTCTGTGCGTCTGTTTGTCTCGCCTCACTTTCTACTGTTTCGGTTGATGTTTCGGTTGCTGTTCTTCCTCCCGTCTCGCTCTGTTTATTTGACTTGCTACTTATTTATTATACGGCGTAATGAAATTTCACGTAATCCTTATTAAAACCGTAGCAGTGTGCAAGGCCAAAAGTTAAATCTAACCCCATTTACTCGAGGTTCACTTTGAAGCTGCTTTTGTTTTTGATGCTACCACCAAGAAGATAAATAAAAAACAAGAAGAAGAGCATTAACATACCACAACTGATATACCCTGGCAAAGAGTTGAAGGATCACTAACGCAACATCTAAGTATAATAAATAAATAACATACTAATAAAAATATTATGGATATGTTATAACTGCGACAAGTGCGATATGTGCTTATCGATAGCTTACATGCAGCCCTGTGGTTACGCGTGAGCAACTCTGTTTTTTCAAACCATTGGAATTAGGATAGTTTGTCGATATATCGATATCCAACTTTTAGCATATAAAGTTTTAAAAAGTTTATGTTATGTTGAATTGATTATGTTTAAGCCAATAAACAGTGAAACTGCAATTGTGATTTTCATTTCAAAAATGCAATAAACTTAGTCTTATGCGTACAGTATCATATTGAAAATGTTGTGCATCTAAATGATATGAGAATTTATTGTTGTGGTACTCCATTCTCTGGAAGGGGAAATGCGCTGTCAGCATTTCGTTGGAGACCGCAACCCTTTTGCTCGATAAAGGAGTGAAATGAGAGTGCCCCACCACTGACAAGGGGATTTAAACGTACAAAACGCTGGGAGTCGATTGAAAGTCAAAATCGATGCGAAATCAACGTGGCAGCCAATTTAACTGACAGACTACTCCTCGGCGCTGTTTCTTTCCGCTGCTGCCAGGCAGCACCTACATACCTGCCACAATGATTCCGTTTCAGATTTCGATACAGTGAATCGTGAAAGAAGTAAGCAGCTTCAAGTGCTTGAGTGTGTGGAGGAGCGGAATGAAATACCAAAGACTCCGGCGTACAATAAAATAGCAAAAGGTGAGTCCAAATACTGCACAATGCGATACAATTTAGAACCTTTGTCTGATTTATTTGTACGGCACGTGTGAAAGACGTTGAATGTCTGGGTTTACAGTCTGCCTCTTTAAAAATTCTATAATACGATACACACACACAATGTGAAAAGAGTGATAACAGGTAAATATCACTAACAATATTTACTTAATACTTGAGTGGCTCAACAGCTTTGAATCTACAACAAACACTCCAAAATAGAGAAAAGGACTTTATGTTTTGATATTTCCAGCATAGACAAGGGTTAAGTTAGATTTGAATATTTTGTTATTGAAAAGCAGTGATATCAAATAAAAACAAAAGGATAAGCTCATTAATTTGGTATTGGCATGAACCAATATTTGATAGGCCCAATTGGATTGCTAACTATGCAAGAATTCTAATTTTAAAAACCCATTGAGTTCACAAAACGAAGATTGCAAGTTTTCTTTTGCTCCATTTAAAATAGTATTTTGCACACAGAGAAAGAGACAACAAATCAATTGCGACAATTTTCATTGTGTGTGCAATATTTCTATTTTAATTTCCAGCTATTGACACAGTGCACTTGACTTTTTATTATTTTTGTTGCACAGATATGAAAATACAAATCTTATATTCAAATTAAAACGTTTACTTCAAATAAGAAATTGTTGATGGAACTACCCCAATATATGTCAAATAATCGATTAGTGACACGATTATTCAAAACCCCTTTATTTGTTCGTTTCTTGAAACAGAGTAATCGATTGTAGTGTTATACACTAAGTGATTGTGCCATCCCTTTGAAAAATCACTTGACTCTGACGTGTTAGTTTCAATTGTACGTTTTCAACATAATTGCAAGAAAATTGTAAAAATTGTAAAAATTGTGTAAAATTGTCAAATATTTTGCTGAAATTGCGTTGAACAGAGTTCTATCATTGTCACGTGAGTAATCAATACATTATAATCTTTAAATAAATCATTGCAATTATGATAATATCTGTGAATTGTTGCAGCTGTAATTATATTGCTATTGGCTACCAGAAAAAGTTTGATCAAAGCGCAATGGAACTACCACAGATTAGCGCAACAATTGAAGGCCAAGGCTCCGTGTCAATGAATGTTATTTTGATCCCGGACGGACAAGATGTCAGCTCCAATCGTGTTAACATTAAGGCGAAGGTGTCCTACAAGCGGAAGCCATCGATTCCGGCGCTGATTCCCATGAGCGCAGCCAAACGCAGCAAACAAGATGTTTTTGACTCCAAGTACATTGATGAACAAGAAAGGTTGGACTCCTATCCTGGCAATATGACGATGCGCAAGCCACCGATCCCAGAACACATTCCCATATCTAAGTCAATCGATGTTAATATGATCCCGGACGAACAAAAAGATATCAACTCCAATCGTAGCAACAAGAAACCTCTATTTGAGCGTTTGGGAGACTGGCAAATGCGATTTAAAGCTTTAGTGCCCGATGCCATCAATGATCCCGTGGCAAGTTTTAACTACAAATTACCAAAAATCGATCTAAAAACTGAACCAATAAGTCAAGATACTAGTTCCATCAATCTCTCCGCCACATTCCGTTCAACGGTTGAGGAATTTTCAACTTTCGAAGAGGGGACGGCAATGCTTCCGAAAACTGAAACATCAGCTGAAAGGGAGAACTATTTATCCCAGGCATCCATTCCTTTGACAGACGAAAAATCTGCACCTTCCCCTAATGCATTAACTGATGAATCGTCTGAAGTTAAATTTATTCCATTCACTAATAATGATCAACCACAATATGGTGAACTACTTGATTTGAAGAATTCTTTCGACGAAGCATCTATTTTAATAACTGACGAACAGTCTGCAGCTTCCCCAAGTGCATTTACTGATGAACAGTCTGATGTTGAATTTATTCCATTCACTGATGATGATCAACCACAACATGATGAACTACGTGTATTGAAGAATTCTTTCGCCGAGGCATCCATTTCATTAAGTGACGAACAGTCTGCAGCTTCCCCTAGTGCATTTACTGATGAATCGTCTGATGTTGAATTTATTCCATTCACTGAGGATGATCAACCACAATATGGTGAACTACCAGATTTCGAGAATTCTTTCGAAGAGGCATCCATTTCATTAAGTGAAGAAAATTCTGCAGCTTCCTCTAGTGCATTTACTGATGAACAGTCTGATGTTGAATTTATTCCATTCACTGATGATGATCAACCACAATATGGTGAACTACGTGTTTTGAAAAATTCTTCCGCCCAGCCATCCGTTCCATTAACTGATGAAAAGTCTGCAGCTTCCCCTAATGCATTAACTGATGAATCGTCTGAACTTGAATTTATTCCATTCACTGATGATGATCAACCACAATATGGTGAACTACTAGATTTGAAGAATTCTTTCGCCGAGGCATCCATTCCATATACTGACGACCAAACTGCAGCCACTCATAATGAATTAATTGATGAACCGTCTGAAGCTGAATTTAATCCATTACACGATGAACATCAGCAACAATATGATGAATTAGTTGATGGGAAAAATTCTCTCGCCGAGAAATCCATTCTATTAACTGACGAAAAGTCTGCAGCCACACCTAGTGCATTTACTGATGAACAGTCTGAAGTTAAACTTATTCCATTCACTGATGATGATCAACCACAATATGGTGAACTACGTGTTTTGAAGAATTCTTCCGCCCAGCCATCCGTTCCATTAACTGACGAAAAGTCGGCAGCTTCCCCTAGTTCATTCGCTGATAACCCGTTTGCAGCTGCATTTAATCCATTCACTGACAAACGTCATCACCAATATGACGAGCTAGTTGATTTAAAGAATTCTTTTGCCGAGGTATCCATTCTAATAACTGATGAACAATCTGCAGCTTCTTCAAGTGCATTTACTGATGAACAGTCCGAAGTTAAATTTATTCCATTCACTTATGATGATCAACCACAAATGGGTGAACTACGTGTTTTGAAGAACTCTTCCGCAGAGGCATCCGTTCCATCAACTGACGACCAAACTGCAGCCACACAAAATGAATTTACTGATGAACCGTCTGAAGCTACATTTAATCCATTACACGATGAACATCAGCAACAATATGATGAACTAGTTGATGGGAAGATTACTTCCGCCGAGGCATCCGTTCTATCAACTGACGAAAAAAATTCGGCAGCTTTCCCTAGTGCATTTACTGATGAAGCGTCTGAAGCTCAATTCATTCCATTCACTCATGTACACCAACAACAATATGATGAACTTATCCATGGAGACGATGAAAAAGTTCTCATTTCGAAATTCCACATGGATATAACACGCAAGGATATATTGACGCTGACTGACGATTGCAATCTCAACGACAACATTATCAATTTCTATATGAATATGCTAGCAGTTCGTTCAGAGTGCCAGCCAAACATATATCCAAGTGTTTATGCGATGAACTCATATTTTATAATGCGCCTCACAGAAAGTGGCTATAACGCTGTTAAGCGCTGGACCCGTAAAGTTGATGTCTTCAGCAAGGACATCATACTCGTACCCATGTTTACGGGTGGCTTAGATTGGAGTATGTTCGCGATAGATATGAAAAACAAGACCATCAAATACTACGATGTATTGGGCAACACCAATATTCTTGTAATTGAATCACTTAAGAACTACTTGCGCAAGGAGTCACTGGATAAACGTAATCAGGAATTCGATACTAAGGGCTTCCTCTCCGAAGCCGTACCCAATGGGCCAGAACAGACGAATCCCAATGATTATGGTGTACTCAGTTGCATGTTCGCCGAATATACAACCCGTAATAAAGTATCGAGCCTTTCACAAGAGAATGTGTCATACTTCCGTAAGAAGATGGTGCTTGAAATTTCCAGTGGCGAGCTATGGAATTAGAAGATTTTAGCGAAAGAAACTCATAAGACTGTATTCATCCAATGATTTCTTTTGCAGATTGATTTTGTAACTGCAAGAGATAGATAATAAATAATACAACATATACAACTGTTATACTTCTGTAGAAATGTAGGTTTTCCTTGGAGTGTGCTGGGAAGTGACAACTATTTTTATATGCATTTTTAGTTTGATTATTTACTATGACCAATACCCTATCGAGTAAATAAATTAGGTTTTTTCAACTTATTGGGGACATATTCAATTAGTTCAACTACTAGTAAATTGTACAATACGCTGTACCAACTTAAAAGGTTGATCTATATTCGGTCTGTGTCCAGAATCCAGGTGCTCAACGTGGAGATTGGGAAAATACTGTTTCATATTTGTAATATATGAAGGTTCAACAAAATTGGATTGTTTGCCGGCGAAAAGTAGTGTTTCGCCTTCATAGGGTTTAAGTCCCTGCAATGTTTTCTCATAATTCGCTATGGTCTCATTCCAGCCATCTAAAATGGCCTGCACATTTATTTTCCATATAAAATTCCCATCTGCTGCTTTTCCCAAATTTTGTACAATTAACATCAGATCTCGATCGTTTTGATACAGTCCTTTAAAATACGGCAACACGAATTGACGAGCTTCATACATGGATAGCTCCTTGGGAATTTTGGGCAGCACAGCCAACATAGTCTGAAACATTTCCTTTGAATGATAGCCGTCATCTGGTACTGTCTTTGGCGTAATGTCAACAAAAATAGCTCGTTCCACTAATTCTGGATATGTTAAGGCAAATGTCATCAAAGCCCTGGCGCCCATACAATGTCCCAATGCGGCAATCCGATTCACGTTGAGACTGCTCAAACAGCGCTTGATATCAGCTGCCATATGCACCGGTGTATGTTCCGGAGCATGTGGACTCCGGCCGTGATTCCGGGCATCTGCTGCAATCACAATTCGTGATCCTCGTAGTACCAACTTTCGTGATATAACTCGCCAATGCCGACGGCGTGCACTAAGTCCATGCAATACAAATATGGGCGGAGAATTGATTCGACTGTGCGGCATTTGATACTTGGTATACTCCATTTCAACAGTTGAGATAGCCCTTGAAAATAGCTTTCGGGCTATCATGTTTTTATTACCGTCTTACATTAGTCAGCAATTTTGAATTTTGAAATGACAATCGAATAAAATAGCTGCTGTTATTCCAAATTTGAAAAGCTCTTATACCCTGTACTCATTAGAAGAAGAAGCATTGCTGCTACGCTTCTTTTGATATTTCTATTAAATTATATTGCAAATATTTTAGTCATGTCTAAGCCAATTTAAATACTATAAAACGCACACAATAAATAACAGTATAATCCACTTTAAGCACAGACTTTCACGCCTTGAAATGCCAACATATGGCAGAGAAACCCGTAATTCGAATTGAGCTTTTCATATGCAGACAAATCCCAAAAGGTTGTCATAAATAAAACGCATTTGCGTGCACAAATTCACAGGAATTTCTCCCTATTTATCCATCTTGATACGCCCCTCCATATACGCAGAGTTTGCAATGCAAGTGTATAAATAATATACAAGTATTTCCATACTTGGAGCATAAATCTCGCACACTGCATGACACAAACAAATTGTCACCGGCATCTTTTCTTTTCTTCAGTAGTTGCACTTGCACTCTGCTTTACTTGAATGCATTTATCTTCAGTTTTTTATGAAGTTTGATTGGAGTTTCAGGTGTCATGCTGAAAACTTTGCAGCGTTTTAAAATTATTTTTTGCATAGTAAATTTGCCAGATTTGATTGGCAAAGTTCTTATGGAGGCTAATAAAATAAACGCTATGAATAGCAAATTTTCGAAGCAAGTGAGAATTTCCACAGAACTCCAATTTGCAGAGCTTCTTTACTTATACTACTTTATGTCGTTACAAACTCTTCTACTTGTAGAGCGTAAGAGCGTAAAAGCCGGCAATTTCATCCGCAGCTGCGCAGTATCTGGGTTTCTCAGTGGATATATTAAGGAACTTATTTACCACAGAATTTATATAAACAAAAACAACTGATGCAACAGTTAGAAGGCACACATTAGGGGTATGCATGGCAAAAAATTATAGCTTCAAGAAATTTAAAAAAGTAAATAAGGAGGGAAATAAATGATATTTTTAATAAATAAAATTAAAATACAATCAATTATATATATATATATAAAATTACTCGCCACATGATCTAGTAACTCCCAATTTTATTAAAATAATGTTTTCTGTATTTAAACAATTATATAATAGTATCTTAAATCCTATAAATTTTACAAACTGATATCGACTGTAATTTCTGAATAAGCGAACTGATTATAGCTTCGTTTATTGATTTCGATTCTAAATTAATACTAGTGACAACATTTTAAGAATTTGGAGCACATGACCTAAATGCCTAAAATGTATTAAAAACAAAACAGGATAATTAACAATCGTAGCATATTTAAATAAAGTAACATTTTGTTGAATGCTGACAACGCTGCCTCCACACTTGGCGCATTGCGTGGCGCCATCTATGTGTCACACTACAAATTATAGCAAACACACAAACCATTAACAGCGACACTTGTGGTTAGAAATTGAAACCACAATTAAAAAAACAAAAAAAAAATGCTCTTCAACAAATATATGTTTGTATATGCAAAACTTAAAATAAAATTTAAAATTTCACAGCAACAATTATAAACGATTAATATAAAATAAAAGCAGTTTTACCACAAAACAAATATATTTTATACTAATATAAAAACAAAGTTAAGCATAATTACTATTTCCCACATGTAACTCATATTTATTATTATTAAATATTCAATACTTTTTTTTGTATATTTTACTTATAACAAATATCGCAAAACACCGAGCCATATCTTATTCGCAACCCTCCCAACTCCTGCAGCCAATCAGAACGCTTTGAACTGTTACCAATCCAAAATGGCCGCCGCTGGCAGATGCTGCGGCTTGAACCAAGGGTGGCAAAATCCAATAAGGCAAGTTCATTTCACAATCAGAATTTATTCCAATTCAGTCTTCCAAGCAGCACAGACCACAGATTTCAAACTAACAATTAAATATCTATAAATCGTGGCCAATATGCAGCATCCGAGCGAGCAGCCCACCTACATGCCAGAGGTGCCGTTTCAGCCATTGTGGGGGCAAGAGGCTCCTCCGCCGCCTCCTATTGTGCCCTACGGGGAGCTCATTGCAGGTTTTCCCTGCACCGATTTGTGTAAGTATACCAAGTGCTAAAAATTCTTTAGAAAATCGGTAAATAATTGTGCTGTTTTTAGCGCTATGGCAAAGATCTCAGGTGGCGCCGTTGGTTAACCAACGTCCGCTTACCAATGGACGCACCAACGGCTCCTCATCCTCTGGCAACTCGAAGAAGACTCGCCGTCGGGTCGCTTCCATGGCACAAAGACGCGCTGCCAATATACGCGAACGCCGTCGCATGTTCAATCTGAACGAGGCTTTTGATAAGCTGCGCCGCAAGGTGCCCACCTTCGCCTATGAGAAGCGCCTCTCCCGCATCGAGACACTGCGTCTGGCCATCACCTACATTGGCTTCATGGCCGAGCTGTTGAGCGGCACGCCCTCCAACTCCCACAAGTCCCGCACGGACATCTATGGTGGCATGAACGGGCATCATCATGCCTCAGCTGTACCGGCCGGTCCTCCGATGCATCCACATCATCTGCATCCGGCCTATCAGCGGGACTTTGCCTCGCCCTACAACCACAGTCTAACCTAGAGAAGAAACCGATGCGTTGCAATCCGTGCTTTCTCAATTTGTTGCAATGTCATGTGTACAAGTTTAATATTTATGATAATATAGGTTTGTTTTGGTTACAAAAATTACGTGATTTTATTGAATGAATGGCAATACAATTGGATAAGAAACAGCGAAGATGTGCAACAAACAATTTTCTGGACTCTAAGTGTATGCTATTGATGCAAAGTACAGGGTCTCCTACTGTCGGTTACGTCCTGCTTCCCAACTGATCTGCTCCGTCGAACTGGTTTTATTTATTTAATAATATTCCAATTGGAGAATCTGCATCAATTGCCCCATCGGTTTGTGTCTTGACTAAAAGACCCAATTCTTTTCTGCCTTACACAATACTTACTTATGGAGTGACTTAGCCGTTTTTAACTATCAACAATGGCAAATCAGCAAATGTAAAAAACATAACTCAATCGAGCTGATAGGCGTGCAAACATTCTTCACTTTTTGCTTATCGGTTAGTTGCTGTATTGTTATCAAAGACCCTATAAAACACCATAGACGATTGCACAATTAGCTAGGGATTTCTGTCAATTGCCAAAAATTATTTGTTCAGTAGTCAATTGGAAGTCAAGCGAAAGGAAACATGTCTAAAGCTGCATTGCTGTCGCAAATCTCGTTTGAGCCCAGCGCAGCTCCAGCCTGGTTGGATCAACAGGAACTACAACGGGTGTTAAGTGAAGGTATATCCAATTTTCAGAGCATTGCGAGTATTAATGTCAAGACCGAGCTGTACGTGGAGAGCGCATTGCGTGTGCAGGTACAGTCGAAATTATCAGGTAAGCAATTGGTAATCACAACGATAAAGTTAGCCAAATCGATAATGTTAAAATATTTATACAGCTAATGCTATGCAAATGGTTAACTACCTGGTCAAGTCGGCAGCAGGTAGCAAGCAAGCTAACCTTAAGTTTCCACGTGCCCCAAACTTTCAGCTGGAGCTGCACATGCACAATGCAGTTTTGCCAGCTATAGTGGAGCTCTACAAGCAGCTGGATAAAACCATAAGTTTCAGTCCCTTCAATCACAAGTCTAAGAGCCGTAAATGTCTGTACTTGGATTATCCACCGGCCAAGGGTTATCGTACTGTCAATCAGTCAAAAGGTCTAGACCAAGCAGCTATGCAGATGGTTATATCCAAGCTGGCTGCTTATCATGCAGCCACAGCACGTTATCTACAACTGCATCCGGATCAGCTGAAGGAACTCACAAAACTGGCCACAGTTCAAGAAAAAGCTAAGGAGTTAGCGGAGCTGAAAAGTCATTTACAGCTGAAATTTGCAGAGAGTCTGAGAGCTAACGATTTGCAGCACTTCGAGGATAAGGTGGTAAGTATCGTATAATATACGAAACAAAATACATTAATTTATTTTATTTCCTCTCAGAAAACCTATCAGAATTATCAAGCTTCATCTCAGGATAACGCAGAACAGAAGAAATGCTTGAATGTTATTACAATAGGTTGCTGTTGGCCCAATAACTTGTTGGCTCAATTCGATGCCTTTGGCAATATCAAGGATGTGATCTTCAATGATTTTGGCTGTGCCAGCTATGGAACTCCAAGCTATGATTTATTTCAATTGTTGCTTACAACACCAGCTGAGAAAACTGAACAATTTGATGCCTACTTGAGACATTATCAAAATGAATTGTTCGCACATCTAAGTCTGCTCAAATTCAAGGGCAAAATACCATCTTTGACAGATATACAATTGGAATTACTCAATTATGGACATTGGGGTTGGTACTGCATTGATTTCAAATTATGGAAATGGTTATGTGATGTTAACTTTTATCTGCTTACAGCTTTTGAGGTCGTGAGCGAAGTATTACCCATTGTATTAGCTGAATTTGAAAGCACCCAAGTGGAGGATATCTTCAAGAGCTCGAACTACTCGAAACAAATACAGCAACTGCTGCCCTGGCTGGAAGATCGCAGTTATTTTGAACTGGAGTAATGACATATCTTTTTTATGCTGTGTATAATACTTTTTTAAGTCAAAATATACCCTCAACAACCACCTGATAAGCCTGCCATTTACCTAACCACATTCGATTCAATATGCTTACAACATTATTAGAACTTGATTTGTGTGCGAATCCTTGCAGCTGCAGCCGCACGTGTTGCTGCAACACTAAGGTCACATAGCACAGATCGAATACAAAATTTGACAACGCAAACAAAGCGTAAAATTATTATTAATAAATTAGAGCACGTTAGACAATACAATGACAATTGCTAGAACAACCCTCGTTGGCATACAACAAGTGCAACACCTAAAGGGCGTGATTGCGGCTTGTTTGTATACCCTGTAAAGAGCTCAAATAGCTCTAAAAACGGGACCGGAATTAAATTATTTAATTATTATTTTACTGTCCCAAAAAAATTTGCTATTTTAAAAGCACTTATTTTGCCGTTCAAAGTTTATCGATTTAAAAAAAATCAGCGTAAAGTAAACTCAAGATCTGCTCTTTGCTAAATCAAAGACAGAATTTTGGAATTTCGTTCGCATAGTGCTCGGTAAAAACACTTTGGACTCGACAATTTTGCTAAAGTGTCTTTTACGTAAGTATATACTACATTGAAGTTTATATTTATATTTTATTAAAAAATTCAGTTTCCAATTAAATTATATTGTTCAAAATATTTCTATTAACCTAATGTAACTAACTTTTAAATAAAAACACAGGGTATCAGCATATCTGATACACTCCAAAGTCTTTTAATATGCCTTTTTTGTCTACTGCCTAAATACCGAGGAATTTTTGCGTTCAACGCCCATTTTCGACAGTTTAGCTAACTTCTCCCCTCTGAAAAATATCAAGCAAATTAATTTCTAGGGAGAAAAAAAGATACAGAATCTATAGCTACCTGAGGGTTGCTGCCAGCACAATATGCAATATTTTGCGACCCCTTTTTGGACTGCTCTTGTTTTGGTTTTCGGGTGTTGCAATATGTTTTGATGAATTCGTGACACTTCATGCCGCATTAGTCTGCTCATCCCTGCTTTCCGAGGGGGTTTGACTTACGACTTGACTTTGGCTGCTGAAGTGTGTTCACGTGTCTGTGATTAGCGTTTCATAACTGCACTGATAACTATCTTTAGTTAACTCTTATGCTCAAAAACCTTGATCACCTGCTGTGTGAGAAAACTCCTGAGTAATGTGATAATACTTTGTTTATTAAATATTTTCATTTTGTTAAATCGCGTTTGATATTTTATGCCACGTGCCGCTAATTAAATGCTTCCCATAGCAAATCAGCGTATAATATTAACAAGTTCATGATATATCCCTAACAGAGATTTACGTAATCCCAACACCAACTCTTAAGGGGAGGATCCTTAGTGCTGTTTTTCCCCTTTGTGCTCATGTCAAATCAGTATGACAAATTAATTGAATTTTGCTACAATTTGCAGCAAATTTTACGCAAAATTATGGACCTTATTTCTTGCCAAAATGCAATATATTGCTTGAAATGATAGATGAATAGAGCGAAACTTGACAGATGTTTCATAATAGGATTTCGTTTATTAACTTTGGTTTTATGTAAAAGAAATGTAGAGTTCACTTACATTTATACGATTATAGACAAGAATCAATAGATAAAATAAATATTTGAATAATAAATTGTTTTTTTAAGTATTTAGTATTTACAGCTCTCTGTATCGCAGATCGACGCAGCTTTTATGAGGCACATAAGCTTTATTCAGCACATGAGCTTCAACTGATAAGCAAACAAACTTTCGAAAGCTTTTTTATGAAATATTTATACTGCTCACGAGTGAGTTAGTAGGGTAGTTACGACACAGGTCGCATCACTTTAATAAAAATAATTTATTATAGTAAGTAATTAATGAACAACATAAAAATAGATATATATTAAATAATTTGTCATAAAAATAATGTAATTATTTGTAAATTAAAATAATAATGTTATTATGCCCTTTATTAAAACAGTTTTGATATTAAAAAAAATTCTGTAAAATAAATTTGTAAATATTTATAATAATATTTGTTACGAACTAAATTGTAACTTCGTTTTAATACTAGCTAATCGTATAGGGTATCTAAAAGGCGTGTATTTATTTTACCTAAGCATTTGACAACGTGGTGTAATTTATAAAAAGCTTTCTTTGGTAAAAAGCTCTGCTGTTTATAAACAAAACAACCAGCTGTTGTCAAATTCAGTAACAAATTGACAGAGCTTGTATGTGGAGACCGTTTAGTCCAAGTTTGTAATAAACACTACTCAAATAATAATGTCTGAGAACACAGTATTAGAAGTGCCCAGCTGGTTGAACCAGGGCATGTTTGTAGAGTTCTTAGAGCGTGATTTTAAAGACTACAAGGCCATTACCAAATTCCAGGTAGAAGAAACCTGTCCGAAGGGTGAGAACTTTACCACGCAGGTGCTGCGCGTTAAGATAACTGTAGAGCTGAAAGGTAAACTAAATTCAAATTCGAAAACACTTTAATTGAACTAAAACTAATTATATAAATCTATTTCAGATGGCAGCGAGGCAAACACTTCTTTTATACTCAAACTGTTGCCCACGACATTGAGTACACGCGATATGATTGCCAGCTGGAAGATATTTGATAAGGAAAATCTAACATATAGCACTTATATACCTGATTTCGAGCAAATGTTTGCCAAAGTCAATAAAGAGATTACGTTTGGTGCCAAATACTACGAGCCCAGCGAATCGCCTTCTTCGGAATTGGTAATTTTGGAAGATCTCAAGATTCGTGGCTTCCAGAATGTCAATCGTCAAAAGGGTTTGGACATGGCACATACCAAAGCTGTATTGGAGAAATTGGCACAGTTTCATGCGGCTTCAGCCGTACGCTATGAGCTCAAAGGCGCCTATCCGGATCTGTATGATCGCAATCTGTGCAGTTTGGAAGATAAGTTTCAGGAATTTCGAGATTCCCAAGCCAAGTCTCTCATCGATGCGCTGCCGCATTATGAAGCTGCATATTTAGAACCGGCATTGGTGAGTCTAACTAATAAATTCTACTGAGAAACTTAATCTAACTTTAATTTGTTTTCTAGACATCCTACACTTCAAAGGCACCAGATATGTTTCAAGCACACGCTCTGAAATTCGAAAACGAATTTCGTTGTCTCAACCATGGCGATGCTTATTGCAATAACATTATGTTTCAATATGATGATAAGGGGGAAATTCGTGATTTACTGTTCATAGATCTACAAATGAGTCGTTATTGTTCGCCAGCTCAAGATCTGAACTACTTTCTAATTTCCTCTGTCGCTTGCGACTTGAAATTATCGAAATTTGATTATTTCGTTAACTATTATCATAGCAAATTAATTGAAAATCTTCAGTTGTTGCAATATTCCAAGCCGTTGCCTACATTGAGAAGCCTACATATTGGACTCTACAACCATGGAGATTGGCGTAAGCAGATAACGGTTATTTAATGTAAATTTCAATTTTAATTGTAATATTTTAATAGTTTACCCGGTAATTTCTCTCTTGTTGCCACTGGTGCTAATTGATCCCAAAGAGAAGGCAGATATGGACAAATTAATGGATCAGGAAAACGAGGGAGATAAATTTCGCCTAAGTCTATTCGGAAATCCACGTCTAGTTGAGCACTATAAGCAGCTACTACCCTGGCTTTATAATAGAGGTTTATTTGAGTATAGTAAATAAACGACAAATATGTGATACGTAAAAGTACAAATTTTTAATAAACAACCTAAAGAAATATGTTTTAAAAATAAATTTGTTGATTTTTTAATATTCCGATGCAATAAACAAATTTCTAATTCGAATTCTTTGATGACTAGCAATAAGTTCCAGCCAATCTATCTCTTATCAATTTTTTTCTATTCCCATATGTGTATAAGTCAAATTATCAGTTTAAAAACCACACGCACTCATTGATAACAAAAAGTCGTTATAAATACTGAGCGCTGAAAGTGAAGTAAATTATTATTCTCATAAGTTTCGACACAATATCACTTTCAAGAACCAACATGGCAGAAAATAGTGCTACGGCTGCTGATCCTTTGCCCAAATGGCTTAATCAAACGCAGTTTATAGAGATTCTCAAAGTCAGTGTTCCAAATTTTGCTAGTATACAAAATTTTGTAGCTAAACCTGCCTTGGCTGCTGGAGAAAACTATGGATCTCTGATGCTAAGGGTTACAATCGATGTGGAATTAACAGGTAAAGACAAGAATAAAAACAATTAAATCTTGTTATAATCTTAAAATATTTTTAAATAATTCATTGACTCAAATTCTGTTTATTTTGCTGTTTAGATAAACGTAATAAGACCATTTCCTTTATGATGAAAGTGCCAAATGAAGCGTTGACATCGTGGGACTTTAATGCTGTATTTGACATAGAAAATGAAGCTTATCTGAATATATTACCTAAATTCGAGGCTCTTTATAAGGAAAAAGGTTTAGACTTTACGTTTGCTCCACGCGCATACCAATTTACAGAGGGTGTTAAAGTAGAGCCCAAACTAGCCACAACGGTGCTCATGTACGATTTGGGTCAGGATGGTTATAAGAATGTCAATCGCTTGGAGGGTCTTAACTTTGAGCAGACCAAATTTGTGTTGCGTAAGATGGCCCAATATAATGCAGCTGGTGCACAGTATTATAAACTTCATGGATCCTATAGCGAATCCATTATGATTGGCTGGCTAGGAGATCCCAAAATAATGGAAAATTTTTTGGGACCTTTTCACCTCGTTTTCTTAGACAATTTAAAGCAATATAAAGACGGAGACAAATATCATGCTAAATTTGTAAGTATTTTCGATTATACAAATTCTATATATTTCTATGTTTTTGTGTAATTTTTTAATTCACTTTTAGTCGAAACTATTTCCTGGGTTAATGAAAAAACTGGAGACACTGATAAAATATGATCCCACTGAGTTTTGTACACTACTTCATGGTGATTGTTGGGTTAATAATTTGCTGTTTAAGGTAAACCCCGATGGAGAATTTGAAGATATGCGCTTTGTGGACTTTCAATTGACCAGATATGGCAATCCATCTGCTGATCTATTTAATTTTCTTATCACATCTGTTAACATCGAATATAAGCTGAAGCATTTCGATTACTTCATCTATTATTATCATAGTCAACTAATTGAAAATCTGCAAATACTGGGCTATAAGGATCGAATGCCCAGCCTAAGAGAACTCCATCTAAACCTTTACAAGTATAGTGTGTGGGCCATAGTTTTCTCTTCCATGGCGTTGGCAGTGGCTCTATTGGATCCTACGGAGGTGACAACTTCCGATAATCCGCTGGGCAACAATGTAGCTGGAGAAGAATTCAAGAGCCTTATGTATACAGGCAAGCGCTATCGGATGTATATGGAACAGATGCTGCCCTGGCTTGAAAATCGTGGATTCTTAGATATAGATGCTTAAAATTTTATATATAATATCAGATTTATAAATATTAAAAATCTAAACTTTAATTCGTCTCTTATAGACCATACATACAATTCATGTACGCTTAAAGTTTCTGAATCTTATGTTTATTACGATTTCATAATAAAACAATTGAAAGCCCAGAGTTTTGTTAAGCTTTTTTTCTATCAAGAGCTTTCACCATTGAGAGATTTATTTCCTTGTCTGATTAGATTATTTATATTTATGTTAAAATCTAAATAGATTAGCATACTATATATTTCAAAAATGCATGAAACTGATCTTCTTATTATAATTTATTTAAATAATATTGTAATGACTATTAACTTTAATTTATATTATTAAATTCCTATTTATCATATATATATATACAGTGTCTCAACTAATTGATCACGGGTTGTCTATAAGTTGTGAATATCTGTTTTTATATAAATAATGCACTTAGATTTGTATAATTTTTTTAATGAACATTATTATTTGGCTTGTTAGTAATAATATAAAAAAAATTATTTGGTTTCAAACCATATTGGGTGCTGTACGACTGATAATGTAGCTCCATGAGGGTTGATCAATTAGTTGACCCTTGCGTTTTTTACGTTTTATTTGTAAATTCATTGCCATTTTCGTAGGTCCATCGTCTCTAATTAAAATGTAAGTAATGCACCTATTCAATAAAGGTTGTAATATTAATAATTCAATGCTAGGTTTTAGGTTTTCCTGATTATGGTCTTTTTTTTTAACCGGTTCATAGATGACGGTCCTTCAATATGTATGGTTGAAAAAACCAAGTGTTTTATACAAATTAGGGTGCCTCATCGAAAAACTACACCAGAACTTTGCATTCAAGTTGATAAATTTTCAAATATACGCCAAAATATGGACCAAAACGTGTCAAAAACATAGCGGGAAAAAAGCAAATTTTGTTTAAAACCCATCCAGAAGCGAGTGTTACGGCAAATTAAAAAAAACTAAGCCCGACACAGCTGCGCAAATGAATGGAGATTTGAAAACACCAATCGGTATTAATCTGACGACCGAAGCCGTATTGAAAATATCCAGGCGAAAACACCTCCATATGCGTCAAAACGTGAAAAACACATATTTATAGACAAGAATCAATAGACTTAAATAAATATTTGAATAATAAATTCTATATTTAAATATTCGGGTTTTACAGCTCTCCATAACGCAGATCAACGCAGCTTTTATGCGGCACAAAAGCTTTATTTAGCACATGAGCTTTAACTGATAAGCAAACAAACTTTCGAAAGCTTTTTTATGAAATATTTATACTGCTCACAAGTGAATTAGTGGGGTAGTTACAACAGACGTCGCATCACTTAAAAAAAATAATTTTTTTATGGTAAGTAATTAATGAACAACATAAATATATATAAATATATTTAATAATAAATCTTAAAAATAATGTGATTATTTGTAAACTAAAATAATAAAATAAAAAAAATTCTGTAAAATATATTTGTGAATATTTATTATAATTTTGGCTACGACCTAAATTGCAACTTCGTTTTCATACTAATGCTAATCGTATAGGGTCTTTATTCTACCTACACATTTGACATCGTGGTGTAATTTATAAAAAGCTTTCTTTGGTAAAAAGCTCTGCTGTTTATAAACAAAATAACCAGCTGTGGTCAAATTCAGTAACAAATTGACAGAGCTTGTATGTGGAGACTGTTTAGTCCAAGTTTGCATTAAACACTACTCAAATCATAATGTCCGAGAACACAGTATTAGAAGTGCCCAGCTGGTTGAAACAGGGCATGTTTGTAGAGTTCTTAGAGCGTGATTTCAAAGACTACAAGGCCATTACCAAGTTCCAGGTAGAAGAAACCTGTCCTAAGGGTGAGAACTTTACCACGCAGGTGCTGCGCGTTAAGATAACTGTAGAGCTGAAAGGTAAACTGAATTCAAATTCGAAAACACTTTAATTCAACTAAAACTAATTATATAAATCTATTGCAGATGGCAGCGAGGCAAACACTTCTTTTATACTCAAACTGTTGCCCACGACATTGAGTACACGCGATATGATTGCCAGCTGGAAGATATTTGATAAGGAAAATCTAACATATAGCACTTATATACCTGATTTCGAGCAAATGTTTGCCAAAGTCAATAAAGAGATTACGTTTGGTGCCAAATACTACGAGCCAAGCGAATCGCCTTCTTCGGAATTGGTAATTTTGGAAGATCTCAAGACCCGTGGTTTCCAGAATGTCAATCGTCAAAAGGGTTTGGACATGGCACACACCAAAGCTGTATTGGAGAAATTGGCACAGTTTCATGCGGCTTCAGCCGTACGCTATGAGCTCAAAGGCGCCTATCCGGATCTGTATGATCGCAATCTGTGCAGTTTGGAAGACAAGTTTCAGGAATTTCGAGACACCCAAGCCAAGTCTCTCATCGATGCGCTGCCGCATTACGAAGCTGCATATTTAGAACCGGCATTGGTGAGTCTAACTAACAAACTCTACTGAGAAACTTAATCTAACTTTAATTTGTTTTCTAGACATCCTACACTTCAAAGGCACCAGATATGTTTCAAGCACACGCTCTGAAATTCGAAAACGAATTTCGTTGTCTCAACCATGGCGATGCCTATTGCAATAACATTATGTTTCAATATGATGATAAGGGAGAGATTCGTGATTTACTGTTCATAGATCTACAAATGAGTCGTTATTGTTCACCAGCTCAAGATCTGAACTACTTTCTAATTTCCTCTGTCGCTTGCGATTTGAAATTATCGAAATTTGATTATTTCGTTAACTATTATCATAGCAAATTAATTGAAAATCTTCAATTGTTGGAGTATTCCAAGCCGTTGCCTACATTAAGAAGCCTACATATTGGACTCTACAATCATGGAGATTGGCGTAAGCAGATAACGGTTATTTAATGTAAATTTCAATTTTAATTGTAATATTTTAATAGTTTACCCGGTAATTTCTCTATTGTTGCCACTGGTGCTAATGGATCCCAAAGAGAAGGCAGATATGGACAAATTAATGGATCAGGAAAACGAAGGAGATAAATTCCGCCTAAGTCTATTCGGGAATCCACGTCTGGTTGAGCACTATAAGCAGCTACTACCCTGGCTTCATAATAGAGGTTTATTTGAGTATAGCAAATGAACAACAAATATGTGATATGTAAAAGTACAAATTTTTAATAAACAACCTAAAGAAATATGTTTTCAAAATAAATTTGTTAATTTTTAGTATTCCGATGCAATAAACAAATTTTAAATTTCGTTTTAAGTATTAACAGTTTTGTCATTATGATTTTGTAATTCGAATTCTTTGATGGCTAGCAATAAGTTCCAGCCAACTTATCTCTTATCAAATTTGTATATTCTATTGCCATATATGGATAAGTTAAATTATCAGCTCAAGAACCACACGCACTTATTTATAACAAAAAGTCATTATAAATACTGAGCGCTGAAAGTGAAGTAAATTATTATACTCATAAGTTTGGACACAATAACACTGTCAAGAAACTGAAATGGCAGAAAAAAGTGCTACGGCTGCTGATTCTTTGCCCAAATGGCTAAATCAAACGCAGTTTATAGAGATTCTCAAAGTCAGTGTTCCAAATTTTGCTAGTATACAAAATTTTGTAGCTAAACCTGCTTTGGCTGCTGGAGAAAACTATGCATCTCTCATGCTAAGGGTTACAATCGATGTGGAATTAACGGGTAAAAACAAGAATAAGAACAATTAAAATATTTTTTAATAATTTATCGACTTTAATTCTGTTTATTTTGCTGTTTAGATAAAAACAATAAGACCATTTCCTATATGATGAAAGTGCCAAATGAATCGTTGAAATCGTGGGACTTTGATGGTGTATTTGACATAGAAAATGAAGCTTATCTGAATATATTACCTAAACTCGAGGCTCTTTATAAGGAAAAAGGTTTAGACTTTACGTTTGCTCCACGTGCATACCAATTTACAGAGGGTGTTAAAGTAGAGCCCAAACTAGACACAACGGTGCTCATGGACGATCTGGGTCAGGATGGTTATAAGAATGTCAATCGCTTGGAGGGTCTTAACTTTGAGCAGACCAAATTTGTGTTGCGTAAGATGGCCCAATATAATGCAGCCGGTGCACAGTATTATAAACTTCATGGATCCTTTAGCGAATCCATTATGATTGGATGGCTAGGAAATCCCAAAACTATGGAAAATTATACAGCTATTATGGGACCTTTTCAGCGCATTTTCTTAGACAATTTAAAGCAATATAAGGACGGAGACAAATATCATGCTAAATTTGTAAGTATTTTTGATTATACAAATTCTATATATATGTATGTTTGTGTGTAATTTCTGAATTTTCTTTTAGTCGAAAATATTTCCTGGGTTAATGAAAAAACTGGAGACACTGATCAATTATGATCCCACTGAGTTTTGTACACTACTTCATGGTGATTGTTGGGTTAATAATTTGCTGTTTAAGGTAAACCCCGATGGAGAATTTGAAGATATGCGCTTTGTGGACTTTCAATTGACCAGATGTGGCAATCCATCTGTTGATCTATTTAATTTTCTTATCACATCTGTTAACATCGAACATAAGCTGAAGCATTTCGATTACTTCATCTATTATTATCATAGTCAACTAATTGAAAATCTGCAAATACTGGGCTATAAGGATCGAATGCCCAGCCTAAGAGAACTCCATCTAAGCCTATACAAGTATAATGTGTGGGCCATAGTTTTCTCCTCCATGGCGTTGGCAGTGACTCTATTGGATCCTACGGAGGTGGCAACATCCGAAAATCTGCTGGGCAACAATGAAGCTGGAGAGCAATTCAAGAGCCTTATGTATACAGGCAAGCGCTATCGGATGTATATGGAACAGATGCTGCCGTGGCTTGAAAATCGTGGATTCTTAGATATAGATACTTAAAATTTTATATGTAAAATCCGATTTTTAAATAATAAAAATATTAATTTTAATTCGTTTTTAATAGACCATACATACAATTCATGTACACTTGAAGTTTATAACGATTTCATAATAAAACAATTGAAAGCACAGAATTTCGTTGAGCTTTTTGCTATCAAGAGCTTGCCCAATTGAGGGATTTATTTCCTTGTCTGATTAGATTATTTATATTAATTTTAAAATCTAAATAGATTAGCATACTCATGAGTTATTTCAAAAATGCATGAAACTGATCTTATTATTATAATATATTTAAATATTATTGAAATGACTATTAACTTTAAGTTATATTATTAAAATCCTATTATAAATTCTCTTTAATAAATAATACAATTTTAAATTTCAATATTCATATATTAAATTTTTATGTTACCAATATTTATTTTTAGTTATAAATATTAAAATATATCCCAAACCATTAAATCTTATCAATAAATAAAATTAAACAATTCAACTATTTATTGGGTCTTCTAAGTCTATTGCAGTTTAGTATCATAAGCAAATATTCTTATCGTTGAAAGCATTCCAGTTATTTCCAATCTTAAAGAATTTCACATATTTAACACATCTTGCCTTCGTAAAAGCTTCGACAAGCTGATAAAGATTAAATAAAGCTCACAGAATTATAGACAGACCTATGTCAACATTTTCGTATATAAACATTGACGCCAAAGTGCAATCCATCAAACAGTTTAAAGTCTTTGAGATAATGAGTAAATTCATCCAGACAACAGTTGCTTTAATTTTGCCACTTGCCATGGAACAAAAGTATTCAAAACTCTCGGATAGCCACATGCAATCTCAACATTATCCCGACCAAAAGGAGGAGAAAGATCAACAAAAATCTACAAAACATCAAATCATCAACAAACTGAGAACAAAATACGCCAGCATATCGAAAATGGAACAAATTCTTACGCTTTATAAATGAAAAAAATGTTATAATTGCTATAAGGAATTTTGTCAAGACTTTTTCACTTTTAAGTAGGCTTAAAAACAAACAACTCAAAAAAACTATACATATTCTGTAATAATGAAATAATAAAGATGCAGTTTGGCTAGAAACCATGTATGTAGATTCACTACAATGATACAAAACTAAAAAAGGTGTCCTTATTATTTCCAGTTATTGATATGGATTTCTGAAAGTAAGTTTCTATTTCGCTTCATTTACGAATGTTTTAGTCTAGCATACTTTTTAGAGGTCCCAGAACTTGCATGATAAGAAAGTTGTGTTTGTCAATGTCAACTTAATTAGTGCTAAAATTATTTCTTCAACTATTTCGTCGAAGAACGAAAGTTTAATGGCCTTAGTATTTTATCAGTAAGGAAATCAGAGTATTAATGGCTATCAAAATTAACTTGATAATATATAGAAAAAGCTTTTGTTATCTAGACAAATATTGTAGTATTTAAAAAAATATTTTGGTGTATATATTCGTCTTCATTATTGTCTTTTAAACAGTTGAAGCAACCATACTTAGATGTCGGTCATGGGTAAAACCAGCTCCAAGCCCCAAACAATTGGGTCGTCTCATGAGTCTGAGAAGAATATTTCCAGGTACAACAAAAGAGACAACCAATTGACTGCAAATTCGACTAATTGTAACAACGATATTGAAAGAGTGCCAGAATGGATTCACAAGTCGCATTTTGTAGAAATACTCGAGGAGATTGAGCCAAATTTTGCGGTAATCCAACATTTTTGTATTAAGCCTGCCTTGAATGCGGGAGAAAACTATTCCTCGTTAATGTTAAGAGTCGAAATCAATGCAAAACTTAAGGGTAAGTATTAGTTTATAAAAATATTTTTAAACTTATTTTATAAACGTTTCCTTTTGCAGATAAAACCATAAAACCTATGTCGTTTATGATGAAAGTTCCACACGAATCTGCAAAAATGCAGCAAATGTTAAAAACCGTCAACTTTTTTACTGTAGAGAACGCAACCTATAAGGAATTGATATCTAAATTTGAAAACATATACAAAGAAAAAGCGTTGAATATTACCTTTGCTCCTCGTACTTACAATTTTAAAGAAAGTCTAGAAAAGGAGCCAAAGCTAATTAATTCAGTATTAATGTACGATCTGGGTCAGGATGGTTATAAGAACGTAAATCGTTTGGATTGCCTTAATATGGAACAGACTAAATTAGTTTTACGTAAACTGGCGCAATATCATGCTGCTGGAGCACAATGTAGAAATGTTTATGGACCTTATTCAGATGTTTTTACCCAGCCGATTTTCGGATCAAATAAAGCAAGAGCCATATCAATACTGGAAGGTATAATGGGACCGTTTAAGAAAATGTTCTTGGAGAATCTTAAGCACTACGAAAATGGCGATAAATACTATGAAAAATTTGTGAGTATAAGCAAAAAAGAGAGACTCATTATTATACCCTAATATTTTCTTTCAGGCCGAGCTTTTCTCCAATTTAAGTCACCATTTTCTGAAAATGAGCATTTTCGATCCACATGAGTTCAATGTAATCAACCATGGTGACTGTTGGGTCAACAATTTGCTGTTCAAATATGACAACAATGGTGAATTGCTCGATATGATTTTTGTCGACTTTCAATTGCCCAAATATGGCCATCCATCAGCGGATCTGTTAAACTTTATAATGACATCGGTTCATATCGATTATAAGCTAAAAGACTTCGACTATTTTATCAAGTATTATCACGATCATCTTATAAAACATTTGAAGCTGCTGGAATATGCCGAACGTATGCCAACTTTAAGAGAACTCCATTCTAAATTGTTCAAGTATGGTATCTGGGCCATAACTGCTTCCGTCATGGTGCTACCCATAGTTCTATTAGATCCCAATGAACATACGCAGGATAATTCCAAATTTAAGAACTTACTATACACCAGTCAACGATATAAAGCCTATATAGAACAAATAATGCCCTGGCTGGACAATCGTGGTCTATTGGAAATTTCGTAATACAAAACTAATTACAATGTAATAATGCAAATCGGTTGATGTAATTTCAAACATGTTGTATAATTCAATAGTGTATTACATATTCAAACTTTATATAAACTATACAATTAAAAAAAATTAAAAAAACAGTGAAAACTATATAAATACCTTACGGTCTTTCACGTACTCGATCTTAAAGTACAAAATGTGCACTTAAAAGTACTCGTAGCCTTAAAGATAAGTTTATGTTTTATCTTTGTGGTGTGGGCTCGCATTTATGGACTAAATATCTAAATACATACATACATATATGGTTATACCTACATAGACTATAAATAAACATCGAGTGCAATAACTTTTTGTTAATCTTATCAATGATATTTGTTGTTATAATTGGCGAATAGCAAGGTTAAATGGTTTATAATTATATAACAATTAATTTAGTATATACATAGGTATATTAGTATCTACTTTACCATATAATTATTGTTAAACGTAGTTCCATTGTTAGTCAATATTCTAATCTTTAGATTAAACTTTTTGCAATCGAATTAATTACATATACTAACTCGTTGGTATTAAATCTTAACTAAATAGAAGCACAATGCACTGATTATAGTCAGCTGAGATAAGCCATATACCTCCATAAATCGAAACTCACAGTGACTGTAAAGTCATTTGATTCAATTCGATTAAGTTTTTTTTTAAAGTATTCATTAAGAAACTGTGGATTTTTAACAGATAACAATAACTGCCAGGTGGCTTAAAAACGAGCTGCGAATATACAACCGATAACCAATGTTGTTTTAAGAAAGAGAATTTTTGATTCACGTGGATTTTTATTCACTGAAAAATAGTTCTTATAGCAGTTCTTCGACGTAACATGTAGGTTGTGTGAAATATTCAGTCTCCTAGGTCATGACGTTTAGGCTGGCTATAGATCGCATGTCAGTACAAATTAAAACACATTTTATATATATATTGATAAAAATAAATCATAATTCCGATATAATTTAGCAACAAAAAACAATTTCAAAAATATTTTAAATCTGTAATATAGTATTTGTGGATGAAGCAGTACTGCTATTATAGGTCAATCGCCGACTGATGTAATACTAAAATAGCATACATACTATATGCATACATTCTATATTCAACAATAATCCCTTTCTTCATAGCACTAATTTGATTTCACAGTTGCGCTCTAAAATTTAATAATACTAGATTGCGACTATGGAAATAGTATATATCAGCACATACTTTTTATGGAAGCTTTCAATTGCCGTTGACCGTATCAGCCGAACAGTTTCGCCTCGAACACTTGTCGATACACACACGAACGCTGATAAAATAGTTGGTGTCAGGCGTTATCGTGTTATCAGTTTCAAATGCTGATACTGCGGTGATCAAAAGTGTATAAATATCAACGCCAAACTTAAAACAAATACTCAGTTGAAATTCATTTGCGTTGCCGTTAAGACGTATTGCACAAATCCCGCCATGGGTGGTCATAATTCCAAATCGAAAAATAGCTATAATGTGCCTCAAACTAGTACTACTAAATCGAACTTCGCCCCCGTTGCCGCTGCCCCCGCTGCGGCACCAGTTACGGTTGACAATTCTCCAGCAAAGTCCGAGGTTACAAACAACGCCCCAGTGCCCGATTGGATAAATGAGTCGCAATTTATAGAGATACTGAAAGAGAGCGTGCCCAAGTTCTCCAAAATACGCAGCTTTAAAGTAAAGCCCGGTTTAAATGCCGGAGAGAACTATGCAACCTGCATGCTGAGAGTAAGCATTGAGGTAGAACTGACTGGTGAGTAGAGAAAAAAGCTTAGGCTGATGTCACAAATGTCACTAGAATTAATTTTAACGACCGGCAAATCATAGAGGCAGATTATTAATGGAATGATACTACACGCGAACTGAAAAACTCAATTTAAAATAATGCTATAAAGCAAATTGATTTGCGGAAACTAATGCGGAAACAGCCTAAAATTTATTGAGTCTTGAAACACCTAGCTATAGTATATACATATATACATAATCGCCTTGATAGTTCTTCTAATCAATGTGGGAAAATATTTGCTAGTAATCATGATTGTATTTTGGCGTACGTACACCTCTATCTTGAGATAACAAGCCTTGCAACATGTCCACACTTTTGTACCTACGACAATCTATAACTTGATTACGACCATAAATAGAGCTAAATTTCGTAGTCATTTAAGTGCAATGGGCTAAAATAGCACGTACATATTTCTTAGATTATTCTTTTATCAATCAAATGCCACTCGTAACTTTTTTGACCAAAGTCAAATATAGGCGCATTATTTCTATCAAAGTACTGTAATACGTGAATATGTATTGTTTTTCCCAACTAGACCAAACTGTTAAGCCCGTCTCGTATATGATGAAAGTGCCACATGATTATACCGGAGCCGAGCAAATGCTGGGCATGTTTGCCATAGAGAATGAGGCATATTTGGATCAGCTACCCAAACTGGAGGCACTCTATAAGGAGAAGGGATTGAATATTAAGTTCACCCCACAAGCCTATGAGTTCAAGGAGAGTGGAAAAACGGAACCCAGACTGAAAAATACGGTGATCATGCATGATCTCGGGCAGGACGGTTTCAAAAACCTGAATCGTCTGGAGGGTCTCAATATGGTACAGTCTAAATTTGTGCTCAAGAAGTTGGCGCAGTATCATGCCGCAGGTGCACATTATTACAATGAACATGGACTTACGGATAATATGAAGTATGGAGCTTTTGGTAAAAACATTGAGGAGGCTTTCAAGATGATGGAGCCAATGATTGCCCCGACCCAAAAACTGTTTCTGGAGAATTTAAAGAACTACAAGAACTGTGAACAATATGTTGAACCAATTGTAAGGAGTATATTTTATTTAATTTTATTGACCGCCAATTCAACTGAAGCTTTTATTTTTCAGAAAAATTATTTTGCGGAAATGTACGAGTTTTATAAGCAGATAGGCCAATACGATCCCGAAGAATTTAATGTGATCAATCATGGTGATTGTTGGGTGAATAATTTCCTCTTTAAAACGGGCTCCAATGGGGAGATTACTGATATGATCTTTGTGGACTTCCAAAATCCCAGATTATCTAATCCACTTGGTGATGTTCTATACTTCATCATGACTTCGGTGAACCTAGATTACAAACTGAAAGAATTTGATTACTTAATTAAGTATTATCATGATGAGCTGATTGAGCATTTGAAAATCCTGGGTTATAAGGCACCCATGCCCAAACTCATGGACTTCTTTATGCAAATGTATAAACACAGCAGTTTTGCCATAATGGCAGTTTTCCTGGTACTCCCAGTAGTCTTACTGGATCCCACAGAAACGGCTACATTTGAAAACTTTCTGGGAAGCAATGAAGGAGGAAACGATTTCAAGAAGTTAATGTACACCAATGCACGCTATAGGAAGCACGTGGAAAAGATATTGCCCTGGATGGATAATCGTGGACTTTTAGAGGCTTTGTAAGTTATGAAATCTGATATGGAATACCTTTGACTTACAATACATTTTCTTACGCTTATTTAAGTCTACCGGCCAAAGCGCCATCCGGAGCTGTGACACCTGACATAACCCCTAGCGCAGTGACAATCGAAATAGATCCAGATGCGCCCCAGTGGTTGAACGTTGACTACTTCAAGGATCTGCTCAAAAGCCAAAAGTCAGACTTCAAAGATATACAAAGTTTTCGTGCTAAGAAAGCCACCGAGGCAGGCGATAATTACTTGTCCATCATGCTGTCAGTGGACATTGATTACCAGACCCTATCCGGTGGCACCTCAAGTGTATCCTACATGCTCAAAGTGCCGCCAAATAATAATGCATCTAAAGTTGTGCTGGATCTGATGCTTACGTTTAAGAAAGAGATCCTCATGTACAATGATGTAATACCCCAGTTGGAGGCTCTCTATGAAAAAGCCGGTGCACCCATTGTGTTTGGCCCGAAAAGCTACAGTTTCGACAAATCTCCAGATGCAGATCATATCATTCTAGAGAATCTACGTTCAGCCGGCTTCAAGAATGCGAATCGTCTTGAGGGCTTGAACGTCTCCGAAACAGAACACGTTCTGATCAAGTTGGCCAAGCTCCATGCTGCCTCTGCTCTCCAGTTTGTCAACAATGGTCGGTATGCGGAGTGTTTAGACAAACCGTTGCACAATGAGGCAACACGTCCATTGTTTGACGGCCCGCAAAGTAAAGTATTTATGGATGCCGCAATTGAGGGAATAAAAAACTTTAATGGAAGCGAATTGTACGGCGCCAAAGTGGTAAGTTATACTTGAATTCTAAATCCTATGAAATTACTAATGATCTCCATTCTATATTAGGAAAAAGTGTTGAACAACCTCTTCGACTATCTATCAAAGGCAGAGATCTACGATGAGAAGGAGTTCAATGTTCTGAATCATGGCGATTGTTGGACAAATAATATCATGTTTGTCTATGGTCCACAGGGCGAAGTTAAGGACACGATTTTCGTAGATTTTCAGCGATGCAACTATAATACCCCTGCTCTAGATCTATACTACTTTCTATTGACCTCTCCCAGCTACGACATCAAACTGCAGAAATTCGATTACTTCGTACGCTATTATCATGATGAACTAAAGCGTAATCTGGAATTGCTCAAGTATCCCGGTCAAATACCAAACCTCAGAGACCTCCATACCTTACTGCTTAAACACTCCATATGGGCAGTATCCTCTGCCTCGTCTGCGATGGCTACGGTTCTACTGGAACCTACCAAAAATGCCAACATTGAAACCATGATGGGTGACGATGAGGAATCCAAAAATTTCAAAAAGAAAATGTTCAGTGCCGACAGATATCGCAAACATGCCGAGGCCGCATTCACTTGGCTCAATTACCGAGGATTATTGGACTTTGAGTAAGTTTTGAGGTGACTTCCATTTGTAAATAGTATCTCGTCTACACTTTGTTACGTCTTGTTATTGTTTCCATGTGTGTATGCAATAAAATCAATAAAATACTTGAAAGAAAATATATATATAAATATAGGGACGGGGCAGATCAGTGGGACGAAGGCTACAGTCGGACGTAACCGACCGTAGGAGACCCTTTACTTTACGTCTACTACTATATGTACATACAAACACAACCAGAGGTACGTACACTAAGCTACCCGCGTAGGCAAGGCACTACACCCCCCTCTGCCTAGTGCGCCAAATTGTCCGTTCCATTATTTCCCTGTTTCTTATCCGATCGGAACGAAATTCACAGGGTCAAAAGAAAATGTCATAAGCTAGTTACGTACCAAATTACAAGTCAATAACTTTAAAGCTGTGGCTGCAGTAGCTTTTTGCGGTTTGCGGGGGAAGGTGGGGAGGTATCCAAAATCCAAAATAAACTTGATCTGCTTACTGAATAGGAGAACCTAGATCCCGAATATAGTGTCTCTAGCTCTTATAGTTGCTGAGATCTAGGTGTTCATACAGACGGACAGACGGACAGACGGACAGACGGACAGACGGACAGACGGACGGACGGACGGACGGACATGGCTATATCGACTCGGCTTGTCGTCCTGATCAAGAATATATATACTTTATGGGGCGTGGCACGCCTCCTTCTGGGTGTTACACACATTTGCTCTTTGCACTAAGTTAATAGACCCTTTTTACTTTTTTAAAGTAAAGGGTCTAAATATATCACAAAATGCATTTTAGAACACATACCAATAAATCCACGGAGCACTTGTCTTTAGCTTGGTTGGATTTTGATGATTTTGGTGACATAATTGCTGCTGAAGTACCCAAATTCGATAAGATACTCGGCGGCACTTCAGTCTTGGCCACCAAGCCGGGTGATAATTTTGCCTCCAAGTTGCTTAAAGTAGAACTTAATATACAACTTAAAGGTTTGTTATAATGCGTTGATTCCTGCTGCAGTTTTATATTAGTCTCCATATTTTATACTAGATCAAAGCACAAAAAGCTGTTCCTATATGCTAAAGATACAGTGTGATAGCGAAATAGATGAGTCATCAATATTTAATATGTTTCCCAAAGAAATGGAAGCTTATGCTAAATTTGTGCCAGCCTTTGAAGAGCTCTATCGTCAAGCTGGCTTGAGAGTGAAGTTTAGTCCCAAGAACTATAGACTGCAAAAACCTATTAAGGCGGATTATTTGCTAATGGAGAATCTGCAGGCGAAAGGTTTCAAAATGATGGATCGTCTGCAGGGCCTAGATCTTGCACATGCTAAGTGCGTTTTGAAAAAATTGGCTCAATGGCATGCAGCATCGCTAAAGTATAAGGAACTCTATGGATCCTATCCGAAGAAGTACGATAATGGCATGATCGATGAGCAATCCAGAGACATGTTCAAGTCCATGTGCGACCCGGGTGAAAAAGCATTGCTACGAATTGCCAAGGGCTTCCATGGTGCCGAGGAATATCTACACAAATTGGTAAACTATATGAATATAATATTAATATGAATAACAAGGACTACAAATAATATTTTTAGGAACCTATACTCAGCACGTATGTGGATAAAGTCATCGAAGATGCACGGGTTGATAAGCAGGCATTCAATGTGCTTAATCATGGCGATCTATGGACAAATAATATCATGTTTCAACATGACAACAATGGACAAGTGCTAGAGACCTATTTGCTGGATCATCAAATGCCCAAATACGGAAATCCCGCACAGGATCTGTATTATTTCATAATGACCTCGCTGAGACTGGACATTAAACTTGATCAGTTCGACTATCTAATCAGATGGTACCATGAAAACTTAGTTGAGCATGCACAGATATTAAACTATGCTGGCTTTATACCTAATCTAAGGGAATTGCACGTAATATTACTGGAACATCCCATACATGGTAAGCGGCGACTATATGCAAAAGATAATTTATATATATACAACTTTCCATTTATAATATAGCTGCTGGCACCGTATATAGCATTTTGGCGCTTTGTCTGATGGAGGCCAATTACCTCTTGCCGTCGGATATATTTACGGAGAATGTTCCTGATGCTGCGGTATACGAACATATGTACGGCAATGCACGTTATAGAGCGCACTTTGAACGTATTATGCCCTGGCTGAACAGACGAGGGTTATTGGACATCTAATGCGTTTAGTTAACTTGTAATTTATTGACTTTGGTTCAGCTAATATCGAACAATGTACATATCTTTTAAAATATCAATCTAACGGCTAAGCTAATCCAATAACTATATATGTGTATAAATATCGCGAATTGTGAATATAACAGCGCCAAAAGATCTATTTCAAGGCATACTTGACGGCGATAAAAGTGCTAAGTATAAAGAGAACAGCATAAACTAGTTTCCGGAGATTTGCACGATCCACGCCTTTGACTGTGCGCACTAGGGCGATATTGAGACGAAAGACATTACGACTTTCCTCGATGTATTCGGCACGCGTCTCATCGTCCAGGCTGCCGTAAATCTCATTGAAAGTACGCCGTAGTTTGTTCTTCAGAATCGAAATGTGCACGGGAAAGAATGTGGCCTCGCATCCCACAGGGCATTGGATGACCTGTTCGGGCATAGGACGGTTCTCCAGGTCTTCGTCCTCGCCGGCAGCTGTGGGAGCCACTGCGGCATCTTGTTCCATCTGCTTGCGATCCTGCACCGAAGTTTCTTTGGGAAAGATCCAGAGTCGGCGGGTGATCATGCGTTTCTTTTGCAACATCTGACCACCTGACATCAGAGCCATATACATCTGAAAGGCAAAGGCAAAAAGGAATATCTCATTCTTCTCCTTCATTTTCTGCAAGTGCGCCAAGTACTCCAGTGCAGCCGGACGAGGCACATAGTCACGCTTCCAATTAGAACCGTAGAAGTATGAGAAATCTCGTTCGAAAGCCGCTGCACGATGCAGTTCCTTCGGCAGCAGACGTTCAGGTAGGTTCTCCTCGAAATATTTATACACTTCGTAGAAGGCCAGAAGTCCATCGTACCAAACTTCATCGTCGGAAAGAGCTAAAAAGCAGAAAGAACGGGACAGATTAGTTGGGGCAGATCAGGGCGGACAGCAGGAGAGCCTGTACTTTGTGTATACTATATATGGAAATATCCCTAATTGTATGTTGCATATCTTTGCTGTTTCCTATCCGATTGTAATGATTATCACAGCATCAATGAAGAATCTCATAGGCTATGTAAGTGCGGTCTGCAGCTTTAAAATTGTGGCTTCTGTTTAGCGGTTTATCGGGGAAGGGGAAGATACTCAAAATATAAAACAAAGTCGAGCTGCTTACTGCTTACTGATTACTGCAATTGTGTTTCTAGCGCTCATATCTTGCATTCGGACGGACTGACGGACTTGGCTTTATCGACTAAGCTCGTCGCCCTGATTGAGAATATATATACTATATGGGGTCTGCCACGCCTCCGCCATCATCCTCCTGTTACATGCATTTCTCACTTGCACTAACTTAATGGACCCTTTCCACTTTTTCGAGGTGCAAGGTGTAACTGCGGGGTAATACTCAACCAAAACTTCACACATATTTACCAAATGCGAATTTGGCATTGATAAGCACATCGGTCATATTATGCACGTCTTTCGTAGCTTTTCGCAGCTCCCTGGTAAATTTCATGTCGACACAATCTTTGTCTTTGTCTGCATTGTCCGTTGCACTTCCGCTTGGCTGGTCTTCCTCTGGTTTGGGAAGGTCTGGTGTCACTCCCTCGGTTGCCATTTTATGTGTGTGCTCGGGAACTCAACAATTTAGCACAAATACAATATATTTCGTATATATAATGCGTACTTTAATTTTTCTTTGTATTTTAAATTGAAGACGCAAATTCCCGATATATCGATTAACCAAAGCTCGAAGTATGTATGTAGAGGGCGCCACAACACGTTTGCTCCCTGGGCATTGGCAACAAGTTGGAGTTCGCCTGAAATTTTGTAAAGCGACAATAACAAAACTCGTTACTTGATTGTTGTCAACTTATGCGCATTGATTTGGCTTTATATGTTGCTTAGATTATTAAATGTGTGTATAGGCTTTGTTTGGTTCTCATCGCCTGCTGTTTACAGTTGCAATTTCGTAAATTTTTAGTTATTATGTTCGATGCAACCTACTTTGTTTACACTTGCTGCAACAAAACATACTCACTGCGAACCTTCGTATGAGTTCGAACCCGCATCAAACCTTCAAACAAGATTGAGTTCACGGTTGCCATAATAAGCACGATTGTGCTATTGTTGGTGTTTTATTTTTAATGTTTGCTTTCGTATAGCCATAAAAATTATAGCATATTCTTTATTTTGATACTTGTTTAATAAAATTAACACATATACATAAACACAAATGAAAAAATATAAAAAAAAAAACAATAAAAATTAAATCGATATAAAATCCGCATATATATTTAATTCTAACGCCAGTGGCAACGCTGTATGTGAGGCGAGCTCATACTTGCTCGAAGTACGGTTGCATTTGCGCTATCGATAAGTTATCGGCTATGGCGTTCTACAACACTTAAGAAAATATGAGATTGGTTCAACCAAAACTTCGCTTTAGTTAACAAATTGTTAAAATACGCCCAATAGAAGTCACAGTGAGTATTTGTTGTTAAAATAAAACAATATTCGGTCACGCATGTTGTGGAATATGTTGAAATTACAAATGTGGGTAGCGGTTGCATGCTGAAACAGCTGCTGTTGTGTGACGGCCAATGCACAAATGCACGTATCATATTTTAACAATAACTAATATATATAATAATATAATACAATATATAATACTCACACAACTCATGCAAAACGCACTAATTGCAGTAAAGCCAACAGTTGCAACAACAACAACGCCAAAGCACTTGGGTGTTCCCCCTACTTGAACATATTTCCCCTCCCCCTTCACATTCACCCACACTTGTTAGCTCTAAGCGATGTTGCCAAATCAGCTTTTTTCGCGCCAGATCTGGCTGTTTTTGAATAGCATATGCTGAAAAATAAAATTACGGCCAGCGGGAATTTGGATTTTTTCATAGATAATATTATGCTAAAATAGTAGTTATTATATATTTATTTATTTTAATATCCACCAGTCAACCCAGAATAATTAAATTACAAATTAAAATTAAGCATAATAAATCGGGGAATATTGAAATCAAAATGTGCAATCATGTAAGTCAATTACAGACCTGTTATCATTTTTATCTATATAACATATAACACCTTTAATTTGAAACTTGGCTCTTTTCTGGCTTCTTAGTGTAAATTTTTATTTTGCTTTTTTATGATTCTTCCGCCAAAAACAGCTTTTTTTAACTAAAACTGGCTACACTGGTTCTAAGCACTAACACACGCATACGCACTCCCACACACACAAGCACACGCACACAATCCAACAATTGCTTGAGTAGAAAGCTAAAGAAATTGCATAGAATTTTGAATATATACGAAAGCAATGTCGGATCTGTTTACCACTCTCGATAGCAACAGCGGGCATCACGGCACACCAATGGCCTCGCCCTCCCAGCACAGTCCAATGACAAACAACAGCAACTCATCCACACAGAACGGTGGCACAACCACAACAAACCCAGCGGGGGCGGGTGGGAGTGGCAGTGGAGGTGGCGGTGGCGGTGGGGTTAGTGGTAAGCTCACAAATCAGACAACTGCAACCGGCGCTGAGAACACACCTGTAAGCATAATCCAAGCTCAATCGCAACAATATCTAAATTTATCTTAATCTTCCTGCTTTCCAGATGCTAACCAAGCCGCGTCTTACGGAGCTGGTAAGGGAGGTGGACACCACCACGCAGCTGGATGAGGATGTCGAGGAACTGTTGCTGCAGATAGTGGATGACTTTGTGGAGGACACCGTCAAGGCGACCAGCGCCTTTGCCAAGCATCGCAAGTCCAACAAGATCGAGGTGCGGGACGTGCAACTGCACTTTGAGCGGAAGTACAACATGTGGATACCTGGATTCGGCACCGATGAACTGCGTCCCTACAAGCGTGCGGCGGTTACCGAGGCGCACAAACAGCGCCTCGCATTGATCAGAAAAACCATCAAGAAGTACTAGCATCAATTAGCGTAATCCTCCATGCAGGGTTTCCGGCTTTCGAAAGTTTTATTTAAGAAATTCTATAAATATAAAATAGATCTTTAATTATACACCATTATGTACACACAACATTTAATTTACTAAGCTGAAAGTTTTCAAATTCACATTGCCAACTGTCAGTTGACAAAATGCAGAAATTCATAAATAAAAATAAGTAAAATTTCATTTATCTCTTAATTATGGGCCGATTTTATTGAAATTTGCAGAATTGGTAGAATTAATGAATTAATGAAATCTTTAGATGAAGACAGAATATGTGTAGATCGATTTGTATTTCTTAAATAGGTATATATTTAAAATTAGCTCATTGTGGGCAGAAGGGGCGTGGCAGACAAGAATTTAAATAAACTTGGTTAAAAAAACAAATCTGAAAAATCTTTTTTTATCACCCGTTTTGCCCATTGTGCATGGTTGTCAAATGTTAAAATAAATAAATATTTGATTGATTCATTTAAAAATATCTAATTTGTATCTTCTATTTCGACCCAATTTTTATTTATTTTAATTTTTAATTTTGTATTTTGTTATTTAAATCTGGCTATTTCTGGCAACACTGCTCGCAACAGTAAATCGAACAGCACGATATATCGATATGCAGCAATCGATAGCTGCACTGGCTTTTGCCATCACAGTTATCAATATGTATGTAGAAATAAGCAGAAAAACAATAAGGATTATTTGTTGATTTTGCATTTTCGTGCGGTTGTGGCATATTAAATGGTTAAAAGCTGCCTGGATTGAGCGAAGCAGAGGCGCAATGAAGTTGCCCGTAATGTGCCGCACTTGCGATGCAAGGGAAACGGACAAATTGTATAAATTGGCCACGGCCACCAAAAGGTTTCCGGATAAATTGCTTTCTGATATTTTGGCCGAGTTGACGCACATTGAGGTAAATACAAGTCGAAAACTACATGTTTGCAACACGTTTAAACATGTTCGCACGCTGTTGAGCAGGTGGATGAGATTTGGGCGCAGCAGCTGCCGCAATGCCTCTGCAGCGGCTGTGCAAGGAAATTGATCAGCGCCTATTACTACATCAAGCAAGCGATTGCGGCCAACGAGGTGCTCCTCAACCATGTGAGGGACAGCGACAAGTCGGTGACGTCCGACTGCCTGCAGGAGGCGCCCATGGAGCTCTGCGCCGAACAGCACGTCGAGGTTTGTTTGTGCAGCTCAACTGCATCTCAGGCAGCAATTTGTAAAATTTTTTATTCGAATTCGTTGCATCTTACAGATTAAACTGGAAACGGAGGATGAGGACGTGGACAACGATATCACCTGCACGGAACTGCCCGAGTTTACAACGGTACAAAACGCCATCGATGTGGATGTGCAGCCGGAAGGCGTGGCATTCAGTAAGAAGTCAACGGATCCCCTAAACATGTTTGAGCCCGTCAAACAGGAGCAGGAGCTGCCCGTAACAAGAGCAACGCTTGTGCAGCAGCTCGAACTTAAGCCTGACAATGATGATGAGTAAGATTTGTATCTTTTACATTACTTACGTTTATAATGAATTTCATGTGCGTTGCTTTCAGTTCTCTGGATGATTTGCCGCTGCAGCAGCGTGTGAAAAAGTGGAAGCAAACGGACAACCTGCGGGCATACAAAAGGCATAGTTTCAAATGCAAGGACTGTCCGAAGAGCTTTCAACGCGCCGAGTATCTCAAGCAGCATGCACTGCGCGCGCACAGAGCCAAGACTGATTGGTACTCCTGCTCCTTTTGTATACGTCGCTTCCGGCATGCGGATGCGCTGCAAATGCATCTCAAGGTGCACAGAGACTCGAAGCGCTCGTCCAACTTGGGCGAGAGCAAAAGGGCCAAGGACATCGATGTGAACGTCTGCAAGCCGCATGGCTACAAGCTCATCGAGTGCATGATCTGCCAGAGTCGTTACGACAAGATATCGCATCTGCGCAACCATCTGGAAGAGCATCCAGATGTAAATATTGCAGCTCGTGCGAATATGTCCACAAATGAGCTGGCGGAGCTGTTTTATCCGGATGCCAAGAACACCAGCGAGGAGCAACTGAAGCAGCTGATACGCAACGACTTGGACGCCGGCATCTATCAGCGTTTTTACTCCATTACCAATCAATCCGGCTATGAAATGGATCTCGACAGCTCCGAGACGGAAAGCGAGGCCGAGCTCGATGGCGATGAGCAGTCGAAGCAGCTGCGCCACACACCCAAGGCCAAATACAGCTGCGAACTGTGCCAGGTGCGTTGCCAGCGCAAGTATCAGCTTTATGAGCATCAGCGTCAGACGCACGCCTGGCTGGAGGCGCCTCACGTCTGCGGGCGCTGCGATGGACGCTTCGTCAGCGTGCAGCTGCTGCGGCATCACAACGAGTCCCAGTGCAAGAACTCGCAGAAACGCTTTCTGTGCCACAAGTGTCCGCTGCGCTTCCGCTGGCGGCACAATCTCAAGCTGCACACACGCGAGCACAGAATCACAGTAAGTAGTCCGATATAGGTTGAGTTATAAGCTATCTTATAAATCGCTTTGCTTTCTGCAGAATCAGACGTACGAGTGTGCGGACTGCAAACGCGTCTTTGACAAGAAGAAATCGCTGACGGTGCATTTGCGCAGCGTGCACGTGGAGCAATCGAAGCTGATACCCTGCCAGTGGTGTCCACGCAAGTTCTATCGCAGGGATTATCTGGTGAAGCATCTGAAGCGTCACGGCATCAGGGAGCAGGACATACCCCTCGCTGAGACCCTGATTGCAGCCACATCGAAGCCGAATGGCCTCAAACGCATCACCTGCAAAATCTGCCATATGAACTTTGAACGCATCATCGATTTGCGTGCGCACATTCAGCTGGAACTGAAGCTCTCGCTGTCCCTGCACCAGAACTACGATTCCCCCCACAACTACTCCATCACCAACGAATCGGGCTACGAACTGCAGCTCTGCGATTCGGAGACTGAGGATGAAATGCAGCAGCAGCAGCTGCACATGCAGACGAACATCTCGCCCAACGCACGCCTCGTCTACGTCTGCGAGATCTGCAAAGTTCAGTGCAAGCGCAAGTACGAGATGATTCAGCATCAGCGCGCCATGCATCGCTTCGACAAAATGCCGCACGAGTGCGAGCACTGCATCTTCAAGTGCGTGTGCCAGGTAAGGATGTTCCCAAAACCCTCTGTTCCACAAATTGATCATAGGGTAAATAGGGTGAATGGTAAATTATTATTGAGAGTTTTTTCTCCTATATAATTATATTTGTGAATTGAACCCGAACTCATTGATGTTTTCGGTGAATAAGGTTGTGATACTCTACCTACGCCACCCCTGGGGACATATCGAGCCCTTCCCGCGAAAAAGACGTAACCAACAAAAGCAAATTTTACAGGAGAACGTTTTTTTCGCGAGAACGCGTCTGAAATTCGCAGCAAATCTGGCGCTTGCGATATAATTGACAGGCTGATATCTCAGTAAATACGCAAGATAAAATTATGAAATTTGTTGTGTGGATGAGTTGGGTGATTATGAACATAATTGCATCAAAAACCGAAAATCGATAAAATGTTGATTACGTCTTTTCGCGGGAAGGGCTCGATATCATGTAGTAGTATTCCACATTGTAAGGTCGAACATTCTGATCGAATTACAAATATAAAAACGATTTCTCTCAATGCATGTTTTTCGTCAACCCAAAAACAAAGATAATGTGGTTCTAGGAAGTAGCGCTTGCGAGAATAAAATCGTAGTTGGAGACGAATGTGTGGTACTTGATACTACATATTAACAAATTTAATATCAGAATCCTTGAATATTCGTCCTGGAAGGACATGCGATGCGGCATTTGAAAGGTATTGCATCACAGATCACGAATACATTTAAATTTTTGCAATACTCAACTTGGTTCAAAAGATATGGGAATTCAATTTTTATTTTCAATTTTTAAAATAAAAATTGCAAAATAATTATTATTTTCAAATTTTTTTTATAAAAATTGGAGAATAATTTTTATTTGCAATTTTTTTATAAAAATTGAAAATTAACACTTATTTTCAATTTTTTTTTTTTCAAAAAATTGTAAATAAGAGTTGTTTTTTAATTGTTTTAATAAAATTGACAAATTACTTTTATTTCTTGATTTTTATTTTAAAAATTATAATAATTGCGATCCCTGGAAAATACACAAAATTGTTCTTGTAATTTGCGTAGCTTATTAGAAAGAGCACTCATATACGCGAGCTGCCCTTCCCATAAGAAAGAGTTATATCAAGAGCAAAGGAGCAACGGCGTGGTTTTGATAATAGGATGAACGGGGAAATAGAGAGAAGGATTATAATTTTCTTTTCGGTAGAAACTTTGGATGACTCCCAAGCTTGACCTGGTATATAGAACTGAGATTTTGAATAAACCTCTAATTTGCGTTTTTTTCTCGAGCTTAAATTATTATTATTATTTTAGTGATCAGCTTTGAATAACAGTGTAAACTAAACTCTAATCCTGTCTCTGTCTCTTGTAGAGCATCATGGATCAGCACCGTCAGTCGCAGTGTCGCAGCGCGGAGAAGAAGTACGCGTGCAGCAGATGCGGCTACAAGTTCATGTGGCCGGAGAATCTGCAGCAGCACGTGCAACTGCAGCACGGCGCCACGCTCGACGTGGAGCTGGAGGCCAATGAAACAGCCGCAGCCGCAGCGGCAACAGCAACGCCAACGGCAGCAGCTGCCGGCATCGCAGATCGGATTCCGGCAGCTGTTGCCACGGATGCGGCTACGCCGGATGGGGTGCAGCTGCTGCAGTGTCCGCACTGTGATCGCACGTATCAGATGAAGTCGCGTCTGAACAACCACATACGGGATGTGCATATCAATGGGGATCGCAAGCGCAAGGAGGCGATCAAGAAGTTCTTGTGCTCGCTGTGCGGCAGGGAGACGCAATCGGCGGCCACGCTGGTCACCCACATGAGGCGCCACACCGGCGAGAAGCCCTTCAAGTGTGATATGTGCGAAATGGCGTTTCCCAGGCACTCGGAGATGATTGCGCATCGGCGCATGCATACGGGGGAGAAACCATTCCATTGTACGGTCTGTGGCAAGGATTTCGCACGCTCCGACAAGCTGAAGCGGCACATGCTGACGCACAGTGGTCTGAAACCGCACAAATGCAGCTACTGCGACAAGAGCTACCGGCAGGCCAAGGATCTGAAGCTGCATCTGCAGCAGCACACGGGCGAGAGTCCGTTCATCTGCGGCACCTGCGGGGAGCGCTTCATCCAGGGCACAGCGCTGGAGAAGCATCGCATGATGCGGCGCCACTTCGACGAGGTGGACGAACGCACAACCCTGCACACTGTGACCGCAGCCAATTAGTCTTAAAGCCCATTTCCACGAGCGCCAAATGTGAGCTCATTCGGAATGACGTAGCCACCAGCCCAAACGGTATGACAGCAAAAGACGTTTCCATTTGTGTATTGTATTAACTGGTTCATCATTTGAATGAAGTAGTTCATTTCAATGATCTGGTTCGTCATTTAGATGATGTGGTTTACCATTCGAATGAACTGATTCGTCATTTAGATCAAATGGTTCATCATTTTGATAGACTGCTTCGTCATTTAGATAAAGTGGTTCGTTATTTGAATGAACTGAATCGTCATTTGGATGAAATGGTTCAATTCAATAAAACGGATCGTCATTTAGTTGAATTGGTTCGCTATTTGGATGAACTGCTTCATCACTTGGGTAAAGTGGTTCGTCATTCGAATGATGGCAAATTTATGCTCGTGGAAACAGGCATTTAGTTTAGTTTTAAAACACATTTGTTGGTTTTTTTTACAAATTTCTTGACTGCAAAATGCTTAGAAATCTTTGGTTTTATTTAAAATGGAACTTCTACAGCTCGTCGGTGTCCTTGGCTTCGATCTTCATCATTTCCACGTCAAAGATTAGCACGGAATTGGCTGGAATCTTGCCCCCGCCCGCCCCGCTGGCGCCGTAGCCCAATTCCGGCGGAATCGTCAGGGTACGGCGTTCGCCCTCGCACATGCCCAGCAGCCCCTGATCCCAGCCCTTGATCACCTGCCGGGCGCCCAGGGTGAAGGAGAAGGGCTTGCCACGATTGTGGCTGCTATCGAATTCAGTGCCATCTTGCAGAGCACCCTAAAAAATAGAATGAGAAAAAAGGGGCTATAAAAATCCTTATCAGTTGAACAACCCTCGTCATACCTTGTAGTGTACGTGTATTAAATCGCCGCTTTTCGCCTTTCTCGTGCAGTTCTCGGCACGCTTCTTGACGCCTATCTTCACTTTGGGCGTTTCATTGGCAATTGCAGCGCCAAAAAGCGCACAAACTATTAAAAAATTCGTGAGTTTCATCTTCAACACAAGCTGGGTTCTTATTATTTTTTATTACAAAGCGGCGTGTTATCGTTGTGCAACACTGACGTTCATTTTGATGCACAGCGATTAGAGAAATACTGGTTAATCGATAGTTCAACTCGATAGCTTTAATTATCGCTGAATAATTGGCGCCACATTTAAAAAATATTTCATCAGCTCAAATTAGCTAAAACCGCAGTTTTTATTTACATTTTTTACAGTTGTTGCAATGTTGTTGCTGTTTTTCCATAACAAATAATATATTATATAAAATTTCGACGCTTTCGTGCAGTTTTCTGTTTTTTTGTTACAAAGCGGCGTGTTGTCGTGTTATCGACACGTTGTGCAACACTGGCGTTCCTTTCTGTGCACAGCGATTCAGTAAATACTGGTTAATCGTTAGTTTAATTAACTCGATAGCTTCAGTTATCGCTGCAAATTTGGCGCCACATTTAAAATAAATATTTGAATCGGTTACCATCGGGGAGATTTTTCCATTTGCATATTTATAATTTAAAACAATAAAATGCAGATTCTTTAATGAGTTCATACAGCTTATACATGTTTATTGATATTAATCGAATTACATACATTAAAGCTCTTTTAAAATACAATGATTGGCAAATATTATGCGTTTACCATAAGGTTTATTTTGCAAAACAAACAAAGCCTTACTATAAATATGCAACAGATTAATAAGAGATTTACAAATGTACGAATATATCACAATAATAAAGGAATACATACATTATAAATGAAATTTAAAGCACGACACACAAGGCTGATCGAGTGCACAAAATTCAATTGCAATTGCATGTGAATACACACTACATAATACATTTAGTACAATAATTATAATTATAATAATAATAATAATGTTATTCAACTAAGATTAATACAAATTTACAGTAGGTACTAAACACGATATATCGACTATGACTATAATATGTATACAGCTTGTATATAAGGACTTGATTATGGTGGAGCCAACTGGATTGCATCGGTTGATGCAGTTAATTATCGTTCGATAGATTTGTGATCTTGGTGGCATACATATTGGCCACCTTGTAGATAAATTCATATTGCTCCTTGGTCTGCACGGCGCTCGCCCTTCCCCTCCTCACGTAGTACACCAACTGTGGAATGTCCACCGATCGCTTGGGCGTCTCCAGGCTGCGTATGGCCATGTCGCAGGCGATGATGGTGCCGGTACGGCCCGTGCCTGGGGAGCAGTGAATCGTTAGCGGTCTAGACGGGGGAGCAGAGAGAGTACAGTTAACAAATGGCATGCAACACGATAACGATAACGATAACACATTCCTTGCTTACACGTTGATGTTTTTTGACGCGGCTTTTTCATGCAGTTTCAAAATTTGTTTAAAATTTGTTTAGATCTAACAAAAACAGATAAAGGGTTGGAAAAATAAAGCTGATAACTAGGGAGTATGGGTATTATTTTGAAAAAATTTCATGAATTTTTCATATGAACTATTATAAAGTTTGATATTATCTTTGATATGTTAATATTTTTAAAGCTTTAATTCAGCTCTACTCTATACCTCTAACCCTTAAACAAAAACTGCACGGAAAAGTTGCGTCAAAAAACATCAGCGTGTAAACGTGGACTTGCGCTTACCCCTGCTGACTGCGATTGCCGCTTGAATTTGGCGCCTTGCTGCTCAGATTGCCGTTAATCTCATTGCTGGAGGTGCTGCCTGCCTCCTCGGGCAGCTTCTTGGCATCGTCCGCCTCCAGGGATTTGAGGGTCAACGTGGAGGACTTCTCCTTGAGCTCATTGGCCTGCTCCAGCGCATACGACTTGAGGGAGGAGCGCGCCTCCAGCAGCATGGCAATGATGGGCGCCTCCTCCAGCGGCACCCCCGTCTCCGGCCACTTGTACCAATAGTGGGTGAGCTCCCTGCACTCCTCGCCATCCACGCGCTTCAGCATCAGCGTGGATATGGCGTACTTGTCCTTGACCTCGCGATGCTTCAGGGTCACCTGATAATCCCCATAGCTGCTGTGATTGTCCAGCGTCACGGATGGTGGCAGATACTCCGCGCACCTCTCAATGCCGTTCTCATTGAGATCCGTCGCCTGCACGATCACCCGCGACTGCTGCTCCCAGACCATGCGCCAGAAATCGCCAGTCGTGCTCTCCAGCGGCGCCTGGCAGGCTATATAGTAGTTGGGGGCATCGCGGGGGCCCTACAGAGAGGAGAGGTAAGGGGGCAACATTAGAGCAGACATTCAAATAAACACGAAATATAAAATATGATATAACATTTAATTAACAAGCGCATGCATGAGCTACTATTGACTGAATTCGCTGCTAGTACTGGACAGTGCTGACAACTTGGCTAGTTTTAGCTACCAAAAATATGAATATGAAATTAGAATTATGGAAATAATACAAAGTTTTCGTAGTATTTTTTATTTCTTATCCTACGCGTTTTTAAAGATTTAATCCTTCTTCAAGAAGATTGCTTTATTAAAAAGTTTTCCAATATTAAGAAACAATAAAAATAAATACAATCAATAGCATAAATATATTTTAATTAGACCCTTTACTTTAAAAAAGTAAAAAGGGTCTATTAGTTTAGTGCAAAGAGGAAATGTGTGTAACACCCAGAAGGAGGCGTGGCAGACCCCATAAAGTATATATATTCTTGATCAGGACGACAAGACGAGTCGATATAGCCATGTCCGTCTGTCCGTCTGTCCGTCTGTCCGTCTGTCCGTCTGTCTGTCTGTCTGTCTGTCTGTCCGTCTGTATGAACACCTAGATCTCAGCAACTATAAGAGCTAGAGACACCATATTCGGTATTTAGGTTCCCCTATTCAGTAAGCAGCACGAGTTTGTTTTAGATTTTGGATACCTCCCCCCCTTCCCCCGTAGACCGTAAAAAGCTGCTGTAGCCACAGTTTTAAAGCTATTGATTTGTAATTTGGGATTTAACTAGTTTACGACATTCTCTATCGACGCTGTGAATTTTGTTTCGATCGGATTAGAAACAGCGAACATATGCCACAGACAATTTGCCGCACTAGGCAGAGGGGGGGTGGTGTGCCTTGCATATGCGGGTAGCTCAGTGTGTGTGCCTCTTATTGTGTTTGTATGTTCATATAGTAGTAGTAGTAGTAAAGTAAAGGGTCTGCTACAGTCGGTTACGTCCGACTGTAGCCCCCGTTCCACTGATCTGCCCCGTCCATATTTTTTTTTTATAATTAACTGGAGTAATTAGCTAGAATAATAATTTCATTTTTATCAATATTGTAAATAATACATAATTAAAATATTTAATTTAAATTTGGCTGTATACTATTTTAGTTTAATTTTGTATTTCAGTAATTGATTTTGATATATTAGGTTGTTTGGTAATGACATACCGGTTTTTACATTCAAATTTCGCGCTTCGCTTGTGAAGTCAAATATAATCGTATCTGGCAATGCTGTATATCGTTTGAAAGGTATTGGCCACACCTTTAAAATGACATATAGTTTGTTTTATATTTTATTTTATTTCAATATTTGTATTATTTTATGCAAGTAAAGAAATGCATTCTAAACCTTTTCCAGCTGTTTTTCTAGCTAACGAGCTTTTTGACTTGCATAGATTGGCAGCACTGTTCACTCTCACTCTCACGCGCTCTTTGAGTGTGTGCGTGATGTGCATGCGTCGGTGTGTGTCTGTGTGTGGGGGCGTAATGGCTGCCGCTGAGCTGCGCGCGCTCTGATAAATAAACTGGCATAAGCGCAAATTGTTTTACTTTTGCAATGCATAATCCCACACACACACATACAACACACTCACACACACACACACACACACACACAAACACACACACACACACACAGTTTTAAACGCAAATCACGAATTGCTTTGATTATGGCCAGCTGCACACGTTTAGCGATGAGTACGAAAAGCTCTTACAAGCTGCCTCTTTCTCTCTCTCTCTCTCTCTCTCTCTCTGTCTCTCTCTATCTATCTGTCTCTCTCTTAGCTAAAGCTTCGCATGAATGCGTTTCAATGCAGCCAGCGTCACGCGTCAATGCTGCCCATGTTTGCAATTGTTTTGGCTAGATTTCAACTGCAGATGGAATACCCTTAACATCATTCAATATAAGGCTTTATTTATACGGAGGACAATCCCCCTAAATGTTTATGCCACGAATCATACGCACTGAGTCATTGGTGTGGATTTTGTTGTTAATTTACGAGTTCAGGCGTTATAGCTGTATATAAATTTAAGGTTGTTTTGATAATTGTGATAAGTGATAAAATGTATAGTATAGAAAGGGGCGTAGATAGCAGCAAAGCAGTATTATTTTAATGTATACAAACTAAAATCATAAATAAAACAAATGAAATATAATAATAAAACTATATAAACAAACAATAAAATTAAAGAAATATAGCAATCAAATAAAATATAAATATAAAAAATGCAAAAGAAATAAAAGGTCAAAGTGGTTAACGATTTAATCTTCAAAAATTCGCTTTTCATTAATTATATAATAGTCTATGGAACCCAGAGAATTTTAAATAATATCAAAACATGCAAAATGAAAACTAGAAATAAAATAGATTTTTTAGACCCTTTACTTTAAAAAAGTAAAAAGGATCTATTAACTTAGTGCAAAGAGTAAATGTATGTAACAGGCAGAAGGAGGCGTGGCCGACCCCATAAAGTAAATATATTCTTGATCAGGACGACAAGACGAGTCGATATAGCCATGTCCGTCTGTCCGTCTGTCTGTCTGTCTGTCTGTCTGTCTGTCTGTCCGTCTGTCTGTCTGTATGAACACCTAGATCTCAGCAACTATAAGAGCTAGAGACACCATATTCGGGATTTAGGTTCCGCTATTCAGTAAGCAGCACGAGTTTGTTTTAGATTTTGGATACCTCCCCCCCTTCCCCCGTAAACCGCAAAAAGCTGCTGTACCCACAGTTTTAAAGCTATTAATTTGTAATTTGGTATTTAACTAGTTTATGACATTCTCTATCGACGCTGTGAATTTTGTTTCGATCGGATAAGAAACAGCGATCATATGCCACAGACAATTTGCCCCACTAGGCAGAGGGGGGTGGTGTGCCTTGCATACGCGGGTAGCTTAGTGTGTGTGTTTGTATGTACATATACTCAAAGTAAAGGGTCTCCTACTGTCGGTTACGTCCGACTGTAGCCTCCGTCCCACTGATCTGCCCCGTCCATATTTTTTTTAATAACACAAAGAAGCTTAAGAAAATAAATAAATTCACTTAAAGAATGCGCAATCAAGTCTTCTATCATCTTGAGTTAAGCACAACTTGAAAAAGTCAAGTATTTTATAAGTATAAACGAAACTCGTGAATCATTTCGAAATTGTTGTGAATCAATAGCATTAGAATGGCGATGTTTGAATGCGAATCGTGCCTCATCTAAATGTAAAACGTTTAACCAAGTCCAAAATTGTAGCTAAATTGATTAAACAATTTTTACAACGCTTGAAGCATAAACTTGTAGAGAGTAAAGGCATGAATCACAAGCGAAATAATTGTCTCAAGTGTTATTAAGGGATTAATTTGTTTGTAGGATATTCACACTTCGTTGTGACTTTCCCTTGGGCTGAATTGTTATAGTAATAAGCATAAATATTTTATAGTTGTTGTGTTTTTTTCGCACAAAACTCATTTGCTTACAACAGACAATGTAACAAAGAGCCTGAAATCATTTTCTTGGCACTTCGCCAATCTTATGGGCCGTATAATTATACGCCATAATGCCCGACTTCCCACTCCCCCAGCGCCCCCCTGCCTGACTGGCATACGTCATGCAAGGCTAGACGCAGAAGCAGCTTCAAGTTAAGTACCGTTGTAAGTTAAACAAACACACGGACGCTCAGCGAAGCTTTACACCCACATATGCATGTGGGAAAGCTTGATTTGATTGTTTTCTACATTGTTTACTGTTTTTTTTACTTTGTTTTTTGTTTTGTTTTTTGTTTTGGCTGAGAGACGCATTCGTCAGACTTACCCGCACATAATTGGCATTAATATATTCCGTTTTGTCATCGTCGCCCTGGCGTTGGAGCACCACACGCGTCTCAGGAAGCGGAATCACGTTAGCGTAGCTGCGGTTGGGGTTACGTTCGCAGATCGGGCCGATTATCGTTTCATTCAGTTTCATTAATCAGGAAACGAACATGGAAAAATGAAATTAAAATCGCACAAGTTAAGTAATTCATGTATTTCATTGTTATGTGCTCGTATGATGCGTAATCTTCATACATCAAGAGATTGATAAACGTTTTAATTGTTGACTTTCTTCCACCATGACGCTTGAACTTGAAGACTCTGCGGATTCAAAACTTAGTACAGTGAAAGCTTTGCTTAAGTAATATTAACAAATGAAGACCATGTTATTTAATAATTTATTAATATAATTATAGATTTATCCATTTTTTTCCTTTAGAACTTCAAAGAAAGCTTCTGTTTTCAAACTTACAAGAAAAGCTTTTCTTATAGAATATTATTTCACAATTGAAATAAAGTTACGATTTTAATTTGAAAGCTTCGGAACCAATATTTTTATTCAATTCTCTTTAGAACTTTACCTAAAGCTGCTGTTTTTAAACTTACAATGAAAGCTCTTCTCATAAAAGTCGAGCTTTTTTTTAAATACAAAATTTATTATTGCAAAACCTTTAAATTGTTTTTATTGTAGAACTTTTAGGCAGTTTTTACTGTGCGGAATTTTCAGCTGATAATTTTGATGCAGTAAAATATTATCTGCATTTAGTTCGTTTGAAAAAAAAATGTGAACATGAAGCAGATAAGATAAGAAACGCGAGTATATTCAAGAGTAGTATTATATCGCAGATATGTTTATATCTCTAGCTACTTTTTAGCAGTCGAAAAAAAAGCGAAGCTAACGAATGTCATGACCTCCATTAGCTAACGACAATTAAGCTCTATTAATCCCCATGGCGAGCAATAAGCAATGATGTCACTTAAAACATTTCCCAGCGTCTGGTCAGTTTTCTTAAATATATCAGTAGGGATAAAGCGGATCAGTCGAGCCAAAGGCTGTAATCGGACGTAAATGATAATAGGAGATACCGTTCTTACTACAAAGGAGAAGCTAAATACCAAATTTAGTGTCTCCAGCTTTGATATTTTGCGGGATCTTGGATTGACGGATATGACTCATCTAGGCTCTAAAAACTCACCGATTCTTGTCCTCACATCCCGCTGGCACTTCATCCGCACGCGCTATAATCTGCGGCACGTCCCGGAACTCCTCAAAGATGCTCGAACGTCGCTCCAGAAACTTGCCCAACTCGGTGGCACTTAGCATATTGTGCCGCAGCGATGGATCGTCAAAGGCCGCATTGCCGTAGGTGCGCTTGGAGGCGCGCAGATCACGCCCCTTGCGCCGCACGCTGCCCAACACCGAGACATTGTCCAGGGAATAGGCATCCAAACTAACGGGACGACAGCGCTGCCCATAGGACATTTGCTTCTGTCGCTTGCGCATCAGATAGAGGAAGGCCACCAGCAGTAGGAGCGCAACGACTCCGACAACGCTGACGGTGATGGCGATGATGACGTTGACATCGGTGCCACCGCTGGCGGTGCTGTGGCCGTGTGGTTGCTGCATATCGGTGGGATTCGGCAGCAACATGGTGGTGCGTGTGGTGGTGTCAACGGGCAGCATGTTCTGGTTGTGGTTGGAATTGTTTTGGGTGGAGCTGTAAATGGGCTCAGCTGTTGTTGTGGCAATTGGTGGGATTGTGGAGCTTGTTGTTGTTGTTGTGGTGGTGCTGGTAGTTGTTGTAGTGCTGGTGGTTGTTGTGGTGCTGTCATCCAGCAGACTTATCAAAGGCTCCTCTGTGTTGGCTGTTGTTGTTCTAGCTGTTGTGTTCTTGGTTGTAGCGGTTTCTGTTGTTGTTGTTGTTGTTACTTTTTCCGTTGTTGTTGCTGCTTCTGTTGTCGTGGTTGTTGTTGAGGTTGTTGTTGTATTTGCCATTTTGCTAACATTTGTTAACAGCTGTTCGTCCTCATCGCGCTCATTATCAATCTGCTGCTGTTGCTCTTCATTCTCATCGTATAATTCCGTTTCACTCTTAACAGCTGTTGCAGCTGTTGTTGCTATGCTGTTAACAGCTGCAATTGCTGGTGCTGCTGTTGTTGTTGTGGTTGTTGTTGATGTTGTTGCAGCTGCTTCACTTATGTTATTTGTCTCCAATGCAGTTTCATGCTCTGTTACCTTGCTGTTGTTTGTTAACAGTCCTGTTGGTATTGTTGTTGTTGGTAAGGTTGTTGTTGGAAGAGTTGTTGTTGGTATTGGTGTTGTTGTTATTGGTATTGCTGTTGTTGTTGCTGGTAGTGTTGCTGCTTGCTCTGTTGTTGTTGTGGTTGTTGTTGTCGTTGTGGCTGCTTCTATTTTTGCTGTAGCTGCTTCTGTTGCTATTTCTGCTATGCTGCTGTTATTATTGATTGGCAGAGCTTCGCTGTTAGCTGGCGCACTGTTATTGCTTCGCTCAGTTGTTGTTGGTATTAATAAATTATTTTCGACACTTGTTTGCTCACTTTTACTATTATTATTATTATCGATATTCTTATTCTGTTTATTGTCTTCTTCAGTCACATTTTTAGCTGCAATTGTTTCTAAGTTCACTTCATTGCTAATTTGGCCAATTTCCGTTGGCGTTGGCTTGCTTGTAGTTGTTGTTGTTGTTGTTGTACTTGTAGTTGTTACCAATTGTTCAACAAGCGACGTCGCAGTTGACGTTGGCGTCGCTTCGCTCGTTGTGCTCGCTTCGCCAGCTGTTCGCGTACTAACTGTTATTGCCTGCCTCTCAGCAGCCTTTGCCGACTCTGAGACGTTGATGACGTCGTCGCTGCTATGTTTGCTGTCGCTGCCGCTGCCACTGCCGCTGTCGACGTCGGCGTCAACGTCGTTGGCTTTATCGCCGTTTTCATTATTTTCATGCGCCGCCAACGTCGTCGCTTTCATTGCCATTTCATTCGTATTGGGGGTGCCGTTCAACGCACTTGGCATGGTCGTTGTTGTTGTTGTTGTAATTGTTGTTTCTGTAGTTGTTGTCGGCGCGTCAGCTGTTGTTAAGACAGCAGCTGTTAAGTTCAACTTCGCTGTTAAGTCGGGCTTCGCTGTTGAAGCTTCGCTGTTAACTTTCTCTGTGGTGAGCGTTTCGTAGACATCCTTTGCTCTCTCCGCTGTGTGCGCCATATTGCTTCCGCTCTCTGCTGTTGTGTGCGACATATTGTTCACGCTCTCTGCCACTGTTATGTTAACAGTGCTGGCCGTTACAGCGCTGCTAGCCGACGTTGCCATATCCTTTTCGTTCAGTTGCAAGGTGGTCGCCTGCGTGGCCGCCTCGGTGGCATCCAAGGTGGTGCTCAACATCATGGCCTCAGTGCGATTCTCCTGATTGGTTTGCATTAACATAATTTGTTGCCAGTCCAGCAGATTCTTCTCCTTGTGCTGTTGCGTTTGATTCAGTTGTTTTCCCTGCTCCTGCTCCTTCTCCTGCTGTGTCTCTATATCGTTGTTCATGCTTTGTGGCATTATCGTTGTTGCTACCGTTGTTGTTGGCACCATTTTCAGTGCAGCCAGGCTCCATACCTCTGCGCCATTAGGCAGATTGAGCTTTTGCGCATTTGTGGAATTATCGCTGATGAATTTTCCGCGCTTTTCCGGCTGCGCATGCGTGCGCTGCAGCGCATCCTCTTCGATGGCGTTCTCATGCGAGGCGCTGGGCGTAACCGTGACGCCGGCATGAAGCAGCGCTGCCAAAAGCTCAGGTGCATGGGTTGTTGTTGAGCTCATGGGCAAAGGACGTAGCTTCATCGGTGTTACAGGCGCTCTAAAGAGCAAGCTTTCAGTGCTGCTTGCTCTAAAGAGCGAGCTTTCGCTGCTGCTATCGAATTGCATGGCACGTGCATGATCCTCAGAACGTTGCGTTGTTGTTGTTGTTGTAAGCTCTAGCTTGGGTTCTGTTATTAAAAGCTCTGTTGCTTTTGTTGTAGTCTCTGTTGTTACTGTTTTATTCTGTGAGTTTTCAATGCTGTTAAGCTGCTGTTGTTTCGCCGGTGCAAGCTTAACAGTTTCAGTCTTAAGCTCACTTTCTTGCTGTTCCGTTCCGGCTTCTGTCTTCACAGCGCTGTTAAGCTGCGTCTGCTCAAAAGCTTTGCTCTCTTCCAGCTGCTGATTTGCAGTACTATTCAATGGCTTTTCTGGTACAGTTGTGTTGCTTGACTCCTCTAACTTAACATCTGCTTGATTTGTAATAACAGAAAGCTCCTCTAGCTTAACATCTGTTGAATTTGCATTAACAGTGGGCTCAAGCTTAGGGTCAACTGTTAACCTTGCCGCCTCTGTTGTTGTTGTTGTCGCTTCGGTGTTTTCTTCCGTTTGCAATGTGGGTTTCGGGTTAAAGCTTTCACTGCTCGATTTAACAATGTCAGGGTCAGCTTTAAAGGCATCTGCAACCGTATCCACACTGGGGGTTTCTCTTTTGGCTAGAAAACGTGACCGCGTCGGCGTCGCAGCACAAAATATCAGCAGCAGCAGGCAAATGCCTTTGGCCCCTTGGCTGAAAAGAGAGCGTCGCATTTTGGCGTCTCGCTCTTACACGAATTCTTCGTTTCGTTGCGCTTTGAAATTGTTGCTATAATTTGCGTGCTGTAATTATGCCTGCTCTCTGTTATGACGCTGTTAATGTTAACACTATGCTGTTAATGGTGCTGTTGCTACGACTGTTAGTTATGTGCCCATTTTGAGCTTTTGTTGTTGTTGCTTTTTGTATTTTCGTAGTTTCCAATAATTTAGGAGTATTTTGTGTTCGTTGCACGTTTCTTTACGTTGCCATTTTGTAATTATGTATTTCAACAAGCGAAACCTGTAAAAAATGTAAGCAAAAATTAAATAAAACAATTAATAATTGTTCAATTTTCGATGTTTAACAACTTAATAATATAATTGTAAAGCATAGTGCGCATAAGGCCACGGATAAGCAGGTCAGGAACGTTTAAGAATGCCATTAAAGAAAGTGAATTCAGTTAGTCTAAGAAAAATATTTTCCACATTACTAATTGACACGTTCCAAAGGTGGCCTGAATACATTTTAATTATTTCCTACGCTTCAAGGTTCGAAATGCCTCCCGAAAGTTCAAGGTTAGGAGGTTCTACTTGAATACCAAACTGCGGGCAGCGAAAAGAAAAGTAGATATTATAATATCGGAAAATGCCGGTCATAAACGTATTTTTAGCTTGAGTTGTTTTGTTATTTCTGACTAGAATGTGACAAGAATAGATTAGTTATAAATAATAAAAAAGGTCAATTTTAGGAAAAGATTAGCCGCCAATTTAATTATGTAGCAATTAGCTTTTAATTACAATCTGATTCTAATTACTAATTTAATAAGCTTTAATACGCTATAGGAGAGAAAAGCTAAACCCATGCTTATTTATTTTAAAACCATTAATTAGGTTTATCAAAATATATTATTATTATTATATTGAAGCTTAGTGCACATTTTTGCAAACATTAAAGCTTTTTGTTCAGTTCTAATGTGCTTAAAAAGTTTAGTAATCAAACTACTGCCTTACAAAGCTTTCATTCAGTACTTTCCCCAAATCGGTAAAATATAGCCTAATTAACCGCCTGTACACTCCCTTATCCTAAATACAATCAAAATTAATTTACCTGCTATTTGCTGAGTTCTATTGTTAAGACCCTAGTTATTGTTATACCTTTCATTTATTCTAGTAATGCTCACAATATTGCTTTACTTTAGGCAAATGAGCAAACATTAGAGACAAGATCTTTTTGCTTTCAGCAAAAAGCTCAAAAGTTCAGTGCACTTTGTGGGGGGCAGAACGTAAACAAAGCTGGCGGTGTTCAAACTCCAATTTGACTATTGATGAACTGAATATATTACAAGGGTTCATTCAACTGCAGCTCACGCTAAGTCAGTTCAAATGCCTCCCAAATTATTACCCAACCCCACACAAGGTTCATCAAAGTTTCATGTGCAGCAATCACAACAATAACATCGCCTAGTTGTCGTCTGTGTGTGTAGATAGTTGGCATGGGGTTGCATTCATCCAACATTCGACATTCACCATGGTTATCGCTAGTTTGTTATCTACACCCAGCGATTCGCCCGATGTCATGTCAATAATGCATGCAATGTTTCAGGTGTTGCTGCCTGTGGGCCAACTGGGGTCACAAGTTGCGCCTAACCGTGGGGCAATTTATGTTAAAGGCAACCAATGCACACTGGGTCAGGTTCTATTATATTACATAACATATTATTGTTAATCAGAAAACAGTTTTAACAAAAGGTTGCTTTGCTACCCAAAAGTTTTAAGATTACTTTGAAGGAGACCCTGAAATCAAGTAATTTGTCTGTTACATATCTTTGCTGTTTTTTTATTCCATCGCACTAACTTAATATTGTAGTAGACCCTTTTGTACTTCCTTTTAAAAGTACAGGGTCTATACACTAAACATGTTTTAACTACATTTTCAGCTATTTGGTAACCACTGTGCCTTGGTGGTGGCTACGCATTAATGCAACAGCGAGGCGCGGTTTGGAGCTGAGGTGTGACTAGGCCTCACATTAAGGGAGTTTCGGGCTCTGGAGACCCCTGTCTGCTATTCAGTACAGTTGTGCGCACATTAATCTATAACTTTGGGTATTTTGAGGCATTTTAATAATACAAGTGCTAAATTACATCAAAAAACATAAATATAGTTTATAGTTCACGTATTGCTTTTGGCATAACTTTAAAGATTTGTTTGCTGACTAATAGCCAAGTGGCAAAAAAATTAAAAAACTATGATAAGATTTGTTCGTTATACAGTTGGCAACAACAACAAGAATCACAGCAGTATATTTTGTAACTTTTGTTGGCCTTTTTCCTCAGTTTTGTTCTATGAATGTCAAAATCGTTCACTGATAAGAAAACACGTTAAAGGTAAATCGTTTTCAATGAAGCATTCTTGCCCCCTGCCTGTTCAACTGCCGGTCCAGTAGCCCGCAAGGTGAGACATGACCATAAAAAATGGACAAACAGTGGCAGCTGTGCAAAGTCAAATTGTAAATATTATTATATAAATAAGCGGCATGAATGAACATAAATAATACATAGAATAGACAAAAAAAAATATATATTTTTGTATTCACGCCTGCAACCAAATTTTTGTAAAACTACCCAGGCTCAAAATATCATGCACTGCACGCTGTACTAGATATACATACAGCTCGCGCTACGCGCTCTCCCTACTACAACTTTCCCAATCATACATAATGTTTTTCTGCCTGTTACATTTCCACAAAGCTACTAACATTGTATTTACCCATTTCACGGGTACAGGGTACAATAAGATTCCTAATAAACTGAACTCTTAATAAAAAACACATTTTAATATATGTACTAAGTACCCACAAATTATGAACTTCATACTATGTAATTAACTCATTTTAACAGAATATTTTATATAAAGCCCTGCATCAAGAGATTTCCTCACATAGTGTACAATTTTCAACTTGTCAACTGCTCATCATGTTGTCTATTCAATTGGCGATAATTTATCTCTTGATCATATGGATATATTTTCTATGGAGCCGTCGTAAATACTATAAATTGATGTTCCAAACACCTAGTGAGATAGGATACCCAATAATTGGCGTTTTACCAATGTTCTGGAAAGCTAAAAGTTGTATATCCCAATACAGCAAATGAAACCAATATTTACGGTGATTCTTTAATTTAATATAGGTTTTTTAACAGATGTTCTCTCAAAATTGTTAGAGAAATATGGAGGAACGTGTTTTAGCTGGTTTGGCCCATTTCCAGTATTAATAGTAGGCGATCCACAAACCGCACAGGATATATTCGAGTCGCATCATGCAGTGAATATAAATCCTGTAATTTACGACTGTTTTTTGAAAGTATTAGGAAACGGGATTTTGTTCATAAGCGGTATAGCAATTAAAATAACGAACCTCTTCTTGAATGAATACTAATTGAAATTCAATTTAGATCCCATGTGGAGCATCCATCGTAAAGCATTAAATCCTGCATTTGGTCATAATTTGATCACTAGTTCTTTACCTATCTTCAACACTGAGACCAACCTTTTACTCCAGGAACTGAATGAGTTGGTTAATAAAGGAGATCAGGAGTTACATTTAATATTACATGCGTTAACCCTCAGAATTGCAACACGTAAGTAAACAAATTTTAATCATTTATTGTTGTTGAGTGTTAAGAATATTGTAATTTTGTATCAGAAACTATGCTAGATAAGGATATTACAAACGATCCTGCATACCAAGATAAATCCATAATACAGAGCGTTGACTAGTAAGTTCGTAGATACAACTCTATTACCTATTAATATTATTATTAATCGATTTACATATCTATATTTCATAGCTTAAATAGGACCGTTGCAAAACTTGCTACCAGGCCGTGGCTTAATAATAAATTGATGCGAGTCTTAACCGGCATGGAAAAACCATATCAGAATGCAGAATTAACAGTTCGAGAGTTTATAAGAAAGGTTGATCTTTGATCATGCTTGGGGTTTATTTTTACATCTCGATATCTTTTCAGATGATGGAATATGTAGAGGCTGATGCCGTAAATGGGAAAAATAATTTATTTTTGAACTTGGCCAAAAAGCAATACAAAAATGGCATTTTCAGCTATAAGGATACCGAGGACGAAGTAGGGACATTCTTAATTAGCGCTTTTGAGACAACTGCCGCCACAATTCTCTTAACTTTGCTCCATCTGGCCATGTATCCCGAATACCAAGAAAAGCTCTTTGAGGAAATCAAATTGGTATTGCCCAATACTGGTGATGTGGATATATCTTATGAGGATTTACAAAAACTAAACTATCTAGATATGGTAATAAATGAAACCTTGCGATTGATACCAGCAATTCCTACAATACCCCGAGAAATAAGTCAAGATATACAGTTAAAAAATGGTGTTGTCCTACCAAAAGGATTGAACATTATGGTTAGCTTATTCTATCTCCACCGAAACAAGAAAGTTTGGGGACCCAATGCAGATGTATTCAATCCAGACAACTTTTTACCTGAAAACTTACAGGAGAAACATACCTACGCTTTTATACCTTTTGCTAGGGGCATACGAAACTGTATAGGTAAGTAAACCTGAAGTTAACGATAATTATTCAAATTTTTGATATTCATAATATATATTTGTTTGCAGGTAAAAAATATGCATTAATCTCAATTAAACTAGCTTTGGCCAAAATATTGAGAAACTATAAGTTTTACACTAGTTTTCGGCCTGAGGATATAAATATCGTTGCTGGCATAAGTACACTGTTGAAAGATGAGCCATGTTTCAAGTTGGAACGACGATCTTAGGGTCATTTTACATTTTTTTTTTTGGGAATTTTGTATTTAAACAAAAATTAAAATTACAACATTTTGCAGGGTTACGTTATTTTTTACCCATTTATTGGGTATTTATTAATATAATTAATAATATATTTATACAAATTTATTTGATTTTTATTTATATTTCAAAATTATCAATCAATCATTATCATGGTGTTGATTTAATTTGAAATTTATTTTTATTTTATTTGGTTGAATCAAATGATATGCTCAACACTCAAAACATGGTCAACTGGGTTATGTCAAACGATAAATGCCGGCAGCAAAGTCAGCACGAAACCTATGCTGCATACTTTTGGGCTGGTGTTAAAATGTGAATTCACAAAAAATGTAACAAAAACTTGCAACCACTTGTTGAGTCAAAAAACTGCGAGATATCGTTATAAAATTTTTACCAAAAAATCTAGAAAACCAATCTAAATATATTATAAAAAAATCTCGCGGGCTATCGCCCGCAAGACATGACAGTCGGGCAAGCCCGACTGTCTTATACCCTGTACCAAAGATCAGCCTTGCTAGTACAGTATTCTATTTAAAATATATTTTGAATCTAATGTATGGCCATTGTTCGCGGTAGGGGCGTGGTATCCAAAATTTGGAATAAACTTGATCTGCGTATGGTATACACCTTTCAAAAATGACCAAAACGGCTGCTCTAGCTCTTATAGTTGCTGAGATCGACGCGTTCATACAGACGGACAGACAGACAAGGCTAAATCAACTCGTCTTGTCCTCCTGATCAAGAATATATATACTTTGTGGGGTCTACCACGCCTCCTTCTGCCTGTTACATACATTTTGACAAAGTTAATAACCCTGTATTTCCCATTTTTCAATGGGTACAGGGTATAAAAATTGGCGACATCGGCTGACCATATCCTATAGCTCACATAGAAGCAGCTGAAGTAGCCACGCAAAACGGAAGACTCTAAAATTTCAGCTAACTGTAAAGAGATGATATAGAAATGCAATTGAGCTGATAGAACGGTAATCAAAATATAGTTATCTTGGGCAGATCTTGCAACATCGTTGAGGCACTTTACGTAATAATAGCACTATAGCTCAAAGGCGCTGCAGACGCTGCAATCTGAACCCTACACTTAACCCAAATGAAAACAAGTACCGGGAGACTGAAACGTGACTCGATCAGGCTAACAACAACAAGTGCATATCTCCCGTCCCGCCCGCTCAGCCCAATAAACAGCAGACTTAGCTTTAGAGACGCTTCATTTCCGCTTCGGCGGGTAAAGGCGCTGAAGATGAACGAATGGCTCAGAATCTAGAAATACTTTTGAGCTACTACTTGAGATACTTTGATGGTCTATCGTATGAATGGTATCGAGTGCGGATGATGATCGTGGATTGTGAATGTCGTGCGGAATGCTAAACCAGTTTTTGCGGCCCAATAATGCTGAACGTAGAGTCTGTGGATGAAATCGATTTGCAATTAAGATGATTTCACTTCCATTGGGGGAAAATCGAATCAACTAATGACCACGCAACGCAACCTGATAATATTTACTAATCCGACTCGAGTCGTAAGTTTGATTGATGAAGAGAACCACAGAAATGGGTATCTTTAGCAATAGATGATCATAATTTTGGAATTGAGAAATTTTTATTATGCATTGTTTTGACTTTACGGCTCAACAAGATCGTCTTTACAACTCAACAAGATAATGTCGACAATTATGATTAGTTAGAATCTTTAGCCTTAATTGCAGTTGCATTTTTGTTTGTCTTCGTCTTCGCCTTCGTTTTTCTACAATTCGCGGAAGCAAAAACTATCTTTAGTTAACCCAAATCTGTAGAGCAGCATAGTATATATAGACACGCAGAGTATACAAACAGTTATTCTACTTAATCATAGATCTGTATTCGCTTCCTCTCACTCTCTGCCTTTCTTTTGTATAATTATTGCGTATGCGTACGAGTATTTTTTTTTTTTTGTAATTTTTATTTAGTGCTGGAAGATGTTTAAATGTTAATAAATAGCAAAAAGACTTATGCCGGGAAATTGTTTTCTGTAGCCTCCACTTCTTTTATCTGCGCTCCGTGCTAAAAAACAGAAATCAGCCAAGTGTAATGGGGGAACCTGACGCGTTATAGCGGATGCCGGGCGTTAATTATTGTATAAGGCCAGGAGGCCATGTATTATATTTATTTTTGTTTGAGTTTGCAATTCACAGTAAGTAAAGTGAGTATTTATAACTGTTGTTTGTCATTATCTATGTTGAAATGTGATATTAAATGTTCCACAAAATGTTGTTTAACTTGATATTTTATGCCTATTATTGATCAATTTTAATAGGAATATTTATTAAAATTTTTAGTAAATTTTAATAGGCTGGAATAAATATAGTTAAAGTGGAAAGAAATTTTAATTCCGAATATGCTTTAATTTCCTAAAAAGTAAGTTTTATTTGTGAATTGGCTTATAATTTTAATACAATTCGTCTAATATTTCTACGTTTCGGTTTATTTTAATTTAAATTTGCTTATAAATAATACAACATATGTATAAATTATTTATTATTACTCTAGACAAATTGGAGATCAGCTTACTATTAAAATGAAGTTGCTTTCCAATTACTCTTACACCAATCAAATGCATCAAGATATTATTTTTTGATTAACCTCCACTTCCGGGATCTATAGTCAGCTTCCCATAGCTCTTTCAAACAATATCCCAAAATTATGTAATAGACATTCTCTTAGCAAAGTGCCGTTAATCAGCTCATAGAAACTGTTTTGCCAACAAAAATCTAACATTCCTCTTCCAGCTCTTTCATCTCTTTTTATAACACCATTATTTTCTCTCCTCTTTCTCTATATAATTCGCCTGCTAGTTTATTCAAAACTCTCGCATGTGCTCCAACTCTTACTGACCTCAAATCGCTGCTCATTCAGTTTGATTTTGGTTTGGATGAGTCATTTGCATGACATTTGCTTATATCACACCAAACAAAAAAAAACAACAACATTTCAGTGTGGAAAACGAAAATGAATCAAAGTTGAAAACAAAAACAATAACAAAATGCCAACCCTAGCAAAATATGAACTTTCAACGTAATTAAAATAGAAATCAAAACAGATGAACATACATAAAGTTTGACCTTGTTATGGCGTTTATTGAACCAGACATCGACGCCTCCAAAGAGTGGTCAGTTGTTGTTTTTTTTTTTCCACCAACTTTATTATTTTATTTATTTTAGCGCGTTTTTGTGCGAGCTAGCTGATGAGCATATATTAATAGATTTATTCATGCCAAAAATTCGAGTTTCATGCGATTATGACGTACTGCACTTGAAGCTATTTATAATCGAGGAAGAAACAACAAAAATTGCAAGCTAAAACCTATTAAAATTCATACCCGCATCATATGTTGCCCAGCCAATTTTAATGATTTTTAGCAATTTTATTATTATTATTTTTTTGGTGAATTAAAGGCGTAAATAACTGAAATTTCGTCGCAAAAAATAATTTAGCAAGCATACACAATTTTTGCAATTTGTGAGGCAAGCAATTTGTACGTTATTATTTACACTAAATTGGCCTCTAGAACTTAAGGAAAAAACATGAAAAAATTGTCAAATAAAATCTTAAATCCGGTGAAGAGGAAATAAAACAGTCGGACGTAACCTACAGTGGCAGAGTAAATTATGTTCTCCGCTCCGAAATATCCCGCTCTGTCGAGCAAATTGTCTGTTACATATCTACGCTGGTACAGATCTATTAACACACCTATAAACTGGCTGATTTCTCTCAGTGCATACGTGGAAGTTATAATAAATGAAATTTGCAACATGCTGATTTATTGACATAAACCACTCTAGTTCCAATTACTCTTGCTTTACAATGCTGTTGATGAAATCAAGCCAAACAAAAGTCAATTTATAAGCGGCTTAGTTAGCGCACAAGCAACATGGCATGATCAGCAATGATTTCACAACAAAGGCCAGAGCAAATTGGTACATTTCATAAAATATATACAGATATATAGATAGATATGTGTGTAAAGTTATGTCCACTTAATGTGCTTGAGGGCTTACAAAGTAGACGCCTAGCTGGAATCGAGACTGTACCTAAAGCACGCTTAATGCATGCGCTCGTTGTGAATGGCAAATTGACCCATAAATAGTATGACAAGCAATTACGGACAGAGACAGACTTGGGCTACATGTAATTCTTACTCAATCATCATTTTCGAGGGACAGAACAGCAATGTTTGCCTAATTGCTCGACTGCAGTCGAGTCAATTATGCAGCAAAAAAGTAAAAACATTAAAGCAAATATGCCTAAATTAGTGTCGTGTAGTATATCTGGTATATATCTCTGCCAATTTTCTAGCAATTGCCATTAATATAATTGCATACGAACACAAAAGATACAAAATTTGTATGCATTTTTTGGGGGCAGTTGATTTACGACCTGAACTACACACGCGACTTGTCGCATATTAATGTTCAGACATTTCTATATAGCTTATGGACAGTACGAGCTGTATTGAAAGTCAGATTATAATCTATGTTTTATGCCTAATGAAACGGCAAAGCTTCTAACCCATGGGGTTGTTTTTTATGCTTATATCATCCATCCATAAATCATAGGGTGAGTAAGTGCCAATAACGTGCTGAAACTGCATTAGAGCTACATTAAAAGCTTTTAGAAACATTAGTAAGTAATGGTGGTCTTTAGTTTAAAGCTCTTTAAAGCTCTAAAATTAAATAGAGTATAACAGCTGTAAAGCTGTATTTTGGGCTTGAAGCGCTTAATGATAATAAAAGTAATCGAGAAGAGAATAAGCATTATGAGAGATATGTTGCATCTAAGTTTTGCTTATATACCAGTACGAACACATCGAGCCCTTCCCGCGAAAAAGACGTAACCAACAAAAGCAAATTTTACAGGAGAACGTTTTTTTCGCGAGAACGCGTCTGAAATTCGCAGCAAATCTGGCGCTTGCGATATAATTGACAGGCTGATATCTCAGTAAATACGCAAGATAAAATTATGAAATTTTTTGTGTGAATGTGTTTGGTGATTATGAACATAATTGCATCAAAAACCGAAAATCGAAAAAATTTTGGTTACGTCTTTTTCGCTGGAAGGGCTCGACATATTCACAATAGAAATAGGAGACAAGTGGGTGGCTATTGCCGATCGGCGTTGCCAGATTGTTAAACCGTTATGTCCGTTACATTCAAACGATACCATTCAAACAGTTACAATTAAGTTACATTTGAGGGAAAAAAATGTTTATTTTTGAACAATTTAAAGTTGCAAAACTTCAAAATACCCTATAAATTTCAGAACCTAAAGCTACGTAGGTTTGTTTGCTAAACTTATGATTGTGCAAACACAATAAGTGCACGGAGTCTATTACTTAACACGTGATTTGTGCCGAGTTCATTCCGTATTCAAACTCTAGCGACAGCGACAACGACAACGACAATGAGTGAATGAACGTATGAACTGACGTGAGTCACACCATAGGAGACTGAGAGGAACAGAGGGCAAGAGGGATGGAGGGAGGGAGTACAGAGGTCTAGCTTGAAATGTTAACTCATCTGGTTTTTGTGGTATAACCTCAATTTAGTTCACACTGCGGATTGCGACTGGCGTCATGGCTGTAACTCTTTTTGTTGTTGTTGTTGTTGTTATTGTACTCTTTTTAAAGCTCGTAACTAAAAGCAAAAAACCCAAAAAGCAGCAAACATACGTGCAATTGTGTCCAGCTACAATCACAATAGTGGAAATTTGTTTCAACTCTTTTCTGTTTTACGGTTTTTCTGTTTTCAGTTGTGTTTAGCCAGACACGACGGTAGCCCCAATTTCGTTGAACGCTTTTCAATTTCGTGACATTCAAATTGGCCACGTATAGAAAGGGCCACAGAGATTCGAATTTTCGAATTAGTAAACGGCTTCAACAAGTGTTTCAGCTGGGGGTTTTTAAGTCACTTTCAATTCGATGTGGTGTAGGTGGCCTGTTAGGTGATTGTTGATTGTTGATTGAAGACTTGTCCGTCCTTCAGTCCGTTGATTCAATCTGTCAATTCGACTGACAAGGCTGCATTAATTCAGCTACTTGCTAAACCGGAGATTTGGAATATATTTAACTCAAATCTAAATTTCAATCAATCAGTACAATATTAACCCTGTTTATAATATAATCATTAAGGTTCCTGTTTATAAAGTCGGAAAAATTATTGCAATTCTGAAAATTAATTATACACCATTTTTTTAGGGGAAAATATTGGTATATATAATACATACATATATACATATATTCTGGGCGTTGACATACTACCGGCAGCATGTTCAAGTGGTCCAGCGACACCAAGCATGTGCTTGTTAACGCGCGAACCCAAGCCAATACGCAGCCCACCACCCGCCCATCCGACCGAGGGGCGCACCGCGCATCGAGCGGAAAAAAAATACGATAGATCGCGGAATAAAGCTACAAACAATATACAAATTTAACAAAACTAACGAGAAGGGTGTTGCAGAAGCGTCCATCTTAGTAGAGGCACAGAGGTGGCACTAGAAATAATGTTAAAAAGGCTATCACTCACATCAGTATCAAGTAAATATTGCTTCAAGCTAAAGAATTTTAATCAAATAAATATTATGCATAAATATATTAAATACTAGTTGTAATTAAATTCCAATAGATATTGTGTAATTGATTTTGCAAGAAATAGAAAACTAAACAGAATGAAATTCTTTAAAATACTGCGCTACACAAATAGTTGATTTATCACTAAACATTAAGCAATTGCTGGGAAATTCTCCACATGAGCACAAACAACTTTTCCAAAGCTGAAGTAATTGTAATTGCAATTGCAATTGAATCGAAAGTACGTGTAATAGATGTGGTTGTTGAACGAAAGCAAAAGTAAGCGCCTATGGCGGCACTTTTACTTTTCACCTGAGAGCATCTGATAGATACTTTTTTTCATGCTTAATTTTCACAGCAGCAAAACGTCCCAAACGACAGCTGAAACGTTGACAGACAAGTTTTTCCCCAGCGTCGGCTACCATTTACCAAATGTGTTAATGATTAAGTGGGCAGAAGAGTTAAAGAAAGAGACAAAGAGAGAGAAAATGGGGAAAGAGCGAGGCAGAGAGATCTGCTTTAGAAGTGAAATGTTATGTTTGGCAGTTAATGTGGGCGTTATCATTATCAAGTTTCGGCTGAATGCATTATATAATTTCGTACACTCTTGACTTTCATTTGCTTCAATAGATTTCTCCCACATGTGTATAGCATAAACAATAATAAATTTCATACTGTTTTTGTTTAACTATAATTTAAATGAATTTTTAGAAATTCATCAGTTATTTTCTCAGCTCTCATGACACACAACATTTGTCAGTGCCAATGACTTGTGATATATAAAAAACTCTATAATTTATTTTCATAAAAAAAACTTAACGAACTCTTGCTTAGTTGGTCAGTTTCTTTGGCTTTTCTTTTTTAGGTCAACGCTGTGTTGCTTTTCCTCTGCACACGCAAATTTGTCATTGCCAAAAGCCATAAAAGATACTACAGCTTATGCTTAAGATATAGTTTTGTATCATAACATATTACATTAGCTCACATTTAACGAAATTATTAATTTGTACATGGAGTTCAAGGCTTGTGCAAATTATTGATTAGCAATGCGGTGTTAATTTATTAGTTAAATAAAAACATTGGGGGTAGGCCCAAAATAAAGAAATTAAATACAAACTAAAAAAAACTATTGACTTGCAATTTATCAATCTTTAATGGCTATAAAAAACAAGTCAGACGTAACCGACATTAATTAAAGTTCGAGTAAATTGTCTATTACATATCTTCGCTGTTTCTGTTCAGATCAGCATTGATGGACTACTAACTTTATAGATCCTTTTCTGCTTATTTAAAGTACGAGGTCTAAAGATTATAATTATTATAATTTAGAATTTATAAACAATTTATACCGTTTAATAAAAATATTGGCAACATAGCTTTTTATTTATATTAGCTGCACATCAAATTCTAATTTCCAATTCCCGTTTTAATCAGAAATTCGATAAAATTTGTTTACTACAAAATTGTTATTGGCTTCAAATTAATATTTAAATGCGCATTAAATTTGCAATAATTAATAAACAATTTCAGCCACAATGTAGACTTAAAGTTATAGCTCGTGGATAACAATCAAAGCTCGAGGCGTAATTGCGATTTATCGCGGAACTCGCTGCTAATTGACAGCAACAACAAAAATTGCGCAAATATTGTATAAAATGTGATAAGTTTGGCATATAAAATCTAGCTATATTTACAGTATATAATATGAATAAATTAAGGTTTAGCTGGGTTTTGCCCCTTTGCTACAATTGGATGCGCTATTTTTACCTGTTTCTGGCTGCTCAGCAAAACTAGTTTTATAACAAAAGTAAAAAGCGCATGCAGAGAGCGTATTTCAGTAGAATTGTTATACGAAATTCTGAGAACTCTCAACTGCCCATAGCGCATAGTAATAACTATTCAAACAAACACTTCAACAAGTGACAAGTGATCTTTAAAAAATCTAAGTAATTAGTTGCATCTACAGGAATTTATTAAGTGCTTATTCAATTATCCTAAGAGAAAATCAATTAGAAAATCAATTAGTTGTTAATGCAAATTACTAGAAGGTGTTATGACTATAGAGATAACAAAGTAGAATTTTATTTTAATTTGTTTTTCCTCTAATAAAAAAAATATTTATGTATTTAAGGCAAAATTTATAAATAATTAATATTAAATTATATTTAATGCATTTGGACAATATCTAAACTGCTTTTTTGCCAGTGTAAAGTGCTCCTTTCACTTATGACTTTGTTTACAAATGACTAAAGCAACAAAACTTTGCCAGCGTCTTTGCTTATTGTATCTTGCAAATACGTGGCATAAAGAACCACAAATGGAGAGCAAAACAGCGAACAAAAGCCACAAAACACAGCACAGAGCAAATGTATCTTTTCACGCCAGCTGAGCTCAGCATAAACAAATGCACAGCACTTGCAGATACAAAACATTTATGCCCTCAATGGGCCCGCCCATGTGAAAGGTAAACACAAACATTCTTCTCTCTCTCTCCTCTCTCTCTCTCTCTCTCTCTCTCTCTCTCTCTCTCTCTCTCTTCATCGTTTTTTACCAAATGCAGCTAAAACCATAAAGCGACATGTGTGCAGTAGGTAAATAAATATGCAAGAAAAACTGAGACTAAAGCCAAACACAAGTCAACTCAACTGAACTGAACTCTCATGGCTTTTAGGCCATTAGCCGAAACTAGTTCAACTTCCTGCGATACTAGGCCAAGGGGCCAGGGACATGAGGCTGCTACACTGAGAAAAAAACCAGGGGTTATTGGTTTTAAATTGACAAATGTTGAATAAACCAGAAAATTATTGATCCAAGAACAACATTCTTCATTTAAGCGCGTTCTTCAAAATTTTCTTCGATTTTAATCAACTTTTAAGATTTAAAAAAAAAAATATTTTAAAATAATATTTTCATATTAAATAAAAAAAGAAAAAAAAATATATATATATTTTTATTAATATTTAATAAAATTGATTAATTTGAATAATTTTGTACTTGAATTCTAGAGCAAAACAAGTTTAATGTAATCTTCATTTAAGCACGTTCTTCAAAATTTACTTCGATTTTAATCAACTTTTAAGATTAAAAAAAAAAATATTATAAAATAATATTTTCTTATAAAATAAAAACAGAAAATATATACATATATATATTTTTATTAATATTTAAATAAAATTAATTTATTTGAATAATTGTGTACTTGAATTCTAGAGCAAAACCAGTTTAATGTAGAAGCCTAATCTTGTAGAAAGATGGATTCTTTATTTTTCTGAGTGTATAAATCTTACAGTTCACAGTTCAGGGACAAGTCGTTACAGTGAAGCAGCTGTAAGTCGGTAATAATTCAATTAAGTTCAATCAGTGTTTAACGTGTCGAATGGCCAAGTGAATCCCATGCGCACAGAATTGAATTTAATTTATGCAATCTACAATAGAGAATGCTTCTCTATATCGTATGTAAGCAGAGAATTTGTTGATAAATACTGCGGAGAAGACAGCACGAGGGCTGCATAAGATATCTACAGTTTTAATAAATAAATTTGATTTGAAATTATTTATAGTACTTCAATATAATAAACCTATAGTAAATCTCAACGTTCCACAGTTTCCCATAATAATTGGCATAATTATAAATTCAAATAATTATAAACAATATACATTAGTTCTACTCGAAACAGCTGCAGATTCATGGTCATTTGATCTCAAACTATGTAAAAAGAAGCTTTAAATATTGTCGCTCATAAATGATAAAAGTCAAACAACAAGAAACGTGCGAAATTCATTTAATAAGAAATGAAAAATAAAATGTTTTCCATCTGACTCTTTGACAAGACAAACACCTGACACCCGAAATTTACTTCCTAGTTGATACACATAATACAATAAAGAGCAAACAACGAAAGTTGAACGTTCATTGACATTTTGCAGCTGCGCCAGTCAACAAAACAAAACAATTTAGTTTTTAATTGAATTAGAGACTAGCTAAATTGTGTGGGAAGAACAAAATCAGCTGAAAGAAAGAAGGGGTGATAAAGAGGTATATACTAGGGATGCTATAATATCGATATTATGGATCTATTGCATTTTGGCGCAAATATCGATCATCATCTTAGATAATGATATTTTGAGGGTTACAAAATTATATTATAAATTAATAAATTTACAATTGTGATAATATGATATTATGACAATTAATTTGCTCTTAACTGAATTAATTGAATCAAGAATGCCATATAATAATCTTAATTGAATGATTGAATGAATAAGGAAAGGCAAACAAATGGTTTTCAATTAAAAAACTTTTTTGTTTAATTTTTAAACACTGTATCCATCAATTACTTATTAATTTAATAGATAGATAAACATTTTGTTCCATATTATCGTCGATATATCGAAATTTTGAAATGTTAAATCAATAATTTAGCGATATTGCCAATATTAAATACTCAATATATCGATATTGACAATATCAAAGCATCAATACATCGATATTTCGAAAAAATCAAATAATCAATATAGCGATATTGCCAATATCGAAACATCGAGATCGAAGTTTAACCAGCTCTAATAAACACGCTCCAAGCAAGACTTTGCTGTTTCAGAAACTCTGACTTGCATTTAATCAGCCTATTTAACGGTTAAAAGTTCAAGAGCTTTTGCCAGCTAAGCTGCAGCAGAATTGGTCAAGAAAATGCATTTCCATTCGTCGATTGCAAAATGCAAGCCACAGAAAACCGCAAAAGTTTTGTAAGCGGCTACAAAAAACCCACAAGACAATGAAACAAAAGAAGCGGCGTGCATTGCAAAAGAGATGAAAACTATCAGCAGAAAAAGAGCAACAGATGAAACAGCAGAAGCAGAAGAGGCAGAAGAGGCAGCAGAGGCAGCAGAAGCGGCAATACGAAGAACCAGAAATGACAATTACTGAAACGCCATAGGTCAGGTCTCTGGGTCTGCGGGGCAACCTTAATTCATATGCAATTCATGCGGCTCAGTTGGCTTCGGCTTGTCTCCACTGGGCGTATGACATCAGCTGACATGGCTTAAAGACTGCCACACTGGGAGACTGGACTGGCAAAAGGGAGAGGGGGGCACGCCCACAGAGCTGCATTGAGCTTAATGGCCATGCCGAACCGTAGGATTGGCTTTATTCCAGTCGTTCATTCCATGAGTCAGCAACGGCTTGATCTTACTTGGTTATGGTTATTTCAAGAGTGGTAAGCGAAGTATATACATAAATCCAAGTATTATATAGTCCAATAATGGAAAGAGAGGGAGCACTTAAATCAGAAGTTTTACCTTGATTGTTCGATTGGAAAAAAACAAAGTTTTTAGCTTATCATCAGAGCATTCTTAAGATCGATATCTTGAATATCTAGCGATCTATGATAATTCACAATCATCGATTGGGTTGAACAAATGCGTTATATCGATATATCAAAAGTATCAGTTATTCGCATTAACTATACGGAATTTTGATATTATTGTCGAATTCAAAGCACCAATATATCGATATTGCCAATATCAGAGTTTTATTTAAATGTTACAAATTGGTTTTGGTTTCTCGGATAATTTTAAGAGTGAAAGGAACTGTATAATATGTAGTATTTACGATTTACGGTAAGTATTATAATTCTAATTAGCTTAAAAGTTTGATTCGAATCGGGTTAGGATTCAATTATTTCTTTATTAGGGTTTATAATAAGCGGGGTTTTCGTTCCGAACCGGTTCGACTTAAGCCTGTTTTAGAAATTCCCTTTATTATAGTATTACATCAATCCCGATCAAAATCTAAAATTATCATTGAAATACCTCTTTTTTCCAAACTTAACAAGTTGAAACTGATTTGAAAGTTGCGATTTTGTTGCAGATCTTAAGATTTGCCGGTTAAATAAATTAGAAGAAGCAAGTACAATGAAAAACGGCAAAAAAAAAAAAAAAACACAAAACAGATACTATGCGAATAAATAATGAGTGTTTGTATTCGTAGCAGATTCGTATTTCTGCTTCAAGTTGTATTCACATTCTAAAAAAAACTTGGCTTCAGACTTGGCAGCCTGTATCATTATCTCATAATTTACAATGCGAATTTTGTTGCCGGCGTTGCATTGTTGTTGTTATTGTTGATTTCTGTGGATTTCCTTGTCTAAGACCAATGTTGCTCAATCTATCACCAGACGGAGCACGTTCAGAATGAAGTAACAAACGCCAAAATGCCGAACGTGACTCACCTACGGTATAGGGGGTCTATCGCTTATCTCACTTTAAGCGCTGACTCTGACTCTGACCCGAACTGACCATGCAAAATGTATTAAAAGGAAAAACAACAAAAAGGTGAAGTACTCGTAATCATAAGCCAATAGCCAACCTCTAATGTTGGGGCTACCAACATGGAACCGGTTTCCATGATTTTTTTTTTTTCTTTTCCAAAAACGCGTTCTGGTCTTGGTTGAATACGACGACATTCCAAGGAAGTCAACATTGTTTTTTAATTTTTTTTTATTTTTTGGTTTGTGCTTGAAACTTGGGTTGGGTTTTGGATGTTGCAACATGTTGCAACACACTGCACCTATTAGAAGTTAACAATTGCATTTGGGCGCGTTTATGCAAACTACTCCACTCCCTCTCCATAGAAGAGCAAATGTCTGTTGCATATCTTCGCTGTTTCTCAACCGATCGTATTGATATTTACAGCATCTAAAACAAACTTGATCATCTCACAAAAAATTAAAATTCTCTAAAACATATCGGATAATTATCTATGAAATTATTAATTATCAAGGAAACTCTGACATTTTCTTGCTGTGTATTTGCATTTGCATCAACAACGTTGGCGGCAGCTCATTTGGCATTCAAAACGTATCTACATTAGCCCATGAGCCCATTATGAACGATTTATGCTATCTGTGGATGCATAATGCATTAGTACACCTTTGTTGTTGTGGTTGTGTCTCTTGTTTATCTGGGCTTAATTAAAAAATAAAAGAAATACCCAACTGCCACATGATGTGGCAAGAATTAGCAGTCTCTTTAACCTTCGCCTAGGCATTTCAATTGTGTCTAGAATCGCATTACATTCACCATGAAGACGCAGATGGAGCTGAAGTTGAAGTTAAAGCCAAGTTGTAAACGCAGGTCTCGACACAAGTTAAAGCCTTTTGTTTTACGAGCTTGCGGCTCGTAAAAAAAATATTCAGACAGTCAATAACGATTGTAAAACCTTTAATGCATAGATAATGCATTATTGCACAGCACAGTGGTTAGAAAATTTACGCAAGTGCTGAAATTTTTATGGTGTAACTAAAAATACAGTAGAGTCCGGTTATAGCGACATTCAAGGGACCGACGATTTTACGTCGTTATATCCGGCAGACGCACTATCCGAAAGGAGCAAAAAAAAAATTTTTTTTTATTTTATGGATGCCATGTTCGTAATAGGTTTTAAAATAAAACAAATAAATTTTTTAATCAAAACAAAAAATTTAATACAGTAGAATCCGGTTATAGCGACTTTCAAGGGACCGACGATTTTACGTCGTTATATCCGGAAGACAAAATCCATGATTTTGTTTCTTTTTCGTATTGAAAAAACACAAAATCCATAATTTTTTTTGCTTCTTTTAGCATTGTTAAATAAATCAAATTTTCCTCTTTAAAGTTTTCTTTTTTGTTCGGCACGTCGCAATATCCGGTTGAATTGTGAAAAATCTCGTCGGTATAAGCGGTTTGACGCTAAAAGCGGAGACGTTCTAAGCGGAGGCCCTTTCATATAAGTTTGTATGGGGACCAACCAAGCCATCGAGTTTTCGACGCAATAACCGGTCGGACGCTATAAGCGGCGTCATAATAACCGGATTCTACTGTATATAATTTCAATAAAAATTTTAGAATTCAGGTGCAATGCCGCATCCTTGAAGAGAATTGTTATTAAAATAGCTTAAAGCAGAGCGATTAAATAAAATGCCATAAAAATGCACAAGCTGCAACGACTGCCATAAAATAACAGACAAAAGCACATTATGGCAAAATTATGGCAGCGCATGGAAAACACTTGTGATTTTTCTAGCTGGCGGCGATTTCAACATGTGCAAAAAAAGCGCTGCCAAAAAGTGTTAAAAAACAACAACGAAAACAAAAACACAACCCAAATCTGAATTATAACAAAAGCACTGGGAAAAAAGTAGGTGTAATTAAATAAACATCAAAGCGACAACAAAAACAACAACAACAATTGATGTTGAAAGTCGTTTGGCAAGTTTCAAGCAAAGCTTTTAAACTGGACTCAAAGCTGTCATAGAGCGATAAGCGAGAGCGGCGGCTAGTCAAAAGCTTCACTTGACGTCGACGTCGACGTCGACTGCGCTGCTTATAGAGAACATTACTTTGCCAGCTTTGCCAATTTGGCGAGTTTTAAATTAATATTTATGCTTATCGTAAATCTATTTGAACATTTTTAATTATTATTCCCTACAGCCATAAAATGGGTAAAAACAGGGTTAATAGTCTTTTGTAAATGTATGTAACAGGCAGAAGGAGGCGTGGCAGACCATAAAAAATTGTCCGTCTGTCCGTCCATTTGAATAAACTCGCAGATCTGGAGAACTAAAGGAGCTAGTGCAGAAATTTTGAGAATGTAGTGAGGTGTACACCATACGCTGATCAAGTTTATTTTAAATTTCAGAAGTCAAGACCCATTTGCGCCCTAATCGATAAAAACCGAATAACGTGCGTTATATTTAACATACAAGTTTGTTTTTCAAAATTTATACTCTCCAACAAAATATTTATCAGTAGTGCACAGTGCATTAAAATCGGTAAGTAAATACAGAAGTTATTTTAGAAACAACAAAGTAAGAAAAAGCATTGCTGCTCCACTTCGTATGATTTTTTATAATTATTTTTAAACTATATTTGCAATTATTAGGGTATTCGTACTCGACTTATGGGCTTAATATTTTTTTTGTTATTTATTTATTTTATTTTTTATGTTTATTTTAAGCGATTTGTGGCAACTCTGGCGGCAACTTACCAGAACTATTGTTGTTGTTCAGCGCTCAGGCGCTGCGACTGCGCTGCTTCCGCCTTTGCTGTGCCTTGCTCTTTTCGCACGTTATGTATTTTGATGTATTTCTATGCATACAATTCACACTTTCTTTATCAATTAACACAATTAAATGATTTCTAATTCAATAATGAGCAGAAATTTGCAATAATTAGCAATTGGCTTGAGTTTCACACACACACACACACATACACACTCTCAATATTTCATCTGCACTTTTTGCACCGTGGTTCCGTTTTCGTTTTCGTTTCGTTTTCCACTTGTTGCTTTTATCGCAGAAAACAGCTATTTTGCTAAACAGAAATTTGTATGTATGTATGTACACCCAACTGCACAGAACAAACCAAAATCCACGCACACATGTGTATTTATTTACATAAATATTTGTTTATTAACAAATTCTTTGTTTGGTTTAATATTTTTCGGCGCGCCGTGTTTTTTAGACGCGAGCGCAGCAGCCGTCGACAGCGAAGACACAACCGCACCGTTCAACGACGCTCACTGAAATGCGCCTCGCAAACGAAACGGCGAGAGAGCAAAAGTCGGGCAGAGAGAGAAGGAGAAAGAGAGAGAGAGTGCCGTTTGAGCTCGATGGCGGAGTTGCGATTGCGACCAGTGTTGGCCAGGCAGCTGGTTTCACGCCAAGTGCCAGTGGCGTGATCAGATGTAAGCTAGCGCTGAAAGCATCGCAGGTAGTCATTGTTGCCAAATTAGCTAGATTTAGGTTTTTTGAAATTTAAATAGTTTATAAAATTGGCAAACAGCGTATAGCCACAAATCTAACATTATTTTAAAGTTTATTTAGCATTTGGCGGGTTTTAGAATAATTTATATGCTTATGAAAATTCGTTAAAAAATATATATATAATTATTAATTACTGTTTTATAGCCTTTATTAATTACAAACACGTTTAGCTAACTTTTTGTAGCTAGTTTTGGTTTATTACAAGAGTTGGCAACAATATACGCCAGCTGCGCATGTCCACCATACATAAGGGAGCGTCATGCGTTTAAATAACAAAAAATTATTCGCCTTCTGATAAATAAAAGATTTAAATATATTTAATAAATAATAATGAAAATTATCTCAATGTATACTATGTATACCTACAATAATAGTTTTAAAAATGTATAAATTAATTTAAGGTTTTATATCTTTAAACAAATGCTAGAATAAAATCATACATAAGGGAGCGTCATGCGTTCAAATAGCAAAAAATTATCGCCTTCTTATAAATAAAAAATTTAAATAAATATAATAAATAATAATTGAAATTATCTCAATGTCTACTATGTATACCTACAATAATAGTTTTAAAAATTTATAAATTAATTTTAAGGTTACATTTCTTTAAACAAATGCAAGAGTCAAATAATGCTGTTTTTCAAGAGCATTTGTTAAAAAATTTGTGAATCAGCGGGAAGAGGGAATTATGACTTTTTTCATAAATAATTTAAGTTTTTTTTTTAATTTAAAAAAATGTATGTCAAAACAAAGATCAATTTTAGCCTGTTGTAATTATTTTGCTTGATATTTTCGCAGGACAACCTTAATTCAAATCATATTTAACAACAACTTGGATGTTTTCTGGCTTTTTTATGCTCTTTTCGGGAACAATTTTTGTTTCGAAAAAGTTGGTATTGTTGCCCATTGTGCAGCTGGGCTGCCTGGCAACAATTTATAGCGCCTACAACAAATCAGTGTGTTGAAACCTGTTTCAGAATGCGTTTCCTTTGGTTTTTCAACCGTCTTTGGCTCTCACAGTTGTTGTTGTTGTTGTGGTTGTTGTTTGCCAAACACTGCAACAGCGACGCCGACGCCGCAGCAGCAGCAGCAGCAGCAGCAGCTGCTTTTATTGACAGGAAATAATTCGAAATACTTTTGAAGGGCGTTGCACAGCGAGTGATAAGTAAAAACATCGACGCCCACCAAATGATACTTCGTACCAATTCCTAACTCTAGTCAAAATAATAAATGGAATACACAAAAATTAAATTGCCATCATGGTAAATACGCCCACTTTTCGCAGTTAATTATTCAATAAAGAAAACACGCAACGGATTTTCATGCCAATAATTCATTTTATACAAAATTCAACTTTTAATGCAACATTTGTTTCAAGCTGAAAAAACCAAGTGAAAGTAAATGAGAGACGGACACGGAATAATTGCCCATGCGTCCGTTTTTCGTCTTTTTTTTAACCTTTTTCGATCTGCCACACTTCATTTGCATACGAAAAAGTGAAAATCTAATGGAAACTATTGCTAAAAATCCATGGGCAATAACAAGTAGAATTAGCTGGGCTATTTACTTCAGTATGGCCAGCTGCCAGTCTATCAAGTTCAACTGGGGCTTAAAGCGCTTCAGAGGACCTGCAAGGAGAAAAGGAAACAGTTAATAATAAGTTTAATTATTCTAAAACTAAAACTTAACAAAAACTTAAAATAAACATCTCAAGGTTTGCCTAAACCCTATTTATAATACATTTTTCACATTATTTGCCAAAATTCAAGACTACCCTTATATTCAAATATTTTATATTAATTTTTATTTTATTATCCTAAGTTTTAATACAAATTTCCTAAGGAAAATCTAATGAGTACTTATGCCGTTTTCATCGCACCTAAAAGTGCTCCATTTCAAATTTGTTTTTTAGACCCTTTACTTTAAAAAAGTAAAAAGGGTCTATTAGTTTAGTGCAAAGAGGAAATGTGTGTAACACCCAGAAGGAGGCGTGGCAGACCCCACAAAGTATATATATTCTTGATCTGGACGACAAGCCGAGTCAATATAGCCATGTCCGTCTGTCCGTCCGTATGAACACCTAGATCTCAGCAACTATAAGAGCTAGAAACACCATATTCGGGATTTAGGTTATCCTGTTTCGCGAGCAGCACGAGTTTGTTTTAGATTTCTGATACTTCCCCCCCCCCCCCCACCCACCCTTTCGACGCAAACCGCAAAAAGCTACTGCAGCCACAGTTTTAAAGCTATTGATTTGTAATTTGCTATTTAACTAGTTTACGACATTCTCTATCGACGCTGTGAATTTTGTTTCGATCGGATAAGAAACAGTGAACATATGCCACAGACAATTTGCCGCACTAAGCAGAGGGGGGGTGGTGTGCCTTGCATACGCGGGTAGGTTAGTATGCGTGCCTTTGACTGTGTTTGTAAATGCATAAAGTTAAAGTAAAGGGTCTCCTACGGTCGGTTACGTCCGACTGTAGCCTCCGTCCCACTGATCTTTTATTCTCGAAAAATTTGGAAACACTCCTTAATATACAGAACTAATAACCAATTAGCCAACTTACTGATCAAGGCATAACGTTGCTCCTTGCGCAGCGCCAAGTAATCGACATTGGGACCAGTCAAGTGCTGGGTGTTGGCGCCCATCAGCTCTGGTATCCAGATCGCATCGAGCAGCCCCTGCACTGTGGTCAAGCAGCCCTGATAGAGCCGCTGCAGTCGGGCGGCGCGCGCGTCTTCCGAGTGAAGCTGCAGCAGCGCTTTGCATGTGTCACGCACAAGCTGCTGCTGCTGCTGGGAGGCGATCTTCGTGACTTGATTGTGCAGCGCATCGATGAGCGCGATGTCTTCGAATGGATTGCCCGGCCTGAGGCTGAGCAGCTTGCGTTCATGTTTGCGACGGTTTTTGCTCGAGCGAAAAGTCTTGCTGCCAGTGGAAAAGCAAATGAAAATGAAAATGAAAACGGGAATGGGTTTCACTTAGTTGCAACTGATATTTACCCAGTGCCACGTGAGCTGGCGCTATGTCGGGATGAGGAGTGCATGCTGGTGGTGTCCGATAGCAGATCCAGTTCATCGATATCCACCTCATGCTCCCCACTACCCTCGAGGCCTTCAGCCGCCTCATCTGCCTGACGTTGGCGTATGTCCAGCAGTCGCTGCTTGTACTCCAGGATTAGCTTCTGATCCGCCTGCAGTGAGGTCATCAGTTGTACGGAGAAGGCAACCAAGGCGGGCTCAACGCGCGTTGCTGCCAAGCCAAAAGAGAAAAGGAATATAGAGTTAGAAGATCGATCTTTTATAATGCTGAAAACTAAATTATCATTGAAACAGCTCTCCAGCAATCTTAAAAGTAAACAGCTTGTTTCATAACTGTCAGGCATATTTTATTGACCATAATTTAACAATATTTAAAAGAAACCAGTAAGGACGGAGCTACAGTCGGACGCAACCGACTGTAGAAGACCCTGTACTTTGTGTTTTCTTCGCTGTTTCTTATTCGATCGTAATGTAATTCACATCATCGATGGGAATTGTCATAGTCTACGTACATGCCACATCCCAAATCTTCAGGTTTAAAACTTGAGCTTTAAAACTGCAAACTGTTCCTAAAATGGTTTTTCGGTTAGCGGAGGAATGAGAGGAGTTATCAAAACACCCATACTAACTTGATCTGATGGTTGCATAGGAGAACATAAATAACAAAAAATGGATTTCTCTAGCTCTTATAGTCTGCAAGATCTAGGTGGCTTCTTTGTCCGATCTATCTTCGCTGTTTCTTTTCCTTTCGTAATGTAATTCACAGCATCGATGGATAATGCCATAGGCTGCGTACATGCCAAATCCCAAGTCTATAGCTTTTAAACTGGGGCTATAGTGGCGCTTATATATATTTATAAAACAATTTACTGCTGCATAACTTCGCTGTTTCTTCTCCGTTTTTAATGTAATTTACAGCATCGATGGATAATTCAATAGGCTACGTACATGTCAAATTACAAGTCTGTAGCTTTATTATTGTGGCTGCAGTGGCACATACATGCATTTTGAAAAAAATTGTCTCTTGCATATCTTCGCTATTTCCAATTCAAATCATAAATAAATTAATATCATCGGTGAAGAATACCTTAGGCTACGTACATGCCAAATTACAAGTCTGTAGCGCTATTATTGTGGCTGCTGTGGCGTTTATAGTTTTCGAGATTTTTGAGGTAGGTGTAGATTTTTGATGATTCGCGGATGAAGGAGGCGAGAAATCAAAAATCTGAAACAAACTCGTGCTGCTTACGATAATAGAGAACCTGCATATCAAGAAATGGTGTCTCTATCTCTTTTAGTTGCTGAGATCTAGGTGTTCATACAGACAGACGGACAGACAGACAGACGGACAGACGGACAGACGGACAGACGGACATGGCTATATCAACTCAGCTCGTCGTCCTGAGTCAGAATATATATACTTTGTGGGGTCTACCACGCTTCCTTCTGCCTGTTACACACAGCTGTCAGTTGCACTAAACTAATAGACTCTTTTACTTTTTTAAAGTACAGAGTCTAATTATATAGATAACATTATCGCTTTCTTACATTTATTATGGTCATTACTTTTATTACATCTGTCAACATTTTCATTAGTGTTTTCATTGGTATATTTATCGATCTGTTCATTGCTTTCCGTATTATTAGCTCCATTGATATCTCAATTGGTGTCTATTGATTTTTTTATCGTTGTCGTATTTTCATTGATTTATTCATTAGTATTTTTATCGGTGTTTCATTGATTTCCCCTTCAGTATCTTTATTAGTTTCTTCAGTGGCCTTAAAGTTGTATCAGTCTCTTCAGAGGTTTCTTTATCAGAGTTTTCCCCACTGCATTCCCAGATTTGATTAGAGGATTCACTGGTTTCCGCGTCAGAGCTTTCATTAGTGTCTTCACTGGACTCCTCGTCCCATCCATACACATTTTCATAGGTCTCTTCAGTATCTTCATCAGATTCCCAAATATATAAAATGATCTCTTCGGTGTCTTCATATGTTTCTTCATGGGTTTCTTCATAGGTTCCTTCATCCGTGGTTTCATTAAATTCTTCAGTAGTTGTCCTACCGTATTCTTCAGCTTCTTTATAATAGGATTTGTCATACAAGGCCAGCAACATTTTCGATTCCTTAATCGAACTTAATTTAGAATCCTTATAGGGGGGCCACAATTCTGGGCCGTTGAGAAATTGATCTGTTGCAGCAGCAACAGTTAATACCAAGAGTAAAATTCCCGTTGTAATACACCTCATGTTGCACAAGTCTAACCATATGAATTGCATTCTAGAAATTCAGCTTTTATATGCAAACTTCTGCCGTGATGAAATTTAAAGTAATTGTTTCCCTTATCCAAATTGTATTCCACCGCAAGAATTTGTAGTTTATCGAACCAATTTGCGTTACCTAGAAAGCTATATTTCATTGAGATTTAAAGTACCTCTACTTTCACATTATATTGACGTAGAGCGTTGATTTTGATTTTGAGTGTTTTAAAAAGGTTAGATATCTGTCAATAACAGTCACCTCATGACGCACCGAAAAAATTATGTTTAAAGGGTTACTAGTTTTGGGGAAACGTTATTGTAAATCACAGAAAAATTGTTTTACAATTGTATTTTAATCAGGGTAAAAAAAAGACCTCAACACCATTATTCAGCGTCAAAATCCGCCAGTTTTTGTTAAAAAGTTGTCAAAAATACATGAAAATTCTTAAACGATGATGTCTGAAATATACAAACATCGCTACATGGGGTAAGTGGGTTTTCCGATAAATTCACCAGAATGGGTTTTTTTTGGGCTTTAAACGGCGTTACGTTTTTAAATGGAGCATTCGGGATGAGTTTTCAAAATTGATTTAAAGATAGGCAAAAGTCATACTAATTGAGTGATAATATTTTCATCACCCTGCCCATTCAAGTTGTTTCGATATAGATTTAGATAGAGATATAGGGGGTAGCGAATTATCTCCGCGCGACATATCTCCGTCGAGCCCAAAACGACATAGCTCCGTCGCTTGGGAAACGACATATCTCCGATATGTCGCTTTGAAAACGACTTATCTCCGCGCGGAGCTATGACATTTTGGGCTCGGCGGAGATATGTCGTTTTTAAAACGTCATATCTCCGCGCGGAGATATGTCGCGTTGAAAACGACATAACTCCGCCAACAAAAAAGCGACATAACTCCGCTCGAAAATTGTACCGGGCGGAGATATGTCGCGCGGAGATATGACGCTATGCCAGATATAGTTATAGATAGATATAGAAACATACCCAAGAGATCTTCTACGCCAAGTCCCTCCAAGAGCCCCGCCTCGCAGATGGCGCGCAAATAGAGATGTCCGTCCAAGAGCACCTTGAGGGGCGTATCACTTTCCGGGTGGCCAAATCGCTTGAGCAGCTCGTAGGCCTCCAGATGACGGTTCTGCTGCTGCAGCGGCACCTTCAGTGAGTTGGCCACCTGCTCCATCGATTCTCCGGTGCGCTGTGCTAGGAGGAGCACACGCTGCCAGTCCATGGTGTGACGAGCGGTTAGCAACGCCTGCTTCAAATCTCCGCCACGCTCGTACATGATGCTGGACAACTCCAGCTGGCCAGCGACACGCAAGTGCTCCGCGTAGGCGACACAGATGCGCTGATGGAACTCCAGCTGCTCCATGTAGATGACCAGAGCCTCGGTGTACAGATTGTGGCGTCTGATGAACTCCAAGGCCAGTTCGTAGTGCTCCTGGCCGCAGGCAGCCAGATGGGTTAGGGCAAGCTCGTAGCGCTTGAGATGCTCGTCGATCTTGAACTTGCGATAGGCCACCGGATAGGCCTTCAGTTCGTTCAGATAGGGCAGAAACTCCTTGGGATCCTTCTGCGATTTCTGTGCAACGAAGATGACCAGGCCAAAGTCGTAGGTGCCCAGGGCGACATTATACAGCTCATTCACATCCACCAGATACAACAGATACTTGAGCAGCTGCTCCGCCAGCTGCGCATCCTTGGACTTGTGCTGCCAGATCTGCAGCAGCGCCTGCTCCACCTTGCCCAGCTTGACGTAGGCGGTGATGATGGGCAGACGATATCGTGCCACATTATCCGCCTGCTTGCAATCCTCCATGTGGGCGCAGCACAAACCGCAGATGATTTCCACCTTGCGTGCCACGCTGAAGTTGGTCGGATAATGCTGCTGCGAGGCATCGTAGTTGCTGGCGTACATGCCAAGCGCGTAGTCCTCGTTCTGCAGCTCGCTGAGGAACAGGCAGAGCCATTGGCTGTCCTTGATGTCCCGCAGGAATGTGTGCAGATTCTTGCAGAACTCCACCACATTGTGATCACAGATGATGTTCAAATTGATGCGCTGCTTGCGCACCATCTGCATCGCCGTCTCGTACTCCTTGCGATCCAAACGCTCCCCAATCATCTCCAGCGCCAGCACCCGTGGACAGATCACCTCCAGATTGCCACGCGGCAGCTGCAGCACCAAGCGTGCATCGCTCGCATGCGCCACCAGCTTCGCCCCCCGCTCAATGCTGCGCGTGGCCACCACACGCCGATCCCGCATCCGCACAAAGTTCAACGTATTCAGTTGCGTGTAGACCACGTAATCATCCGCCACGCAGCAGGAGGTGACGTCCTCCGCCATGCGCTGGCCCTCGATGTGCAGCAGCTGCTGCGTGCGCAGCGAGATGAGGGAGCCTGCAAAGGTAGAGTTGAAGCTTATCAGTGATTCCTCAGATATACAGAAGCAGCAGCAGTGTTGCCTATTCAGCTTTTTTACAGAAGCATTAGCAGTGTTGCCTATTCAGCCTTTTTCCCGACTGTAGGTCGAGGGAGTTTATGGATTAATAATCCATGATACCAATAATGTGCCTAAAATCTACATTTTTTAACCAAATGCTGTCATGTTTGGGTTTTTCCACATAATTTCGCAATACAATTCGTTAACGCATAAATTCTTAAGATTTTAGAACAAACAATTTTTTTCCCAAAAATTTCAAAATTTTTAAGGGGAAGGTGCTTAAAATTTTCGCAAAAATTTCAATTTTTTTCTTCTTAAATTTCTTATGTAAATTTTAATTTTAAACTCAAATTATTAAGAAAAAACCACACCGCTTGAAAATCGGTTGAGTTTTGGTAAAGATATGCGCATTCAAAGTTCATGAAAAATGGCATTTTTCGTTTAAGGAGTGAAAATCCCCCATTCACCAATATTTATACCAATATTGGCTCTAAAATCTACATTTTTCGATCAAATGACGTCATGTTAGGTTTTTTCTGCATAATTTTGCAATACAATTCGTTTAGAAATGAATTCTTACGATTTTAAAACGAAAAATTTTTTTCCCGAAAATTTCATATTTTTTAGGGCTTGTAGGCTTACAATTTTCGGAAAAATTTCAAAATTTTTTTCTTTAATTTATAACACAAATTTTACTATCGCACTCAAATGATTAAGAAAAAACCACACCGCTTGAAAATCGGTTGAGTTTTGGTAAAGCTATGCGCCTTCAAAGTTTATGAAAAAGGTCTTTTTTCGTTTAAAGAGTGATAATTTCCCCATGTTACCTAAAATCTACATTTTTCGACCAAATGCTGAGAAGATTGTCAAAGAGAATTGGATTAACGAGAGTTAAGCCAGAGAAAGTTGAACCAGTGAGTAGAGCAAACGAAAGTTCGGCCATCGAGAGATGCACCATTGAGAGTTGGGCCAGCCAAATTTTGAAATATTCGAGATCTATGATTTAATAGCGTTAATATGATATTCAACACATGTGCTTTAGGGACATATATTAACTGCTATTTATTCCAATTTCTTTAACCCCTAACTATTATTTTACTCACCTGTGGACATGTAGCGACTGGTATGGAACTCCAGGTGATCCGCTGGCTGCGACAGCTGCAGATAACGCCTGGCCGGGGACAACTCCGGCCTGGACGTCGTGTTGACGGCAATCTCGTAGATGTTTCCATTCTGCAGGGTGTGCACGTAGAAATTGTTCTTGATGTAGGCGCCCAGAGCCAAGGCATTGACGGTGCCGTTGATGCGCATGGAGCTCTGTACGCTATAGATCTGTTCCGGTTGTCCGCGGTTATCGTTGAGCAGATAGATGCGCGTTAGATTGCCTACGCTGTAGGTGGCCAGCAGGTTGTAGTTGTAGAACTTGGCCTTGATGAAGATCAAATTGGCCAGATGCAGCTTGGCGAACTCCGCATTGGGCTGAATCCGGATGCCGCTGTACATCTGCTCTGGCAGCAGGGCGTGCTCATAGATGCGGAACTCCCGCTCGCTGGTGTAGAGGCAGAGCAGGGAGCTGCAGGAGGCGACGGCGTTGATGTAGCTCTCCAGCTGGAGCACCCGCTGGCACATGGGCGGGGGCACCACGGCCTTGGAGAAGTCCGTCATGAGCAGACGCTTGCCGTCGATCACACAGGCGGTGGCTGTGCCGTAGTAGCAGTCCACCTGCAAATGGGGAAGTTATCGATAAGATTGTTATGCTTATTGATATCGACTAGAGATCGGATACGGATTCATTTAAACTTGAGGATCTTTAAATACTCTTAAGTATTATACTCTTTTTTGAATGCAACGAATTCAGTTTGTGAAGTTCGTATTAGGGATGTAAAAAAAAACATCGATGCATCAGACATCGACGATTTGTTTCAGCTTGATGCTTCGATATCTTTGATAATTTGAAATATCGTCGATACATCGATGTTTTTGATGGTAAAAAAACACATTTTATGGGTTCTTAAATTTGGTTGGTAAATTTTAAAATCGGTCTATTTGAACTGAATAATAATTCAAAAATTATTTAACTATTTGAATTCGTTATATTTTTAAGGAAATCAAGGCACAAACATCGATACATCGATGTTTTAATGCGATAGATGAACTTGCATCGATCTTCGATTAAATTTTCACAACATTGAGGCATCCACATATCGATTTTTTTTTTTTTTATGCTTATTTTAAAATTTGGTAACCAAAAGTATTGAGATTAGTTTAATTTTAAAGGTAATAAATAATTTGTTAAAAGAACATGGGACAAACATTTGATGCATCGATGTTTAAATGGAATTTATCGATTTGCATCGATGTTCAATTAAATTTTCCCAACATCGAAGCTTTATGATCTGCATTCCTACCTGAAAGCTCCAGCTGTAAGTGAAATGCTTGCCGCTCTGGAGCAGCACGTGGAGCGTGTGCTCGGCGCCAATGCGGTTGTCCCAGTGGCAGAAGGCCAGCGGGTCCTGCTGGCTGTAGACCAGCACCTGCTTGAGGTACCAGTGATAGTTGCCCAGGGTGTACAGATAGATGCGTTGCGCCTCCGGCGTCTGTGTCTGCAGCGCAAGTATGTCCGAATCGGAGCTCCAGCGGAGCTGCACGATCTGCTCCTCCTGCAGCTTGAAGGGCAGCTCGAACTCACGATGTCTCAATCCATTCTTCTCAAAGAGCGCGACGGTGGATTTCTCCAATTTTTTGGTGAAGATCTGTGGCAAGGCGATCCAATTGCCGCTGGGACGCCAGGCCAGCGCCGGCTGCAGTCCGTTCCACTTCTCTGCCGCATACTGCAGCTTGCCCTCGCAGTCGAAGACACTGAAGGTGCGTCCCACCTGGCTGGCCACGTAGGAGACGGCAAAGTAGGCGCCATCGCCACGCCACGCGATTTGCACTTGCTACAAGCAGAATTGAAATTGGAATTAAAATCAGCAGGGACGCAGCTACGGTCGGACGCAACCGACACTGGAAGTTCCTGTACTTTGTTTCAATAATTATTTAAATTACTACAAAGTAGTTTATTTATAATTATTATTATATACTATACATATTTTATATTTACTTGTATATATTGTCTGTTGCATATCTTCGTTGTTTCTTAACCGATTGATTTCTAATTCATAGCATTGTTGGAGATTGCCGTAGGCTATGTACTTGCCGAATCACAAGTCTGTAGCTTGAATATTTAATACTATATGATAAAAATGGTCTGTTACATATCTTTGCTATTTCATATCAGATCATTATCAAATTTACTGCATCGGTGAAGAATGCCTTAGATTACGTACTTTTCAAATTACAAGATTGTAGCTGCAAAATTGTGGCAACTGGTGTTTTTGGTGGTTTGCGGGGAAACGGGGCAAGATTTTAAAAATCTAAAACAAATATGATCAGCGTACAGCATAGGAGAATCTACATACCAAAAATTGTGTCTCTAGCTCTTATAGTTGCTGAGATCGGAGAGACAGACAAAAATATATTTTATTTCCACTAACTTAATACACCCTATTGAACTTTTTTAAAGTACAGGATCTAATTCAGAAGTGCAATTGCAACCGAGTTTACCTGTGGCAGATCTTTCACGTCCTGTGGCGCCTCGAACTCCGGCGATTGCTTGGCCGCCTGCTTGCCGGCGGTGCCGTGGAACTGCGTCTCCTTCTTGCCCCAGCCGACGTTGACGAACTGCTGATCGCTGGCCAGCTCGGCGTCCAGCGGCTGCTCCCCCACCACATCGTAGGTGCAGGTCATCACCACCACGTGCTTGGCCTTGGTGACGAAGGCGACGACCTCCTGATTGGGGGACCAGGCCATGCACTCGATGCCCACCTCGCAGTAGGTGCCCTCGCTGCTGGCCTGCGTCTCCGGATCGATCAGCAGCACCTCCCCCGCCCCCGTCGCCACACATATCACATTATCCAGCTGCAGAAACTCCGCGCTCACAATTTCCGGCAATTCGGCAACGACTTTTCCCGCTCCGCCCTCCTCGCCTACGGCGTAGATGTGGCTGTCGGTCACAATGTAGCTGACGCTGCCGCTGCTGCTGCTGTCGCCGCCGTGCCGCTCGATGTCCGGATGCAGCAGCAGTTGCTTGGCATTCTGCACGCCGCTCGAGAGCTCCTTGCAGTATTTCAGCTTCAAATTTCGCATTTTCGCAATTTATTGTCTTGCGCCGACAACAACGTGCGCGCAACAGCTTATCGTTATCGTCTGATTGGAGTGCAATCGATAACATATCGGACGGCTTGTGAAGTCGAACGCGCCAGTTGTCCGCAAGGAGGCGCCACTGCAGTTTCCCCACTATGTCGCATGGCGGCGCCAACAAGCTCTGTTAATAAACAGCCTGTTAGTCGAGACACAAACCATTTAAAATTTTAAATAAATTTAATTTTTTTTTTTTTTTTTTTTGTATTTTAATAAGTATAGAATAATTTCAAATTTCTGTATTTGAGCTTTGAACTTCGCCTGCTGTCCGCCTGGCGGCGCCATAAAACTTTCGGACTATGCCGCATGGCAGCGCCATGAGAGCTCTGTTAACAAAACAGCGGCTCAGCCGAGACACAAACACCGTTTTAGGCAAACTAGGCAAGCCCTTAAAAAATTTCTATTAAAAAATTTTAATTGATTAATTAATAACTTAGTATTAGTGGAGCACCTCTTCAGTTTGAAAATAACAAACAATTCTAAAACACATTGCCCAACTTGCGAATTCAAACTTACTTTAAATATGTTCGCCTACTCTCCGCATGGCGGCGCAACAAAAAGTTGAGACTTGCAAGCGCTGCTGTTAACAAGCTGTGTAAGCTAAGACACAAGCCTCATAGAAAGCAGGATAATTATTATTTGAAAATTAAAATCATAAATAAAATTGCACTTAAAATATTGCTTTTATTTTGTAACTTAGTATGTGTAAAACCCCTCTTCATTATTAATTATTTCGCATTTAATTTGTTTATGTTTGCTATTTAACATATGGTCAATACTGACGTCACAAGTATGTTGTTACACTGTTAACCAGCATGTAAGCTTAACATGTAATATCGATATCAGCTGACGTCAAGCAGGTTGGGTTCGCCTTACCGGCCAATCGAACATGTTGGTGTGCGTGTGCTGGCCTGGTGAGCGCAAAGGCGCTATCGGGCCTGGCCATGCGTGCGAGTGAGCCAGTGCGCAACTAACAAGTTTGAGTATAGGACATAATACTGGGCAAAGATGGCTGCTTTATTTTTCATGGAATTTTTTGTTGCTATAAAATTAGTACGTTCTGTGCGTTAAATGATAATTGTGTTGTGCATGTGTGTAAACAGCAATACTTAAAAAGCGAATGCTAAACAATTGCTGAGAAAACTGTTAAAATTCCATAAAAAAACAGCAGCAGCAAGTTGTGGGCCACATCAAAAAAAAAAAAAAACCGTTCACTGTGTCGGGTGTGCGTGCGTGTGTGTGTGTGACAGTTGTGTTTGTGTGCGTGCAAATGTTTATAAATAATTTATAATATTCGAAAATCAAAATAAGAAAAAAATACAAAAATTAAAATGTGCATAAGCAGCGCTGCTTGATGGTCGAGCAGCGTCAACGTTGTCGTCGTCGTCAGCAGCAGCAGCAGCAGCAGCAGCATTGGAGGCGTTGTGGAATGCCAGACGGTAGCAGCAGAGCAGCAGCAATAGGAATCAGGTAAGGTGTAAGCTAAGTGTGTGTGTGTGTGTGTGTGTGTGCGTGTGTATTGGTGGATTGTTAGTGTTGTTTTGATGTAAGGACTTCCCAACGCCCTTTTTGCGCGTCGCGCTGTCTGCAGCGCAGCTCTGTGTGTGCGTGTGTGTGTGTGTGTTGCGTATGTTTGTGTGTGTGGGTGAAAGTGACGAAAGCTTGCGCAAAAAGGATAAAGCAATTGAAGTAACTGTTATTTGGCAGCTGCTCTACTTGGCTGAGAGTGTTGCCAGAAATTAAAATACAAAATAACTCTAAATAAATAAAAAATAAAAACAAAAACAGTAGCAAAAAATTAAAGGAATATAGTATAATAAAAATAAAATTAAAAGCAGTTTAGAATATATTTCGGATAAGCATAAATAGAATTCTGAAACAATTTGGCAACACTGTCAAGCTCCTGTGGGGCGCTGCCTTCTTTACATACATATATGTATATACGCTGTATGTATATGTTTGCATAATTTAAACTATTGCGTAAATTATTGTGGGCAAAATTGCATGCCAAACAAAATGTACACTAACAGAAATTATGCAGTGCATTGCAAATTTGTTATTTGTTTCATTGATAAAACCATAAAAAAGCTTTGTTTTTCAATCAAAACAAGCTTTTTTATGTCTGTTGTCTGAGGTCAAATTTTAGTATATACATAACTTTTGAGAAATCTTATAATATGGCCATATATAAAAAACGAAAGCACAAAATACAAAAAAAAATAAAAATACAAAACATCAACAACAACAACAACAACAACAACAACAACAACTTGGCATTTTTCAACACAAAAGCAAAACAAAAACACGTTTTACAACTCTGCGCTCCAATGGCGCGCAATTTTTGTTGCTTTTGTTACTGCCTGCCAGTGTTGCCAGCTTGGCCTATTTTCGGCTACATTTTGCATATTTGCATATTTGCTTGTGAATTTTGCAAATAGCTTAAATTTATAAAGCTATCTTTTTTAATGTTATATAGCTGGCTTTAGTTACGCACATTTTTATGCGTCATTAAAACAAAATATTTTTTATTTCAAGTTTTAAATGTGACTCGTAAACTTTGTTCTGCTGCCGATTGTGCTCACATATACAAAACTAAAATTTTTACGGCTTTAAGCTCCGTAAAAAATAATCAACGACAAATAGATATTTATTGACAAGATATTCTAGCTATTTTTAGCTAATTTTTACCCAATATTAATTATCTTTTGTTAAATAAAATTATTTGCTTATTAAAATTAAGCCAATATTTCAGCAAAATATATAAATATATAAATATGTTGGCTATTTTTAGCTATTTTTAGCAAAATCTGGCAGCACTGTTGCCTGCCTTGTAGGCTTATTGTGAATAGCAAACCAGGCTCCACGCACACATACACATATAGTGTATGTATATACACACACACGCATGCAAAACGAGCGGCAGCGCCATGAATGAGCGAATTCAATACACAACAACAACGCTCACCTTACGGCAGCAGCAGCACAACAGCAACAACAACAACAACAAAGAGCAGAACAGAGAGCACAACAGAGAGTGCAAGAGAGCAACGACGACAGTAATTAACGGCAATAACCGAAGCGTAGCGCATCGTAGTTTCCGCTGTAGTAGTAAGTGCGTAGTTTTGTTATTGTTTTTATGCTGCCTGTTCTGGTTGTTCTGGTTGTTGTTGTTGCTTTTCGGCTTCGGCAAAAATTTTCGTGCGCTGACGTCACGCATTGAAGTCGTGTTGTTGTTGTTGTTGTTGTTGTGTCGGCGCCTAAGCTTTTTCGGTTTGTTTATGTATTGCAATACACGCGTGGGCGTTGCTCCTGTATGTGTGTGTGTGTGTGTGTGCACTCTCTTTACAAGCTTGCGTGTGTGTGTGTGTGTATTGCGACGCTGATCTCACATTGGTCAAGTGTAACAGAGAGAGAGAGAGAGATAGAGAGAGAGAGATGCACGCTTTGTTATTGTTGCGCTAATTACAGTTATGCAGCAGATGGGAAATGGCGAACAAATTCCAATTAGAATTGGAATTGGCATACGTGAGAGACTGTCGATAGTCGGCGGTTCGATAACGATAAGAACAATAACAAGAAATGGATAAGGGATGAAGCGATATGCGATGAAAATTAAAAAAAAAGCGCTTGCAAAACAAAAATCCCAATTAAAATTTCAGCTGGCCTACGATAATCGATAGTCGTTAGTTCGATAACGATAATACCAATCCCAAGAAATGAGTAACGGAAATTGCGATAAACATAAAAAGAAGCGCTTGCAAAACAAGATAAATAATAATAAATATTAATATATTTTTTTAGTGGCCAATTAACTTTGGACTCTCTGCTGTTATCAGCAGTTGGTTGCATTTACACTGCAAAAAACATGCAGCGTTATTCAACAGAATATGATAGCTTATCACAGTTATATAAATATACATTTACACACTTTGTTTGTATGTATGTACATATAATTTAATCAATTTTATGACGCGTGGGCTTAACGTGCATTGCAGCACCTGTCGTTATTGTTATCGCGCCCACAGTGCCAATAAGCTACACTGCAAAACGCAACTTGATTAAATTTGTTTTGTTTTTATTTTTTTTTTAATTTATTTTTCTCTTTTGATTATTTTGGCATGTCAGTTTGCTTTTTTAGCTCTCACTGCGTGTTTGAACTGTGCTTTTGCTTCACATGTTTGTTTTTGCGCTTTCGCTTGTTTGTTTTTTGTGCATTTTTGCACAATTTTTATTTTTAGCAACTTTTTCGAGCTGTGCAAAGGGCCGACTTGTTGTTTGGCTGCGAATCGCAATGTTGGCAGTTTAGCTTTTAATTTTTTAAGGCTAGATATGGCATATAGTATAAACATCAATATTTTATTAAAGAGTTTACGGCCAAAAAGTATTGTAATTAAAGTTCTCATGCCTTAAGTCATTTGGGATATTTTTACTTTATTATTTATTTTATATTTTACTCTTAATGAGGGTTGTCGGTTATTTTAAAAATATCTTACTGATGATATACTCTGTTGATATGAAAATGATATTTAATGTTTCGGTTTAAAATGTGATAGGTTAGGTTAGGTTGTGCCGGTGAACCCCCAGCAAGTGGGGATTCCACATATACCATGGGTGATCCTTAGTGAAACCGGTGAAGGAGTTCCTAGAGAGAAATTTTTATTCAGAAAGTTAAAAAAATGTGATAAGAAGAACAAAAAATTTTTATTGTATTGTTAAAAACGAAAAAATATCATCCTCAATCGATATATTCGACCAACCTATTGGCAACTCTGTCAGCGACTAGCTGGCTGGCAACTCTGGCTGTGACTGCACATGTTCGTCAAATGACGTCAGCATTGACTGCATGTCTCTTTCTCTCTCTCTCTCTATCCCTGTCTCTGTCTCATTCTATAGTGAATGCAATTTCTCTATTCGCATGCAACTGTTAATCTTGCATAGCTGGAGATGAAAATCTTAAAGCGTGGCGTTGCTGCTGTTGAGGGAGGAGGTGGAGTGGGAAGGGGGGGCGGAGTTGGCCGCGGCAAGTGTTAATTGCAAGCGCTTGAAATATGCGCATAAAATGCCAGAAGCAGAAATTGGCAAAATAGCACGAACTGTGCGCGACGCAATGCAACATAAACAATAACAGACATATTTCATTCAATACCCTGTAAACGCTGAGCAGCGCTAATGAAGCGTGCACTGCAAGAGAAAACAGTAGGTTTCGTATTAAAATCAAGAATTTCCAGTGTCAAAAGTTCAATAAGCCAGAAAATCTTAATTTTATACCCTGTAAAAATGGGTAAAATCGGGGTTAATAACGATAATGTATCTTACAGGCAGAAGGCTTGACAGACCAAATTTCTTAAACTTTTAAGATTAAAATAAAATTATATTCGTACTTACTTTAATCATTCTTTGCACTTAATTCTGATTAATTTTAATTTATTTATTTAATTTTCAATACTTAATTAATCTTATTATGCATGATTCTATTGCAAAAATAAGTTTTATTTAAAAGCTTTAAATTCCAGAACAAATTAAGATTTATTTTTCTGAGTGTATGCACTTTATATTTATGCTATCATTTTTGTAATCTATAACTTTAATTATCATATAAATTCAAAATAGCATAAAGCAATAGGTCGCTGGTTTTACAGGGTATCTATCCAGCTAAAAGCTCTTTAACTAGCTTAACTGTTTTGGCTTTTTTTTGCAGTTTCTGTTTTCGTGTTGTTTTATTTGTTTAGCGCGCAAACAGCAACAAATTGCCAGAAAATTACTGTGAAAATGTAAACATGCAAAACAAAAGCGGGCATAAATTGACATACGAGACTTTGGCAGACACAATTAAAACAGCAACAACAATAACATTAAGAACAACAACAACAACAACGAGTTGAAATTAATTAAAACTTGCAGCAGCAGCAGCAACAGGAAAAACAATTAGAAACGTATGCATAAAGCGTAAAGAGACAAAGTCAAATAAAAAATACAAATTTTAATTCAGCGAATTCAAGAAGTTGATAAGAAAAGGCATATCAAAAATGCAAACAATTAGCAGGAATAGATAAGACTTTTAGTGAATTTTATAAAGGGTTTTATTTTAATTTGTGATACTAAAACTTGGTTAAACCTTTAATTATTTATTGTCAATTTTTAAAAACCAATTTTTTACTTTTTTTGTACACTGATTTTAGTAAATATTTATTTAAATTATTACAAAACAATAAAAATAAGTTAAACATTTATTTTATTTTTTCTCCATTCATTCGAGTTTAAATTAATAAAAAGATAAACATATTAAATAAATAAATACAATAAAATAAATATATATATATAACAAACATGTAACTTTTTAAACAAATTTAATTCTTGTTATTATTAAATATTTATATTTAATACCCAATATACTCGACCACAAATCATTAAAATAATTTTATTTATTCTAAAAAGTGGCTATAATTTATCTATAATTTCTTAATTATCATATTTTTTTTAAACAAATTTAATTCTTGTTATTATTAAATATTAATTTTTAATACACAATATACTCGACCACAAATCATTAAAATAATTTTATTTATTCCAAAAAGTGGCTATAATTTATCTATAATTTCTTAATTATCATATTTTGGCCATTTATTGCGAGTTATTGCGTGAAAAAGAGCAAAGACTGAATATCATTTCAAATCACAGCTACTTAAAGCCAAGATCGCTCTTTCTCACTTTTTGGCCGAAAGTCAACATAATTACAAAAATACATACATAGCAAAAATCCATTTGTGTGCCTTACTATTTAGTCGGGCAACGAATATGGTCAAAAACCACAACCACAACCACAACGACAACGACAACGAAAACCCGCAATGGCCAAAAAGAATCGCACAAAATTGAGCAACATTTTGCTAATGGTAATTATGCTTTGGCAATTAATTTAGACGCCAAACAAAAATGCCAGCGCCAAGCGCTGCGAGTGAAATGTAGCATGCGATTTCACGTGCATATCGCATGCGAGTAAGACTCTTCACTCAGTTGCAGTGAGAGAGCGGATTGCAGTGCTGTCAAGACCAGTGTTGCCAAATACGCTTTTTTCCCGTCAATTTTGACTTGGAAAAGTTTAACAAACTGCGGGAATCGAAAACTGCTCTATTTTAAATTAATTTTTATAAAAAACAATGATTATTATTTGATCGATGTTTTCCCAAAATATAGTCAATTTTAGTCAATATAAACGCATAGTTTTTATACCCATTTTCTTATAATTTTTGCTGCCATTTAGGCAGTTAAAAAGTATAGGAAAATTGTTTTTCGCAGAATAAAAACAATAGTATTATTATGCATTTACAGAATTTGAAAACCAGTAAGGGTGCGGCTGTGGAATATCCTGCTTGCAATACTCCTTTTTTCGCTCTCATTCCGTCAAAAATCTCCGAAATATTAAATCTAGCTTAATTCTGTGTTAAGGATTATTTTGACTGATTGGAAAACAAACTAGAAAAAACTTACTAGATTTATGAAATTGTCATCGTAAATGCTGTTGAACAGCATGAAAAATTATTTAGCTATTATTGCTTTTTTCATCAGTTTAAAGCTTGATTTTATAATATTGTTATACAGAAAGTTGGTATTCTAAATATATCGAGCCCTTCCCGCGAAAAAAACATAACCAACAAAAGCAAATTTTACAGGAGAACGTTTTTTTCGCGAGAACGCGTCTGAAATTCGCAGCAAATCTGGCGCTTGCGATATAATTGACAGGCTGATATCTCAGTAAATACGCAAGATAAAATTATTAAAATTTTTGTGTGGATGTGTTGGGTGATTATGAACATAATTGCATCAAAAACCGAAAATCGAAAAAATGTTGGTTACGTCTTTTTCGCGGGAAGGGCTCGATATGCTCTTTACCATTATATTTCCCTCACCTGAAAAGTACATTCAAATCGTCTAATAGACACAAAAGATATTAGAGAAACAATTGCAGGCTTTGTCTTGTTAGACCCTTTACTTTAAAAAAGTAAAAAGGGTCTATTAGTTTAGTGCAAAGAGGAAATGTGTGTAACACCCAGAAGGAGGCGTGGCAGACCCCACAAAGTATATATATTCTTGATCAGGACGACAAGCCGAGTCGATATAGCCATGTCCGTCTGTCTGTCTGTCCGTCCGTCTGTATGAACACCTAGATCTCAGCAACTATAAGAGCTAGAGACACCATATTCGGTACTTAGGTTCCCCTTATCACCAAGCAGCATGAGTTTGTTTTAGATTTTGGATACTTCCCCCCCTTCCCCCGCAAACCGCAAAAAGCTGCTGTAGCCACAGTTTTAAAGCTATTGATTTGTAATTTGGTATTTAACTAGTTTATGACATTATCTATCGACGCTGTGAATTTTGTTTCGATCGGATAAGAAACAGCGAACATATGGCACAGACAATTTGCCGCACTAGGCAGAGGGGGGGTGGTGTGCCTTGCATGCGCGGGTAGCTTAGTGTGTGTGCGTCTGATTGTGTTTGTATGTACATATACTCAAAGTAAAGGGTCTCCTACGGTCGGTTACGTCCGACTGTAGCCTCCGTCCCACTGATCTGCCCCGTCCCTATATTTTTCTATATACAAATGGGCAGCACTGGCCAAGACGCACTCGCTCTCACACACACACCGAAGCTAAAGCTCGACTTGAGTGCGTCGACGCTCACACTTGCGCTCTCGCTCTCGCACTGCGCTGCGCTTTGCTCTCTTCTGAGTCGCCAGACGACTTTATGCCGGTCGCTTAGGCTCCGGCGTCAGTTGGAATCTTGCAGGCGGAGCGAGCGGTTCGTCGGAGCTCTGCGCATGCGTCATAGGCAGTCGCGTCGCGTGTCAACATTTTTGCAATAATCAATTGCAATCGCAATTGTTTTTTGTTGCAATAAATAATAATTTAATAACTGCAAACAGCTAATAGATGTGTGTGTGTGTGTGCAAATGATAATGCAAATAATATGCCAAATTGTGTAATAATCGTGTTAATAAAATAAAAAAAAAAAACCTAATATCTCTGCATTGCATGCGAATTTTGTTGTTAGTTGTTTTTGTTTGCCCTCAAGGAAGCGGCATCTCCAGCCATATGCAAATTTCGCGCCTAATTAACATGTAAAAGCAAAACCTTTGCGAAAACTATGAAATTTGAGCAGACTTTTGATATATGATGCATATGTATTACAACTATATTATATCTGTATTTATTGTAAACTTGGGGCTGATTATTTTTGATGGCGCAATGACCTTTTGTGTATAGATTTTGGCTATAATTATAGCTTTTGGGTCAAAGGTGTGCGTGAATCGCAACATAAGTTGTTTAGATTGGATTGAGTAAAGTGAAATCGTTAAAAACAAAACTTATATAAATTTTGTATTATTTCTAAGCTTGTTGATATAACCATTAAGCTCTGATCTTAGAGACAAAAGCCATAATTTTTTATGGTTTTACACAGCTTTGTTTTTATTGGTCTTAAAATTTTTAGTTTTATTTTGATAATAGTAGAAATTATCTCTTTGCTAAATTCTGATTATATTATAATCTTCAGAAAAATATAAAAAAAAACCTTACCAAATTCCCAAAAAAAAAAAAAATTTAAATCATTTTTAGACAGTTAAGAAGCTATAAGCTTAAACTTGGTAAAAGTTCAACTTTGTTGCATAGTGTATTTATAGCTAATGGCTTGATCAACTTGGGGTTTGGTTTTAAACTCTTCATGCCTCGAGCTTTGTATACATTTGTCATTAAGTAACTTTTTCCGCTGCTTTTAGCTGCCCATTTTGAAATGCACGTATCTCTTAGCTGCTATAATTATAGCCAAATTACTTATTCAATTCAACAACTTTTGCCTTTAGCTATAAGTATTTTATAGGCATTTGTTTGTTTTAAAATTCCTCTGTAGTTGTTAAACCCTGTAGAAAGTGGGAAAGTAGATAACAGGCAGACCCCACAAAGTATATAGTATATTGGTTAAGAAACAGCGAAGATATGCAAAAGATAATTCTTTCGATTTGTGCATACGCGCATAGCTTGCCTCTGTGTGTTATTATAGGTATAGGTTATTCTACTATCGCTTACGTCCGACTGAAGCCCTCCGCCTGACTGATCCGCCCCGTCCTTACTGTTCAAGTTTCAATTCAAATAATCTTTGATTTGCAACGCCCAATCTTAATGCTTATAAGTGTCTTGATTTGTGTTTCCTTACAATTTCGTTTCTCTAGCTGCAATTTGCTTAACTGTTTAGCTGCCCCCCTGCCCCCTGCCCCGCTGCCTGCCCGCCGCCCTTGGCATTAACCAACGCACAACTTATACCAATTGCATGAATCATTAGAGCTCTTGCAATTGATTTCCACGCTAATTTTCGCGACGTGCGGGCATTTTTCAGTTTCAGTTCAAGTTTGGTTTGGATCGAGACTAGGCTTTTGACAAACCGAAAAGAAATACAACATTGCCACAGCTAAGCTCGTGGGCTGGAGTTGTATTAAATGTTGTTGTCTGTGGCGTGTCGGATGGCGGAAAGCCATTTTCAATTTTCCAGCGCATTAGTCATCGCTTTGAGCTCTATCTAGCCGCAAGCCTTTAAACTGTAACTAGTTTTTTTTTTCTATTTTTCTTTTTATTTGTGTTGTGTTGTGTTGTATTTGTAGCCGCAGTCTGAGTGTCTGACACTCTTGATGTCTCGCCAATTTTTGTGGTTAATCCTGAGAGAGTTTCGAGAGCCAAGTGAAAGTGGATAACACAACAACAACCGCAGACAACAAACTGCAGACGCGTGAATTAATGTGTTTTATGGATATATTTCAACGTTTGCCGCTGTTTTTTTTATGTTTTTTTTTCGCTTGATTTTTCAACTACTTAGTCAATTTGCCATTCACTGCACACGACTCGAATAATACTTTGTATAATAAACAGAAGTAAAGAAGGCTCACAAAATGCATACATTCATACATTCATACATTTGTACATTTGTACATATCTCTCTATGAGCCAATGGCGCATTTCATTTCCATTTTTCAATTGCGCATGCGTAGCATTTTATTTACATTTTCATTTTCATTTTCATGTTCGCCTTTTGCTTTTCGCTTTTCGCTTTTGGTTGCTTTTCTGCTTTGTCTTAGACTGTCCAAATTATTACTTTGATAAGCGCATTTAAAATTGCCCAAGTTGCCTTTCAAATTAAACAGTTCACCTTGGAATATAACTTAAATTATGCATACCTCCGTTGGAAAACGATGTATTGTAATTGATTGTAATTTATTCAGTTTTTTTATTACAAAATATTTACTTAGTTTTAACCGAGAAGAACTATTACCACATTGGCATTGCGGCAATTCTCGGCTTGGGCCGCATCGCAGTCCCTTTCTTACGTCGCCCTGATGGTATTGCCCTAAAGTTCAAATAGCATTTGTACTTTTTCAATTTTTTTTTTTTAATTTTCTTCAAGCATCATTTAAGCAATATAATTTATTTTCAATTGAAAAATCTCGCTTCTACGCTTTTCACTTATTTCCACATTTTGTTTTGTAGTTATGCGAAATTAATTGCTATTTACTGTCTATCAATTAAACCATACTGCTTTTTTCTATTTTTTATAGACCCAGTACTTAAAAAAAATTTGGACTGGGCAGATCCGTCGGACGGGCCCGACTGTAGAATACCCTGTACCCTATATTTTAAATATAAATTTATAAAACTATCACACGGAGCGTAGCAGCAATTCTTTCTTCTTCCATTTTGTGTATGCCATGCTTTATTGGCCGTGCTGCTAAAGGGTGAGCGGCGTAACTCCTGTAATATTGTTTCGTTCATATCTCTTGTGTTTAATGGCCGATTTAAATGCGCTTTTCAGGATAGGTAACTACTATACACAAGAGTATATATTCCGAGTTTCAACGTTCTATATTCAATATTACGCTTGTTATTCGGTTTTTATCGATTGAGGCGTAAAGGGGGGGTGGCATTCAAAATTTGAAAAAATCCTCATCTGTGTATGATATAGACCTACCAACCGACGAGAGAATTCATGTAAATAGCTTGGTGTCTTTTAAATTGGCGAATGTATTTTATTTCATTCGTTGTAGGCGGCAGGGGCGTGGCATTCAAGATTTGAAATAAACTTGATCTGCGTATGGTATACACCTTTCAAAAGAGACCAAAACGGCTGCTCTAGCTTTTATAGTTGCTGAGATTTACGCACTTATCCAAACGGACGGACAGACGGACAGACGGTCAGACGGACAGACAGACGGACATTGCTAAATCGACTAAGCTTGTCTCCCTGATCAAGAATATATCGAGCCCTTCCCGCGAAAATGGCGTAACCAACAAAATCAAATTTTACAGGAGAACGTTTTTTTCGCGAGAACGCGTCTGAAATTCGCAGCAAATCTGGCGCTTGCGATATAATTGACAGGCTGATATCTCAGTAAATACGCAAGATAAAATTATGAAATTTTTTGTGTGGATGTGTTGGGTGATTATGAACATAATTGCATCAAAAACCGAAAATCGAAAAAAATGTTGGTTACGTCTTTTTCGCGGGAAGGGCTCGATATATAGTTTGTGGGGTCTGCCACGCCTCCTTCTGCCTGTTACATACATTCGCGCAAAGTTATTAACCCTGTTTTCCCATTTTCAATGGGCACAGGGTATAAAAATTAACTACTTGGCTGTGATTATTGATACACCAAGTACAGATAAAATGATTTTTTTATGCCTAATCTTAACTTGTATTTTGGCAATAAATTAAATACAAAAAAAGAAATAAACAAGTCGTACTGACTAAGAAAGAGCTCCATGTTATCCCCGGGCAAAAACGTGCAACGCCCTACAAAAATAGTCCATGAAAATTACAAAAAAAAAAAAAACTCCCCGCAACTTTCACTGCAAAAAAGCATACTTACTTACACTCTAGATACGTACACACAATTATACATATGTCTGTATATTGGGCCTTTGCAACAGGTAGCGCCGCGGGCTACCCGAAATAAAAAAATTGGTGGAATAAAAGAGCGGCGCGTCCGACGCGAGCCTGAGGATATCCGTTGGCGGCGCCTCACGCATTTTTCAACTTGCCTGCCCCATTGTTTTTTTTTTCTTTTTTTTTTGTAGTTTCAGTTTTAGTTTTGTTTTTGTTGACGTTGCTTATGTTTTTTTATGGTCTTATTGTTTCATATTATTACCCACTTTGTTTTTACTCGAGAGCAGGTTTTTTTTTTCTTCTTTTCTTTCTTTGGATTTCGCTTTTCATTTTGCATTTTGTCTAACCGAAACTCAAACTTGTTGTGTCATATTTCAGTTTGGTTTTTGTAGTTTTTCGAATTAGTTTTTGTTTTTGCTGCGTTGTTTCTTTCTAAATTTTATTCATTCAGTTTGTGTCTCTGCTTTGTCGGTGGTTTTCAGTTTTAGCTGCACGTTTTCCGTCCCAGAAGAATGCAGCTCTCGATAGCCCTCACTTTCCACGTGCTCAATTCTACTCTATCTCATTTGCATATTTAATTTCTTGTCGCTGCTCTTGACATTTTCTCCGCAGGAAGAGTTCTAAAACCCAAATAAATGTAGAAAGTGAAAGATGTGTCTGGTATTAAAGTGACATTAAAAAACAGTTTTGCCAAACTTAAGATCACTTTTAGCAGATCAAGTTCAAATGGAGCATAAAACGAACTCAACTTGAACTTTATCCGTCTTCAAATCGACACGAAATTAAGTCAAATTGTATGCGAATGTCGACATGTTCTTATGAGCTGGTTTCATTGAAAAGAAGTAGTTTATGCGAAGTGTTATAGCAAGTAAATTCAAGATAATGAGGTTTTTATTTATTTTTAATACGCAAAACTTTGATACATGATAGCTCTCTTAAAGTTGATTTTAATGAAACTTACCGAATTTACAAACATAATTATAAAAGATCATATAAGCTGGAGATTAGTCGAACATCTTTTTGAAATATTCTTTATTTTCATTTCAAATGGGGGTTTAACTATAAATATTAGGTTGTTTGGTAATGACATACCGGTTTCTTTATTGATTTTTGACGACTATTTTAATATAGTTAGCATTGTCCGATTTAAGTGATATATGTACCGTTGTTTTCGATGATTTTCTGCCATTTTGATGGTAACTTGTATATGCCTCTCCTAAAGAAATCCTTGTCCCTACTGGCAAAAAACTCGGCGATTCGATTTTCACAATCCTCCCTTGAACTCAATTTTTGTCCCTCGAAAAAATTTTGCATAGCCAAAAACAGATGGTAATCGGTAATGTCCGGACTGTAAGGTGGGTGCATTAACACTTCCCAACCAAGCTCCCGTAGCTTGTGACGCGTCATGGGGGCGTATGGGGCCTGGGATAATTCATGAGGCACCCATATATCGAGCTTTTTTGTTAAATTTCTCGACTTTAAATGCCTATGGACGGTTTCCGTGCTTAGTTGCAGCTCCTCTGCGATGGTTCTAATAGTCACATGACGATCTCGATCCACTATTTCCATGATTTTATCCGTATCAACGGTCACTGGTCGTCCGGAAGGCTTGGGTGTTTCGGTATCAAAATTGATACTTCGGAATCGCCTAAACCACTGTTCGGCAGTTTGAATCAAAAGTTTGTTATCTCCTAAGACAGCAATAATCTGTCTGCGAGATTCCGCAGCAGTTTTTCCTTGTGCGAAATAAAATTTCAAAATTGCCCGAATTTCTGCGTTTGTGAACTCCATTTCAATCAATTGTAATTTTTTAACGTGGAAGCTCATGTAAACAAACTATATGTCATTTTAAAGGTGTTGCCAATACCTTTCAAACGATATACAGCATTGCCAGATACGATTATATTTGACTTCACAAGCGAAGCGCGAAATTTGAATGTAAAAACCGGTATGTCATTACCAAACAACCTAATATTAATATATTTGTAAAATGAACCAGTGAACTAGTTTTTTTTTTGCATTTTAAAGAGCTGAAACAATCTCATTAAATGCCTAAACTCAATTAAAACCTACCTCTTAAGCTTTTACCTCGACTTTTGAACTCCATTTCTTCGCATTTCAACACGGAGATCCCACAAGAAAACTAATTGCAAAAAACTAAAAAATAAAAGTAAGGAGAAAGACAATGCAGTATCACAGATTCACACTCAATTAACACTCGGGCAGTGTGTGTGCTCATAAGTTCATTTGCAGATCTTGTATCCCTCGTATCTGCACATTGTGTCGACATCTGTAACATTTCACCTGGTTATTACACGTACTTTCCCAACAGATACAGATGCAGATGCAGATTCATATGTACAGATCTCTGTCTTGAATAAAATATATATACATATAACAATAACCATAACAATAAACTATAACAATGGGCGTTGTCTGTGTTCCCACGCCCAAAAAACTATATATTTTCTATATAGTATATTTACAGTGTGCACACGCTTTTCAGACAGACTGTATGTGTGTTAGTGTGTGCGTACTTACACACAATTCAAGTAAATTCCAATTCAATTCAAGCTCAGACTTGATTCGTGTTTTCCCAACCCAAAAAAATACTTTTTTATAACAATAAAAAATGCCTGAGAATATTTTGGATTGCCAACGACTACAAGATACCCAGTAGCTTTTATTTGCAATATAAAAATGCTAAAGAAAATTTTTAATATTTAAAAAAAAACATAAAATTCTAATATTTTATCTTTTATTTATTTAAATATTTTTGTTATATTTATAAATAATTATTGTAATATTTCTAAATAGTCAACGTTTCTACTTTGAACTGTTCAGGCTGCTCATCATACCCGCTGCTGAGATTGCAGGGTACACAGAAAACTGTAGAAAAGCTAAACAAACAGCAAATGAAAAGAGCTCTTGCTCTATTGTAACTGCTAGTAGTACGAACTATTTCATTTATTATATGTACTTAGATTCCAAACTTGTCGACAAGTTTCAGCACGTTTCGTCTCGTTTGGTGTCTCTTCACTTGGCCTACAGTTTACAGTTAATGTGGCAAATTGACTTTGGCAAATGGCAAAATGAAATAAATAAAAACAGATACAATTACTATTATTGCTCCCCAGTTAAGGGGGACCCCGCCCCGCGCCGCGCGCCCAGTTGGTTGACAAATATGGGGCATGCCACGGCATCAAGACAATTTCTGCTGCCTTTTTCCACTATGTATTTATTTTTTGCTCGCATTTTCTCCATAGATATTTTACCATTTGTGTTAGTTTTTGTGCTGTCTGGTATTATCATTATTTGTTGTAGTAGTTCCTTTATTGCCTTTGCTTCTCCATTGATTTTTTGTTGTTGTTGTTGTTTTGTTAGCTGCTTTTGCACTTTTTGTGTGTGCTTCTTTTGTTGTGCGGACCAAATCGAAGCGCATTAAAAAAAAAGTAAAACTTTAATTAGTATTATTACAAAGGAAAACAATTTGCAGTGCACATTGTTTGCTATGGCATTAGCCTCGATTCAACTAGGGCAGCTCTTCACATTAAATCCATGAAAAGAGCACCGGAGAGCAGCTTCCTCTGTGGAAAATACTTTTCAGCATAGATTCCAAACTGAGCTACAGTACACTGGAATATTCCAGTCGTAATTGGTTTTAACCAAATGGAAACTAGTTGCCCAGACTAAGTAGATACAAATATGTATGTTTGTATAGATAATTAATTAATAACCAGTAAGGACAGGGCAGATCATTCGGTCGGAACACTACAGTCGGACGTTAGCGACAGTAGGAGACCCTGTAATACACTCACAGTCGAGCAAATTGTCTGTTGCATATCTTCGTTGTTTCCTAACCGATGGATGTCGTATTATTACAATTGTGCTTACGGTGTTTTTGGATGCTAGCGAATTTAGTAACAAATTTAATGGAAGCTGATAAGATCTTATAGTCTATTAATCTATAATCTTTATATAAGTAGTATATGAAACTGATTGTCCTGACTGTCATAACAATCTTAATAATCTTGTAAGCCAGGATAAATTCAGATGAGCTGTGATAAGAAGCGAATTTTGAAAGGAAGAAGATTAAGGCTGTTTAAATGCAGGCTTAAACTTAAAAGCCTCTAGGTAACAGAAAGAAGCTTTGAAAGTTGCTTAATCATATGAGAAAATACTTAGCTTTCAACATTGCTTATAGCTACAGATAAACAATAAGTTATTGCGCCATCAATTACCTAAAATCCAGCCAAAAATCTAGGCAAAGTGATGAGGTGCAAAGCTAAAGTGATGTAAACAGTGCACGCAATGTCTCTTGGAACATGGTGACAACAATTAAAATCACCTGCGATGGGGTTTTCATCCAATCCAACTCGTATCTCACGCCCACGCAAACAAACCCCGAGACCGTTGGCAAAATATCAGTTACAACAGCAGCAACATCAACGGTTAACAGTTTGAGCAACGAGAGTGACAATTCACAGACCAGCAGTGGCAGCCAAACCACCGGCAGCTGCACCACCCAAAGCAATACCAAAAAATCCACACGCTCCTCCAACTGCAGTCGCCATCGAGGCGGTGGCGGTGGCGGTGGCGTTGGTGTAGGCAGCGTGGGCGGCGCCACGCCTTCGGTGAGCTCACAGGACACACGTCGGCGGTATTATTATTTTGGCAGCAAGGATGTGTATTGGTGCAAGCAGAGCCTAACGCGCAGCGCCAGCAGCCTGAGCCACCGAGAGGCAACCACCAACGGGCAGCACCACAGCCACGGTGGTCAGATCATCGCCAAGGCACGCCGCAGGCCACTGCAGCTCTGCAGCAGCCTCAGCGCCGCCTATGCGCCGCCCAAGCGCAAGGAGTTCTACTTCTGTGATAAATATGCGCCGGCGGCAACAAGTGGCGCCACCAGTAGGGGCAACCAAACGGCAGCAGCAGCAGCAGTAGCTCAGCCTATAGATGTGCGTTTGTTGAACTTTCTGCGTAACGCGCAACGCAGATTTCAAACGGCAGCAACAGCAGCCACAACAACAACAACAGCAGCAGCAGCAACAGCTAAATCAAACAACAACAATAACAACAGCAGCAACAGCAACAACAACAACAGCAGCAGATGCAACACCAAAGAACGCGTCAGAAGCAGAAACAGCAACAACAACAGTAGCAACAACAACTGCAGCAGCTCTCTGCCTCTCATCATCAGCACGGATGATTGGTTCGGTTAGTATGTTAAAGCGTGAACAGTTACTGTTAGCCAACAGCTGACTGTTAAGCATGCATCTGTAAATGTTAGAGCGAGGTGGAAAATACAACTTTAAAATCCCTTTAAAAAATGCAGGAAACTTTTTAATTAAGTAATAAAATTAAATTTAAACATAAGAAACAAAAAAAAAATTGTTAAGTTTAAAATCTTAGTAAAATAAAAACATGATTTTTGCTCACAAAACCCACATTTCTCGTCCAAATACACCCATATTTGGGTTTTATGAGTTATTTTTCAATACAAATAGTTTTTAATCAAAATTTGGCAAATTCAAGAGATCGATTTTTTTGACCTCCCACTAAGGTCCAAAAATGTGGTATCAGCCCTGAAAAGACCCTAGAAACATGACAGACATGTCATGACAGTACAGTGTACTCTCGATATATACATATTACACCACATTTCTCGAAACATAATAAAATAAAAAATTAATGAAATGAAAATCTAATAAAAATATAAAAAAGTTATACAAATATAGTAACTCATTACTCAATTTTAATAATATCCATAAAAGGAAAGAAAAACATCAATATAATAAAATATATATATACAAATATAAACCAGAATGGGCGGAGCAGATCAGTCGGACAGGCCCGACTGACTTATACCCTGTGCCAAAGCTCGCGCTGCGCGCTCGCAAATGCAGTATAAAATATTTTAAATATAATTTTTTAAAACTATCACACGCAGCGTAGCAGCAATTCTTCTTCTTCCATTTTGTGTATGCCATGCTTTACAGGCTGCGCTGCTAAAGGGCGAGCGGCGTAACGCCTGTAATATTGTTTCGTTCATATCTCTTGTGTTTATTGGCCGATTCTAATGCGCTTTTCAGGATAGGTAACTACCATACACAAGAGTATATATTCCGAGTTTCAACATTCTATGTTCAATATTACGCTTGTTATTCGGTTTTTATCGGTTAAGGCGTAAAGGGGGCGTGGCATCCAAAATTTGAAAAAAGCATCATCTGTGTTTGATATAGGCCTACCAATTACTGAAGAGAGAATTCATGTAAATAGTTTGGTGACTTTTAAATTGGCGAATGTATTTTATTTCATTCGTTGTAGGCGGCAGGGGCGTGGCATTCAAGATTTGAAATAAACTTGATCTGCGTATGGTATACACCTTTCAAAAGAGACCAAAACGGCTGCTCTAGCTTTTATAGTTGCTGAGATCTACGCACTCATCCAGACGGACAGACAGACAGACAGACAGACAGACATGGCTATATCGACTCAGCTCGTCTTCCTGATCAAGAATATATATAGTTTGTGGGGTCTGCCACGCCTCCTTCTGCCTGTTACATACATTCGCACAAAGTTATTAACCCTGTTTTTCCATTTTCAATGGGCACAGGGTATAAAAATATGTATAAATTAAATAAACAAAATATTATGCTAGCAATTTTTTACTGTGAATTATACCAACAATTTTCTCAGTGATTAAGGATTTACTCTTCTCCTACTTCTTTGGCAATCTTCTCAGGAGTTTCAACACTTCTTATACAAATGCTTAAATTAAGTATATTAAGTTTTAAATGAAGTTTAGTACCATGCGGTTGGATTGTCTGTTTTTTTACTGCCTGCACTTATTCTATTTGGTTTTTCGTGTTGCATGTTGATTGAAATATGTATTTGGAACCGCAAATGTTAAACCCCATATGAGCAGAGTCTTAAAAAATATAAACCCCAAGCAGGCCCTGTGCCCAATGTTGCAATGTGCTCTGCTCTACTCTGCAACGCATATAAAGTTACCAACGTTGCGCTTGGCAAATTATCCAACATCAAAACCAGACAAGAGACAGATAGAGAGACGAAGACAGAGCCCCCCTTGCTTTTGGGTTGACATTGATGTTGGGTTTTGGGTTTAGGTTTGCGCTTTAACAAAACCCATAACAGTTACGAGTCTCCAATTGCAAGATGTCACTTGTGCACATTTTTCGAAAGGAGGCTCCATAACAACAGAACTATTCGTCACTCAATGCGGCAATAAAAAAGAAGAGTTGCACAATCAAACAAAAAAATTATAATTAAAAAAAAACACACCGAGTTCGTTGTACATTTTTATGAAGAGCAACAACAATTCTATTTGATAAAGTGAATGGAAATAACTGAAGCAGATTATGTAGATGATATTTAAGCCAATGTTTTATGGCTATGAAGTTTGCGTTATTAAAGTTTTAATTAAAGTTATTAGAAGAACTAGTTTGTTATTATATAATTATTTTGAGGGGTTCAAGACTAGTTCAAGATGTATTTCCTATACAAAAGAGAGACACCAATCGTTGAAAATCTTAATTCAAGCAATTATGAAACTAGAAGATTGTGAATTGACTTCTCGAATCGTAAGCTGAAAATCTTATTGATATATCTTTCTAAATGTAGAACTTATGAGATGGGAAATATTCCGTTAAAAAATCGCATTTTTTAAAACAACTTTCCATTAGTCTTACCGCCTGAAAAGTTGTGCAAAAGAATATCATAGGAAAACAGATAAGAAGAACTGTTTAGAGAATGATGAATACTTTTAGTGGTATCAGACCTATCAAGGATGATGATTGTCTTGAGTTGTGCCTACCCTATAAGTTGTTTTTATACTTTCTAATTATGAAGACGTTGCAGCATGTGTGCCCAACAAGCTGTAAACTAAACTAACTAACTGACAGACGGAAGGACAGACGGATAGACGGACAGAGAGATAGACTGCCCCTAAGGCAACTCACGTCACGGCACGTAGCATAGAGAGGGAAGAAATTGTATATGGTGCGAGTGGAGAATGAAGGAAGCAAAGAGATACAGTTCAACACCTTATAGAGGTAACAAGTACGTGAGAATCTTTTGTATTGCTTCCTCATTGTGCATGAGGTGCATGCGGTGCAGGAAGAACTGATATGGTGCAGTAGGAACAGATATGCCAAGAGAATTGGCTAAATAAGACTAGGAGCAGAGGAAGCAAAGCAAACGCAAATACGAGACACGGCAAACAAACTCAATTCGTGTAGTTTCGAGCTGGAAAGTGTAAAATAATAATAATGCCAGACTGAAACAAAAGATAGAAAGAGGTAACTTTAGTCAACGCAGACGTGAAGGGGTCGGGGCGGGGAGCGGGGAGCGGGCAAGGGATAGTAGAGCATAACAAAAGGCATGAATGAAACGTTGATGAATAGCGTGCCATGGCCATATGATGATGATGATGTGAGCAGACGAGGCAACTGCTCTGCTGCCTTTTTGGCCAGCAATTTGCATATTGCATGCGATTCAAATGAGTTGGGAGAAAGAGCGGAGAACGAGCAGGAAAACCGCAAGCAGACAGACGGACGAACGGACGGACGGACGGATAGCAGGAAGAAGGAAGCCAACCTTAGCAAGGCAACGTGCAACAATTGTATGCAGCTAGTATGTGTACTAATTACATGCCCGTATCAGGTGGGCAGGCCAGCAAGTGGGCAGCCCTTGTCATAGATAGACGTTTGAGTGTGGTTGATGTGCGGTTGATGTTGAAGCATAAGCTAAAGGACAGAATAATTGCTAAAAGGCAATGCAAGAACTGTCCGTTATCGATCGCATTTAGCTAATTCTTATATGTGATTACAAATGTTTATCGCTTATATTTATCATCATCGTCGATTCATACTTATCGATTATATGCTTTCGTTTTATCGCTTGAATGAATTACATTTAATGATTGTCTCTTATCGATTGCATCATTAATTTCAACATAGTATTCCGACTGTTATCGATTACCATTTAAATTTCTGGCTTATCGTTTGGAAGTACACATTATCAGTACTTTCCTACCTGTAGCTATCGTACTCTTACGTTTTGTATCTATCTCTTTTCGATAATTTTTTTTTACAGAAACATCGATAGGCTTGTCAGATGGTTATCGTTATCTTTTATATGCTATCCATCGGCTTATCGATAGACAGCCTATGCTCCAGAGTTGGTCAAAGAAGCACGCACCGAATGTAAACAAAAGCCCCAAAAAAGATTTCTTGCGCAAAATACCGAACGAAAAGCAAAGCCGAAAAAGATTGTGCAAAATGCCAAATTGCCAAACAAAAATGTAGTATATATTTATAAATTGTTGTTGGGATTGTTGTTGTTAGCCAAGCGTGTGTATTAAGTGTTAAATAAATAACAGAATACCCATTTATAACCCCAAACAGACGAACAATGGCATAAAAGACTTTTACTTCGCAGCGCAATTCAAGCTGCTTGAAAAATGATCTTAAATATTTATGAACGGGGCGAAAGAAACAAAAAACCAAATGATATGCGTACTGCAATTTCAATGAAAATTATCATAAATTTGCAAAGGGTGTTTAAAAATAACGCCGACGATCTGCCGGACATGCTAAGTGCAAAATAATAAATGAAGGAAAATAAAAATTAAAAAAAAAAAGAAATAAGCAAAAGGCGCAAAAGTACAAAGTACACAGCAAATGCATAATTTTCAAATGATTCATTGACAATTGTTTTTCTCTTATTTTATTATATTGTTTACTCTTCGGGTGTGTGCACACTTTTGTAATGCACTGTAGGAAGTGTTGTGGGTGTTTGTTGTTTTTTTTTTTCATTCGGTACATATAAGGCTGTATTATTGGATGAGCTGTGTGCATGAGGTAATGCTCATTAGCCTGTGCATATAGCCAAAACCGACACAAAACAATCAAAAGCAACAAAAAACTAATTAAAATCCACAGCGAAATTTTTGAATTTAATTTAATTTCGTAAAACAAAATGCAGGAATTCGCAAATTGTTAAATTCATTTCGAAGGCATAGCTTTTAATTAGGTTTTAATTTGCCAAATCATAAACTTATAAAGTGTTTATTTAATTGATTAAATTCATTAAATTACAACAATTATAATTGATCTTGAACTCTTCACAAATTTTACAAAATATTGAGCTAAACTAGTTTTGTAAAACGATAATATTTGTCATCAGCTCTTTCGAGGCCTTCGATTACAAATTTCAGATTGTGTTAATAGAAAATACATGCACTAAAAATTATCGATAGTTTGATAAATAAAAATAAATAAATAAATAACGATTTAATAAATGATATTTTGAAACTAAAAATGATGAATAAAAGTAAGAAAGGTTTGCTATCAATATTAAAAGTAAATTTTATTGGGCGAGCATGATAAAAATTATAGCCATATGGTTGCTTATCAGATAATCAACACTAAGATGCATCATATCTCTTATTTATGGACCGATTTATGATCTCTATCGACTGGGTACGGGGTATAAAAATGCTGAAATAAGTGACGATTACTCAATTCAATTTACAAGTATGCTAAATAGTACTAACTACAACTGCCAACTGTCGCAGTGTAAATAATAAATAAAATGTGTTTATAATAGATTGACTAATTGAAACTCAAATAACTGAAGTCATCAGCGATAAAATGTAAAATCGATAAACGATAACGGCAACGACAAATGCATCTATATTAACATAAAGCAGAAAACTGACAACTTGTCAATTTGTTGAACACAAAAAAGGCGCAAGAGGAAAACAAATTTGCGGTTGAGCAAACAGAGAAGTGAAATAAGAAATAGGTGAAGTGAACTGAAGTCATCATCATCGTGTCGCATGTAAACAAAAATTACATTCCACACTTGCCACAAACAATGAGTCGCGTCTGTTTGTAAAATGTATCTATACAAGATACAAATGTGCGCATATTTACAAGTCTGACTCATGCCCTGATGATAACAAAATGTTTAAATTATGACCAGTGAGAACAGTGAGAGCAACAGCATCCGACTGTTGCAGTAAAGCTGCTCTTTTATTCCCAAAACTCAGCCAGGGTGGCGTTGAAGGTCAAGCATCAATTACTCGGGACTTAAGTCGTTGTGGCAGCAACAAAAGACTTAATATTGATGCTAAATAATAGGATAACCTTTAAGTGAAACATGACTACAGTCTTTACTGTATTAAGTTGAGTCGCAAAGCTGCGAATTCGATATCATCGATGTTTTCAGAACTGTCCGATAAGTCGATGTTTAATTTTCGAAAAATCGAGGTTTTGAAATATCGAAACTAAAAACCATCGATTGTTTTGCAGGCCTAATTAAAATCAAATAGGCTAACAAAAATCGATAAACGCTTCGGCATATCTCTCACTTGAACTTACACACATTATAATTAGATAAACCCCTTTTCTGTACAGACAATAGTTAGAGCATACGATGTAGTTTAAATGTATATCAGAAAACTGAAAACAATGATTATTACGATGACGATACCGATAACGATGACGATGACTACGTGCAATGCTTTTAGGTTGTTGTTTTGTCGAGTCATGCTTAAACTAATTTCAAAATAAATCCAATTCAAACCGGGTATAAAAATGATATATTATATTAAAAGTGTGAATAATTGCAATTGCATGAGTGTGTAGAACGATTATTATGATTGTTATGAATGAATCGAATGAGAGTGTAGACAATGAATGTGGTGGTTTAATAACCACACTTGAATTGAGCAAGGTCAACACTTGCAGCAGCTTCTGGGCTAATTTAATAGGCTTTTACCACGATAACTGGGATGTCAGTTTATGTTCAGCAGACACACCATAACAGATCCGACCCGACTCCCACGATTAATCAGTGCCTGATTAGTCTTTCTATGCTCGTGACTAGCCGCAGAACCATTAAATATGCAAGACGACCAGATAGAAGACATTTCCGCAAATGAAATTTACATAAAGTTTGAAGAATTAAGTCATTCTGAGACACGCAAGAGCCTAGACACTCCTCAAAATACACTTAAATTAATTTAAATCACAATTGCGTACCCAAAAGTAGAAGTTTCGGAAAAAAATAAAATAAACAACGAAATAAAACTGAAATCAAAAGTGAGTAACTTTTGTAGCGCTGGGAATTTATAGCAGCGCCATCCAGGTAGAAAATGCTCCGATGAATCAGCGCATAATTAAATCTGTAGCAATAAACTGACAATTCTGAATGATTTGCGAACAGCAGGTTGACTGAAGGTTATGCTGTAGATATGCCAAAGAGATTGCTTGATTAAAATTTATTTTTGCAAAAAAAAAAAAAAAAATGTAAAAAATTAAATTACAAAAATATATCCTCAAGTTGTATTCTGAAATTATTTATTAATTTATTTCTGTGAAAAAACAAAAACTTTATTGGCATTTAAATTATTTAATATTCTTAATTTTTCGTCTTGGTCAAAATTTATTTTGGTAAAAAGAAATGCAAAATAATTAATTCATAAGAAATATTCTTTAAAACTGACAATTAAAACTTCATTGGTATTTATTTATATTGTTAAATTAGTTTTAAAAAATAAAAGCAGTTATCAAAATTCGGTTTAATTTAAATATAATCAATTTTGATTGTTTAAATTTTATCACAATTTGCAGTACAATTTAGCTGTTCTTTCTAACCAAACATGTCACGTTTGTAAGCTGAAATTACAGGGTATTGGCCATAAAATACGGTAGCTTTAAGCTACTGTATGAATTGCGCAGCCAAAGTTTTTATTATGCATGTCACATGCAAATGTTTTACATTTGCCAAAATCGTCGCACTAACTGTCTGTAACACGTCTTTCCTCCTCTGCTCCCCCTTATCTGAACAATCCGTCTATCGCTCCCGATCTTACATTTATTCGTCCATTGCCGTTTACTGCGTGGGCGTTGCCACTTGGTTGAAATTTATTTTGTTATATATACCAGGCATATATGTATACAGTTAAATTAGCATGCCGCAGCAGTTCCGACTTTTACGTTGACCGGCAATTAGCATTTCGAAGACAAAGGCAGCACTTGAATTATATATCAAGTAAAAAGTATATCCAAATGTGTGGAAGTGTATATAGTAGGTGGTATCCGTGTAGCAGCTGTAATTACACAAATAGATATAGTAAGCAGATGTAAATGCATGCAAAAAGTGTAAAACTAAGCGAATATATTCGAAAAACAATACAAATATGTATGTTCAAAAATAAATTTCAGCTGTATAGTCTAAGCGTTGCCAGACCCATGAAATTGTCTAAGTTAGGTTCGTATAATGATATTATTAAACAAATAAATAAAAATAATAATTTCAAAAATAAATTTCAGCTGTATTTTGTAAAAAAAGCGTTGCCAGACCATTGGAATTTAATTATCTAAATGCACTTTTGTTGTGCATAAATCCATAAAGCTGTTTTTAAAACTGATATTCTCCAAGCAAAGCGTTGCCAGACCCATTAAATTTAATTATATATTTTAATAAAAATATATTTTCAATTATTACCCATATTTTTATCCATTTTTAATGGGTACAGGGTATACAAAAGAATTCCAGCTGATTTTTTTTTTCACCAGCGTTGCCAGACCCATGAAATTCAATTAGCTAAATGTTCTTTGTGCTGCCTGATTTGGTATTCATATTTATTTAAGAATTAAGCCGCATTTAAATTTGAATTTGAACTTGAAATCCCATTAGCGAATCATGATGAGTAATGCTCGTTGCGAGCGAATACTTTCCACTGAATGCCTTCTGAATATTGTATGAATTGCGCGCTAAAAGGCAAATAACAATGGGCATGAAAGGTGTGTGCGTTGTGTGTGTTGTGATTAGATTAGCATAAGTTTGTTAATGCCACAACTAAGCCAATTCTCCTTTTGCGTTTATCTGTTGCAGACGAAGAAGCCGCAAAGCCAAATGAAGTCAAGGGCAAACAGAAGCAGCTAGAAACGGGCAAATCAGCCAGGAACAGGACAAAGTCAGCCGACGAGGGTGCGCTGATCACAGTGAATATCAAACAAGGACAGCTGCAGACGAGAGCAAAGAAACCCGCAACAGCTGAAAGGGAAGTTTCGTTGGGAAAGGAGGCAAAGGAAGCTAGCAAAAGTGAACCCCCCACCTCAGTAGTAGTTGGTGGCCACAGTGTCGCCAGCTGCCACATCGAGGATATGAACAGTCACGCCACCGCCACACAGAACGGACAAACCACCGTCGTTGGCCATCATCGTGGCTTCTCGCAACCATCGGTCGCTGCGGCCGCCGCCAGTGGAGGCACCTCCGGGGATCCATGGTATCTGCAGGCGACCGGGCATCAAATGCCACCAACGGCACCGCTGCGACACAATAAGCGACCTGCACCACAGCCAAACTCCATGGTAGGTGTGGGTGTCGGTGTCGGTGTCGGTGTAGGGGTCGGTGGTGCCACATCTCTGCTCCATCAGCAGCAATTGAGCCAATCACAACCGCACATTGTGCCGCCTAGCATACCGCCACATCATCATCATCATCGCGAGAATAATTTGGTAAGTCATAGAAATAATTAAACTACACTTAGAAAAATAAAAACCAAAACATTCTTACTTGATTTAAGCCGTTTTGCATGTTATTCGGAACTTACTTTATTCGAGTCCCGAACTAACTGAAATTGTCCATTATGTTTATCCATTTACGATTAGATAATGCTTGATAGAGCTTTAATGTCTTACTTAAAGCTTAGCTTTTAGAAGCTTTCAAACTTAACTTAAAGCTTTGAAATTGAAAAAAGGATAAAGAAAAAAGGATATATAAATTGTGCTAAACTGAAATCAGTTGTAATTTCAAACAAAGCTTTAAAGTCTTGCTTAAAGCTCGACTACTAAGAGTTTTGAAATATAAGCAAGCTTTCGAGCTATATGAATTATGATTCATGCATTACGATGAGCTGAAGTTAATAAGTTTAAAACATAGTTTTAAAGTCTTGCTTAAAGCTCAGCTAGTAGAAGCTTCAAAGTAAGCAAACAAGCCCTTGAGCTGAATTATGAATTATGAGCTAAACTGAGCTAAACTAAGTTGTAACTCTAAACACAGCTTTAAGATCTAGCTTAAAGCTCAGCTAGCAGGAGCGTCGAAGTTAGCAAGCAAGCTTTATGAAATATGATCTATGCTCTACGATAAATTTAATTCTAAACAGAGCTTTAAAGTCACATAAAAGCCTATTAAAAGCTCATTGAGAGCTTTCAAAGAGTTAGCGAAAGTGAACAGAAACGAAGCAAAATATAATGAATGCTAATGACGTTGATTTGAGCATAAATTTGGCAATATTTATTGATGTTGAGCCATAAAAAGTCATAAATATGATAACTGATTAACTAACGATGAACACCATATGCTAAATGAATATATAATTATGATTTTGATAAACCTAATTAAATTCATATCATTCTCTCTGCCATTGCAGCACCAGTCACAGCAGACGGGAGCAGCCGGAGTTGGGTCTGGAGCGGTGGGTGCACTGCATCTGTCATCGCATGCGCTAAATAGTCATAATATAATCAATAATCATTCGCCAAAATCGCCCAATCAGACGCAGCAGCAGCAACAGACGACGACAATACAACAGCAGCAGCAGCAACAGCAGCAACAACATAGCATATTATCCAGCTTTGCGCCCGCAGCAACAGTTGCAGCTGCATCGGAGTCAACAGTTGGTGGTGCTTCAGTCACAGCGGCAGCTGTTGCTGCCGTCACACAGCAGCAACAGCAGCAGCATATGCAGCTGCTCGGCAGCAACAATCTAATGTCCTCCTCGCTAACATTGCATGCCCCAGTGGGTGCACTGCCCCCAAAGAGTTTAGCGCTGAGTGGCAGCAGCAACAACACACAGGGCACCGCTGTCGGCGGCAGCAGCAACATCAACAGCAGCAACAACATCAACAGCAGCAACAGCAACACCAGCGGCAGCATAGCAGCAGCAACGGGCATGTCCACATCGCTGCACAGCTTCGACATCAACGGCAGCAGCATGGACAAGTGGACAAGCGGCTCCACAACGGCCATGAACCACGCATCGCTGTCGCCCACCAGCGCACAACAGCAACAGCAACACCTGCAGCAGCAGCAGCAGCAACATCATCAGCGCAAGTGTGAAGTCAAGCTGAATGCCATGCCGTAAGTCCTATTCCTTACAGTGCTGCCAAAAAAGACCTCTTTTCGACCTTTTAAATCAGTAAGGACGAGAGTTCGGCCTGCAAGAGTTTGTCCAGCGAGAGTTAGGCTAGCGAGAGTTGGATCAACCAGAGTTGGAACAACGAGAGTTGGATCAACGAGAGTTGGATCAACGAGAGTTGGATCAACCAGAGTTGGATCAACGAGAGTTGGATCAACGAGAGTTGGATCAACGAGAGTTGGATCAACGAGAGTTGGATCAACGAGAGTTGGATCAACCAGAGTTGGATCAACGAGTGTTGGATCAACGAGAGTTGGATCAACGAGAGTTGGATCAACGAGAGTTGGAACAACGAGAGTTGAATCAACGAGAGTTGGACCAACGGAAATTGGGCCAGTGAAAGTTGAGCCAGTTACAGTTGTTCCTGTGAGATATGGGCCATCGAGACTTGGCCCAGTGAGAGTTGGAACAACGATACTTGGGCCAGTGAGAGTAGGGCCAACGAGAGTTTGGCCATCTAGAGTTGGGCTAGCGAGAGTTGTCACAGCAAGAGTTTTAATTTATCCCCCAGAGGTTGGGCCCCATAGTGGAAAATAAAGTAAATTATGTTAGGGGCAAATGTTAATAAAAATAATGACGAAAGAGCTACAATTGTTTCCTATATTCAACTGAATTTTAAAAAATTAAAAAAAAAAATTGTCCGGAAAACGTGAATTTGGCAACACTGATATATTCCTCCAATAATAGCGCTGCTTCTACTAATCACTTCTTGCTTCCATTACAGCTGGTTCCACGGCAGCATCACGCGTGACGAGGCGGAGCATTTGCTGCAGCCTCGCGAGGATGGACTGTTCCTAGTGCGGGAATCGACTAACTTTCCGGGTGATTATACGCTCTGCGTATGCTTTCAGGGCAAGGTGGAGCATTATCGCGTCAAGTATCTGGAGAACAAGCTGACCATTGACGACGAGGAGTACTTTGAGAATCTGGGACAGTTGGTGGCGGTAAGCGAAACATATGAGAAGTGTTTTGATAGTCAGCTAATCTGTTATATTTCCTCGATCTTCTAGCACTACGAGGCGGATGCGGATGGGCTGTGTACGCAGCTGATCGAGTGCTTGCCGAAGCTGGGCAAACAGGAGTTCTGCATCAACTCCAAGGAGTTTGTGGACAAGGGTTGGGTCATACCCGAGACGGAGCTGCAGCTGCGCGAGAGCATCGGCAAGGGCGAGTTCGGGGATGTGATGCTGGGCATATTGCGCAACGAGAAGGTCGCCGTCAAAATGCTCAAGGATGAGGGCGCTGTGCAAAAATTCTTGGCTGAAGCCTCGGTCATGACGTGAGTGCCATTTAGAAATCTTACAAGCAAATGAAGCTACTTAAATTCTCATTCTTCTCTCTTCTATAGCACGCTGGAGCATGAGAATCTGGTCAAGTTCATTGGCCTCGTATTTACCAGCAAGCATTTGTACTTGGTGACGGAATACATGAGCAAAGGATCGCTGGTTGATTATTTGCGTTCACGTGGACGACAGCACATAACCAAAAAGGATCAAATCAATTTCGCCTTGTACGTAAACCTAGACATCTCTATAAACCATTTAGTATCTGTACTCATTCTGATTAATCCTTTCCACAGCGACACTGCCTCAGGCATGGAGTATCTGGAGGCCAAAAAGGTTGTGCATCGCGATTTGGCCGCACGCAACGTGCTCATCTCGGAGGACTGTGTGGCCAAGGTGTCCGATTTTGGTCTGGCACGCGAGGAATGCTACAATCTGGATGTTGGCAAGCTGCCCATCAAATGGACAGCGCCCGAAGCGCTCAAAAATGGCGTAAGTGTAGGATAATTCAATATTTTTACAGTGAAAATTCTCTTAAACTTTATAGTCAGTTTAGATATTACTAGGACTACAAAATAGTATAATAAATATATTTTTAAACTCTCAAATAGCTAATTTTTTCGGCTTGCTATAATCTAGAAAAATCGCTGCTTCGGATAAGTGGATTTTCCGATAGTTTTACCATTTTATCATTATCCTTTTCGGAAAATGTTTTTATGTTTGGTTGAAAAAATTAAAAATATTTTTGGCGATGAATTTAAAAAACTTTTTATCAATTGATAGACCATAATTTAATTATCCTGCTCATTCAATATCTTTGGGAAAAACATTTTTTTATGCGATAAGAACGGAAATTAAAAATTTGTTTATCCGAAAAAAAAAAATATAGGGACGGGGCAGATCAGTGGGACGGTGGCTACAGTCGGACGTAACCGACCGTAGGAGACCCTTTACTTTGAGTATATGTACACACAAACACAATCAGACGCACACACACTAAGCTACCCGCGTATGCAAGGCACACCACCCCCCCCTCTGCCTAGTGCGGCAAATTGTCTGTGGCATATGTTCGCTGTTTCTTATCCGATCAAAACAAAATTCACAGCGTCGATAGAGAATGTCATAAACTAGTTAAATACCAAATTACAAATCAATAGCTTTAAAACGGTGGCTACAGCAGCTTTTTGTGGTTTGCGGGGGATGGGGGGGAGGTATCCAAAATCTAAAACAAACTCGTGCTGCTTACTGAATAGGGGAACCTGAATCCCTAATATGGTGTTTCTAGCTCTTATAGTTGCTGAGATCTAGGTGTTCATACAGACAGACAGACGGACATGGCTATATCGACTCGACTTGTCGTCCTGATCAAGAATATATATACTTTGTGGGGTCTGTCACGCCTCCTTCTGGGTGTTACACACATTTCCTCTTTGCACTAAACTAATAGACCCTTTTTACTTTTTTAAAGTAAAGGGTCTAACCAAATATATTTCTTACGCGAAAAAACAAAGAACTAATTTCTACTTCTAATAGATAAATATTAAAGTAAAGATTTATTTAAATATTCGTATTAAACGCTTTCTGCTTACTTGCAGCGTTTCTCCAACAAATCGGACATGTGGAGCTTTGGCATACTGCTGTGGGAGATCTATTCCTTTGGGCGTGTGCCTTATCCCAGAATTGTGAGTATAACATTTGAATAGAACATTTGCTGAATAATAATTGAATTTCCTTTGTAGCCCTTGGCTGATGTGGTGAAGCATGTGGAAGTTGGCTATAAAATGGAGGCGCCCGAGGGTTGTCCGGCGGAAATCTATGAGATGATGCGTCAGGCGTGGGAGCTGAATCCCGCGAAGAGGCCAACGTTTGCGGAGTTGAAAGTGAAACTGCAGCAGCTGAACAATGCAACGGCGTGAGAGGCAAATGCGATATAAACTAAAACTAACTAAACGGGAACCGAAACGGAAACGGAAACGGAAACGGAAACAGAAACCGAAACGGAAACGGAAACGGGAAATTGTAACAGCAAAGAATGCCAAAAGCAATGCAGAAAGAATTCGGAATTCGGAAAGAATGCAGAATTCTGCAAGAAACACAGGACACACTTGAACGCAACAATTTTTCGTACCAATAAATTTATATATCTATATACTTATATATATATATATTTATATAGACGTATGACTAATTTACAACAAGCAACAACAATTTATTTACATATATAATTTATGCAATAAGTTTTTTGTAAGCAGTTTATGTATGGAAGGCAACCCAACACAATCAAGCAATGTTAGTGAGTTTTGACTTCCAAGCGAAACGATCTACATCTAACATATAGTATATATATAACTACACATATATATATATATATTATATTTAAAGATATATATGTAAACCTAAACACATATACAACTTGTACGAACTATATTTCAATTGTTTAACCAACTGAATTCGGCAAAGAGCAACTATTAAGCTAACGAAAAACTACTTATAACTATTATTATAATTATTATTATTTAAATTATGATTAGTTGTGTTAACTGTAGTCTCCTGCCCCTTCACAATTGTACACATTTCTTTAGCTATCTCTACTTCTTACACGTATACCTATATATAGCATATAGTATATAGTTTTCTGTATGTTTTATGTTATAGAATACGCATACATATGAGCGCCCAGTTGCCCCTAGCTGGGCGCATTTCAATTCAATTGTTTATAGTTCGATTTACGATAAATACAATATTATATATATATATATAATAATAATTAATTTTATATTCAACGTTTTCTGTTTGTAGCACAAGCAAAACAGCAACAATAAAACTTGTACAACAAGTTGCTGCGACAACAATAACAACAAAAAAACAACAAATTCAAACTGCAAATTAGTTAAATTTAGTTACATTTTACTTATAATAATATTCTAATCAAAAACGAGAGAAAATGCAAACAAAAAATTAAACAAAAATTCAAAATTGACCTATGAAAAACCTATAAAAAAGCAGCTCAAGCTGTGTGTCCTTAACAAAGAGCTGGAGAAAGCGAGAGAGAGAGTAAAAGAAAACACTTGTGAAAATATGCATTACATGAAAAATAACAAAAACAAAAAAGCAAAGGAAAACAGCATAAATATTCTATTACATATATTAAAGCATAAACAACTCTAAATACTTAGCATATGTGGCATGATTAATGTTTAATAAGCATAATTAATAATAAACAAATTAAATTATTGCGCCTACAACATCTATGTATAATCCTTTCCAATCCACATTTGTTCTGTTAAACCGATTTTTGTTTAATTTTTAAACTTTTAACTTGGGAATCTCTATGAAACTCCGCATTTTCTTTGATCATACATGCCGCTTTAACAAAGAACAGAAGAGAAAAAGATAGATAGAGAGAGAGAGAGAGAGAGAGAGAATTGTAATTTATTTATAACAATTATACATATTTTATTTACTTAACAAACTTGTACAATTTTTGCTTTAACACTTTACACCTACACATAATTTTATTATATTATTTTATACACACACGTCCACATTAATTTACAATTAATTTAATATTAAAGTTATTACATTTTTAAAACGCAACTTTCATCAAATTCAAAACACACAATTTTGTCAAACAAATTCTAAGTTAAACAAAACAAAACGATAAACAATTTCAAACACAACAAAAATGCAAATCGCACCAACACTTAACACATCCAATTTCGGAAGGGCGAACAAACGAGTTTTCAGTTTGAGCAAGGATATATAAAAACTTTTAATAAAAGTAAAAAGAAAATTATGAAAAATGCAACCATGTGTTTTCATTTAAAATTAAAAGAAAATGTATATTAAATTCCAGTTGGTCGATCTTGTTGGCGTTTAGCGCATACGCAAACCATTTGCAAATCACTCAGCCAGCACACAAACCGCTGTGCGCTAGCAAGCAGCTGCCGTAAGTTGTGTTGTGTGCGCTTAGGCGCTAATTGTTATGACACTCGATGATGTTCAGCGTTGCCAATTGCAACAATTGAAAAATGCAAAATTGGCAGTTATTTTTTAAATTATATATTTATTTTAATACGAAATGGCTTTTAAAAAAGTAAGTTTGTTTCTATTTTATTAAATAAAGATAGCCGCATAAATTTGTTTGGTGCATGACATTCATTTTATTAATTTTGAATTCAATTTTCCAAATCAGTTTTGTATAAAAGTTTACATTTTTTTGGAGTCTGTTTTCAACACGAATTTTTGCCTATTTCAATTTACATTTGGTTAAATAAATATGTAGATAATCTAGAATCCCATCCGTCTATAATCTATGTCTGTTTTCGAGCTACGCCTACACTTTACAATATGCTATAATTTCACAAAGTTTTACTTCTGCAGCCTGCGCGTTGCACGTCTAATTGGGCGGGCTTCGGTGGAGCCCGGCGCCATCGTTGGGCTGCCCGTAAACTGGAACATGCCGTTGATGCCTTGTGCTGCCGGTGCGGCGGCAACAGTTGCTGCTGCTGCGGGGCTGCCAAAGATGTTGCTGGCGGGGGGCGCAGCGCTGGGAGCGCCAAATGCAAAAGGTTTGGATATGTTGCTGCTGTTGTTGGTATTGTTGTTGTTGATGTTGCTGCTGGCGCCAAAGTTAAATGCGGTGTTGCTGTTGCCGGGCACGGCAGCAACATTGCTGTTGCTGTTATTGCTGCTGCCGCCGAAGGAGAAGCTGCTTGGCTTTGATGGTTGTTGCTGCTGCTGCAGACCGGCCACAGCATTGGCAAACAGATTGCCGCCCATCGAGGCGCTTGCTGTGGCATTGCTGGGCGTGGCGCCGCCTCCAAATGCAAAAGGTTTCGCCTGTGTTGCTGCTGCTGCTGCGCCAAAACCGCCAAATGTTGCTGCTGTGCCGCCTGCTGGCGCTGCTGCTGTTGCTGGCGTGGCATTGCTGCCGCCTCCAAAACTAAAATTGGGCTTTACAATGCCAGTTGCTGGGGCAGCTGTTGCTGCTGTGCCAAATATGTTGCTGGTGTCATTCTTCTGCGCAGCAGCAGCGAATGAGAAACCGCCAGTTGCGGCAGCAATTGCTGGTGCCTGCTGCTGCTGCTGCTGTGTGTTGCCGCCAAATGCAAAGGGTTTGGCCATGTTGCTGTTGCTGTTGCTTGGAGTTGTTGCATGTCCAAAGACGGAGGTGTTTGGTTTGCTTGGAGCCACAAAGTTGAAGGCGTTTGTTGCTGCTGGTGTTGTGGTTTTTGCTGCAGCACCGAAGCTAAACGCATTTGTTGCTGCTGTTGTGCTTGTCGTTGTTGCTGCTGCTGCATTGTTGAAACTGAAGCTCGGCGTTGCAGCAACTGTTGCAGTTGCGGTTGTTGCTGCTGGCGTGGCATTGCCGCCGCCAAAGGTAAATGGAGTGTTGCTGCTGCTGCTGCTGTTGCTGGGAAAGCCAAAGGCAGGCTTCTCCGCAGCATTAGCGAATGTTGTAGTTGCTGCTGCTGTTGCGCTGCCAAAACCAAATGCTGGTGTTGTTGTTGTTGCTGCTGCTGTTGGTGTGCTGCCAAAAGTTGGTGCCGCTGCTGCTGCTGGTGTGTTGCCAAAAACTGATGGTGCTGCTGCTGTGCTGCCGAATGCTGGCGCAGCTGTTGCTGCTGTGTTACCAAATGTTGGCGCTGCTGTTGCTGTTGCGTTGCTATTGCCGAAACTAAACATTGTTGCTGTGCTTGCTGCTGTTGTTGTCGCTGTGCTTGCTGCTGCAAAAGGACTGCCAAAGTTGTTGTTGTTGCTGCTGCTGTTGCTGCTGCTATTGAAAGCAGTTGTTGCTTCCGCATTGGGCTTAAAGTTGCTCAAGCCGAAAGTAATTGCTGCTGGCACTGCGCTTGTGGTTGCAGTTGCCGCTGTTGCAGCTGGCTTGGCAATGTTGCTGCCAAATGCGAACAAATTGCTGTTGGTTGTGGCAGCAACTGTTGGCGCTGGCGCTGCTGCTGTCGTTGCTGTTGCTGCAGCTGTTGCAGCAGCTGCTGCCTTGGCAATATTGCTGCCAAATGTAAACATATTGCTGGTTGTGGTTGTTGTTGTTGTTGCAGCAGTCGCTGGCTTGGATGTTGCTGTTGCAGCATTGCCAAATGTAAACATTGCTGGTTTGGCAGCTGCTGCTGCTGTTGGGTTTACTATTGCTAATGGCGGAGCTACTGTTGCTGGCGTCGCAGACATTAAGTTGGCTGTTGCTTTCTCTGCATCTGTTGCTGTTGCGTTGCTATTGCCGAAATTAAACATTGTTGCTGTGCTTGCTGCTGCTGTTGTTGTTGCCGCTGTGATTGCTGTTGCTGCTGCTGCTGCTGGCGTTGGTTTTATGGGTGAAATACCAAAGTTCAATGCAACTGCTGCTGCTGGCTTCGCAATAGTTGTTGCTGCTGTTGTAGTTGCTGTAGTTATAGATGTGGATATTGTTGCTGTTGCTAAATTTGTTAAAGTTGTTGGCAATGTTATGCCTGCTGCTGTTGTTGTTGGTATACTGAAGGCGTTGCTAGTTGTAGTTGTAGTTGTTGTTGTAGCTGTTGCTGCTGGCAGTTTGAAGCCCGACAAGGCGCCTACTGTAGGCGCTGCTTTGGGCGTGTCGAATGAAATCAAAGGCAATGTGTTGCTGAGTGTAGTTTTATCAGCAACTGTTGCTGCTGCAGCAGCTGTTGTTGCAGCAGCAGCAGCTGTTGCTGTTGTCATGCTGCTGGTTGTGCTTGTTATCGTTGTGGTTGTAACTGTTGCTGTTGTTGGCGTCACGACAGCAACATCAACCACATCGGCAGCAGCTGTTGCTTTGGCTGGCTCCGGCTCATCCAAAAACAGCTCGCCACGCAAGCTGCTGAGCATCAAAGCCAGCTTCGTCTGCTGCGTGCGCTCCAGATTCAAGTTGCTCTTGCTCTTGAGCGACTGTTGCTGCTTGGGCTTCACAAACTGAATGCCGGCGTATTCACTTGCAACAACATCCGGACTGTGCAAGTCCCCTCCTCCTGCCTCCTGCTGCAGCTCCGACTGTTGCTGCTGCTGCTGCTGCTGCAACTCTACCGTCTGCTGTTTGTTGAACAACGTGAGCTTGGGCTTTGGCGGCAACTGTTGCTGCCGTTGCGCTACGGGCGCCGATGCTGTGCGCTGCGCTGGTGTGGCAGGCAGCGGCGTTATGGGCATGCTCTGCGCCTTGCTCAAGTGCTCCAGACGCAAATCGCTGGCGGCTTGCTTGCGTTGTATCTTGGCAGCATGCTGGCTGGGCGAGGGGGTGTCGGGGCAGCTGCTGCTGCTGCTGTTGCTTCTGTTGTTGCTGTTGCTGGCTGTAACGGCAAGCTTGCGCTTGTTGCTGTGCAGGCGGCTAGAGCTCAGCGAGCTGGCAATGTCGTTGCTGAAGTTGCAGTTGCGTCGCTTGGCCAGCTGCTCGGGCGATTGTTGCAGCTGCTGCTGCTGCTGTTGCTGCTGTTGCTGCTGATGATAATGATGATGTTGCAGCTGCATTGAGCTGGTTGCTGGCGCATGCTGCAGACGCAGCGGCACAGCGACGCTCAGCTCACGCTGCCGCTTGAAGCCAGCGGCTGGAAACAGCGACAACGGTTGCACATACGAGTGTATATATTGCTGCTGCTGCTGCTGCTGCTGCTGTTGCTGCTGATGTTGCTGCTGCAAGGCATGCTGCTGCGCATGATCCACAAAGTCCGTCAGCCGATTGCAGCTCTTTTTGTTGTGATTGTACTCGTGCTGCTGCAGATCCTGCAAACAAAATTGATTGTCAAACATAAATTGAGACTGAGAAGCGCGCTTTAAGCTTGCCGTTGAGTTGATGCGCTTGCGTGAGATCTCCTTCAGCTCCTCCAGCACGCTGCGCGTCGGCTCGAACTCATGCTGCAGCTGCTGCGGATGCAGAATCGGGCGATTCTCCCGGGATAACTGCTCGTTGGGCTTCTCCACGCCGAGCAGCGAGTTGGAGCGCATCAAGCCGGGCAAGCTGCGGCCGCAGTACAGGCTGCTCTGCGGCGGCGCCAGCTGCGTGCGCTGCAGCAGCGGCGGCTTCGCCTTGTGCAACGTGCGCGGAGACGCCACAATGCTGTTGCGTCGGGGCGCCTCCGTCAGCGGATTGTAGACATTGTTGAAGCTCAAGCTGCGCTGCAGTGCGCTCTGGTGATAGCTGACGAGGCGGGAGGCCAGGCCACTGCTGTGCACGTCCGCATAGGTGCTGCAAGACAAGAGCAAGTTAGCAAATCAGTCGGGCGGAGGCTACAGTCGGACATAACCAACAGTAGGAGAACATTTACTTTGTTGCATAGCTTCGATGTTTCTTAACCGATCGTAATGAAATTAACAGCATAGTTGGAGAATACAATAACAAGTCTGTAGTTTTAATATTGTGGCTACTGATATATGTATGAGGCAAGTGCGGTTTTTTGCAATTTGCGCGGGAAGGAGAGAAGGTATCCAAAATCTAAAATAAACTCGTATTGCTTACTGAATAGTAGAGCCTAAATTCCGAATATGGTGTCTCTAGCTCTTATAGTTGCTGGGATCTAGCTGTTCTTATAGACGGACGGACTGACGGACAGACGCACATGGCTATATCAAATCCACTTGTATATACTTTATGGGATCTGCCACGCCTTCTTCTGCCTGTTACATGCATGCTGACATAGCTATTTACCCTGTTCTTTCCATTTTTCAGTGGTTACAGGGTATAACTGCAGGGTATATGCTGCACTTGGCTTACCTGGCATCGATTTGGCTGAGATTCAGCTTCTGTTGAGTCAGGCGGGAGATGTGTGCTGCAGTTGAGCCATTGGCCAGGGAGTTGCTGCGTTGCCTGGGGCTGGGGCTTCTTTGTAGCTGGAGCGCTGACGAGCGGTTTAAGCCACTGCAATTGGATTATTATTAATATTTATTTATTGTTTATAAATAGCAAGCGGACTCACCTTGAGCGGCCGTCAATCCATGTGGACTCTGCGATGGGATGCGGCGGCGAGTTGAGGCTCAAACTGTAACGCGGCTCCATTGTTAGTTGTTATCAATCGTTATCAACTGGCGAAATCAAATATTTTCACAGATATTTAACATAAAGCTGCGTCAATTTTTACCTGACGAAATGATTCCAAACGCACGCTGAGGGGTTGCCGCCTTGGCACTAACTATCGATAGGCCGTGCTGCCGCCTTGCGATAACATGTCAGTGCAACGCTGTGAAATTGTGTGAATGTCTGGTAACGCTGTTGGTTTCCGTCCTCCATCTTTCTGCATTGGGTTTTCACGATGGTGAGTTCGGCTGCTATAGTTTTATATTGAAAATAAATGTTTTCGTTGCTAAAATCACAGTGCGCGTACATAAAAAATAATGTTAACGTGCTGGCAATAAATTGCCATTAAATTAACCGTGTGGTTTTTACTGAAAACATTTACCAAACAAACTGCGCTACCGCCATAACCTCACATGTGAATGTGCACTTAAAATAAATTTATTATTATTTAATTTGTTTACCAATTTATTAATGAAATGGTTTTGTTTGTGCTTAACAGCCGCCTAAGAAAGACGCAAAGTCGTCGGCCAAGCAGCCGCAAAAGACACAGAAGAAGAAGGAGGGCTCCGGCGGCGGCAAGGCCAAGAAGAAGAAGTGGTCCAAAGGCAAAGTCAGGGATAAGCTGAACAATCAGGTTTTGTTCGATAAGGCCACCTACGAGAAGCTGTACAAGGAGGTGCCCGCCTACAAGCTGATCACCCCCTCGGTTGTCTCTGAGCGCCTGAAGATCCGTGGCTCCCTGGCCAAGCGTGCTCTCATCGAGCTGCGCGAAAAGGGTAAGAAAATGCAACTAATAAACTCAACTCGGAATTGGATTCTATAGCTATATCTATATTCACTTTCAGGTCTGATCAAGCAGGTCGTGCAGCATCATTCCCAGGTCATCTACACACGTGCCACCAAGGGTGATGAGGCGTAAACACATTTACCACTCAACAGCGTCGCATTCAGTTTTACAATCTAACAAATTGTATGGACAAAACTGTGCTTCATGTAGTAGATTGTTTAATAAACTTGCTTATTAATGTAAGGAACAAGTGCGTACATTTCTTTTATTGTGTTGACTTTATGCAGCAAGCAGTTCGCATTGCACAGTGGGCAAACAGATGTTTACAGTGGGGTTGACGGCGTGCTCGTGACGCCTTTATTTAGCAATGCTACGAATTTAGCAGCAAAAGTTATTTATTTATGTAGAAAAAAGTAAAAATACTATTAATAATGCAAATATCAATTACAATTTAGATTTGCGGAAGTTTTGTTTTTATTATTTGATTACAGATCTTTTTTTTTTTTGTATTTTTCAATTTGCTCTTCGAGTTAGTGGCTCTAGGTGTGCAACTAAGTTTCCGGGTTTTTTTCTTGTTTCCTTCCTTTAAAATTTTTCCCATAGCATGTAAACGTTTGGAAATACCTTGGCGCGTCACGTTTAATGCCTCCGCAAGTTGGTCTTGTGTCTGTGTGCCATCTTCATCCAATAACGCTTGCAGATCGGCGTCCTCAATTGTTTTTGGTCTACCGGAGCGCTCCTTGTCCTCGATGTCGAAATCGCCACTCCTGAAGCGTTTAAACCACTCTTCACAGGTAGTTTTGGATGGTGCGTGTTCGCCGTAGGCCTCCTCAAGCAAACGACGTGCTTCAGCTGCATTTTTTTTTAAGTTGAAGTTGAAAAGTAAAACTTCCCGCAAATGCCGTTTATTTGGCACAAAACTCGACATCTTTCTCGTTAAAAAAAAAATATTTGAACGCTGCGGTACTTGTTGATATTGTTACTAGATGTCCAAGCTAGTAAAAAAAATACGATTTCAGACATGAACGTCGACTACATTTATCGCTAACGGCATCTATATACTTACTTGTAGCATTAGCATTACATCTTAAATAAATAAAATAAATAAATATGTGAAACCCAGGAACTTAGTTGCACACCTAATATACAGTAGAATCCGGTTATAACGACGCCGCTTATAGCGTCCGTCCGGTTATTGCGACGAAAATTCGATGGTTTGGTTGGTCCCCATACAAACTTATATGAAACGGCCTCCGCTTATAACGTCTCCGCTTTTAGCGACAAACCGCTTATAACGACGAGATTTTTCACAATTCAACCGGATATTGCGACGTGCCGAACAAAAAAAAAAACTTTAAAGAGGAAAATTTGATTTCTTTAACAATGCTTAAAGAAGCAAACAAAATCATGGATTTTGTGTTTTTTCAATACGAAAAAGAAACAAAATCATTGATTTTGTCTTCCGGATATAGCGACGTAAAATCGTCGGTCCCTTGAAAGTCGCTATAACCGGATTCTACTGTATTAAATTTTTTGTTTTGATTAAAAAATTAATTTGTTTTATTTTAAAACCTATTACGAACATGGCATCCATAAAATAAAAAAAAATAATTTTTTTTCCTCCTTTCGGATAGTGCGTCTGCCGGATATAACGACGTAAAATCGTCGGTCCCTTGAATGTCGCTATAACCGGATTCTACTGTATTTGCATTTGCGATAGTTTTGTGTGAATGGCAAATTGTGTTAGTTGCAGGCAGTGCTGCTAGAATTTTGGCTTTAACATTTGCTGAAAAAATAGCTAAAAATAATCACTTTTCGCAGTTAAATGTATATTATTTTGGAAATACAAATCAATTGTTCCAAGCTTAACGAATAAAAAAATGTTTATTTTTAAAAAAAAAAAACCTTAAAAAGGTTAAAAATGTCCAAATCAACATCATAATCATCCCAATATGTATCGTTTTCTTGTTCTATGTTCTATGCTGTTTATTAAAGAGACAGACAAAAACTAAATAAAATAATAGCCAAGTTTACACCAAATAACATATTCAAAATAAAACAAGCGGCTGACCGCTACAAAATAGCCAAAGCGCCTGCACTGCTATTAGGTGCAACCCTGTACGCGCTGACCCCTAAATGTTTACTGGGTTATGCGTTGAGTATTTTGATGACAACACGGCAGATTGGTGCGGGTTAACAGTTCTCAACACATTTCGAAAATATGAATTAAATTGAAAGTGCTTTGTACAATCGTGCGAAAAGAAACAGAACAATTGCACAGCGCTCACCTGTGCAAATAGAAGAGCACGGCTGCTGGCTGTGCGGCGCGTGTTAACGTAGCAGGAAGCGTTTAGTTGCCGCTTTTTTTTTCCCCCATTTCAATTTCAGTGCTGCTATTTGGCTAAAGAAAGTTGCAGCTGAGAAATTCTGTAGCGCAAGTGCTGAGCGAGCGAGCATCGGCGTCAGCTGGAGCTAACGATAATACCACGTATGCAAACAGTTCTAAGCCAAATTACAGTAGTGCCTGATAACGCGCGTCTTGTCTGATAACTCGATTACTTTAATTCCCCAGATCGACAATATGATACCGTTAACACACAACGATCGCCGGAACTTCGGCTATCGTGTCAAGGAGAAATTGAACAGCTGGAAGCGTCTGATATTCTCGGATCGTAACTCCCGCAATTTGTTTCTGTTTCTGCTGTTGAATCTGAGTTTCGCCTTCGTGGAGCTGTTCTATGGCATTTGGACAAATAGTTTGGGTGGGTTGACCCACATAAAATGGTTAAAAATTGAAATAATTATTTTGGAAGAAAAAACCCCAAAGTATGCTTGATTAGTCGATGTAGCAATGTCTGCAGTCAAGTGCGTCCGACTGATCTGCTGCGCCCATTCTCGTTTTTATGATCTAATAACTCTTCGCTTATCTGCAGGTCTCATCTCGGACTCTTTTCACATGTTTTTCGACTGCACGGGTCTTCTAGCTGGTCTAGCCGCCTCCGTGATTACGAAATGGAAGGCCAACGATAAGTTCTCCTACGGCTATGTGCGGGCCGAAGTGCTGGCCGGGTTTGTCAACAGTTTGTTTCTGCTCTTCATCGCCTTCTTCATACTGTCCGAGGGCGTGGAGCGTCTTATAGAACCGCCGGAGGTGAAACACGAGCGTCTTTTTGTGGTCTCCGTGCTGGGGCTGCTGGTCAATCTGGTTGGCATCTATGCCTTCAATCACGGCGGACACGGACATTCCCACGGCGGAGGCGGACACGGACACTCGCACGGCGGAGGCTCCAGTCACGGACACTCGCACAGTCACACGGAGCTGAACAATCACAATCATCAGTCGATAAATCTGGATAATGGTTAGTGGAATATATACCATTAATTGCATATACATGTATTCTTGATCAGGACAACGAGATGAGTCGATATAGCCATGTCCATTTGTCCGTCTATCTGTATGAACACTGAATTTGCAAACTATAAAGCTAGAGACACTATTTTTGGTATTTAGGTTCTCCTATGCAGTAAGCAGATCAAGTTTAATTTAGATTTTTTATAACTTCTCCCCTTGCATTACTAACCGCAAAAAAAAAATTCCAGCCATAATTTAAAAGCTACAGACTTGTAATAAGCATTTATATTACATTACGATCGCATAAGAAACAGCGAAGATATGCAACAGTTAATTTGCTCTTATAATTTCGGATTTTTATAATTTCCTTTACCGCTGATGATTAATTTTGAGTAGGTTGGTAATAAATCATAAGTAATCATTACTTTTGAGAAAAATAAAATCAAAATCATTAGTAATGATAATTTATAATGTGTTGCTCTAAATAAAATTTAAAGTTTACATGCCTAAAAAGTTGGCTAAATATTCAAGAAACCTGTGATCTTAGTCAGTTTTAAATAACGATTATTGGGTCGATTTTTATTATTTTTTTTGCTCAAAAGTAATGATTACTGTTGATTTATTATAAAATTACTCAATACTTCGCAATCTTTGGTATATAACCTATAATGATTACGATATCAGATAAATATTAATCCTAACTTATACTCGTACAGGTCATGGTCATGGGCATTCTCACGATCACGGCAGCCATGGGCATTCGCATGATCTGGGAGGCGGCAGCAATTCGCAGATCATGCGCGGCGTCTTCCTTCACATTCTGGCCGATACGCTCGGATCGGTGGGCGTTATTATATCGGCTGTGCTCATGCAAATGTTTGGATGGATGATAGCGGATCCGATCTGCTCCATATTCATAGCGTTACTAATAGCTCTAAGCGTTCTTAGTCTAATTAAGGAATCTATACTAATCCTAATGCAACGGCAGCCCTCGGCATTGGATCGCACCCTGGTACAGTGCTACCAGAAGGTGACGGGACTGGCTGGCGTCTATTCGGTGCAGGAGCCGCACTTTTGGACGCTCTGCTCGGATGTATATGTGGGCGCCCTCAAGCTGGAGGTATCCAAGAATGTGGATCCAATATATGTTGTGACGCATACGCGAATGATCTTCGAGGCTGTGGGCGTTAAACAGATCTATATACAGCTGGACTATGTGTGATGACAGGCGATCTAACTAGTTATATATATACTATATATATATATATGTGGATATATGTATATGATTTCTATGTACATTGATAGCAGCAAGTGTTTTGTATTTCGTATGTAAAAAGATGTGTTTTCTACCTAAATTTTAGTTCCATATACAAACAAAATGAATAAGTTGCCTTTATTTAGAGTTTTGTTAATTTATTACTTCCACAAATTATCTGTTACAAACGCTTCATTCCAGTCTTATCAAAAACGCAAAGCAAATCAATGAACGTAGTGCAACAATGCAGCACCTGCTGCCTCTATATATAAATATATATAAATCTAGCTTAATTGTAATATACTTATAAGTTCAAAAACTTGTGCATTCAAAATAGCATATGCTAAATTAATTTAGTTTTTTCATATCTTTTTATAAATTCAAAAGATCAAATTCAGCAACAAAATTCCTACGTACCATACTACATATTTAGTTAATTCGACTGAATAGTTTTTCAATTTCACAGTTTTACGGCGTCAACAAAATTACAAATTAACGAATAAATATGTCAATATATTTTGTATATTTGCAATCCATGAAATCTACGAATTATACAAATAGAGAATGTAAATAGATATGTACCGCAATTAATGCTTCCGTTATTATAATCCAACTGTGTGCAAATAAAAGCGTCAATTGAACTTGCAAATGGTTTGAATCATCGCGGATTTCCGTAGAAGCATCCGTAAGTCAAGTAAGATCGAAATCTTTACATTAAACCTTTTATATTGTTATAGTTTCAACCAGCTCCGTAAACTACAAAAATCAATTGTTTTTGAATTGCATGAATATATTTTACAAAAAAGAGGTGTACCCCTGTACCCCTTAAAAAATGGTTAAAACAGGGTTAATAACTTTGTTTTGTACTCGTTTCGGTATATTTATATTTTTAAAATTCTAATGATTGTTGTATTTTTACTGATTGTATATGAGGAATTTTATGTAAATAAAAAAATCCTTTTTCAAAAATTCGACCAATAATATTTATGAACGTATGTTTTTTTAATTCAATTTAAATTTTTAAGAGAATTTTTAAAATAGTACAATAATATTGCGATAAGTTAAAATTTATATATTATCCATCCTAAAAACAGTATTTGATTAGTTCATAGTTCGCTTCGGTGTTCATAGGCAGCGTGCACTGTAGCTGACAAACACGCGACCTCCGCGCTCAACACGTGCGTAAGCGTAGTACACACAAACAGACATACGTATACATATACATACACACATATGTACGTATTTACATATATTTTTAGAAGAGAGCACGGGCGTTAGCTGACTAGACGACAAAGCAAAACACACCTAGCGATAACACGAGCAGCTTTAAATACGTATGCATATATCTACATACATACATATATGAACATCTGTGTGTGTATGCATTTCGCACAACACGACCGAAAATATGTATGTCAATTTGTTTGAGGTTATGTCGAATAGAGTGCAAAAAAGAAACAATAATTTGGGCTGAAATTTAGGACGCACAGTGGTGCCGGCATAAGTTAACAGCCTTTACGCATTGCGCATGACAATTTCAAATCACTGTCAAAGGTCAATACCTTTTTGCCAGCACGAAACCAGCTCAGACTTCAACGGCCTGAAACAACGGCATTCGTGGAATTGAGACGCAGAAATGGCGTCAGTGATGCCAAGTGCAGCTGAGTGGGCCATCAAAAATCGCTAAATATAGCGGATTGCAATAACTCTCAAAAATTCGTACAAATACATTTTGGTCGTTAATTCGTTGTATCTGCATCGAATATTCAAATCCCCTATAAAACAAAATTGTGTTTGTAATTAATAAAAAATAATTTAAATTTATAATTTGTAATACCAGATCTGGCAGTAAAATAGCTGAGCTGGCAGCACTGAATGCCAACGGCTGTTACAGCCGCCCGCCATTTACACATTTTGCTACCTACATTTGTATGTAAGTGCATCTGTCTGTATGTATGCATTTGGTTTGCAGCTGCTTACCTGAAAGTAGGGAAAAAGAGGCGTGGATTAAGAGGAAGAGATTTAATAATGCAGTTTTGGGTGTATGGTTTCCGTTTAATATTTTCTTTTATTTAGTACATACAATGTTTTTTTATAACCGGGTTTTTGTCTGTTCTTTCGTCTTTAAAAACCGTAATAAACCAAAGTATACAAAAATTGCGTTCTTGCGCTATAAAAATATTAAATTACGCTGTTTTTTTTTTCAATTACAATAGTTAATATAATTTAGTTATTTTAGCTACTGTCTGTCTGTCTGCGTGTATATGTGTGTGTGTGGCTCCTGTTGGCGCAGTCGGGCCTCTTTGTTGTTCTTGGTTTAGGCCCTATTGCTACCGACTAAAAATTTTGGCTTCCTCATACAATGAACAGAACTTGATTTGTTTTTAAATAATACAACAAAATCGAAATCAAATTAAAGGGCAGTTATTTCAGCATTTCTTGAAAAATAAAAACACAAAACATAAATTTTCAACTATTGCCAATGATAAGAATGTAACTAAAAATCCGTTAGAATATGCTTGCTATATAGGTATGCTTGAGTATGTGTTGTGGCCATCCGTCTGTCCGTCCATCCTGTGATATATGCATGTACATTTGGCTTGGCTGTTGTTGTTGCCACAAGCATTTGGTAGAGATGAGTTTTCGGTTTTCCGTTTGTTTTTCTAGCATTTGATCTCCTCGAGACCATGCTTGAAGAACATGAATACGGGTGCGGATGTACCGTTGATCTCCCGATATTCGCATAGGGCCACCATGCCGTCGCAGTCCATGCTCTCGCCGGTGAAGAACTGCAGCTCCTTGAAGCGTCCCAAGATTTCCTTCATGGCCTTGTTCATGTTGCTTTTGAACACTTCGATCTGATCGGGCGCATTCTCCTCCAATTTTGCCAGCACCTTCTTCATGTAGTCCTTCAGATACAAGGTGAACGACTTTTTGTCGCCGAATGCAAAGCATTCCTGTAGACGATGGTTCAGAACGATATCGACGCCGGACTCTGTTGAAGCATCGGTGCCTTCATCTGCCTCCTCGGCCGAAGCATTGAAGCCTTCTATATTTAGTTCCGCACTGGTACGGCTGATCAATTTACCGTAAACCTCGTATATAACATCATCGACCAGCTGCATTTTGTAGGTGTCGGAGAACATCTCGTCACCGGTGATAATATCCTGGTAGATTTTCATGTTTACGTTGCTTTTGGGTTGGAGTTCGAACGAATGGAACCAAAATTTCGTGCAAATATGCAATTTTAACTGCACCGAACTGGGAGCACACTTGCCACGCGCTGAAACAGCAAAAAGAGAAGGAGCGACACAAAAAAAAATGGCGTAGTCTGCTAGCCATTTTTCGCACATTTTCGCAGTCAGTAAAGTGCCAAAAAATACCAAAAGTGTGGCAACAAAATACTGAACGCGCAGCTGCCACTACTATAAACTACTAGAAGTGCCGCAGCCACCTCCAATAAAGTACTGAAAGTGTGGCTGCCACTTTCAAAAACTACTAAAAGCGCGTAGTGTGACCGTTTGGCAAAATATTGTTGGCATTTTGTAATGCATGGTGAGCGCAGTCTAGATTCTAAATTAAAACAAGCTAATAAAAACAAATATCTGCGAAAAATAGGCTATATCGAAATGCAAAAGAACATATGTATATTCAAAGCATCGATGTTTCCTTATAAATTAAAAAAAAAAACTTAGAAACTACCATTATCAAATTTAAACTCTTCACTAGTTTATATCTTGGCCGATTTTTGGACGAAAATTAAAATAATAAATCTTGTTTTAAGATTTTGATGTATTTTTTTTAGGCTTTGCGACGTCGATTTTCTTAAATAGATACTGTTTCTGGTAATATATGTAACGAATAAATTTCATTTAACTTAATAATAGACTGATTTTAAAACATCCAGTTCAAACCATCGTCGATGTTTTTTTTTTTATATCTCAAATACTTGCCATAGTGAGCACAATTGTTGATGCGAATAAAACACAATCGAAATATATTAAACAAATTGTTTTATAAACAGTTACAATATCATTTCTAATGTTCATTATGAACCTATACAATTTTAGCTGAATATCATTTTGGATGCCGCTCATTTTTCTATTTTTTCTATTGGATGGGCTGGTTCGTCATTCGGATGATAGGGCACATTTGAGCTCGTGGAAACATTCTATTAAACAGTTACCTCCGACTGCATTTCTCCTCCGGCGAGAGCAGCCAAAATATTTCTGGCCGTGATTCGAGACATCTCCTTACGGGTCTCGATATCCGCGCTGCCGATGTGGGGCAGAAGGACCACATTATCTAGCTGAAGTAACGGATCGTCCAAGGGCAGCGGCTCCGGGGTGGTAACGTCCAATCCGGCGGCCCTAATACGCTTGGAATGCAGGGCCTGGTAGAGGGCTTTTTGATCCGCAATGCCACCGCGAGCTGTGTTAATGAATATGCAGTTGGGTTTCATTTTGTCAAACGCAGCGCCATTGAAGACCTCCTTGGTTTCCGGCGTCAGGGCGCAGCAGACAATAATAAAGTCGGAAGAGCGCAGCATCTCATCAAAGTCCACCCGCTGAGCGTTGACCTTGGCAGCCTCCTCAACTCGAGCCGTACGCGTCGTATAGGTTATCAGGGATGGCTTGAAGGGCACGATACGACTGGCAATCTCCTGACCAATCCGTCCAAAACCGTAGAGCCCAACCCGGGAGTCCTTCAGTCCCTGTCCGCACATCCACATCGGCGACCACGACGTCCAGCCCCCATTATAGACCTCCTTGTTGGCCTCAAAGAGTCGTCGGCTTGTGGAGAGAAGCAGCGCCAAGGTCAGCTCAGCGGTTGCATCCGTTAGGACATCCGGAGTGTATCCGACCCGCACCCCACGTCTCTTGCACTCTACCAGATCGATATGCTCATATCCCACCGATATGGTGGACACACATTTCAGCTGCGGACCCGCTGCATCCAGAACGGTGGCGTCTATTTTGTCGGTCAGCGAACAGAATAGCGCATCCTTGCCCCTGATCTGCTTCAGCAGCTCCTCCCTTGGCACCGGCAAGGCCTTCGACCAGGTGCTCACATCACAACTGCAATCATAACTGTTAATTTGTAATCTTTATCAACTGAATCATATATACTATATACCTCTTACGCAGCAGCTCCAGTCCACCAGCGTCGACATCAGGTCGGGTTACGTAAACGCTGGGCATCGTGTTCAGAAATTTTCCATTCGCCAGCTTAGAAAGCCTCTTCGCTTGCTGGACAAATTGTAAGCTTACTTTGTGCATGTTTTTGTGATATGGGCACACTCGGGTCCATCCGCATAGTGCAGTTGGGATTTCTTGTTTGTTCAGTTGATAATCACCCAGTGCCACTATAAATGCACTGTTGTCAAATCCAATTTTTTCACGTCGAATCTTGATATTTTGTAAATGCGATTGCTAGAAATATTTAAAAAGCTAAAACTCTAACTATTTTCAGGTTTTGTTTATAAAACAATTTATTTTAAGACTTCAACTTTCATGACCTCATTTCAATTATTATTATTAACTTAAAAAATTTTTTTTTTCAAATTTTTTCGGAGTAATTTTATTGCTGTTAAAAATTGGCGGCACTGGCATAGAGGTAATATAAATTATTCAAACTTGAAAATTACTCAAAGAAAATACACAAATAAATAAATAATCTGTAAAAATGTTGATATTTAAGTACAATAACTAAAATATTTACTGTCTACATGTTTTATTACAGTCGAGTATTGATAATTTGTATTCCGCTACATTAAAAGTATTTTCTTAATTTATTTTATTTTTGTTTGGATTTAAAATACTAAAATATAATCACTTGCGAATTTGTCAATTTTTAGTCACTTTTTCCATCATATCTAGCTTCAATTGAATGCAAAACTCGGCATTGCTAATTTTTGGTATTTTTTGCAGTTATAGTTTCAAATAGCATGAAAAAAAAATTAAAAAATTGATATAGGAATTTTATTTTTATCAGAGCCACAAGCCGTATCATTTGACGTTTTAAAAGTTTCTATTTATATTATTTTATATCTGATTCATAAATATCCATTTTAAGCAATTGTTTTTACCGTTTTATTTTAAATACAACCAGTTAGCTGCGACAGTGGCAGCTCTGATGTAAAGCAAATGTTAACGTTGTCGCTGCTGGTATCGATAAACGATAACCACAGACCAGGGCTGCCAATCACAACATTCGACGCGCTAGAATTAATTCCAACAAGCGTAATAAACTATAAAAACGAAAATTAATTGTTAATTACGATGGATTCGCCTAGCACAGCTTTTGATGCGAAACTCGAGTCCTTTCGCGAGCTAAACTTATTTGAGAAGCATCGCTTGGAAACATTCAAAAGTTGGCCATTTACAGCAGAGTCCAAATGCAGCATCGCCAAGGCAAGCCGAAGTTATTTGTATTTATTTTGTGCTTCCTCTTTAATAAAACAATTATTTAGATGGCCGAGGCGGGCTTTTACTGGACAGGCAATAAAGTGGAAAACGATACAGCAACGTGTTTTGTGTGTGGCAAGACACTCGATGGCTGGGAGTCGGAGGACGAGCCGAGGAAGGAGCATCTGAAGCATGCACCACAATGCGAATTCGTTAAAATGGGCTGTGTGGAGAGCGATATGACTGTAAGTGGCCTGTACCTATTGAAAATGGGTAAAAACTGTGTTAATTATAATTATACTTCAAGTATAGGGTACAGGGTATTCTGCAGTCGAGCGCGTCCGACTGATCTGCTGCGTCCATTATGTTTATACTCTGTATCCATTTAAAATGGGTAATGACAGGGTTAATAATATATATGTAAAAGGCAGAAGGAGGCGTGGCATACCCCACAAAGTATATAGTCCTGGTTTTCTTTCGATCTTAAAAACTATAAGAGCTATAGCAGCTATAGCTGTGTTCAAAATCTAGATAGATATGTATATAGTATATACTATATACCATACGCAGATCAAGTTTATACCTTATGTTGCATGCCACGCCTCCTTTATGCCCTAAGCGTTAGATAACTTAGAAGGTACATGTTGACTACCATTAAATTTTGTTATCCTGAAAATCATTGAAATCATTTGATAAATACAGAGGATATTAACGAAACAATATTGCAAGTTTTGCCACCCTTGCCCTTTGGCTTTACCCATACCATATGTTGCATGCCACGCCTCCTTTATGTCCTAAACGTTAGATAACTTAGAAGGTACATGTTGACTACCATTAAATTTATCTATCCCGAAAAGCATTGAAATCGTTTGATAAATACAGAAGATATTAACGAAACAATATTGCAAGTTTTGCCACCCTTGCCCTTTGGCTTTACCCATTAAAAAGGGTAAAAACAGTGCTAATTCTAAATAAAACTATAGGGTATTCTAGAGCCGGGTACGTTCGACTGCTTCGCCCAATCTGGTGCCTAAAATGTTACTAAAATGTATCGTATTTGTTTTGTCAGGTGGAGCAATTGCTGAAACTCTTGGAAATTGTGCTGAAGAACCAAATGGACAAGCACGTTCAGGCATTTAAAGCGGAATTCGGCAAGGGCAGTAAAGCAAAATTGGATGCTTTTCTGCATAATCGCGGATAGCGTTACAATTACAACTAAAACCCGTCATGCTTTCAATTTTATCGCAATTAAGAATAATAAAATAAATTGTATTACTAATCAGCTTTTAGTTTTAATGTCAGACATGCTATATACATATATATGCTGAGCGTGGATCACATACAAAAGTATTAACACCTAAGTTCGGTTGCATTACAATTTGACAATAAAGTAACAAACTACTTAGCATAGAAGTCAACAACTGGGAAGAAGCCTCCGGTATAGCAGAATGCCATGTTGATAATACGTTGATGGGATTTAGCACTTGGCATCGATGATCTCAAAGTGCAGATCGTACTGCTGATCGAAGCCAATCAGGCAGTCCGACATCAGATAAAGCGTCAGCAGCAACCGCCCCCGACGGGGCGTGGCCTGGAAGGATATGCGCTGGGAGGAACGCGAGCCACGCACCGTGACCCGCTTCATGGCCAGCAGCTCATCGTTCGACTGCGAGCCAAGCGTCAGGAACCAGGCCTCGTTTTTGGGCTTCGGATATTTGGGACAGTGTACGGTATAACTCTGTCCGGGATGGCGACGTTGCGCGCTCACGTTGAGACGCTGCAGATCGACGCAGAGCACATAGTCCTCATTGGCATGCAGCGGAGTCCAGACTACGGACGTTTGCTCCAGGGACAGCGTTCGCTTGGCGTACTCATCGTCCAGATGGCGACCCTCCACGGAGAGCTGCACCGCCAACTCCGGCAGATCTTGTATGACCTAGGACAGAAGTAAACCCAATTAATATTGTGATATTTTTTAAAGACCTTGTACTTCAGGGGTTATCAAGTTAGTGCAAATGAATAATAGAAGGAGGCGTGGCAAATCTCAAAAACTATATATATTCTGCATCACGATATAGCCATGTCAATCAGTATTTTCGTATAAAAATTTAGATCTCAGCAACTGTCTAGGCTAGAGATATCATTTTTGGTATGTATTCTCGCCTATGCTATACGCAATTCAAGTTTGTTTTAGATATGGGCATTTCCACAGTCGCGCACGCTACATTCGTACGCGTTTAAAGTAAAATAACTGTAAAAAGGAAGCGATTTTTTTTTTTTTAAAGGCTTAACATATATCATTTAATTAGCTCTTTCATTGGTGGAAAGATTGATTTTGGGTAACTTTTCATTTTTAAGAAAATTGAAAAATTCAAGTCATTTGTCACCGGACGAAAATGGTAGTGGCATTTGAGGTCAACCAATTCAATCGCCAATATTAGCGAATCCAGTGGCAATATTTTAATGCAACAAATTTTAAACTCTTGTGCATGGATGCCTCTTCAAAATGGTTATGATTTTTTTCAAAGATGACTTGCATTTTTTTTTTTAAATTCAATTTAAAAAAATTGTAACGTGACATTTGGCACGTGACCATTTTTATGTATGTTTTTGTTATTGTTGTTGTTGGAAAGTATTTAAGGAACAAATGGTTATAATGTTTTTAAATTGACAAAAATAATTGGAATTATTTATTTTTACATAACAGGAGTGATTTTGAAAACAAATGACTGAGCATGATGCTTCTGTTTGAGAAGCTGTTTTCAAAAAAAAAATGCCCTAAAAAACGTCAAAATGACAAAAAATGCGTTTTCGCGACTTTGCATTCGAATTTTTTGAAAACTATAATAGATTATAATAGATATTTTCAAATCTGTTAAATTTTAATATTTCTTAATGTTAAAAATGTTAAAAATATCATTTTTAAGAAATTTTAATTTTTTGGCCCCGGTGGACCTTTCTGTGGAAATGCCCATATTTATATCTCCCTCCATTACTTTGCTAACTGCTAAAAACCACAGCAGTTAATATTTTAAAGCTAGAGACATTTAATTTGGCATGTACGTAGTCTATGGCATTGGCCAACGATGCTATGAACTCCATTATGATCGGATAAGAAACAACAAAGATATGCAACAGATAATTTGCTAGACTTTGTGGAATGGTTTTGCCATACTCTCATAGATTGAAACACAAATCACGGTCTCCTAATGTTGGTTACGCCCGACAGCAGCCTTCCGCCCCACTATTCTCCCGCTCCTTACTGATTTTAGAATAGAAGCTAATCCTTACCCTGTAGATCTGTTCAATTTCGTGCTCTTCAAATGCATCCCGCAGCGGTGCAGCCAACAGCTCGTAGTCCCGGCTGCAGAGCTCCTTGAGCACTGGAAGCGTGAGATAATCGTGCTGCTCGTGCGGAATGTTGAGAAAGACATCCACATTGGAGTCGTTGACGCCGGGCAGCGTCAGGAACTCGCAGGCATCGAACCAGCGCGCCTGTATGACGCACTGCATCAACTGCTGCACCACCAGAGTGGTCGATAGCCAGCCCCGTTCCGCCGTATAGTCCACCATGGCCTGCATCACGCGCGTTGCATTGTCCAGCGCCGACTTGGTGTCCGTGAGGTAATCGGAATTGGGCAACGTGAGACGGGAGAAGTGCGCCTGCAGCAGCAGGAATGTCTTGGTGTACGGGGAATCCCAGCTGGCGGTGGGTGGACGGTAGCGAGTGTCTTCCGCCAGCTGCTCGTTGTACTTATCCTCATTGTGGCGCACGGGCTGCTGATCGAATTCATAGGAATCCGATATGGCCAGCAGCACGTCCTGCGTCTTCATGCCCGCCTCCAGGTCGTCGAGGAAGTGCTTCATTGTGCGATAGGACAGGTAGTAGTAGGAGCTGATGCGACCCAGAAATGTGGGCACTAGGAAGCCATCACGCTCCACAAGGCAGGCGGCGTTGCTGAGCTCATAGATCACCTTTTCCACCAGGCCGGACATGAAGGCGTTCACGTTCTCCGGCGCCACGCCCTCCAGCTGATAGTAGCTGGGATTGCGCAGCAGTCGCCGGAAGAAGTACGTCCAGGTCAGATAATCCAGAGCAGCCTGCTTGGTTTGCACTGTGCCCGCCACAATCTCGGCATTGATGTGCTCCGGCAGCACGCCCAGCAGACTAGACTCCACGGGAAACGGATCGTAGAGGAACTTCTTGTAGAAGTTCTTCTTCTCGTCGTGCACCAGCACAACAGCCACGCCCTCATTATCGAACTGCGGACGGCCGGCACGTCCCATCATCTGCAGCACATCCGTAATGGGCATGTCCACGTACTTCTTCACCTTGCCATCAAAGTACTCCGTGCCCTTGATCACCACCAGATGGGCGGGCAGATTGACGCCCCAAGCCAAGGTGGCGGTGGCCACCAGCACCTGAATCTTGCGGTTCAGGAACAGCTCCTCGACGCACTTGCGATCCGGCTCCTGCAGGCCGGCGTGATGCAGTCCAATGCCAAAGGCCAGGCAGAACTTGAGGTTCTGATCCCGTATGTTCTGCAGGATGAGCTCCATCTCGTGCTCGGCAATGTGCAGAAACTGCTTGGGATTCTCATCGCCCGCGACAAAGGTGATGAGATCGAGCGCCGTGAGTCGCGTCTGTCTTCTGGAGGACACAAAGACAATGGTGGGCTCGCAGGGGGAGTAGGTGCGTATGGCCTGGAATGTCGGGCGATTCATGGTGGCCATGCGGGGGCAATAATGCTTGCCGGGAAAGCCGTTGATGTGCACCTGCAGCGGCACCGGACGCACCGAGGGCTTGAAATTGTACAGACCCATGCGCTTGATGCCCAGCCAATTGGCCAGGTCCTGGGCATTGGCCAGCGCCGTGGACAGACCCACAATGCGTATGGAGCGACCCGTATGCGAGCTGATGAAGTTGGTGCGTGAGACGATCACCTCAATGACCGGACCACGATCCTCGCCCAGCAGATGTATCTCATCGATGACAATCAGCGAGACGTGCTGCACATACTCTCGCGTCTGCCAGGAGCGACTGATGCCGTCCCACTTCTCGGGCGTCGTCACAATCAGCTGGGACTCGCGTATCGCCTGCACATCCGGCGTAACATCGCCGGTCAGCTCGACGACCTTGATGCCCAGCGAGGAGCGCTCGAAGCGTTGCTGCCAGTCCGAGATGCGCTCCTTGACCAGCGCCTTGAGCGGCGCTATATAGACCACCTTGCTCTTGGGATTCAGATTGAGAGCACGGAATATGGCCAGCTCTGCCACAATGGTCTTGCCGCTGCCCGTGGGTGCGCCCAGCAGCACATTGTTGTCCGTGTGGTAGAGGCAGTGGAAGATCTGCGTCTGTATGGGATTGAAGTGGGTGAATTTGTACAGCGTTTCGTAGAGCTCGTTCTGCAGGCTGCTCACGGGCAGCGGACGCAGCGGCAGCAGCTCGGTGAGCGGCGGATGATGCTCCGGCAGCACCAGATGCTGAAAGGACAGCGGCACGCAGCTGGTGCTGCCCAGCCAGGTGTCGCTCGTAACCCGTATGTAGTACTGCGGAGGCAGTGGCTCCTTCAGGGGAATGGTCATCACCAGCTGCTGCGACTGGCCGCTGAAGACGCACTTGCGGCTCAGCTGAAACAGTTCCGAGTGATAGATGTAATTGGATTCCGGATCCTCAATCCACAGCCAGAAGCTCTGACTCGTCTTGCCGTGCACACGATCGTTCCACGTAAAGTCCGGCCAGATATTGACAGTGATGCGCAATACGGTTCTGGTAATCGGCTGCAGACTCGCCTCCACCTCCAGCAGCGGCAACTCCTGCGCCGAGCGTATAACCAGCTCCGCATAGCGATCGCTTCTTAGCCATTCCTTCAGCTCACGCTGCTCCATGTCTCGTAGTCGATAAATGCTCAGTCCGCGTCGCTCCAGCTTGTCTATGGTCTCCGGATTAATCGCCGGAAACTGCCGCAGATGACTGTCAAACTCCCACTGCCTGCGCTCAAACATCTTGCACAGTTGCAGCATGCGTCCGGAGAGTATGGCATTGTTCTGCCTCAGCACAATGGAGAACAGAGCTCGCGCTATCCTGCCAATGTTCTGCGTGATGTACGACATGTCCGAGCTCAGGGAGAAGGACTTCACATACCCATTGGACAGATAGGTTTGTATCAGTATGTTCACCTGCAAATAATATAAATTAAGGTTAACCATTCCAACTTTTTTATTGATAAATGTACTATATTAATACCAGGAGCGCAGAATTTATAAAAAGTATAAAGTATAATTTACGATGATCAGGAGTATAGTGTATCATAACCAGTAAATATGGAGCCGATCAGACGGACGCACTTGACTGTAAAATGCCCCTCACCGTACTACTATGAAATATTTATAAAATGGTCATACGAAGCACAGCAGCAATGCTTCTTCTTAGTTTAATAATGTATATATATAATAGCAGAGAGTACCAAAGAGTATATAAGAGTACGCCTATTTACATTCTAAAAGTGGCAGCTCTAGCTCTGATAGTTCATCCAGATAGATGACTATATCGGTTTAACTTGTCACATTGATCAAAAATAAATATACTTTATGGGGTCTGTACATTTGCACAAAGCTTTTACCCATTTTGTAGGTGCAGGGTATAAAAAGATATATATTTACTAGTAGAGTTATACTATATATATATATCAGGCGAGCAGAACATATAATAAGTGCATGCTATTTTATTCCGGAACTAGGGGGCTATACTTAGAACTAAAGTAAAGTTACCGCAGAATTAGGTGATTCATGTCCCACATACCTCTCTTACTGATTCTGCTCAACAAGACTTTTATAACTCTCCGAAACCTTTAATTAATAAGCGTCTAAGTACTAGGCTTTCAGCAATTACAGAAAGTGCAAGATATTTGTGGTATGAACTATAAAAAACACCCTTTACCTTACTTCATATTCATTTCTTTGTTTACAATCTTTCTTTTTACGAAATGCTGAGCGCCTGGTGTTAAAACAATTGGAAACATGATAGTATATCATTTGATATGCCTAGCAGATTCTATACTCTGTAAAAAAGGAGGCTTTATCAATATGAATCACAGCATTATCTTATCAAATGATACGTTCCGATGTAAATTTAATAAATTGGGCTCATGTTAACTTAGTTATCCTATCAGAAAATCGATTGTTTTTTTTTATAAGCTTAATCCAAAATCCCAGATTATCTTTACCTTGCCGCAGACATTTTCGCTGCCTCCGAACGCCTTGAGCTTGCAGTAGAATTCACGCAGCTCGTCCAGTTCCTCCAGCTCATCGTCGCGCACCTTGAGCTGCTGAAACTCCTGCGCTTGCGACATCATGGCCAGCAGTTCCGATTCGTTCATAAAGGGCTTCATCAGCTCATTGAAAATCTCCACCGTATCGTACTTGATGTAAAAATGCGACGCAGTGCGTCCCAGATCGGTTATGTTCATGTCCATGGTGCGCTGATTGAAGCGCATCATCTTGGCCTTGTCCAAGCTCATTGAGGCGGACATGATGAGGGCGCGACGACGCGCCTCCAACGTAGGATCCTGCTGCAGCTCCGCGTACTCAATGCCATAGACGTGCGGATTGATGCGCATGCGCACAAACAGATAGCTAAAGGAGCAACAGAATGTGAGTCAGAATCAAATCAAAACGCAGATTACTCACGTATAGCTGAGCCACTCGATGGCCTCCTCTACGGTGGAAATGGTGCCGAGTCCGATCTCTGCATTGAGATTGTCCGCCAGGCACTGCACAAAGTTGGACTCAATGGGGAACTGATTGGTCAGCAGCGAGAGGTAATGATTCAGCTTATCGTAGCTGGTGATGATTGTGCCCACGCCGCTTTTGTCGAACTGCGGACGACCCGCACGTCCAAAGATCTGCAGCACATCCAAGATGCCGAGATCCACAAAGCTGCCGTGCTTGGCATCGTAGATGTCCGTGCCTCGTATGATGACCGCATGCGCTGGCAGATTCACGCCCCAGGCCAAGGTGGCGGTGCAGACGAGCACCGTGATGTGACCCTCGACAAAATACTTCTCCACCATCTGACGATCGGCACGCAGCATGCCGGCATGATGCATGGCCAGGCCGCAGTTGAACAGCTCGATGAGCTGCTTGTTCCGGCTCTTCTGTATGGAGCGCATGGCCAAACTGTGCGCGTTGTTATCCGCTGGCAGGAACAGCGAACTCGTGTTGTTCTGCTGCGCCAGTTCACGTATCACATTCGCCGTGCGTACGGTGGCATTGCGTGCGTGCACAAAGACCATCACCTGATGACCTTGCTGCACCATCTCCAGGCACTTTTGATAGCAGCATTGATCCATGTCTGCGAACTGTTGCAGCGGCTTCACCGACTTCACGCCAATGAAGTTGGTGTCCAGCGGCACGGGACGGAAGCGGGAGTCGAAGTAGAACAGACCCTTCATGGGATTCACGCGCAGAAAGTGCGCCACGTCGATGTAGTTGGGCAGCGTGGCCGAGAGGCCCACAATGCGTATCATGGACTGCGAGGATTCCACCAGACGCAGCGTGCGTGCCACCAAAGCCTCCACCACCGGACCACGTTCTCCATGCAGCAGATGCACCTCGTCAATAATCAGCAGCTTGACCAGACTGATCAGCGCCACGTCGCCGCTGCCTGCAAGCATACAAAGTTATTAGACGGATATTAGTCCTGTTAAATCTATTTACCCTTTCTGGTGACCACATCCCACTTCTCCGGCGTGGTGACCAGTATCTGTGTGGCGGTCATCTCCGCCTTGGTCAGCTGCATGTCGCCCGTTAGCTCCCTGACGCTGATCTGCAGCGATTTGAGGCGTTTGGAGAAATTCTCGACCATCTCGGAGGCCAGGGCCTTCATGGGCGCAATGTAGACAATCTTGAACTGATCCCGATTGATGACGCCCTGCTCCAGATGGGAGCGTATGGTGTGCACAATGCTCAGCATGGCCACGTTCGTCTTGCCCGCTCCCGTGGGCGCACAGACCAGCAGATTCTCGTTGCTGTGATAGGCGACGGGATAGACAACGGATTGGATGCGATTCAGCTCCTTGCAGTTGGCGAATGCCAGCTGCCCAATGTCGTCCAGATCGGCGATCTTGATGCGATTGTTGCCCACGGTGAGGGGAGGCGGTTCACTGGCCGGTATCTTGACCTCCTCCCACTGCTTGTGGTCAATGCGCTGGGCATTTTCCGGCAGGGTAATCCTGCTGCCGCCTATAAAGCCCGCATGCTGCTTGGCCTCCAGCTGGCTATCGAAGACGTAGGGATAGCGTATGGGCGGCTTGTAGTTGGAGTGTTCCGCCTTTACTGTCTTGGTGGTTAGCAGTAGCGGCTCCCGTTGCGCCGCCTCCAGCAGCTTGCGCTGATGCTGCATGCGCAGCTGCTGCGCTGAGATGGCGGTGGCGCCACCATCCTCATCCTCATGCTCGTCCTTGATGGTGCGCATGATGCGCTGCAGCTTCTTCTCCTCGCGACGCTGCAGCTTGCCCAGCTGCTTCTCTTGCGCGGACTGCACCACCACAGCGCTGGCCACCGTGGGACGCTTCTCGTTGCCACTGCCACCTGGCTGCTGTTCCCGCTTCTGCTTCACCTGCTTGACGCGACGGGTTCTGGTGGCATACTGCTCCAGTTGCTGGGCGATTTTGGCGCGCTCCTGCAGCAGCTGGCCAACCAGCTCGAAGTGCTCGAAGCCCAGCAGCTCCATCAGCTCGTTCTGCAGATCCTCGCTGCTGCGCTTGGAGTTCAGCATGTCGCCCACACGATGCAGCAGATGCTCATCGTCCAGCTGCTCGGAAAGATTCAGCAGCGTTTCCAGCTCCGAGCTCAGCTTGTAGCCGTCGTTGCTGTGCTCTGTGCTGGGCGCTGCGCTTGTGCCAGGCTTGTGTGTCATGCTGAATTTGTGCAGCGCTCGATTCTTGAGCTGTGAATCTGGGGCAAGATTCGTGAGTAAACTCACATCCAGCCACTCGGCAGGTGTGCAGCTAAATTCGATATGTTCGCCCCACATTGGACGCTTCGCCTCCGCTCTGCGCTGCAGCTGCATCCAGTCTTTGAGCGCCTCCAGTTCGTTGGGATGCAGTGCATCCGTTATGGCCAGCACCGCCTGGTGAATCTGCTGGCGCTTTCTGTCGAATGTGGTGCCGAACATGGCGTGCAAGCGATTCTGTGTGGCCACCAGCAGCACCCGCTGGTCCAGCAGCAGCCAGAACAGATAGAGAGCCGCATGCTCAACCACCTGTGGCTGCTCCTCGTAGCCCATGGACTCCTGCACCAGATTCCTCAGCTTCTGCAGCTGCTGCTTGGCCAGCGGCTGCTTATCAGCTGGCAGCTGTGCCAGCAGCTTGGCAATGCTCTGCTCCCCCGCCCTGCAAGCACACCGCACATATGGCATATATATTATCTGGTATATTCACGCGATTTCATCACGTTGGCTAACTTACTCGATGGCATTTGATTGCGTGGAAGCCGCGCGCTCCTTTCGCAGCACATTGAAGCGCGCCTTGCGCGACTCCAGCTCCGTTTTGGCCCGCAACGATGCGCTAAACCGTGGCAGCACCCACATATTCGATATTTTATTTAATTTCACTTAGTTTTCTGTTATTTTCGGCAGCACAATCAACTGCGACAGGTTTTCTGGCCTATTGTTATTGTTGTGAACTCGCATGTTGCAGCGCGAACAAGTATGAGTTCGCAAAGCGTTGCCAGACCGCTGCGTGCAGTTAGTTAGATCGTAAGCGGCGTTTATCGTAAGCAGCGTTGCCAGGTTTTGGGAAAGCGCGCGTAAGCTAGATTTGAAATTAAAATTAGCCACAAATAGAATAGAATATACAATAGAATATATACATCATTCAAATTATATTTACTAAAAAAAAAGCCATTTTTGATTAACTTTGAAAGCGCATAGCTTTACCAAAACTCAACTAATGTTCACGCGGTGTAATTTTTTCCTAATCATTTGATTAAGAAATTCAAATTTAAATAAAACATTGAAGAAAAAAGATTTGGTTTTTTTTTTCGAAATTTTAAAGGCCTCCCCATTACAAAAATATAAAATTTTTGGGGAAAAAATATTTTTTTTTAATCTGAAGAATTTATGCGTAAACGAATTGTGTTGCAAAATAATGCAGAAAAAACCAAACATGAGAGCATTTGCTCGAAAAATATGGATTTTAGGCCGAATATTGGTATTATGGGGGAGTTATCACTCCTTAAACGAAAAAAGCTATTTTTGCTGAACTTTGAATGCGCATAGCTGTACCAAAAATCAACCGATGATCAAACGGTGTGATTTGTTGTTAATCATTTGAGTTAGAAATTAAAATTTCAATAAGAAATGTAAGAAAAATAGATTTGAAATTTTTGCAAATTTTTTCAGCCCTACCCCCTTAAAAAAAATATTAAATTTTCTAAAAAAAATTTTTTTTTTTTACATCTTAAGAATTTATGCGTAAACGAATTGTATTGCAAAATAGTGCAGAAAAAACCAAACATGAGAGCATTGAGTCGAAAAATGTAGATCTTAGGTCCAATATTTTTGTCATGGGTGTTACTTACTCTAAGAGGCGTCAGCAGGCAGGAAAACATCGATTTTAAAAAATAAACATCGATATATCTAACAGTTTTGAAAACATTAAATATGTATATAGAATTTGCCATCGATTGCTTTGCAGCTCTATTTTGGAGTTTGTATAATTTTGTGATGATGAAAGTGCTTAAATATGCGCCACATGTTGCACGGCAGTTTGATAAAGTTTTATAACCTGTTGCAAGCTGTTAAGATTGCGGTAAACCCACACAGATACGGACACACAGATACACGCACTTGTTGCGCAAGCTGCAATTGTGTGTAAGGATTGTTTATTATGCGTCGCATGTCCATATAGATGGACCAGAATGAATCTTTGGTCAGCTGCATGCTTCAATAAGCACTTTGAATTATATCCCTTCAAACTGACAAAGTTGGTAGATGTCTCTATGTGTGTGTGTGTGTGTGTGTGTGTGTGTGAAAATCCTTATCTATATAAAAGCCGTTACTCTGCTGGCTTCATCCTTTCAGTTGCTGCTGCTGTTTGAATCGCTTCGGTAGAATTTAAATCGCTCCTATGTGTGTCACGAGCCGCTGATCAACATTCTTGTGCTTTTCCAACTTGCAAGAATTTCGCCAAAATGCACACTCAAATTTTTTTACTGTGTAAGTATTATTTATAGAACAAAATTCGCATTTGAATCGCTTTATTTAACTTTTGAAACGAACCTTGAATTACTAAATTTGAACTCTGTTTTCGATTAATTTCAAACAGTTTCAAGTTTAATTTCCACTTTCAAGTTCAGCTTTATAGAAATTATCAGCAACAGACAATATTATGGAAAAGTCGTATCATCATTTTCGAACTCGAATTTTATCCTTAAATGGTGTTCGAATTTTTTCGACAATTTTTTAAGACAATGAGCTGAATTAATTTAGCTCTGTCTGTCTAGAGTTCGGAAAGTTTAAGAGCTCTCTGGCAGCTGTTAAGGCATAAAAAATAAGAACAAGCATTGCTGCTGAGCTTCAATTTTTTTTTTAGATAATATTTAAAATATAGGACGCAGGATGTTCTACAATCGGGCGCATCCGACTCATCTACTTCGTCCTTATGCTATACTATAAATTATTTGCTATTGCGCTATTTCAGGCATTTGCTTTATGTGTTTCACCTGCTGCAATGCCATACCCTGTGATTCCTGCGGCAAGGAGTGTGCCAGCGCCTGCGGCACCAAGCATTTTCGGTAAGATCACAAGATTACACTAAAAAAAATAATACCATTATTTGCCTATATTTCTCAGCACCTGCTGCTTTAACTATCTACGCAAACGCACCGACCCGGAGGCCCTTCGTCTGAGCTCCAATAAGCGACTTATTGACTTCATTTTGTTGCAAGGACGTGCGCTCTTCACGCAGGAACTACGGGAGAGACGCAACAATGGCACCCTAATTGATCTCGACCTGAATACGTACTACGGCTAAACTGAAGAACTTTTTATACGATGTGAAAAAACGGCAATCGACTGAATATGGAAATTGATATGGAATTTGAGTGCAACTGTTTGAAATGTTAATTTCTCAATAAAAAAAGGCGTAAAACTCTTTGGGGCAAAGTGCTTTATAAAGCAGTTCTAGAATTTTAGCTAACTTAGCTCTTATTATAGGTTGGATGACGGAAATTTTTAGAGTACATTTTTATCTCTCTTTTAAAGTTATATTTAATATAAAAGTAAACAAAATCTATGAGGCGAATAACTTACTAACTTTGAACATCAACCAACCAATCGAATTTCAACCTTTTTTTTTTCTTTTTGATTTTGTATCAATTGCACTTTTATTTTTCACTGTATATTGCCACTAATTGACATTTTTTTTTTTACATTTTTGTATGCTAGCTTTTTTTTGTGTGTTTTTTTCGGTTTATATGCAAAATATTTGGATAGATTGATTGCTGTAAAGCTGTATAGTTTCTGTAATTGTTACGAATCACAAGTCGGCATATTCCTGGTCGTTCTGGTCATGCTAATCTCCTTCTTCTGTTGCTGCAGTCGTCGTTAATTGCTTTAAGCCTGAGATTCGCTAATCTCGGTGGTGGCTTGGGTTCTGGAGTCTGCGCCAAAGTCATCCTTGCCACAAGCCAGGCAGGGCATCTTTTCTCTGAGCACCTGCTTGTACTTGGGATGGCTTTAAGAAAATGAATATTAATTAGTGTGGATTAGATACTGTTAGAATATACTACTTCGACCTACCTCAGGCCGTAAACAATGGGATTGCAGACGGCATTTGCTTTGGCGAACACCGATCCACAAATTGTGGCAAGTGGCGATAGATGCATGGACTCAAAGATGCCCGCGTAGTTGATGATGGTGTAGGGCGTCCAGGCAAAGAACCACAGTGAGATGGTCGTCAGCGCCACCTTGGCCAGCTTGATCTCAATGGCCTTGCTCTTCTCTGCCTCGGTGTTGCGCAAAGAGGCAACATTCATTTTCTTGGCCTGCTCCCGCATGGCCTGTTCATGAGCAGCCACAGCCTGCAGACCATTACAGAAATTTAGTAAGGTTTACTAAGGAAATACCTCCTAACTAACCTTAAGTATATGATAGTAGGAGAAGATGATGGTCAGCAAGGGCGTCAGGTAGACCCACAGCGAGTAGACAATGATGTAGGAGCGATTCCACCAGTCCTTGGCAAAGTAGTCCGTGCCACAGGCTGTCATATTGCCCTCAGGCACATAACGATTCCAGCCGAACAACGGCAGCAAGGCCCAGGTACCACAGATGGTCCAGATGGTCGCCAGACGGAGCACGGCCGATGTGGCGGTCAGTGGCTTACGGGCCATACCTTTGACAATGACGCAATAACGATCGTAGGCAATGAGCGTCATGGACCAGATGGAGACGCAACCAAAGAGCGAGCCGAACAGACCGTAGAGCTCGCAGAGGAATGGACCCATTATCCAGGTGCCGTAGAAGCCGTTCAATACCACGGGCGGGAACATGGTGAACATCATCATGAAGTCCGAGAAGGCCAGGTTTACCACAAACATGTTGGATGGTGTGCGCAGACCCTTGGATGAGGTGAACACGTACATCACGATAAAGTTGCCGGACAGTGACATCATGCTGTAAGTAAATGGAAAGAAGTCGAGTAGTAGAAGAAGGTAGTACTCCTACCAGGTGTATAATATTACCCCAAGACGGCGATGACAAAGCCAATGATGCCGAACCACATGGGCTCCATTGGTGGCCATTGGTACCAGTAGGGATCCACCATGTGCATAATCTCGGCAGGCACACTCTCCGCCAGACTGAGATTATTGCCATCCCGTAGATGGGCAAAACCCGGCTGATGCAGACTGATCATGTTGCAGATGTGATCTTGTTCTCTCTTCCTCCCTCAGAGATTTAGTTGGTGGTAGTTCGTCTTTTGTACACTTGGTTTTTGAACTCGATAGCTACTCCTCGCAAGGTGTCCACTATTCGCTGTCCATAGCCGGATGGGACGATTCTTTGGCGCCGTACTGCAGCCGTATGCATTGGCCCGGGCAGCGACATGCTCAATTTATACGTCTTGAGCGGAACACTTGAGACTATCCCCGTCTTAGACTAATTGCTAGCTAATCCAATTAGTTGGTACTTGGCCAATCCAAAGTTAGTTGCTGGATTTCAAATTGACTGCCTCAAATTTGCTCGTGTCGGATTAGCGCTCAGCCACTGTCAATACGCGTCATACTGGTCATGGTCAAGTTTGAGGTAACCACCCCCTGCTCCCACAGCTAATAGTAATAGGTATAACCACACCCAACCACCTCCTAGGCCAATTAGATTAAGACAAACGCTTCGTTCAAAAATTCACGTTTTATTCACACATCTGCCATTCCGAGAGAAATTGTTTTAGGCACGCCAATTGTAGCCCAGTTTACGGGCTCCTCGCATTATGGAGTGCAGCTGAAACTCCAGTGTGCCGTATGATTCCATGGAGAGACCTAAAAGGAAGAATAATAATATGAAATGCTTATACTATATGTTAATTGTAAATTATCTATATATACATATTAGGTTGTTTGGTAATGACATACCGAAAAAACCGGTATTTCATTACTAAACATACCGGTCAAATTTCGCGCTTCGCTTGCAGCTCTTTTGCGATGGTTCTAATAGTCACATGACGATCTCGATCCACTATTTCCATGATTTTATCCGTATCAACGGTCACTGGTCGTCCGGAAGGCTTGGGTGTTTCGGTATCAAAATTGCCACTTCGGAATCGCCTAAACCACTGTTCGGCAGTTTGAATCGAAAGTTTGTTATCTCCTAAGACAGCAATAATCTGTCTGCGAGATTCCGCAGCAGTTTTTCCTTGTGCGAAATAAAATTTCAAAATTGCCCGAATTTCTGCGTTTGTGAACTCCATTTCAATCAATGGTAATTTTTTAACGTGGAAGCTCATGTAAACAAACTATATGTCATTTTAAAGGTGTTGCCAATACCTTTCAAACGATATACAGCATTGCCAGATACGATTATATTTGACTTCACAAGCGAAGCGCGAAATTTGAATGTAAAAACTGGTATGTCATTACCAAACAACCTAATATAACTTTTTGTACTGACTAATAAGTTACTCACAACGTGCATTCGAAACTGTAAGAGCTAAAAGGCTACAACCAATCTCATAATTGAATTGGTATAGAATTGATATATTGGTAGATTTCCTTTAGACATCCAAAACCCTTTTTAAATTTCAATAACTTTGCTAACTGGTGTAACTCACACTTTAATTACTCCAGTTTATTTCTATTTCAATAACCTTGCTAACTAGTGTAACTCACCCTTGCACTGCAGATTATCCAGCAGGGCTTTGGGGTCCTTCAGTTCTGGCTGGCGACCCAGCAGCCAACTGGTCACATCGGTCAACATGCTAGGGGTACGTGGCAAAATTATGGGCACCTTTTTTAGCAGGGAGGACTGGTCCTCCTCTCGTTGACAGCCAAATACAGGTAAATGCACGTGGGCATAGCCCAGCAAAGTCTCGTTGTTGCTGCCATTCTGGCCAAATACGCTGACCAGAATTTGTGGCCCTTATAAAAAAAAGAGTTTCGTATTAAAAAAACTTTCTTAACCAATAAAAGTAGGTAGTACTTACAGCCAAAGGGGCTGGTGCTTCTGTACGTAACCTCAATGGGCATGTTGAAGACAATTTTATCATTGAATTGTCCGCTTTTATTGGTCGACAGCTGTGTCAGTCCCTGTTGTGGCCCAGACGCCAATTGCCAATCCGGCCCAGCGACCAGCTCGTAACGACAGAACACATAATCCTTGCCTGGTCCCAGGGGAAATGTGGCGGATACTATCTGACCCGTAATACATACACTAAAGTATTTGGCAGTAAACTTGGCATCCAAATCATCTAGTTTCGGCACGTTCAATGGATTTTTCTTGAACTTTCTCTGTTTTGGCTTGGTCGACTCTTTGCTGGTTTGCTCGTTGTCAGGGTAACACAAGTCCTCGGAGTCCTCCATGACTACTGACTGTGTCGAGGGTGCGTTCTCAACTAAACTGGTTTTATAAATACTCGGAAAAGTTTCACTAGCTGAAAGGCAGTTGTCACTTGCTAGTGTTGCTAAGAAACTATTAACGGTGTACAACACTAACATAATGTAGAGTTGTGTAGGGTTGCAAAACCGATACAAAGCAACTCGAAAAGTAATTTGAAGTAATCAAATATATTGGACAGAGAAAAAAGTATAAGTAAAAATTTAAAAATAAAATAATTTAATTTTTGTAGTTTTAAGTTCTGTAGAAGCTCATTGACTATTGCATACTTTCCACCTTAAGAAGTAAATTTGGCTAATCTATAGCATACTTTCGACTGTCCCAAAATGATATAGGAATTTCCAAAAATAATAAAACATATGCCATAAATCACTTCGCTAATACCACTTTACAAATGTCCAATGTGGTTCTTTCATAACTTAGACGACCTCCACATAAGATCTTGATATGTAAATGAATCTTAAACAGTAGCGATTTATGTTATAGTTTCCCTCAAAGTTCAGTTCCCACAAGACTTCAGAAACATATTTCAACTGGCGCCAGCTTTAAGTGTCTTGTAAATGATATTAAATTCTTGTAAATATTACAACAATGTTATTGTTCTACGCTTCCCTCTTGGGCCATACGACATTTATCTGCGATCAATTAATAATTTTGTTCATGACAATTTACAAGACTATAATTAATGCCGTCTGTCCGGGTTGTCCCGGAGTCTGTCTCTGGTACTGGGCTTGGGGTTTGGCTCTAGCAAGTATTGCTATTGTTCTGCCAGTGACAAAGGTCAATTGTGTTTGATATATAGTGGTAGAAAAGATATTTAATAATGAACAGCGACTTGCTAGCTTAGAGCTCTTCAGCTGCATAGTACCCTGTTAAACTGGCAACTATGGGGCATATAGAAAGAGAGGTTGCTGTGAAACAAATGTTAAACCTGGAAGCAGGGGGCAGGTCAGTTTGGAAAGGCTACAGTCGGACGTAACCAGACAGTAGGAAACCCTGTACTTTGTGTTTCCATCATACAGAGGCAAGCTATGCGAGCCTATTGTCTGTTACATATCTTTGCTGTTTCTTATTCGATCGCAATGTAATTTACAACATCGATGGTACAGGGTGTAATTAATACTTTATATTTAAACAAATTACTTACAGCATATCTTGTAGTTCATCAAGTGCATACAACTTATATCCGCTTGTTTTGCATATTTATAAATCATTATTATGACAATTTTGCTGGCGCTACCGCAATGAGATATTACGCCTCTTGTAACCCGACTAGCCAGTAGGCCCCACTTGCTCCCTCTCCCCCCTCGACAGCATATTATGCAAGAGCTTAACGTATAATTAAAATATGTGTATGTATTGGTATTAGTCTGTCGGTGTAATGTCAATAGTTCAAGGCAGTCGAAGGTGAGAGAACCGTATGCCTATTTGCCTCTAAAGCTGAGGAATTCCAACTCAAGGCAGCTGCAGACAGTGCCAACAGCTGTGCCTATCGCAAATGAGGATCAATTGAAGTCTCAGTCGCAGTCTCCGTATCAACTTCAGCCGAGTGGCAAGTGGCATGAGGCATGTGGCATATTGCAAGTGGCAAGTGGCAAGTGGCGAGCTTTGTGTTGCAATTGATCGAGTGTTGCGATGGCACCATATGCAGTTCTTTGGAATAAGCCCATTTCCAGAGCTTAGGCTTAAGCCCAAAAACCACATAAGCCGCTCGCATCAGACCATCGTCTGACCATCCGTTATTCCGTCGATCCCCCCCGGATCCGTCTAGCTGCAATTGGAGATATACTCCATAGCCAGCTCGTGCTGCTGACGCAGCGCAGTATCGACTTATGTATAAATGTATCTATATACCACATATGCTTATGCATATGTATGCACTAAGGTTTATAACATTTATCATACATTTTGTTGCTGTTACTTTTAGATATACCCTGCCCAACGGATATGTCGATTTATGCATTAAGTATATAACTTGTAGTTTGTTAGCAAATTTAATTAAGTATTTAAGTATTTTAAAAATATGCCTATTATTTTTTCAGCAATTTGTTTTTTTTTTAGAATTTTTTCTAGTTTATAGGAAGTATTAATAATCCCTCATCATATCAATATTGGCCCTAAAATCTACATTTTTTGACGAAATGCCGACATGTTTGATTTTTTCTGCATATTTTTGCAATATAATTCGTTTACGCATCAATTCTAACAATTTTAAAACATAAACTTTTTTTTTTCAAAAAATTGCATATATTTTATGGAAGAGAGCTTCAAAATTTCGCGAAAATTTTAAATAGCTTATTCTTTAATTTAATGCTCGAATTTGAATTTCGAACTTAAATGATTATGTAAAAACCACACCGCTTGAAAATCGATTGAGTTTTGGTGAAGCTATGCGCATTCAAAGTTCCACAAAAATGATTTTTTTTCGTTTAAGGATTGATAGTCCCCTATGATATCAATATTGGCCATACATTTTTTATTTTCACTACAAGAAAGAGTCTTTGCGATTCGTTGTTGACCCGTTTTCGACCTGTTCATTTTGACTTTGATTTGAGTTGTTTGTTTTTGCTCTTCTAATACAGCTTGGTATTTAATTTATGCAAATTCATAATTTTTTATGAGTGCATTTAATTTCGTTTTCGGAATCAATGAACCAGCCAAATTCAGACGAAGAGCAAGAACTTTGTTTTATTGTGGGTTCTGTATCGAGTTTAGACATGGCATATTATGTGCATGTCTCACTCGATTCATTGAATAAAAAAACAATGCAATAATTTCAATTGAAGTATTTGCAACATGCTCCGAGACAGACGGAGCTGAAAGTTGAGCTGCAGTTACATGTGAGAATTACGTGTAGGTTTCTTTGATATTTCTTTTATGAATATACATTTATGTTTTCCTCTGCTTCTGCTTGTTCTTCTTCATTCCATGCTTGACAACAGCTGCTTTCATCTTTTGTGCTGTGCCTCGTTATTCTAACTCATTCAGCATCATTCATCGAATTGTTGTCTAATGTCTTTCTCCAGTCGACGGGCAGTTCAAAGCGCTTTCGACTGACGACCTTGACTTTTTTCCATATTATTATTCTTTATTTTTTTTTTTTTTTAGCAGGAAATAATAGTTTGAACAAATAATACTTAAATTCTATTATAATGCTAAACTCAATTTTTATGATGTTCCATTTCAGCGCCTTTGTGCGCGGCGCATTTTTTGATAGTAATTTATGTTTTTATTTGCCTTAAGAAAACGAAGACAAAACCGAAAACACATTAATGTTTTTTATAGTTCATAACTAAAATTTATCCGCAATAAAATTTCATCTCTTTGAATACAGTAGTAAAAGTACTGTATTAATTGGATTATAAGACAAGGCATTAGCTGCCAACTTGAAACAGAATGGAATTGTGCGAGGAGGATCTAAAGTGGTTTGCTTTGGAAATTAAATTGAAATATTATATATACTTAGTGGTATTAATCTAGAATACATCTTTGTACAAACCCAAGTATTCATACAATTAAAATCGTTGAATTTAAACCAAAAAATTAAGTTTGATAAAAGTGTAAAAAAATGTTCTAAACTCGGGTGTAAAAAGTTAAATTTAAAATTATTCAGATGGGTTCTTTTAATAGTTGCAGTTAAGCAAACGACTTAGACATTTAAGGCATTCAACTTATAACTAGAGGATTATAGTTTGAACTTAATCTGCGACCTTCTCACTTAGTATACATATAGTTTGACATTTTTCGATTCCAAGGCCACTGATGAGAATGTTTGACAACATTCAAAATAGTACTATCTCGTCAGCCGAATTTTTCCATTAATTTTTCACTTTTCACTCGCATTTTAGTTATAAGTAATAATATTATATTGAATTGTTAGAATATAAACAAACTACTCAAGGGTTACATCTTATCAAAATGGAGCCGTCAAGTGCTTCAACTGAATTTTTGAACATAATTTGCATGTTCCGCGCACGCTGTGTTTGTTCATGCATATGTCTCTATATCAAGTAGATCGATAGATCCATATATACTCAAAAATATATATAGTACATTAGTTTATATTTGCGCTTTGCGTGGGCGTTCTCGTCTCAGGGTCAACGCACAATGGGGCAGCATCGGCATCGGCATCGGCATCGCCTTAGAGAGATCGCCATCTGGGTATTCTGGACATAAAGACTGTCCAACTGTCCGACTGTCCGACTCTCTGTCTGTCCGGTTGTCTGTCCGTACGTTTGTCTGGCTGTCGTACGCGTGCAATGGTTCTATTAATGGACATATGTAGTGTAGTTGAATGGATGATGTGTGCCATACACTTAAGCGAAATGTATCTATGAGATACTTGCGCACTAAGCAACGCTTTTACGCATGTCTTGAACCAATTTCGATATCGAATTCGAATCCCTGACGTTTGCTGCTCCGTTCGCTGCTGATTGACAGCGCATAATTGAGTTTGATTTTTCAGCATAGTATATTCTGCAGAATTTAGACATCATAGACATCATAGCTTCCGACCCGAACCCGTACATCCGCGATCCGCGATCGGCGATCGGCGATCGGCGATCGGTGATCTGTGATCTGCCATCTCCCATGACAACTAACCAGGCAAGACGGTCGGGCGGGGGGGAAGTGAGTCAAAAAGGTTTCTGTTTAGTTAGCCCAAATACTTATTTGATTTGATTCGATTTGATTGAGCAGCTGTCAAAGCGAACTTCAACCATCCAAAAAAAAAACCTGAGCTCTTAATATGCGTAAAACTATGCGAATACGCAGATGAGTGTGTGTTTGAGTGTGTATGAATATTCACAGTTCGCATGGCCATTTAAGTTTTCGTAAGCTTTCCATCATTTAATCAGGATCAATATTTATTAATCAAGCGTGCTGTGCATAAAGCAAAAGCAACCTAACAAAAGCGACTTTGCTACAGTCGAAAGTGCTTGACGGTGCACCTAATATGCTAATTCATACTAAATTGAACATTTAAAATTTAGTTCATAACTTTGTTATACTCAGTATTCAGTGGATAAAAAAAGGGTTGATATTTGATAGATTTTTAGCTTTTAATGGCAAGGTCAGATATGACAGGACAATTTTAAATTTTGATAGTTAAAATAATCTGCTAAATTTCCAAATAAACTTTTAAATATAATATATTTGAGAGTTAAGCTTGAATCCAAATTATAATCAAGTCAAGCTTCTTTTGCTTTGCATCTAGCTAATGTAAGCCCATGTCTGTCAAGCATTGAATACAGGGTATCCAAAGCTAAAGCCAAATTATATAAACACAGCACACACTCACACCCACAAAACTCGCAGATCCCGAGAGACATGACTAAGAGGGCAGCGCGTGTTGGACGCACGGACGGATAAACAGACGCAGTGTCTGACAGGCGATATAGACAAAACTATAAACATGCAGATCGATGTAGATACAGATGGATAAAAAGATTCTCCAATTGCAGCTGCAATTTATAATATCTTTAAGATACTTGCAGCATGAACCACGCGTCGTTGGCAACAATTGAAGAAGGTTGTGCCTGTTTGTGTGGCAACATCGTCATCGCAATCATCTGGCAACGCCCCGCAACCGAGATCCGTTTCATTTTGGCATTTAATGCTAAACAATATCTATAAGTTATAGCCGCGCGTGCTGCCGTCTCTCTAAATGCGTTAATTATTACTTGATGGAAACAAAACAACAACATTGCGGCTTGTGGTTCGGGTGGTTCCACCGACTGACTGAAATCTTGAAATCTCTGCTGTGGCGGCTCTTCCTCCGCTTCCTCCTGGCCCTCCAGCGCGTTTGATCATTGGCATCTGCCGGTTGCTGCCCTTTTTGGACCCTGTACTTTAAAAAATTACAAAAGGGTCTATTGAGTTAGTGTAATCATTATTGTAATCATGTACGTAGTCTATGGCATTCTCTATTAATGATGTAAATTACATTACTATCTGATAAGAAAGAGCGAAGATATGCAACAGACAATTTGCTCAACTTTCTAGAAAGAAGAAGAGTAGTTTATCTACTGCGTGAGCTTAGTGCATTCGATATTAGCACACAAAGTACAGGGTCTCCTCTAGTCGGTTACGTCCGACTGCAGCCTTCTATTAGACCGATCTGCTTCGTTCTTGCTGGTTGAGAATGCCCATGCTCATAGCGAGAGTTGATTAAGAAATTTTGATGTACGCATACACTATTTTTTAGGTCTAGTGTATATTTAAGTCTAATTTTGGCTAGTAAGAATGCATTTTATTGGATCTGACTAATCATAATAAAAATAATGCTGATAATAAGATATATTAATTTTTTAATTTTTAATTTACATTTTATGTCTAGTGGTAAGAGTATTCAAGCTTCGTCTGCTGGGTGTACTTTCACTTGCTAAATAAAAAACTAAATATAGACGAGTTAAAAAAGCAACAAAGTTCGATTGTGTAAGAAGTTGTTGCTGCCACTGTCCATTGGCTGCTGTTTAATGTTTGTTTTGAATTTAGCAGCATGCAGTTTCAATACGATATATCCAACTGTTGTTAATTACAAAAATAAAAAACATCTGTTGCAGCGCAGAACGTGCAACTTGTTGCAGCATATCCGCACCATATACATGCTTTTTTTGTATACTCGTATAGCTATAGATCCACAGACCTAATTTATTCATTCTGTATGTGCTCGGTAGCTCTGTTATTAATTAGCCTTTGCCAAAATGTTGTTCTTTTCTATTTGTTATTTCTGTATGTTTTTTAGAGCATTTTTATTGCCGCACTGAAATGGATTTTTAATTTCCAACTACAGTAGAATCCGGTTATAGCGACATTCAAGGGACCGACGATTTTACGTCGTTATATCCGGCAGACGCACTATCCGAAAGGAGCAAAAAAAAAATTTTTTTTTTATATTATGGATGCCATGTTCGTAATAGGTTTTAAAATAAAACAAATTAATTTTTTAATCAAAACAAAAAATTTAATATAGTAGAATCCGGTTATAGCGACATTCAAGGGACCGACGTCGTTATATCCGGAAGACAAAATCCGTGATTTTGTTTCTTTTTCGTATTGAAAAAACACAAAATCCATGATTTTGTTTGCTTCTTTTAGCATTGTTAAAGAAATCCAATTTTCCTCTTTAAAGTTTTTTTTTTCGGCACGTCGCAATATCCGGTTGAATTGAAATGAAAAATTGAATTGAAATTGAAAAATCTCGTCGTTATAAGCGGTTTGTCGCTAAAAGCGGAGTCGTTATAAGCGGAGGCCGTTTCATATAAGTTTGTATGGGGACCAACCAAACCATCGAGTTTTCGTCGCAATAACCGGACGGACGCTATAAGCGGCGTCGTTATAACCGGATTCTACTGTATATTTTAATGTGGCTAACGAGCGTTCAACTCTCTCCCTCTCTGCCTCCCACTCGGTCGGGCTGTCTTTTAATTGATTAATTCTTGTGTTGTTGCGTTTGATTAAGCAAACAATTTCTATATGCAGAAAAAGGTCAATTGCTACATATGGTAATTCGCCATAGAATTGGCAAACTGTTTCCAGTAGCTTCTCAGTTTTCAGCATAGACAAAAGAGTCCAGACTCTGAGCTAATGCCGATCTCTGATGTAACCACGCTTGCTATAGATTTAGATCTAAAATACTTCCTAAGCATTTGTGGAAAATCTTATTCAAAATTTCAAAATATTTACGGTTCGACAATTTTCCAGTTTCCAAATTTTCCAATTTCCAAATTCTCTGTGTGACAATTTTCAATTCTAAGCTCGCTAATGAGAATGGAGGCACATTCGAAATAGTACTATCTGACCTAGCCAGAATCTTTCCATGAATTTCCTCTAAGCTTATTAACGTGATACCTGCAATAACCCTTTTTTTATTGAAATTGTACGTTGCTTACATTTGTAAAACAATTAAATATTTTTATAATTTATCAAGTGTTAAAATGATTTATAAATAATGATGTAGATAATCCACACTAGACAGCAAATGCGGTATTTACAAAATATAAATAAAATGCAATGCATATATTTTTAACAGTGCTTAAAAAAAGTATTTTAAGTTTATTTAAATTAATGAAAATAATGCCATGATTTAAATATCAATATATTGCAAAATTGTCAAATTGAATTCTCAAATGTAATTTAATTTAGTACAATCTAATAAAACAATAATAATTAAATATATAATTTTAAATGAATACTAAAAAAAAATTAAAACCTATACGTTTCAATTAGAGTTTAAAAATGTAAAAAGCGCGCCAAAAGAGTGAAAGAACGAGATGCCGAGCTACACGTTGTAAGCTTGTCTTCCAGTTGTTACTGTTTTCATTTTGCGAAAGCTTAAAGAGCGCAGCGCCTAAAGAGAGCCGAGCTTAAAGAGAGCCATACCTCTCTTAAGCCGACACGTTGCGATAAAGCGTGTGTTGTTGTTAGCGCGCGCTCTTGTCAGCTGGCAGCCAATCGAAGACCGACTCAAAGCTGCAGCCTGGCTGCAGACAGGACGCAGTGAGAGGATCAAGGAGATGAGATGCTGTCAGGGAACAAACAGTTGAGCCGCAGCAGCGATCGCACAATGGGCAAAAATACTAGATTTTGTGGCATAATTTAATTCTTTTTTTTTAATTGTATAAATTGACTTTTGAATGGCAGCACTTATCGAAGTAACATTAGACTGTTAAGTTAACAGCTGTTAAAATCAGTTATCGGTAACTTTATATACATGCTGCTAGAAAGTTGAAATTTTAATGCAATTTAAAAATTGAAAATTTTTAGCAATAATGCATATATTAACCGATTTCGTTGTTATTATACCCTGTTTTTATTTTAAGCTAATTATATGCCAAATTATCGAGTTCTATGTTGAAACCTAGCGTTTTTATTAATTTGTACAGTGTTTAAGAGCAAAATGGGCGTGATACTAAAAATTTTAAGCAATCAAAATTTCTGTAACTCTTTCAATATTTTGTAAAAATTTGATTTGCAAGTTTAGGATGCTTGTAAAATTATTTATTAATTTAATAAATTGCTTTTGACTCTATAAACCCAAATCCATGAACTAAATTAAAGAGGGTATACAAATTTAGCTTCGTTTTTCGATATTTTTTCCAAAGTGCGATCGTTGGCTCTCTCTCTCTCTCTCTTTCGTCTTGCCGTCTCTGCATTCGACCGAGTCTGCGCTTGTGTTCGTGTGCAAATGATTGTAGTTCGTTCAAAGCGAGAGCGGCAAATCGTATGGCGATCAGTAAGTTGTAGCATGTTGAGCGAAACAAACGAAAACGCACGAAATTTGGCAGAATAAAAAAACAAAAAAAACAAAAAACACCGAAAAAACAACAGACTTAAATCGATTCTATAATTTTTTATTATTTATTTATTTGTTTTCGGCAGTTTTTTTTCGGTTCATTTGCTTACGGGAGTATATTAAAAATTTTTTCGCGCCTTTTAAACGATTTAAATGCCGATTTCGTTTGCAATTTCAATTTCCTGACAATAACAACAAAACAAATATCAACAAAAAATGCTCGGCTTAAGCTAACGGTAAAGCTAACGATCCTAGCGACTTATTGTTTATGTTTATGTTACTGCGCTTGCGTGCCTGTGTCTCTAACTGTGTGTGTATCGGTGTGTATCTGTGTGTCTATATGGCCAAATTTTGACTTGGTTAACTTTAACCTTCGCCAGATGTCGCCAGAGCGCAAAAACCCAAAGAAATTGTTCAAGTTAATGAAAATTTAGCATAATAAGCAACAACAACAAAAAGAGACGAGTGTATGTGTGTGTGTGTGTGTATGTGCATGTGTATGTGTGTAGCACAAGAAGTGTTAACATTGGATATTACAGTGCCTACAATTAAAGCGCGATCGGCACACGCTTGAACTAAGAGTTTGCATTTACACGATGAAGTTTCTGCATGACATTTTGGATTAAAGTGTTAAATCCCTTACAATCTTTATCGATTGCTTTTAGGGATAAAACTTCAAAGCCAAAACTTCATGCAAGAAGTTCATTGTGTAAACGCGGGCGTGTGCTTACTATTTTGGCCATGACTGTAGCTGTGTGCGTGCGTATGTCTGCAGCTTTTAACAACTGTGCGTATCTGTGGTTTATCTCAACTTCTTAAATATATTTTATATTTTTGGCGCTCATCCAGATCTACAGTGCTGCCGCCGTACCAGCAGTTATCGCAAAGATACAAAATTATGTTGGTTTATGCCTCGACTTTGGCTACGACTCAGCAGCAGCAGCAGCAGCAGCAGCAGCAGCAGCAGCGCTTGTAGCGCCGCATTTCAATTAAGAAAATAAGCAAAAAGGCCGCCAAAAAAATCAACATAATAGATACATAATAGCCAGCCCCCCCCCTCCCTGCCGCTGCCCTGGCTGGCCACACCAAAATAATAGCCATAAAAAAGCGTAAAAGTTTCGCGCACATTGTTGCACGTGCTTCAAGTGATTGACAGCACTGTCTGCCCTGTCTCTCCCCTCCCTGCTAATCCGATACCAAACATGTCGCATGCGACTACAATGCAACATACGGCGGAGGCGCATCAGCAGCTGCTGCCGGAGCTGGACTCGGAGGAGCAGAGCTGCTGCAGCGAGACGCCGACGCTGCGCTGCCAAGAGCAGCAGGCAGAGGAGGAGCCGAGCTGCAAGGAGCGCCTAGCACTAGATGATAACGGTCTACGGTATTCGTACAAAGGCAATCCGCCGGAGCTCTATTCCGCCAAAAAGGAATTCATCTACTCGCGACCGCTGGTGAAGGAACAGGTAAATCTAGCAGCATATAACATAAATAAGATTAAGCATCGGAATCAAAATACTTGAAATAGCTTTATACCTAAAAAAAAACTTCGGCAGTTTTGGTCTTATTCCCATTCCCATTCTCGTTCTGTGTCTGGGTTCGTGTCGGGGTCTCTAGGCGCAGCTCGGCCCTTCTTGTCTCATATTTCATGGCGTGATTTGGGTTTCTCAGTTTTAGGTTTTGCTCCGGCTATTCGTCTCTTCTCTCTCTCTCTCTCCCTCTCTTTCTCTCTTTCTCTCTTTCTATGTTTCTTTCTTCTCTCTGTTCTCTGTTTAGCGGTGTCTCTTTTGTTTCCAAAACGAAATCGGCTTGCGTAGCGAAAACGAATTAAATTTATTGCTTCGATTTCGCATCCATCGAATTTGTCGAGTTCTTTCATGTCTTTTATAATTTCAGTTGATTTGTCGCTTCGCTCTTTATTTTGCTTTTTATTTAATTTTTTTATTCGTTTTTTTCTTTTTATTTTATTTGACTTTTTTCGAATTCACTTTTCAACCAAAGCGCCTAAAGACAGACAAAGAAAGCTTCCAGCACTATGTCCATCGCATTTGAATACACACGCTTCAGTGCACACCACAAAACGCAAATCTAAAACAGAAAGGGAGAAAGAGAAATAAATATAATAAAAATAAAACCAAAATAAAATGTTATAAAATTCAATTTTGTGCAGTGCAAGCTAAATAGCTAAGAGTTTTTGGAAAAGCACATGCCGGTTACTACGGAAAACGTATATAATACTTTTAAATCTGCTAACAGCGGGTTGAAGAAACAATCTGCAGTCTTATCATATTAGTTTAACATAATTGTGTGTACATAAGTATTAACCCGAAAAAGCGCCAGGGAACACCCATCAGTACCGACTGAACGCTACCTTATCTTATGGTGAAAACATTGGGTGCATGTTTGTCCCAGATCCCAGTTCCGATTAAATTAATAACGAAATGTTGAACATAGATCATATTGCGGGTTTAGAAACAAAAAAGTAAGAAGAAGCATTGCTGCTACAATTCGTATACCATTTTGAAATTAAATTAAAATTATTTTAAAATTTTATTTAAAATATAAGGTACATGGTATTCTACAGTCGGCATCGTCCGACTGGTCTGTTTTGCCCATTTGGGTTTCGCATCGCTTGGAGATATGATAATTTAAGCAAAATAACGGTGTGCAAAATTATATCGTTAGTAATATTTGGATAGGTCAATTACGGCGATAAAGACAAGTAACACACGTTTTTGCAAGCTACTAAGATAAGCATGATAAACCCTCTGAGTGTTCGCTTTAGTAGCATGTTAACTTGTCAGCAGGTTAGATAATATAGTGCTGTAAAGTTAGAATAAGCTACTAAGTTAGGCAGTTAACGTTTAACGCTGACTGATAAAGTACATAAAATATATGGTATATACGGCGTTATTTCGACGTCATAGCCAGGTATATCCGCAAAGAAGTTAAATACATATTTAAAATGTCCGGATATGAGTTCTTCCGCTTAGCTGACGACTGATAAAAAAGCGCTCAACATCTGCTGCATCAAATCGCAGCTGCAACTGATCATATTTACATATATATAATACAATATAAGATATATTTTTGATGTAAGTGCAATTCTGCAATAATTTTATGCACGCTCGTCACATTTCTTGCACTTGTCTAGAGGGTGAATATACAACTCGTGTATGTCAATTATTGATGATCAAGTTTTTTCTTACGTTTTTTTTTGGGTGGGAGATTTTCGGTGTGAGATCAGATCAATCTGTGCCATTAAGGTGTTAAGAACGTGACAACCTGTAAACAAACAAACAAGCGGAAAGTCATTAGCCAGAAACCATTTGCATTTTATCAACGTGTTCCCATAGCGCCGACTTTTATATACTACAACTATTAACTGGAGGACAATGTAAGCTTGTAATGTTTGTGCAAATAACACGAACTACACCATCCATTCATGAGTGTCTCGGTATGGGTGTATTTGTGTATTTGCACTGGAGTACTCGTTTGTAAATAGAATTCATAAATAATGTTGGCTGCGTATTAGGAAGTCGTTGTGGCTGTCAGGCCCCTCGCATACGACACATGTTCTCAATACTATAACTTACATGCGAACATGTTTATGCATGTTTGTACCTACATACATACGTACGTAAATGCCGCGTTAGCATTTCTACTCATTACACTCAGAAAAAACTGCATACGGTGCTTAAATTTTAACTATATGCGAATTAGTCAGAGTTCGATTATTCACACGACTCACACAATTTCTGCAATATTGTTTCTTTAATATCTTCTACGTTTAGTAACCGATTTCAATGCGCTTTTCGGGATAAATAATTTAATATAAAGGTAAAAAGTATACAGAAAATGTTGGTGCTAGCTCTAATAGTTTCTGAAATCGACGCTTTCTTCCGTATGCCTGTTACGTACATTCGCACGAAGTTAGTAACTCTGTTATTACCCATTTTCATGGGTACAGGGTATAAATAAATAAATTAAACTACTTGTTAATGATTCATCTAAGACCTATGCGGTTATCATATATATCATAACATTTAAAGAAATATCTCCCAAAGCATATTATTCATAGAAAAGATATAAATTTAAACATAACCTAATATTTACAGAAAAAAATAAACATATTTTATGGCATATGATATCATAATGAAAGTAAATCTGATTGTCTAATCTCATGAGCCTAAAATCGTGCTGATGACACATAGAGTTTAGCAAGAACATTCTAATGAAATTTCAATAAAAAAAAGAAGAAATTATGCATTCAGATCAGTTCACAAATACGATTGAGTAATTTATATTCCGGCTAATTTTAACACATGAAATTCGGTAGAAAGTACCATATAATTATTCATTGATAAGCTGGAATTTATATACTATATATATTTCATAAATTTGTGGAACCTGTTTCTCTGCGTGTAGTTCGGAGCTAAAGCAAAAGCTGATAACAGTTTTTCTGGCCATGTGCATAGCCCCTATGGGATGGCATTGGGAGTGACACCCATTACGTATTATTTTCGTATTACCCAGAAACTATAACCGAACTGGGCGTGATTTTCTATGTGAATAGCATCAATTGAATACACTGAATACCCTAACCCCCTTCTTCATCTCTCCACGCGCAGATCAGCTCACACAGTGGAAAGAATCACACAAGAAAAATCGGGGCAATTTTTTATATTTTCAATGCTTTGTTTTTGCTTGCGTTTTGTTGTGGGTTTCAACAAAAATAAAAAAAATTGGACTCTGTCATTTTTTATTGTGGCGCTAGTGCGCTGTAAGTACTATCTATCTATTTATTTTTGTATTTATTGTCGAGTATTCGGCACTTGCCGGTCCAATTTGTATTTCAAGAATGATTTTCGTACAGAATGTTTAGAATTTTGAATATGTATATATTTACGCTTTGCGCGTGTTTCTTAGCCTCTCTCTCACTCTTCTTTTCGCTGTTTTTTTTTTGCTGCTCGTTATTTATTTTGTCTACTTTAAATAAATATCATGAAAAATTTTAGCGTTCGTTGACATCGAAACAAAAACAACAAAAACAACAGCAAAATACTGGGGAAAAAAAGAAAATAAATTGTAAGAAATTGAACATTTGTCTGTCACTCGAAATGCAAAAAAAAGAAGAACAAAAAAACTAAATATATGTATAATAAATATATATAATTTTCAGTCAGCTCAAGCACGAATCACTCTGCCCGGGGTTCATATTCCAAGTCTGAGTGGGTGGGGTTTTATCGAACCATAGATACGCTCTTCAGGCCCATGATCTTGAGCGTCTTCAAATACTTGTTATTAAGCGGAAACACTTATTCAGCATAATTCGAGTAAAAACAAGGATAAGTGCCTTATAAGAATCTATAAATTAACCAACCCAATCGATTGGTAATTTTTGTAAAATTGTAGATCATTATTCTATGATCGGTATGACCAGAGTACTTAGGTTTATCTAGATAACAAATTTTTAAAACGTTTTCTTAGATATTCCCTAAACATAGATGGATTTAAAGTTACCCAAACCTAGGCTTAAATACGCTTCTAATATAATTTGATAATATGCAGAGTTGTGTCAGTTAGGGTGTGACCAGAGGCCCTTTGTGACAGCCAAACGGTCTGTCTGAATTGTAATGCTGTGCATAAAGACGGCTACAACTGTCGCGTAAAAAGGCTAAAAATAAAGATAAATTATCGTAAATTGAAGCGTTTTTTTTTGCGCTGGGGCGTGACTTTAGGGTGTTGTTGGCAGTTTCAGTTTTGCGAGTTTTTTGAATTTTAAATTTGAAATTTATGAATATAATTATTATTATTATAATGAATATTTGTATGGTTCTGTTGAATGTTATGAGCGATGTGTTACGTGCTCTGCAAACCCAAAAAAAAATAATATCTATCTCAGGCTGTCCGCATTGAGCCACCCACGTTCGTCTGCCTCAAAAAATTCTTTTCAACAAATTTCATGTTTCAAACTGTCATAGTGATTAAGAAAAAAAAGCAAAAAACAAAAAAAAAATAAATGTCAGCAAGCATCGCAACTGCTTATTTTAATTAATTCATTTTTAATTTATCAGCCAAGATTAATGTGAAACATTTTCAACCTAGTGAACAGTTGGATTCAAAAAACTGATTTCTGTTGGTGTATTTGGATTTCTCTCAGATTTCGCATCTCGTATCTCAAGACTTTGTATCGTGTAGTGAGATGATGTATATACATTATTTTAATATGGATTTTAGGCTGCCATTTTAAGCCAGGCATTAGCATAATTGCTTACCAATGTCTGTCCGTGTGTCTCTCCTCATATTGCCCATTCAAGGCGAAAAACACCTTTTAATAATTGTGTGTCCAATATTTCTTCACATTTGTTTTCTAGCTGCATACCCTGTTTTGCAACAGCTGAAGGGTATGAGCATATGGAGCAAGCCTGTTAGAGTTTAGATCTTGGGCACTATAGAAGATATGCAGCTGAAATTTGATATGAAAGTTACTGTTGTTTATTAACAGTTAATGATGTTTAACGTTTTAAGCTAAAAGAATTTAATGTGCTTATTAAATTATGTTTTAAATTGTATAATTCTCACTTAAATCATAAAGCTTATAGAGAATGGCTTGCTAGATCTTTTCCAGAGTATCTATGCGTCGCTTAGCCTCACTTTGGGCAAACTTACTCGCGTGTTTTTGTGCTATTTGTGTTTCGCCTGTCGCAAGTTGTGAATGAATTTTTCAGCAAATCGATTTTAGTGTTATTAGGAAGATATTTGAATTTTGGATTTGGATAAGTAATAATTTGTTTAACTGATTTGTTGGGGCTTACATCAAAGCGAGCAGAACCGACAGAGACTATAAAAATAACATTAGCTAAATCTGGTTTGCGGTTTGGTACTTCTCTCCCTCTCTATCCCTCTCTCTCTCTCCCTCTCTCTGTGAGAGGTTGGCCTTATAAGGTATTTAGCCATTGTCTGTAGGAAGAAGAAACAATCTTAATGATTTTTTATTTATTTGCTGTCATTTGTTTTGAGTTTTGGGCCCAACTTGTAACATAATTTTACATAATATTCATTTAAAATAAAAATCTATTTGAATTTTATGACACGCTTTTAATTAGGCGCTCCGATAGGCACTGTTGTCATCACCCCGAACAGCCCAGACCAGATCAGATCAGCTCAGAGCTCTGAGCTGAGCCTAGCCCTGGTGGCATCACCAGCTCTAACTCGGATATATTTTTGTAGATCTATGGCCATTTGTAGATCTGGTATTATCGTTTTTACGCATAACGTTTTGCATATAAATTGGGGACGCGTTGCCGCTGTGCTATTCATATGCTAAAGCTCTGCTTGCTCTGCCTGAATTCAGAAGTCAAACCGACTCTGTCCGTCCGTCCCACCGTCCGTCCGTCTGTCTGTCTATTGAAAAGCATTATTTCGGTGCTTGAGGCAAAGCTTTATCATCAAACTTGAACTGGAAGTCGCATGGGTGCAGCCAGTCTCATAAAGATCAAGCAAGCAAAGAGGAAGATTCTCTAATGGCAGGGTTTTTAGCATTCTTCTGTCTGTTATTTTTATTTATTTCTACTTTTTTATTGAAATATTTATTTCAAGGAGCCGCCAGACGGACAGGAATCCGTTTGCCTTTTGTTCTCGATTCTGTGGAATTAGACAAGACATTGGCTCTGCGGTCTATGTGCGGTCCTCGGGTCAGGGTGCTTGATTTATGTACATATCTCTCCTGACTGACTCCAGCTGATCTGCCGATCTGCTGATCTGTTGATCTTGGAGAGTACTATATATCATGTTGATTTCTCGGAAGCATAATAATCGCTTGTTTGCCTAGATCTTAATCATGGCGTTTATCTTTATTATCTATATACCCTTTGGTATTCAACAACGATTTGTTGCCTATTCGTCGTCGTTCAGCGTTCATCGTTCGCTTCTGCAACTATACAATTTGCATATTAATTCAATCTATTGTCATAATTAAATCGACTAGTTTTATTTATTAGCCAGTTGGCTTAATGGCCCCATGAACCGTAAATATTTCCGTATTTACGTTTGTGGGTCGCACAACAAGCGGCTCATAGACCTAGGACCACACTCGAATCATTCATCGCTGACCCTTTGAATAGTAAAAGACACACTCACGAGCACTCGAAGCATTTGCCAGCTGTTAGTTAGCTGTTAACAAGTGAGGTAAATACGGTATTTACACAATTGTTTCTGTCTGTCTCACAGCGTGACCTACAGGGCGTATGAGCGTGGTGTCTGTAGATTATGCATACGTCGTGTTGTACATGCAACTACTGCTGATAGCGCCAGTGCCAGCCCTATCAACGTGAATTAAGGCACGTTTGCCAGCCATTCTGTTCTATTTTGAGACAAATGCTCAGATTAAAAATGAATTTTAAAATAATATGATAAGTTTATTTCAATTACAATCTGCTAATTAGTGCGTTCGGTGCGATGACCTTTTAATCAACTCTGAAATTAAGTAGCCCAAAGCTAGCTAGGGCAGCTCTTACATAAACAAACTGTATATTTGAGTATATACAATAGACTATACTAAGTACATACATAATGCCATATAGACATATGTTTTCGCTTCATCAAGAAGCAGAATTGTGCATATTTGTATGCGCCGCTTGTTGTATTTGTTATTTGGACAAGTGCATATGCGATCCAAAAGAAAACATATATGTATGTATATATGTATGTTATATATTTGAGATGTATCAGATGTGTATACATAGATATATGCATGAAGTACATTCAATGAAATATTTGCACATTTTCAATTTAAATAAAATTGCAACAAACTTGAGCAATCGAAAAAACCCAATTCCATTTCAATTCACTTTTAATTTTAGAACTAATTGAAATTGTATGCCATTATAGATTTAGCTACTAGAGAAACACACGCAAAATATACAAATATTATATGTATACTATATAATCGTATTCAAAAGTATATTCATATGTTGGCGATTGCTGTTTTTTGAGCACGGACTCTGCAAAGTCGAAAATCAACGCAATTTGTATGCTACAGGCTAAACCAAAGTCATTGCCTTCAAGCCCAAAGAAAAGACTCTGCAAACTTATAATAAAAGACAGTCAAAAGAAAAACAAAAATAAAAAATAATAAAAAATAAAAGAAGGTAAAGCGACAGCGACAGCGACAGCAAAAGAAACCTAAACACACTTATTAAGTTTTAGCACTCCAAACAATTGTGGTAATTTTTGCTTAGGTAAAGCAGGCGTGTCAATTGCTCAACAATATAAACAAATTAACAGCAAAGATCCAACGGCAACAGCAATCGCTAACTGTTGCCGACAGCAACATCAACAACAGCAACAACACCAACAACACACAGCAGCAACAGCTGCCGATGTAAAAATGCGTTGAGCTCTATTATTAATAATAAATTTGTGAAGTTTACTTGAGACAGGCGCAAATTTGTCAAATGCTGATGGGTTAATGGTTCACAACTAGAGATGCGCACAAAAATCAAGCGATAGTATCGTTATGTTTGCTATTGCTCCTCAAACAAAAAAAACATTTTTGTTGAACTTTGAATACGCATATCTTTACCAAAACTTAACCGATATTCAAGTGGTGTGGTTTTTATCTAATCATTTGAGCTTGAAATTAAAATTTGAGCATTGAATCAAAGAAAAATTTTTTCGCAAATTTTGCCAAAATTTTAGGTAACCTTTCCTTAAGATATGTGAAATTTTCGGAAAGAAAATTTGTTTTTTAAGATTGTTATAATTGATACTTAAATTAATTGTGTTGCTAAAATATGCAAAAAAAACCAAACATGAAAGTATTTGGTCGAAAAATTTAGATTTTAGAGCCAATATTGGTATAATGGGGGGGATTATCAGTCCTCGGGCCTACCCTATACGCTATACTAAGTAAGCAGCGTCACCATGCAATAAAAACTACAATGTTGAACATTAAAAATCAATATTTCGAGCAGTTTTGATTAATCCAATTCGCCAACGATAGTTTTGCAAAACTGTTAACATAGCATAACAGATATCATTTACCTTGTTATATTAACTCATTCGCATTGATTTCTATACTTTTCTTGACACGTTAATATTTCCGATAGATTAGTTAGTTTATGCGATAGCTTGGCAGTTCTATTTAGTTCATACTATATTTGTTTTATTCGCGTCTGCAAATAGTTAATGTTATGTACATCACGAAGCAGCTGTTAGGCCTACGTCAACAGCGCTGTTAGGTGCTGTGGTTGGCACAGCCGCCGCTAGAGGGCGCTGGCTGCTGTTTTGAATTTATGAAACGTTTAAATTGTGATTATGAACACATTTTGTTTTGAGCATGCATTGTTATAAAATAAACATAAATATGAACGGGAATGCCTTGTTATTGTACTACAATTAGGTGTATTTATGTTTCGGCTGCTGCTGTTGGCGTCTGTCTCGTGTCTGTCGAATAATTAAACGACCATTAGGCGTATTTAGCGCACAACTATGAAATTTGGGTCATTACCAAAGCAACAACATGACACAGAGCCCAAGAAAAAAGACGCACACGCGTGCTGCCTACAGTGGGGCAGGGGCAAGGCGGAAAGGCTGAAGTTTGGGGCTGAGGCTGCGACTGCGGCTGTTTATTATGATTAGCCGTTGATTATGATATTGATATCGATTTGTTTGTCTGTTCTACTTAAGCGAGACAAACGCAGTCAATAGAAGGCGAAAGTCCAGGTGTCTGCCACAAGTTGCATGGAGGCATGGAGGCATGCCTCCAGCACACTCGGCATGCGTGAAGAATTCCAAGCGTGGGAACTTGAAACTTCTCAATGAAAATGGCAAACCAGCAGCCGGAGCCGGAGTTGTAGCACCGCATGAATCGTGTGGCTACAACTCTGGCGGCAAACTTGGGTCGAGCAGTGTTGCCCCCGGGGCGCAGAGTTCGTGTTTATGGGTTCACTGACAAAACACAGACAGCTAAACTCAATTATTGACTAATGAAATCTGCAAAGTAAAAAGAAGAGGTAAACATAAAAAACATGACCAAGAGAAACAGCTAAGTAATGAGTGCCCCCACTACCCCTACAACACCCCCTTCACCCTAGCACACTCTCGTGTAGAATTGATTGTTAACCGTAACAGTTTCTTTTGGGGTTTGTAAACCTGCCAGGCATGTGTCAAGGAAATTGGGTCATAGCTTTTTTATTTTTTGGCCAACAAGAATCAAGCGAAAACAAGACAAGAAACAGAAACGAAACAAATGATAAAGAGTTTGCGAAAAAACTTGTTTCTTTACTTTGCACAGAGCGACAATACCTATAGATATAGCTAGAGCTCTATATGCATGTATAATTACTACACTATCCACCCACAGGTGAACTCTTATTGAGTTTGTCATGCCAGCTGGCATAAAAGTCACAGCGAATCAAACTGTCTAGATTGATGACATACACTTGGCGAAAACTGTACTTATCGGTGAATTTAATTTTACCTTTTCCAGAACGTCACATGATTTACTCGTATATACAATTTGATTTCAGTCAGTAACTTTACTATATAAAAACTTGCTTAAGATCGAGTCCGATTTACACTTCAATATAAATTTGTTTTTAATTTAGTTCGATTTCCACTCACCTTAATAGATATTGTAGTTTTTCTTCACAAAGATGCTCATTCTGACTCATTCGACACATTGCACTTCTAGTATATAATAGCATAAGTAGAGGGAGTTTTCTTATCTATTAACATTTTGTTTTTTTTTTTTTTTTTATTAAAATTTAAACCGTAGTTGAGTTAGTTAAAATGAATTTCTGCACCGACCAGTTCCGACTGCGAATTCGTACTACTGCAAAATAAATTGCAACGATGTAAAGATGCAACGTACCTATCTGGGGCCATAGATAAGATAAGATACGTTATCTATAAAACCAGCCAATGAGAATCTATGGATAAGCGAATGTTGTTGTTGTTGTAACATGCAACTTTTATCTGTTAGAATGCTTAATTTTTATCTTTAAAAGGCATGTGATGCATCACATAGAAGAGCTGCAATTTTTGGTATGCAAGATGTACGCATATCAAGTTTATTGTAAATGTTGAAAGCCACGCCCCTTCCCATGAATATACTGCATTAACTGAGTGATACAAATCTATCTACTTAAATTCTTTCTTCAGTACAATTGGTAGACATCGTTAATATCTACCAATTCTGTAAACTTAATTAAAATCGGGCTAGAATTAAGACTGATGCGATGAATCAAATGTTGCTTATAGAAGCAATTTTAAAATCTATAATTTCAAAATACTGCAATAATCATAAAAAAAAGTAAACAAACTTGTTTCTCGCTGTGTACAGATGGAGCGACAGATGTATAGAAACATTTGTATCTACTCGTAATCACATTTTGTTCACCCAATATATATTGTGCATAAATTAGAATAAGAACGTGGTAAACTGAGACATTGTTTTTCAGTCTTTAATTTCAGTTTCGGTTTCAGTTTCATTTTGTAATTTGTTTTTGGGGGTCACAAACGAACGCGGTTAATGAACGCTGTCCATAAAAAAGCAAACCATGCAAATCGCTTAACAATTGCCAGCGTCTGCAAGACCCGAAAGACATAGAGCATACGAGTATGCCAATACGATTGGGTATTAATATTGAAAGCGATTGATTTCCCAACATTTGCTGCATATCAAGTTCAACAAATCGAACGATTTATAAGCCGTACATCGAATCAGCAATAAAGAACCAGCAGGAACTACACTCAGAACAGCCCGGAATGCTAATGATTCGCACTTACAACGCTGCTATTGTTAGTTCTTGACACATTCACAAGCTATTTGTGCTGTCAATATTAACTTTTCGTATAGACATGTCAACTTTTAGAATAGCATTTAAAATTTCTCTGAATACATTGATTCATATCAGCTATTAATTAAATTAAAATCAAAGTGCGAGAAAAATGCAACAATGTGGGAAATTCTATTGAAGTTAACTGAACTTTATGACCCAGTATTTCCATTAAATTTAATTACAATAAAATACATTTTAATTGAAAATTCCAATGTTTTGGGGAAATACCAAATACGTACCTTAATCTCATAATCTTATGTGTCAAAAGGTCTCTATCTGTGCACACTTTGAGATTGATGTTAATTAAATTAGCTCTGGATTATAATTATATTCACTGCAGGAAATAGTCAGCAATCTTTATACCGGTAAACAAATTTGTTTTATATTAGTGCAACATTTTAGCCTAGAATATTTTGCTGATAACTGCAGCTAATATTTGGGCTTTTCACATGTGACATGTAATATAAATGATTACTGACTATATTAAGTCCCAAGTCTGGTGCGACCATAAAGTAGTCGCTCTCTGTGCTCGAGCTTGTTTAGAACTGAATCCCGCCAATCCAATAAGGAAATACTTAGTAAGTTGAAAACTATTGATGGATCGAGAATCATTCTCAGGTGGCAGCTTTAAATGGCAGGCGCGTAATTAAATTCAAAATTATTATTTATAATGAGAATTAATATTAATATTGATGTCTCTAAAGACAATGACGCTGCATTGGTTAACCCACTTGCCAAGCGAATATACATAAATGGACATGAACGTGGAGCTTGATGCTTCAAGTTCATACCACAAGCAACAAATTTGCATGAAGAGCAGCATTCGCTCCATATTGGTGCTAAGAAACTGTTTAACAAGTTTAACGATTCACATTTGGCCTGGCCTTTGTTTTCTGTTTTCGCTTATCGGAAATGTAAGACAAAAGTTTTTTTATGTTTTATTTTTTTTTTTCGTGGGCCCCCGGAAGCTGTAAAGCACTTTTTGTATTGTATTTACAAATAGGGCCAGGGATCGATATGGCTTTTTTTTTTGAACGCAACCCATGACAGAAAGCAGCTGGGTTGGGTGGCAAAAGGAAAGTGTGGTAGCTATAGATATGTCTAGAGATATATATATATAGGTTTTGCCAATATTATTTGGTCTATGTAAACATGTCAAAGTAAAACACAAATTAATGCTTGGCTGTGAGCACATCCGACAGCTGCAGGAATCTGTTTGTAAATAGCCCATAGAAATTGTATCTTTCAGATACATATAGCATTACAAGGTTAACCATATAATATGTGTATCTATATCTTTATCTAATGTCAAGTGCGATGCTCACGACTTTGACACATGTTTAGGGCATTACTTGGCTCTGTGAAGACAGACAAATTAGTGAACCTGTACCGCAAGAATACATTGGGTATATTAGCTTTGTGCGTAACAGACTGCTGCTTAAAAGTATTATAAAAGCATTCTATGCCAAAAACCTATCATAGCCCAAGCACAAGTTCTTCTAATTTCAGTTGTGTTCGACTGTTCCGCATATTTATTTTTATTTCTTTTTTTAATTTTTTTGTTTATTTTTTTTCGGTGTGGCATCCAAAATGTCAGCGCCACAAGAGATATATGAACATGATATGAAACGGTTTTTTAATGGAGTTCACAGATCTTGAGTTGAATTTTAAGAATTTGTGATACGTCATGCTCTTCGGACTACTACTACAACTACTACGACTACTACCACTAGAGATCTGTTGGATGATTTTCTATAAAAATTGCTCGCAATAACAATAACAATCAAAATAATAGCAATTTCAACACATTTTTTCTGATGGGAACTGTCAAAAAAATTAAGAAATTCCAATGGCAGAATGGTCAGCTCATTCCCAATCCCAGTCCCAGTCCCAGTCCAAGTTCCCTGTTGCTGTGTGCCTGCCTAGCTGATGAATATAATCTCTTTTGATGGATTGAACAGAACACCAAAACCAACACCAACATCAAGTCTTCGACCCAGAGCCAGATCAAGTCGAACTCTTTCTATAAGCCATGAACTGTGTTTTGTTTTCATTTTCATTTTCGTTAATTCTGTTTATTAATTCTGGCGTTTTATGGGCTGTAAATACCCTATAAAAGCGCCCTATAATCGATGAATTTTAAATGGTTGGGCAATTAGTAAATGTTGCTTATCCGATCCTTTCACCATTTAAGTTTATGTGCCAATTGTCTGATCAAATTATCAATTCGCATTTAATCACAATACTCTATACGAGTTCCGGGTCATACTTATTTTGTATTTTTGGAATTTTTGGCGTTTTTTACTGAAATTATTCTCGTGTAGGGCACTTGAGTAGCTTAATTAACTTAGATCTTATCTGCGGTGTGCCATTGCGGGCTCAAAGAACAATTCGTATATAGTAGTAGTTGGGGCCCAAAACAAAACCCCAAATAAAACTAAAGAGAATACAAAGAGGAAAAAAGAAAACCAGTTTTACATACGGAGTACATCAGAATCTTTGCGCTTTATTTCTTCCTTCGTTTCTGCTTCGCCTCCTCAACTTTTTCAACTCCCTAAGCTCATACAGCTTACATTTCTCAGCTGTCGCTTTAAGTTTTTGTCGGTGGGCTCTACAAGAAGAGTTTAATGAAGCGTTAATAAGTAACCCCATACACCAAGTATGCGCCCTCTTTTTAAGCAGGCTTCCCGTCCACTAAATAGCTCTTTTGATTGGCATCAGCTCCAGAGATCAGAGATCACAGATCACAATTCATTAATACGTATATAAACACTAAGTATGCCATCGCGTCAGATTGGGTTTTAAATCGCACGTGTATGCTGATTAAATTTATAGGGTATACAGCACTGAGTTATGTGCTCGTCACACTTGGGGAAATTACAGATTTATGGCTCCACACTGTACGAAATTTTAAATGAGCTTCAAGATTTAGATTATATTCCAAATGCTATAGAAATACGTTTGATAGTCAGTAAGCAAATTCAGCTTCAAGATTTGGAAAAAAAATTTTGATATTTAAAAGAAAATAAGAAATATGTTTTAAAAAACATTCTAACATTCTAAAGGAAATTTATAAAATTTAATCCTCCTCTCTTTAATGAATTGTTCATGGAAAATTAAGGAAGAAAATAAATTAAAAAATTCGAAACTCAAGAAATTAATTTGTGGATTTTGAAAACTATTTCCAAGAATTTTGTAAAAATATTTCCCTTCACTTCCTTTTTTAAAATAAAAAATTTTTTGAATTGAGTTCTCACTTTTCTTTATCAAATTTTTAATTTTGAAAATTTAAAAATTGTCAAAAATTTGCTCAGAAATTTTGAAATTCAAAACTATATAAAATTCTCTCAGTGTACGCTGTTGTAATTAAAATCAGCTACAAGAAGAGCAGCATTTGCGATCATTGCCTCTTGTTTACGAATGAATTGCCCAATTTCAATTCAATCCGATGAAAGACATAAACATATTCGTCTGCGCATGAATATGATTCGTTGTTGTATTCGTATTCATATCATGGACAGTTGCCACAGCTCATTTTTCATTTAATTGTAATAATTATTCATTAGGAAATGTACGGTTTTACAACTTATAAAACACAAAATAAAAAAAAAACCCGAAAGAAAAAGCAGCGGCAATAATTGCCGGCTGTTGCTAATGGGCGCCAAAACAAGGGCGACAGCTGAGCAGCAGCAACAGCAGCAGCAGCAGCAGCAGCAGCAGAGACAATGGCAGCGCTGTAGAATTGATTTATCTGGCAACGCCAACGCAGCAGAGGCAGCGGAATTATGGCAGAGACAGCGACTGCGCCCTTTCTTGTAAACATTTTCGCTGGTTGGTTTATTGTTGCTGTTGCTGCTGCGTGTTAATGTTGCTGTTGTGCAGCAACATTTGCAAGCTGTTTGTTCTGCCAGCAGCTGCGTCGCGTCGTCTGCTGCTGCTGCTGCGCGACAGCAACAGCGACAGCGACAGCTTCTACCAACAGCAACATCTGAAGTGATCTTTCAGTTGCTCGCGGAATGTAGAGCCAACATATGCGCGACGCGTGTGCGCGACAACAGCAACAGCACACAGATACTCACACACACACAAGCACACACACACACACCAGGACACAACAGCAACACACCCACACAGCAGCAGCACATCAGCAGCAATACATGAAATAAGCCAAGGATCGGGCCAAGGCTTGGTTGCGGCTTACAAATTGCAGGGCGTTTGACCAGCAATACGATAAGAGTGCCACACAGTTTAGTGAACTTGCCACCAGGGTTCATGCCACAGCAGCAATTGATTGCTGGCGTGCATGTTGCTGTTGCTGCCGTCTCCGATTGCATTGCAGTCAAGCACAAATTTCATGTGGGCGTTGCGTCTGCGCACAGTTTATCGAGTGTTATCGAGTGCCGGGCAAATAGGCCCCAATAAATACTAAATAAAACCCAGTGATTTGTATAAACTGTGAACTGTCGTTACAGTAAATAGTGCAAAGTGATCGATAAACGGTTAAATTAGCTCAATATGTCGCATACTACGGGTCGTAAGTCAAGGCAAACATCGGAACAGACCGAAAAGCCAAATTATGCCATCTCAGTGCTATTACAGGTAATTAACTTAGTGCTTACACTGACAAAAAAATCTACATAAATCGCATATGCTGAAAAATATTTTAAAAGTGTTGTCGGTTGCTTTGATATATTTTTTTTTATATATAATTAAACTTTACGAGAGTTCAGCAAGGTTTCAAAGTTGTTTACTTCATAATTGTAATAGTCTCAATTTTTTTTTACACTCTGTACTTTACAAAACTAGCAAGGGTTTATAAGGTTAGTGTAAATGAGAAATTTTAAAGCCACTGACTTGTAATTTGGCATTTACGTAGCTTTTGATATTCTCCAACGTTGCTATGAATTTCGTTACGATCGAATATGTAACAACGAAGATATGCAACAGACAATTTGCTCGAATGTCGGTTACGTCTACGCACGACTTATCTGATTCGTCCCTACTGGTTTCCAACAAGAATAGTTCATTTAAATAGTCTATGTCAGTATTATATATATAACATTTGGTTTTTTAATTTTTATTGATTATAAAATTTCTCAAGTGTAATATTTTTTTTTAGTATCTCGATACATTAAAACTTGTAGTCTGCCTACAGTTAAACTAGCACCAAATATGGTCGGTTCTAATTTGCCCATAGAAGCAAATCTTCTTTTGAATTTTCAGCATTTTCAATTCAATTTTGTTTTTTTCTTCATCATGATCGTTTTTTGTTTTGTTCATCGTTTTTGTTTGTTTTTTATGACGACCTCAATTGGGGTGCTATAAAATGCTAAATTGTTAATGTCTTGTAAAATGTGTTATAAAATTTATGCTCCCAAGTGCTGGCAGTTCAGAATTATTATTATTATTATTATTATTAATATTATTGCTTTGTTTTGTTCGGGCTGTGCACAAATTGGGTGTAAGTGTATTTTGTAGCAACTTGTTTTTTATTGTTTAATTATGATTTTATTACGTTCGTAATTAGGAAATCATAATCGTAAAAAGCAAATCTAAAAATTGCTGGAATAATCTTGATTGGATTGCTCATCAGTTCGATTTGTTTAAACTCGTTTCAAAATAGAATTTATATGTCATACTTATAATATTTCCAACCTGCGCATTATGTTTTCACTTGAAACTCTAAAGTTGATTGAGCAATCGGATGAGATACATATCAGCGAATTTCTTTGAAAGTGCAGAGAACCCGTTCGTGTGTCAAGTGGAATTCCACATAAATTCAAAAAGAAGTCACAAACTGGGCAGCAAAATCATATAAATTCGTATTAATTAAAGCTAAAATATGGAGAAATCGTTTGCATAATAAATTGCATATAAAGACTTCCTAGAACAATACGATGAACTCACAGCTACTACCCAAGAGATGCTTCTCCCAGAGCAGATCAACGCACCCACATCACCAGCGGCTACTCTGCTCTGCCTTTCATCCCAAGATCTTTTGGACAGATCTAAGGGGGGGCCTGAGGGGTGTGTCGTCGGAAAGTGGGCGCGGCACGAGACTTGTTGTCACAGCCACTTGGCAATTAACGCCAAAAAATAACAGCAACAGTATGCGGAAAATGCGCCAAAAGCTGGCCAGGCGGTTCCGTCTTTATGGGATCATAAATTCATAGAATCCACTCGCTGATGCGCAGCGTCCAATGAGCCAAAACGCCGACACCAACACCAACACAAAAGCAATCCAAATCACAGATGCAAATGCTATAGATAGTTTTCATTCCAGTTGCAGACACTCAGGGACAACTCTTTGGGGCATGCCAATATAAATACAAATAGTATATACTATATATAAACTGAAAGTCAAAACAAATGTAAACTGCTTCTGTGTCTCGTCTATGGTCAAGATCGCAGGCGTTGCCCTTGGCGCCACACTTGGAGCTAAAGATTTATATTGTTTTGTAATTTGCAGATGACTGTAATATATTAAAAATGCCATATAGACAAGATAAACTATAGCATATATCCAACTAGTTATACATATTATAAGAGAATGCATCCAATTCAAAATTAGCCTACACATAGCCAACGTATATATGTCTGAAATGATTCTAAATATACTCACGGCGCTTTGTCAGAGATGCGCAGATCTCTCAGAGAACTAATACTAAAAAAAATTGTTTAAAGAAATGCATAAAACGTGTTTCAAATAAACTGTTATATATTTTAAACGAAATGTATTTGATAAAACTAGCAAATATTTCGTCGCATCATAAATCATTTATCAAGCTAAAAGAATTTCTATTATTCTCAATTTCCAAGAAATGTATAGTCCATAAAAATGTTTTGCAAATATTTTTGAAAAATTTCCTAAACACTACAGTATAGATTCCATATGAAAAACACACTGCCATTTGCCGCTAAACCGATTTGCATTAGCATATAGCTGGCTATACTATTCTCTTCTATGTTTATAAACGGCAAACGTATCGGGAGAGAATAATTCCTTTCGGTTAGACATAGTCTCGGGGTATGGGAAACTTTATGTTATTCTCTGGCACATGCCTAACGTTCAGTCTGCTTTCGAATTTCGCACATGCTTAGCCTCATCCTCCTGGCGCGGTAAATGTAGTACTATTTTATGTCTATACGAATTCAAATTCTGTTCTGATGTACAAATTTATTCGAAAAAGGAATCATAAGAATCCAAATATTGCAAAACGAGTGTAACAAACAAACACAAAAATCTAGAAAAGTTCTCAAACGGAAGTTTTGAAATGCATAAAGAATTTTCGAATATTAAATTGCATAAGTTGATATTTGTTGTTGATGTTGAAAATGTTATAATAGCGACTGACTTTCGAAAACTTCCGCCCAAAAGATCAGCAGGAAGAGTGGATTTATCGAAGTGAATAGAACACGTTAAACGAATATTAGGTTTTCGGGCTAATACCTAAAGGTGAATATATTTGAAAATACGAAGATTAATCTTTCGCATATTAAGTTCTGTAAATATATTCAAAAAGATTTCAGCAAGTCTATTTTTAATTGCAATGCATGTATTACAGCATCTAATACTGAATCAATGTTTATATTGCCAAACTTTCACACATTTCAAACGAATAAGAAGAAGAAGCAGAAAATCAAAACTATAAAATCGAAAAATAAACTAAACACGCCCTTTGCTAAATTTAGAGACGGCACACCCACGATTGCTTTTCCTGCCCCTCCCTTAGGGGAGACGTGGGAGGTTATTGCAAAAATCTCAAAAGCAGGAGGAAACGACTCGCTTGACTGTAGCATACCCTGTGTTATACGCTTTATATTAATTCAGAATATCAATAAGTCGCATGTGAAATTTAAATTTAAATTGAATAGTATATTTACCTCTCTGTAGTTGAAATGCATATCGGCTGATATATACCCCGTTCCATCGTTTTCAATGGGTATAAATATATAGTAGAAAAATAATTAGTTAATATATTTAAAGGCGGATCGCTGCAGCGGCACCAGCACCGGCCGCAAAGCCAAACAAAAAACGCAGGAAAAAAGTCGACAAAATAAACAAGAAAGAACGAAAAAATAGATTTGTTCTAAATAAAATTTAGACAAATGATGAGTGAGAAAGCTTTGAGGTTAGATTTATAGCAAATATAAAAAAAAATATTTAAAAAGAAAAATAAAATTATAAAAAAAGGACTGCACGCATAGAAACTAGAAGAGGCAGAGTTACCAAAAATAGCACATGGTCTTCTTTTTATACCTTGGCAAATGTTTTTTATAAACTTTTTTTTATTTACCATGCCATTGTTTAGGAATAGATGGAAGCGTGTCAGAATTTTGATATATTTGAAATTCGAAAAGAAAAATAAAACAACCTGGGTGTGTGTGCAGCGAGTTGAACGTTTGCCGGCCATAAAAACGTATTATATAATACAGAGTAGCAACAACAACGATGAGGAAACAATAAAAAATGCTTTAATTAAGGCAAAGAAACCAAGCGAAAGCATCATCAGCAAAAAAGAGTCACAAAAACTGCAATAAAAAACTGTGATATATTTGCTAGACATAAACAAAAAGAATGCTACAAAAAAAACAAAAACAATTATAAATTGCCAATAATTAAAATTTAAAAATAAATAATAAAATGAAAACAAAAACGCACAGTATGCTTGTTGTTCTAGCATATCAAATATGTAAAAATGATAAATGTATTTCGCATTCAAAATAAAACAAATAGAATTAAATGCAGACTGTAGCACATGTGTTCTGTGGCCTGTCGACTCGGGTTCAGTTCAGTTGAGTTCACTTAACTTGCCTTAATTTAAGTGTCGAGTGTTTTAGTCCACTCGAACACTCTGTGTGTGTTCGGCATATTTCTGCAAGATTTATTAGCCGCGACTAGACTTGCTAAATTCACTTTATAATCTAGCCCCCATACACACGACAGCATCTATCCAAAGGCGCAGGCAGACACTTTAAAAGGGGGTTCCCGAAATCATTAACAACTGTCAAAATCCATAAATTACTAACATTTATTTTCGAAGCTTTAAAGACATGAAATTTTTGAATGATCAGGACTACGAGCTAAGTCTATCTAGCCCTTTCTATCTGACTATCAAACATAGAAGACTGTTATACTTCTGTAATATATCTGTGTATTAAACATAGAAGACTGTTATACAAAATATATACTCTCTACCATTTCACTACTAAAAGTTCATTGGAATCGGTTAATAAAAACTTAAGTAAGAAGAAGCATTGCTGCTATTTTATAAATATTTTTAAAATATGGAATTATATTTAAAATATAGGTTCCTTAATTATTGTACATCTATGTTTTATTACCTAAAATATTCTCTAGATTTTTTTTAAAATAGTCACAATTTCCTCTTGTGCACGCCTCTGTGCCGTATATTAAAGCTCATAATGCGCACATTTTTTGACGCTTTTCGTTTTGTGACATAATTTTAAAGCTTTATGGATTTGCAGAAATAGAAAAAGACATGGCGAAAATAGAGAGAGACAGAAAGACCTAAATGCTCATGCACAAGTAAATAAAAAATAAACATTCCCAAAGCAAACAAGAATTACGATATTGATACTGAAACGTAAATAAATAACATAAACTATGTTAAGTGGAGGTATTAAAAAAATTATAAATAAACATAAATATAATACAAAAAATATACAAAGACTTTCGCCATTTTACTGTAAGGATCTATGAAGAAAGAAAAGAAATCGACTACAAAAGACTAGGAAAATATTATCAAAACTAGGAAGTGTTAGAGAAGAACTGGCATAATTACATGAATCCCGCCCAGGTTGTATTGTGATTTTTAGCTTGTTTTTGTTTTGCTCGACTTATTTGTTGTTATTGTCGGTTTCTTATATGCAAAAACGTGCCGGAAATTGCGTGACAGCTGAAACACGCTGAAATTCTCATAACTCTCGCTTTACACACTTATATAACATTTTGTATATTACCCGTTTTACGTTTAACGGCTTATGTTTGAGTCCGGAATTACGCCCACTTGGGTATATTAGCTATAAAAGAAGGGTTCTAAAAATTAGGTTGGGAATATCAAGCATGTTGAAAAATTATGCAGTTTTTTTTGTGGTATAACAATTTTGCTATATTTTAAATGTATGTAAAGATTGCTCTGAAAGTTTAAAAAATGCAGTTAGGATATCTTTAAATTCTCTTTTTAAATTGTTTGAATATATAGTTTTTCAATTTGGTTATATTTTGGTCTACCTTTATTCAAAAGATTCCCACGGATTAGATAAAAACGTTTTAGTTGTAAAAAACAATAAAAAGTTTTAGATTCTGGTAATTAAATATATTAATCCATGTATAACTTTCCTATAGGGTATATCAAGAATCAGTTATTCCATCCATTTTCAGTTGTATATTTTTTTTTGTTTTTTTTATTGCGCCGCACTCATTTAGATGAAGCTTGAGCTTCCTTCCCACTGACCATTTGTTGCTTCCGTTTTTTATTGTTGTACTTTTTGCCAAGATCATTTATTATGCGAGAGGCTGTGAATATCGTCGTGTCTGCCTTTGTGTCTGTCTCTCTGGCTGTTGGTTGGTACGTCAGTGTCCAGTGGGCACTCTGTTTTCTCCGGTTTTGCCAGAGGCCAATCAATTTTAATTATCGAACAAATTAATCAGTCGCAACTTTCGTATCATTAAGATTAATGATGCTTGCTTCGAAGCTGGGTGGCAACGGTACACACAACACAACATAAGCTCAAGATCTAGTTCAATATATGTATATATAGTTTTTTCGCCTATGCAAATAGAGCTATGGAAGCTGTGTGTCTTTCGATCTCGATCTCGTAACCCTAGCGTATCGCATGTCGACCTAAATGAGCCGTGGTTAATGTGATTAGAGTGTGCTTTAATTGCTCGCTTTGTCTAATTATACGCCTGATAATACAATTCTGGCACAGTCAATAGCTTCCCCCTTACCCCTTGCGCGATGCCAATTTCAATTTATAATTGTCGCGGTTTTTTGTTTTTTTGGCCGAAAGTGCAGTGAACTCCTACACAAAAAGCTGATACAGTGGAAGTTGAAAAGCGCGAATAATCAGTTACAAGAGCAGCGCTAGGAAGTGAATACATTTGGTAGATTGGCATTTATGAGTTCACTGCAACGAGCGTATACTGTGGCAGAGTGTGACTGATTCATATGCCCCAAAAATACAGCAAAGGAAAAGCCACAAGAGCAAAGACCAAGACTGTGGCAGACAGCAATCAAAATCGAGCAAACCAGCAAAAAATTGCAGTTTGTCTTGACTTGAAGCCAAGTGACATATGTATCTGACAGATACAAAATGTAAGCAACTAATGAATTATTTATGGCAGCGTAGAGGCAGTTCTGAATGAAATTGAAATTGAAATGGAAATTGCACAAAAACAGCCATCGACTTGCACTTCAACTTCAACTTCAACTTCAGCTGTAGCTCAGTCAGGGACAAGCTCATGCTCTGCGCTTCTGGCCGGGGCTAATGACAGCGACATACTGAAATATGAGTGCAACACACACACACACACACATAATACACACACACACACAATACATACATACACACATGTACAATGGGCATGCAAATTTGAAGCGATTTAAAAGCCATAACTTATATTATCAACTCAAACTCAAAGCTCTTAAGGTTAATTGGCAGACTGCTTGACAGACCGACAGACAGACAGGCAGACAGACCGACAGACAGGCAGACAGATCGGCTGACTAACTGCATGACTGACTGAACTGAAACTGAACTGAGACCCACAAAGTGCTCATAAAAAATAAAAGACAATTATTAGAATAAATGAAACCATGTGAAGGTTTTTACACGCAAAAAGCTTTTCCGCATACAACAAAACAACAGAGATAGACTGCGAGACAGAGCTGTTCACATTATAATGCAATAAACTATGCACTTTAAGTGTTATTTTTAGACTCTGCACTTGAAAAAAGGTACAAAAGGGTCTATTAATTTGATGCAAATGAAAAATGTGAGTAACATCTAAGTGAGGCTTGGTAGACACTTCGTCTGTCTGTACTTATAAAATACTAGATTTATAAGAGCTAGAGGCACCATTTTGAGTATATAGATTTTTGATATTTCCCCAACTTTCCCTTTAAATTGCTTTTCGATCCAATAAGATACAGCGAAGATATGCAAGATACATTTTGCTCACTGTGTGTGTATTATTGATCTACAAAGTGCAGTGTATATTGTCGGTTACGTACGACTGTAACCTTCCGCCCAACTGATCTGCGCTGTTTTTTGTGGTTTTAAATTATTATTTTTATTTGTATAATCTAAACTTAACCAAAGTGCAGCTCACTGAATTCTACAAATTTTATTTGATGTGCAATTTATTTCGCCGGAAACGAATTTAATACAAATCCCATTTAGGTGGATATTTCGCTAGAACTTAGCAGCTTGGGAATTCAGGCAGCATTCCCACAGTTCTACACAGTTCTGTATGAATAAGATGGCAAAAATGTAATCGATGCCACTTTGTGACATTGCACGCTGATAACAAGCCAAAATGCTCTTGAGATTCCAGCGATGATTGATGTGGCGCCCCTTGAGGCAACAGCCAAGATGCAATGTCAGTGCCAGAGGCATGTTCCGATCCCCTCAAGAAGAGGGCTAAAGCTGATGCAAAGTGACAGCGACAGCAGGCACAATATTATGTTAAGTCCTCAGTTAACTTGGCTGACAGCTGATGATCATCTTCATTCTCTTGATCATTATGATGCTATTAAGTAAATACTTAAATGTTATCATTAGACAATTAATTGCACAGTTCGGAAGGTCATTTGTATAGGAAAATTTTCGACACAAAACATGCTCATTAAATTCTAATAAAACGAAAGTGCGTGTACACGCCAGTCGGGTGTGCTGTCACGGGCTTGTGTTTAGTGTTTGCTACTGAAATGATATGCTAAATGTGCTTTTAATAATCAACATTTGTAGGCAATTTTTCAAATTACTTTGTTTACTCTTGCCTGGCATTCCACTTTTCACTTTTTCTTCGGACTTTTGTTTACCTTGTGCCCTGAACTTTGGCATACCCTCAAACCTATTTATATATATATGTATATATATCTATACACCTGGCGCACATGAATAATGCTCAACTGTTGGAAAACTCTTAATTAGCGCAGCGTTTTCATGTTCATTTTTCAAAAACCACTTAATAAACTCTCTCCTTTTGCGGTTCAGATGCTAACATACTATGCTATATACAATATATAGTATGTTTTTGGATATATACATAGGTATCGATGAGTCGAATTATGCGGTGTCTATGAGTCAATGCCTGACCGACTGGCCATGTGAATTCTGAATACCTGTGAGTAACTCGGTGTGAGGTCTGCAGATCAGCCGAGCAACAGGAATACTTTTTATACTATATAGAAGTCTAGAACTATTTTTATTTTAATTGCCACAAAGATATATAGCAATCAGCAGCGGCGGCGATAAAGAAATTTATTTATAATTAGGCCAAAATATTTATAAAGATTTCTGTTGGAATGCTCAGGCCATAAATTAAAATAATATCGCATATATTTTGATATAAAATGGTAATCTCACATTAAACAATCACGTGGCGTATGCGAAAATGCAATCAATCAAATTGTGCATGGCTTTATTGAGTCGTCTGTCAAAAGTGCAATTTCCACCAATTTTGAGGGTTGTCTGACCAATATGGCAACTGCAACAACAACAACAACAATGACAATAACAATAACAATAATTGAAGGCACGACAAATGTTTACATGCCGTTGACAGGCAATAGCTAAATTGAGATGTCAGCAACGCCTCAGACCCATAACTCAGTCGTGCAATGAGTGTAAAATTATTATCAAAAGCAATTAACAATTGCACTGACAATGGCAGCAACACCAACAATAGCAACAGTAACAGCAACGACACTTTCAACAGCTGCAACATAAACAATAACATCAGCAACAGTGCTGTCCATTTTCTTCAGACGAGCAGTCTAACTTAATTAAAGCTAAACCATTTTGTAAAAGCCAGAAAGGATTTAAATTATTTTAATGATTTTCAATGCTTTATAACAAGAATTGAGATTATAATCTTATAAATTTTATTCTAAAATTTACTTTCATTGACGTAAGAATATTTTTCAAGAATATTATACAACATTTTTCTAAAGAATTTGGCTCAATCTGAACTTAGAAGGATATTCTACTGTCGGAAGTGTCCAACTAATAATTAAAAATTAATTCACATTAAACAGATAACAATAGGTAATTAAATTACAAATAAAAGAAAATATCCACAAAATGTAAATTAAATAAAATGTAATATAAAACTAACAAAAAGCTAAATTATTATGGAAGAAATCCAAATTTCCCGTTTAACGCAATTTCCAAAATTTTCTAGCAAATGCCCTTCCAAAACAGCCAGATTTGACGGGAAAAAAAGCGTTTTCGGCAACTCTCATCAGCAATAACAAGAACACAGCGTGTCAATGAACAGATATTGCCTGAAACATCTCAAGTTTATTCACATTTCATCCATCCTGCACACAAAACGAAAAATACAGAAAAATTGCAAAAAAGCCCACAAAATCAAAAAAAAAAAAAAAAAAACAATAAACTACAAACGGTAAACGTTGAATGTTTAAGCAAAGTTCCATTGTAAAAGTATATTTATCTTACACTTTTTTTGCTGCCAGTTCTTTTATGAAAGGCTCGTGGCATCTTTAGCCATACAGTTCAGCTCTGATCTCCACAGATCTGATCTGATCTGATCCCCAGTGTTTGTTTTGTTTTGCCCCCAGCAGCCACATGGTGCCCAGGTCTGCTGATCTGCCGATCTGCTGATCTGCTGATCTGCCTGTTGCTCTTGAGGTCTGCCCGGTCCGTTAGCCGGCCGGCCGGCAAATATGGACAAAAAAGTTCAGCCCAAGGCAGGGCATCTTGAAATTTAGGCATACAGTAAGACCTTTATATAAGGAACAGCCAAGGCAAAGGCAGAGCAGAAAAAACAAACATAAATACATTTGGGGCATGTATTTATTTAAATTAATGAAATAAAATTAATAATATATAAATAAAAATATAAAAATAATAAAATAAATTGAAAAAAGTATGTATAAACCAATTAAATATGAATAAATAAAAGTCAATTAAATAAATTAAAATGTTTTCTAGCACATTCATAATTAAATCTTATTAGTGGAAAAATATTCTAGAAATATTTTCGTATATTTTTTTTTTATAAGAAATGTAAAATTTATGAGATAAAAAATCTTAAATACAAAAAATGAAAAAAAAATCGTAAGCGATTAGATATGCCATTAGATTTTTAAAAACCCAGAATTTTTAAATATTTTGTGCTTTGTTTTAATTTTAATAACAAACGATAAGATATTCAAGATAAATATATTTTGCATGCCTTGAAAATAATAATATTTAAAACCGTATAAAAAACTTTTTAAAAGTGTATTGAATTTTATAAAAATGCGTCTTTTTTGAGCGTCTATGAAGAGTCGCAGCATACATAGAGGCGCTGCAATCTCACTTATTTATCATTTGCATTCCGAATTTATTCAGAATTTTTGCACATTTTGAATTTATACAAGCGACATCCGCCTGTGGTGTGAGGTGCAACTGTATGTGTGTGTGTGTGTGGTTGTGTGTGTGTGTGTGTGCGGTTGTGTTGTTTGTGTCATTTGCGGTACGTGCCACTTCCTCTCATTGTGCTCAACACGCAGCAGGCGACAAGCGTTTGAGTTTATTTAAATAAACGAGTACCCGATGTATTCAAAGTCATTGCCACTGTGACAAGGATTACAAGTGCCACGCGAGCGAACGAATCGTCTCGATATATTCGTACTTTGCTCTAAGATTATTCAGTGAAATTGTTGGCATACCAGAAATAATATTACTCGGGTTTTTGTATACAATTGTTGCGCGTGTGATTAGTTTAAGTTAATAGAGCTCTTGCCACTTTGTAGCCTTAATGTGCAACCTGCGAAAGTAAACAATAAATTCGAGTGTTTGTATGAGTGTTGTGTGAGTGTTGTGCGAATTCCAGGCAATTAAGCCTGAATGCTTATTAACACATTTATGCCTAAATATAAATGTATTATGCCAGTTATTAGCATAAACAGCAGCTAGGCGGATTCCCATCAATAACTTGCAGTTTCGCATTGGCCATCTGTTTCTCTTAAGAACCGCGCGCTCTTTTGAAGTGGCAACACCTCAATGTTCAGTTCAAGCCAAATTGAAATTTACAGGAATCAATGAATATTAATTGTTTAATTAGTCAAGATATGTGCAGCATTAAAAAAGCTAAAATATCATACCAGTTTTTGCCAAAAGAGGCGCGCCAGGTGGTTGCTTGGTTTGTTGATTCACTGCACCACTTGAGCAATACACTTGAGCACCACTTGGCCACCACTTCTGGCCAATCGTCCATCCGTCCGTCCATCCGTCTGTCCGTAAGGCCAACGCCTTGCACTGTCCAAATAAACACGCACACACTTTGTATGAGTCCAAAGGCAAATAAATATTTGTAATTTATATGTTTGTGCAACAACGTGGGCAAACCAACTGCAGTGCGGCACAGAGACGCACATCAACACATAAACTACACACATTTTACACTTCTCTGTGTGTGTGTGTTGTGTGTCAGTGTGTGTGTGTGTGTAAATAAACCCAAATCGAACGTGAGAATTTGAGGCTGCATCGCCAAATAAATACACTGCCAACGACTGCTCAAAGCCTGAAAGAATCGCAAAATACTTTAATCAAATATATAAAAATAAAAAAAATAAATTAAATATAAATGAATAAAATGATTAATACATTTTATAAAAGCTAGAAACTCAGTAGAAAGGATATTATTTAATAAAATTGAGTAGAAATAAAAAAAACTGAATACATATTTTTTTCATATTTATAAAGGCAATAATTATGATAAATTATAAAAATATATATTAAATTAATATTTAATTGCTACATTTTTGAATAGATAAAAACGCAGCAAAAATTAATAGAGTTAGCAGAACTTAAATTATGCTTTGATAAAATACTTACAAATAATAGAAGACTGCAAAAATATTCAAAATAATTGCCATTGATATTGAGATATTGAAAAAGATAAAAATTCAGAAAAACTCATTAGCTTAAGCTATTCAGATGTGAACAAAGATATTGCTACGTGATCTGAACACCTAATGTTATTTTCAGACAGAAGGAGGTTTATGCCTTATATAATACTTACGGATTAATTTTTAATTCCGTAAAAAATGGCTAAATTGTTGCAAACCAAAGTTAATATATTTTTAAAAGGCATTTTTTTTAAATACATAATGAATTTATGATTTATTTATGGTTATTAGAATTTTGAGTAATAATATTGGTTATTATTTTTGTATTACTATACCCCGTTTTTATATTTAAATATCAACACCCAATACTATTTTAAGTAGTCTTAATCTCAACTAAAAATCTATAATTGATATGAAGCAAATTTATTATTTATTCAAAAGCATAGAAATTAGAACGAAATCGAATATAAATAAAACTAACATATTTTTCTAGAGAGCTGTGACTCTGTATTCCCACATGGATTTTGCGCATAATTTTACAGCGAATTCCATAGTCACAGTTACGGCTGAAGTGTAAGCTAATGCTGAATTCAGCGCAACACACGCACACAGTCGCATACATCACGCATACGCCCTGTTTGAGCATAAAATGAAATTGAAATATTGCAAGCAAGCTCGCGCCATTTGCGCAAAAAGTGTGCCAAATAAATCAAATAAGGTGAGAGACTATTAAATGTAAACCAAAATAAATATACAAAGCAGCGAAATTAACTATAGGCCATATAAGAAATTTCGAAGACCAAATATCAAAGTTAAGACTCGTGCATAAAACATTTTTCCAGCGTTTTTTTATGCATGTGTATAACATGCTTTTTTGCTGATTTTGTGCAAAAAAAAGAAAGATTTTATGAAACGAAAGCTAAACAAATTTGATTATTTTATAGTTTTAAAACGATCGAAATACATGTATATATAAATGTGTATATATTTAACGCATGCATGTACAATATAAAGTCGTTAATTCAAGGTTAAACACGCAATAATTAACTCGGCGAAATTATTTTGGGGGTCTACCTCCGGGTGCGCCATGTGCGTGCCGTCGACAGAGGCAGAGGCAGAGGCAGCAGCAGAGGCAGAGGCAGAGGCAGCGGCAGAGGCACAGTCTAAGGCAGTGGCTAGGACAGAAGCTGTATATAAACAACTGTCTATAATGCTGATCATGACGATGATGGTGATGATGATGGAGATGATGATGACATGTTGATGACTCGTATGGCAAGCATATGTCCAGTCTGTCAGACAGACTGCCAGACAGAACGTTGCGATGCGATGCGATGCGATCGTTAAGTCTAAAATGGCATTTTGAGGCAATTTTTGTTTGAATGCAGTTGCAAATTTCAATTAAGTTTTTCTATATTTTTTTGCTTGCATTTTCATTTTCGATTTTAATTCTTAGCCAAAACGCATTTTATACAAGGTTAATTGATATGCGTTCGACTGATGGTTTTCAATTGTAAATTGTGAATTGTATATGGCTATATGGTATATTTATTGTGACTTTTGCGAAGTTATCAATGCACTTCAGTTCAATGCTGATTTCAATTTAGATACACAATGCCAAATGCAGCTCTTGAGCTATATTCCATTCGAATTGCATTTGAACTTATATAGAAAGTGAGGTTATGCAGCATGGGGGATTCACCGTAATGAAAACAAATATTTTTCATCGCGACTCGTGCCTCACAAATGATTCCAGTGAAATTCTTTTAATGTACTTGTTTTTTGGGCGATATTATTGTTTGGCTTTTGGTTTTTGGTTTTTCTCTTTTCGCTATGTTTTATTGCATTTCTCGTTTTATTTTGTTTTCGTTTTCCCACGGTCTGTTGTTGTGTTGTTTGTTGTTGCTTGTCTGTTGCTGTACTTTTTGTTTTGGGCAAAACATTTCCCGGGAAATGCCTAAATGCAAAATGCAAAAATATTTATACATACTTTGGCCATTCGCAATGCTTTCCAATTAAATGTTGATCGCAATCATTGTTTTGGTTTGCGACTGTTTGACTTGGCGATCGGCGTATTTAAGCCAAATGCAACAACTTGGCCTAGTTCAATAGGGTACTCCACATAACGGTGCACGGTCACGCATCTCGTGTGGAAATTCAACCAAGCCAAACCGAATCAGAAACTCAAGAGCGTAAATTCAACAAGTTTATTTATTTAACGCTCATACGCCGGGTTGCCTATAAATACAAAACCAGCAATTTTGGCCGCTTTTGCGAACTTGATGCAAAATGATTTTATAAAGTGTCTGTAATTTGAAATATTTGCCAAGTACTGCGTGCAGTTTGCATGCTCATAAAAGGCGAGTGCAAAATATACATTTGGCTATAATTAAGCGTGAGCTTATACGCTGAAATCTAATATCAGGCTGAAGGAAATGTTCGCAAATCGTTTCGATATAATTATACATTCAAACTGATTTATATGTTTAGTAAATAATTTGCTGTTAATTTGCTGATAATTCGCCAATTTGATTTGTAGTCTGCGCATGCGTTGCTCATACGACACGTTGGCCCACATCAAATATAAAATTTAAAACGCAGCGCAGGGCGCCAGTTAGTCGAGCCAGCATTTTGTAATTAAGTCATTAAATACAAATTAAACGCAACAATTGCCAGACGGAGAGACCCAAAGGCAGAGACAGCGACAAGCCATGTGTAATTAAGCGCATATTGCGCATACGTCGCGTTGTACGCGCCATACGCGGGCGTTCATTTAGCACCACCGCCGCCGCCGCCGACATCGACACCACTCGCTCAATTAGCTGGCCACAAACTATGCGGTTTACAGCAACAAACCAGCCATCTCAAATATCGCTATAGCCAAAGCTATCCCCAGCCTAATGCGAAGCTTCGACTGTGGTTGCGGCTGCTGCGACCTTCACGCTCTGCTCTGCTCTGCTCTGCTGTGCGATCTGCGGGGACAGGCAGACAGCGCGGCGTCGCTGCCAGCCGTAGACAGTGTGTCGGCAGGCAGGCCCAAAATGTAGCCATTGGCATAAATAATGCCACCATGGAGCAAAAATTTATAAAGTAATCGACTGACACACAAATCGCTTGTTTCCATCGCTTGACCAGGTGTAAACTGGTTTTTTTTTTCAAATTTTTTTTTGTTTTGTTTGCTGTGGAATGTTGCGTCTAGGGTTCTTCTTTCTTTATACTCTCGGCAGAGGCCAGTCTAATATTAGCACACGTATTTGTAACAAATTGAAATTGGCGTGCCTAATACACCAAGCATCAATCAGCCTAATGAAATTTGGCTCTTAAGTTGGGCTTTTATTAAATCATTATTTTTAAATTAATAACCCAAGTTTAAGATACTCTTTATTGAGTAAATCTCTTTGTTTTGTTATAATGATATTCAACTTTATTGTGATATTTATTAAATTATTATTAATATACAAATACTTAGTTTTGAGAAGAAGTTCTTTATTCTCGTAACTGGTCTTACTTTTCTTTCTATATCTTCAATAATGGGTAACATCTATACCTAGATTTTTGCTGATGGGTTTGAAGATGCTTCCAATTTTTATTTAATTTTTTAATTCTAAAATCAATATTGATAATGTTTGGCAACATTCAAAATACACTTAGACACAAAAGAATCTTCTGTATTCTCAACTGTAGTTTTAACTAAGCCTATTGAAAATCAGTTACTTGCAAGTAAGAGTATTTCGGCTTCCACTCTACTTAGCTCTTCTTTAGCTTTTAACATTTGCTATTCATAGCTTTGGCAACGCTTTGGGCTTTTTTATGCCGCCGCTGGTCAATTAGTCAGCGGCCAGGAACCACTTTGACTTGATAATAAATTATTAGAATTATATATTAAGTGGAAAAAGAGCCAGCCCATAAGCCGACGAGGCACACGCAGTGCATTTGCATATTAATAAGGCTATAAGACTGCTCGGAAACAAGTTAATAAGCAGCTCAGCAAACGCATGCATAACTAAATTGAAAAGAGAAATATGCGATATAAATACAGTATACAGATATAACCAAAGATCAGCAGAATGGCGCTTTAATTAAATGTATAAAGAGACTCACAAAAAAGAATATTCCATTTGCATTGCAAATGACCCAAAAACACATCGAATATGAATCGAATTTTTTTGATAAGCCTCACACCAATGGCAACTTAGAGCATAAAGATCATAATATAATATTGTAAATAGAGTATTAAATAAAATTTATGATAAGCCTCACACCAATGCCAACAGTTGAGGGGCAGAGTTTTCAATAGAATTTCTTCGAATTTCACATTTATTGTACGATTCTGAGAAAGACATTGACACTGATAACCCGGCGAGAGGTTTGCATATGGTCAACAGACACGATCAGACGTTGATTAATGTTCTCTGATAAACATGTGTACATGGCAAATATTGATAAAAAGCGAGATTTATGCGAAAGAAATAAACCTTGAACCCAGACGAAAATACGAACAAAAAAAAAAAAAACTGATAAACATCTGTGTTAGATTTATGGCAAAGGGCCCAGATAAGTAGGCAACCAAACTGGAAATTCAGGATTGATCTCTGACCAGATTTGGGTTAAGGTTCCATTGATAGCAACAGCTTACATAAAAAGCCATAAGAAATGCCATAAATTCATCTTGTTATCGTTATCGAATTACTGATTGATTGCCCCGCTCCATTTGTTGCGCTGTTTGACATTTTCGAGCCATTCGATCTATTTGATCTATTTTCAATAAGACAATCGCCAGCGTAAGGTTCAATGGCGTGACATATATCAATAGATTGTCATCGGGTTGAAGGTTTAATGGGCCATTAAACCCGACTCTATTTTGATATTGTTTTGACTGTACTGAATTCACACGTTCAGTCATAAATCGAGTTGAATTTGTAGTTTTCATTTGGCATCAAAGGCAGACACCGCCGGGTCTTGTCGCCAAGAGTTCAAAAAGATCAGCCGTAAAATTATGTAAAATGCGTTCATTATTAAGCCAAAAATTGATTTGCCAACTAATTTCGCGCATATTTTTGTAAATTTAATTTCTGTATTCATTTCACGCCATGATTTACAATAAAACATCATAAAATTCGCATTCGTAATTTCCGCAACTCACATAAATTAAGCAAAAATTAAAGGCATATAAATTGTTTTGGCCCGCGGCGGTACTTAACTATTTCATCTTGAATCTCTAGCTCTTGTCTGTCTCTGTTTCTCTATGTCTTTCTCTTTTTCTTTTGGCAAACTAAACAAATTTTGCCGCTGGCACACTTTACACCTTTTGCTTTAGTTTAAACAACAGAAGAAATGTGCGAAATTTGTGCAACGTGAGGAAGTGCTTTCAACAGCTCGATACAAAATATCACGGGATATTGACGGGGTCAGCGGGGATTTGGCCGCAGTTGATTGATTCAATAAGTCTTTCAAAGCGCTAATCAGTCAAAACGGACCACCTTGTTGCTGTTTGGAACGTGCTTAACACCACGGTCTCTTTCCAGCTGACTTTCTCATTACTCTATCAGCCAAATCGGCTCGAAGGTGTGAGAGAATGTCACAAATTGTTTCAACTTCTAGATTGTTATTATATCAATATCGCAGTCTTTGAGCCCCCTTTCTTTTCTTTGCATTTCTTTTTGTATCGTTTATTTAATTCATTTAATTCTCTTGATCTGTTTCTTTGCCACAGCTCGTGCTACAGAAGACCTGCGAATGGTGGTGTTTCAATAATAAATACAACGACAACATGTCTACAAATCGACAAATCTTGTGGAAGTGTCTGCGCTTCCTGCTTTACGGCATCGTAGCCTGCGCGATCTTTGCCGTAATCTTCATGCTATGCAGTTCCAAACCCAGCAATCAGGCTAACATTAGTTATTACCCGCTACCACCTCCCAGGCCATACTTAAACGATACGATTGTGGTCAATTGGAGCGATGAGAACGATATCGAAGGCGACGACGACTTTGGCGACATCCAGGACATTGGCGATAATAATCTCAGCGCCTTTGTAACGCCCATTAAAATACACAACTTTAGTCTAAACGATGAGGATCTGCTCTATGAATCGAAGCGACACAGCGATAGTAATAGTAGTCAACGAGGTGAGTAGAATGTGATAATTGATGAAGAAGTTCAAATTAGATATGGGATAATAGGTTGTAGTTAAGAGTCAACGGGGTCATACATCAAACCTTATCATTAGACCTTTGTTCAACTGTCTAATACTACCGTTGAAGGCCATTCCTTCAATAATGTATAACCTACTCTCCCAATCTCTTAACGAATTACATAATATGTCCATATTTCCTTTACTCACAACACTCTATATTATCTTGCCAAAGGTGCTACCTCGGCTTTCAGCATGACGGGAACATTCCGCAGCAAATCTAGCCAGATCTGGGACCCTCATCCGGAGTACATGTTGCAGGTGTTTGGACATCGACTGCATCTGCTGTTGCACCAAGACACCTCATTCATACCGACGAATACATTTCGCGTCATACGAATTCTGAACAACCGCACCGAGGAGTGGGATGATGGGGAGCAGGGTCACTACCTGGGCTGCTACTACAAGGGACATGTGGAAGGTGACAACCAGTCGGCGGTCGCCGTCTCGCTTTGCAGTGGCATGGTAAGTCAACAGGTTTACGTTTGAACTGGGTGCTACAGCTAGGAGACCTTCAGCAGTCAGTTAGCTTATCATACAAAAAATATCGCTACAAATTATGATGACTACTAATAAGTGCTCTCCCCCGACTCTCCACACCGTAGACTGGTTATATCAAAACTGGTTTTGGCACGCTGCTCATACAGCCGGTGAACCATACAAACAGCGACCAGATCATGCATCGCGTTTGGCGACACTCCCAGCGCAATCCCAGACACGCTGTCTCCGATCTGGATCTGGTAATGGAGGCACTCGGACTGGCGGAGACCGTGAGTCCCCGTGCTGTACGGCGAAAGCGACACTTTCTGAATACGGGCAATCAGGTGTACACGCTGGAGGTGCTGATTGCCGTGGACAGCACCATGGTGCAGTTTCATAAGAACGATCTCACTTCGTACATACTCATACTGTTCTCGATAGTATCGAACATCTTTGCTGATGCCAGCATCGGTAATTCCATACGCATTTCCCTGCTCAATCTGCTCGAGCTGCGCGATCCCATAGGCAGCGAGCGGGGATCAAATCGACGTGGTGGCTCCACCAACGAGAAGCTCAAGCATTTCTGTTCTTTTCTGGCAAAGAAGCGCTATCACTATGACACGGCTATGTTGATCACCAGGTGAGTAAAAACATCTAATCTCTTCAAGATGCAATTGCTCAAGCAATGGTTTTTCTCCTTCACAGAGATCAAATCTGTGGCAATGAACGTGAAGAGCGCTGCAGTACCCTTGGCTTGGCTGAGCTGGGCACCGTTTGCAAGGCGCGTTCCTGTTCCATTGTGCAAGACAATGGCCTGCCCGCTGCGTTCACCATTGCCCATGAGTTGGGTCACATGTAAGTGCTGCTAATTCTCTCTATCATCTCTTCAACTTATAAGTACTTCTCCAGTCTAAACATGCCACACGATGACGATGATCGCTGCAAGGCCTACAATTCCAAGGGAGGCAACAATCGCACACTGCACATCATGTCCAGCGTCATGGGGGATCACATGCATCCGTACAGCTGGTCCAAATGCTCACAGCACTACGTCACGGAATTTCTTGAGTAAGTCAAGCACAAAACTTGTTAAATTCCCTAGCATTAATGCTCTTGTTTCAATAGAAAAACCGACAAGTCCTGCCTGGAAAACACACCGTCCTCCTACATACCAAATCTAAACACGAAACAACCTGGCGAGATTTACTCTCTGGACCATCAATGCCAGCTTATACATGGCAATCTGAGCACCCATTGCAGATCGGAATTGGAATGCCGGCGACTCTTTTGCAAGGCCACTTCGCATCCGGATGAGCTGTGCCGTTCCAGTAATCTACCATGGGCGGATGGCACACCCTGCAACAGAGACAGATACTGGTGCCAAAAGGGCAATTGTGTGCCCCGCGTAGGTGGCTCCCTACAGATGGTGCACGGGGGTTGGGGTCTGTGGAGTGCATTTACACCATGCAGCTTGACCTGCGGCGGCGGAGTGCAGGAATCCCGACGTGAGTGCAATAATCCACTGCCCGAGAATGGTGGCAAGTATTGTGTGGGCAGCCGCAAGAAGTATCGCTCCTGTAATACTCATTCCTGTCCGATTGGCACACCGGATTTCCGTGAGCAACAGTGCTACGATATGAATGGCAAAAACTTGAATATTCCCGGCATTAGTGCCGCCTCCAAGTGGATACCCAAATACGGACGTAAGTCGTTACTTCGATTCAAATACAACTCAACTCTAAACTTTGTTTTAATTCTACAGTCAACACCCATGTGAGTGACAAGTGCAAGCTCTACTGTCGCCTGGAGGACAACAGCGCCTACTTCCTGCTCAAGGATATGGTCACCGATGGCACCACCTGTGCCGTCGATAGTTTCGACAAGTGTGTCAACGGCATCTGCCGTCCAGCTGGCTGTGATAACGAACTCAATTCCATTGCTAAATTAGGTAAAGATCTAGACAGTTTGAAGATCTCAAAACAGCTTATTAAACCTATATTGCTTTTATTTTTCAGATAAGTGCGGAGTATGCGAAGGACGCAACGACACGTGTCAGGAGTACACTGGAAATATCTATGTCTCTGATCTGCTGAAGCAAAAGAAGTCTCCCTCCAGTCTGTACTATGTCACAACAATACCAAAAGGTGTGTAAACCCTCAAAGAATCACAAAAGAAAGCAAACCAAAGCTCATTACGAAAACTATACACACCCTCACCAAATAGAAGAAGAACTTTGGTTCTATAATTAAAAATTTTTGGCTAATGATTTGATGAATGAATGCTAATGCCTATGGTAATAGCAATCGTTATCGCCATCGTCATCGTCTTCGGTAATGCTAAATGTTTCTGCGTTCCGGTACCTAATGTGCTATTAAATAGCTTTTACGACTTCGATGGCCAATTGAGTCATCATCAAAGCCATTTACATGTGTATGTACAGATGTACTTTTCTATGTACATACCGAGAACTGCAAGTTTGATTGATTGACTGACTGACTGACGAACTGTTTGATAGTCAAAGGCACAGCAGGAAGCCTTAATGGCAAAACATATTTAATTACTTTCCTTATATGACTCAGGTGACAATTGTTTGCGATTTTTTTAACAATTATTTATATTAACAGTTAACCCGATTTTATGTAGCTAAAGGCATGGCTTTTAATTTGGAATATAACATTTTAAAATTGATAAAGCAGAACCAAAGTTATTCGATTTTAATTACTTGACACAATGTACCATGCAGCTGTAGATGTATGGGTACGCATGCTTGCTCACCTGATTCTAAATAGCGTTTCCCATTCAGATTCCGATTAGAATTGCACATGTAGGCGCCTCACGTACATGATGATTGCCGGATGAGCTTAATCAGACGACGCGAGCAATGTAGCTGGCGCCAGGTGACCGGTCAAATATTGTATTCATCGATTCTTATCAGAACAACGGCGCCTGCTTCAATCGAGTGAGAATTCACACGTGCTCACATTTTGCAAATTTTTCACAATTTTTATTAAACAGTTTTTTTAGAAAGCAAATATAGCTTTACCACTATGTTTAGAAGAAATGTGGTTTTACACCAGCTTTCGGGCTTATTATAAACTATTATTAAATTTAAATAAGAAACATGCGAATTATGGTTTTGTGTTCTTTAATTTTTGAAGTTCGTTTTAAAAAAGATAAGGAAAACGAGACGAAAATGTGCGGTCTTGTCTTGCCAAAAACGACGATCAACTGATTGAATGCCCTGTGTAGATAAATGCAGATTAGTGATGGCAAGATAATAGCAAACAATAAGATAAATTAGAGTAGGGAGAAAACAATGTTTTATCGATAGTTTTACGTTACGTTAGAGTTTAAATTAGTGCAAATATAAATGTGATGAATTTAAGTAGAATGAAATTTAGTTCTGATTCCGACATAATTAATTGGTTTACAATACATTAGGTTGTTTGGTAATGGCATGCCGGTTTTTACAATCAAATTTCGCGCTTCGCTTGTGAAGTCAAATATAATCGTATCTGGCAATGCTGTACATCGTTTGAAAGGTATTGGCAACACCTCTAAAACCTCTAAAACATATAGTTTGTTTACATGAGCTTCCATGTTAAAAAATTACAATTGATTGAAATGGAGTTTACAAACACAGAAATTCGGGAAATTTTGAAATTTTATTTCGCACAAGGAAAAACTGCTGCGGAATCTCGCAGACAGATTATTGCTGTCTTAGAAGATAACAAACTTTCGATTCAAACTGCCGAACAGTGGTTTAGGCGATTCCGAAGTGGCAATTTTGATACCGAAACACCTAAGCCTTCCGGACGACCAGTGACCGTTGATACGGATAAAATCATGGAAATAGTGGATCGAGATCGTCCTGTGACTATTAGAACCATCGCAAAGGAGCTGTAAGCGAAGCGCGAAATTTGACCGGTATGTTTGGTAATGAAATACCGGTTTTTTCGGTATGTCATTACCAAACAACCTAATATATGTATAATAGTATAACTTATTTTTCTAACAAATCTTGAACAGATTCACTTAAAATTGACTTATGCTTTGGTGGCATATTTCGTTGTCCCGTTATAAATGGATCAGATGAAAGGAGAAGACGGTTGAACAGATCTTCATTAGTTGCCTCACGAGAAATTTTCCGTGTATGATTGAGCCGAAATTTTTTGATGTCCTTATTTTTCGACTCAGCAGCTTCCTCAGATAATTCTCCAATCGACACGAGAGCATTTTCTATTATGGCGGGTCCATGAATTAGAACTTTATGAACTGTGGGGGAAAGATAATACCATGAATATTTAGTGGTCAGCTCTTTGGCTATATCGAGTGCAAATATTTCAAATTTTTTAACATTAATATTACGTCCTGAGCCGAGCGCTTGCAATATTGTACCACATCTTTCAATAAGGCATCTATCTAATCCCGTTATTTCAGCAGACAAGCCAGCATTGTTGAAAAATTCTCTGGCAGTATTTCCATCATTCGAAGTTCCAATTCCTCCTATCTTTGGTTTATCAACTCTCAAACCCATTTTTAAACGAAGTTCCTTTTGAATGTGTTTTTTCCTTTTCAAAACCTGAACTGGGGATCCCCCTTTCCAGACTTTAACTTCAAGTTTGTATGATAAATTTAAAAAAAATTCCAAAAAACGTATATATGCATGAAGCGGGGACAAGCCGTACTCAAATCGCTCTTTTCGAACTGCCCTCTGCAAGCATTTCTCAATATCATTCATTTCACTTGGCTTTGCATGGCAAATATAGCACTTTGAAGATGCAGTATGGGTTAGGGCATTACAAGTTTTACCATCCACCATGGTGAGTTGCAAGATATGTTGAACATATACCATTTTATTACCAACATTAACTTTAGTTGGGAGCAGCCTATCTATTTTCTCTTTAAAATATCTTTCTTCCTCGATGATCAATTCAGTTGACTCCTTTTTGAATTGAAACCGAACAGGACGACAATATCGAGTGGAAGAGGGTCGTGGATTTTTCCAGATTTCTTTTTGGTTGTTCGAACTATCATCATTTGGTAATAAAGCAAGTGGAACGTATGACGTGACAAATATGTGACTATCATCCAAATTATTGTTTTTTGCCTTCTGTTTGTATTGGTTGTAACCAGAACTTCCGTCGAAACCCCATTTTCCTACAAGCTTAAGGCTTGTCACAGCATCACTAAGAACATCATTTACTTCATTACTCTGCAACTCAATAATACGCTTTGTAGTATGGTCTAATAAACTTTGAAGTTCGACTTCAGCGTGTGATTCGCTAACAGTTATGTTCTCCGGATAACTTTCTTTTTTAGTTTTTAGAATGCTATCATAGCAACAAAAAAGTGGAGCAGAAACTTTAGTGTTCACAAAATCTTTAAGGAGGATATATTGATGCTTCGTTAGATTGCACTCCATAATGAGCGCAATAATTTCATTAGTGCTTGCAGGCGAGATTTTGGTGCTATTTGCCTCGCGCAAAATATCAGCCGCAGAATTATCCAATTGGGCTATCTCAGCTATTCGTCTTCTCTTTGTGCGTCTCGAGCATTCGGCAAAATTCGTTTTCGGACGACCACGTTTAATCTTATCTTTAGGTGTTTGTAAATTAACATCGAATTTAACCGTTTCTATTGTTTCAAGCCAATCAGAATGATTTTTCAAAACTTGTGATTTAGTTCGTTTACATTTCTTCCAAAGTTGTAAAATCCTATTGCAGCAGTAATTTACGCGTACTTCCAATCGCTTCCAAAATTTAGCTCCTGCTTTACAGCCTTGACTCTCGATTTCCAATTTCATCATATTGAATATGCTTGTAATTCGCCCAGAATATGAACCCGTCTCGGAACTCCACTTATGAAATATATATTTTCGGCTAAATTTGCATTCATATGAAACTCCTATACGGAAAAGAAAAAAAAAAGAAAATCTAAACTATTAACATAGGAGAACAAAATGTTTAGAAGATATTATTGCCAAAACCATAAAGGGACACAACAAAACTCATTAAAAAACAGCGATAATCACAACGCACAGCACAGAACAGCACATTACACAAACAAACTACCCTGTTTTATTTTATGGATACAGGGTACAAAAATAAACACCAACAATTGGCGAGGCTATTGCTCTGTTTAAGATAACGAGCGTCTGACACAATTAACATCATATAATCTGCAAATATGAAATTGACGTTAATATGCATATAAAAACTGCAATAGGCACATACAGAGGCAGTCAGAAGTATTTACACAAATGACACTGATAAGCATCAGTTCACATGCTTCTCTTTTACGCGTAAGAACAGATATTTTTTTATTCATTTTGCATTTGCTTCTGCATAGATCGAATTATCTAAAAAAAAAAAACCTTTTTGCATTTCACCACTCCCAACAACAACACGAGGCTCCAAAAGTGAGGCACCAAAATTTAATTTGTGTAAATAATTTATATAAATAATGTATATTATATTTAATAAATGAGAAATGAGAGCTTGTAAAATATGAGAAATATTAATAAATACCGTTGTTTACAATATTAAATTCTTCCATTTTTCAAACAATTAATTATTTATTTCATTTACTCTGCGACAGTTAAGATTTGTAATTTAATTTACTTTTATGGCCTATGAGGCAGACCACAGTGTATCAACTGCCTATGGAGATCAAGATATTATCTTATCAGATCGCTTTTTTTACATGTATCAATGTAGTCAACGCGCAACGTTTTCCAACACCTTGAAGACTATTCGATAACAATTATCGCTTTTATTATTGTTTTCCAGGTGCATCAAATATCGATATCACTCAACCAGGCTATCCCGACCAGAATTATATTGTACTAAGTGATGATAGGCATGTGGCGCTGCTGAATAGCGATAATGTGGTGACGCCTTATCCAAGGAAATATTCCTATGCGGGGGTTACACTCGATTACAATGGCTCCAACAGCACCATAGAACGGGTTAACACCACCTACTCATGGAAGCTAACGCGTGATCTAATAGTCGAGGTAATACATATATCATAATAACAATTGAATTCTTAGCTAATTGTTTGCTATTATTACGCCTAGATCATCTCTATAGACCTGAGTGATGCCAAGAACCAGAATACTGTGCTAATTTCGTATACCTACACCCTGGAGAAACCCAACTATGTGGAACCGGAGGTCGAGATCTATCGCTGGCAAATGCAGACCTGGAGCAGCTGCGACTCACTCTGTCAGGGCACCATGCATCGGCAGGCAACCTGCATAAGCACAACACAAGGCCTGAAGGTCGCTCCCCAGTTCTGCGATGAGTCCGCAATGCCAAAGACGGAATACCGTAGCTGTAATACGGATTGTGTGCTTACGTGAGTTATCCAGAAGATATTTCTTATATTTAGCTAATATGGTCTCGGTTTCAGTTTGAACACAACTGGCATTTCGGAATGCTCCGCAGCCTGCGGAGAATTGGGAACACGGGAGAAGACCTTCGACTGCATACAGACATTCCCGAATATTCAGCGTTCGAATATCGTGGACATGTCCTACTGTCAGCTCAAGTTCGAGATTGTGCGCCACGAGCAATGCCGCGAGGGTTGCTGGAACTACACGGACTGGTCCACGGTAAGCAGCTTCATTAATTTTCCCTCCCTATATGCTAATCTTCATTCTTTCTTGGTAGTGCACCCAAACCTGTGGCACGGGTACCCAAGTACGCGAGGTGCGTTGTTATCTGAACCAAAAACCCGTGAGCAATGATCTGTGTAATCCACGCACCAACTACGAGTTCAAGGATCTATTACGCGCCTGCAACATGGAGCCCTGCCGCTACTATCCAGAAGTGACCGTAAGTCAATTTCTCTTACACAACCGATATGACCTAATCCGACTGTTCGCTATAGGTAAACACGCGCTCAGTGAGCCATTGGCTGGCGGGTGAGTGGGGCGAGTGCAGCGACTGGTGCAAGATGAACCGGACCGTCACCTGCACACATGCCTACGGCAAACACTGTCCGTTGGACAAAAGGCCCAAGGAGGTGCGCAACTGCTGTCACATTAAGTATACCAGCCAATGGGAGCAGGTATGTAATAGCATAGTTCTTATATTTGGAAATAAATTCTAAATATGCTTGGGTTTTACAGTGTTCCGTAGAATGCGGCTCGGGTATAAAGCGCAAGGTGCAACGTTGTTCCAGAGTCTACAAACCGGAGGTACGCGGTGCACCCAAACGTATAGAGTACATTAGCGATTCCCACTGCATCAGTCTCAAAGCGCGTAAACCGCCGCTCAGAAAGTCTACCAAAGTGTGCAAAATCAACTGCCGCTGGGCGGAATCGGAATGGACGCGTTGCTCCAAGGATTGCACGGAGGACTATCAGACCCGTTACGTGCGCTGCGAGGCGTGGCAAGGAAACAGCGTGCAGGAGCGGCATTGTGATGCCAAGAAGCGACCAGCTCAGCGCAGAGTATGCAGCAGTTGCGTGCGCAGACAGTACAAGATGGTTTCCAAGGTAGGTGCTAAACTTCACTAAAACTTCAAATCATTTCAATATGGTTGTTTTCAGTGCGACTGCACCGGCTATGAGAAATGGCGCATTTACCACTACGACTCACACATGCGCAGAGTCGCCGGCAAACCCAAGCTGGAGAAACGCAAGTGTCGACCGCCGGCCAGCTGCAATACGAGAAGCGTGCTCGCCAGTCACGGTAGTGCGGTCAGCCTGCCGACGCACAGTCCGTACAGTTTGCAGAGGCACGTGCTGGCCAGCCATAGCAATGATGCGACCATGATGTCGTCGGACAGCTCTCATAATGTGCAAAGTAGGGGCAGCAGTCGTAGTGCGCAGACGTGCGCAGATCTGCAGCGCATGTATCGGATATACAAGGATGGCGAGTACACGCTACTGGTGCGTTCGCGACAGGTGCGCATCTATTGCCATCAGATGAACAGCGTGACGCCGCGGGAGTACATTACAGTGGAGCCACAGGAGAACTATTCCATCTACTATGAGTACAAGACACGACTCACAGACAGCTGTCCGCCTGCGTCCCGTGATCACGAGTATGCCAACGATCAGAACTCGGGGCGAACGCACTTCAGCAAGCTGCGGTTGAATGTCAATGATCTGCGTATCATTGAGCATGATTTCGAGTTTGCGGAGTCGCGGGGACAACGACAGGCGCTGGGATCGGCGGGAGATTGCTACAATCGAAACATGCAATGTCCGCAGGGTGATTTCTCCATCAACGTAGAGCGTACGGGCTTCTCCCTACGGCCGGGCACCGTTTGGGACACCCATGGCAGTCATGCGACCATGCAACGTCCCAGTGGGGTAAGTCGAAAGAGCTTGGTTAATAAATACGACTTTGTACCTTTAGTTCATAAGGGAACCGAATAATATTTATATGTCTATAACTTATTTTCAGTTCGAGTCGTCTGCATTGTCACGTCGCGCCTTTTGCGGTGGCTACTGTGGGCGCTGTTCCATATCCCCCAATTCCGGACTATATGTAGATGTGGTGTGATGATCCGTAGTGCTCAGTTGGGCCTTGATGAATCCTTGGTGCTAATACTTAACGTGCGGCTGCTGTGCATTTAACCAGACTGACAGAGTGAACTGCCAGAGTACAGAATTCCCAGAGACCAGAGTTCCCACTGCCAGCGTAGGCATCTCGCAGAGATCTCCGCCGAATGAGTGTCGTGTCGTGACACGAGTGTGTCGTGTCCAGAGATCTACACAACAAAACTACAAATTCTTAAGAGTATTAATACGATTTACATGCTTGCATATATACATTATATACATCTCTATATACCTAGATCCCTAGATGACTAGCTCCCTAGCTCCCTAGCTCCTTAGATACACATCCAAACACACAACCGTCGTAGTCAGTTAAGTAGTTAGTTAGACCTTAAAGCGAAGTATTTTTTCCGCAATTGAGAAACGAACAAACTAGGTCGCCAAATATTCTATTTAGTTTGTCTAATTAGCCATTACACTATGCAGCACGTTTTAAGATGATTCTTCCTAACCTAAACGTAGTTTATATATTCCATTACATTTCATTTAACAATTTTCAAATTCTCAGTACTTCTCAATTTTCTTAGCTGCTGCATAGGAACAAAAAACAAAAAACCACAAAAAAAAAAAAACAAACTGCCTGTTGTAAAAACTTTCTAACTTAACGAAATTACAAGCAGATTTCATCGCCATTCATAGTTAGTAAGCACTGTACATAGTTAAGCTAACAAATTACATGAAATTTAGTTTGCTGGTTAATTAAATTAACAGCTTACATGATATTTTTTAATAGCTAAGCGAACGTTAGAAGCGACAAAACAAAAACAAACAAAAAATAGTGAAAAAAATTGTTTTAATGTTAGAATTATTAAGTGTATCGAACTTTACTAAAAACAAAGTGCAATGCCGGCTTATACAATATTTGTATGATTATTTTACACTCTACATATATCATTAAACATAGTCTGTAGCTTAGATCTTAGTTTGTATGCTAGATTTTAAACTGAATGTACGTACGTTAACTAAATAGCAAGAATACTCATATTTTTAATACAACAAACCACTGTAAATCATGCTCCAAGCTACCAAAACAGAAATATCTAATATGTAACAATTCTCATGTCACAATCACTGCCAAAATTCAATTCATTTTGTTTCTCATATTCAGCTCTAATTCAACTCAATGCCATATAATGGATCATATTAACTTACTGCACAGTCCTCGCTGCCAATAATCATTGAATGTTGACGTATTTTGGTATTATAAATTAATAAATTATTCTAAGCATTTGCTCGAAAGAGAAAACTCAATTAACATTTTATAATGCAAAAATATTACAAATAAAAACTGTTGTTAAACCAAAAGTTTAAGCTGTAAATCACTGGGATTTCGAATTTTCCAAGGCGTTCAAAGCCGAACCTAAACTTCAGCTGTCAATAATCAAATTATAGCTTCAATTGATCAGGTATTAAATTATGCCAGAACTTAATAGAAAAATTGTCTTTATTGAAAATGTTTATAGTTTTAATGGAAGTTATATTTGGCTTTAATTTCACTGACTACTTGATTAAAAGCTCTTTCGTATACACTTTGGATAAGTTTAAAAATTATTATAATATTCAACACTCGAGCGAGTTTCCCAGTTGGATCTTTGTACAGGAAAATCGCTCGTGTCTTTGGTATTGGTACTCTTATGGGAACATATAGTATGTTGATCCCTTGATGACTATTAAGAAGTTGGCAGATAGTTGTTGTTATAGTCCGCTTTTTGTTGTTGTTCTCTTTCTTTTCGTTTGTTGTTGTGATTTCATGTGAAGCGTGCTCGCAGTTGTTGATGTTGGTTTGTGTCTTTGCTAAGGCGGTGCTTGTCTGTGATGATCTTTCGCAGCGTGGGAAAGATTTAGAAGCACTTGCGGTGCACAATACCAGGGCCGGACTCATCGTATTCCTGCTTGGAGATCCACATCTGCTGGAAGGTGGACAGGGAGGCCAGAATGGAACCACCGATCCATACGGAGTACTTTCTCTCAGGTGGTGCAATGATCTTGATCTTGATGGTCGATGGAGCCAGAGCAGTGATCTCCTTCTGCATACGATCAGCAATACCTGAAACCCAAAGAATATTTTAAAAACCTTAACTGGATTCACTAAAAAGTAGGGCTTACCTGGGTACATGGTGGTACCGCCGGACAGCACAGAGTTGGCATACAGATCCTTACGGATGTCGACATCGCACTTCATGATCGAGTTGTAGACGGTCTCGTGGATGCCAGACGATTCCATGCCCAAGAACGAGGGCTGGAACAGCGCTTCGGGGCAGCGGAAGCGCTCGTTGCCAATGGTGATGACCTGGCCGTCGGGCAACTCATAGGACTTCTCCAAGGAGGTGGATGCGGCAGCTGTGGCCATTTCCTGCTCAAAGTCCAGAGCAACATAGCAGAGCTTCTCCTTGATGTCGCGCACGATCTCACGCTCGGCGGTGGTGGTGAAGGAGTAACCGCGCTCGGTCAGGATCTTCATGAGGTAATCGGTCAGATCGCGACCAGCCAAGTCCAGACGCAAGATGGCATGGGGCAGAGCGAAACCCTCATAGATGGGCACAGTGTGGGAGACACCATCACCGGAGTCCAGGACAATACCGGTGGTACGGCCAGAGGCGTACAGGGAGAGCACAGCCTGAATGGCAACATACATGGCCGGGGAGTTGAAGGTCTCAAACATGATCTGAGTCATCTTCTCACGATTGGCCTTGGGGTTCAGTGGCGCCTCTGTCAATAATACTGGATGCTCCTCGGGGGCCACACGCAACTCATTGTAGAAGGTATGATGCCAGATCTTCTCCATATCATCCCAGTTGGTAATGATGCCGTGCTCAATGGGGTACTTGAGCGTCAAAATACCACGTTTGCTCTGCGCCTCATCACCCACGTACGAATCCTTCTGACCCATACCCACCATCACACCCTGATGGCGAGGACGACCCACAATCGAGGGGAACACAGCACGGGGGGCGTCATCACCAGCAAAGCCGGCTTTGCACATGCCCGATCCGTTATCGATAACTAATGCACCCGCATCATCGTCACACATCTTGACAGTTGTTTATCTGAAATAATAGATAATGTTTGGGATATTATTGTGGGGTTTATGGAGGAATTTATTACTTTGGACTATCAAAAGTTTATTTTTTTATTTTACTGTTCACATTTGATTTCATTTTAAACATTTTAGTTTAACAATAATTTATCGAAAAATGTAAATTTTGCAAATATTTTGTGGTACTTCTTAATAATTTTCTTGATTAAACAAAATTTTTATCTTCAAATAGACATTATTTTACTATTTTAAATATAACTTTCATTAGTTTGCTTCAATAAATTTTATATAGGGTGCTTTTCAGCAAAGTTTTTTTTTTTAACAAAACACTAAATAAATATCTTTGCTTTAAATATGAACTGAAAACTAATTTAACTTCCGCAAAACTTAAAGTTTTGCTCAAATATATAAATTTATTTTTATAAATCCATTTTAAATTATTAAAACTTGTTCAACAGTACAATTCAAATTTGTTAAATTGGAATTGAATAAAACTTGTTTAAAAATAAAATGAAAATCTTTTAAGCAATTTTTACACAATTTGCAGCTTAAATTTAGCAAGACTTTTGACTTCAGGTTTTTAACTTTTACATGAAATTCGAATTGCAATAAATTTGCTATCACACATTTCACTTTAAAATAAAATAAAGGATAAAGAATCCATTTCCTTCACGTAATCCAAAATAGCATTTCCGTATATGCAAATTACTGCATTTATTCATATGCATATTTGTTTCAATTAAATTTATTCCACACTCAACACACACCTTTTAGGCCAAACGAAAGGATAAGATGAAAATAAAAATCGCACGTTCGATTCCTGTTGGCGCCGCAGACTCAACAACAAATGGCAGCCCGTAGGCCAATTGTCGTCTTTATATCGCAGACTCTCCCAAAGGGGGCGATTCCTAAATTGAGATAGCCAACTCAATTAGTTGGCAACGATGCAGCAGCCATGCTCAGAGCAGAGCGAAACTATTTAGTGCCACGCATCGATCCATATAAGCAGTTTTCCTAATTGCCGGGCCAAAACATAGAGTCGTAGCCGACGTTTGAGCGCGCTACGGATGGAACACTTTTCAGTTGAACTTTGAATGCGCATAGCTTTACCAAAACTCAACAGATTTTTAAGCGGTGGGCTTTTTTCTTAATCATTTAAGTTCGAAATTAAGATTTAAGCATTAAATCGAAGAAATATTTTTATGAAAATTTTTGCGAACATCTTAAGACCTTCCCCAAAAACACAACATGAAATTTTTGGAAAAAATTTTTTGTTTTAAAATTGTAAGAATAGATGCCTAAACGAATTGTATTGCAAAATGATGCACAGGAAACCAAACATGACAGCATTTGGTCAAAAAATGTAGATTTTGGGGCTAATATAGGAATCATAGGGGTATTATGACTACTTGAACGAAAAAAGCCATTTTTACGGAACTTTGAACGATCACAACTTTATCAAAATTCAACCGATTTTCGAGTGGTGTGTTTTTTTCCCAATCATTTCAGTTCGAAATTGATAATTAAACAGTACATAAAAAAAAAAAATTTTGAAATTTTTTGCGAAAATTTTAAGATGTTCCCCAAAAACCCATGAAATTTTCGGAAACATTTTTTTTATTTTTTTTAACGTAAGAATTGATGCGTAAACGAATTGTATTCCAAAATGATGCAAAGGAAACCAAACATAATAGAATTTTTCGAAAAATGTAGGTTTTAGGGCCAATATTCGTATCATGAGGAGAAGCGCCAATGCGCCTCCTTCTGCCTGTTATATATATTCTACCAAAGTTATCCAGCTTTTATTAATTTTTAATGGGTACGGATAAATTATACTATACTATATAGATACAATGTTGCGTTTCTTAAACGCTTATAGATGCGTTTGTAGCGCACTCTGTGCGCGTTTTGAAGAAGCATGCGTACTATTTAATTGACTGATAAGCAACAATGCGTCGCTGAGAGAGCCAAAGCAGTCGATTAGCTGTTGACATCTCGTGCCACGCCCCCTGCCAGCGCATGCCCCCCTTCGCAGTCATGCTGCGGTGCGCCTCGTTGCCAATTCAGAAAATAGAAACGAACCTTAGAAGGACTGGCAAATGCCGCAAGACAATTGCTGCTCTGACTAGGCGAATGAGATAGCGGGCTAGATAGCCAGGGACGCAGGCATGCTGCAACGTTGCAGGCTGTGGCAGAGGGGGAGGCAGGGGCAGGGACGGTGGCAGACACCAAAATAGACGCCATGCAGCGACACCTATAAATCAACATCAAGGTTGATATCCGCGCGCAGCTCGAGGAAGCTGTGGCCACGCCCCTGCCCCCGATATGCCTCTCCGCTGCTCACCAGCCTCTTCTTCTCTTTTTATCTGTCTGCTCGCGAAGTTGCGAAATTTGCCGCAGCGCGAATTGTTTCATGCCAATTCATTGCAATTCACCAAAATCATCAGGGAGAAAGGGACGGCGAGATCGAGATTAATTTGTAGAAATTTTTTACACGTCTCAGCAGTTGTTTGGGTTTTTTTTCTGTTTTATTGTTTGTTGCTCAATTGTGTTTTTGCATTTCTTATTCTGTTTGAATTTGTCCTTTTAAGTAGATTTTATTTTATGTTTTGCTTGTTACGCGGCACGATATATATAGGCGCTATATAGTTAGATCTATACTATGCGCCATTGATATTTCTATAAATAAGCAACATTTTGCTCGGAAGTGTTTAAGTAAAAATTTGTCAATTGATTCGATATCGATCAGTTGGGTATTTAAATAGACGTGTTGACTCTCAATTATGATCAAATGATTTTTACGCTTTATTCGTAACGTATTCATTATGCATACAAGAAATTTTCTTTCAGTTTCTTAGTTATATGCTGAAATTCAATGAAAATCGTTTAACCAGGTTATAAAAAACTCTTGCAAACATATGTAACCGATAGAAGAAGACTTAGTTTTTAATACTAAACAATATATTTTTGCTTACTAGTCGCAAAAAATTTAGAAAATCTTTATTTATCAGATTTTGATCTTAAATTGTTTTTTAAGTAAATTTTCAATAGAAAACCCATAGAATTTGGTGAAAATACATGTTTTAGGCGCTTATTATACCGTAAATTAAAAAATATCATGACTTACTCTTTTTAAATGTAATGAAGATTTACAATAAAATCTCAAATAGGCAAATATAATTTTAAAAAATATCATTATTTAAAAAAATAAAAACACATTTTTCTCGTTTTCATAGGCCAAAACGAAAAAAAAAGATTTTGAGCTATTTGAGCGAAAACATGTAAGTCAGCCAATTTTTTTAATTTTATATTTAGATTATTTTTCTGCATTTTTGGCGATAATTTCATAACAATAACACTGGCCGACAAATTTTGCGAAAGTCGAGACCTTCAAAATTTTATTTTCGATCCCGAAGCGTTTTGGAGCGCTGATTTCAAAAATCGACATTAAAAAATTTTTTAACTCAACGTTTTCCAGATATCGGGCGATATATATTTGGTCGATGGTAGGTGCATATAAACTACCATAAAATCGAAACGGTCAAACCGATCACGGTTCTTTTGGTTTTAAATGAAAGATAAATGTTGCCCCCACATATTCTTAATACATTATAAGTAGATTGGACGCATAGTTTTCTCCCTACATGAAAACTAACGCACTTGCAATCAGATTTCTTGAACATTTTTCAACTTCGGACGCAAATTTTCTGGTAACCTCCATTAAAAAAAATTTTTTTTTTTTAATATCATAAGATATATCAATTTCACGTTATTTGGTATATCCCTCGTTAATATTGGTCATTTAGTTTTTAAGTTATAGGCGAAAAACGAAAAACACCCGAGTTACGCTGCATGTATTTTGGTTACGCGCACTAGCTGTTAAAATTCTGCGGCAGGCATTCCATTCTGTAGCCAAAATACATGCAGCGTAACTCGGGTGTTTTTCGTTTTTCGCCTATAACTTAAAAACTAAATGACCAATATTAACGAGGGATATACCAAATAACGTGAAATTGATATATCTTATGATATTAAAAAAAAAAATTTTTTTTAATGGAGGTTACCAGAAAATTTGCGTCCGAAGTTGAAAAATGTTCAAGAAATCTGATTGCAAGTGCGTTAGTTTTCATGTAGGGAGGAAACTATGCGTCCAATCTACTTATAATGTATTAAGAATATGTGGGGGCAACATTTATCTTTCATTTAAAACCAAAATAACCGTGATCGGTTTGACCGTTTCGATTTTATGGTAGTTTATATGCACCTACCATCGACCAAATATATATCGCCCGATATCTGGAAAACGTTGAGTTAAAAAATTTTTTAATGTCGATTTTTGAAATCAGCGCTCCAAAACGCTTTGGACTCGAAAATAAAATTTTGAAGGTCTCGACTTTCGCAAAATTTGTCGGCCGGTGTAATTAATAATATATAATTTAATAATAGAAGTCACGTCCTCGAAAGTATGCAACACAGATAGTATTTTTTTTATTTTGTTTGTATTTTCTATAATTTTACATGCTTAACATAAATGCAGCATACTTTTAAGCTGGTCTTTAAGTCAACAAGTGGTTTTGCCCTGTTTTTTGACTCCACTGGTGGTTGCAAGTTTTTGAATCACACATGTGGCTGAAATTTTATTTTGCTAAATTTGTTAATATTTCCGTGAATTCGCATATAATGCAGCCAATTTTATTTATTTCATAATCAAATTATTTTTCTGCATTTTTGGCGAAAATTTCATAATATTAATAAAAACAGAAGTATGTTTTTATTTTGTTTTAATTTTTCAACAACAACAACACTCCCTCGAAAGTATGCAACAAGTCAATTTATTTATTTATTATTTTATATTTATTTTATATTAAGCATTTTTTTCTGGATTTTTGGTAATAATTAACAATAATTAATTCTAATTAGAAGTATTTTTTTTATTTGTTTTAATTGTTTTTTGGTAGCAGTGTAGTGTTGCATACTTTTCGGGCTGTTGCAGAAAATCCACTTTTTTATGAACTAAGAGCGCAGAAATCACTTTAGTACAGTTTAAATTGCACCAGCCGAAAAGAGTGCCACAGATATTGCAGCGAAAGAGGCACTTAGAGCAGCCAGCTCCTGTCATGCTGCCTTTTCAACAAACTAGAGAACCCCACCCCCCTTTCCATGGCATGTTGCAGACTTAGAGGTTTCTAGTCTAAAATTAAAATTAAAAAGCCGCTTAATTTTATTATATTATTACAAAAATATTCTTAAATTAAAACAAAGACTATCACACATTGTTCATAAATGAAAATAATAAATGAGTATATGATTTTAGAAAACTTTAATAGCTTTTATTAGCTTTACATATGGTTTTTGTTAAACAGCCGTGCATTATAATTTATCATATCATCATGCTTCAAGCCCGATTCTGATTGATTGACTTTGATTTGATTAATTCTTCAGAAAAACTCCAAAAACTATAGGAATTATCTAAATGCTATATGGATTTATAGCTATAATTTATGACTAGCTAATATATGTAAATAATACGAAAAGAAAATATGTAACTATGATTCCCCCTTACACAACTGCCAATGGTTATACAAGCTGGTGAAATGAGCCAAAGATTCCAAAAACAAAAAGCCCAGAGAGAATATTTCGATAGCTGCCACAACTTACAAAAGAAACATAAAAAACTCAGAGCAACAGCAGCAACAAACACAACAACAACAACAACACAAAGCGAAAGCTAAGCGCAGCAAACATGCGCCACTACCAAAACGAAAGACTTAGGCGACGAACTTGCGCTGTGCAGCTTAGGGAACTGGGCACTGGAAACACAGAGCCAGAGAGACAGAGAGAGATAGTGAAAGAGCGAAAGAGATAGGGACGTTGTAACTTGAACTGGGAGCTGAGCAGAAGTAGAATGAGCCAAAAGCCAAAGCCAAAAGCAAAAGGCAAAAGCAAAAGGCAAAGCGAGTTTTTTGTGACAGCGCGGCAGCGACGCCAGCAGAGCTTGAAAAAGAAAGTGCAAGTGGACGCGGATGCTTAAGTATTCCAACAGCGTAGCTGATTGTGTGTGTGCGTGTGTGTGTGTGTGTGTGTGTGTGTCTCAGAGTGCTTTTTAAATTCTTTTTTAGCTGTTTGGGTTTTCGGTTTTTGGTGCTTGGTGCTTGGCGCTAGCTCGTGTTGCGGCAGCCGTCGAGACCAAAGCCAAGTTCGAGAGCAGCGACTGAGGCAGCGACTGCGACTGCGACTGCGACAGAGGCAGCAAAGTTGACCTACTTGCACACTCTTACAATCAGAATGTTTCATGTTTCGATTTTATTATTTTCATTTCTGTAGTGTTCGTTTCGTGTATCTTTTTTCGATTTGCTCGTCCGCAACAGAGCTGAGACTGTGTCTGTGTCTGTATGCCTGTTGGTGTGAAGTTACTTTTTCTTTTCTTGCGTTTGGGCTGCTCTCATTTGTTCAGGTCGTTTTGGATAGGCCTATGAATAAGATACGCGCATCAGAGCGCAGATACAAACACACACACACACGTACTCAGCAGTTACAAGAAGAACAATTTCTTTGCATGACTTTCGAAAAAGTGTTGTATGTACCTTTTGCAGCTTTAGGTCGGTCTGTAGAATTTCACTGGCCGCACAGCTCGCTTTGCTGTCTTGCGTCAATTACTTTCGAATCCGTATCTGGAAACGAATTCTTAACTCCATCCCAAAGTATCTCAAACTGGGCGTGCCTAATTGTAAGCCTCACGCCTCGACTAGCTGCAGCTGTCACTTAGGTCACATCGCATCAAAGGCTGCATTCAAGCCCGTCGAATTTTCCGAATTGATCTTTCAACCTAAGATCTACAATAGAGATAAGCGTTGAGTTACAATAATGAAAGTGGTATAATAAATTTTTTCTATAATTTGTCATAAACAAAACGAAAGGGCTGAAATCTTAATTGCAGAATTTATAAGTGTTTAAATCACAATATTTATGCAAGTATCTGCAGAAGTATTAACAAGTTAAAGCAGCTGAAGAATACAGATCGAAAGCAGCTGTAAAAATTTCTTTGCGAAATAAAATTGTATCTATAAAAGAGAAAACCATAAACTATCTACTAAATGCTGTAAATAACTTTAAGATACATTGCAAAGCAAGCTGCACCTCAATTAAGCTCAATCATAAAACACATTTAAGTATTCCAGCCAGTCGGTTTTATACCACTGTGCAGTGCCTAATTTACTGTGGCTGTTACTCTGGCTGCGGCTGTTGCATGACATAAACTTTCGATTGTCTGACTCTCGGTTCGTCACATAACTGTTGGCTCCGTCATATTGAGATCTTCACTGATTCTTTTCGATATTTCAACGCTGCCAGACCAATTTGGTCTTTACGCATAAGCGCTCGGAACAAGCAGAGAAACAAGAGAACAGAGAGAACGGAGAGATGAGAGAGACGAGAAATGGGTAATTGGGTCAGGTCTCGACGGGAAAAGCTTTCAAATTCATTTCACTTAAAATTCTTTGGGCTTATTTTGGTAGTTTTTTTTATTTTCTTCGCATTTCTTCTTAGTCATCATTCTCTTCGCTCTCTGTCGTGGGCTGTTCTTTACGAGATACAATGAAATCTTACTGAAATCTCGTCATTGAATTTTTCAAACTTTCATGGCTTATTTCTTACATTTTGTGGTGTTTCTTCGTACCGCTATTGTTTTGGTTATGGTGTCTTGGGCTCATCGTTGGTTCTTATTTATTTCCCTTTCGTCTTGCGCATTTCTTTCATTTCATTTCATTTCTTTGCGCTGCTGGTTAATAATATTATGTTAATTATTAAAAAGTGAAAATGAGGTCGCTTCTTGCCAACACTTCACATGCTCGGCCTCTCGAATTTTAGCCAAGTTTTCTGCCTGCTGCGATCTGTCATCTCTTTTTTGCACAGATTCTGCTGTCAAAGGTTTATATAATGCAGTAGAGAATTAATTTCACAAAGTTAGTGCCAAATTTAAAGTTGATTTTTGAAGGTAGAATAATTTACAATTAAAGAAGTTTGTTGGTGTAAATTGAAGCAGGGAAATGCTGAATTTTAACCTGCCTATGATGGGGAGATTTTCTTCTTTCATATACCATAAATCAATGTATAGATTTTATTGAAAATATTTGTTTTAAGCAAGGTTTGGGTATTAGATAATCGTATTCTAAATATCTTTTATGGAGTCTGGTATATACTCTTTTTCTGTTTAATCACATTTCTTAAACAAATTTAATTTCTTTATCGCACTCTTTAAGCTCTGAATTCTACTTCTACTATGCATATACCTTTAGTACTCATCAAGTACAGACCATATTTAAGGTACTTTTTGCCATTATTGTATTTAAATTTTTTAATGATTTATCTGAATCATTCTTGGGTTCAGGTGAACTTGGCTGAAGATTTAAAGAGCTTGTACACAGACCGCTGGCTGAGTTTATATTTAACATACAACTTTCACCCAAATGGCAGCAAGAGAGCGCAATAACGGCATCGGTATTACCATCAATCGGTTCAACGGATGCCGCTGACCATCAACATCATAATGTATTATTGTTGCCATTGTTGTTGTTGTTGTTGTTGTTGTTACGGCTATAATGCATCATGAGGGGATTAAGCCGAGTAGTACTTATGTGGAAACCACCTGCATTGAACTTGCAAGTCTGCGCTGCGCTGCGTTTGCTGGAATTGAAATTGTAATAAAAGTCCGACTCTAACAAACGGTTTTATGCACGTTTCAAATTCTCCGGCGATTTCACAAAAGCTCTGGGAAAAATCTCAAAAGAAAGAAAAAGCTGCCAGAAGACAACAACAACAACAACGACACAAAATTATCGAAAAATACGAGAAAAATAAAAAGAGGCCTATCCAACGACTACTGTGTGAGCAGCACTGGCCCATTCAATTCAAGCAACAGAGACGGCAAACGAAAGGCAGATGGAAACAGCAGACGGCTTCTACATTAGAAAGTTTTCTACAACAACAACAACAACAACTACTACAACTATGACTACTACTACGACTACGACTACAGATACAACAAGCTAAAGATAGCCAGAGCAACGACAAAAGAAGCAACAGTAAGTGCACAGCCAACGAGAAAAATACAAAAAGCCACATAAAAGAAACAAAATAAGAGCCTAAACATTGAGATACTTTAAAGCGTTCAAGCTGCAGTTGAAGTTGCAGTTGGAGTCGGAGTACGAACTTGAAATGCAGCAAAAGACGGCAGAGAATGCAACAAGCTGCATAGGGAGAGAAATTCATAGATACCATGATTCAAAGATAGAGTTACTTAGAGATTCGAGAGCCAAGATACTGAGGCATTTAGATACGTGGGAGTTGAGTTACTTATGTGTAAGTTATATGGATATAAAGATGAACCAAACAGAGAGAACGCGTCGATCTCCAAATCTATAAGAGCTAAGGCAACCATTTTCAGAATGCAGGTTGATGTATATATTATGCAGATCAAATGTTGGATGCCACGCCCCCTGTATGGCCTTATCAATGAGTTGAGTTACTTATGTGTAAGTTATATGGATATAAAGATGTACCAAACAGAGAGAACGCGTCGATTTTCCAATCTATAAGAGCTAATGTATATCTTATGCAGATCTAATGTTGGATGCCACGCCCCCTGTATGGCCTTATGTGTAAGTTATATGGATATAAAGATGTACCAAACAGAGAGAACGCGTCGATCTCCGAATCTATAAGAGCGAATGCAAACATTTTCAGAATGTAGGTTGTTGTATAGATTATGCAGATCAAATGTTGGATGCCACGCCCACTGTATGAGCTAATCAATGAAAAAAGCATTACAGGATTAGGATTATTACTACATTTAACGTAGAAGGATTTTATTCAGAATATTTATCAACTATTTTTATACAATTCCATCCTAAAAGCGCATTGAAATCTGATAACCAACACAGAAGTTAGCAAAGAAATAATATTTAAGTCAATATTTTACTTTCATTAAATTAAAGAAATAATATTTAAATCAATATTTTACATTCATTAAATTAAAGAATTAATATTTAAATCAATATTTTATATGAATTACATTTTTTATTTCAAGATTATCTTTCAATTAAATTTTCATATATATTTTTTTTTTCAAGCAATTTTCAACAATTGTAATTCTAGTTTTAATATTTTATCTAGTCGATATGAAGTAGATATTAATGCTAAAATATGAAATAATAAAATAATATTTAGCTACAGAAGATGCCATTTTTGTGCAGGGCGAAAGGCAATTAAATTATAATTAAGAATCCATTCAAATTTTCACTGTGCGCTGCGTAATTAGGCGTGAGCTTCTGCTGCTATGCAAATAAAAGTAAAACCGAAGCAACAATAGCTGGAGCTACAAGCACGCCACAACAATAACTGTAAATTACTGGCGCAGAAGTTACAGCGAAACAAAAGCGTAGACAAAGCAAAAAAAAAAAGGAAAAAAACGAGAAAAAAATAGATAATGCACAAAAGCCGCAGCGAAATAAAGTTTTAAATTATATAATTAAAAAAAAATCTTGACGAAAATAGACGAAAGTTGTAATTTGCAGCAAGCCGGAGCGGCGAAAGAAACAGAGAATAAAGCATAGCAGACGCTTAGAAGGCAAACCGCAAACGCAGCGCGACGCTGAAGAAAGTTAAAAGTTAAGTTGGGGACGAAACGGCAATGGAACAGCCATAAAACCAGTGTGCCAAGGCGAAACTCTTACTGAAAGCACACACATACACAAACACACACAACAACAACAAGCGAAAGAGCAGAAAGCTCTCTTGCGAGCACATGGCAAAAGCCCAAGACCAAAACAAAAGACTTCAACGAAGAACCAAACTTGCGCAGCGCTCAAGCTGCCTGCTATGAAAGTGAGAGAGTCGAAGAGCGGCAAATGGAGAAAGAAATGTAAATGCTGGCAGAACCAAAGCTGCGCTGCCAATGCTCCTATGTGTGTGTGTGTGTGTGTGTAGTTTTTGTGCGCTTGTGTTAAAGCGAAAGCGTCGCTTGGAACAAAGTGGAATGGCATATGAAATTTCTTGGCGATCTTTGAGGATAAGCGCTGGTTTCACTGCGCGCTGCCGCACAGACGTCTACAGTGGTTCGAGGCAGACGTTACGTTCAAACGCAGCGCGCGCAACTACCACAAAACCTATAATAACAACAATAATAAAATAAACTATAAACTTAACCATAACCATAGCTATAACTCATACCATAATCATAAGCTAAAGAACTCTGCCTAGCCAGCTCCAACAATAAATCTCCAAAACTTCCTTTAACTCTGTGTGTGATTTTAGAAAACTGCAACGAAAAATTCTGCTTAATTTTGTATTAAATACAAATAAACCAATTATGTTGTGCCTAAGCAAAATTTGGACTTTACTTGACTGGAATTTAACCAAACCCTAAAAACAAATGTCATTGAAAAATTCATTATACACTTAACAAAAAATAAACTGTTTCAACGTGTGTTCTGCGCATATCAATAAAAAATACGCACACGAGCAAAAAATAGAAAACAAAAAGTGAAAGTGTCTTTAAGCAGTTTTGTGAGCGTTTTGCTTTAATTTTTCGTTCGTCTAACGTATTTGGATTTTGGAATTTTATTTGGACTCCGGTTTGATTTCGGGAACTCAACTGTGTAAATTTGCGTGCCTGTGTGTGTGTGCGTGCCTCTTGAATTCCAAATATTTTTTATTACAATGGAAACCAGGCACAACTGCAAAATAAGCAACTAATCAAAGAGAAACTATCAAAAGGCCCCTCTACCTTTACCAAAAAAAAACAATAACTGTTCGTGTCTGTGTGTTTGTGTGTAAAATACCCACATTCTATTGGATTATCTTCAGCTAAAGGATAACAACACATTCAAGGATTCATTGAATTCTATTGGATATGGCTGCCAACGAGATAATGGCGCCGACAGTCAATGCTAACTGTCAATACTCGACCAGATATTGCTGTAAGTTCTTTACTTTTATGTAAAAGTATATAAAATTAAAATTCCCTTTAAATATATCTTGAATAGGTCTTAAAAATGCTTTGGTTTGGGGTTAGCAAAGTTTTTAAATTGTGCTCTTATATACTTAATATAGGTTTGTCATTAAGGTTTCCAAAAATCAACAAATATTGCTTGAAGTTTTAGTTTGTTTTATACGCTTATCCTCCATTGATAGAGGTAGAGATCATCAGTCCTCAAAAATACTTAATTTCGTATGAGACATAGGACTAATGTAGGTTCAGCAGGGAGGTACTATACTAGATCTCTACAATTAGTAATAATATCTGAATTACTATAAGCTTTAGGACTGAGCTAACTCAAGCTACTGGTTAAGATCTTATGTCTGTCAATAAGATAATTTCAAGTCATATCATATCATATACTTTGCTTATATTCAATTTTAATAAAAATTTTGTTTTATTTATTTGTTGTTAAATGTATAGTTAATCTTATATATGTATATCTAAAGTCTTTACTAATTAATACTTCCTTTTTCCTAAGATTTAACAAATTTTCAACACAAACTAACTTTTGCTTCAGAAAAATTTATGGTTAGTTTTTTTTTTAAATTTAAATAGTTTTTAATGCAATCTTACTATTAATACACTCTTTATCTTTACCAAATATATCATTTAGATAAAGTCCTACTATGCATACACGCTTTATCTATTCCACATAGTCTTCTATATAGTTTGCTTTCATAAAACTTGACAGCTGCCTCTAACGCCTGTTAGAAAAAAAAGAAAAAATAATCAAGCAGCCTATGATGTAGAAAGTTTTGTCTAGCATTCATAGTCTTTGTCAGTCTTTCTCTCCGGGTCTGCGTCCGTCTGTCTTGCAGCATCATCTCTAGCTGGGGTCTTTCTATCTGGCTGCCAGACACCCAAGAGCCAAGCGAAGTCGAGCTGAAAGCGAACCGATCAGCTCGCTGAGCCATCAGCAACTGCGACTCGTTTCAGACGGCTCTTCTACTCGGTTAGAGCTCGACTCGAGTCGTACGACACGAATATTAATAGGTGAAAGTTGTTGCTTGAATTATTTCTTGCTGTCTTTCTTTCTTTGCGTTTTGCTTTTTGGTTTCTAGACCCTGTACAACAAATACAACAGGGTATATTACGTTAAGGGAAATGGGAAATGTGAGCAGACGTGGCAGACCCCACAATGTATATACATTCTTGATCAGGATTACGTTCTCTATATAGATCTCGTAAATTATACAATAAGATCCAAATATACCATTTTTATACCCTGTACCCATTGAAAAATGGGAAATACAGGGTTATTTGATATTTAGGTTCTCCTAGGAACTATGCAGATCATTAATTTTTTAGATTTTGAATACCTTCTCTTACAACTGTTAATTATGATACGATCAGACAAATGACAGTGAAGATATGCAACAGACAATTCGCTCGACTGATTTAAAGTTATAAGATATAAACTTTAGTCTAAAGATATACTTGCGTAACTTTATGTTTGTATGTACATATAGACATAGTACAGGCTCTCATACTGTCAGTTACATTCGACTATAGCCTTCCGTCCGACTGATCTACTCGTTCCTTACTGTTTTTTCATACACTTTTTGCAGCTGCTGCTGTTCCTAGTACTGATAATTTATGTTTCCTTTGAAATGTTTAGAAATATTTATGCATGCTCGCCGTATGTTGGGTTAGTCTTAGTCCTGACCTATTTAACAGCAGCTCAAGGTGACATTCTGGTTTAGCCTTCAATTTGTTTACAAAATTTATGAGCAGAGCGAGACAGAGATAGACGGAGGTTCAGGCGGACGGACGGTAAACTTGTAGCTGGCTTTTGTCGCTTTGGCATTTCCATTTTCATTATAATTAACGCGCTTACATAATCGAGTTTTGTTTACAAAATGTTTGCAGCTTCGTATTTCGAGTTCAATGTCCCAACTCACACACACACACACATACAGACAGACAGACATACATACATAGATCGCTTGCAACAGCCTCCTGTGCGACGCGTGTGGATCTTTCTGGCATACGCGACGTATGCGCAATGCTGTCTGTTTCTGACAATCGATGGCTTTCAAACGATTTCTGGTTTTCTTTTGGCAAATTTCATTGCCTTTGCATGCTACATACTGCGCTCTGTCTACTTAGTTTGATAAATATTATTATAGCTGCGGCACTTTGGCACGCGCAATTATTAAGAATGACTCATCGGGTTTTCTGTTGGTCAAAACTAATGTTATATATTTTTGAAGTGCATAACAAGAAAATAGTTGAAATGCTAGCGAGTGTTGGAGTCGAGTTGAGCTGAGTCGATTTGATTCGAGCTGATTCGAGTGGAGGTTGCTCAATAATACCGTTGGCTTGATAAACCGCTACAAATTATATATTACACACACACACAAACACATCAATACATCAATGTATATATGTATACATTTATACATTTGGCTGTTTGTCAGTTTTCTGTTTTCTATTTTCGTTTTTGTATGCTGATTATGCAACCTGTGCGCTTGAGCTTCGCTTGTTTCTTGTTGTCGTTTGCCTCCAAACTAGCAACAACAACAACAACAACAACAACAATCTGAACAGCAACAACAATGATAATGTTGGCCAAGTGTAGATGAAGCATTTACCGCTTTTGTTTGTCGCATCTAATGAAAGCCACAAAACTCATTAAGCACCCTCGAGAGAAAGAGAAATTTTTCATTTCGTTGGCTCATAGAATTGCTTAAGACATGCGCTTAATCTTCACTTGATTTTACTACAGTCTGTTTGGGCTTTCTAAGCTTAACATGCCAAGCAACTCCCACAAAAGCAAAACTTGCGTGAGTTTTGCACATTTTCAATTTGCTTCTTTCTCGTTTACTTCCTAGCCAAGAGTTGGGCTTATAAAACCAACAAATCCCCAGCCAATGGAGGCTTATGCAAGCCTTATTAATTCTCAAACAGAAGTTTAATTGTTTTGATGTAATCAACACGCCAAAATGTCTAAAACGTTTGTAATTGCTTCGTCAAAAAGTGGAGTATGCGATGGTGAAAGAATCATCAGCAGTATTATGGTCAAAACTTTACAATTTAAAGATACAAATGAGCCCATTGTATCTGATAGATACAATGGCAAGAAATCTTTAATTTCATTTCATTAGTGCATCGCTTGCCTTTCTTTCCCATACCATTTAAATCTTTCTTTCTTTCGTTTCTTGATGATGTTAATGATGATGTTGATGATGATCAAGTTGATGGGCTCGCGGACTACCACAACAGTGGCTCAAATGCAGCTTCTTCTCCCTGCCCCCGCTGTGAGCCACAATTGGAGCCAGCATTTGTTGGCTGCCCGCATGGCTGGCTGTGAATACGAGCATGAATACGAGTATGAGTTGGAGTTTGAGTTTGAGTATGAATACGAGTACTCCTCCAGTTACCAACTGGCTGCCTGCTTGACTGGCTTATTCGCTTACTTATTAGAACTTTCACTTTAGGTTCGCCTCAATTGGGGCCTCCACAGCTCCAACGCTCGTTTATCCAACTTAGCGGCTATACGAGTATTCGAATATTATACCTACGAGTCTATCTTCTATACCTCTATGAATATACCGCACACGCAGTGCCCTCTTCGCTCATTAACTATTTGAATTTATCTATATTTTCTTGTACTTTTCAACATTATGTTTCGCCTGCGTTTTTTGCCTTTTTGTGGGAATTGAATAATAGCCTATGCCATAATGGCGTCAAACATAAATTAGTGTTTTTTATAATGTTCATATAGGCATTTCTTCAGTTAACATTATATAAAAAATGTGCTTACCAGTAAGGACGGTGCTACAGTCGGACGTAACCGACTGTAGTAGACCCTGTATTTTGTGTTTTCTTCGCTGTTTTTTATCCGATCGTAATGCAATTCACAGCATTGATGGAGAAGGCCATAGACTACGTGCATGCCATATCCCGTATAGTTACCATTAAAATCATAGCTTTAAAACCTAAAACTGTTGCAAAATTGTTTTTATCAATTAGCGGACCAATGTGAAGAGTTATCAAAAAACTAAAACAAACTTGATCTGATTGCCGCATAGGGGAACCTAAAAAGCAAAAAATGGTATTTTTAGGTTTTATACTTTGGAAGATCTAGGTGATTATATTTTTAAATATATTATCTCTGAATATCTTCGCTGTTTCTTGTCCGATTGTAATGCAATTCATAGCATTGATGGAGAAGGCCATAGACTACGTTCATGCCAAATCTCGTATCTTTACCATTAAAATCATAGCTTTAAAACCGAAAACTGTTGGAAAATTATTTTTCAATTAGCGGTCCAATGCGAAGAGTAATCAAAAAACTTAAACATCTTTGATGTAATTGCTGCATTGGAGAACCTAAATACCAAAAAATTGTGTTGCTAGCTCTTCTAGTTTCCAAGATCTCGTTGGCTGTTTTTTGTTTTTCGCGGTTAGCGGGTGAATGGGGAGAGATATCAAAAATCTAAAACAAACTTGATCTGCTTGCAGCATAGGAGAATCTACATACCGAAAATGGTATCTCTAACTCTTATAGTTGCTGAGATCTAGATTTTCATACGGACGGACAGACGGACAGACGGACAGACGGACAGACGGACATGGCTATATCAACTCAGCTCGTCGTCCTGAGTCAGAATATATATAGTTTGTGGGGTCTACCACGCTTCCTTCTGCCTGTTACACACAGCTGTCATTTGCACTAAATTAATAGACCCTTTTATTTTTTTAAAATACAGGGTCTAAATATGAGCAACCAATAAAGTACAAAATAAATATAAATGTTCTGCAAAATATTTAACTTCAAACCTAAAAATTTAATTTAAATATTTTCTAAAACAAGCACATATTTATTAATGTTTAGCTGTTTAGCTTATGTAATCAAATTTAAAATTGATTTAACATTATTCCAAATTCCAACACAAATTAATTTAAATTCCCTTTTATTTAAAACCAACTGAAATTAAAAAAAAATATTATGTGATTTTTTATATAGTTTAACTTTGTAACTTTTAACTTAAACAATATTTTTACACATTCACTTTATTTGTAAATTACAAAATATTAATTTTATTTGTAAATTACAAAATATTTTCATTTAATTTTCTTTTATTCATTTATAAATATTTTAACACATTTATTTGATTCATTTATTAATTTTCACGAAAGTAATATACATTTTTTAAATCTCTTTTGCAAACTTGATAATAAAATTCGCCATTTTGCAAATAATTATTTGGATTTCAAAAACTGACAGACAAGTGTATAATTGTTAAATAAACAATACGAACAAAATAAAACGCATAAATACTTATAATTTGTATTGCAAAAAAAATAAAATTAATACAAAATTTGCTTTCATCTAGCGAAGGTTGAGTTTTTATGTAAGATGCCACAAATTTGCGTTTTTTCTATTTGGATTGTTGTAAGCAAAGTTGAAGCAAGAAAACATAACTGAGCCAATCTATATCTACATTATATTTAATGAATGAATCGGTTTTTTTGATAATTCATTTCAAATATTGTTTGTAATTTTTTCTTCATTTTTTTCTGGCAGTTTTGCAATTTTGCGAGACGCGCCAAAGTCATTTGAAGCTTTTGTCTTTCTGTCTTGCTATCTATACGCATCTATGGCACGTAACTGAGTGTGTATGTGAGTGAGTGTGTGTGTGTGTAGGTATTTATGAGCATGTGTGTGTGTGTGTGAGTGCTTCGGCTCTTACCGCTATTTACATTAACATTAGAGCTTTGGTTTGGCTTTTGCTTTTGCTCTTTCTGCTTCTGAGCAGCGCAAAGTGAAAGTTGTGTGTGGCCTGTGTGTGTGTGTGTGTGGTATGTGTGTAGATGTGTATGTGTGTGTATCTGTGTGAACTAAGCAGAGTTAAGCCTAAGCTGACGCACCAAAAATTATAATTATATGTTGAGATGGATATAAATATTTACAGTTAGCGCAATTGATAAGAATATTGATTTGTTGCTTTCGTTGAAATGAAAAGTGACTTTCATTTCGCTTTCAGTTTGTGCAGAAAAAAATCATAACAGCAATTAGAAAATATAAATATCATAAATATGATAAACAGCAGCGCAGAGCAAATGATAAATCCAGGCATGTTGCGCATACGCCGCGTTGCACTTTCTCAAAAAAGACAGAAACTTAAGTGCATGTTCAACAAAAGCCACGAAAGAAGCATAAGAAACGAGCGAACGAACGAAAGAAAGAAAATCTTTTTTGTTTTTGTGGAAAAGTTCATAAACCTTCTGGCAGACAAAGGCGCCTAACGAGACGATTTTCCAGCAGGTTTCCACAGTGCAAAAAGAAAATATATTATACAGAGTCTTCCAACCTCTCTCCTACTGCATCTCTTTGTCTTGTCTGCCCATGGCTTGAATATTTGCCAAATTACTTCTGACAATAATATACTGCCATAATCACAATCATAAGCTTGATGATCATCGTGTTGCCTGCCCGATCGTATACGCTATATATACTTATAAGTAGTACGGAATTTCCACAGTCGCTTAGCGTACATTCAACTCGCACAAAATGGAAATTGCAAAGAGAAAAGTCTCGTTGGCAAGTGGAAAATGCGCCAATGCAACAACAACAGCAACAACTGCTCAGTGTTTGGTCTGAAACATTTGTGCAGCAGTTAATTAGCAACTTTTGACTTTTGTCTTTGCCTTTCTTCTAAATGTCTTTCGCTGGAAAATTTGCTGTAAAATATAAAATGAAGAAAAAATGAGAAAATGAGAAAATGAGAGAGAAAAAGGCAAAAAATAAGTCGCCGCATTCGCATCACATTTAGATTATGGAAAAAAATCATTGCGGGAGAAAGTAAAAGCCGAGAATTAAATGCCAGAGCCTAGCGGCCGACTGCCGACAGATGTCGATGACTTACACGGCCGTCGTCGCATGGGGCGTATGCGCAATGCCAGCTCGAGCAGAGCAGCGAGTTGGAGAAAACATCGACACAAGTAGAAAACTGCAGACTGCCAACTGCAGACTGCAGACTTCAAGACTGCAGAGAGTTGGAAAGCCGCAATGCAACGTCTCGTATTTCATTCGAGTCTCAAGCATCTACTACTTCAACTTGTATCTTGTATGTTGAATGTTGTATATTGTATCTTGTATCTGGCTGTTGTGGCTGTTGTTGTTGTTGTTGCAGTTGTTGCAGTCAGTGCACAAACAGCTGCACCAACGCATTTTGAATTCTTCCATTCGCCTTGGCATTGCATTGCATTGGCTTAAGCCAGAGTTTCACATTGTGCTCCAATCCATTCATGGCCAGCTTGCAACGAGGGGGAGTTTGTTCAAGCCTTAACTGTAGTTGGCTAACAGTCTATTCGTGCCTCAAATCAAAGATCATTTTATAAGTAAAGAGTTCAAACAGACAGAATTTTCATCAAGATTTGGCAGCTTAATGAGCCAAAGCAGCCAACAGAGAAAGAAGCGCAAGTTTGCTATATTTCTACTCTCTACTTCAACTAAAGTATATCAAGAGAAATATTATTAGACTTCTCTATATCATATATACATATATCATATACTCTATATCATATATACATACATGTGTTAATAATCGGAGAAAAATCGCAAAATGTAGTTTTTTTGCTAAATAAATTAGAGAAATTATTTCAGAATTTTTGATGATATTTTTTGTAATTCATCATTTTAATGACAAATTAATAGACCTCTTTAATTTTAATCTTGCTTTTATTGAACAAAAATTAAATCCGAATTAGCAAAAAGAATCCAGTTTTTCAATAACTTCTGTGTTTGGAAACAGATTTTAATGAGTTTTCAAAATAAATAAATATAATGGTAGTGAATTTTTATTCTCAACAACAATTGTTCAATATTACGCTTGTTACTCGGTTTTAATCGATTAGAGCGATTGTCTAATGGCTGCTTTAGCTTTCACAGATATATTTTAGATGTCTTTTCAAGATCTCAGCGTCCATAAATATTCTTTGAATTAAAATTTTTAAACTGTACAATGGAAAAAAAAGTCCTGCAGAATTAAGAATCTAAAAAAATTTTATGGTTTAATTTACTGAAAGTTTTTAAATTATTTTATGGAATATTGAATAAATACTGAATAAATTCATATAAATTGTTTAAGCTACATTCCAGCTGCTTAGCTTCTACCTGTAATAATAACTAATTTACTAATTTACTGAAGAACTAAAAAATCAATCAAAATCAAATCACTTTCGTCGAAGTTTATCGAGAGTAGGGCACGTCAGATGCGATAGTTCATGCGATATGCATTAAAAATCCTGACCCAATTAGAGATTCTCACGCAAAGAACGGCGAGTCATAGAAGAACGGAGAGAGGAGAGAAGAGAACAAAGAGCTGAGAGCTGAGACAAAACTGTGAAAAAGCGAAACGTCACGCTTAGCTAATTTCGCATTTCACCCGAGCAATGGAGAAAGAAAGGAGGGAAAAGCGCCAGCAAATGCTAACTTGGGCAATTTCAAATTCTAAAGCCAATTATGCGCAACAAAAGAGACAAGCAGAGAAGCAGAAGCAGAAGCAAATGAAAATGCAGATAAAGTTGTTGGCGAAAGAAGAAATGCAAATGCTTTGTAGTATATTGGGTGATGAGTGTGCAGTTCCTAAGGCCTAGAACCGGTTCTAAAGCCGACACGAAAGTGCCACAAACGGAAGTGAAGCGACGGAGAGCAGCAAAGCAGCAAAGCAGCAACAACTGTGTCTTTGGTCAAATATAGGTCAAAAGAGAAACTAACGGTACATGGCGCTGCTGCTGCTGCTGCTGCTGCTGCTGCTGCTGCTGCTGCTGCTGCTGCTGCTGTTGTTGCTGTTTCGATTGTCTGCAGAGAAGCTGCTGATGATTTGGGTTACATAAAAGGGCGCGAACGGAAAGTAGAAACCCAGAAGAAGCGAACGGCGCTCTACGCATAAGTGAGTGTATCTGTGTGTGTGTGTGTGTGTGTGTGTGAGCTTACACACACACACGCACAGCAAAACTTGTTGCAAAGAAAGTGAAACTTTGCTGTACGTGTTGCTTCCCGCGGGCAATCATTTGCGCCACTTCTTGCCACTCTGCCCCCTCCTTCTGACTCCACTCTCTTGTCACGAACAGCAGAAGGTTGCGCTTGCCTGAGATCTTTGTCATTGTTGCTATTATTACCATTATTATTGTTGTGATCTTTCTGCTGCTTCTTCCACTCTTTGCGAATCTTTGGCTTATCATCCTATCTCGCACATACACACTATTTATTGGGTGAAGTTTTATTTTTACTGTTGATTCGCACAGCTTTTGGGTTGGGCTAGGTTATAGCTCGTCGTCTCTGGCCAGACCATAAAATGAATCAAATGCAAGACTCGAGGGAATTGTAAAATCTGATAGACAAGCTGATGGCCTTGCCTTTGATCATGATGAGTATAGCATGTTCATCATCATAAAGCTGATGGATCAAGAGCTGCCAAATGATTTAGTTTTGGCCAACACTCAACTAGCGCATATAGGTCAAATAATAAGACAATTAATTACTTTTAATACGTATTTATTTTGAAATAAACAACGCTTTAAACTTAGATCTATTTCCATATATTAAGTCGTTCAGGACGGAAGTTTGCAATATTTTATTAGAATATATTTAAAAGTGATTATCTTGAGATTGTTTTAAATAAACATAAATATTTTTAAGGAATTCCCTAACTGTTGCCTGACTTTATACGAATTTAAACGTTAAAGTTACTTCATGACGTTCTTGTTAGGATTGCGCTTTTTTGCAAATTACAACTCTGGTTTACACATTGAAGTTAATTCACGAACTTGTTGCTTTGTTGCTTGTAACTTTGGTTTTAATTTGTTATCGATATAGTTTTCGAAATGTTTTTTTTGCGTTTATTTATGCGACAGCAAAAACATCATGAAGTTACTTCAAGGTGTGAATTTAAACTAACTATATATTGTGCGGCTGTCCATAGCTTACGACTGTTTCGTATATTACTAAATATTCCCTAAAAAGTTCTCTCGCTAGATGGTTTAAATTGATTTTCCTTAGATCAAATTCTTTATTAGATTAAATAATATTAGTATTAATTATTCCATAGTTTTAACAAACCTATATTTATGTTCCAAAGTTTAAAAAACAATCCCTTTTTAGTTGTTTGCTGAATTCTTTCACTTTACAATTTCCAGCTGAATTTAATATAAATAAGCCGAAATCAAGTTTAGAAAGTAATTTCGTGAGGGGCCCAGCTAGAATGCAGTGCGCCACCAAGCAGCTCTGCCAGCGTGGGGAGAGTGTGGCGAACAAGGAGAGGAGAGAAGACGGAGAGAGAGAGGAGGGGAAGACAGTCTCCTTTAGTGGTGCAGAGACACAGAGTTTAGATCCGGCTTCGAGTTGAAGTTGCAAGCGAACCGCGTCGGCATTTTCTCTTGTCTCTCGAGCAAAAGCAGCAACAATAAAACGAAAGAAAGAAGAGGAGAGAAGTGAAAAAGAAACAAAATGAAGCAAAAAGTGAGCGAAGAGGAGAGATGGAGTCAGCACACAAGTGGCAAAAAGTGAGCGAGTAGAAATTACGGTAAATAAATAAATTGAAGAAAGAAAGAGCTAAAGCAAAGCAGCAAAAGCAAAAAAGAAACAAGCGAACGTCGACGTCGACGTCGTCGTCATGAGCGAAAGTGAAATCTGCTAATGAATTCTTCAACGTTGAATAGTTTTCAGTCATTATGGTAGAGCATGGACTTAGCCCCCATGGCGTATACTTGATATGTGTAGCTTACACATGTATGTCTGTGTTTGTATCTGTGTGTGTTTCAGCTGCTTAAGATGCGACTTGCAGCTTGTGGCTTTGGCTGATCTTGCTGCCTGCAGTTTTTGGGTTTCGGTTTCGGTTTTGGTTTCGGTTTTTGGTTTCGATTTTGGTTTGGGTTTTGGGAAATTGGTAAAAGTTGCTAGATTCGCTATAGCAATTAGCCTAACCGTTAGCAGCTGCTAACTGCTATACACTTGAGACTAAGGCTAAGACTAAGGCTGAGGCTGGGCAGGCATCGATTTGATATTTATTTGTTGTGCGGAGTTTTCAGCAGATTGCAATGACTCGATCGAAGCGAATCGAATCGAATCGAATTGAATCGCATCGCATCGAGTTGGTTGTGACGGGTTCATTGAAACATTGCAATTGTTGTTGCAGCTAGAGGTCTTTATCGGTAAACTTGAATTGCACGAGGCATGCGGATTGTGGCATGCCGCTTGCCGCTTGCGGCATGTGAATTGTGGCAAGTGGAAAGTTGCAGTCAGTGGCAGTCGAATGGCAGTTGAATGGCCCCTTGTTGATCAACTTAAATCAAGCGATTAGCAATTTCATACATTTTTATTGCCATATCTTCTCTGCAGAAGCAATGCGCTTCAACTAATTGAAACTGTCGCTGATAATATCGTAAAAATTATCAGCAATTAAATCGATATTACGAATATATGAAATGGCAATATCAGAGTTGTCAGATGGCATACATCAAAATACTATGAAAAACCTTGTAAAAACGGAACCGACCAGTCGGGTGGGGAATATTGTTTCTTAAATATCTTCTGTGTTTGTCAACCGATTTCAATGCGGTTTTTAGAATAGATAACTATAATTGTTGAGAATATATATTTTCAATTACATTTTTGTATGTTCAAGATTACGCTTGTTATACGGTTTTTATCGATTAGATCTTAAATTTGAAACAAAATTGATCTGGGTTTGATATACACCTATTTACATTCCGAAATCGGTAAAGCTCTAGCTCTCCCAAATCTCAGCATTTATCCCAAAAGACAGACAGGGCTGTTTTCAACCCAGAATAATTAATACAATCAATTGGTTCATGGCCAAAATTTTATTTAAGTCTAATATTAATTACTTTCAAAATTAAATAAATAATTCTTGCTATTTAATGGTATAATCCAAAGTTTTTCTATAAAATCGAAAACAAAAATATAAAAGTTTTTATTGTAAGAAAGAATTTTTATAAAATAATCAGTAATATGGGAAACTGTTTTTTTTTTCTGAGTGTACGTAGATTTCTTTTTACTCTTGCCCAACTTTAAGATCATTGAAAAACAATTTTGTAATTTCTCAACCTTCCAACGCACTCTTTACTTCTTCGGAGAGTTGTGAATAGGACAAATGAGTTGGAGTGAGGGGGAGACACATTTGGCACCTACGAGCATTGGCTATAAGTACCTACTTATAGAAAAGCCGTGTTTCGAGTTCGAGTTTGCGTTTGACTTGGACTTGGAATTCCAGTTGAAGTTTTGCATAACCCAAAACAGATTGCGTAATATGCGTTATTTTATACACTTGAACAAATTGAAACTAAGTTGTTGTTGACGTTGTTATTGTTGTTGTTGTTTTGCAGGGGAAGCTGAAAAAGTCAAATCATTGATCAGATTACGGGCGGAGCTCTCGCCGCTGTTCACGGGCAAAAGAAACGCCTCGAAGTATGCCTGGGCGTAAGTACAGCTGAGATTATATCAAATCACTTTCTCCCTCTCTTATGCTGCTCTCTCTCTCTCCTTCACTATCCCTGTCTCTTTCTAGTGTCGTGGAGCGCGAGCTGAATGTGCCCTTGCCGCTGTCGAAGATCATCAAGAAATGGAACAATCTGCTGCAGGAGTACAAGGCCATCAAGATGTCGGAGGAGCCGAAGCGTCGGGAATGGCCCTTCTTCACACTGATGGACGTGTACTTCAGCGACCAGGTGAACGATCCCTCACTGCGCCTCTTCTCCTCCACAAAGACGCTAAAGGAGACCCTCGACGACAGCGTCTTCGAGGATGATCCAATAATTGCCTCGGCAATCGCCGCCGCCACCAGCGGCGCCTACATGGAGATCGATGAGCTCATCCGACGGCAGAAGGAGCGCGCTGCGCTGGCTGCTGAGCGTAAGCTGGCAGCGGCAGCTGGCGGAGCTGGGGGCGGGGATTACAAGTACGAGCTGAAGCCGATGCTGGCCAACAACAATGGCAGCGGCAACGGCAGCAACAGCAACAAGTTCAACAGCAACAGCGACATGGTGAAGCTGTCGAAGAGCGTCGACGACTTGTCCATGCAGCAGTACAAGATCAAGCAGGAGCTGATGCGGCAGCGGGAGCAGGAGCAGCAGGAGAACATGGTCAAGATCAAGCAGCATGCACGCCAGCAACAGGCGCAGCAGCAGCAGCAGGCACAGCAGCAGCAGCAGCAGCAACAGCAACAGGCACAGCAGCAACAGCGTTTCATGAGCCACCAAGCATCGCTGTCGCCGCATCCACATCGTTTGGGCTCCTCCGGCACTCCGCCGGGCCTGCAGCATGCGTTGCAGCAGCAGCAACATCTGCTGCAACAGCAACATATACAGCAGCAGCTGCAGCAGCAGCAGCAACAGGCACAGCAGCAACTGCAGCAGCAGCAGCAGGCACAGCAGCAACATCATCATCAGCTCGCTGCCCATCCCCATCAGCCGCCCACACCGCGCCCCAGCTCGCCGCCAACCACCGCTCAGCAGATCCACATCACAGCCACGCAGCATCAGGCGGCACAGCAGCAACAGTTGCAGCTGCAGCACAAGCAGCAGCAGCAGCAGCAGCAGCAGCCCTACACAGATCCCAACACCATCGATCAGTACCTGCTCTCCTGGAACAACTTCCATGGCAACATGTGCCGTGGCTTCCACTCCCTGCAGAAGGACGAGAAGATGGTCGACGTGACCATCGCAGCCGGCGGAAAGATCTTCAAGGCCCACAAATTGGTAAACAGGCGGCGCACAGTGCAGCGAATTAGGGATGTGTCTAGCTTAGATGTTATCGACGACAACCTATCGAGAGTTGGGCCCTTATCCGATAGATTAATCCATCATATAATCGGACCAGTTAATTGATAAACAGTATGGATCACACAGCTTATCAATAGCTGTCGTCGGCCGTTTTTACCCATCATGTGTGATTTATCAGTTTAACAAATCGATAAATCATTCTAGTAATCGATAAATGTTATCGATATTTCTAAAATAGCATAGAGTATAACATTCTGATATCAATAATATATGTACATAACTTTAATACTATCGATAATGGTAATCGATAGCTAAGTTCTTGTCCGATAGATTGATCTACTATTGACGGCTTGTGCCATAAGTATGTTTTATCGGCTTATCGATGCTTTGGCAAACCATAATGATAACTAATTGAAAATATCGATAAACTGTTGTAGTTATCGATTAACTTTTGTAGTTATCGATAACTATATTGTATAATTTTTAGACCCTGTACTTTAAAAAAGTAAAAGGGTCTATTAATTTAGTGCAAATGACAGATGTATGTAACAGGCAGAAGGAAGCGTGGTAGACCCCACAAAGTATATATATTCTGACTCAGGACGACGAGCTGAGTTGATATAGCCATGTCCGTCTGTCCGTCCGTCCGTCTGTCCGTCTGTGTGTCTGTCCGTCTGTCCGTCTGTCCGTCTGTCCGTATGAACACCTAGATCTCAGCAACTATAAGAGATAAAGACACAACCTTTCCGGATTTAGGTAGTCAGCTAATGCAAGCAGATCAAGTTTGTTTCAAACTTTGGATATCTCGCCTCCTTCATCCGCGAATAATCAAAAATCTACACCTACCTCAAAAATCTCGAAAACTATAAACGCCACAGCAGCCACAATAATAGCGCTACAAACTTGTAATTTGGCATGTACGTAGCCTAAGGTATTCTCCACCGATGCTATTAATTTATTTATGATTTGAATTGGAAGTAGCGAAGATATGCAAGAGACAATTTTTTTCAAAATGCATGTATGTGCCACTGCAGCCACAATAACATAGCTACAGACTAGTAATTTGAAATGTACGTAGCCTATTAAATTATAATTATTATTAATTACAGCGACGTTATGTAACAGACAATTTTCTTATAAATGTTTGTTAGTGCCACTACAGCCACAGTTTAAAAGCTATAGACTTGGGATTTGACATGTACCCAGCCTATAGCATTATCCATCAATGCTGTGAATTATTTTACCAACGGAAAAGAAAAAGCGAAGATAGCGCAGACAGAGTAGCCACCTAGATCTTGCAAACTATAAGAGCTAGAAATATCATTTTTTGGTATTTATGTTTTCCTATGCAGTCATCAGATCAAGTTAGTTTGGGTTTTTTGATAACTTCACTCATTCCTCCGCTAACCGAAAAACAGTTTGCAATTTAAAAGCTTCAGTTTTAAAGCTAAAGATATGGGATGTGGCATGTACGTAGTCTATGACAATCCCCATCGATGCTGTGAATTACATTACGATCGGATAAGAAACAGCGAAGAAAACGCAAAGTACAGGGTCTCCTACAGTCGGTTGCGTCCGACTGTAGCTCCGTCCTTACTGGTTAAAACCCGTTTAGTACAGAAGTGTAAGCTTTTTTGGTGCACAGTCAACAACAAATACTGGGAGTATATCGATAACTTATTTATCGATCACACAACAAGCTGCCCGTGGGGCGCATCAAAGGGCACTTCCTCCACTAATAACCGATTCTCTCTGCGCTTTTTGCGCTTTCCGCTTGTTTCTTCCCCTATCGCAGGTGCTGTCCGTGTGCAGTCCATACTTCCAGCAGATCTTTCTGGAGAATCCGTCGAGTCATCCCATACTACTGATGGCCGATGTCGAGGCCAGCCACATGGCGGGTCTGCTCGACTTTATGTACAGCGGTCAGGTGAATGTCAAGTACGAGGATCTGCCGGTTTTCCTCAAGGTGGCCGAGGCCATGAAGATCAAGGGACTACACACAGAGGTTAGTGAAAGAGTCGAGTTAAATTTAATCGATTTAAGCGATTATGCGATTTATCGATTGCAGAAAAACCTGGACAGCGATGCCAGCGATATTAGCTCGCCGCTGGAGAGCGATGGCACCGAATGCCGTTACGAGAGGGGCACGCACAGCGTCAATATAACCAGCGGCCATGCTGCCGGATATGGCGCAGCTGCGCCCAGTGCAACCCTGGAGCAGTCGTGCCTCAATGGCGCCGCTCCGCTCTCGCTGGCCAGCCCTGGAGGCGCTCAGGTGCCGGCGCCGGCACAGAGCCCCGGCTATGCTGGCTTTAGGGAGCACATCAAGTCGAAGGCCACGCTGGCCGAGAGCTTCCTCAAGAATCTCAATCGCAACAACAACAACAACAGCAGCTACAGCAACAACAACAGCGCACCGGAAGCGGAAACCAACTCCTTTGGCATACTGCAGGCGAACAGCAAGAAGATGCTGGACTCGGCACGCAAACAGCACAAATATCTGGCCAAGCGCAAGATACTGATGCACTACAACAACGCGGAGCTGGGCGGCGAGGCGAAGCGGCTGAAGGAGATGGAGCGGGACAGGGAACGGGAACGGGACAGGGAGCGTTACTCCAGCTCGGAGCAGCATGACGATGCGCTCAATAACAATCACAGTTACAGCGCGCAGGATATCATGGAGCCCATCACCACCATTGTGCCCAACAACAACTTCAAGATACGCCTGGTGGAGAATCATGCGCTGACCAACAACAAATCCAACAACAACAACAACAACAGCAACCACAACAATCACGACGACGAGGAGGCCTTGAATCTGGTGAATGGCAATCGGGCACGCCCACAGACGCCCACGCCCACGCAGACGCCAACGCCGCGTGCCACGCCCACGCCGGATATGCAGCTGGTGAAGCGCGAGCTGGAACCGGAAGTGGAGCTGGAGACGGTGGGGGCGGGGGCGGGGTCGGCAGCGGCGGGCAATGGACACGATGAGGATCTGGCGAGGAAATACGATGACAACAACAACAACAAGCAGGATATGGAAACCGATTCCAACAACAACAACAGCAGCAGCGGCAGCAGCAGCGCCAAGGGCAACAACAATGGCGGCGGCAACAACAATGGCGTCGAAACGGGCCTGGCGCTGGCATTGGGCAAGCACAAGCTGCTGAACGCCATCAATCGCTCGCTGGAGCTGGAGCAGGAGCGCGAAAGAGAGCAGAGAGAGCAGCGAGAGCAGAACAACAACAACAACAACAGCAGCAATGGCGAACACGACGACAACAACAACAACAACAACAACAACGATAATCATCTGGATCTGAGCACGATTAAGAACATTGCCACCGCTGAGATACTCTGCGGGCTGAAGAGCAAGGTGCTGAAGCTGGAGGAGGAGCAGCGGGAGCGGGAGAGAGAGCGCGAAAGAGAGCGCGAGGCCTGTCGCAGTTTGAATGAAATTAAAAATGCCGATTGATAATTGGGGGTGTTCACATCTGGGGCGGGGCTTATATTATTTATAAATAATAATACAAGACAATTATGCATTTCGTTTAATTAAATTACAATACACTTAAAACAAAATAGTGCATATAGCAAAAACTTATATAGTTTATTTATTTATATTGTTAATGTAATTTTAAATCAAACTCACACACACACACAGACACACATACAAGGACATTACACACACACACACACACACAGACAGCCTTTTAAATATTTTGGTTTTAAGGTTATCGCTAGCCTGTAAGCTCAAAGCGTTCAACGATTAACGATAACGATCGTTTATCGTTAGCCCGCACTAACACTAAAATGTATGAATTTTTATCGAAAAACAAAACAAAAACTATGCTAAGCATTTGGAAATTGGCCCTGTTGCAATACATTCTAAGCTCTCATATAAATATGCATGCATACATATCTCTCTATATATACCTAAATATATATATATATATTAATACATAAATCATTGATTTTTGCTTGTCTGAGCATCGAAAACAGTGGAATTTGTTAGCGAAGACACGAACCTTACGTTATGCCAACTAAATGCATTGTAAAAATACAAATGAAAAACATATACAAATAAAACATATATAAAAATGTATCTCAACAATCATGCATACACACATACAAACAAACATACGCATTCACATACAAGAAAAAAAAGAAAAACAACTAGTTTTTAGTATGCATCTCGTTTTAGTTTGTAACTTGCCAGAACTTATCGATTGCTGCGCTTCTTCCAATCTCTCTGTCTCTCTCTCACACTGGAATGGTTCCGTTATGTTAATTGTTTTACCTGCTGGAACCTAACCTCAACTACAGCCTAAAATATAATAATAAAAATTTATGAAAAAAAAACAACAACTACAATATGCACATTTGTTAATTTTAATATGCGCTATGTAAATTTGTAATTCGTACAATATTTATTAACAACATTGTTTACATTTACAAACATTTGTGTAGTATTTTTTTACTGTGTACAAGCATGAATGAAATAAAGCAACTGACACATTTAAATGCCGTTTATCGATAACATTTTACCAAACAGCAATCGAACAGGGCGTTTCAGCAAATGTTATGTTAACTGTTAACAGTTGACAGTTAACAGCGCAGGACACGGCGCTCTCTCGCTCTCTTTGCATTTACGCTCTCACTTACAAAACAAAAAAAATACATTTTGTGTATTTTTGGTGGTTGTCGCAAGGGGGCGCGCCTTTTTTGCCCTTTTTTCGCATGTAACTGAAAACTATGCTCCGCGCAAGCCGACGGGCCGACGAACAGTAAAAGCCGAAGTCCTGCCGAAGCCCAAGCGACCGCTAACAGAGCCAACTTAACAGCAACGGCAGTTCGCTCGTCCCTTTTGCTCTGTCCTCTGTGCTCTGTGCTCTCAGCTCTGTGTGTGGTTGTAAAAAGGCGAAAACGTCACGAGAAAAACCGGTTAATAAATTATTGCCAATTGCCTGGGAAATTCTGAGTAAATAAATGCTTAAATATTCTACAAAAATCAAGCGTAACAATATTTGTGAAAATCAAGTGAAAATGCAATGCATTAAACAAAACCAAAGTGAAAGCAAAAAAAAAGAAGATGAAAATTTCGCAGAAACATGGCGTTTGTTGCTTTCTTTGCGTTTCTTTTCGTTTCGTTTCCTTTTTTTTCTTTTTTTTTCCATCGTCATTTATTCTTCAACGTTTCCAAACTGCGCAAAAAACTTTTCGCATATACAGCAGCAGAAATTTGGAGCTGGAAAAACGCTGGAAGAGAGGCGAGAAAGCGAAAACGCTGCGAATTTTGTTGCAGTGCAAAAGTAACGGTAACTGTCCAGCGGAGCACCCACTGCGTAAATGCTCAAAAAATGCCACAAAAATTCGATTGTAAAGCGGCAGACGCCGAGCCCAAAGACAACGACAACGACCAGAACGCGGCCGTCGCCCCGAAAACAGGAACAAAGCAGCAGCAGCAGCAGCGGCAGAGGTAGCAGCGGCAGCAGCAGAGGCGGCAACGGCGGCGGCGACACCAACAAAAAAAAAGGATACGAGCCATAAATGAATTTTACGAATTTCGGTATACACACGACAAACGCCGACGACGACGACGACGACGCCGTTGATGACGTTGCTGATGATGATGTTGATGATCATAATGAGCTGCTGCTGCTGCTGCTAACAGAACAGGGTGGGTGGCAAAGTCCGTCTGCGGCTGTAGTAATACACACACATTCACATACAAACAGACACACATACACAGCCTAGCAGATGGTGGGTACCAGCGTTGCCAGTTTAGCGGGTTTTCAGAATTCTTCTATTTCCGCTAAACACAATATTATTTGAAAATTTATAATTAATATTATACCCTATTTTTAAATGGCATATTGAGAATAGGTTTTTTTAAATGCTTTTGTTAAATTTTTGATGTTAAGTTTTTATTTATATTTTATTTAGCAAATCTAGCTTTTTTTAACTACACGGTTGTTGCGTTTCAGAATTATACTATATTTGATAATCATAAAACTATTAGAAATCTTATATGTAATTATTACTTCTATTTCTGTTATTTACAAATTCATTTGCAAATTTTCACTTATTTTAAATATTGTAAATTCACTATATTTTTTGTTATTTATTTTTATAAAATTTTTGTACTCTTCCTAAGTTAATTTTGTTTGTTGCAAATTCAGCTAGTTTCAGAATAATATTTAGGATTATCAGCTTACATATATATTTTTTATATGATTTAATTTTTATTACATATTTTTTTATTTCTTATATATTATTTTATTTATTATTTTATTTTATCTATAATTTTGGCTTCATGATTTATTTATAATTATGCTAAGATATCTTGCAACTTAAAGCTGGCTATTTCTGGCAACACTGCTGGGTACAGCAAGAGTGTGTACACCCTGTGAGAGAGCGGAGAGAGAGTGAAAGAGAGTGTGAGCGCTGGAAAAGTAGTGAGAGTGCTGCTGCCGCGCCGGGTACGTGCCAAATAAGGGATGTTCCAACAATTCGTCTTTTTTCCACAAACACAGACACGCACACACACATACAGACTTGGCATTTTAATATGTATTGTTCAATTCGTACTGCAAGCAGCAGCAACAACAACAACTGAGAGGATACCAATCAATATGCCGACTGGGCAACACCCTGTAAGCATACACACCACACACACACACACACATCCATGCAAGTATGCGTACATACAGTCGGTCACAAAAGTATTCGTTGCAAAATATGTACGGCACAACTTAGCGTTTTTAGTCGGTAAAACATAAAAATTTTAAATTTTTTTGAATGGGGAATGTTTTATTAATATGTTTCTTAATTATATTTGAAAAAAAAAATTTGGAAAATCGCTCCATTGCTCCACAATATAGCATAATAAGACGGAAAACGTGGTTTTCAGTCCCACAAAAGTATTCGTTGCATAAAGTTTTTTTCAATGTTTTACTTAATTTACTTAATTTTTTCTTAACATTTATGTTAATTATATAGCCTCTTTGAATCTTCAAGCGATTAGGCATGGATTCCACTAATTTGCGACATGTTTCCACCTGTAATTTTCCGTAATCTTCCTGTCAAATACGCTTAAAGTAGCGTTTAGGGATAATTTGGTGCTGCCCAAGCTCCGTGTCCAGGTAATGAAGGCCGATCGACATATTATGTCAGGAATATGTTTGATCGGTGTCAGACGATAACCCGTAGTGCTATACGGCGGTTAAAAAGCCGGAATAACCATGACAATTTGCCTCGATTTGGCAGGCCGAAAGCCCGTACTGATAGAAAAGAGAGGATAACCCGGGAAAAAAACCCGGATAACCCACATCTGTCGCTGCCAAACAATAACAGTATCCTCCATACGTCCGTACAGACCAAAATTTCCATCCAAACACGCCGGATAGTGCTCAGAAGCAACGGCGCACACGGCCAAGTTGCTAGGATGAAGCCATTACATTCGAAAGCAAACATTTGTATGGGGCTGGACTTCGCACGGATGCATATATGGATGAATTTTGGACCCTGGAGTAACATTGTGGTCAACGACTAGAGTAGATTATAATTTTACGGTCTAAAAATCAGCATGCAAGGGCGTAATCCGGAAAAATACCCCACATAAAAAAGTATTCGTTTTATGCAAGCAACTTGGCCGTGTGCGCCGTTGCTTCTGAGCACTATCCGGCGTGTTTGGATGGAAATTTTGGTCTGTACGGACGTATGGAGGATACTGTTATTGTTTGGCAGCGACAGATGTGGGTTATCCGGGTTTTTTTCCCGGGTTATCCTCTCTTTTCTATCAGTACGGGCTTTCGGCCTGCCAAATCGAGGCAAATTGTCATGGTTATTCCGGCTTTTTAACCGCCGTATAGCACTACGGGTTATCGTCTGACACCGATCAAACATATTCCTGACATAATATGTCGATCGGCCTTCATTACCTGGACACGGAGCTTGGGCAGCACCAAATTATCCCTAAACGCTACTTTAAGCGTATTTGACAGGAAGATTACGGAAAATTACAGGTGGAAACATGTCGCAAATTAGTGGAATCCATGCCTAATCGCTTGAAGATTCAAAGAGGCTATATAATTAACATAAATGTTAAGAAAAAATTAAGTAAATTAAGTAAAACATTGAAAAAAACTTTATGCAACGAATACTTTTGTGGGACTGAAAACCACGTTTTCCGTCTTATTATGCTATATTGTGGAGCAATGGAGCGATTTTCCAAATTTTTTTTTTCAAATATAATTAAGAAACATATTAATAAAACATTCCCCATTCAAAAAAATTTAAAATTTTTATGTTTTACCGACTAAAAACGCTAAGTTGTGCCGTACATATTTTGCAACGAATACTTTTGTGACCGACTGTATGTACATACTGCTTTACAGTGGCTGCCAAACTGTAGCGCATAATGCGAACTTCAAAAATTTTCGGCAATTATGTACATATGTATGTTTGTATGTAGAAAGGCAAATGGTGGTTGCTGTTGTTGTGGCTGGCAAGGGTGTTACAACCAGTGTTGTCGGAGCTAGCTAGATTCAGATTTTAATATATAAAAAAGCTTAAAATAAAAAAATCTAAATGCAAATTAAATAATAATATATTTTTAAATAAAAAAAAATAGGCAATATAAAAAACAAAATGCATCAAAATAAATTTAAAAAAATTACATATTTCGAGGCAAAAAAAAAAGAAACTAATATAATAAAATAAAAATACATACGAATAATTAAAAAAAAATATAGCTAAATATTTTCAATTAGTTTAATGACAGATAAGCAGTGTTGGCAGAAAAGGCTAGACATGCAAAAAAAAATATATGCAATGCAGTTTTAAATAAATATAAAAAAATAAAATAAAATAAATAATCAAGTTAAATTAATTTATGATTAACGTAAATAATTATTGTTATAAAAACCCACCAAATTGGCAGCGCTGGTTACATCCTATACATACATACATACACGGACACATACATACATACGTACATACATACTTATAAGGCAGACGGCAGTTCAAAGTTAGACAGACTGGCAGACGGCTGCTGCTGCTTCTGCTGCTGCTGCAGAGGGCGGTGGTCGCAGTCGACGTCGACGTCGCTGCCAGCAAATCATGCAAAGCTGCAGCCGAGCGTAGCATATGCATGTGTGCGTTTATTTGTGTGTGTGTGTGTGTGTGCGAATGCAACAGCAACAGCGGCAGTCTTTTTTCGGCTACTTAACCTACAAAAGCAAAAAACAGTTTAACGGTTAATTGCAGAGTTTAAAAGGCATACATATGTATGCAGGTGTGTGTGTGTGTGTCTGTATATATGTATATAGAATATAACGACGCATTAAGACGCCATTACGCTGGCTGCCTTTACGTTTTATTATGACGCCCCAAAACGTTACGTTACGTTATGCCGGCTAGCGTAGTTGCTTACGTGATGGAAATTGAGAGTGGGAGAGCATTATGCTTGCATGTGTGTGAGTAGAGAGGACACACACACACACACACGCACGAGTACAATACGCATTTACCGTTAACGCATAAACAAGCTTGCAACAAAAGCGGCAGCCAACAAGTGTTTGTTATCTATTACGCTACGTAGTGCCTGTTACGTACTACGCACTACGTAGTTCACTATTACGTTCAATTCTTGCGTAACTCTTCAAGGGGTTGTGAAATGTGGCAATATCCGATATCATATCACAGCCATTTTGATGAGTTTCGTGGGAATTCCGTGCACACGTTTACGGCGGATAATAATTTCCGTATTACTCCATATTATATATATTTATATTTATATTCGCTTAAAATGTTTTCTTTCTTATACCATGTCGTTAAAATGTTTGTGAACTTATGTATTCTATATCATATCACAGCCATTTTGACGAGTTTGGGTAAAGAAATTTCAACAGAAACATAGGTCTATAGGTTCATGCCTGGTATTTATTTCATGAACAATATCGAAAATCTTCGTCACGTTCTATTTACACCTACTTTTACTTTGCAATTATATATATTAAGAGAGTCGACTCTGGTTAATTCGAAAAAATTTAAGAACTAATAAGGATTACGAATTTTAAGTTCACACGGAATAAACTTGTGATTCTTGATATAGGTTTATGCCTGGTATTTATTTCATGATCAATATCGAAAATCTTCATCAAGTTCTATTTACACCTACTTTTACTTTGCAATTATATATATTAATTAAAGTCGACTCTGGATAATTCGAAAAAAATTTAAGAACTATAAGTTCACATGGAATATACTTTGTGATCCTTTAAGCTTTTCTGTTTAGTTTAATCCACTCTAATTTTATTTTCAGCTAATGGAAAAATCATCATCATAAAACACTTTCTTCCCTATCTTAATTTCGATAATATAAAATATATCCAACTGAAATAAATACTGCAGCTTAGTGTAATATTATTAATTAACCCCACTAAGCATTAACTTTAGTCTGATTGAAGTTTTTTCAATCTATGGACTTTTTAAATAAAATTTATTTTGAAATCGAATTTTATTTTTAAATTCTCCATGTTAAAACTTAACCACGACAGGTAAAGTAAAATGGCATAATTAATAATAATAGATCTTCAGCTTCTTTATTTTAACTCTTGCGACCTTTTATGCTGTGCATATCTGAAGACCCCCGAACATCCAAAATATTTCCCACTCTAAAAACTTCAATAAATACACACTTGTTTTAGTTTTCTTTTTAGATGTTTTGTTTTTTTTGTTCTTTCTTTTGTTTTGTTGTTTTTTTTTTTGTGGTTTTTGTTTTTATTATAATTATAATTATTTTGTTTTTGTTGTTTTTATGTTTATTTTTCATTAAGGAAACTTTACAAAACCAAAACAGGACCTCAACAGTTGCTGAATTTCAAAATCGAACTGAGGCAAAAGGATTGATTGATTGAAGACGTTTTCTCTGATTTGGGACAAACGGAGGCACTGAAAAACTGAACCCAAAAACCTGACAGACTTTTGCGCTCTCTTTCGTTTATTATAAATACATCGAATATATATATATATATATGCACAAAAAGAAATAAAGAAACGATTTGTTTAAACAATTACATCGCTTGTTCTCCCTCTCTTTCTGTTTCTGTTTTTTCTTTCTTGACTTTGCGCTTTGGTGAAAACAATAATCAATTTCTACAAAATCAATTAGTTTACAGTTAGTGTGGTTCTTGAGATGTAATCGAAAGATCGATTACTCGATTGATGGGCTCCTCTTCAATTCACATCGCTATGACTATCGCATATTTAATTCTTTTTTCGTGCCTAGACGATCTTTTATTAAAGCAATTTGCTTCATTGGTGACTGCTATCGATAGCCATTTGCTATCGATAGTGCTATCGTCTAGGCACAATGTGCCAACAGATGCTGTTGGCATGTACATATAAAAATAGATTTTTTACGATTTTACGTATGCGATAACACTGTAGTTGAATCGTAGTTATTCACATGAACATCACTATCGGTTAGACTATCGCTTAAAAAGTATTGCTAGCATATCGTGTGTGATTGTGTGTTAAGCGCGTTTGCTTAAGAAAAACCTGCAATAATATTATTTCTCTTACAAATTTTAAGCTACTTTTAACGATAGTTGGTAATAGGCGTGAGTTTCATATACAAACATAAGTATACAACAACGAACATATCTATATACGAGCTAGGCGATTGTTACTATCGTTCTGAACAGTCTAGTTGTAATATATCGATTGGTTTGCTTTTGATTTGTGATCTTATGCGCTTAAACGATAGCTCAACCGATAGTTCTGATGGAGAACTTTGCTTGGAATGATGTGTCTTGGGTTTGGATATTAAATTTAATTTCTTTTTTGTTTTTTTTTTTTTTTGGGGGACTTGTTTTTGTGTAACGTAGAGTTTTCTCTCAGTGTAGGAGGATGTGTGTGTGTGTGTGTGTGTGGGGGGGTTTTTTAGCGTTGTGAATTCAAGAAGGCAAAAGAAAATGCATAATTCTCGTCTCTTTGCTGCGTTCAGTTCAATTGTTCAATTGATGTTTTGGATTTACGTCTATATAAACAGTGCATACCCTAGCAGGCGCTCCTCTGCGGGGTATATCGAACCACTTGGTGTTGTGTTCTTCAAAGTCTTGTTGCAATTTGTTGACAAAATTTTCTAGTTTCCCTTGTTGGCGTTATTATATTATATTATAATTTCCTAGTTGCTGTTGTTGAACCGCAGCTCTTGCAGAGGGGCCTTTAGGGGATGCGTACGATGATGGATGACGGTCGATGGGGGATGTGTGTGAGGGGGGGCATGTGTTTGGGGGCAGATTGGGAGATTTTTGTTGTTGCTGTTGCTGCTGCTGCTGCTGCTGTCGCTCTCACTGCGTGGGATGCTGCTGCTGCATGATGATCTGGAACTGTTGGTTCTGCGAGGGATGCTGGGGCGTTGCGGGATTGAAGTAGGGGTTGGGCATGATCGGGGCGGGGTGCATGATCAGCTGATAGGCCGGCTGTGTCTGCTGTGTGAAGGCCGTCGGCTGGGGTCCCCCGCCGGCGGGGGAGGGCTGTGGCTGCGGATGGAACGTCTGATGGGGCTGGCCGGGCGAGGGGGTCGTCGAGGGGGGCGGCTGCGTCAGGAACTGCAGCTGCTGCGGCTGCTCCGAGTAGACGCGCACCGGCATCGGTGCGTACTGCGACTGGAAATGTTGCGGATGCGGCGTCGCCTGGTATTGGATGAACTGCGGCATGGGGGCGGCGGCCATCAGCGGCGGACCCGTCGCCGTCGAGGCGGACACGTGCATCTGTGTGGGTCCCATGGCACCACCTGCAACAACACCAAACGATTGGTTAGCAATCTTCCAGGGAATACGCTCGATAAGCGATTTAAAGCAATCATATTGTATCAATATGTTCGATTAATCGCATATTACATCGAAATTTATTAGAAAAAATATAGGGACGGGGCAGATCAGTGGGACGGAGGCTACAGTCGGACGTAACCGACCGTAGAAGACCCTTTACTTTGAGTATATGTACATACAAACGCAATCAGGCGCACACACACTAAGCTACCCGCGTATGCAAGGCACACCACCCCCCCTCTGCCTAGTGCGGCAAATTGTCCGTTCAATATTTTCGCTGTTTCTTATCCGATTTAAACGAAATTCACAGGGTCAATAGAGTTTGTCATAAGCTAGTTACGTACCAAATTACAAATCAATATCTTTAAAGCTGTGGCTGCAGTAGCTTTTTACGGTTTGCGGGGGAAGGGGGGGAGGTATCCAAAATCTAAAACAAACTCGTGCTGCTTACTGATAAGGAGAACCTAAATCCCAAATATGGTGTCTCTAGCTCTTATAGTTGCTGAGATCTAGGTGTTCATACAGACGGACAGACAGACAGACAGACGGACATGGCTATATCGACTCGACTTGTCGTCCTGATCAAGAATATATATACTTTGTGGGGTCTGCCACGCCTCCTTCTGGGTGTTACACACATTTCCTCTTTACACTAAACTAATAGACCCTTTTTACTTTTTTTAAAGTAAAGGGTCTAAAAATTGTGTAAAAACTGGTAATGTCAATAAAATTATATAATTATTGTTTTACTTAAATCAATATTGATAAACGTAAATAGATATTATTAATATCCAATTCTTGAACTTGATTCATATCGAACTATTCAATAAAATAAAACGATGCTATCGATAGAAATAAATATTTTTGAAATGCGTATCTTCACTTGTATCATATCGAAATATGCAAAAATCGATATAATCGAAGTTTTTAAAGTGGGATTCGATTACTATTCAAAATAAGCCAAAATCGATGTAATCGATATTTTAGTAATGAGATTCGATTGCTCTTCACTTATACAAACTTATCAAAATATTCAAAAATGGATATTTTTGAAATGAGCTTCGATTACTCTTCACTTATATTATATCAAAACAAGCCAAAATCCATATAATCGATATTTTTGAAATGAGCGTCGATTACTCTTCACTCCAATTAGTTTAAATCGAACTAAGCACAAATCTATATATTCGATATTTTGAATATGAGTTTCGATCATCACGTACTTTCTATCAAAACATGCAAAAATCGATATAATCGATGTTTTTGAAATGGGCTTCTATTACTCATAACTTGTATTATATCGAAATTTGCAAAAATCGATAGAATCGATATTTTGAAAATAGGATTCGATTACTCTCCACTTGTATCTAATCGATATTTTTGAAATGAGCTTCGATTACTCTTCAATTCACTATCAAAACATGCGAACATCCATTGAATCGATATTTTTGAAATGAGCTTCGATTACTCTTCACTCAAATTAGTTCAAATCGAACTAAGCAAAAATCTATATAATTGATATTTTGAATATGAGTTTCGATCATCACGTACTTTCTATTAAAACATGCAAAAATCGATATAATCGATGTTTTTGAAATGAGCTTCGATTACTCTTCACTCAAATCGAACTAAGAAAAAATCTATATAATCGATATTTAAATATGAGTTACGGTCATCACGTACTTTCTATCAAAACATGCAAAAATCGATATAATCGATGTTTTTGAAATGATCTTCGATTACTCTTAATAAGCAAAAATCGATAGAATCGATATTTTTGATATGTATTTCGATTACTCTTCACTTATATTATATCGAAATTTGCAAAAATCGATAGAATCGATATGTTGAAAATAGGATTCGATTACTCTTCACTTGTATCTAATCGATATTTTGAAAATGAGCTTCGATTACTCACCGAAGTTGTTGCGACGCATGCGCTGCGCCTGGCCGGGCGGGTGCGTGGGCGCCGGGTAGGGGTGCTGGGGCAGCACGTAGAGGTGCGGGTTGGCCGCTGGCATGTGGGCGCCCGTCGTGGTGTAGATGGCCTGCATGGTGGGCACCGGCGTCTGTGGCGTGTGGGGACGCGAGGGGTTCGGTGTGCTGGGGCCGCGGGGCGTGAACGGCTTGGCCGATGGGTTCAGCACGTGCGGCTTCTTGACGGCTGCTGGCGTGCCGCTGCCGGTGGTGGAGCTGCTGCTGCTGCCGCTGCCGCCGGCTGAGCTCGGAGTGCCGTTGTTGCCACCGACTGTGGCCTTGTCGGCGGCAACTGGAGCCGCAGCTGAGGCGACACTGGCGCCGACAATGGGCGCTTGGGGCGTGCCGCCCGGAGGCGTGTTGGTGTTGGGCGTGGGCGTGCCATCTGGCTTGGGCGTAACAGCTGGCGGCAACTGTTGCTGCTGCTGCTGTTGTTGCTGCTGGGGTGGCGGCAACTGTTGCTGCTGTTGTTGCTGTGGCTCGAGCAGCGCTGGCGATGTCTGCGTCGGCAGCTTGCCACCGGGCGTGGCCAGCACGTAGCAGATGGTAGCCGGAGGCGCCGCCTGTTGTTGCTGGCTGGGATCCTGCTGCAGCAGCTGCAACTGTTGCTGCTGCTGTGGCGGCGTTGGCTGCTTGGGCAGAATATGTTGCTGCTGTTGCTGTGGATCCAGCAGCAAGTGTTGCTGCTGCTGCTGTTGCAGCTGCGGTGTTGGCGGCTTCTGCTGTATGAGCTGCACGTGTTGCTGCTGTTGCTGCGGCGGCTGCTGCTGCTGCTGTGGTGGCGGCGGCTGTTGCTGCTGAGGCACAAAGTGTGTCTGCTGTGGATGCAGATGCGTTGCTGCCACATGATGTGGCAGCGCCACCAGCTGTGGCTGCTGTTGCTGCTGCTGCGGCGGTGAAACCGATTGCTGCAAGCCGCCACGTGGCAGCGCATGTTGCTGCTGCTGCTGTTGTTGCTGCTGCTGCTGCTGCTGTTGCTGCTGCTGCTGTGGCGGTGAATTGTTGCTGTTGACCAGCTGAAAGTCCTGGCCGAACTGACGCAAATCCTGCATCTGATTGTCGCGTGGCCGCATCGCACGCTGCGGCTGTGGCTGATGCTGCTGCGGCTGATGTTGCTGCTGCTGCTGTTGCACCGTCTGTTGCTGCTGCTGCTGCTGCTGCTGCACCGTCTGCAACGGCGGCGAGTTGCTGTTGTGTCCACCAGCGTGCACGCCATGGCCAGAGTGCATGCCCTGGGGCTTGCCCATGCCCTGCCCGCCTCCCTCCCCGCCGTAGTTCAGCGAGCTGTTGCTCTGCGAGCCCTGATACTGCCGCATCGGACGCTGGGGCATGGGCTTCCCAGTGGCGTTGGCAGCGTCGCTGCCGTTGAGCTTGGCTCCGCCACCGCCCCCCATGTGCGTCTGCCCGCGATACGGAGCGGAGCTGCAAGTAAAAACACATTAGTTTCTATATTGACATTCAGCTATTGGGGGTACAAATTAATTCGATTCGTTATAGGGCTGCCTAAAAATATCGAAATCAGTATCGATAATACGAGAGTTTATCATTTATCACTTATTATTATGATTAGTAATAATAGTTAAATGAGTTCCTAACTGTAGCAAATAAATTAATAATGTTATAGAACAAATTGGATGGATGGAATATAAGAATAACATGAATTTCTTTTCAGAACTATACTAAAGTGGGATTCTACCATCGATATACAGTAGAATCCGGTTATAACGATTCCGTTTATAGCGTCCGTCCGGTTATTGCGTCGAAAACTCGATGCCTTGGTTGGTCCCCATACAAACTTATATGAAAGGGCCTCCGCTTATAACGTCTCCGCTTTTAGCGACAAACCGCTTATAACGACGAGATTTTTCACAATTCAACCGGAACTTGCGACGTGCCGAATAAAAAAAAAAACTTTAAAGAGGAAAATTCTATTTCTTTAACAATGCTTAAAGAAGCAAACAAAATCCTGGATTTTGTGTTTTTCAATACGAAAAAGAAACAAAATCATGGATTTTGTCTTCCGGATATAACGACGTAAAATCGTCGGTCCCTTGAAAGTCGCTATAACCGGATTCTACTGTATTAAATTTTTTGTTTTGATTAAAAAAATTAATTTGTTTTATTTGAAAACCTATTACGAACATTGCATCCATAAAATAAAAAAAAAATTTTTTTTTTGCTCCTTTCGGATAGTGCGTCTTCCGCATATAACGACGTAAAATCGTCGGTCCCTTGAATGTCGCTATAACCGGATTCTACTGTAAATCAATAATATAGAATAAATTGGATGAATGGAATATAAGAAAATCTTGAATTTCTTGTCAGAACTATACTAAAGTGGGATTCTATCTTTGATCTATTGATATTGTAAAATATCAATGTATAGATCTCTCGTAGCTCTTTTGTATTTGCAATTGAACTTTCTTATGATTTGAGTAGCTCGTATATGTAAGCGCTCTGTCTAGTATGCAAAGCAAATTACAAGAACAATTGCGTGTATTTTTTCTTATTCCGCACATTTGGTGCCTATGTCCCGTCACAAATTCTTGTCGCGAGCTCTAATTCTTGGATTCCCATTTGCGAAATCGAGAAATCAATTCTGTTGATCATTTCGACATCGCGAAACACAATTTCTAAAAATATTCACTTAATTTTTGGTGCATGCTCCGCCCATAAGCATCGTTTGGACACCACTTTTATATATGTATATCCAATATCGAAAGTTCTACGAAAACAGTCTTAACTATTATTCAAAAAACCTCACAAACTAAATTGTACTTTGGATATTTAAGCCAACTCACCTGTGCATCTGGGAGTTGGCCTGATAGGCGTATTGGCTCTGCATGCCCATGGAGCTCTGGTAGCCGCCGCCCTTGCCGCCGACGCTGTTGGCGTTGTTGCCGCCCGGTGGCACGTTGGAGGCGCCCACGCTGTTGGTCGGATTGCCGCGCATCAGCTTGCCGCCTGGCGGCAAGGTCTTGCGCTTCATCATCGGATTGCCGCCACCAGCTGCGGCGCCTGCGTACTTGCCGACGTTGACGCCGACGCCCACATCTGTGGCCGAGACGACGGCGGGGGGTCCGGGGCTCTTCATGCTGCCTGCGAGCATCATCACAGCTGCCGACTGTGTGGCGCCTCCCTGCACCTGCACCTGCTGCTGTTGCTGCACCTGCTGTTGTTGCTGCTGCTGCTGCTGCTGTTGTTGCATGATGCTCACCATCATTGGCGGCTCGCGATTGTCACGCATTGGAGCTGCGCTGTTGTTGCTATTGTTGTTGTTGTTGTTGTTGTTGCGTGGCTTGGAGATGTAGCGATCGCTGCTCATGGTCTCGCGCAGCTGATAATCTCCGGATCCACCAGCGCCACGTGGTTTGTTGCCACGCTCGCGATCGCGCTCTCGCTCACGCTCCCTCTCCCGTTCGCGCTCCTCACGCTCACGCTCCCGCTCCCGCTCCCTCTCACGCTCATTGCGTTCCCGTTCCCGATCTCGGTCCAGCTCATGATCCGGCGCCACGGGCCGCTCAACGGCCGCAAACAGGGCCTCCTCATCGCCATTCTCTAGATCCAGACGCTCGCGGCACGTGGGATTATTCTCGATCTCCGCCGCCAGCTTCTCAGCTTTCGCCTCCGCCTCCTTGAACTCCAGCGTGTCGCCCTTGTCCAGGGCCACAGTGTAGGACGAAAGCGAGTCGTCGAACGTCGACGTCACTCCGAACTGGTTCTCATTCTTGCGGAACATCTCGTTGGCGTCCCAGCCGTTGGCGGCGCCGTCCAGCTCAATGTCGATGTCGCCGTTGGCGCCCGAATCCCATGGCTCCAGTTCCTTCTCGTCGAAGCGTGTGCCTGCCAAGCAATGCGAGATGATTAGAGTAGGCGATAAGTATGATATATCGAAGTTATCGATAAGCAGTAGTTATATATTTTCAATACATTATCGATAATATACCAAAATACGATAAAAAACTAGTGAGCGAGAGTGCAACGCCTGCAATATTGTTTCGCCTATAACTCCCGTATTTATTGATCGATTTTAATGCGCTTCTCAGGAAAGTTTAATATAATAGAAGAGAGTATATATACCGAATAACAACGTTCGATGTTCAATATTACGCTTGTTATTCAGTTTTTATGAATTAGGGCGTAAAAGGGGCGTGGCAACCAAAATTTGAAAAAAGCTCTATCTGCGCCTGATATAGACCTACGAACAACTGAAAACAGAATTTATATAACTCAATTTGTGTCTCTTAAATTGGCGAATGAATTCTTTTAATGCTCGTTGTGGGCGGAAGGGGAGTGGCATCCAAGATTTGAAGTAAACTTGTTCTGCGTATGGTATACACCTTTCAGAAATGACCGAAACGGCTTTTCTAGCTCTTATAGTTGCTGAGATCGACGCGTTCAAACAGACGGACAGACATACGGACATGGCTATATCGACTCAGCTTGTCATCCTGATCAAGAATATATATACTTTGTGGGGTCTGCCACGCCTCCTTCTGGCTGTTACATACATTCGCACAAAGTTATTAACCCTGTTTTTCCCATTTTTTAAATGGGCACAGGGTATAAAAACCCAAATCATATCAAGCTGTACCCAAACACCAATGTTATCGATAGAAATCGATTGTTCGATTGCCTGCCACTTACCGTTGCACTTATCGGATATGGCGCCATCGGTCTGGAAGCCAGCGCCCGCTGTGGCGTACTGGGCATCGAAATCCTTGGCAATGATGGTCACGACGGTGTCCGCCGGGAATATGATGTGTTTGGGCACTGTCTTGCCCTCATCGGGCTGGCCCTTCGCCTTGATGCATGCCGGCAGCTCCAGGGCAATATCAAAATTCCCGGAGAATGTGCGAAATACGCCCTCGTAGATATTACCAGAGCGCAGACGAACCTCCACGACGCTGCCCACCAGCGCCGTTGCCGAGTGCATGAAGTACGTGTTGTTGTAAACGCCCTGGGCCAGGGAGCGTCCGCCGGCGCTGCCGCCGCCGCCGCTGCCTCCGCCAGCGTTTCCTGCCACGCCTACGCCTGCCACGCCCACTGACTTACTGTTCGCTGAGCGCAAGCTGTTATCGTTTGCGTTGTATCTGCAAAGAAACGAACAACAAATGATGAGTAACAATTGTGTACCACTGTGCAGTGAGAAATTTCAAAATAACAAGAAATTATAAAATTGTAAAAGAAATTTGCAAAATAAAGCTACAATATTTGTTAACGTTTACTATCAGAATCGCTTCTAGAGTTATCAATGATTAGTAACCACTGTGCAGCGGGAAATTTAAAAAAATCAACAAGAAATTATCAAGAATTTAGCAAATAAGCTACAATATTTGTTATCGTTATCGAATCGCATTTAAAGTTATCAATATCTGACCAAAAACGTATGATTAGTAACCACTGTGCAGTGGGAAATTCGAAACAAAATCAACAAATGTGCATAAAAACTGTATAAAGTGTAAAAACATTGAAAAAGTTATGTATCGATAACAACGTTTGTTATCGCGTAAACAAATCTATCGAATCGCCTTTAAAATTATCAATAACTCAGGGTCATCGTCGCGTTGCTCGCACTGCAATGATATCGATTTATTTTGTTGTAGTTGTTGTTGTTGTGTCGCTGCGCTCCCTCCCCCACCCCACACACCCTGTTCGGACAAGCCCACGTTCATATGCAAGTGTTGGTCATGTCTGCGTGTCTCGCTCTCTCTCTCTCTCTCTCTCTTTCGGAATATGCATGAGTGTGTGTGTGTGCGTGCGGTCTTTGGTTCAGTCCAGTGAACTCAATTTAAAATGAAAACTCTTTGCCCCTTTATGAGCTTTGGGGCTGTAGTGCAGGGTGGGGGGAGAGGGGGACACCTGCGTGTTATCAGTTCTAATTCATTGAATTTGTTGTTGCCAGATTTCACTTTCGCTAAACAATTGAACATTTTCAATTTACATATATAGCGCTTATCTGTTATACTGTATTCTGTTATACTACGCTTGAAACTATAAATAAACTAAAATAAATAAATTTGATTTGGCATAGTAATAATAATAAATAATAAAAAAAATTTAAACAATATAAATTGACACAAATTAACTAATAACTTTTACTTTATCGTCTATATTTTAAATATTATTGAGTTTGTTTCGTGATTATAATAATTATAAAATTTGGCAGAATAATGTAATTAATTTAAATAATAATGTTCTAATAATAACATTAAATTTCTAGATAAATTAATAGATCGCGCCTAGGGTGGATAATAATTACAAAAATATAATAAATAATAATAATAATAATTGGCATATTCTTGGCAACACATGAGTTCAGCTGAACCGGCAAAATATTTCTGGATGAACGCCCTCTGGGGTTGTTTTCATTGCGTGCGTGGGGAAGAGTGTGTAGGTGGGGAAGGGGGGGAGGGGGTTTAGCCAGGATCGACGACCGTGAAATGCTTAACTCGCAACGCACAATGAACTCAGTGAAGACACGCACAAAACAACACAAAACAAAACAAAACGAAATATGAAAATAAACAAGGAAAACGCAAAAAGCAAAACAACAAAACTTTTTGCATATAACAGTTATAATACGCAGAACTCGCTCAGCGAAAGAGTGGAATGTGCAAGGGGGAGGGGGAGGGGGAGAGAGAGAAGCATGATTCACGGCGTAGAATTTTCGTCAATGAAAGCAAATAATTGATAGCTGCAGTGTTGGTAAACGTAGCCTACAAATGGCATGCAAAATAGGCTGATGCATATGTGTGTGTGTAAGAGAGGCTTAAATACAAGTGCATGCATGCATGTGTGTGTGTGTGTGTTTGTGAAGAGGCAAAGACATGCCAAATAAACAGAGAGCGAGAGAGTGAGAGAGAGAGAAGTGGAAACACAAGAACAAGAGACGATAGCAAAACCGATTGTTCGGTCAGCAAATTGTAAAGTGACCCAAATTTTCATGCATCCAGTGTGCCAAGGCAGCAGCCGCAGCCAACTTCGCGCCGCACGTCACTCTGCACAATGCTGACAAAGCGGAATGCATACCAAAAAGGAAAGCAAAAAAAATAGCAAGATAAAAAAATAAATAAAGGGGAAAAAACAGAAACGAAAAACAATCATGCAACGACATGTTAATATTTTCATAATTTTAACTGGCAATTATAGCAAGTGGTACCACTGTGCATGTGTGTATTTGCAGTCATGTTTGTATTTGCGCTGCAGTCATATTTCAATTGAAAATTTAAAGGGCTTGACAACACTGCTTGTGGGATGGAAGAACACAGCTGGGGGAGGGAGAGGGGGAAGCAGTCCATTTAAGCTAGGGTGGACCTTTAAACAAATTACTGAATTATGCATTGGTTTTTTTTTCGTTTTACATATTTTATGTGCTTTGTTTTGTTTCGCGTGCTAGGCACGGCCAGTGTTGCCAGTAGGCAAGATTTGAAGTAAAAATATTATAAGCAAAAAAAATTGGATGAATTTAAATTCATAAAAACACAACAAATTACAGTTTTTACTAATTTTTGTTTTTACTAATATTTATTAATTGAAATAAAATTGGAATTATTTCTAGCCAAGAAATTTTTGTTTTGGCGTATTTTTATAACTGTAAAATTTGTAACAATGTAGTTTTCAATTTATTCTCAGGTTTAGAATATTTTATAGCATTTTTAGTTTAGTTTTCTTTGATACGATTTCAATTTGGAATTATGCTATATCTAGCCTTTAATAGGCCAAACTGACAACTCTGCAAGGCATATGTAAACAAAGCACAAAACAGTGTGACAGTGTTGACATTTCCGCTAATTTATGGATAAATCGGTCACTTTTTATAATGAAGATAGCTTATACAAAAAAAGCAAAAAATCGATCCTTTTTATAATAAACTTAATTTGCATATTTTGGAGTTATTACAGCAGAGTAATAAATTCATAAAGAAAAAATAAAAATTGGGCCACAAATAGCGCTAAATTAAGATTTACTTAATTTGATTATAAATTTTAATCCATTTTTTTTTTTTGCTGATTTAGCCATTTTTAGCTTGATTTGCATATAAAATGCTGGCAGCACTGTGAGCAGATCCAACACCAACACACACATGCACACACTCACGCACTCACACACACATGCATAGCTGTAAACCAGTGTTATATAAGTAATTGCAATCGCCCTCATTGTTTTGGTGTTGCCCCTTCGCTGCTGCAATGCTGCCAGATTCCGTTTTAATTCAGAACATAAAACAGCAAGCAAAACGAAAACGAAAAATGAAATAAAACCAAAAACAATTTACGAAATTAAACGATGCGCACGCTTTCACCTTTCACGCTGCTTTTTATCACTGCAGCCAACAACAACAACTGCAACAGCAGCAACAACTGCTGCAACTGTTTTTTCTGTTTTTCTTTTGCTGCTGCTGCTTCTTACCTTGAAATGCCGCCGCTGGTAGCGCCGCCGCCTCCTCCTCCTCCTCCGCCCCCTGCTCCACCACCAACATTGGGTCGACTTTTCCGCTTGCTATTGTTGTTCATAATAGAAGATTGCAAGAGTCGACGAACGCAGGGAATTTTCCTTAGCGCTTGCAGTTGAACTTATTTCAGTTTTCAATTTTATTTTTATATGCGTTTATTTGTTGCTGTTTCTTTGTTGTTCGTCTCTCTCTCTCTTTTTCTGTGTGGCTGTGTGTGTGTGTGTGTGTCTATTGGCTTTACTTTCTGCCTGCTTTTGCCAGTTTGCCTCTTCCGCTGCTTCTTTGGCTTTGGCGACGTCACGATGCACACACACAACGGCACAACGGCAACGAGGGCGGGGGTGAACGGAACGGAACGGAATGGGGGGAAACGCAATGGCAATATGCTCGCCTCTACTCTAATGGAGCCGTTTTTGTCGCCCGATCGTTTTTTTTGCCTTTCCCGGGAACATTCAGCAATTCTCTTTAATTCTCTCTCTTCTCTGCGTCTCTCTTTGCTGGGGCAACAACAAACAATACGTGGACTACGACGACAATAACAACAAAAACACTAATGGCGGTCTGGCGTTAATTTTTCTAAATATTCACGCACTTTTTGTTTCGCTTTTTGTTTCTGTTTCTCTTTCTGTTTGGGGGTTAGCCTTTCGTGCTTTTTGCTTTTGCTTTTGCCTTTGCTTTTTACCTCCTTCTTTTCCTTTGCTGCTGCTGCTGCTTTTGCTTCTTCTGCTCTTTTTCACTCGCACTCGCTGCTCGATTTTTGCGAATTTTTGCTTTCATTCAATTTCGCTCGCTTCACACTTTTGGCCAGCTCCGTTAACTGTGCTGTGCAACAAAACTGGCAACTGAGACGGCACCTAATCCGTTTAACGTCGGTTTAAATATAATTCTGTTCCTAATTATATTTTTATTCGCTGCGATAAACGAACGAACAAGGTTGCACAAAACTTAGCTGAACTGCATTATTAATTCAACTAATCGGCGAGTTATCGATATGCGTGCTCAAGCAACTCTGCCAAGTTACTCATTAAATTTGCATTTTGCTTTGATTTGCACTTTGCATACTTTAATTAATTATTTAAAATTATAATCTGTTAAATAACAGCATTACATATGCTGTATTTATTGTTAAATTAAAATAAGTTCAATATCGAAGCAACTGCAAACTTATCGATTGCTTGGCCAAAGTTGATTCTATTTAATGCGATAGATGGCGCCACAAAAATGTTGGCTGTGTCGAACATCTTCGAGTTCGCATATCTTGGATGCTTTCCTTGTGTGTCGCTTTGTCTCTTTGGTTACTAATTTTTGTTATAATAACAAAATATTCAGTTTTCTGTTCGATGCAACATTCCCTGTTTAACCCAATCAACTTTGTGGCATGCCGCGGCACTAAGCAAACTAACATGTATTATGTTGCGTCCGAGCCTTTGCTTGCCATTTGCTTGGCGAACGAACATGCGTTTCTAACTTCTGTCAGCTGTTGTTCTTGGCGCCATCTAGCGGCAAATTTAAGCAAGCAATAATTGTACAAAATGCCTTTGTTAAGCTAAAAATTTGAATTAAACAATTAAGTTTTAAATTCAGCCCCAAAGAATTTAAATTAGGGAAAATGATTAAACTACTTCTCAAATATCTGTATTGTTAATTGCCAATTATTTAACAACTTTTATTTTTTTAGCGCGTCAACTTGACAGGGTTGTCAAGTTGCGAAAATCGTACATCATTCAAATTGTACCGCCCTGAAAATAATTTTTTTTTATTATTATTAAAAGTTGTCAGTTAAACTATACAAACTTTGTGATTTAACATTTCTATCCTGAAAATGCTTTTAAATTGCGTTCAAATAATAGCTTTGGGCGCCCATTGCAATTCCGTCCATTGTAATGCAGAATATCAGCAGTTTTCTTGCCATTGATTACTATTTGGCCAGATCAAAACATTACCTTTCAGATCTCTGTTTAATGAAGTAAAAAAAAGTTTTCGTTCGCCTTCGTTCTTTATTACAACTTCTAATGATAGATATCGTTATACAAATACGCATTCAAATACAATGTGAGTACATAAATTTTAAATATAATTCATAAATTAATTGAAAACTCTATTATATTACAATACATATTGGGAGCACTTATAGGCCGATCAAACATTTCCAATCTTATACCGTAGGCATATGAATAAATGTGACTAAACTTAGGTATTTGCTTATAACCGTTAATATTCGTAATGTGAATAACTTTGGATGAGTTTGAATAACTTTAAGATGTGTTGTCAGGGAAAACAACAAAGTTGTAGCTTTGATGATTTCCATATTGAAGTGTAGTTGTAAGACTTTTGGACCATTTCGATTGTAGTACTAACCGCCCCATGTCTCATAATCAGACTTATCCGTACTTGCCGTTGACTAAACTAATTAGTAATTACTAAGTATGCTATAAATTTTCTGAAAAAAACGTCAATCTCTATAAAATGCTAACGTGTAAAGTTTTCCAACAATATTTTCCAAGTCCTGTGCGTTTTGTTTTTCATTGCATGGGTGTTGTGTCTTACTAAAATATATAGTAATATATAGTTTCCTTTATACAATACTTTATATAGTACAGTATTGGTATATATGTCTGCTTTAATATTGGATATTCATTCTATCAGTTATGACTACTATACGTATTATATCTAATAAGTTTGTACGATATGTTTGTCTAGGGAATATTTGTTGTCGAAGAAAAAAGACTCTTGCTGCTATAGTAAATTAGTATTTCAATTATTTAGTTCGAAAATAGTAGATATAGAAGTAGTTGTAGTATATTATTTTTAGGGACGGTTTCTAGGTTCATCAAGCGAATGCACTAGCGGTAACTAGCGTTAGTTGGGCAAAGGAATTCGAAAAGTTCTCGCGCATAGACTTTGAGTATACAAGAATATATAGTTATATATGTAGAATATATGCATGTGGTAAGCAGTATATAGTGTATATAAATCTGATACGATAAACGCCGCAATTCGGGCTCAGCTTTAGTCCGAAACTCCGCATTTCGAACGCAAAATGGCGGCCAGTCGCTGTGTAAGTGGTTCGGTTGGCGATTCGGAGTCGCTGCATGAGGCTGATGTGATCTTGTTGCCTGTCGGATTAATCAGAAAAAAAATTTAAATATAGATAAGATTTAATTATACCGTTGAATTGGGAATTGTAAGCAGCATGTAATAAAATTTTAAGCAATCGTTAAACCTTCTCAATACTAAATAACTGTGCCAATTCGGAATCGATGAGCTTTTGATGAACCATTTTCGGAAACGTGAATTCAAAAATAGGTTTCGTATTATATTTAAAAATTATGCAGAATAAACAAACATGATAGCATTTGGTCGTAAAATGTAGATTTTGGTATCACTACAAAAAACGCAATTTGTGTTGAACTTTGAATACACATAACTTCATTAAAACTGAACCGATTTTCAAGCGGTATGGTTTTTTCTTAATCATTTGAGTGCGAAAGTAAAGTTAGAGTGATAAATCAAGAAACAAAATTTTAAAAATTTTGCGAAAATTGTAAGTCTTGTCTCCTTAAAAAAAGTATACAATTTTCGAAAAAAAAACTTTGTTTTAAAATCGTTAGGATTGATGCGCAAATAAATTGTATTGCAAAATAATGCTGAAAAAAACCAAACATAACAGCATTTTATCGAAAAATGTAGATTTTAGGGCCAATATTGGTATCATGGGGAAGTAATCGGACAGCTCTGAATACACCGATAATATCGAATTTGCTTTGTATAGCTTTTCAGCTCTACTGGCAACAGTTGTCAGGCAACTACTTACCATTACTAACATCCAAATCTGTTGCATTTGCGTCCTTGTTGCCAAATTGCAAATTGACTGGCACGATATCGTCCTCCTCCTCGAGCAGTAGGCTGGAGTAGGAGTGTGTGGTATTGTCGCTGCGGCCGCCGGCGTCGCCGCCGCTTGAGGAATTGCGTGACGAGCCGGAATCATTGTGGGAATGGGAGTGGGAGTGGGAGAGGGAGGGGTGTGCTGCCAGGCAGTCTGTGGCTGCCACGTCCTGTTGCTCGTCAATGGGCAGATCGAAGTCGTCGGCGCTGCTGCTCTCCTCCTCCTCGACGTCCACCGCATCGATGTCGTCGTCATCGACATCCGCATCGACATCGTCTTCATCGTCATCATCATCAACATCGTCGTCCACATCCTCATCCTCCTCATCCTCATCATCATCATCATCATCGTTATCCACATCGAAGCAATGACTGTGACTGCTCACACTATCCTCGCAGGGAGCCTCCAGATCCAATGCCAGCTCAGGCGATGATGACTTATTGTAGTTCTCATCGCTGTCACTTGAGGCAGCCACTAGAAAGATAAGGATAAGGATAATCCGTATTAATTAAACCAATACTGGCGTTACACAGGTCGACAAATTTTAATAAAGGTGCAAACTATAAGTTTTGATACCCGATTCTGAAGTATCTGAGAGTGCTGAGTTAAACAATATAGTTCAAACAATTATTCAATTGTCCGTCGGAGAATATATCTTTTTCCAAATAAATTTATCTTTTTTCGACCTTTATAAAATCTGTATAATCAAACCGATTGACTATTCTATTCTTTTATGGTTCATTTTTTTTGGTAATCAGAAAAATATATATCGTCCGATATCTGGAGAACAGACAATTGAATAATTTGTAGGTATCGATTTTTGAACTCAATTTTTAATGTCCATTTTTTAACTCAGTGTCCCAAAATACACTAAATGAGCTGTTATTTGATTAGGGAATTTTTTTTTGTCGACCAGTGTTATCAATCAAATCTACGCTTACCTCGAAGTTTATCCAATATCAACGGATAAAACTCCTTGGCCGTTCCATTGTTTGGCTCGTACTGCAGAACTGTGTTAGACAATATAGTATATGTATATTAAAATAGAGATATAACATATATAAGGGGAATTATTATAAAGAGCTTTTGCCTGCACACTCACTTAGCTTGCAGTATTTCAATGCCTTCTTGTAGTCCTTGAGCATGACGGCGGACAGAAACTGCAATATAGCGAGATAGCACAAAGGCATGAGAATGCGTCAGATTCTAGTCGAAGTTATCAGCCAATATAACAATAGCCTCAAATGGGCCCATTGGTCCACATTCCATAAAGAAGTGCCTGATACTATGGGCAATTTTACGAAAAAAGCCAGCAAAAAAGTATTGTAGGTATTTAGACCCTGTACTTGAAAAAATTAAATGGGTTTATTAATTTATTAGAATTGACATATGTGTGTAACACTCAAAGGAGGCGTGGTAGCTCCCGCTAATCGAAAAACAATTAAACAACACTTTTCAGTTTTAAAGCTTTAGTTTTAAAGGCAAAGATACGCGATTTGGAATGTACGTAGTTTTTGGAAATCACTTTTAATGCTGTGAATTGCATTACGATCGGATAAGTAGCGAAGATATGCATAATTAAATATTTTATAATAATATAATAATAATTTATATAAAATAATAATATTATTATAATATTCTATAATAATAATAATAATAAATATGAAATATTTAATATTATACATCATAATCAACAAACAACATAATTATAATAATTATTAGATACTAAATCACATATTTGAATGTTTTAAATATTTGAATATTGGCAATTTATTACAAATTAAGTGACTCCATTACTATTGAGTATCGATTTTTTTTATAATCGATAGCGAATTCGAGCGGCGAAAAAAGTACTTGGTAGTAATTTTAATAATCATTGAAACACAAGGTACAGGTTCTTTAACTGTCAGTTTCGTCCGACTGTAGCTCCGTCCTTACTGGTGTTTTACACGAGATTGCTTAAAGCTTGATTGTGCCCAATAATTTAAATGTTATTTTTATTCGTTATTATGAAACATTTGCAAAATAGAGCTAAATTTCATCAAAAAAGAAAACACCATTTTAAACACCATTATGCTTATTGTGGCAACCATGTAAGTGATTAGACGCACAGCTGATAAAACAGTATTGGGAAACGCGTATAACTTCAATAATTGCCTAAACATTCCCAAATCAACAAATTAAGTCCTAAATTTGCCACATTTTTGTTTCTTTTTTCGCTTGAAAAGTGTAGTTCCCGGAAAGTCGAAATTGCCGCACGTCCGAAGCAAATCGTGCTCTGATTTTTCTCAACGCTTCAAGAAGTAAACATATAAAAATTGCAGAATCACCAATTAAAATGGCTAATCATTGGTGAGTAACAATTTGTATTTCATATTTGGTTTTTACATTTGCATTTGTGTTTGTTCCGTTTTTCTATAGGAATTTCAACGCGCTGAAGCTTGGGGACAGTTTTTCAGACATTCGCGTTACTGTTCAAAATAAAACGTATAAATGTCACAAAGTGCTACTGGCTGGATATTCCGAATTCTTTGAGCGTCTGCTACTCACCGATTGTAAGGAAACAGCCAGTGGTGAAATTACCTTGAAGGATATAGAATCTGACACATTTGATGTGATTCACCAATTCATCTGTTCAGCTGCTAACGCAACAGCACTTGAGGATTGCCAATTTCATATGCTTATCAAGCTGATCGAAGCCGGAGACATGCTGTTGATTCCAGCTCTCACCTACTTGTGTACTCAGAAATTGGTGGAATGTGCACACAATCTTGAAGTTTTTGATCTGTTTTTTCTGTTTGTAAAAGCGCATGAGTTGGGCAATGAGGATTTGATTAAGGGAAGCGGTGATGTATGAAACTTATGCAATATGATTATTTCAACATATTTATATATATACACCCTATTTTAATATATTTATAGATAATCGCAAAAAAATGGAAATGGAACGATGTCGTTCACAGATGTATAGTTGTGAAAGGAAAAGTAACCGGAATTCCCGCGTTTAATATCATGAGAAATTTGATTCGATTCAAACCCCATGTATTTTTATCATACTTTAAACTCACTAGTCGGATTAGGTCAGAAGCTTATCGCTTTAAACTACTGGAAATATGGTTGAAATATCAGAACTTTTATGTATCAGGAACTACATATAATTTTCTAGACGATGAGGAATCTAAGCACCCTAACATCAATGTTGTAATTAAAGCACTCCAAACTATTGATTATAAATCAATGAGAATTGAAGAATTTCACAATACTATTGGACAATCTAATATAATCAAATCAAAAGATAAAGATAGGATGCTGTACGACGTCAAAAACAGACGCTAAGATATACCCCTATTATCGTAACCACCAACACTGATACATTTGAAACTTTGTAATTAACTAATGAAGTATATATTATATAAACAATGAATGTTTCATATTGAATATCAAGTTGTAAATTGTATTATTTGGTTAAAATCATTAAGTACAGGGCCTCCTACTGTCGTTTACATTCGACTGTAGCATTGCGATTTTATTTTGCCATTAATGCTAAAAGCAAAAATCTCGCGCGCTCTGGCGCGCTCGACCTGACAGTCGGGCAAGCCCGACTGTCTTATACCCTGTACCACAGCTCGCGCTGCGCGCTCGCCCGTTCAGTATATAATAAAATTCTTTAAATATAATTTAATCTATCTTGATTAAAACGATCTGACGAGGTGGCAACGCTACCGCCAAAACTCAATTTGGCACATAGTATGGCGATGAAGGTGGCGCTCGAACACTTGTCGCTTGGTCTCTGACGTCACGCGTCACAGACTTTTGTTATTTTGCGCAATCTTATTTTGGCACCTTGCAATTGGTGTTGTTTACATGCGTACATGCACACATACATGTATGGTATTCGTCTATTCTACATGTATGTGTGTTTCTGTTTATACATACACACATACACTTGCTGGGCTGCAGGGCCCGTGCGAAGCAATACATGCAGTATTGAGTAGCTTATATCTCATATGTTTATTAACCGATTTTAATGCGCTTTTCAGGATAGTTAAATACAATAGTAGAGTGTATATGTTCCGAATAACAACATTCTATGCTCAATATTACGCTTGCTATTCAACTTTTTGTGTTAAAAATTCGAGGTTATGTGAGTTTTATTGATTTTTGGGTGTGAAGGGGGCGTGGCATCAACGATTTGAAATAAACTTGATCTGCGTATTGAATACACCGACCGATAGCAACCAAAACGGCTGCTCTAGCTTTTATAGTTTCCGAAATCTCAGCGTTCATACGGACGGACGGACAGACGGACAGACATACAGACAGGGCTAAATCGACTCAGCTCGTCTCCCTGATCAAGAATATATATAGTTTGTGGGGTCTGCCACACCTCCTTCTACCTGTTACATACATTCTGACAAAGTTATTAACCCTGTTTTTCCCATTTTCAATGGGTACAGGGTATAAAAATACAAACAGTCTCGCAATCCAAAACTTTGCATTAAAGTATTGAAAGCACAGGATTTTGTCAGCTTTTTGAGTCAAGTTGAACCACTGTGCGTGGGCTTGGCTAAAAGTAAAATACGCCTGGAATGCAATTTATTAGCAATCAATAAGCCGAAAGCAGAAACGGCTCGTAGCCAGAATTTTGCGTAATCCCCATGAAAGGATTTCAAATTAAATTTACGTTTCGCATTTATTTTGGATGCGGAGTTTGTTTCACAATTTGCATATGAATGCAAGTTGCATTTGATATTATATATTTCATATCATTCTTATACATATGCCCCTACCTCGGCTAGAAATTCTGTGGGTGCTGATATGCTCTCGTCGGCATCTGTGTACTCGGAGAGGCTCTGGCTGAGGTCCTCGCTGGAGGCGGATGTGGGCAACGTGGCGGCGGCTGCGGCAGCAACAGCTGCGGCGCCATTCATGATGTTTATATTATTTACAGTATTCATAACTGTTGATGTGGCCATGTTTGTTGCTGCTGTTGCTGTTGTGGCAGCTGCATTATCCGTGTGGCAACTGCTTGTGGCATAGACGCCATTCCCATTCGATTTATCCATTTGTAGCAGCTGCAAGTATTGCATTCAATTATTCTACAAAATTGTATTATTTACGACTGCCTGACTTTTGCTTGTTATTTTTAATAGACACAAAATGATTTGTTTATTATACTCAGTAATTACATCAGACATGTTTGTTGACTTGGGGTTTTACAGGGTATTTAGCTCTTGTTGTTCTTCAAGCTTTTAGCCAAATTGTTGCGACATTTGCATCGGATTGTCTGTAATTATATTGAATGATAAAGTTTAAAAAATTAGTTTTTTAAATTTTTATTAATAATATAAGTTATAAAGAGTAGTTTTCAATTTCGATAGGCAATTATTTTCAATTTCAATTTGATATAAATTTTATTTTTTTTTATTAACGATTTTCTAGCAAATCAATCAATTTATATCAGTTAAAAGTTTTGATCTATGTTTATAAGTAAATTAACTGCATTATAATATAAATAAGACGTCGTTAAAATTTATTTGATATTTTTTAGTTATTCTTTTCGTTAGTTTAATGGAGATACTCGAGTTCATTCCATATCACTGAATTCAGTTATAATTTTGTTACAAAATAATCAATTTAAATCTGCTTTTATACAATTTCAAAAAATATATTTATATTTTAAAAAGTTAATAATGAAATTTTATAAAAAATTTCAACGTTTTGATATACTATTTGGTATAATCCCATAGATATTTAAGATATTCTTTTGACCAATTTTTTACATGTTCTTTTTCTAGCATTACCAACAGTTTTTCCGACATTTCTGTCCACGTTAATTCCTCTTAAAAAAGCTTTTTTTTTTACAACCAATGACAAGTAGTAAGTCTTTTAAACATAAAATTAAACAAGTCAAGCTCACAAACAGCGTGACTTTCGAAGAAAAAGTATAAGAAATCGTTATATAGTATCGATGCGATTGTTATCACTAATTGGATTACGTTTCCTTTTGACCTTATTGAGCGCTGGAAAAGTTCGCTATTGAAGGCAAAGAAATGGTGCTCAAAGAGCAGGCACAGAGAGGGGAATTCGAAATGCCAAATGCTAATTTCGATGGCACTAGATAAATGCAACTTGCCACCTCACACACACACACTCCCAGAAGCATATATGTAGTATGCAGAATATATGTGCATGCGAATCGTAAGTCTATAGCATGAATGCTGACGAACATTCACTTTCGGCTCAAAGAATCCGCAACCGCCGCAGACAAGACCATGCACAAAACCACATAGTTATATATTGAGAAAGTCTGCGGCAAAAAGCGAAATCAAAGAGAGAAATCGTGTTTGGGTAAGAGGGCGGCTGGGAATTTACCAACAAGTTGGAACACTCTAAAGACAGCTCAGCACGCGAATGATTGCATACCCTGTAATAATATTCACTAAGAGTATGATCATCTTAAGCATAAATAACTTGTAACTCCACTCAATGAAGAGAATATAACAGTTTTCTTAAGTTGCACAGTTTAAATCAATCACAAAAAACAAAAAATCGCAACTCAATTTGAAAATAAAAAAAAACCTACTTGTTTCCAATAAACAATACTGAAATTCAACGTATTCCTAGGTGATATTTCTTGATTTAAGATAAAATCGTTATTATCTTTTAAAAGTAAAAATAAGGTCTTGTTTCAAGTAAAAAATAATTTAATCCAACGAATTCTTTTTTGAATTAAGCATAAGCAAACTTAAAACTAATGTTTTCTTATTTCTAATTAAAAGCACGAGATTTATTAACTAAAAAAAATAATTTAACATATAAATATAAAAAAGTGGGATTATTTTTCAAACAAACAAAATATGATGCACAGGAATTGTTTTAAGTCAAAATGAGGATAGATTTAAGTAAAATCTAATTTAAATCAAGGCAAACCCTATTTAAAACCGTCTGGAATGTACTATTAATATTCAAAACGTAAAATATTTATGCATAAAATACTTAAATGCTTAAAATCAATAGCTTCTGCATGAGATGAGAATATCTGGAATTAAGCAGGCTCTTACTCAGTTCAAATAAATATCAGATAACAAGACTACTAAATCGTTGCTGGCTTAAATTAAAAAGAATTTTTCGATTTTTGCTCTGAGTGCATATTATATATTCATATATTTACTATTAAGTGGTATCTCTGTGTCGTATACAGTGTATGTTGTGCGCTGTGCCTTGTTATTGCAGCTGGTAACTAGTGTGAAATGGAAATGCAAGAAATTGTTTACGTTTTTGGGGTTTAATTGGGACTCGACATGCGGCATTTGCATGCAGCGCCTGTAGGTATGCTGTAAATATTTGTTCGCCCATTTTGTACGGCTTTGTGTGTGCGTGTGTGTATGTTTGTTTTGTTTATGTGTGTGTGTGTGTGTGTGTGTGTGTGTTGGTGAGTCAACGCCTGTCGTTTCATTCAATAATTGAAAGTTGTGTGCGAAATATGCTCAGCGAGGCCTTTTGTCAGAGTCTGCTCTGCCGCACACTGTCAAGGCCTTTCATACGCTGCAGACTTTGACTTTGATTTACTTTATTGCTGTGTCTTGCAGTATACCCTGTACATGTGCACTTATAGCCAAATTTATGGCAGACGACTCGGCTCGCTGTCTACCTCATTCATAACTCATTCCGTAATATTCTTTCGCTGTCAACCGTACCATACTGTGATGATCTCCCTTCTTTCGCTCTCTCTTCAAATTACACTTAATTACGTTTCGTATCGAATCCTAATTGCTTTCAGTCTAGCTGACAGTCTGTCTGTCCGACTGTCTCTGTCACTTTGCCCGCTGTGTGATGTATGTTTGTGTCAGTTACAGTCTGTGCAAACAGCACGTCACTCAATCAATTCCATGTCTGCGATTTGTTTATTTGTCGGCTGATCCGTTGCCATATTTTCTTTATACCATACTTTAGATATGCCTTTGCTTTATCCCTTTTCAAATGTCAGAGCTGTCTGGGCCGACTGTCATGAAACTAACTGCTAACTGCACTGTAAGTTGCTTTTTTGTAGCCACTATAGAGTATTCTATCGGCTTCAATTCACTTTGGTTTTTACTGCAGCTTAACACTGTAATAAATTTAATATTATTTTAGATAAATTCAAGTGAAACTGTAAATTGAAAAACTTTTAAAGCAACATCCACAGTGACCTAGAAAAGTTGGTGTACCGAAAAATATGCACATATTATACATGCGCAATTTTTGCACACTTCGCATCAATTTTGCATCTTATATAGACGCATTATTTAGCAAGTGGAGGGGCGATTGAGTGCGCAAAAGTATCTTGAATACAATAAAAACTCTAAAGAAATTTGGCACAGTTGGAATTTAGCTGCACAATTGTTAAAGCAACTTTAATTTCAATGTAGTAAAAGGCTTTCTTATAGAGAATTTATCTAAATAAAATATATAAATCTTATAAAACCAGAGTGTTAATTGCAACTTGAGCCACAAGTTCTCTTGAGAAATTGCGCTAATTTAAAAGCTTAGAGGACTTTCCAAGTAGTTTTGTTAACAGACAATTGCGTTTCCGGCGTCATTTGTTTCATTTCCCACACAAATAACTTGGCAAACAGGAAAACCGCCCAAGTAGCGAATGAAAACTTGCGTGTGGCAGTGTAAAATGCCTTAAATAATTGATATGCCCGGTCGAAGTAAATGCAGTTGGAAATGTTTTGCACTCAGATTGATGAATTATTGCACAAGCCCTTTTAAATGCGACCAAAATTAAATTCACCCGGCCATAAAGTTAAATCTGTGCTAGTGTGAGTGTGTGCATTTGTGAATGTGCATTTGTGAATGTGCATTTGTGTGTGTGCGTGTCTGTCTGTGTGTGCCGGGGTCACATGTCGGTCACTGCAATTGGAAAAGCAAAACTCAAACGGGCAACGACAACAGCTGAAAGCCAGCGCCGTTGAAAACGCATAAATTATACAAAGACCCAAAAAAATACAAAAAAAAAAAAAAAATAAAACAGGGTATAAAATGAAGAAGCAGAGGCTAGAGCAACTTAAAATGTTTTGGCGTCAACCGCGCGACATTTTGTACACGATATGTTTGCCAAATTGCCGCACAGTGACCGTTGCAAACACACAAAATATTGAGCCTAGCCAGGGGCGTGGCACTGGCCAAACTGTTGCCAAAAACAAAAAACATAAATAACAACAAAAACTCACCTGGTTAAATAACCTGCAAAAGGCTTTATGGCATTTGGTCAGTTGACGAGTTTGCCAACTAAAACTAAAACACACTTGACACGCCCTGCCTTAATAGAACCCCAGAGCTATGCCTACAGTGCCGGTTATATAGCAATGTACCTCTCTATATATCTCTATATATCTGTGTCTACATAACCGTATTCAATTCAATTCTTACAGTGCCTTCAATAAAGCGAATTTATGAGTTTCATCACGATGACTTTGCTAACTATTATGACCATGCCTGTTTGTGCCGGCTTCTTATGCCATGGGGCATGGCTTGTTGGGCCATTTCGTTTGATGGTTGCAGTAACAGTGTCCAAATTGCATGATTATAACGATCGCATTATTGGTAGTTGCTTTGCGCTCGATGTAAATGCATTTTGAGTTTGCGCCAAGCCACGACAGATTTTCAAAGCGGACCTCTAAAAAGTATGCTACATTTTTATTTATTGTTTAATTTTATGTTCTTTTAATTTCCTTATAGCCAGAAATCGAAATTTTTGCAATTTTTTAAAATTCGACAAAGAAAATTATATGGCATCCGAAAGGTTTATTTTGAAAATTTTAAAATAACCGTGATATATGACTTAATACCTTCAGGTCGAACATTAAGAATTATTTATTTTTGCATAAACAACCGTTTTAATAATGTCTAATTTAAGATAATTTACAGCCAGGAATCGAAATTCTAGCAATTTTTTAAACTTTGATTATAAAATAAAAGTAATTTGTTAATTTATATCATAAAAATTAAATGATATACGATTAGATTGGTACGAAAATTTAAAAATATTCGTGATCTATGACTAAATACCTTTTATGTCGCTTATGACGAATATTAAGAATTCTTTATTTAAAACGATATAATACCTGAAGTTGGTGAGCTGGCGTTATTTTAGAAATAACGTAAAACTCAAGTTGAAAAATGTACTTGTTTCTTTCAAGAAAAGTTTATTTATTTTTGCATAAACAACCTTTTCAATAGTGTGTAATTAAAGATGATTTCTCTATACAAATATTTATTAATTAATTAATTTATGTATTTCATATGTGATTGATTTCGAAATATATTTCAGATGCACTTTATTGAAAAGGTTTAATGTCACGCAAGTTTAATCATCAGCCACGCTTCAGCTATAATCAATAAAGGCAACATGGAAGCTCCAAATGTGGTCTGTGGTTTATTCTGTTTAGCATCGAGTATTCAGCGAACCGGCAAATGCGCAATTATGGTTAGGGTTTTTCATGCGAAATACCTATGCTGAAACGTATGCGGCGTATGCGCAATATTGCTAGTTACAAGTATGCTCGGCTCTATGGGTTTTTGTGGCTGTGTCTTCGATGCAGCCAAACAATGGCGAATAGTAAGAGCGCATTGTTGTCACATTTCACGCATTGTTGCCACATTTCACATTGTCAATGCGAAGCTCTGTTTGTAAAATAGTATAATGCATAAGAGCTTATAAACGCTTTCATAAGTATTTTTGTGTGCGTTGAATGCATTTTTTCACATATCTAGTATACATACGCAGAGCTGCAAAGTCGCTGACTCACGGTAAAGCGCTCAAGTGGTAATTAAAATTATACCCACTACCCTAGCCCCCCTTTCACTCACCCCTCTTCCTATCCTGCTCTACAAAAGCACTTGCCTTCTGACACAGAAATAAGAACGTAAACCGTAAAACAAAAATCTCTAGCTCTCTAGTAGCTGCATTCACTGCCGTTAGTGTGGCATACAATTTTATACAATAAACCCATACAATTTTTACTGCTCTACTTGAAATGTCGAGTCAAAGAAAATGATACAAAATAAACAAAACCATAGAAATCGTGTTATTTGTATGTATCGTAAAACAGTTGCATTTTTATGCTTTACTTAAATTGTTTTTAATTTTAAACTTATAAAATTGAGGTATTTCAGAAATTTTGCATATGAATATTAATATAATATAAATTGTCAATTAAGTAAAACTACCTACAGTTTTTCTTTAATGATAAGCTGGAAATCTAATTGGAATCTTGAATATGCGATTGCATTTTTTATTTCTTAGACCCTGTATATACTGTATATTAATATATTTTTATTTATTCTGAAAAGCACATTAAGATCGCTTAATAAACACAGAAGATATTAGAGAAACAATATTGCAGGCTTTGCTTAGCTTGATCTCTGGTTTATCTAGAGTTTTTTTTTCTAGATATTTAGCCGAATCTTTTTCTTGATTGTAGGATGTTGTCTTTTCGAATCATGCTGATAAAAGATAAAAGTTGTTTAGCTTACAGTTTCGTAATATCCATTTATGTTCAAATAATGTATACTCCTTGCCAATAATTAATTCTAATTTCTCATTGTGCATATTTCTTAATATGTATCAACTTAATTAGACCCTTTACTTTAAAAAAGTAAAAAGGGTCTATTAACTTAGTGCAAAGAGGAAATGTGTGTAACACCCAGAAGGAGGCGTGGCAGACCCCATAAAGTATATATATTCTTGATCAGGACAACAAGACGAGTCGATTTAGCCATGTCCGTCTGTCCGTCTGTCTGTCTGTCCGTCTGTGCGTCTGTGCGTCTGTGCGTCTGTCCGTCTGTCTGTCCGTCTGTATGAACACCTAGATCTCAGCAACTATCAGAGCTAGAGACACCATATTCGGTAATTAGGTTCCCCTATTCAGTAAGCAGCACGAGTTTGTTTTAGATTTTGGATACCTTTCCCCCTTCCCCCATAAACCGCAAAAAGCTGCTGTAGCCACAGTTTTGAAGCTATCGGTTTTGGTATGTAACTAGCTTATGGCATTCTCTATCGACGCTGTGAATTTTGTTTTGATCGGATAAGAAACAACGAATATATGCGACAGAGAATTTCCCGCACTGGGCAGAGGGGGGGTGGTGTGCCTTGCATACGCGGATAGCTTAGTGTGTGTGCGTCTGATTGTGTTTGTGTGTACATATAATCAAAGTAAAGGGTCTCCTACGGTCGGTTACGTCCGACTGTAGCCACCGTCCCACTGATCTGCCCCGTCCCTATATTTTTCTGTAGAAAAATATTGCAATTCTTAAAAAAATGACAACTTGAGTATATTTCTAAAATTCAATATTTTCGGCACTGAATACTTTGTTCACTGGCAGTTTTCAAAATAAAAATTTTAAAACTTTATGCCGCGACTAAGCACAGCCCGCGTTGCTGTCGATAGCACGCGACTGTAGCCTGCTCGACTGTTTAAATAATTGAATTGTAATAAAGCAATTACGTGACAAAAGTACTGCAGGTCAACATAAAACGATAAGCATTGGGTACAGTCAATAAAAAGGTAACTCAATAAACACCGGAAAGTCTGTTTCTAGCTAGAAAAAACTAACGCTAAAAAACCGCCTAATGGGTTTTTGCTGTTTAAATTTGAGCTGCTAAGCGGATTGAGCTAAGCTGTAGCAACTATTTTGAGGACTCTCATTAATGTGAGGAGCAAGTTCAAAGGCTCCAAGTGCCTCGTTTTGGGGCATCATTAAAAATGCTTTACTCAGCAGAAACTTTCAAGAGGTCGCATTTTTGCACATGGCAACATTTTAATTTTAACTTTAGCCGCGTGGGCAAACAAAATACGGAAAGCACAAAAATTATGTGGCATAGAAAAGGAAGAAAAATGAAAATTAATTGAAAAGCAAACAAGAGCGAACAGTGGCAAGTGGTTAAACTGGGGAAATGCCAAGGAGAACAAGAAAATATTGCACATAAATTGTAGGAATTGCGCTGACAACGTTGTCGTACCTTAAATTATTTACGAGCGGTGGCTTTTCCTGTGCGATTTCTGTTAGCCAAGTTCTGTTGCAAGTTTGCGGTCTCTTGTTGCACTATTAATAATTTCCACAGAGTTCCTTATATTTTATGCAAAGTGACAGTTTGTTTATGATTTAGTTATTAGCTTTAATATTTTATATTTTTGCTGTTTGCCTTGACGAGTATTACGCAGTTAATATTATTACTGGCTGTTATTTTTTTATTTTTATTTTTTATTATTATTATAATGTCTTGCTTATGTTTTGGTGCAGCAGAGGCAGCTGAGGCCACCAAGGAGGCAGCCAAGGATGCAACAAAAATATGCCCTTAAGCTGCGTTAATGCTCTCAATCTGCACCCTTTGCTTTGTTTTGGTTTTTTTTTTTTGTAATTTTGTTTCACTTTTTATTGTACCGTGTTTTTTATGCAGCTGCTTTTTATGCAAATTTCGAACACTGTTGTTTTTTATGCGTTGTTTGTTTAGGCGTAAACACAACACTCAACACTGTGTATGCGTGTGAAATTTGTGGCGCACTTTTGCGTCGCAGTTGCGCTTCATTAACAGAGTCGACTGAACGAAATGTCCTTTTTATACACACTTGTTCGCTTTGGCTGCCACGGAGAGCCGAAAGCTTTCACGCTCACCATGGTCATTCCGGTTCACACACACACGACAGTGTTGCCAGATTCCTAGTAAAAATACGCTAGAATAAGCTAGAAATGAAAATCAAAATATGCTGAATAACAAGGTAGATCGAAATATATAAATTATTTGGTGTTTTTAAGTTTTTATTAAACTAAATCTATTTAAAAAATCGTCTATCGGTATTAATCATATTAAGCTGCAGCTAAAAATTGTTTATTTTTTATATTTATTTTGTTAATGTCAAAAAAATCTTCGGTCGTCATTTTAATCTGCAGCTAAAAATTGTTTTGTTTTTAATTTTTTTTGTGCTCAAAGTGTTACTAATATCTCTGTAATTTTGAATGCTGACTTAGATCTTAGATTTACAAATTGACTGAAACTAATTTATATTTTTGTTTTTTTTTTCTATAAATGTATTTCTATAATAATAAATATTATGGGCTTTAAAATTATGAATAGATTTATTAAATTTGTTTATTGAAATTTGTAAAATATTTCGTTGCAATTTTTATTAAATTTATTTATAAATAAAAAAAATAAAAAATATGCTGTGTGAATCTTAAAACATTTTAGTTTACTGGCTATAAGCTGTTTGCAAAATGTTATTAGCTATTTTTTCTTTGCTTATGCTAGTTTTAGCCATAAATAAGCTATTCCGGCAACACTGACACCCAGCCGTCCTCTCTGTCTCTCTCTCTCTCTCGCAATTGCTATGTTACGCTTTATTTTTGTTTTGGACTGGCGGCATTGGCCAAGAGCTTTCGGTTTGCCCCGCACAGGGTGTTTCGAGCGCCGCAAAGTTAAATGGCAAGTTAACAGCGCGTTGCTGTTAAGCGGTTAACATGCGTTTTACATAATCTTATGCATATTTTTATATTTAACATTTTGCAGTTTGTTTTACTTACAACTGAAACACGCTGTGGCAAAAGCTTAGCCATAAAATGCTTAAATTTCACGGATTTTGCTCTCTCTCTCTCTCTCTCTCTCTCTCTCTCTCTCTCTAAAGCGCTACGTGAACTCTCTCCAGCCTCTCTCTCTCTCACACTTCTCACCTCTTTCCTCTGGCTATCAGCTGTGTGTGTCGGGTATTGAGGCTGCCATCAGTAGGTGGGGGTACACACAGACAGACACAGAAACATGTAACATGTAAGCAGCAAATGGAAAATGGCGGCTTAGCGCTCAGTGTACTCAGCTGGGAAAAATACTATGGCTGCCATACGCAATAGTAATTGCGACCTCCGAGCCAGCTCCAGCGAGTGTGAATGTGAATTAAGAGTTACCGGCTTATAACAGCGCATTGTTTATACATACATACAAACATGTGTGATACACACACACATGCACACAAAGCATGCACAATATGAATGTATGAATGCAGGTCTTTAAAACATGCAAAGACCTCATTTTGAAGCCTTAAAGGCTGTTAAATCAGCTTTATTAATAGAGTTTATTCTTTTTCAGATAAATATGTATATTGCTTTAGTTTATTTAAATTGAAAAAACTTTCATGACACCATTTGGTTTAAAAATATGGATTCTTGGCCACTTTGGTATTATAGGAGATTATCACTCTTAAACCAATAAAAGTAATTTTTGTTGAATTTTTGAATTACTTGTAATGCAGGAGGTAGGCTTGGAGAGCCAGCAAGTTGAGCAGATAAGCGCTGCCTCGGAGCTTATGCATAGAGAGCGGTCAATATGTTCTTTATAGGCGAGCCGGCTACCAGCTGCATTACTTGTAATGCAGGTGGTATGCTTGGAGAGCCAGCAAGGAGAGCGGCTAAGCGCTGCCTAGCAGCTTACGCACAGAGTGTGTAGCTGCTAGTGCGCAGCCTGCAAGCACTATAAATACAGCTGCTGCTGTGCTGCTGATCACAGTGTAGTGTCTGTGGTCAAGTGGGTAGGACGTCTCAAGGGCACTTAAGTGAAGTGGCAAGTGTGATTATTATAATAAATATTGGTTTATTATAATTTCAAAGCCATAGTTTGTTGATCTGAAGAGCCAATATTGGTTATTTGGGGAGGATTATCACTAATCAAACAAAAATAGACATTTTTGTTAAACTTTGAATACGCATAGCTTAACCAAAACTCAACCGAAGTTTAGGCGGTGTGGTTTTTTCTTAACCTTGTAAGTTTAAAATTTCATTTGAATGATAAACAAAAAAAAAGTAATTTTAATGGTCGGAGCAGAATTTAAAAAATACAACAACACGACTATAGCAACTATTTTGCACAGTGCACGCACTAAAAATAACCGTTGGCATAGTTCGCTTTTAGCCGTGTGAATTTACGTTGGCAGTTGCAATCCCATTTTGCGTGTAGTGTGCTTCCGCATGATTTCCGACTCCAAGGGGCGTTGCATGCCACTTGCGTACAATAAAAAGTCATTTGCATTTGCTTAAAGAAATAAATTTATTGCATTTAACATTTGTGCCGAAAGAATGGTGTGTTTTTCATGCCGAACTGCATGCTAGGCTTAAACAAATACAGATATGTGTAGTCATAAAAAATGGTAAATACTTAAATTACTAGACGATAATTCGTTGATATGTTTGTTGATTTTGGTTGCCTGCGAATCGTTTTCAATATATAATGTACATTTCAAAGATCGAAAAACGACAAGTTAACTAAAAGCTAATACAATAATATAATCGAGACTGATTTAAATCAAAACGTTGCACTAGTTTATACTCATTCCAGCAATATCGTTGCGCTCAGCTTAGATCTAACTTTATAACATAGATGTATGATATGATGTGAAAACTTAAAAGCTAGGGTATCTAGCAGTTCATATAGTTGGGCGTTGCCTCTTCGCACTGCTGCTTGCCGGAGTCGGCGTTGGGTGTGGTGGGCGTGGCCTCCTCGGTTGGACTGAGGTTCTGATAGACCTCCGCCTGCACCTCGATGCTGCCCACCTGAGGACAGGCGACCTGCTTGGGCTTGAAGGAGCTGCAGCTTTTGGTCAGTTTGCCGTAGATAATATTGGGACGCTCGTTTAGCTTAATCGGCTGCAAGGTGACGCCATTTTGATAGTGCGTATCCTGCTCCTTGGCCTCCATGATGGTGTTCAGGAAGCTGCTGCTGCTCTGCGAGCTGGAGAGCGGCTGCGAGGCGGTGCCGTAGACGGGTATGTTGGAGGGGAACATCTGGTAGTGCTCGGAGCTGGTGGGGCTGGTGGGCGTGTGCAGGCGCTGGCAGCTCGACATGGGCGAGGGGAAAACAATCTGATGTCGCTCATCCCCAGGCGTGGACACGGGCGTAAAAACTGGACGTGGCGGCGGCGGCACCAAATAGTTGTCCATCAAGGAGCCATGCGTGCCCAGACGGCAGCCAAACTGGCGACGCTCCTCGTGATCCGAATGGGTGCCGGAGTCCCCTAGGGAGGCGCCGCTGCAGTTGCTGCCGGTGCTGAGGCGACCCGACGAGGAGCTCGAGCTGCAGACGCTCTGCAGGCTGAGCGAGCTGATGGGGCGAGCCGATGACTTCAGGCTGCAGCTGGTGGCCACGGAGCTCTTGGTCTCGTCCAGCAAACTGTCGGGCTTCTCAGCGCTGAGATTTGGCTTCTGTCTGGCGAAGAGCTTCTTGAAACGCTCGAAGGGCGTTTCCCGCTTCAGCTTGGACTTGACAATGCGATCGTACTCGCAGCGCATCTCATCGATCTGGTCCTGCTTCTCGCGAAAGCTCTGCTGCACATCGTTGCGATGCTTCCACTTCTCCACCAGCAGCTCCACATCGCAAATGGACAGCACATTGTTCTTGAAATCGTGCATAATCTCGGCCAGTTCGTCGTCGGCATTGGCACGCGTGCCACTTGAGGCATCGCTGGCGCTGCGCTTCAGCGTGCCGTAGGCGCCGGTTTGGGGCACCAGGCGTGTGGTGGAGCGACTCGGACGCAGTGGCTCCTCCACCGGCCGATTGGAGGGCTGGAAGAGATAGTGGCCATCATCGAAGGCAGCGGCAGCTGGGGAGACGGGAATATTCGACGGTTGCAGCACATAGTCATTGCTGGCCATCGCCTGATTCTCCAGCAGCTGTGAGCATTCCTGACTGAACTTGTCCGTCTGACAATTGACATTGGCCGCATCCACCACATCCTGGGATTGGTTCTGCTCCTTGGACTGATAGTAGGGCGGCTCATTGATGCGCAGCTCATTGGTGGTTTCTTCCGCCTCCGGCACTTTGCTGGCCTCCACATGCTTCTCGGCCGTGGAGCTCTGCAGATTCTCATCCTCCGTCTCCACGCTGATGTAGTTGAGATTGGAAATGGCCATGGTCTCAGTCTTGGCGCGCACCTCCGGCGTATTCTCACGCTCCGAGCCGCTGGACATCTCCATGTACTCGGCCGTGGGCAGCTGCTTGGGCGGTTTGCTTCTCGGCGATGCTGGCAGTGCTCCGATGACGACCTTGCTGCTGCTGGGTTTGGTCTGAGCTCCTGGACTGCTGCCGGCGCTGCTGGCATTATCCACGCCCTTGAAGTAATGATAGACCATGGTGAGATTGTGAAACTCCGAGAAGCTGACAATGTTCTGGGCCAGCTTATGATGCCCCTCCTGCTCGGCCAGCTCCGCAGGCGTGCGTCCCGCACAGTTTCGCACGCCGCAGGCCGTGTCCCCTCCAGGACACTCCATTAGCTGCAGACACAGCCGATTGAAGCCCCAGCGTGCGGCAAAGTGCAACAGCGTGGGATACTCCTCCGGACTGGACTCCAGGCGAGTGAAGAAGTGCGGCTGACGCTCGTAGGGACCGTTGAGCAGATGGAAATTCGGCGGCATGTTGCGCTGGAAGCACTGCAGCAAATGCTGATCGAGCGCATCTCTTTCAAGTGGCCCAACTCCCAGCGCATTGCACATGAACTCAATAGGAGAATCCTCGACACGCAGCAATTGCTCCAGCTCACGCAGGCGACTCTCGCACTTGATGGGACGAGCACCAAGACCTTTATTGTTCTTCTCGATGCGTATTTCGATCATGGTGGATATCTCCATGCAGGATTCGGGTATGGCGAACTGTACGGTATAGGGATTGCGGCACTTGAAGTTGCGTATCTCCAGCATTTCGCCGGATTTCTCCACAAACAGCTTGATGCAATCGTTAGGCTTCAGGGGTTCGGCCAGCATGGCGAGCACCTTGTTCTGACCCTGCTTGACCTTCTTGGGCAGCACTGTGAATCCCTCCGAACAGCTGGACATGCTGCGTGAAATGCTGCTGTTGTTATGACTGCTGTTATCCTGACACGGCGGACGCTGACAGAGCGCACGTCCCAGTATGTCCGTGGCAATGCCCAGAATGTTGCTGATCTGCGCCTGATCATTGTCACGCACCACACAGCGTCGCCACTTGTAGTAGCTGGGCAGCGCCGTCTTGTGCATCTCCTTGACCTTCTCCTCGCCCACGTCCAGCAGTATGGCCAGCACCTTCTCCACGCGTATAATCGACGTCAGCTGGGACATCAGCACGCTGTGGGGCAGCGCCAACAGCGCAGGACATAGTATGACGATCTGCAGAGCGGTGCTCTGATACTTTTGTGCGATCTCCTCGCTGAAGGGGCCATCATCAATTTTGATATGCAGAAAACTACAAAGTAAATAGAAAGTTTATAAATTGAAGGCTAATCCTCTCCAGAATGATCTTCAGCTTCACTCACTTGAATGGTTTGCGTCCGCGCTGCTTGGTGATCTTGTCGAAATGGTTCTTCAGAAATGTGGCGCGCAGATAGGCGCGTTCACTGTGCTTGGCTGTGATGATCAGGATGTCGTCCATGTTGTAACCCGGCGGATTGAAGCCGTAGCCTGTGCCCTGTGTCGATCCGTTCGTGTTGTTCCCGCCGCCGCAGTTGTCTGCAAAATGAAACGCAAAGACAGGCAACAAATGAGCAAAAAGTGCAGCAAGAATCGTTCGCTACTGATAATGCGCTGCCCTGGGAATTGACCCCAAAAGAAATCCCAGTCTCTAAATATACATATGAGTGTGTGTTGGTGTGTGTATTGGTTGCCTTTGATAAATAATGTGTTTACTTAGGATTTGACTTTAGCGATTTATGACCCTCGACGAGGCTACGCGCATAGTTGCGTCTTGGCATTTTCCAAACATTTTGTTTGCCTTTTGGATTGGGAAATGCGCTCAAGTGTGATAATTATTGGTATGCACAAATAGCAAAGGTCAATTGGTCAATTTACTTTTTGCCGGCACTGTGTCACCTGAGTGTCTTCAAAATGTTCTTTCATTTTCTTACATTATCAACATTCTGCGATCTTCAAGAGAATTATTAATTTAAATCAACTGAATTTCAAATTTAAATTATATAAACAACTATAGAAAATATTTACACATTTTTTTATGAGTATTTTGAATGAGTTATTAAAACAAATCTCAAAAAAAGATCTATAAATAGTTTTTTAAAAAATATTTTGATTGACCAACTTGTGAAGTTTTTTTTTTATTTTTATTAATTACATTTTGTGACGTAGAAAAATGCATATCCCACAGATATTATAGCACAATTATACAGTAATTTATTACTCTATTTATTTATGTGAATTTATTATTAACTTCACTTTTATGTCAATTGCATTATTATATGCTGTTATATCAAAAGATTTAATTTTCTGTATATTTATTGAAGGTCTTGGTCATATTAAAATATATATCAACTCACTGCAAATAATTTGTTTAATCCTTCTTATTTTTGGCTTTAACTTTAGTTATGGATATTTTTTAGAAAATTTATTTTTTAAGTTAATTATTTAAGCTAATACGATTAGAAGTAGTTTGGCATTTTATTCTTCAAACTCTTTTCATATGAATATTTTATAAATTTTAGCTCTTAAGCAACTTGCCACATGCCACAGCGAGAATTCAGATTGAACTGTTTTGGCGTTTCGATTAGCGGCAGCGATAACTTGCAACTGCCACAGTGATTTGTTTTGTCACATGCGATTTAAGCTAAATCAAACAACATAAATTCGTTGTAGAAGGCGCACAAACACAGAAAGATATAGTATGGATATCGTATTTTGTCAAATTAATTGCCCAGCTCAGCTCTGATCAAGTTGTGATGGCCCTCGGCCATCATAAATTTAGTCACGTTTAGGGCATTTAAATAAATCTCGAAAATGCCGAAAAAGCCAAGCGAATTGAAACCAAATTCAATACAAAAACCAACGGATGCCATGGAATGGGATGCGGAGCGATGCGATGCGATGTTATCTCCTGGCCAAACAGAAATTTACTGTTGCATTTGAGTTCTTTTGCTGAAGTTGTCTACATGACACCCACAAATGGCGGCATTTTGTCAGGCAGCCGAAACAGAGAGACGGAGAGACGGAGAGGGGAGATGGAGAGACCGATGCTGCCTGCCTCTTCCTGTTGCATGTGGCAGCTGCTGCTCATTATATGGCCAAGGGAGAATCAAGCAACGTCGCGTCGAATCGAGTCGCGGCATCTTGTGGCTGCTGCTTTATTATTATTATAAATAAAAGCCTGTGCTAAAATAAGTGACAAGTGGAGCGTTCAGTTTGAAACAAAATTCAAACATTTTGCATATGAATGAAAAAACGAGTAGGGAGGGAGCAGTTCAGTCGGGCGAAATGCTACAGTCGGAGACTGTTGACTTTCGATAATCATACACAAGGGCAAAGTAGGAATTTCCCATCTGCCAAATTAGGCAATTTGTCTGTTGCATATCTTTGATGTTTCTTAGCCGATTGTAACGCAATTCACAGCATCGATGGAGAATGGTATAGGTCAAATTATACATGCCAAATATAAGTTTCTAGAAGGGAGGTATCGAAATTCTAGAATAAACAAAGGAGAACCTAGCTCTTAAATTTTACGAGATCTAGTTACGAGATCTAGAAAGTGTTCATACGGTCGGACAAACGGAAATAGCTACATCGATTTAGTTTGTCGTCCTGATCAAGATTAATAATACCTCCTTCCTTTCTCATTTACACTAATTTAATAGACCCTTTTGTATTTTTTTAAAGTACAGGATCTAAAAAAAGCTGTGTGTGTTTTTTGTCTTGCATGACAACATAATTAACTTGAAAATTGGCTGGCCCTCTTATTATTTCTATGACTCTTTGCCTTTTTTGGCTTTTTGTGATCTGTTTTGATTAATGGCGCTGGCCAGAAAAGTTGCTCCTGCTGTTGGCTCTTAATGGCTTTTGTTTTTCTCGCAGTTTTGCCATTTTCAACTTTGATTTTGTGCCATTGTTGCATCTGCATTCAAATTTATCACTCAATTACATGACAGAGAGACCGAGAGACAGACGGACAGACGAGCTGGCTGTTTGGCTCGTCTGGCCCAGTTGAAAATTGCCAACACAGTGACATTGAAGAGACTTTTTCTTCTTCTGCTTTTCTCCAGACGCGATGCAATATTTCAGCGTATCAACATCTGGTAATTGTTAAACAGTCGCCAGTGCAATTGCAAGTAAAATGCTGCCCTTTGTTTCACGCACTTGCTTTGTTTAAATACATACAGACGTTAAGATATTTATATTCGACTCTTGATGCCACTGCAATTTGCACAAATTTCGCGAGATTTTTGCAGCACTTTATATTTTCTTTTTGGATGCCTTGATCGATGCTTTTTTAATGGATGCAGCTGTTCACAGTCGCTGCTTTAACTGCTCAAACTTATTTATCTTCATATATCTCAGAGCATTAACTTACTCATATCCACGTATTCATAATTTATCGAATTTGAATGACGAGCTGAAATACAACTGCCAAACAGGCTGCAGCTGCGTTTTGTGGCCATGTTTAGCGACAATATGTTTTAAATATTTTTATTTTTAATTTAGATACAATTTGCGAATTTTTAGAATATTATTTAAATTAAAATTTAATTGGTTTTGCGCGCGTCGCAAACGGCGCTAATTGTCGTTTCAGCATTGCGAATGGAACTGTCCACATTTGCTCTGATCGTCAGTGACTGGGGCCAGCTGATTGCCTAGGATTACGAGCACTTGCCCCTAATTAATTGATTAAAATAGTTAGTTTGTGGGCGTTTTGAGAACGAGTCTAGCCAGAGGATAAAATGTGTATAATAGAAGTATGAGGTTTGAGAAGTGGAACAAGTTATTCTCTCATAAAACTGAAGTTTGGATTGAAATTTGTCAATCTTTTAATTCGTAATTCGTAAAAAAAGATATCAAATATATGAAATTTTACTTAATTTCCTCAGCATTTTTATCCCAATTCTCCCAGTATTCTCAGTGTCTATTCTAGGAACCTGAGCATTTGACAAATTCCCCAAAACTGTCTAATTTATTAGGCTACGAAAATATGCTTTTATGACAGGAATTTCTTATAAAGCGAACTTGAAGTTAGCGAAAATATATAAAATATTGCCTCTTTTATTTTGGTTGTGTTGATTTGAATAACTGGCAGAGCCGTATGACATTTTAGCAAGACATAAATCAACGAAAATGATGCGGGATTAAATGGACTGCGGCAACGGAGAACCGTACGATACACAAATTAACCCTCCCTCCCAAATAACGAATAAGCAAACGAGTATAAACGAATATACGAATATGTGAGTGTATGTATTCGTTTACCCTCTCTCGATTTGTGGCTGGCTTTTATTGTGTTTTGTGCGAGCATAACAATTATCATTTAATTATGTCAACTGTAACTTAATTATGAGCGCATCTTTTTATTTGAGGCCACTTGATTAAAACTGTTGCAACTTGTTTAATGGCCTGGCTTTTGGTTAATTGTTGATTTCCGCATGAGATTTGAGAATTCCTATGCTCAATTAAGCATGAATCCGTTCACAAATCACATAAATAGATATATGAAATGCATACAGTTGACATCTTTTTATACACTGTACTTATGAAATGGATAAAAACAGGGTTAATAGATTTGTGCAAATGTACTATATAAATTCTGTTTTTAGTATAGTTGATAAAGATAATTGATATCTACCAATTTTGTCAATTTCATAAAATCTGTACATAATTAAAAGAGATATGATACATCAAAGTTTTGCTTATCTGATTGGGTTTTTCTAGGTTTTCCCATATCCTCGCAGCAAATGCAGGACCTTTTTTTCTTCTTTTTTTTCTTTAAATTTGATTTAATGTTTTAATCTAATTTTTCCCCAGGTTTTTTTTTTAGTATTTTCTTATATTTTTAAATTAAATTTTATATATTTTATTTTAATTTTATTATTCTTAACTTTAATTTGTAATTTAATTTTTCTTGGCCGATTTGCCTTAGTCGACACTTAAATAAATAAATAAATAAGCAATCGCATAAGTTAGATAGATAGCGATATTTAAAATAAAGGTTGCAGGGTGTTCTGCTGTCGGGAGCGTACGACTGTTCGGCTCCGTGCTTACTGTTTATTTTTTATGATATTTGTTCTACTTTTTCAGCATAATTTTTTTTTTAGTAAATTGTTTGTGTTATGCGTTTTGAGTTCATTTACCTCGTCCCGTTGTGGCTCTATGTCTGCTATTTGCATTAGTTTCCGCCCACAAGTCTAACGGCTCAATTTACCCTGATGTTTATTAAGCTCAATCTCTCTCTCTCTCTCTTTTCTCCCTCTCTTTCTACGTTGGTCAGTTTGAGAATTGTGCTGGACATTGATGAACCCCGAAACAAGGGGCACAAAACGCACACAAACGATTATAAATGACATTGCATTGGTTTTTCCAGTGTGGGCAATGAATGCGCCTGCATCGAGTGGTTTGAATGGTTTGAATGAGTGCGTGATTTAGTTAGGGAATCAAGGCATTGATGGAAGTACTCATAGACCATTCGAACTCGTAGAGTTTTCAAATACACAAACTATGGTTTAATGTGGAAATTAGAAACAACAACAGATTTCTGACCCAGTTTTTTGCTGGGCAACAAATATTTATTTGCTTAGTGAAACGGCTCATAATGAAAACATTTAAAAACACATCATAAAATCGAAGAGAATGCATCTTGAAGAATTTCGCTTGAAATGCGTGCTGGCTAAAAGCAAACATAAACAACCATAGAAACATTTTCATTTGCCATGCATGAGATATTTTTTCTCAGTTCAGGAGTTCAGTTGCCCGGAAAATTCCATCGAGAAGAAGTTTATATATATACAAATTTTTAATGGCAACATGTGAAATATTTCGTTAGAAAGAACTATGGATAGAGTTCATAAAACAAGGCGAGTTCTCGAGTCCATTGCAAGATTTAATGCCTGTCGACCACTATCTAAAGTTGTTTAAATTCTGAATTAGCCAATTGGCAGAGCAGCGTCTAAGGCGCAGTAGGCGAGCTGCATTTTAATGCAGATTGTTTTCGCTATAAACAACATTGGGAGGTCTGTCAGCTACCAGGCAATTGACTTCGATTCCCCCCGATTCTTGCCGATGCTCCCCATGCCTCCGACTATCCTGTCTGCATGGTTTTTGATGTTTTTGACATTAATGTTTTGTTATTTTTTGTGTTGTCGCTGTCATAAAAGGGCTGGAGCCTTGGGCTGAAATCCCAGACAGCAGACAGCAGTCGGAGGCTCCCACACCACAGACAGACATAGATATATACAAAATAATCCCACATGTTTATGTTGTGCTGTTAGCTTGCATTTCTTGTAAAAACAATGCAACATGCAACAGGCAACAGGCAACTCTTTTTTTGTCTTCATGCAGCTATATTTAGGCGTCGATCTATTTTCTCATGCGTATTCCCGGTATTATTGAGGGGCGCTGAATAATTGTGCAGCAGGTGTCAAATGTCTCTGCTCATACATCGAGGAAATTGTCATTTCTCAAAACGAACTCTTAAAAAAAGGCTCAAATTGATCGTGTAAAATGCAACGTTTGTGGTCTTAGCACGAGTTTTTCATCCCAGTTTTCCACCCTATCACAGTTGCCGCTGATTAATATCGCTCCCCCATGCTCCCTTCCATCACTCAGAGCAACAACTTTGTCAAACACTTCATCAAACAACTCAAGTGTGTTGCATTTTCCGAAGGTGTGCCACATTTTCCCAACTTGCTCTGCTTCTTGCCAGAGTTATTTATTTGATGTTTTGCTGGTAGAGAGTAGAGTGGAGAAGTGGGGGAGTGGGCATCCATTTGTGTCACTTTCGGCAGCCATTTCATAGATCTATGCATTCTATATGCTAATAAATGTCTTCATAAATTTAAAAGCGACATGTCATACAAACAGACATCATGGCTCAGATGGAAAATCAACTCATAAATATTCTTTTTGGATCATTTAATGCAATGTCTCACACATCATTTGATTCTCGGATGTTGTGGGAAAGTTTTTCCAGTATCCCCAAAATTCTAAATCTTATTCTATACGCTTGTAATTCCACAAATAAAAACAGTTACAGCCTCTCTAGTACGCTCAAGGTTAATTGACGTGAGTAAAACGATCTCGTTGAATAAGCTATTAAAACATTAAAACGACCCGCAGTTTTTGCATTTCTTTTAACTAAGTGTTCGGCGCAGTGTAGCATTCAAATTTTATTATCATAATTTTATGCTCTTCTGTTTACGTTTTTTTTGGAACGCATAAAAAAGTAAAACAACAACGGCGACAACAAACTTGACAATAATCAACTCAAATTTTTCATTTCCGTTTAATAAAGCAGCGCGCAAGCGAACCAGATATAGCCAGAGTGCGGGAGAGCGCATTTGAGAGAGTGAGTGCGAGTGGGAAAAACAGAGATGCTGCCTCGGATTCGTGCGTGCCTGTGTGCGTGAGTGTGAGTGTGCTTGTGTGTGTGTCACGTTTCCTGCGTGCAATTGAGGTTGCATGTTAGAGATGGAAGCGGCTCGATAACATATGAAATGGTTTTCTAATGTATCAAAGACGATGATATATGTACTTATTATAAGGATAGATATAGGGTATGTTATTGAAGCGTTTTGATAAGAAGATAAGGTATATTATAAAATATTGAGAAATATGACGGAAAATAAGTGGGGTGATACAATATAACATATAATATATCGAAATATGAAATGGTTTAAAAATGAATATTATGTGATGCGATATGATGAGAAGATACGATGATACTTATGATGTAAGGACTGTTAAAGCACTATTATGAGATAATAAAATAGACTATAAAATATAGAAGGTTATAATATATGATATGATATAATAAAATTTGATGAGAAATGATAATGTTCGGATATGATCTCATGATGATATGAAAATAATATGTTATATTATATTAAAAATAATTTGTGTATTTTTCAATGTTAGTTGATATGCAACATTTATAATTTATAATTTTGTATTCGAGTTCTGATTCAAATCGATTCAAAGCTATTAAAAATGTTGAGAATCACGCTGACATCTCTAACGTAAGCTTTGAAAGCTGTACACCCAAACATGCATGCATACACACATACATCTATAGTAGCATACAGTGGCTCATGTAAGTATGTATGTTTGCATTCGCTGTTAGCTGCCGATGTCGCCGCTGCTGCCTTCTATGAGCGATTTCCGGTGCGTGCGTCGCGTCGCTGCAGCTGCGCAAATTGTACGTTACTCGCAGTTGTTATTGTTGTGTTTGTAGTTGCTGTTATTATTGTTATTGTTGCATATGCACAAACATAAGCACAGACACACACATACACTCAGGGAAATGAATAGCCATTCGTACTACAAAACAAAGATTTTATATTAAGCTTATTTTGTTGTGGAATTCAAGCACAAATCAGAAGAGAATAGTGAATGAATTTAGATTAATAAGGGATGAAAAAAAAATTACAATGAGACTAAGTGCAAAGAATATTTAATTAAGACTCTGTACTTAAAAAAAGTATAAAATAAATTGTTAAACAAATATTTCGTTTTGAAAACCTTACCATTCCAACCCTAATACTAATTAATTTGTTTTCCAAATAAAAATAAAATAAAATTAGAGGCTTAATTACAAATCGAATATTATTTTAATCTTAAAATATTATGAAAATTGATATAAGAATTTAAAGAATGCGTTTAAATGAAGACTCTCATTGTTGCAAATTCATGATTCAAATATGTAAACTCTTTTTTCTCTCAGTGCACGCACACTGCTACACTTGCTGTGCATGTTTATGTTTGTTCATATTGCGCACGGCACCTGCCAGCAGCGTTGCGTCTGCACCCCCCTCTGGGAAGTGCAAGAGTGCCGCTCTTGCGCTGCCCTTGGGCAGCCCCCCCTCAACACTTTGAGCCGCTGCCTCTGGCTGTGGCCCCTCTGCTGCTGCTGTTGCGGCTTGCTCAGCATTTGCATCACGCACAGCCCTTTCAATTATAATTGCTGCCTGGCTTTTTGCTATTTTTATCCATCTATTTTGCTTTGACGTCGGCACGCGGCCGTCACAAAATAACAGCAACAACAATAAGTAATGGAAAAAAAATTAAAAAAATATATATAGTTTATTTTTTTCATGATTTTTGAAGCCTAGTTGAGCGCACGCGCTGTTGTTGCACATCTGTTGTTGTTCTTTTGTGGAGCAGCTGAGCTGCCAAGGATGCTGCCTGGCTAGGGGGGCTGCTTCTATTGTGCTGAGCGTTGAGTTTAGTTTTTCTTTTTTCTTTTACTTTTGTTATTAATTAAAAAAACAAAAAACCGAAACCCTAGTCTAGACGTTTTAAATGGCGCAGCTTCAATCTCTGCTCTATTTTTGTGCGTCTCCCCTATCATAATTTTTTTTGAAGCGTCTGTATAGGGTAGATCGGAGATGTTGGGAAAAAAGGGAGCTAGACGCACGTGCTTGGAGCAGGATTAGATTGCATTGAAGAATTGTTTTTCCGGCCATTGCACGTACACGGAAATTGTATGCATGTTCGGCCTGTCAATTGAACGGAAATTAAAAATCCTTTAATTACAGAACCCCAGAAATTTGTTAATCAAATTTAAAGTAAACGTGAAAATAAAGGGGGAAAGTGAAAACTCTTTTTCCTGTCGCACACATCAAGAGTCTCTGATTTTTCTTGTTTTTTTGAAACTACGCACACTGCATTTTCAAGTGTTTTCGAAAGGGTTTGAATTGTGTAACCTGTGCATGGCGTTGTTTTGGTTTTTGTTATTCGTTTTTTAATAGGTTTCAAGTGCACTTTGCTCTAATGAGCAGCTGCAAGTGGTTTTTGCTTTAGGTGGGGTCCCAAGAACTCACCGCAACAGAAGGTTTCCATTTCGATATCTTCGCTTTTGAGCAACATTTCGATGGGAGTTAGTAGCTGTTAGTTAGTAGCTGCACTAATACACACATGAGGCTCCAACTAACACACACACACACACACAGACACGGAAAAGCGAATGGCCGAACTGCGCATGCGCAACGTCAAGTTGCCACAGTCCTTCAACTTCAACTGGCAAAAGCTGTTGGGCCTGAGCTCGAGCTGGGGCTGAGCAAAAACAAATTGAATGCCAAGAATAATAATGAGCAATCGAAGAGAGAGTCTCTCTCTCTCTCTCTCTCTCTCTTATTCTCTCTATCTCTCTGTGTCTCTTCTTCGATAAATAATGCATTCAAAAGATTATAAAATAATAAAAGTCAGCTCTGCAGCTCTTCAGCGCTTCAGCTCTTCAGCTCTTCGCTCTGTTGTTGTACGTGCCTGTGATATTTAATCAACGCGTTGTCCATTTAAAGCAAGGGCTATAGCCTGGCTATAAACAGTATTATGGCATTTTAAGTGGGCAGCACAGCGCCAATTTGTTGCAGCAAAACCATGCTATTTTTGTCCGACTGCTCAGTTCTCAGTTGGCCAGTTCTCAAGCTCTGAACAGTTAGCCACGGCCAGAGAACGTCAGCGATTTATAAAATTTATAAAAATAAAAATAAATATTTAACTGCTTTAAATGCAGGCAGTTGCTATAACTGCCATAAATTTGAAATGAGCCTAGAAATATGCCTTGTTTTTATAGCAAAAGATGCAAGAGAAATAGTACAGCTTGAATTGGTAACTTAAGAGCTAATAGACTACATAAGTCTCATAAATTAGGGGAATATTGTTATTTATATATTATATATTATCTTTATTTCGTTGTTTTTCTTTTCAGTGTACTGTTGTGTTAACAGTTTTTATAAATAGATAAAAGTAAAAAAGGAAACGTTGTGTGAAACGTGAGCAAAATGTAAGCAAACAAACCTTGATTATGCTTCTGCTCCTGCAGGCAGCCGAAAATTATTTTAATGAAGGCTAAAACTTGAAATTCTGTTTAATATTTATAAATGCAACAGGTGTGTGGAAGGTCTGTGTAGACAGGGGAAGGAAGGGGTTGGGAATCAAGGAAATTCAGATTTTCCTTTTTGGATGGGATTTCAGTGAAGTTTTGCTGTTTGTTATGCAGTACATTGACTTTTTAGTTCCTGTACTTTATAAATGTACAAAGGGGTATACTAAGTGCATAAAGTATATACATATATATTCTTGATCAGGATAAGCTAAGTCGTTACAGACTTGTAATTTGGCATTTACGTAGCCAATGACAGTTTCTATCGAGGCTGTGAATTACATTTGGATCGTGTAACAAACAACAAAGATATGCAACAGACAATTTGGTCAACTTTTCAGTGAAGGGATCTGTTTGCTTAATGGAAAGCTTCGTGTGTTTGATTTGTGGAGTGATTTGTAGAGGTCGATTAAGCCCTACTACAGTCTTCTGCCCGACTGATCTGCTCCGTCCTTACTGCTGTTATACCATCTTAGTATATTGAACTCTGCGGCCCTCGCCAGCTTGAGCAGAGCGGCTTGCCTTTGTCTGCGTAATCTGACGAACAGATGTTCTAAGAATCGAGAATGGAGAATCGAGAGTAGAGAGGAGAGAATGCGAGGCAGCTGCTGCATAAACAAGTGCAATTGCTGACGTTTTGACCCCAAATCACCTGCCACAGTTGCGGCTGCATGGGGCATGGGAGTAATTAAAAGAGAGTCCATAAACTGATATATGGCACATTGCTGTGCACTTTGTGCATTGTCTGCGTGTCCCCCTTTTTCCGTTGTTTAGTTTTCTTTCTTTTGATGTGGCATACACACACACACACACGCACGTTATTTGTATGCAGCAATTGGCTTAAAGTGTGCAGCCAAATTTGGCCAAACGTTTGCTTGATTGGCACGCGCCATATGCAAAACATATCTGTATGCCTTTGGCTCTTTGGAGTTTACGCTTCCGTGCCATTAACACGAACCAAGCAACACAACAACAACAGCAACAACAACATAATACATCACAGACAACAACAGCAACAATAACAATCAACAGTCAATGGCCAGAGTGCCATATCAATTATGCAAAGTTCCTGCTGGCAACTTGAAAACTGTTTGTCGAGTTCCTAATTCCCCGCCTTCCCCTGCCCGTTTTGTGCAAAGTTTTCAATTTATGTTGCGGCTTGTCATGATGGCCACACCCACACAATAGCTGGATTGCATCGATTCCATTCGATTCGAGTCAATTCGCTGCGGTTATCGGCTGCCTTTTCCGCCCGAGCGTACGGGTTGCGCATCCGCCATGTTGCCCTTAAGCCAAGCAACAATTGCAACTGCACTTTAGCCGGAAATGTGTGCCCCACACACACACTTACACACACTTTTACACTCACTTACAATGTTTATCTCATTTGCATATCGTTTGATAGCTGAACATTTGGCATACGAGTATTTTGAACTCGTTTTTGACGCAGCAAATGCGGAAAATTATGAGCAAATTGATCATGTTTGTTTTGCTTGCGTTTCTGCCATAAATTTAGGTGTTAAAATTGGCAGTTGCGGCCATTGCTACCGTTGAATCTGTGTCAATTGCCCTGCGCTTATTGTGACAAAGTGCAATTGCAATTGCAACCGTCCCGTATGCGTTTCATAAATGGTCGTCCAGAGCATTACTTGACCATGTGTGGGCCCAACAAAACTGTGTCGGCGTTGGCAGTTGACAGAATGCTCATTAGAACCATAAGTTTGAGTTTGAAAACCATAGAACTCGCTTCGAGTTGATGCGTTTTTAACTGACCAAACTGCTGGAAGATACTTTATGTCATAGCTAAAGTTATCGTATATCAGATGTATCTATTTTTTTGTGCTTTGATATACTGACGACGATCTATCTGAGTATCCTGAACTGAGAACATTTATTCTCTACCTAGATTCGGTTCATTAATTAATATTTTTCCTAGTTTTTTTAGACCCACTTTATTGTGGATTTCTTGTACACTTCGATTGATCTTTTTTGAGAGATTTTGGAGATATCTAAATACTCATATTTATACTTTTTATGCAGTTTTCTGCATTTTAAAAAGTCCGTAGTCTATACCTATATTTTGCTTCTTCTTTTAATTCTATTTATTTATGTTTTTAGCATTAGGATGCTAAAAATTTTGCTTTTTCTTTTAATTCTATTGATTTATGTTTTCAGCATTCTAATGCATCGATTTGTTTATTTAAATGTTGAAAGAAATTACCAATTACAATTCAGTATCTAAAATTTATAAATTTGTTTTTATACCTTGCCTATCATTATTCTATATATAATATATACATATAGTTTTGCTTACTTCTTCTTTAAGTCACAATTTATCTTTCTATCTAAGCTAACTCAGAAACAATCAATAGATATAATTATCTGTCTATTCACATGAGTATCTACAGACTAATCTTTTCAAGTGCCTGAAGCGCTCTGGCTACAGTCGAGTTGATAATCTATTTGCATAACAGATTTAAGTAGTTTTTCAAGTGCCTTTGGCCACTGTCGAGTCCCTGGCATTGATAACTGAGCCAACCTTGAAATGCCAAAGATTGATGGCGTATAAATAATCAGGCTAGAGGCAAGTCCTGCGTGCATCATAAACCATAAAATTGTGACTTTAACTGCACGCTAACTCATCAGCTGCCAGCCTTGGCTCTTGGTGGCACAATCAGGCATGCAGCTCCACATTTCGGTGGCATACATCAACGACGTTGACTGTCAATGTCAGGCAGGCAACAAACGTCAGTTAGGATGCAGCACATTCAGCACATTCAGCACATTCAGCACATTCAGCACATTCAGCTCTGGCTCAGCTCATTACGCTGCAAAAGCAAAAAACAAAGGCCAACACTCTGGCGACAAGCTGGCGACAATGGCAACAAGCGCAACAACTACACATGTACAATTATCACTTGCGTAAACATTGAAGTGTTGTTAAATGCACAAGTCTGGGCTCAGTCCAGACCCCTGGCGCCTGCCTCAAGCAGCTGGATGGGGCAGAGAAGTGGGAGGTGGTAGGAGGGAGGAGCAGGATAGCGCTTAATATGCAAGCGTGATGCACATTTCGCATTTCTCGGGATCGGCCTGTCAACTCGACAGCCGCCAAAGTGCAAAAATGCGAGCGCCTAAATGGGGCCAACAAATGGAATTTTAATGCTACATTTCTCACATTTCGCGCACAACTTTTCACTTGGATATTTCTTCCAATCTATGCATAGTTATAAGATATTAGTTTGGATAAATGCATTGTTGTTTTGGAAATAAAAGAATCTAATGAACTGCCAATTTCTGTATTCATTCTATATCTATATCAATCAATCCATTTATATACCCTTTGATCTAGTATCTAGGCAGCTATTTAGCATATGTTAGGCATCTACACTGCGACCGTCTGAATAAAAGCGTAGATCTCGAAAACTACAAGAGCTAGAGCAGCTAATTTCAGATTGTAAATAGTTGTATAATATACGCAGATTACATATGTTCCAATATTTGGATGCCATGCCTCTTTTACGCACAAATCGATAAAAACCGAATAGCAAACATAATATTATGAATACAAAGTTGGTTTTCGGAATGTACAGTCTCTAGTATTATATTTATCTACTCTAAAAAGCGCATTGTAATAGGTTAATAAACACAGAAGATATTAACGTAACAATATTGTAGAGTTTGCGTCGCTCGCTGTCTGCGTGCCCATTAAAACATGCTACAGATTAAAGGGAAAGAAAAAGCGTTGCTTATAATTCGTATTTTGTTTTAAAATTATTTAAATTATATTCTTAGCGATATTTAGTTTTCATTTCCTATCGATTTAATTAATCTATAACATTTATTTCCAGTTGATTTTAGCTGAAGCTGTCTATCAATTTGTATCTTAAACGAACAATTCCAATGTGGCCGATAAAAATTTCAACACATATAGATGGGCACTCACCTCTTCTTCGATACGATGTGCCGCGAAATTTGTTGGGTGATAACACCGGGGGTCGCGGGGCGAGCATGTTGGGTATCTCATCCGGCGAACTGGGACCAATCGATGGCGAGGTGCACGTGGATGTGTTGAGCTGCCGCTGTTGCTGTTGTTGCACCCAGTTGCCAAATGAGTGACGACGTGTGCCTCCGCTTGGCAGCGTATGATGGCGTTGGGATTTGCTGCGGACGGAGGGGGGAGCAGAGAGAACAGAGCGAAAAGTACGCGCGATTAGTACAGTCAATGTTAACGAAACTGGGGTAGGGAAGTGGGAGTGGCATTGGCAATTGGAAGGGGAAGTGGGAATGGGAAGTGGGAAGCAGAATGTAAATGGGAGCAGAGAGAGTTTGGCAAACTGTCAACAGCTGCATCCTGTCAACGCCAGCACGCCCCAGATCACTCACCTTGCATTGAAGACCTCGTCGTGTTCGGTCGCCCCACCGGGGCACTGGGAGCTATGGGTCTCATTGCAGGAGCCCAGTCTTTCCCGAAACGATTCCGCATGTGAATTGGACGAGCGCTGGCGATACATCAGCGGCTGCAGTTCAAACGATTGCTATAAATGTGCAGAATTCAAATGGGGAAATGCCGCAGAGTTATTAGTGAGAAATAAAGCATGGCAGAACAGGAAGTTCACGCTGATCGGACATGATAAATTGTTGTTTTATGGCCCTACTCTACGCACTTGTGAGAAACCGCCCAAAGAGTTGAAGCTGCCCCGCGGACTGCCAAAGGCCTTCGTGGCCGTTGTATCCAGATTCGCCGATGTGATCAGTCGCATCTGTTCCGGATTTGTGTTGGTCAGCGGTCGGGGGCTGCTGCCCTTCGAGTTGCGCCGCTTGAATATGGAGAATCCCTTGCCGGACGACTGGGAGTCCGGGGTGCGGGGGGACTTGGTGTCATTGCAAAAATAGCAAGGATTATCTGCAAGATATAGAGATTGCAAGGAATATTTCATTTAGGCATAGGTATACATTTTAAATGAAAATTCAATGGAATAATATATATAATTATATAAATATGTAATATACTATATAAATATAGTTAAAAATAAATAAATAAATTAACTTAAGTATTTTATATTTTTGGATCTATTATATTATATAATAATACATGTGATTACCAATTGTCTTTTTTAAATTCTAATATTTTTTTTACAATTATTATTTATTTATTTATTTTTTTTTTAATTTATACTTAGATGACGTAAGACAGAGATTATTAGAGTTTTTTTTCCGCCTCGTGCTCCAACTGGAAGCGCTTTATTAATATATTATGAAATTTAATAATAATAATAATATATGTATAGCAAAGTACGATTCCTACAGTTGTCATTCATTTAATATCCTATTTCAATGAGCATAAATGTGCCATCATTCAAATGATGAACCAGTTCCAAATGACGAACCAGTTCAGCCAATACAAAAATACCGTCATTTCGATGATCCGAAAGTCTTTTGCTGTAGCTTGTAGAAACAAATGACCAAATGACCGTCATCCAAAATGTAAAAAAATGATCTCACATTTTACGATCATGGAAAAAAAGGTTCCCCAAAAAACACCCAAGTTATGTTTATATTTTACAACATAATATAAGACAAAGTAATTTTTACGTTATATTTAAATGCAGTTCTGTTTTTTTCTTGTTTTTTTTTTTTTTAGAATTTTTTGTATAATTTTGGAATATCCATTGTTTACCTGAGAAGAAAGCGTTTGCATTATCCATAGTCACAAACATCTTGAGATCGTGTTTAAGTTCAGCTCTGTCAAGTTGAATGCATTCAAATCAGTATTTACGATTGTTTCATTGATTGTCTGTTCACAATTGCAGTTTATGATGCATTTTCAACTCGGCACTTTCACTGCGCAGGCGCACGCGCCAAAAACACCCAAAACACTCAAACGCACACTCATATACTCATATACACTCATTCACAGCGGCTGCAGTTCGCTGCCAAAAATGGCATTGATGTGATAAATAAATCCCTTTTAATTTCACTGCGCACGTAAGAGTTCAAATTTATTTGAATGCGCGCCAAATAAATTCAAATTGTAACGTTTGAATTATTCCCTTTTCTTTTGGTTGTTTTGTTTTGTTTATGTTTTTTGTATTCGTGCAACTTCAACGCGCTGCGCGTGCGTCTGCATTGAAATCCCGAAACGGAATAAATTCTAAAACTTCAACGAGAACAAAACACTTGAATTGTTCGCAGTTGCAGTCGCAGTCGCAGTCGCAGTCGACGCTGGCAGAGAGAATCCCTCACGCGTTATGGTTATTTTATTTAACATGCGCCGCTGCTTCTTCTTCTGTTACTTCTTCTTCTTCTGCCTCGATTCTCTTCTGGCTGCAGCATTGAAGCCGGCACTCTCCCTCGCGCACGCACAGCACACACCAAAACACACACATGCGTACGCACTCACACACACACATACTCACGCACACACACACACATGCGGGATCAGTGTTTAAATATGGTGACCATATTGCACCCACTCACTGCCGCTGCCACCAGTGCTGCCAGATCCGCTCTTTGCCGCTAAATCTAGCTTTTTTGAAGAGTGTTTGCTAGAAAAGTTATAAAACGGCGGAAAACGCAAATTCTGATTTAAAAAAAAATTTTTTTTTTTTAAGTTTTTTTTTTGCTTTTTCTTAAATTTTTACTATCAGTCAGAAAAAGAAAATAATTATAGAACCACCCATAACACAATAAATTTAAAGCAAAATATTTATTTACTTGTATTTATTTCATTATTTAATGTCAACTAAGTGCAATTTACAAAGAAATTAAAAATAAATAACATAAAAATTTAAATTAATGTAATCTCAATTTCCATATCATGAAGTTTCTATATCTTTTATTTGCATTCCGTATTTTTTGTTTCTGTTAAAAAAGTTTTATATTATAGCGAAATTGGTATTTGTACAGTAAAAACCATTATGCTATGCAATTGAAGATATTGAAGACCAGATAGAATACAGATTGCAAAATTTAATTAAAAATTATTTTTTATGGGATTGTGATTTCAATATTTGTTGAAAAAAAAAATAAATTTAAATTTTGTGAATTTTTGTTTTGAATAAAATTTCTTTAGCTTTATTTTTGTGTTCGTACTGTCAAAAACTTATTTTCTCGCAAGGAAAATTGGCAACTCTGCCGCTGCCACTGATTCGCTGCCTCTGCCTCTGCCTCTCTCAGTGTCTCTGGTCTTCTGCTTGGCCACTCGACTGCGCGTCGCTTGTCAGGAAAACTCTCCATGAGGCGAGCTCAGTTTTCCATGCAGTTGTTGTTGCTATTGTTGTTGTTGTTGTTGTACCTGCGCATGTTTTTCTTTTGCGTGCGTTTTTCGCATGATCAAAATACTGCCTTCGCTTGTGCATGATTTCGATTCCCAGCTATCCCGATCCCATACCCTTACCCAGTGCTCGTCGCGCATATTTGATGAGTTCCGATAGCCAACAACAACAACAACAACAACAACAACATCAATCGCAAGCACTCGAAACATAAGCAAAAAGGTAAATTCAGAGTTCTTTCGTTTGGTATTCGTCGTGTCTTATCAGTGTCAAAGTTTGAATTTGTCCCTTGTGTCTGCTGTTCTGTATTCCTCCTGCCTGTCATGTGTGTACAAAACAAACTGATCATGATTTTCGGTATGATATATGCGCAGACAAAGTCGTTGATATTGCTAATTTTATATGACAAATTGTTGGTTAGATGTATGAGCATAGCATACATAAGATATGTAGCATAATTTTTTAATATAAGATAAAAAATAATATAAACAATACTAAATGCTACGATCATGCAAAATTACGTAGGTGCAGGCTTTTTGCAATTCACGGGGTAAGGAGAAACGTACCAAAAGTCTAAAACAAACTTGGTCTGCTAATGATATAGAAGAAACTAAATGCCAAACTTGGTGATTGTAGCTTACATAGTTTTTGAGATCTAGTTGTTTATACGACGGATCAGTGGTCATGGTTATAAACACTCAGCTCACCTTCCAAATCAGGAATATGTATACATACAGGATCTGTCCAGCGTCCGACTCCAAGATTTTTTCAAAGATATTAATATGCTATATAAGAAACTTAGTTGATATCATCCTCAATATAATATCCTATCTTTTGATTCCGAAAAAGATAGATCAGTGACATTAACTACCTATTTGCTATCATAATGAAAAATAAATATATATGTATAAAATTGTATTCGTCTTGTACTGATACATCTAAACAGATGATGATATTATTTCTTAAGAACAAGATAATATTGTATATCAATATTGAAGGAATTCATAATTTTGCATATATTTTAGATAGTACAAAAATATAAAGTTACATCATTATGCCAATTCCAGATTCGGCGCTCTTCTCCATACTCCCTAAAAGCAAAATTTGGGCATATTCTCCAGCTGTGCTAACAAGATGAGCCTGCCAAATGGTCAACAATGAAATGGGCCAGCCAAAATAGACAAAACCTAATAAAAACCATGACAAAATTACAATTTTAGATACAGCGAATAGAAATGCTGTTTGCAAGGGAGACAAAACCCATGCCTCATCAAAGGCCTACAACTGAGGTATGCACATTAAAAATAAAGTTAGACGGGCACATTGAACATAGAAATGGAAAACATACAGTATAGCTGACTCCATGTGGAAAACTGTGGAATTTCTGAAGTGGACTGGGACAGGGAATGGGACTGGGACAGGGACTGGGCCAATGCATGCCTCCGTGGCAGATGCAAAGCACATTGGGACCTATGGAAAACTCGTAAAAAGTCGGTCGGATCGCAGCGTAGAAATTGCACATTTCGTAGTTCATAAAATGCAGAGAGCTGCCCGGGCATCGGGCATCGAGAGGGTTCCAACTTGAGAGCACACACACTCAGCGCATCTCCAGGGACAAGTGCGTGGAGGCAAATGATCTTGAACTGCATCTAGGCGTACTTCTAGCTGTACTTATCAAATTGTATTTGCCTGCACATAAATGTCAAGTTGTTGTCTTCGCCTGCACGCACTTCGACATCGCCTCGGTAATAGGGTTCGTCTGCGACTTTGGGTTGCAGTTCGGCATTTGAAATTGTATTTGTTTGTCGTTTTGTCTAGTCGTAAATCTGTAGGCGCTCGGCGGAGTGGAGTACTACCTAAAACTACAATAAAGTGGCAACCCTTCCACGCAGCTCCTCTGGGCGCCATTTGCAGCACTCGCTGATTGTTCAATGGCGTTGACAGGTTAATCACATTGTTGGTCTCTTCATTGTTACTGTTCTCTGGGGTCAGTTCAGTGCCGTAGTGACTGACGAAGTGATTCACCTTTAGAGAGGCAGAAATAGCACAAGGCTATGTGGATTAGATATAAATACTAGATAAGAGTATGCTCGCAACACGTAAGGTTTAGCAAGAAAAGTAAATGGTATTCTAGATGATTCTCTACATTAAATTGAAGAGAAATAGATACATGTATTATTATTATATTTGCAAGCAAATCATGTCAAAAGCTTTGCTAGTAGTAAACTCAGAAAAATAAAATCCATAAAATTACAAATCAGAATTTAAAGAACTTGTTTAAATTTGTAGATCATGAATTTTTGGAGATCAAACCTTTGACAACGAAAATTCTTGAACCAAGTACGTAGCCTTGATTCTACTCTTTGTATAATAAAACTGAATAACTCTGGCGATTCATATATCGTTTCTATAATGTCTAGAATAGTTAAAGCGCTTCCAACTAAACATTAAAGCCGTGTTAACAAGCTATTATATTGCAATAAGCTTTGCAATGTTGTACAAATAAGGAATGCAAAATGTACATATGCAATATAGACATCGTCTCTGGACAGAGAGTGCAGCATGGACAGGATGACTTACTACTCGGAATTAATAATTTTGCTATGGCTATCGATTACGCAGGCAAGAGTTTCTTATAGTTTAATGCATTTCGAGAAAACCAAGTATTAGGCACAATTTATTTATTTTATTTTTATAAATATCCCATCAGCATTTAGTCGTAGTGCGAGTCAGAACGAATTGTAGTATTTGTATTTACTCAGTTATTTTCTAAGAAATTCCGCATATAGTCAGACAACAACCCCAAGACTTTTCATATATATGTTTTGTGTTTGAGTCATTTTATGCGCACTACGAGTTTTCCTTCACGTTCAATTGAAAATTTTGTTTATTATTTTCGACTTTTTATGATTTAACCCCAAACAGTGAAGACTCCCAGACCCAGACGAGCTGAGGAACCTCAGACTGAACGAAACGGAAGTTTGGCGACGACAACGGCAACTGGCGGGGGCATTATGCTTATGATAACGAGCATTATGATTATTATTATTTTGATTTTTCCTAAACAAAAGTTACAGAACATTTTACGCCTGCTTGTTGCAGGTGTTTCCTAGGAAACGTAAATAAAAAACAACAAAGCATAAGGAAAATCGTATGCATTTGCATGCATTTTATTCAAGCATTTGTCATAATCCCATAGACTTTTACCGGGGCATGAGGAAAGTGGGGAAATCGGGGGTCAGGCAGCAGACAATGCAATCATTTTGGTATTTACTTTGCTTTGGTATTAATTTTGAGTTATTTTTACCAAAGACTCATAAAACGGACAGCATAAGACGTATGCTTTAAAAATCATTAAAATGAGCCAACGAAAGTGTTATTTTAGTTGGCCAGACGAAAACACAAAGACATTAAAACAAAAATTTTACAGTTCCGCCCACTAGGCAGACATAGAGACACAGAGCGGATGTTCGACCAACAACAATTGCTATAAAAACAATTCCAACACTTTAGGGAGCTGGCGGATGTGAAGTGCCTAGAAAGTCGAAACGAGCCTTGAAACCACTCGAGCGGCGCTCAAGGATCGCTGGCAATGAAAACAAGTTGCAAAAAGTAGGCTCGCCTCCTGCTAACGACTAGTAGGATCTAGAGGATCAATAAAAACCTCAGCACTTCCTATTTGAGCAGCACGCGTGCGCCATGCTAATGATGATGGACCCTTCCCGAGAAATCCACAACGGAAATGCCAAAAAGAAATTACCAAAACACAAACAGTCGAGAGGCATGTGAGCGGTAAGCCTAAGTAGGCAAGAGAAATGGGCAGCGGTTGACAAAGGTAAGAGCCTTTCTCCCTCTCTCTCTCTCTCTCTCTCTCTGTCTCTCTCTCTTAATTTGTGAGGTGTGAAAACAATGTTTACTACCTGATCATGAGATCTTGGAATCAGGCGTGGGCGCTACAATCAAATAAACAACTTTACGACAGCCGAATCTTTGAGATACATATGTATCTTTTGCTATTTGCGGTTGACATGCGCCCAAAATTAAAACTGTCCGATGCGTAACCCTAGCTATAATGGCTATGAAATTGCCATGTTCATTGCTATTTTTAGGCAAGGTGTTTGGAAATGCATAAAACGCATTCATAAATCTTCAATTCGATAAACAGGACTTGGCTGCGCAGCCTCAAGACATCTGCTCAACAGATTTCATGCCAGTCACTCATTTCAGTTCAGTTCGTCTTCCATGGCTTCGTTCCTCGTTCTTTTTTTTTTTTTGGGCAACAAATGTTAATTATTTTCTTAATGGAAACGCGCAACGTGCAGCACATGACACTAACAACAATAAAAAAAATAGACAACGCTGAGTTGTCTTCCGTGTTCAACTAAAAAAAGCAACAACCTTCGGATGCGCAAACTGCATTACGCAGCCCTCGCCCGCTCGGCAGCCCTGGCCTGTGCCATCCCCTGTGGAGCGCGTGTCTTTTTTTTAGACATATTTTTATCGCCTGCCCCAGGAATGGGAGATGTTTTCTGCGCAGTTGCTGCAATGCATCGTCGGAAAATGTGCAATGCTCCTCATTCTGCTCTGCTCTGTTCCGTGCCCGTGGTTGCAGCTAACCACAGGTTGATGTTAAATGTCAATTGGCATACCCCAGAGGATCAGTGTCGCATTCATTACAATACTCCCCATGCCATGGTCGGTCCATATATCGTTCCCGAAATTCCCCATCTACTGCAGCTGATGATGCTTCTAATGATGTTGTTGATCTTGTTACGCTTTGCACTTAGCGTCGATTTCTCTGTTTTTTCCTCTCTGCTTCTTTTTTCTTCACACTTCAGAATTTGATTTATTTAGCTTTGACTGCACTTGTAACATGAAACTACAGGGTATACGAGTCAGGTCTTGGGCCTGTAGATGCTTCGCAGTAATGAGCAACAAAAATGGAGAACTATGTTAGTAAAAAACGAAATGCGTGTTTTTTAGTTAGTTTTGAAAACTCTAATCTGAATACTTGATGCTGAGACATAACAACACGATCGTCTAAGTAACAGCGAAGATATGCAACACACAACAGACAGGGTCTCCTACTGTCGGTTACGTCCCATTGTAACCTTGCTCTCAACTAATTTGCTTCCGATTTTTGTCATATTTTACACCTGAAACCCTCTTTTTTATCCAATCAAGCTCATTTATCAGTTTTAAACCGACTGATCGAATGCTTACTCATAATTCAGCTTGGAATTCAAATGATTATAGACTTTTTTGTTTAAAATTGCTGCCCGGAGGCCCATGAACTTTTGCACAAATATTTGCGTTCTATGCACAATGTGCAACATTTCCTTGTGGCTGTCAAAATAAATTTTGCTTATAAATTCGCTTCATGAAGTCACAGTCGGTGATCCGAGAGACACCTACACAGTGTCTGGAGAACTCGTTCTTCATCGTTGAGTTTCATTAACGAAATTTGATCAAAGTTTTGCGGTTGTCTGGCAGGAATACCGCTCGTATTTCTCCATTCCGAACTTCTATTCCTGCTTCCATATGCATTTGTAAAGTGTGGCAGTGTCTAGCAAATGATGATGAGGTGTGTAATTAAAATTTTTACGCTCTTGTCGCTGTCCATGTAATTCAATTATGAAGAATCATTTGTAGCAGATGAGCGAATGCATCCTAATGTCTCGGCTCTATAAATAATATCCGACGTAAAAGGAACCATGTCTGTGACCCCAAAATGCTATGAGTATAGTATGAGTACTCTTGATTTATGCAGGCCTCATATATTTAGCTAACTGGGGAAAATGGAAAAAATGCATTCTAAGTGCTTTTGCCCGAGGAAATTTGTCTACACGTAATTGCCAATTTTTCTTAGAAGGAAAATTGAGACATCAGAAGTTAGCGTATAATTTCATTTAGTTTAACGACTTTGCATTTCATTTTACAATTGCCGGGCTTGAGATGCCCGCAAATTGTCTGTTAAAATTTTATTTTTATTGTTATTATTTTTATGTTCCTGTTGCCAATTAAGCATGTCATGTGGAAATATGGCAAAAATGCTGAACGCTCTGCCTCTGTGACGTCACAAGAGGCCAGTGATCCACATTTTGCTCTCTTTCTGATGGATTCTTCTATATAGCATATATGGCATAAAGTGGAACAGCTGCCAGCTGTATACGAATCGCACTATTATTGAATATATTTGTTTTTTGTTTTCTCTCTCATGGTACTTATCGACAGTTTCTCTTGTGTATTTCGTATGCCTTTTGTCGGCATTCGCCATACAAAAGGCCAGGCGAATTGCAGCTGCCGATGCATATGATTGCACGCACTGGCAAAAATAAATTTGCGTAAATATTTACAAAACATTTAATTAATATTTTAGGTGTGCCTTTGTGCTAGCGATCGGTATGCCAACAAAACTGACTCACTCTCAGTATTTTTGAACAGACCTACTCTCATGAGAGAAAACTTTTTGGCCTGTGCACGAAATTTTAATTATTTACGTCATGCATATCATTGCACAATCAGTTAATATTAGCCAATACGCTCAACGTAAACTAGACATTCCAAAGTTTAATGTGCAATTGCAATTGCAGTCAAAATATATCAGTTTATTGCAGATATAAACAATTAAATGTACGAGAGTTTTAATTATACATTGTAATATTTCTTACAAAAAAGACTTATTTGCAAATTAATTGATTAATTAAGCGAGCGCCTAACGCGAGCTGTGGATACAGTATATATTAAGCAGTCGTGCTTGTTTTTAATTGCAATAGCGCAAAAGTAAACAAATCATAAATTAAGTATTTAATAATTAGACTCAAAGTCAACGAACGACTAAAGAAATGTCAACTTTATGAATGGTCTGACTATTGTGAATGAATAAAGCGTCAATACTCCATCCAAATGATAAACATAAACATGAATATAAAGACTAAACAACTGCATAGAATGAATGCAATGAGTGCAATTAAAATGCGCGAATGAATAAAATTCAATGCGGATTTAATGAATGGTTTTACATAGCGACTACGACAATGACGACAAACTACTATTTATAGAGAGATGGCAGACGGACAACCCATGAATGAGGAGTCCGTAGCTAGAGTGAGACCTATGTCCAAAGTATCTGCAACTGCATCTGTATCTGTATCTGTATTTGTATTTGTATCTGTAGGCTATAGTTGTAGCTGCGTCTGGGAGAGAGTTTTTGTGTTTTAATTGCGCCATTTCCCATATCAGCGATGTGATTATTTGTTCTAGTCAACATAAATAAAAACAAAAACAAAACAAGAAAAATAACAAATCAAATAGAATGAAATCTGTGGCAACTGTGCATACAAGCTAGCTGCTGGACAGTTGGCCAAGGGGTAAGGGGTGAGGGGGCCCGGCGCTTAGTTCAAGCATGCCACGCGATAGCAGACACAACGGGTACTCATACTCCAGAGTTGTGTTGAATCGTTCTGAATCGAATCAATTGAATAGATCACTGAACAGAAACAACTCCACAGATCGTTTTTTGAATCCAATCACTGACTCTTTGAATTTCGTTCACTGATTCTTTAAATCCCGTTCACTGACTCTTTGAATTGCGTTTACTGACTCTTTAAATTTCGATCAATCTTGCTCCTCTTGAATCTTGCTCCCTGACTCTTTGAATTTCATTCGATGATCCTTTGAATTTCGTTTACTGATTCTTTGAATCTCGTTCACTGACTCTTGGAATTTGGTTCATTGATTCTTTGAATGTCGTTCGCTGACTCCTTAAGTTTTACTCACTAGTTCTTTGAATATCGTTTATTGACTCTTTGAATTTGGTTCACTAATTTCTTGAATCTCGTTCACTGATTCTTTGAATCTCGTTCACTGATTCTGTAAATTTTATGCACTGGTTCTTTGAATCTCGTTCAGTAATTGACTCTTTAATAAGGATGGTAGTTTTGTATTAAATGAACCAGTTCGTCATTTGGATGATAGGACATATTTGAGATCGTAAAAATAGACTATTAAGAAGGTTTTAAAGGAAGAGTCGTTTCCTGAAAAATATCGACACGTTTACCACAAATTTAAAGCGGAACTAGATTCTCAAACTGAACTATTAATCATAACACTATTACCCTCAAGCATGCCACAAATCTGACTAATTAGTTGGTGCACATTTGATTTATAATTTGTTCTGATATTACGTATTGTTATTATTATTGCTGTTAGTATTATTATTACTATTATTGTAATGCCCTCAATGCAACGCTGTCTCCCGCAAATTGATAGATGACCTCGCCGGGTTTTGGTGTCTGTCAGTGAGTCAGAGTTAAGCGTCTGCTGCGATGTCTGGGGCTCCATGCGTATGCGTATCTATTGGATAAGTGCCACTGTCTTTGGCTGCTTTCAGTTGCAGTTTTCAGTTTTAAGTTTTCCCAGGCAAGAGCCCGAAACAACTGGCGTCTCACTTGGCTGCACATCATTTAAATCGCTGGGAAAATGTCGCACTTTGCAGTTTCTTATTTTGATTTCGGTGGCGTCGTGACTCCAACTCAAATCAAAACAATCACGAGGCGTGCCTAGTACAGAGTCTTTGCCTGTTTAAACTACGCCCATCGCATTGATGGCGTATGTTTGTTTGTTTGTTTGGACTGACCTCTGCTACTGTAGGCATTTCAGTGGGCTGTTCGTACTAATCGTGGGCATGGCTACTGAACTGACTAAGGGTTAAAGCAAGTCCAAGATAAATGCGTTGGCGTTCTGGGAAATTGCTAATGCACTTTTCCGTAGGCCAAACACACTCATTAGATAAGTGCATATAGAAAGGCCTAGGCTGTCTAGTATTGGGTGTCAAATTATGTCGAGGCGTGAACTCGATTGTCATGTTTATGTCATGCGTGGATAGAGAGCTGTGTGTAGAAAGTAGAACGATTTGTTGGAAGGTGTATTCTGGCTAGGGTTGTAGAACACTTTAAATGTATTGTATCGATGCTAGAAATTGCATTACGATCAGATGAGAAACAGCAAAGATATGAAACAGACAAATTGCTAGATTTGTAAATCAACTAAAATTGATATATAAATTGATATATTATTGATATTTGATTTTGAAAATATCCCGATATATATATATAAAACTTCTATTAAAATAACGAATTATTTATAAATGTTATTATCGAAAGTCATATTTCTGGCACATTCAATCGTTCAAAAAAAAATGCCTATGAGCAATATCGTCACGATTACTTTTCATCAGCTTTAAAAGTGAGAACGGGTCCTAATCTATTTTGTATTTATGTTGTATTTTATTTCATAAGCTATAAAGTTTTGGGGTTTTATAGCTTACCATTATATTAAATTTAAATTTGATTGCTGAGCACTTACCCAATGACATGTTGTACGATTGCCACGTTGGTCTTGCCCAATATATTGAATATTTTAGCCTGGGGCTACAGCTACCATTTGGGGTACACCGAGTTCAAAATTGAATTTGAAATGTTTGTAGTTTGAAAGGGCTTTGCACTTGTTCTGGCCCGTTAAGGCGCTTCCGGCGGATATGGCCAGTCAATGTTTTTGGCTACACAAACGTAAACCTGCGAAACATAGAAAATAGAAAAGCATAACGAATTATGAAAAGTTTTAATCAATTATGCGCATGGCTAAGTGGGCAACAACAGTGAAAACAACTCAAAATGGACAAGAGAAAAATTTAAACTAAAGTGGAAAACTGTCAGCTGGCAACAGGTACAACCTGCAGCTAACGGTACCATGCATACTAAATAGGAAAAGCTCGACAATTTCCAACGGAAGCCACAAGATTTTCCCAGCCAATAGTTTACCAAACAAATTCCGGATATTGTGGCCGGAAACGTTGCACTTACCAAAATATAAAAGCAGAGAAATTAAATCAAAGAAATATGCACTTTACATGATGAGCTATGTGATCTTCAGTTTATTGGGATGCAGAGTTTGTAATATAATTTTTACAACTTCCTAACGGGCCCCAGTTTAAACGATGGCCACACTTGGCACCACAAACCGCAATTAGTACATTAAATTAATAAGTACAAAGCAATAAAAAAAAGCAAATAAATTTTATGGCTGTTGGCATTGTCTATAGTTGGCATGGTATGTGGTGCGATTCGCCTGCCCCACCACCAGGAATTCCTTTGGAGTATGCTTTTTATATCTTTATTGGCATATTTCATTTCTTTTTTATAAGTCAATTAATATGCGTGAGGCGTAGCCAAGCGCAAAGTGATTTGGATTCTGATTTCTGCTACTGATTCTGATTTCTAAATGGTGCTAACAGACAGAGACAGCGATAGAGACAGAGAAAGAGAGAGAGATACGTGATTTTGCAATCGCTTGGCATCCACATATCAACACCTATCAATTCTCTCTATCAACTCTCGACCGCTGCTTCTATATTGATTTAGATTTTATGTTTTTATGCGAGCACATATCAAAGAATTTGTTGCTCAAGCTGATTTCATAAATATTCAATTGATTTACTAAATAAATTGAGTTCAGTTTTCATGTATCTCAAAAGCCGAAGCATCTACAAAAGCTTTTCCATTTTTTTAGAATTTATGCGGAATTAATAGAACCCAAAATAGTCGGTATAAATATTGTTTACATGCAGCGTGTGTAACCCAATTTTTCTGTATAGCCTTGTTTATATCATTTACAAAAGAGTTCTTTAAGTTGTGGCTTTGTTTTCAGTTTCAAATGTTTACATGCAAGTGTTTAAATTTAGACAAATATCTGAGAATTTCATTTACTCAATGCATATGCAATAAATGACATTGAAGCTGCTACAGATATAATTAAATTTTATTATTATGAAGACATTAAAGATGTGCATAAAATAAGAGTATTCAAATTCACTTGGTTGACTTTTTTAATCAATCTCCCTTTCGTCGTGCACTGGAAGAAAAAGCAATTAAGTCTTGCGATTTTGCGAGACGAAGAACAACATTCGTTTAAGACGATTATTTCATTTAAGATGGTGACATTCGTTTGCATATCAATGCGCCGGGTAAGGGTATCACAGCATGCATATGTATGTGCATGTTTTACGGGGGTTCTCTACTACGGTATACCCTAAGCAAAATATTAAACAGGCAGTATTAGTTTTAAATAAATATGGGCACTTGCCAAGAAAGATTAGTTTATTTGTGTAATACCTATTTAGCAATCTAAACTACAAATTTTTATTTTCTTTCTGCTATCGAGTTAGGGTATACTGAAGTCGAGCATTTAAATTTTAATTTGTATTTTTAGACCCTGTACTATATACTATAAAATACAAAAGGGTCTACTAAGTTAGTAGTATATATATTCTTGATAAAGCCAATGTTCGTCTATATGCACATCTAGAATTAGATAAGATCTAGAGACACATTTGTGGGTATGTAGGTTTTCCTAGGTTCGTAGCGTACAGCTGATCATAACAACCACAATTTCAAATCTACAAACTTGTCAATTGGCTTGTACATAGGCAATGGTATTCTTGTTTGATGCTGTAAATTGTATTATGATTGGATAAGAAACAGCAAAGATATGTAACAGAAAACTTGCTTGATTTAGCAGAAGAGGGTATGCGGCATATATGCGTTATGTGTTTAATCGGTAGCGATTTCAAACGGGAAAAATTTAATTACTTTGCGGAGATAATTAAAGCACATAATACTAGGTCCGCTACTGTCGGTTACGTCCGACTGCAGTCTTTCGCCCCACTGATCTGCTATGTTCTTACTGGTTTTTTATACATTTCGTTCAGCGTAGTTTTTTCGGTTTGATTGCTACGATTTTCATTACGGTTTACCGGAAATTCCAATTTAGGTAAATGCGCCGTTGACTGCAGCAACAACAGCAACAACAGCAGCAGCAGCAGCAGCAGCAACAGCAACAGCAGCAGTAGCAAGAGGCAGAGCAACATCCACGGCACGCCAGCACGAATCGGGATTAATGTATACCCCTGGCGACAGCGACAGCGACAAGATCAAGTGGAGCATGCAGGCATTGCCACACAATTGACATGAGCAGGGGGACAGGGGATCGGACAGGGGCAGGGGGTGAAAAAAACTGTATGGAGGCCTGTCCGAAATGAAGCTTTTGCATTTAACGGCAAACATACAACAACTAGAACACTAAACTTTCTGCGCGTTCTAGGCCAATATGGGGCAGCTGTTGTGCTGAATCATTGAAGTTCCATTAGGGAAAATATATTTATATATAGGTAATTACGTGCATGCATAAATTTACAGTTGCCAATAAATTCCATTAGGTAAACAACGTGCTAAAAATACTGCTGCCAATTCGTATTAACTGAAAAATGGGTCTATTAATAGGGCGCTAAAAACACAAAATTGAACACACCGAATATAAAAAGTCTGCGAGAAACAGCTTCATCTGGTACGGGCTAATGCTATCATTTTAGCTCATTTTAAATATATTTGTTTTAATTTGTTTAAATTTGCATATCTGCTATACAAACAGGAGAACAGGAGAACAGTCGGATGCAACGAACCATAAGAGAGCTGTAATAAAACTATAAAAATTTACAGCAGCCCCATATTTTCCAGCTACAGACTCGTAATTTGGGCCGTAGGTGGCCTATTTCAAGTTCTATCGATGTTGTATATTGTTTATTGAAGGGATAAGAAACAACGAAGATATGTAACAGACAATTTGCTGGACTCTGCGGATTGTTGATATGCGCTTAGTGGTCAAATGGTAGCATATTCGATTGCGGAATAAAACTTTGATTACCTTAAAGTGATTATTCAGGGTCTGCTATTGTTGATTACGTTCGACTATATCCTTCCTCCCGACTGATCTGCTCTGTCCGTACTGATTTCTCATAGGCGCAGGTATGACAAGTATTTATTATTGTATTGATTATAGAGTCAGCTCAATAAATTGCAGATTAGCACCAAATTCGGTTGAATTCGTGTGGTGCCAGGCATTAGGATTGATTTTATATGGTACCGATAAACATATAAAATAATCGTCTATAAGGCACGTAGAAACCGCATTAGCATTGCACTTAGAAATGCCTAAAATGCAATCGAAGCGATTCACACAAATTTATGATATTGCAACGATTTACAAGATCGTTTGCCACACACAAACACAAAACACAAACACATACAACTATGTATATAAAATATATACAGACACGTTGTGCAATTGAGCGAGAATAAAATCAAATAAATCAATTGAAGCGTTTTTTGTTTTGTACGTTTCGTTTCGAATTTGTCAAACGGCCAATAAAAAGATTATTGAAAAGCTGAAATCGCGCCACGTTCGATTTGCCACTCGCAACCAGCTCGAGTTGCCAATAAAATTTATAATATACTCAAGAGAATACATAGATATATGTATATATGTTTATACATCGGGAGAAGCAACAAACGATTCGTTTGTAAACAATTAAAATAATTTGCTCGCGAGCTCAATTTGAAACGTATGCCACAGAGACAAAGAGAAAGGTAGAGAAGAGCAGAGAAAAAGAAGAGAAAAAGCGTTTTAAAGAGCGCGCGCAGCTGTTGCTAATTTATTTATAAAATAAAATAAAAAGTGAAAGAAAAAGCTTAAATTGTTGCAATCAATTTGTAAGGAGCAAAAAACTGGAGCAACGCCAAAGAGATGGCGGGAGAGAGAGCGGAGAGAGCGCGAGAGCGCGGAGAATAATGTAGCACAGCAATCAGCTGATAATCACTGTGAGAAAAGTGCGAGAACGAGACAGGCGACAGATTGCAACAGCTGCCAGGCGAACATCACGCATACGCAATGTTGCACACATCAGCAGCAAATGCCGCCCACTCACGCTTGCGTTTATTCATTTCATTTAAAATGTAATTAATCATGCCACAAAGAGAGAGAGAGAGATACAGATAGAGAGAGAGAGAGCGTATTTCTTTTCGTCTGCAAATTCTGATGGATTTCGAAATGACATTATTTTCAATATTTTTTTTGGTATATCGACATCGACTTTTTGTGTCAATCTCTCGACTTTCACATGTTTTTCCGCTTATCGGCCATCGCAATGTGACCGAATTGTGCGCTTTAAGTATTTGTGCCAACAAAATAAATGTACAAAAACAAAAAAAAAATGTTTTATGTGGGCGCACACGTTTTGTGTAGCGCCTACCCGCTCCTCTGCACATAAATACATAAATAATTGTTGACAAGCGCATAAAAACTTCAATGAGATCGTCAACTTGTAGAACACCAAAGACAACAACAACAACAACAACAGCAACAACAACAACTGGGCGATGTCTATGCAAATGGCCAACAATTAAAATTTAGTTCAATTGTTGTCATTGCCACAATTTCTGTCAGTGTCCCATCAGCTCGCACAACCTGTAAATTTCTTGCTTTCGAGTGGATTTCTTCGAACTGTTCAACTTATCTCTAGTATTTGCAAATATTTGTACATTTTGTAAGCAAATATTGGTTCAAATATGTATATTAGTTAACATTATGTGATATTATGAGGCTCTGTACCAATGAAATGGGTAAAAACAGGGTTAACCATTTTGTGCAAATGTAACAGACGTAGATCTCAGAAACTCTAAGAGATAGCGCAGCCATTTTTAGAATGTAGGTAGGTGTATATCATACGCAGATTATGCTTATTTCATATGTAGAATGTTATAGCACTTTTAAGATATAATCGACAAAAAACCGAATAACAAACCGAGCATTTAAAGTAGAAGGTTGCATTTGAGAACATACATTTTCTACTATTATATTTATCTATCCTGAAAGTCTCACCAAAATCGGTTAATAAACACAAAAGTTATTAAACAAACAATATTGAAAGGTCTGTCTCCATCCCCTTAGAGCATTAAAGCATGGTACCGGCAAACAAGTAAGAAGAAGCATTGCTGTTGCATTTCTAGATGCTTTATAAATATTTTTCGACTTCCTCTAAAAACATATTGTGTAAAGTATTCTACAGTAGAGCGCGTTCGACTGATCGGCGCCATCCTCACTTCTTTTTTTTTATTTTATTATTATTGACGCATGTGTCATTGTTTTGCGTACTTTATGGTAACACCTGTCCAAAGATGATGGTTCAAACTCTTCTAAAACTGAAAATCTTTCGGTTTGTTTGCCAATTCTTTGGCCAATAAAACCCCAAAACTTTGATAAACTAGCAACAGTCTGAACAAGTTAATTACCAAAATGAGATGCGCATTTTTGATCCCGCTCGCAGCGGTTATCCTCTATGCCTGCCTGCCAGCTGAGGTTGGAGCGATTTCTTGCGCTCTAGCTCCGGGGGATCCCAACTGTGTGAACTGCCTGCTTTACCCGGCGCATATGGAATGTACCACAACAACAACTACAACCACGGAGAGGCCAGCTACTTCAAACCCTACTAAAGAAGAAAGACGTAGATTCAGAACATTCATGTCGCAATTCTTCCGGCGCATGAGAAAGACTTTGCAGTCGATGAATCCTTTCTAAGCTGCAGGAATTTAATAAAATCGGCAATATATTGAAAAGTTCTACAAATTTGTTTTTCCTAAGTGAACATTTAAAACTTTTACTGATATTTAAAACTGTTAGGAATAAATTATGATTTTTTTTAAAACACTCAGAAAAGTTAGTTTATGTATGTTCGGTTGGCAACTCTCCTTTTATATCCAAGAAATGCATTGGTAAATATCTCTACGTAATCAAATATATCTTGGAAAGCAGCGTGTGCCACGATCGTTAAGCATAAAATGTGCTGGGCATGCGCAGAAATCCAATCGATTCCAAATTCCAGCAGCCAAAACAGAAGTTACACAAATATCAACAACAACAGAGACAACAATAATAACGATCATATCGAATAACAGTGCTGGCAATTTGGCATTATTCCCGCCAAATCTGTGCTTTTTAAAAACCATTTGCTATTAAAATGGTAAAACTACGAGAAGCGGAGTTTTAGATTTTTCAAAAATAATTAATCTGTTTCAACTTTATTTTTAATTTTACAAAATTGATGCACAAATAAAAAACAATTATAGATCTGTCGTAATTATTCAAATCGATATTTGTCTATTCATTTAAATCAAAGCGTAAGAAAGTATAGTTTGTGATTTATTTTGCAGAATCTTTTATTGGCTTACAATATTATTTATTTTATTGCCAGATGCGAAAAATATATTTTATTTAATCTAAAAAGTTAATATTGGGAAATAACTTTCGAGATTTGTGAGATTTTGATGTCAATTATTATTCAAAAGTTTGAAAAATCTAAGATATATTTTAGCTTTTTCCCCCGATTTATTTCGATAAATTTGTTAGCTTTATTTGCGTGTTCTTCCCCTCAAAAACAGCTATTTTTCTCTGAAAAAAATTGGCAACACTGGACAACAATAACAACATTGTTTCAGTCTGTGCAAGTATGTGCTAAAGAGCGAGTGCGACAGCGACATCGAGAGTGAGAGCGGGACAGGGAAAGGGGGCCGTGTTTATGTGGGCGCGCGTGGAATATTAATTAAAGTTTGCGCTTAGTTTGATTTCTTTGCCTTCAACAAGTGTTTTGCGTTGTAAATACAACAGAGCGCAGCCCAAAACAAACGCTGCAAAAAGAAACTAAGGAGAACAGCATCAAAACAACCATGTTGCAAGCCGATGCAAGACGATGAAATTCAAATTCAAATTCGCATTAAACGCATTCCACATTCCACATTCCATATTCCATGGCAGGGCGAAAATGGAGGCAACTGCTGGAAAGAGAAAGATCAGCTTCCAGATTAAGGAAGCAGAGGATGGCGTGCATTACATAAACATAATACACACACACACACAAACACACACACTGGACACACTGGAAACACTGGAAAGCGCATGCCATTGCGGCCTGCTTTGCATTTCCAGCACGCAGCTCGCATATTTCGCCTTGATGTTGATCGACAGTTTGACATTTGATGTCGTTGCCGGACTGTCAAAGGATGGCAGTTATTTTGTTGTTGTTCGTTTTGGATTTGCCTGTTTTGAGTTGCATCTTGTTTTTGTTTAGACCCTGTACTTCTATGTACTCCTTATGTATAACAAAAATTTCTAAATTCCATGTTAGCTTTTAGAATTCCATGTTAGCTTTTAGAGGCTGTACTTTGCACAAAGCACAAAAGAGTCAATGAGTTTAGTGTGAGTGGCCCAACTCTCGCATGCCGTATTCTCGTTCCCCGAACTACTGCTAGCCAACTATCTCTCTCTGGCTAGCCAAACTTTCGATGGCCGAACTCTCTTTGGACGTACTCTCGTTGAAGGAACTATCGCTGGCCGAGCTCTCGAGAATCGAACTCTCGCTGGCTGAACTCTCGTTGGCCGAACTCTCGTTCGAGTAACTCTCGTTGGACGAACTCTCACTGGCCGAACTCACGTTGATCAAAATCTCGTTGGCTGGTTAAACTCTCGCTGGCCAAACTTTCGTTGGGCAAACTGTCATTGGTTAAACTCTCCGTGGTCTAACTCTTGAAGGCTCAACTCTTGCTGGCCTAACTCTCGCTGACCCAACTACCGTTGGCCGAATTCTCCATGGCCAAAATCTCGATGGCTGAACTCTCGTTGGACGAACTCTTCTAGGCCTAACTCTCGCTGGCCCAACTACCGTTGGCCAAACACTCGTTGATCACACTCTCGATGGCCGAACTCTCGCTGTCCCAACTCTTGTTGGTCGAATTCTCTATGGCCGAACTCTCGCTAGCCCAACTCACGCTGGCTTAACTCTCTCTGGCCCATTTAGGATATATTTAAAATATAGGGTGCAAGGTCTTCTACAGTGGGGTGCCTCCGACTGATCTGCTTCGTTATTAAATTTGAATTTGCCCGCAGTCCGCTGCATCTTGTTGCTGTTTTTATTTATATTTGGCCCAAATGAGGTACTTACTAGAAGCGGACAACGTTAGCAACAAGTTGCATGCAGTTCTTCTTCTTTTCACACACAATAGTCTGTGTGTGTGTGTGTGTGTGCGTGGATCACACACACAGCGAACGCGGCAAATCGAAATTGAATCACGAACCGATTTAACTAGACATTTTCCGAATATTCAGATCGCGCACGTCGCCAGAGGGCCGCCAAACGGTTCCACGGCAAAACGAAAATTAAATGGTCGCTTGGCTGGCGCTGCCCCAGAGCTCCACAGAGCCCCAACGAACGCAACGCAACGCGACGCAACACAACAAACCGCACAGAGCAATAAAAATAAAAACACAAATGAAAAAATAAAAAGCAGAGCAACAACAGAAAGAGCAAAGGCAGAGGCAAAAACAGAAACAGAAACAGAGGCAAATAACAAAACCAAAGGCGGGCGAATAAAAAATGTTTGGCTCGTTTTGGGTGGCGAGCGGTGTTGTCAAATCCGCTTTTTTCCCGCCAGATCTGGCTCTTTTGGAAGAGCTTTTGCTAGAAAATAAATCAAACTGCGGGATGCGAAAATATTGATATTGTTATTGTTATAAAAATTAAAAAAATTCAAATAAGTCAGTTTTTCATCAGCTTTTTTTTTTAAATTTTTTTTTAAATTTGTATTAAAATAACTTATTATTATTATAGGGTATTGTCATTATTTTCATAGATATTGGCTCATAACACAATTAAATAATTTAAATACCTAAGAGAAACAGATGATTTCTGGATTTTTTTGCAAAATATTTTGAATTTCTTTTGGGGTGTAAAAAAAGCTGTTTTGCTCTCAAAAAATTGGCAGCACTGGTGACGAGCGATTCTCATAAGCAGCAAGCGTTGCTCTTCGAATTAAAGAGCAAAACGCTAGCGCAAAGAGAGAAAATCGAACGCATATTTAAATAAACAAAATTAGTATAAAGACATGAAATTCTCAGAACTGTATGCCAAAACTCAAATGATATAAAAATAAACTAAAATAATATTATTGAACTGACTGTTTACATTAATAGAGTTTTTTTTTAAGTAATTACGCTTACAATTATTATAATAACCGATAAATTCAAATTCAAAACGCAACGTATGAAGTCAAAACTCCATTTTGCTACACTAAAATTGGTTGCTGAACTTTACAGCACTGGTAGCTGTTGCTTCAAAAATCACAGCTTTGCCATTTTAAAATATGGTTAATAACTGTGTCAATATCTATTTCTTTGTTTTCAGATTTCCTAAAAAATTAAAATTGAGTCTAAATTTGGTATTTATAAATTTATAATTTTAATTATCAATAAATCAAAATGTCTAAAAAATATCGATATTGTGCTAAATTCCCCTCATTGTGCTTATCGATACTGACTTCCAAGTTTTGCCAGCACTAATGCACGCACACATGCAGGGTTGCCACAAACAGCACAATTGGTGTTTTTACACCGTTGCTGCAATATTGTTTTTATTACTGCAATTGGTTGTATATCATTAGCGTAGCTTAAGAAATTACAATAAAGTGTGCCGGTTTATTCAGTCAATTGTGATATTTGCTGTAAAACTGATGTCTAAGCGATTTACACATTTTCGGTGCATGCGTAAATTTGCAAGTGGCAACCCTGCCTGAAAGTAAATCAGCTGTGTTGGAGGAGGCAACAATGGATGTATGTATGTATGTGAGGATGTTTGTATGTATGTGCAAATGTTATTCCCATACGAAAATTCTTGCGCTCTGTGGGTGAATTTACAGTTTGGAATTTGAAACCTTTGGTCGGCATTTAGAGACAAGCGCATTGCAGTTAAATAATGACAAAATCGCAAAGTTCATAATCGAGGTAAATACTGCAGAGTGCGTGTGCATTAACTAAAGTCGCAAAATTGATTAAACCAAATTGAATTAAATGCGAATTTTTGGGCGTGATGTAATCGCGTGAGTGTGAGTGCCACGACTGCGCTATTTAAAGTGATTTTTTACAGAAATCACTGTAAAGCGGAGTTTGGTTTGCCGGCTCGGTTTGTTTATTGTTGTTTTTGCAACTTGAGGTTATGTGCGGCGGTCTGGAATATAAATAAAACACAGACTTAGAAGTTGGAAAAAATTCAATGGCCCCAAAAAACCGTAATAATGCGAATGCTGTGCGTGACACGTGCGTGCGAGCGGGACGACGCGTGTGTGCCGACTGGAAGTGCTGCGGCGTTGCCACACAGTTTATCTTATATAGCTATTATTTTAGCTGTTTAATAACGGCGCTTAATTTAATAAAATAAAAAATGAAAACGCAATTTAATGTAGAATATTTTTTGTTTATTCGCCATGTTAATTTAAGAAGTTGCATTTTTGTATGAAAATTCGTTTGCAAAGCAAACTGCAGCCATCTGGCAACGCTGCGCCGCTCTCCGACTCTCCCGCAAACTTTTTCCAAGAGCACACGTGCAGAGCCAATTGTTGCTGCAGCAAACAAATTTCTTTATTGCTCCAACAATAACAATAAAAATAGTTATTGTAAAATAAAATATAAATAAATATCTGCTTGCAGCGCTTGCAGAGCTATGAACAATCAGGACTATGGCGGCATTCAATGGATACAGCAGCACGCCTCTGCCGTTGACTCCGAAACCGAAATGCTGGAAGGCAGCGCTGCCGACGTCGACGTCGAGGTGACAGGCGCCTACCTGGTGAACGGCGATGGCACCGACGAGGATCTCGACCATATGGCAGCGGAAAATCTCATTTTCATGGCCCGGGACGGACAGCTAAATGAGATCATCGCTGCCAGCGAAACCGCCGGAGGCACAGTGCTGATAACGGATAGCGATAACGTCACCTACGCCGAGTCCTTTGACGATGAGGCGCAGGTGGTGACGGAGGAGATCATCACGGATGATTGGGTGCAGCATCAGGGCGCCGACTGGTAAGTAACTGAGATTCTCCAGTTGCCTGCAGCTGTTCATCTCTTAATTTCTTCTGCAGCGTGGAGATTGCAGCGGAGCAGATCGAGGGCAACACCATCTCCTTGGAGCTGCTGGACATGGAGCAGGATGAGTACACGGCGCTGCGTCCGTATCCGTGCGACTTCTGCAGCCGGCGGTTTCGCAAGAAGGCCAGCCTCAACAATCACATGCTGGCGCATCAGAACGATCGCCCCCATCTCTGCAAGCTGTGCGGCGCAAGATTCTCCCGCCGCGCCGAGCTCATCAGCCACTTCAAGGCGCATGCCGAGGCGCAGGATGCCGCAGAGGCAGAAGCCGCCGCAGCAGCTGCCGCCGCCTCCGTTAAATTCGAGCCGCAGCAGCAGCAGCAGCAGCAGCGGCAGGCGGAGGATCACTTCTATGAGCAGGAATGGCCTTTGTATCAGGATCAGGAACAGCCTGTGATGCAGGAGCAGCCACAGCCGCAGCAGGAGCAACTGAATCTGGCCAATCAGGTGCTGCAGCAGGCCAGCTATGCCACCGTCAGCTCCGTGCCCGCCCCTACCGCTGGGCGGGGTCGCATCAGTCGCCTCAAGCCCAAGGAGGAGACCACGCAATACATTGTGCTGGCCGAGAAGCAATCGGCAGAGGAAGTGCAGCATTACATGAACTGCGACGATCTCTCGCATTCGCCAGCTGACAACGCCACGCCCAGTAATGCCGTCGATGGCAATCACTCCATGGGCGTCCATGGGGCGTCCAATCCCCCTCGCTTCCCCGTGCTGGACGACAGCAAACCCTTCGTGTGCCAGCAGTGCGGACTGGCATTTGCGAGGGAGAAGGCGCTCGTCTCCCATATCAAGGTGAGCATGGATCATGTCCAATATGTCCTTTTTTGAAACAGCATTTGCGGCAAAATTTTGAAACGTTTCCTTTCCGAAAAAATATCTTTTGTATAATGTTTTTTTGGGGTTAATATTTAATTTCGAACTCAAATGATGATTAACAATAATCCAAACCTCTTGAGAATCGGTTCAGTTTTGGTAAAGCTATGCTCATTCAAAGTTCTACAAAATTGGATTTTTTCGTTCAAGGAGTCATAATACCCCCTTTGATTCCAATATTAGCCCTAAAATCTAAATTTTTTGACCAAATGCTGTCATGTTTGGTTTTTTATGCATTATTTTGCAATACAATTCGTTTAGGCTATATTCTTACAATTTTCAAAAAAAAAAAAAACAATTTTTTTCTCAAAAATTTCATATTGTGTTTTTGGGAAAGGTCTTGAAATTTTCGCAAAAATTTTAAAAATTTTTTTCTTTGATTTAATGTTTAATTATTAATTTCGAACTGAAATGATTAAGAAAAAACCACACCGCTCGAGAATCGGTGGAGTTTTGATAAAGTTATGCTCGTTCAAAGTTCCTATAAAATGGCTGTTTTTATTCAAGGAGTTATAATACCCTCTATGATTGTTTTTTCTGCATAATCTGTAAGAAGTTTATTTTTTTACCGGAGTGTCTGATTGTGGATATGATGATTGAGTTATGTCTGGCAGCTGCCTGAGGGTCTGTGCGCTCAACAAAATGTTACGACTCGAGCACAGCCTTGCAACCGTCTGATCCCATCATCCAAAACCCCCAAAATCGCTGGGAAATTTGAGAAATTTACTAATGCGTTTGTCTTTTGTGGCTAGAATCATCGAGAGGACTCGCCCTTCGAGTGCAATCAGTGCCAGGAGATGTTCTGGGACACGCACAGCCTGCAGGAGCATCAGAAGACGCATCAGTTCGAGGAGAGCAACTCGGAGTACGATCCGGCCTCGGCGGGAGAGGACAGCGCCAGCGAATCGGAACCGGAACAGCTTTACGGCGACTTCTACTGCAGCGAATGCGGCATTTCGTTTCACAGGCAGGATCTGTTGCGACGCCACATGAAGCAGCAGCACAAGATGGGCCTCGTGGATGCCGCATTGGCGCTCAACGCAACGGATGCGGAGGGCAGCGGCGACGCAGAGGGGGAGGCGGAGACGGAGGATGCCAAAGATGCGGCACACTGTTGTCACACGTGCGGCAAATCGTTTCCCAGCGCTCTCGAACTGCTCGCCCATGCCGAGATTCATGCACGTTTCCCGCCTTTCAAGTGAGTGATATATACTTTTGGGAGTAAAAATTAGTTGTGTCTATTTTCTAATGATGGTTATAGCTGCAATATTAAGTGATTTGGGGTGTTTTATAAAGATTATGCATTTCTAATCATGGCTCTTTTGTATTTGCAATTGCTCTTTCTTATAAAATGAGCAAGCTCGTATACAAGAACAATTGTGTGTATTTTTGCTCATTCCACACATTTGCTGAAAATATTCACTTAATTTATTGTTGAACACTCGGTGAAAGGTCGCTTAAATCGTAGACCAAGACCAAGCGAATCAATAGTTCCTAGTGAGACCTTATTCACCTCTCTCCAAAATCATTTGTACTTCCCATTTTAAACCATTAAAGTTCGGTTGGGTTAACAGTTTGGCTTCCCTTTCAGATGCGTCTTGTGTGGCAGCAGCTTCTACGAGGAGCAGGCCATCAAGCGGCACCTGCACACGCGGCACGCGGGCGAGCTGCGGCCCAACTCGTGCGTGCTGTGCGGCAAGGAGTGCAGGGACCGCAAGGCGCTGATCAAACACGCCTGGGACCATTCGCGGGAGAAGTGCCATTCGTGCTCCAAGTGCGGCAAGAACTTCCACAACAAGGCGCGGCTCAAGCGGCACATGGCATCGCATCGCGACAAGTCCGTGGTCTGCGAGGTCTGCCACGAGGAGTTCCCCGACGGACGCACCCTCTCCAACCATCGCCACTCCCACAGCACAACCTCCCCGGGCAAGCTTTTCCCCTGCCACGAGTGCGGCAAGACCTTCGGCTCCCGCAGCTCCCAGCAGATTCACGTGCGCATACACACCGGCGAAAGACCCTACGGTTGTCGGTACTGCTGGAAGGCCTTCGCCGACGGCGGCACCTTGCGCAAACACGAACGCATCCACACGGGCGAGAAGCCCTACGCCTGCTCCGTCTGTCCCCGTGCCTTCAACCAGCGCGTCGTCCTGCGCGAACACATCCGCTCCCATCACTCGGGTCTGGATGCCGTGCGGGGCACGTACCACTGCACCGTCTGCTCCGCGGATCTCTCCTCCTCCAACGAGCTCATCCAGCATCTCATTCAGCACAGCGACACAAACACCGCCAAACAGCGACAGCCTATTGTAAGTAGTCTTCGAACATAACAGATTATTTAAAACCCCCTCCTTGCTGACTCTCCAAGCATACCTCCTGCATTACAAGTAATGCAGCAGGTAGCCGGATCGCCTATAAAGAACATATCGACCGCTCTCTATGCATAAGCTCCGAGGCAGCGCTTAGCCGCTCTCCTTGCTGGCTCTCCAAGCATACCTCCTGCATTACAAGTAATGCAGCGGGTAGCCGGCTTCTCTATGCATAAGCTCCGAGGCAGCGCTTAGCCGCTCTCCTTGCTGGCTCTCCAAGCATACCTCCTGCATTACAAGTAATGCAGCGGGTAGCCGGCTTGCCTATAAAGAACATGTCGACCGCTCTCTATGCATAAGCTGCTTGGCAGCGCTTAACCGCTCTCCTTGGTGGCTCTCCAAGCATACCTCCTGCATTACAAGTAATGCAGCAGGTAGTCGGCTCGCCTATAAAGAACATATCGACCGCTCTCTATGCATAAGCTCCGAGGCAGCGCTTAGCCGCAATTCAATGTTAAAACAAAAGCAAAGAATATTTTTGACGCTGTCTATATCGTTAGGCGCAAAAATATTTCAATGTCAACTGCTTATCAATATTATCCCAGCGCTGCTTTGAAATGTTTCCGGTTGAATTCCATTAACGATAACGATTTGTTTTGTTTTCTAGACGGGTCCCCGGAAATACAAACGTCGCAGAAAACTGCAGCCCCATGAGATCGCGCACATGCGTACGGGTGGCAAGGACGACGAGGAGTTTGGCAGCGACATCGATCTCGACCTGGACGTGGAGAATGTGGATGAGCTGCTGGACGGGGCGGATGAGGCGTCGCCACCCCAAAGCGCCAAGAAGCGCAAGCGCAAATCGGCATCCAATGAGGCGGCAGCTGTCGAACAAAACGCAGCTGCAGCTGCTCCAACGGATCGGCTGTGGGAGGAGAAGTTTACGCAGGCGAATGGCAATCAGCAGCTGAACGACGATGCCTACAAGAGCATCTTCCATATGGACGAAGCATCGCTGGAGATGCTGCCCAAGACGCGGCGCAGCGTCAAGCAGCAGACGAGCAACAAGTCCACAATGACAGCAGGAGGAGAAGCAGCAGCTGCTGAGGAGAGCAACAGATCAAGCGGGTCTAGTAATCGCAGCAGAAAGAAGAGCAGCACAGCAGCCGGCAGCCAGCAGCGTCCTCGGATGATACACACCGGCAAGTCGCGCGTCTGCCCGGAGGCTGCGAGCAAGAGGAGCCGAGGACGCACCTACAACACGCGCACCAGCAACAGCGAGAGCAACAGCAACAGCCAGGGTCTGGGTCTGGTCAAGTCGCGGATTGTGGACGACTACGAGATTATATCACCCGCCACACAGCCGCCCAACCAGATCAGCTCTAGTCCGCTGCACATCAAGCAGGAGCAGGAGCAGCAGCAGCAGCAGCATCTGCAGCAGCAGCAACATCTGCAGCAGCAGCAACAGCAACATCAACAACAGCAGCAACGCGTGCACCTGCTGTATGATGATGCGCATTTGCTGCTTGGCACGACGCTCATGCGTGAGAAGAACTACGAGAAGTACAATCCCAGTCTGGTCAACGATCTGGAGGAGATCTTTCGCAGTCCGATCAAGCATGATCGCAACGCGCGGCTGCGCTTCACCAGCGAGTCGTCGACGACGCCGCAGTTTCTGCCCGAGGAGGAGCAGAATCTGATCAAAATCGAGCCCACATCGCCAGATCTGCGTGAGATGGTGGAGGGTCAGCAGCGTCTGAGCGCAGCTGCCGCCTCCGCATCCTCATCCTCGTCAGCGGCGCGCACCTCCCGCCACCTGCGTCAGCTCACTGCCAACTCCAGCCTGCGCACGGGCAGCAAACGAAGCGGCAGCAGCAAAGCGTTGCCTGCAACCAGCTCCAGCTCCAAGAAGACTGCATCCTCGGCCAGCTCCTCGGCGGTCAGCAAATCCAACTCGTATCTCAACTATGGCGTGGACGCCTACAATGTGGGCGTGGCGGCCAATGTCGGCGCATCGGATGTCGGCTCTGGATTCTTTTCCATCTCCGAGGTGGTGTCCGCCGCAGATGCCGCAGATGCGGCCGCCAAAGCCGCAGCAGCCAACAAATTTCAGCGTCGGGCACGCTGCTTTGAGTGCGAAATGTGCTCCGCTAATTTCCCGGATCGTGGCCAGCTGCTGGAGCATATGCACATCCACATCTAGAAGAGCGGAGCAAATTAAATTAAATCTATGAATAAGTTCTGCTTAGGCGTATTTTTTGAAATATTTACCATGAATTTCAATTGCAAATTGGATAACGAACACTACTATATTGTATATACATATAAACTATACAGATGCAAATACACACTATAGATACATATATAAATAAGCGAAAGTTGTTAATTAATGCGTTAATTAAATTGCATAATGAGCTTAGCTAAGTAAGGCTTTTTAAATTTGTACCTTCATTTATGTTTTTTTTCTTGAAGAATTGGTATGAAGTAAATAAATCCATAATGGTTTTTCACTGGAAATCGATTTGTAAATCAAGTTGTTTTAAATGGGAGAAATTAAATGTTGAAATTAACAGAAAAGTAACGGAATATCTTTCAAACTCGCCTATCGATATCTTTAATTACAAACAAGCTATCGAACTGAATACGATAAATGTCAGCTGACGCTCATTTAATTCGAAGTGCTGATGATGAAGTAAAAATAATGGTTTTTCATTGGAAATCGATCTGTAGTTCAAGTTAATTTAAATGGGAGATATTAAATGCCTTCAAACCCAACTATCGATTTTGATCAAGCTATCGAACTGTATACGATAAATGTCAGCTGACGCTCATATAATACTAAATGCTGACGATAAAGTTAATCCATAATGGGTTTTTATTGGAAACCAGTTTGTAATTCGCTCCCAATTCAAGCTGTTTTTATTGGGGGTAATAAAGCGTTGGAATGCTCTTCCAAACCGACTATCGATATATTGCATCAAGCAATCGAACTGTGTACGATAAATGTCAGCTGATACTTATCAAATTCTCAATGCTGATAACAAAGTAAATAGATTCATAAAGGTGCTTCATTGGAAACTAGTTTGTAATTCGCTTGCAAGTCAAGTTTTTAATGGGATAAATAAACGTTGGAATGCTCTTCAAAACCGACTATCGATATCTTCACATTAGTTAATCGTTTTATCGAACGAAGCACGCTGAACAGCAGCTGGCGCTCATTTAAATCGCAGTGCTGATGAGTCAGACGTGTGTATACCCACTCTGTAAATACTTTGCTTAGTATACCCGTATATATATTTGTTGTTTTGCTTCTGAGAGAGCGCATTATTCGCATTTTGCGCTCTCGCCGATACAAAACAGTTGAAAATACGCCCTGAACGGTGTCAGAAGCGGTTGTATCAGAGTTCAGTCATTGTCGGGTTTGGAAACAAAGCGATATTCTGCTTAAAGTCAATATAAATACTTGTTTTTGTTCGGCTCCTACTTGCCTCAGGTAGGTATCTCTTTGTGTACAGCCCATAGCTGTGCTGAGTCTTATCAAATCAGTTGTTTCTCTTCGCTTCGACAGACATGTCTTCAGAGAACGCACCAATCTGCGGCGGCATTTCAGGGAATTTGCAAGGAGATGATCTCCGAGAGGCCATAGATCTGCTAAACACATCCCTGGCCACTTTGGCCAGCGGCGATGGACCCAACTTAAAGTAAGTTTAAACCGATATCGTATCATATATAATAATAAATTTATTTATTATTTTTATAGAGTTGTTCAGGTTAAATCCGTCACGTCCCAACTGGTAGCTGGCACGCTTTATCGCTATAAGCTGCAACTGTCCCAAGATAATACCATCAAGGAGAGCTATGTGGAGATCTGGACGCAGCCCTGGCTCAATGAAAACGGCACAAAGCTTACCGTTAAGTTCGAAGGCGAAGATCTTGTTATTGATAAAACATTTTAAATTATTCCCAATTTTTGCATGTATTTAATTTCATTTAATCATTTTCCTTATTGTTATAATGTTGAATTTTTTCAATAAATTGTATTAAATACTCAAAATGTGTTAAAATACAAACGCTGCATAGTTATTGTTTTTCTTAGTTTTGGAGAATTATTAAAAATAAAACAAAATATAAAATACAGAATCAGCAGATTGTGGTCCAAAATACATCACTTAGAATAAGTAGTATTGAATTTGTGCTCTTGAAATAATGAATGTTTTATTTTTTTGTTTTCAAAATTGAGCTGTGATTGTATTTTCTAAAACAAATGCAGCACATAGCACATAACAATAGTTCAGTTCTTAGAACACAATCGCATTCTTTTGTTTCCGAAATAAGTAGTAATTATATAAATATTGCAGCTTATCTCTCTTAAAGAACAAATATTTCAGTTTTGTTCAAATAACATTTTAAATGGGGTTTTCCAAATAAAACTGAGCTGTGCCGTCAGCCGTAATCATTATTTTAATGATAACTAATTATTTAATGAACAAATTGTTCTCGAAATATTTTGAATATTTAACTATTATCTGTCTCAATTAATTTGAACTTATCTCTTGATTTCGAAAGCGAATGCGATAAACACACATTTTAATCCAATTTAATAAGCAATATATATGTTCTTTATATGAATTTGTATTTGTATTAATTTAATATTCAGTTCTTACAATTCAACTAAATTGAGTTCTATACTAAGCTAACTGATAAACCCGTATAAAATTGTCAATGCATGTTAAAAACCCATTAAAGCTTAGTACAACTATGTTATATTGAACTTACATAAGTCAATATTAGCTATAAAAACCAATTGCTAAAAGTTTCTAGTTTATTCCACAAAATGCAAGTGTTGAATTTATTCCTGCTAGTAGCTCTAAGCTATCTGGGAACTGTTACAGCCAATAGTTTGGCGTATACTTCGCAAATTGGGATAAGCAGCCAGGAACAGGAAACAGAACAATGGAAAACATACGTGTAAATATTGGAATATTAATTCAATTTATAATTGTTTAATGAATTAACTGAATTTTCAGCTCAGATTATTTAAAGCATCCTGAACCTGTGGAGCTTACGGACGATGCTTTGGTAAAGGCTGTAGATCTATTGAAAAATATTTTGACTAGGTTAGCTGCTGCCCAAGATCATCACTTTGAGTAAGTTGTAAATTTGCATGTAATACTATAAATAATATATATATTATTCGTTTAGAATTGTGATGGTAAAGTCAGTAACTTATCAAAAGTTAATAGGAAAGTTCTACTACTACCAGGTGCAACTGTTGGATGGTGATGTTATCCGGGAGACCCATGTGATGATAAGTTTGCATTCTGGGACGGAGGTGACCAGCTTTGGTATAACCATCGCACACGAGGGCGATGATAATATTATTAATTATTACTTTTATATTGACAACCGAGACTTGGAAGATTTCTAAGAAAGAAGGAGAAGAAGCACAACTTGTAGTTTGATGTATTTGGGATAATATCGATAATATCCCAAATATACTTTGCAGATCCATTTGGTATTAATAATATTGCAAAAAAAGATTGTATTCTTGACTTTTACATGAACCAAACAAAAAGCATATATTATTTAAAATTAATTTTTCAATATTTTAATGTTTGTCGTTTGCTGGTACTCTCTCGACTGCAGCATTCACACTTTAACGTGTAGGTGTGTCAGAAGTCTTTAGTTATATAGTATAATACACAAATACTTAATTATTTTTAATAATCAATTGATGGTGGGCTGTTGAACAATTGAATTACTTAAACTGATGTCAATGGGCACAACTAGATATCTGAAGAGGTTCGTAATAAATAAGTACATACTACATATTCTATACTGAATACAAAATATTTTGTTAGAAGAGCATTGTGATTAAAATGAAAATAAATATTAATTTTTCTAAAATAATCAGCAAAGTATATAAAATGAAATCAGCAGCTGTTATTATTCCATGTTTAAGCTGCAATTTAATTAATTTAATTTCTTATCTCAAAAAATGTAGAATAAAGCTATATAAAATTTAACTATTTTAATCTCTAAAATGCAAGACAGAATATGCTTGAAAGCGAAGATTTGGACCTAGACAAACTGTATTAAATTGTGTATTGTATGTTCTACATTAATCATGAATATATAATCATAAAGTTCAATTTGTGTCACAGGCCAGTATTTTATAGCCGTCTCTCTTATATGTATACTGAAAGTATACTTGTGGTTATACGTATATAATCATTTGCATATATGTAAATCATACGAAACTGCGGGATTGTGGGTATAAATAAGCCGGCGGTTTCATAAAATGTTTAGTTCAAACACAGCTTTTGGTCAAGCTCGTAGATTTCAACAAAATGTTCAGCTTCAAGTTATTGTTCGTGGCAATCTTTGCAATGGTTTGCCTGGCAGCCAGCGATGAAGACGTTCCAGTTCTGGGAGGTCCCAGAGAACTCAAAGGGGAAGAGCTGACCAAAGCAGTCGAAAGGTTCGATACAATCCTCTCAAAGCTGGCCACCGGTGATGGGCCCAGTTATAAGTAAGTTCAAAAAGAATTCGTGTCAATTTGTTTGATTTACACTTAAATTCCATTCAGAGCGGTTGAAGTGAAGAAAGTGACCAGCAAAGTTGTACAGGGATCCCTAGAAACCTACACCGTGGTACTCTCCAAGGACGGTGCTAACAAGGAGTGCACTGTGGAGTTCTGGTCTAGGGAATGGCTCAAGGAGGACGCCTACAAAGTCACCGTCGAGTGTGAGGGCGATGATAAGGTAGAGGGCAGCTGGTAATTCGATTGAACAAACAAATTTAATGATTAATAAAATATTGAAAATAAAACAAAACGCTTGTTTTACTACACAATCAGTAGATGGTGTTTTTATATACATACTATATTACTGTAAATCACTCTAATTAAGTTATATTAAATACTACCAAATTAATAAATCACACATTTTTAATTGCACTTATTTATTTTGAATTTTGAGGTCTGATTAACGTTTAAATACAGCATACAGCACAAACATATATAGATTCTTTTTAGTTTTCAGAGTATATAATCGCTTTCTTTTGTTTCTGAAATATGTATATAAATATTGCAGCTTATCTGTATCAAAAAGAAAACAATTCAGTTTTGTTTGAATACTATTTTAAATGGGGTTTTCCAAGTAGAGCTGAGTTGAGCAGCCGGCATAATTAATCTGTTAACAATAACTATATATAAATTTAATCTTTAACTTTTATAATATAACTAATTTATACTCTATAATCAGCTGATCAACTGATAAGACCATATAAATTTGCCAATGCGTGTTAAAAACACATTCAAGCCCAATAATATAATTGAATTATTTGAAGCTTGCATTATTTAATATCTGCTATAAAAAGCAAATGCAAACAGCCTTTGGTTTATTCCACAAAATGCAGGTGCTAAATTTATTCCTGCTAGTAGCTCTGAGCTATCTGGCAGCTGCAACAGCAAATAGTGTACCATATTTTGGGCCAACTCGGTGGAGCAGCCAGGAACAGGAAACAGTTGCAGAACCATGGGCTAAGATAGCGTAAATACTTTGAAATTATTTTTTTAATATACAAATGTTTAATGAATAAACTAACTTAATTTGCAGCAAGGATTACATAAAGAAAGGTAAGAGATTTGATTAACATTAATTGTTAAAATTAATCCCTCTAAAATTGTATAATCAGGTGAGCCTGCATACAACGATGGCATTTCGAATGTTGCTGCACCTGAGGAGGTTACGGGCGATGCTTTGGAATATGCCGTAGATCTATTAAAAAACACTTTGGCTGCGTTATCTGCAGATGACAGTCGACACTTGGAGTAAGCTAGAAATGTTTGATTTATTTTACAGAAATATTTTAAAGCTTTCCCCTAGAGTTGTTAAGGTAAAGGCAGTTACTTTGCAACATGTGACCGGTAAAACCTACCGCTATGAGGTACAACTTTTGGATGGCGATGTTATCCGGGAGAGCTATGTGATGATAGGCATGCAGCCATGGCTCGATACGGATATCGTCAGCATAGGCATCCTACACGAGGGAGACGACGATATATTCTTTAAAGTTTTTAACTAAAACCGGTATAAAAGTCAATTAATAAAGTGCAACAAATGAATTTTTCGCTCTTTAAAATGCATATTATATAATTTTATATGTTTTAGCAAAAATTTGAGTGCAGCGAATTAATTTTGTCGGAGATTTATGACACAACTGAATATAGATGCTGTAATCCAGACGAACTTTTTAGTTTATTCATCACAACTGATAGAAAATGTTTGCATTGAAGGCAGTCTGTTTGATTCTGTGTTTTTTGGCTTGTGTGTCAGCTCAGGTAACCCCCATTCATAGTTTAAAAGTTAAGGAACTTATCGGTGCCGAAAGCAAATCTGCGGTATCGGATTTATCAAGAGCACTAGAGAGAGCATCCAAAGCAATTGGAGTCAAGTACAGGTCAGTTTGTGAAAGGCATTTAATAATCATTTGACTATATTTCCCAATTGTTACAACAGCCTTGCTACCCTAATAAAGGTAACTACATCACCCACAATACCGGATCTCCTCAGCTACAGAGTAATCTTATTAAAGGAGAAAAAATCTCTAGAGTGCGTTGTAAGGCTTATAATGAAGGACTTTCGGGAATGTAGTAGTATCAAAATTCAATGCGAAAATGATGAAGATACGGTAGATCTCAAATGGTAAAACATGATTCATTTAATTGCAATAAAAACAGCAGTTTATCAAATGTGAATACTGATTTTGATTCGATTATATAACTTTATATGCTCTAGCAAAAATTTTAGTGCAGCGAATTGATTTTGTCGGACATTTATGACTTAATTGAATATAGATGCTGTAATCTGGACGAATATTTTAGTTTCTTCATCACAACTACTAGAAAATGTTTACATGGAAGGCAGTCTGTTTGATTCTGTGTTTTTTGGCTTGTGTGTCAGCTCAGGAAAAGGAACTCCTCGGTGCCGAACGCAAAACTGCGGTAGTGAATTTATCAAGAGCACTAGAAAGAGCATCCAAGCATCCAGATCATCCAATTGGAGTCAAGTACTGGTCAGTTTGTGAAAAATATTTACTAATCATTTGATTTTATTCCTCAATTGTTACAACAGCTTTCTTGTCCTAATAAAGGTAACTGGATCACTACCGAATCTCTTCATCTACAAAGTAATCTTATCAAAGGAACATAAAAAGGAGAAAAAATCTCTACGGTGCGATGTAATACTTGAAATGAAGGACTATTGGGAATGTAGTAGTATTAATATTGAATGCGAATATGATAAAGATAAGGTAGATCTCAAATGGTAAAACATGATTCATTAAATTGCAATAAAAACAGCAGATGAGCTGATGAGCTGACATGTACATAAGTTATTATTAATATATATACCTATTTTAATAGTATTTCATCTAGAGTGTTATTTATAGGATAATTTTCTTCACAATATTGTGCCATATATTTTAAGAAATTGACTGCGGTCTGAGTGATTTATGCATCATTTACTCTTGACACTTAAACTCTAAGAATTGCTACCTGGAACAACTGTTGGATGGTGATGTTATCCGGGAGAGCCATGTGATGATAGGCATGCAGCCATTGTTCGATGCGGATATCTTAAACATGGGCATCCTACACGAGGGCGACGACAATATATTCACTAAAGTTTTTAACTAAAACCGGTATAAAATCAATTAATAAAGCCCAACAAATGAATTTTTTGCTGTCTGAAATGCATATGCAAATGCAGCGAATTGATTTTGTCGGACATTTATGACTTAACTGAATATAAATGCTGTAATCTGGACGAACATTTTAGTTTATTCATCAAAACAGCTAGAAAATGTTTGCATTGAAGGCAGTCTGTTTGATTCTCTGTGTTTTGGCTTGTGTGTTAGTTCAGGTAAAGCCCATAAGAGATTACGAACTCCATGGTGCCGTAGCCGAATCTGCGGCATTGGATTTATCAAAAGCACTAGAAAGAGTATACAAAACAACTGGAGTCAAGTACAGGTCAGTTTGTGAAAAATATTTACTAATCATTTGACTATATTCCCGAATTGTTACAACAGCCTTGTTAACGTAAAAAAGGTATTTACATCACTCACAATATCGAATCAGCTCATCTACAAAGTAAACTTATCAAAGGAAAATAATACAGAATCGAAAAAGGAGAAAAAATCTCTAGAGTGCGATGTAAAACTTATAATGAAGGACTATTGGGAATCTTGTAGTATTAATATTCAATGCGATAATGATAAAGATACGGTAGATCTCAGATGGTAAAACGTGATTCATTTAATTGCAATAAAAACAGCAGTTTATCAAATGTGAATACTGATTTTGATTTATCTGATGAGTGGACATGTAAGTTATTAGCTAAATTAAATGTTTATATGTAAATTACTATATTAAAAGTATATCAAAAGTCAGTAGGTTTTTGTATAATTGCGTTAATTACTTGTCGTCAGCTACAAATTTCAAAACAAACTATTCTAATAGTATATCATCTATAGGATAATTTTCTTCACAATATTGTGCCATGTATTTTAAGAAATTGACTGCGGTCTGAGTGATTTATGCATTATTTACTCTTGACACTTAAACTCTAAGAATTGCTCTTGCGATCTTTGTTGACGTCTCGCCCATATTAATAGTCAAGATACACCCTTATTTGTAGACAGTTTGTGCCTTGAATTCTAATTTAAAATTTATATTTTAGGTAGCCAAATCTACCATGCATAATTGATTCTTAAGCTAAATAAGCTAAATAAGCAGAAATGTTGTAGATTAGTTGTTTTATTTATGGAAAATTTTTAATTGCGTTGTATACAATTTATTTATCACAAAAAAAGTGTTTGGTATGGTCCCAGGAGAAGCGCAAATAATATTTAAATTTTAGAAAAAACAAATTAAAATTTGCATACGATAATTAGGCAAATAATTTATTTATCAGAACAAGTATTTGACTGCAATCCCAATCTACATTGAAAGAAATTTCTTTATGAATTCTAGCATAATAAAATGAAATGTTTGATCTTTATTATCCTAACAAAATTCTTTTTAAACAAACCGTAATAAATCAACATCGGTCATTAGACAAGAGCCACATAGAAACTACCTGTGCATAAGATAAAAAACAGGATAGTACAAAGATAATACATATGCCCAGGATACAACCTTGAAATCTCCTTGTATATATAGAAAACCAGTTTCAAATAGTATGGGTACATATAGAACCTATAAATAACGACAAGTTTATGTTGTTTACTGTATTATATAGCAGCCATAGATAGACAGCAGTTTAATTATTCTCAGAATATATAAATTAAATGTTTAAAAATGTATTTAAATCTAATAAACACAAATGCTGATGTGCAGAATACTGATTTCTTAAATTTTAGTACTTTATAATCTTGTTCATTATTTCCAAGAAATTTAAATAAAATAAACCTAATCTTAATTTAGAGTTAGAGGTTGAAAAAGCAACTAAATCTCAAATACCAAAATTATGCTTAGTTTAATGAACAATATTTATTTATATTAAAAATAACTTTACAAAATAAGTTATGTAAGAATTATAATGTAATTTATATTTATGACTAATTGCGAATAATATAAATTGCGGTTTGCTCAATATAGCGGCATTAGAAATATCGTATATGCTCTTCCAATTACTAAGGTAATACAATTGAGTACAAAGAGAGTCAGAGGTCTATATACGGTAGTAATTATCAGAGCTGCAATATTGTTTTCTAGTCAGACATATAACTAATAGTACCGAAAGAGTGTTTTATTGTTTCACACATATATAGTATAGACTTCGATATACGTATGTTTGTAAGTAGGCTCTAGAGAATTTGCTTAATGACTTCATGCATGTGTTTGTTCAGAGCGAGTCTCTATTCTCGATCGTCTCGCTCTCCTCTCTCTCACCACTCTCCGACTCGCGCTCTACACAACAATAGAAACTGAGCGCTGAGCTGGGCTATAAAAGCAGCGTGAGGGTTTGGTTTGACATTCAGTCTGTGATCGTGTTTGACGAGGTATAGAAAGAATTTCTGAAAAATGCTGTCCATGAAAGTAGTTTTTGTTCTGGCTCTGGCCCTGACAATTGTTTGCTCATCCAATATTCCCGGGGGCGTAAATGAGCTCAGCGGCAGCGATCTGGAAGAGGCTGAAACCACTTTGAAAAGCTCCCTGACTAAATTGGCCAGCGGTGATGGACCGAACTACAAGTAAGTCGTATGAATTTGTTTTTATAAATCGACAAATGCAACAGATGTTTTCTGTTTTGTTTCTCTTTAGATTGGGCAGAATAATTAAGGCCACGCGTCAAATTGTTTCTGGCTCTAAATATGTCTACACTGCGGAGTTGGTGGATGAGAACAAGCAAACCAAGGAATGCAAAATCACCATCTGGTCTCAGCCCTGGCTCGAGAACGGTGTTGAGGTCCAATTCGACTGTCCCGATGGCAAGGTTACGAAGAAACACAGCGCCTAAGCACCTGCGAATATTGTTTACCGAATCGAGCAAATAAAGTAATATGGAGTATAATGGAAAATCTGTTTTTTCAATGAATTAGTTCCACTGTGCTGCTAAACAACATGTTTTTCCATTTCGTGTGATTTGTTTACTATGGTCGAACGTGTAGTAGAGAGTGTAGTAGAGAGTGTAGTAGAGAATTTAGTAGAGAGCGCAGTAGAGAGTGTAGTAGAGTGTTTGATAAGCAGAAAATTACTTCAACTTATACAGAAGCAAAACTATACTTTAAAGCAGTCGAAGCTGCTGTTTGTGCATTGTTTGTATACTTTCAAAAAATTCAAAAGGGTCTATCAACTTAGTACTAATGCGAATTGCGTGGGATAGACCAAGTATGTAGTATATATTTTCTTGATCAAGACGGCGAGCTGAGTTGATACGATCAATTAGATCTTCAAACTGTAAGAGTTAGAAACATAATTTTAGGTACGATAGTTCTTCAGTTCGCCGATCAAGTTTTATTTTCTTCTTCTACCATACTCAAAACACAGCGCCTAAAATTTAATTTAAATGCTACGGACTGTAATTTGTAATGTGGCATGTACGTAGCGTAGCCTATGGCATTATCCGTCGATGCTGCGAATTGAAGCACGATCGGCTAAGAAACGGCGTAGATATGCAACGAAAAATTAGCTCGATTATGCAGGTTTTAGGCTTTTGGCTATTACGTTATTGTAAATTTGTTCATCTCGATGCTTAGCACAACAATTCAATAAATTGCTACTCAGTTTTTAAACCCTGTAACCATTGTTGAAATTAATAGATTCAATTATATTTATTGGCACTACACGAAATCTATATCAATTTGTTATGCTAAGAGAATTCAAGTCCGAATCGAAAGAGATTAGAGTCGGAGCTAATGTTGTAGAACTCGTTGAAATAGAATTATATTCTCACCAGCACGTATTCTTAAATACTTGATAATATGCATTGTTCGGTGGGCTATAAAAGCAGCTTGAGCGTTTGACTTGCATTTAGTCAAAGTTTGTGGTTCCAAAAATGATCTCAATGAAAGTACTTTTTGTTTTGGGTCTTGCCCTGGCTATTGCCTCCGCTCAGGGTAGGCGTAGACTCGGCGGTGCGACTGAACTCAGCGGAGAAAAGTTGAAGGCAGCTGAGGATAAGTTGAATTTCTCCTTGAACAAATTGAAAAGCGGCGATGGACCTTACTATACGTAAGCAAAAAGTATTTTGTGTGAAAAATTGTATAATAATTTTTATAATTGCCCAATAGATTGGTCAAAATTACTAAGGCCACTCATCAGATTGTTGCTGGCAGTAAATATGTTTACACTGCGGAGTTGATGGACCAAGATAACCATACTAAGACGTGTGATATTACAATCGTGTCGCTACTTTCGAAGGAAAGCGATATTAAGGTCGTATTCGATTGTCCCGATGGCAAAGTGACAAAGAATCATAGTGCCTAAAACCACAGACTTTCTCTCTACGCTAATATTGCTTTCCAGTTGGAGCAAATAAAGTATATGGATTATTACTGTTAATCCGGTTATCAATGGCAGCGCATGATAGAATAAATAAAATGGTAAATAATGATAACAATGAGGATAAGACATTATCAAACCAGTTTTAAAGTTTTTAGTATGTTCATTGATTCGCCAAAAAGTTTATAACTTCGCAAATCTGGGTTTTCGCATTATGCATTGACGCACAAACTTTGGATTAGAAGTACTAAAAATTAAAAAAGAAAGAAATCTAAGTTGGTCTTGAAGACTTCGAAATAATGTAATAGCACTTATTTTTTATATCCTGTACCAATTGAAAAATGGGTGAAAAGGGGGATAATGTTTTCAACTTATCTTCCTCATAACATTTTGAATAATTTAGCTCAAGAATATTTTAGAACCAACTAGTGACCACCATTCAAGCAAATCAATTGTTTAGGTTTAATCTGAGAAATATTTATTTGCGCAATTGAAGTAATTAATAGTTAAATTTGGTATATGTATTAATTAATTAAATAGTTTTGTTTAACCACGGTTTCTGCCACGGCCACGTCCACGAGATCTTGACCTCCTTCGCAAATTGGCAATGCGCCTACGGGTGGCCCGGGCTCGATTCCTGCGAAAGTTTGAAAGCGCACGCCTCAGCTGCCGAATCTGGGCTGCAGTCAATGCGCCTGAGCTGGAGGAACTGGAGCTGGAATCGGAGGACGACGAATCGGAGTCGGAACTGCTGCTGCTGCTGGCGGTGGTGGTCGTGGTGTCTGAATCCGTGGCGGTGTCTGAAGCCGCAGTTGTTGATGTGGACGCGACTGTCGTGGTACAGTCGGCGTTGGATGCATTAGCGGTATCGGTACAGTCGGTACAGTTGGTGGTGACCGTTGGGGAACAGGCGACGGCATCGCTGCTCTTAACCAGGCATATCACCAGCAGGCATAGATCGATGATAAGCGTTTGGATTCTCATTGTTGTTTTCAGCAAGACTCTTTGATTGTAATGCTGTAATTGGGCCCGCTTTTTATATTGTGGCACCAATGACAATTTACCAAATTTTTCAGCTGTCGAAATAGTTCACCAAGTTTGAACTTAACCTTAGAAAAGGTCTAATCTGTATTTGATATTACAGCAGCTGCTGGAAAATTATATAAAGAATCATTGTCATTGTCATCATCATTGTCATTGATAGCAGCGCACAATAACTATATTTTGATTGCAATTGAAATGTAACATTCAAAACAAATACATTTGAATATGTCGAACAAAATGATGGGGAGATTTCAATCAACAACTGTTCTATTGTTTAATGTTTAGACGTAATATCTCTGGACTTGCTTGCATATTACGTTGGTTGCCGATAACGTAGTTACATTTTTCAGATAGTATTATGCAAGACATAGAGATGTAATTATCTATCGACTGTACACAGATAACAAGTGATGTCTGCTGATAAATATTGACTCACTCGAAATTTGAGCGCAAGTTTTGACAATTTAAATAGGGGAAAATAGGGAAAAAGGTCATAAATAAAATGCAATACAAATTTGAACAAAGAATAATTTGAGTTTACTTGATAAAAAGAGAAACCTATAGAACTATTTAGGAAAATGGGATGTTTACGGTAGAGCTAAGATAATACTTAGATAATTTAATAACATCAGGCTTATCGCATAATTTTAATACATTCAATTTAATTCGTATTAAAATTAAAGTTAAAACCTTTAATGAAAGTTCAGATCACTTGGGCAGAAGACCACAGTCGGACGTAACCCTGTATTTTGTGTTTCAATAATTATTTCACCATTGCCTCAAAACAGAAGTCCTTATCAAAAATATATACTTACTTATTATATGTACTTAATAGGTCTGAAAATATGATAATATGCTGATCAATCATGTTACTGGAATTTCCGTTTATCCAGGTATGCGTAAAATAAACCTGTAAGGCTAGTTTGAATCCATTTATTGTAAAATCAAGCATACCATTTCCAGCTACAAATGCGGTTTACTTCTCATTTTCTTAAAGTGAGAATAGCCCGATTATTGAATAAAACATGTTTCTATGCAAAATAAAATTTATTCTATTAAAATAGACGGACTAATTAGTCCCATGTGCTAAATTCAAATTTAACCGAAAAATTTGTTTTTGAAAGAGTTGGAGCTGGAGCTGGAGGTAAGGCTCTCCAGTTTCTTGATCAATGAATTCCTCTCGTTGGCCGAGTTCCTCCTGCATCGAATCAGAGCAGCACGAAGTGCTCTCAAGCGGCGCAATAGACGCCTTCTTCCGCCTATTGTTCTTACTGTGGTGGATGTTACGGATGAGGATACAGTTGTGGTGGTGGTGTCCGAAGATACTGTGGTTGTATCAGCGGTGGTGGTGGTACAGTCGGCGTTGGCTGCATTCGCCGTATCGGTACAATCGGTACAGTCCGTGGTGACAGTATCTGAACAGGCGACAGCTTCGCTATGTTTCACCAGGCAAATAGCCAGGATGGCAAAGCCGAACATAACCGTGTGGATCCTCATGTTAATAGCAATGTTTTTGAATGTTTTGGAATGTCAAAATGTCGCACTAAACTCTTGTTTTTATAGCAGTTTTTTGAATTTGAAGTGTGTGGAAATTGCGACATCGATGCAACTGTTCAATTAAGCACACCTGTGTTCTATGTCCACATTTGAATTCAAACTTTGGATATGTAATCAGATGTTGCAAGCGCTTGAATGGAATTATTTTTCAGTGTCAGCCATGTGGAAATCATGACAATAATTCTTGGAAATAATATATCTCTGTAAAGGTTACCTATATATTGTGTGTCTAAATATGTAGTATACTTTTGAGCATATCGGTTTATAATATTTGAAATAAATATACATCGCTTGTGTTGTCTGTGTAAATTGAATGCACATTGTCCTTTATTTACCAATTCATTTTATTATAATCACCCAATAATATTGATGCAATTTTATAAATGCCTGTGACAATAAAATATTTAATTTATAATAGTAAATTTAAATCAATGTCATTCGAGACTGAGGCTTCAGAAAAGTATAATCCTTTGCGTAATTTTTCATTCATACAATTATTATGAATATTGTTGAAATAAATTTTATATATTTGTAAAAAAAATTGCCATTATCACTGATTAAATTAAAAAATTAATGAAGTCAAGTTTTAAATTTCAAATTTCTGCAATGCCATGAAAATAACTACAGGCCACTTTTGTGAGCAAAGATAATAATTACTTCCCCCAACTTCTAAATTAGTCTGATTTTTTAAACTTGCCTCAAAGTATGCTACAGAAATAGATGTGAAATTCATCATCGTTAAAATTTAAATCAATCTCCTGCACTTCATCAAAAAATTGGTATATAAAGAGGTAAAAAATCTATTAATTGCAATAACGAAATTATTTAAATATCACTGTGCATTTTTTAGAATTCTTTATTGTAGTATTATACCAAAGTGATGAGGTTTTTCATTCATTCATTCAACCCCTGCGTCCTCTACGAGCCGATCCACTGCTACGTCCAACACGAGCACTTCGAGCTCTACGAGCATTACTAGCGCTACGAGAACTACGAGCACTAGGAGCACTACGAGCACTAGGAGTACTACGAGAGCTTCGAGAGCTACGAGCGCTACGAGAATTCACGTTATTGCGAACAAATCGAATAATATTATTGAGATTTGTGTTTCGATTTACAGTATTGCGAATGGCACTCGAAGTAGAACTGCTAGAAGTAGCACCGTTTCTATTCACCCGAACATGGCGGATAATTGTGTACCTCAGATTACTTATTCGCACGATTCGCCGATTGGGTCTAAGTGTAACGCTTTCCGTTGTGGTCGATGTTGTGGTGCAGTCATCATTATAGGCATTGTTACCATCTGAGCAATCCGTGCAGTTCGATGTAATACTTGTTGAACAGGCCACAGCATCTCCGCTTCTCACAAAGCAAATCACCAAAATGGCGCAATTTAACAATAATGTGCAGGCTCTCATGTTCGAAAGGTTCCCAGAAATTCTCTATGACGTGTGCCAAAGATTTTGGCATACGCAGCTATTTATATTAAAAGACATAATTAAAATTATTTGTTTTAAAATTAGCAAATGTGTTAGCAGCTGTTTAAATTATTTGACTTTTAGATTTTGCATGCGCCCAGATTGGTAAATTGAGGAAGTCAGTAAGTAACGCCATAAGTACGACAATATTTATACATTTTAGAGAACAGAAAACGTTTTTAAACTCTGTGCTTATGAATTAAAAAGGGTCTATTAGTTATGCGTATATGACAGAATGTATTGTAAAATATTTACCAAAAGCTTATAACAAGTTAAGTTAAGTATTAAGTATTACTTAAACGAAGCAATATAGTTTTTCAAATATTCTCTAATATAAATTGGAATTTATTTTTAAATAATATATTGTTTATTATTTTGAGCACTCTTATGTTGCATATATTATGCATTATCTTTAGTCAAATTATTATAATCATGAATTTATACTATATTTTATTTGATGCTTATCAAACTGAAGTAAGTTAGCAAAGTTCCGCACCCTTTTAGTTCATCCACAAATGGGAGTTGCCAGAAAATAAATTCCCATTACGATTAAATGACAGAATTTTTTCAATAAACACTTGAATTTTCAATAATACCTTTTATTTGCGTTACAAAATTAAACTAAAGTTTTTTTTACTTCCTTCCAGTTCTGTTGACACGAACTCGTCGAACATTTGTATATTGTAGGTTACTAACGCGTACAATTTTGCGATTTGGGGCCAATGTGACACTCTCCGTTGTGGTTGATGTGGTACAGTCAGAATTTGAGACATTATTTCCATCCGAGCAGTCCGTGCAGTTGGTTAGGATGCTGGTTGAACAGGCAACACCATCGCTGCTCCTCACGAAGAACATGGCCAAAACGGCACAGGTGAGGAAGATCGTGCAAGTTCTCATATTGTGTTTGCTTGAAGAATTTTTGAATACTTTTGATATACTTCAGCTGAAAAGCGGAGCTTTTTATAGCTCAAAATAGCGGACAAATTTCTATTTGCCCAAAACCTTGGAGAGTTTAAAGCAAATGTGTGGTATTAGAAATTTCTCATTGAGCGAAAAACCTTGCTATTGTTATCAATTAAGAAAAATATAGTAGCGAATGAGTTTTTTGACCTAGCCATGAACATTGGATTTATTATTGATGTCAATGGCTTAATTAAGGCTAAGAAATTAGTCAGTCAGAAAAAGGAAGTTTTGCCATGGAATGTTAAAAAGGATGTCAAAAAATTATTAACGAATATCCATGTAGGTATGTATAACCTTATTATTATAGCTCTGTTATTATTATATTGAAATGAATGCCATTATGTTTTAGGTTGGCAAATCGCTTACGTAGCCATTCGAAAATAAATAAATAAATTCCGAATATGCGGGTTTCATACAACTTGAGCTTATTGAAAACCAATTGAAAATTATTCTGTGTCAGGAACTGAAAGTCTTTAGAAGTTATACGGAGAAACATATAAATTGTATATTTAATATGTCCATAACACGCGCTTTTAACTATGTTGGTTATTATTTTAGCCTGGTAACTGGATTTAATTTTGGCAGATGTGAAAATTGAATATAATATTTTTTTTTCAGATTGTCTTTAATACATTGATTTTGGTACGTAAAGCCAGTACGTAAGAATTAATATTATGTGATACATTTAATATTTCTAATAAATAGTTTTTCAATATTTCAGACAATCGGCATTTCTCTTGTTGTTCTCGCAAGTCAAGACATTTTCATGAATAATCCATTGGGAACTATATATACTCTGGGTGTAGTTATCATTGTGCTTGGAAGCTTTACAATACTATTTTCAGTTGTCGGAAATTTTTTTATATGTTCGTGCAATAGCAAGATAATTCGAGCGGTAAGTTGTATTACTTTAGTAAATCTTTTTAGAACCAGAAATAATTATATTGAATGTATGATAGTACTCTGTTCCAATGCTTTGTCTGGGAATTTGTCTATTGGCTTTGTTGATTTATACATGGACGAAAGAGAACCAAATTCAGGCGTGTTTAAGTGATACCATGGACACATTGTGGAAAGAAAGCATCTTCGACGAGTCTTCTGGCTTTCACAAAATCGAGACAAAAGCAAGTATTAATTTGATAATAACCAATATTATTTTTATTAAATATGTAGATTTGTTTTTAGTTCAAATGCTGTGGCATTCATGGACCCAATAGCTATCAACTTGGCAGGGGAATCCCTTTATCATGTTATGGCGGTGAAAGTGAGAGCTCTAATTTATTCAAATTGGGATGCTCCGAAAAATTAACTGAACGTTGGATCTCAAATTCTCAATATATTAAAATTGGTGTGCTTATTTCTGCTATTATAATGGTAACGAAAATGTATATTTTAAACTTTGCATTAAGTTATTCCCCATATTCTTGCAGTTTATGGATACCATTATTGCGTGTCACGTTGCCAGTATTGTATAATGGCTGTTTCTCCAGTTCAAGTTGTGCTCAATTGTCCTTAACAAATCGCATATCCCAAAATTGACTACAATTATTTATGTTTTTAATTCTAATTATATTTTTTTTCAATTCTTGTACTGAATCAATTTTTGTCGAAAAAGTATCGAATTTATACCAATTTAAAAAATATTTCTGAACATAAGAAACGTTTAAAAAACTTCAAAAATGTTTTGTTTTTTTTTTAATATTTTTTATTTTTATCTATTTTTAATTTTAAATATTGATTTGATTTATGTTTTAATATAGCTCAATTTGTCTATATTCTTACTCTTATTATGTAATTTTTTTCTATTGAATTTAGTCAATTTCTTTTATCCAGTTCTGTTGACACGAACTCGTCGAACATTTGTATATTGTAGGTTACTAACGCGTACAATTTTGCGATTGGGGGCCAATGTGACACTCTCCGTTGTGGTTGATGTGGTACAGTCAGCATTTGAGACATTATCTCCATCCGAGCAGTCCGTGCAGTTGGTCAGGATGCTGGTTGAACAGGCAACACCATCGCTGCTCCTCACGAAGAACATGGCCAAAACGGCACAGGTGAGGAAGATCGTGCAAGTTCTCATATTGTGTTTGCTTGAAGAATTGTTGAATACTTTTGATATACTTCAGCTGAAAAGCGGAGCTTTTTATAGCTGAAAATAGTAGACTAATTTCTATTTGCCAAAAACCTTGGAGAGTTAAAGACAAATGTGTCGTATAAGAAACATGTCATTGAGCAAAAAACCTTGCTATTATTCTTTTTAATAGGTCGTGAATAAGTTTTTTGACTTAACTTTAACCTTGGATTTCTTTTTGCAATATCTTAAATCCGGCTAAGAAATAGTTCCCGATAATATTTTCTATGTTGTACATTTAAAAAAGGATGTTAAAACATAGGTATAAACTTATTTTGATTTTGTGATTGCTACAGTGTAATGTCAATATAAAGGTATCGCTTACGTAGCCTTTCGAAAATAAATATTTGCAATCTTTATATGCGGGTTTAATACGTTTTGAGCTTATTGATTTCCAACTTTTAATTATTCTGTGACGGGAGCTTAAAGTCGTCGGAGGGCATTAGGAAACATTTTAAATATGTCCTCCATAAACTATTTGCATGTTTTCGGCTGCTATTTTTTCCTGGTATGTTTAATTATTATATAGTATTTCAGATATTAACATAAAATATAAACTATAATTAATTTTGATTTTTTTTTAGATTGTGTCAAATACAATAATATTGGTAAGTTTGTTATATTATTTTGATAGATTAAAATTGTGAACAATCTGATAATATTTAATATGATTATTTTCCAATTTCAGACAATGGGTATTGCTATTATTGTGTTTGGAAGTCAAGACTTTTTCATGATGAATCAGTTGAGAATTATATATTTTATTGGTGTAATTATGCTTGTGGTCGGTAGCTTTGGTATTTTATTTTCAATCCTCGGAAATTGCGTCATTTGTTTATCGAAAAGTAGAATTGTTCAAACGGTAAGTTGTTTCTCCTTTATAGTCTTTGTTTTTCAGTTTCTAAGATAAACAATCTACTTATATTATGATTTATAATTAACAGTATTCTGTTCTAATGCTGTGTCTGAGCATTTCCCTACTGTCACTTGATATTTATACTTGGACGCAAGAAGAACAGATTAACCAGTCTTTAAAAGATAATATACAAACTTTGTGGGTCGAAAGTCAGAAACAGGAGTCATCTGAGTCCACTTTTCACAACATGGAGAAAAAGGCAAGCATTTAATTAAGTATTAGATTGTTACTTAATCAGTTCGAGTTTTCTTAGCTTGAATGCTGTGGCTTAGATGGACCTAATAGCTATAAATTGGACGAAATCCCATCTTCATGTTACGGCAGCAATAAATCAAATGCATTCCAATCGGGTTGCACAGAAGTCTTGACTGAACAGTGGATGTCCAATTCCCGATTTATGAAAATTGGAGTGTCTATTGCATCTTTTATATTGGTAAATCAAATGTTATATTTCTGTTTTATATAGTTTATTCCCATGCCCAAATTTTTTTTTCAGATCGTGGATGCCATATTTGCATGTTATGTGGCCCAATTCCTTTCAACTGAAACTACTGACTAGTCTCAAATGACAAGTCCCATCCAAAATTGTCATAAAAATTAGGAAAATTGTTGAAGTACAATGTGAAGCATATCGCTTTGCTTTCATTTTACAAAATGTAAATTGTGTATAATAAAGACGCACTTCTTGTTAATATCTATTCAATTTATTTTTTATTAAAATATTATATTCAATCTATTATAAGTATTTACTTTCTACCATTTCTGTTGGCACGAACTCTGCGAACATTTGTATATTGTAGGTTACTAACGCGTACAATTTTGCGATTGGGGGCCAATGTGACACTCTCCGTTGTGGTTGATGTGGTACAGTCAGCATTTGAGACATTATCTCCATCCGAGCAGTCCGTGCAGTTGGTCAGGATGCTTGTTGAACAGGCAACACCATCGCTGCTCCTTACGAAGAACATGGCCAAAACGGCACAGGTGAGGAAGACTGTATAGGTTCTCATTTTAGGTTTGCTCTACAAGAATATTTGAATGCCTTTGATATCTTTTCATCGAATGTTTGTTCTTTATATAGCTAATGGAAGTAAGTTAATTTTGTTTACTTTGCAAATCGAGAGAATTGTTTGTCTGCAGCTGTTTTAAAATTGTTTGTACATGAACTTTAAAAAACCTTGCACTTTGCGCGTTTTATTGAAATATGTGTTATTTAAACATAATTTAATTGTTCTAAATAAGTTTAGCAATGAACTTGATTGTATTTTATTTAGTTTTATTTTTTTCGTGTCTTGTTTTAAATGATAAATAAAATTAATAAATAGGATATTTATATTACTTAAATTTAGTATTTTATGTTTAGCTTTTATTTTCTTTATATCGAACTATCGAGGTTTATTAAACATCGATAAACAAGCAAGAAATTCATATTTTATCATCATTATGTTTGTATACAAATCATGGTAAACCCGATGACGAAGCCATTCGAATGGGAATAATAATAATCTATATATGTGGGTTCAATACAGTTTCAGTTTATTGTTCAAACAGAATATTATTCTGCATCGGGAGCTCAAAGTCTTCAGATCTCAAAATTTGCATTGTGATAGGCGTTGATAGAACTAAAATGTTGTTGAGAGACTTCTTGTATGCTTTGTGCTGTTTTTGGTGTACGGTATGTGTGCTTTGCAATTTGAGGAATCATATAAATCTTTACTTATATATCCATAATTTCAGGCTGTGTTAAATATAATTATTTTGGTACGTAAGCACAATAAATCATATAATGAAAATACATTGAAGTTTTGAGTTTAGTAATAAACCAAACATTTCAGATTACCGGCATTTCTCTAATTGCGTTCGGAAGTCAAAACTTTTTCATGATGAATCAGTTTGCAGTCATATATAGTATTGGCATAATTCTACTTGTTTTTGGCAGCCTGGTTATTTTATCTTCCTTCTATGCATGCTGTACTACTTGCTCATTAAAATATGTGACTATCCGATCGGTAAGTTATAATGCTTCAAATAATTTGAACATATCAAGCATATATATTCTAAATGTAGTATTCTACTTATGTTATGTGCCTGGGGCTTTGCCAATTGGCATTAGTTGTCTATGTTTGGACCCAGGATAAATGGATACGTGACTATTTGAGTGACTCTATAAAAACGTTGTGGGACGACAGACAGCAGTCAACCTCAGCCTCAAAATTTAGAAATATGGAGATACATGTATGTATAGAATTTTATAGGTCGAATATATAATGAATATTCAAATTGTAGTTCAAATGCTGTGGCATTCATGGACCTAAAAGCTACATGTCGCATCTAATTCCTTCGTCATGTTGTGGATTATCCGAACAAAGGATATGCAAAAGTTCTGATATTTTTAAATCGGGATGTACGGAAATGTTAATTAGTCTATGGAATTCAAATTCTCAGATTATAATTATTGGCGTGCTTATTGTAGCTATCCTGATGGTAAGTTCAGTTTTCTTCAAATATATATATTTTAAATAGGTAATCCCAATCTCTTTGCAGTTTCTGGAAAGCATAATTGCCTGTTTTGTTGGTCAATTCGTTGCCAACAGATAAAGCCTTTGGTTCTTTCGATCGGGTGCTTAAATATAAATTAAATAAAGCTTTTTTCCGCTTAACTATGTATTCAATTTATTTTCAATGCAATTTGTTCTACTTGTTTTACTTTCTACCATTTCTGTTTGCTCGAACTCGGCGAACATTTGTGTATCGTAGGTTACTAATCCGTACAATTTTGCGATTTGGGGCCAATGTGACACTCTCCGTTGTGGTTGATGTGGTACAGTCAGCATTTGAGATATTATCTCCATCCGAGCAGTCCGTGCAGTTGGTCAGGATGGATGTTGAACAGGCAACACCATCGCTGCTCCTGATGAAGAACATGGCCAAAACGGCACAGGTGAGGAAGACTGTATAGGTTCTCATATTGAATTTGTCTTGATAAGTTCTGGAATACTTGTGATATACCTTCGCTTAAAGGTATTGCTTTTTATAGTAGAGTCTAGCTACTAACTCTTTTATTTACTCAGAACCTTGAAAAAATATTTTAAAGTGTATGCAATTGTTTTGAAATTGTGCGTATGCTCCTGAACTTTAAAAAACATGTACTTTTGACCTTTGATTGTGAAATTATTAGAGCAAAGTTTGAACTTTATTTTAAAAACTTTTATTTATCTGTACTACAAGTGCTAATCTTAGCAATGCTTGATTTTATGTTTATTTTTATTGAAGTTTGTTTGCGTTGTTCTAGGAATCATTCAATGAACTTTGTTTCAGGTGACATTAGATATTTTCTGTTTGATTTCATAACATATTTCAATGACATAAGTTATGCTTTAAAACTAATAATTAACTGTCTACATACCCCGTACTCATTTAATGGGTAAATGCAGGGTTAATAACTTTTTGAAAATGTATGTAATAAGCGGAAGGAGTCGCGGATTACCCCACAAAGTATATATCACTTATTTACTAGAAGGGTGTCATAAGTAAAAAAACGTGATGTTTAAGTTAATGATGCAGTAATGTTCGTTGGTTAATTATCCAAGTTGTGTCCAAATTTAATTTTTTTATCTTCAATACACAAAGCATGGGAAGAAAATATATCGTTCCGCTTTGCATGAAGATACAAGGCACTTATAAACTTTAAATGGATTTATCTTGAAACGCAATTTTTGAGATATGACACTCTTCTAGTAAATGAGCGATATATAATATACTTCATCGTAATGACGAGCTGAGTCGATCAAGCCAAGTCTGTCTGTGTGTATGTACGTCTGATTGTATGAATGTTGAGATTTCGGAAACTGTAAAAGCTAGATGAGCCATTTATGCAATGTATGTAGGTAGATGTATACCATTATGTTTATTTTCAATGTTGGAATTCCCGCTTATCATTTAAATCGATAAAAACCGACTAACAAGCCTAATATTTAACATTGAAAGTTGTTATACAGAATACTTATACTTATACTTATACTTATACTCTATACAAATATATTTATTTATCCAGAAAAGCACATTGAAATCAGTTCATAAGCACAAAAGGTTTTAATGATACAATATTGCAGGTTTTGCATCTAAATAATTTCTCAACCATTTGCAAGCTTTTAAATTCTAAATCATTATCTAAACATTTAAAATATAGCATTTTGTATTTTTTTTTTTTTTGGTTTTATTGATACATTTATTTCAAATACTACATAGAATTAACCCACACGTACTCGCACATTGTTACGATTGTTGCGAGTGCTGCCAGAGTTTCCATTTCTGTTCACTCGAACTCTACGAACATTTGTATAGCGAAGGTTGCTAATGCGCACAATTTTGCGATTTGGGGCCAATGTGACACTCTCCGTTGTGGTTGATGTGGTACAGTCAGAATTTGATACATTGTCTCCATCCGAGCAGTCCGTGCAGTTGGTCAGGATGCTTGTTGAACAGGCAACACCATCGCTGCTCTTCACCAGGAATGTGGCCAGAATGGCACAGCTTAGAAGGATTGTTGCAGATCTCATATTTGGGTTCAAACTCTGAATTGCTATGATTTAGTCAAGAAGCAAGGCTTTTTATAGTAGACAGTTTCAAATAATTTAACTTTTCCATGAACCTTGTCGAACTCTTTGGAGCTGTGTGCAGCTGTTTTGGAGGTTTCTTGCTTAAACTTTAGATAACTGCTAAATGTTTTGTTTAAATAAAGTTTAAAAATGTAAATAAATAATAAATCTTATATTGCTATAATCCGTTTGTAAACCTAAATGGAAGTGGAGTAACTTAATACAATAAATATGCCACGGCTTCTTTTGTCTATTATCGTATGTAAAATTGCACAAAGTTAACAATTGAGTTTTTACTCATTAAGAATACATAAAATGTTAAGAATTTTTCATTAATGTAAAAGTCTTGTAATTTTTCTGATTTGCACATCAAATATTGGCTTTCTAGCCATTAAATTTATTGTATAGCGTGAGAGTTTCCAATGAGTGAGCTATTGTCTCTATCTCTGTTGTTTTAATTATAATGACGTCAGGTGTAGTTTTTAGAGAGAACCTAAAACAATGGAATGTATATAGAATTGCGCGTTTCAGTTGAAGTTGGAGCTGATCGCTGAACGGTTCAACCATGGATTATACAAATATCAAAATTGTGATTTTCATAATATTTATACAGCAAACAGTAAGTATATAGTATTTTTTAACAAGCAGAAACTCTAACTGTATTTATTTTCTAGATTTCAATTTGTATACCTCCCAAAAACTGCATAGAGGATGTAAGTACAAATAAATAGAATTTGAATTTAGAAATTGATATTACAAATGTACTTTTAAATTTGTAGATGGAGTACAGTGATGCTAAGGAGCGATATAGCTACGTATTATCCAAATACGCTGGCCTGAATATGAAAATTAACGGTGAGCCTTTGGGGTTAGTATCGACTGTCACTCCAGTCTATTAGGGCTTTTAGAAATTGATGTTGCTTCACCGCAGTTTACATGGCAAACTCGTCACGCATGGCGACATCGAGGAGCAGCATATTGTGTTCCAGCTGATGGACAATACGCCGCACGACGTCATCCAGAGCTGCGTGTTTGTGGTTACCAAGGCACCTGGCGAATGCGAGTCCATTGTGACCGTCTGCAATACGTTTCTGGGTCGTACTCCACGGCCATTGCTGGAGCGCAAGCCATTGCTGGTCTGTGAGGATGGGGTGCGTGAGGCGGAAGTGGAAGTGGAAGTGGAACCGGAAGCCGAGGACACTGAGAATACCAATGAGGGCAAAGAGGAGCCATCTGCCACGCTAACGCCGGATGTCGATGCGACCAGTGACAGTGAGCTCATCTAACTGAGAGCAGTAGGCAATAGGAAACAATCTGAATGTCCCACTCATTAGTGAAAGCCACTGAACCACTGCAAATGCAAGCGAGAATTCCACTTTAATTGCAGAACAATATGTATGTTTAATACAAATATTTATACGATTTTGTGAATGTAATTTTTTAAATTCATTTGATTTATTTATAGAGTCAGTCTGTTATCATACATAAATCTTTTAGAAACCAGTAAGGACGGAGCTACAGTCGGACGTAACCGACTGTAGTAGACCCTGTATTTTGTGATTTCTTCGCTGCTTTTTATCCGATGGTAATGCAATGCACAGCATTGATGGAGAAGGCCATAGACTACGTGCATGCCAAATCCCGTATATTTACCATTAAAACTATAGCTTTAAAACCGAAAACTGTTGCTAAATTCTTTTTCAATTAGCGGTCCAATGTGAAGAATTATCAAAAAACTTAAACATATTTTATGTAACTGTTGCATAGGAGAACCTAAATACCAAAAAATTGTGTTGCTAGCTCTTCTAGTTTCCAAGATCTCGTTGGCTGTCTCGCGGTTAGTGGGTGAATGGGGAGCGATATCAAAAATCTAAAACAAACTTGATCAGCGTACAGCATAGAAGAACCTACATACCGAAAATGGTGTCTCTAGCTCTTGTAGTTGCTGAGATCTAGGTGTTCATACGGACAACAGACAGACAGACGGACAGACGGACAGACGGACAGACGGACATGGCTATATCAACTCAGCTCGTCGTCCTGAGTCAGAATATATATAGTTTGTGGGGTCTACCACGCTTCCTTCTGCCTGTTACACACAGCTGTCATTTGCACTAAATTAATAGACCCTTTTATTTTTTTAAAATACAGGGTCTAAAAATGTAAACAGTGTAAAAACAAAGATTTCAATATTAAATTTAAGCAGCCTGAAAGTAGGCAATGCTTTGCACTATGTTGTTCTCTAGGTTTGTGTCCTGACTAAATTAAACTGTTTTATTTTATTTGCCGAAAAAATCAATTTTCAGTTAAATAAATTGTTTAACCTTGCTAAAATTTTAAATTAAATATCTTTCATTTATTGTGAGATCATTGCATTGCTTGCATATTTCATAGCCTCTTTTAATTAAGAGTAAATGTTAACTCAATTGCTAGCCGTTAGTTTAAAACTGGCGCATGTGCTGTAAGGCTTTGCCAAAGAGAAAATGAGTGGGCATAAGAGAGAGAATTATACTGTTAGCACAGTGGTGCAAAATGCTTGAATATACATTTTTTTTTTTGAAATTCAAAGAAAATAAAATGAAAAATGTGTGTAAGCTATAACGATTAAATTAAATAGTTTTGCTTTATTAATTTTCAAAGTAAAAAAAATGAAAATGAAAATATTAAAAATAATATAAACCTTAAAAAATTATTTACTTAGTTAGAAAACTTTTTTTATGATATAAAAAAAATTTAGATGTTAAACTCTTTATGGTTAATATTAAATAAATAAATAATTAAAATGAAACGTTTACCAATTTCAAATTTTTGTTACAGGCCGGCAACGCTGTCATGCTGGCTGCGTTGCCACTTCGGCCCAAGAGCGTGAGAGCGTTTTCCTTGCATAAGAGCAAACTGGAGCAGCAGCTTGTGCTAAATAACAGTAAACAAAGCATGGCACATGCTACGCCGACGCCAGCGATAGCTGCTGCTGTTGCTGCTGCTGCTGCTGCCACTGCTGCTGCTGCTGCTGCTGCTGCTGCTGCTGCTTGTTACGCATTGCCCTATCAGTTGATGTCTGGCGCCAAAGCGAACTGGAGCAGCGAGAACACGAGCAGAGCAAAAGCAGAGACAGAGAGAGAGAGAGAGAGAACTGAAAACTGCTGCAAAACTCAGAGCCAGAGCCATAGAGAAAGAGAGACAGTGGGCAGCATTTAGAGCGAGCTGGAGAGCAACAAGCGGGCAAGCGAGAAACAGAGAGAGCGAGAGCGCGATAGACAGAGCGAGAAGGAGCGACGCGTTGTTGTAACTGTGAACTAGACCCGCACAGAATTTTTGGTGCTCAGTGCTCAACTTGACGTCGTGCTGTGCAATAGTCGTACCGGAAATCGGGCAGAACTAAAACGGCGCTCGCACCACCCACCGCAGCGCAGTCCGCCATCGCAGCTCGGCCAACCAGGCGTATGCGGAATTGCCGCCGGTTGTAAAACAGCAGAGCAAACACTTTTTTGCATAATATGTATGGCAAATATAAATAAAAATTTAAATAAAAATAAAATTAACACAAGCAGTGCGAAGCGTAGCGTTACGCAGTGTATGAATTTAATCAAGAGTTCTGTGTGTGCTTATAAAATAATCAAAAAACAAAACAAAACAACAAACAAAAACAAACAATAAAAACAAACAAAAAAGAAAACAACAACAACAACAACAACAGTAAATGCTTGTCAAGTGCAGCGCATAGCGGTTTTGTCGCCTCTTTTTTGTTTTTTGCTGCTCTTGATGCTCATACAGCCGCCATAAATACTTGTGCTAACCGCAGCCCGCTTGGCGTGTTATCAGAGAGGCAGAACAAAATAATAACAACAAAAAATAACAACAAAACAATAACAATAACAATAATAACAGTAACTGTGACAGCGACAGCGACAGCGACAACAATCCAGCGAAACACGTTCTACAAATCGTATCGAAATGTGACTGCATTTGAATGAAACGCCGACGCTGACGCTGACGTTGACGCCGAATTCGATGCACCTGTGTGTGTGAGGATAGGTGAGTTACAGTTGTTGTTACTGTGTGTGTGAGAGTGTGTGTGAGTTTGCTTTTTAGAACCTGCACTTCGGAAAAGTACAAAGGGGTATATTGAGTTATTGCCATTAAAAACTGTACAGAGCTAAAGACTCCATTTTTGGCATGTAGGTTTTCCTATGAAGCAAACAGCAAACAAATTGTTTTAGAATTTTAATATCTCCCTTCTTCCTTCCACAACTAATCGGTATAAAACACAACAACCACAATTTAAAAGATATAGACATTCTGGCAATCTCCATCGATTGCATTACGATTGGATAAGAAACAGAAAAGATATGCAAAAACCTATTATTTGTTTAAATTTTTGTTTTATGGATTTTACTGTTACTGGTTTAGATAAATAAGGTTGTGACACTTATTCCCTACGCCACCCCTGGTTACGTGTGTGTATTATTGAAACACAAAGTACAGTGTCTGCTACTGTTAGTTACGTCCGACTGCAGCCTTACGTTCGACTGATCTGCTCTGTATTTACTGGTTAGACAGCAGCTCAGCTCAGCTGTGCGCTGCGTAAACAAAGCAGCAGCAGCCAAATAAAAACACGAACAACACACGCATACACACAGCCATGCAACTACACACACACACCCATACAATCACACTCACACCCGCAAATTAATAGAGCAAAGCAAACATTGAAACCCCAATGCGAAAATTACAATATTTTACCCTTGAATGCGAATGTTGTGTATCGGCCATAGCAAGAGGGGAACCCGCTTAAAAGCACTTTGCTCCTCAAATTTCATAAAAAATAAATAAATACAACAAAATACAACAACATACAAAAAAGAAAGGCATCAACGTGCGCAACATTTCACTTCTATTCCCTGCGCTTCGTCGTTTTTTTTTGACGTGAAAACGTAATTTACTTTAAAAATTGTTTTTGCACGCAGTTTCTTTGCTCAATTTATATACATACATATAGATGTATATTCTTGTTGCCCTTTTGGAAACCCGCCAAACAGTGTCACCTCCTTCCCCTCCAGTCAATTGTCAAGTCTGTCCCTTAGTCAAATCCATTAAGTTGTTGTTTTCTTTATGATGAACCACTGTTGTCTGGGTAAATAAAAGATCTCGCTTAGCTTATTTTTCTTTTCACTTGATTTGCGGGTTTTTCATAAAAAGTGTTGTATGTCTGAAGTGTTTCAAATAGAGCTGCAAAGCTATCGATGGCCAATTCGATACTATCGATGTTTTCAGAACTGTCCGATGTATCGATGTATATTTTTCAACATCAATGTTTTACAGCAGGGTGACTCTTAACTTCAAGTAGAAGGAGTGATAATTCTCCCATGATACCAACATTTTGCCCTAAAATCTATAATTTTCGACCAAATGCTGTCATGTTTGTTTTTTATGCATCATTTTGCAATACAATTCGTTTAGGCATCTATTCTTACGATTTTAGAAAAAAAATTTTTCCCGAAAATTTCATATTGTCTTAAAATTTTCGCAAAAAATTTTAAAAATTTTTTTCTTTGATTTAATGTTTAATTATCAATTTCGAACTGATATGAATATGAAAAAACGACACCGCTTGAAAATCGGTTGAGTTTTGATAAAGCTATGCGCATTCAAAGTTAAGAAAAATGCATTTTTTCGTTTAAGGAGTTATAATCTCCCTATGATACCAATATTCACCATAATATTTATATTTTTCCACCATTTGCTGTCATACTTGGTTTTGTCTTCATAATTATATTTATTCTTATGATTTTAAAACAAATTTGTTCCCGAAAGTTTCATATGTTTTAAGGAAGAATAATCTCATTGTAATATTTCATTAGACTCTGGTTACTTCCTACAGGGTATTGCTACTGCTCTCACACACTCTCATTCTGTACGCATTTTTTAATGCTTTCTGCGTTAGCCGCGTCGCGACACTTGGCGCTTTATACTCCATCGCGTGTCGCTCTTGTTTATTCCCCGTATGTCGCTCCTCTTGGCCTAAAATGTAACTGTCGGCCTTAAAGTCGAACGGGGCTGACGTTCATTGGCTTTTGTGTGTGGTCCGCAGGCGGATATTTGTTTTTGTTATTGTTCCTTCATTCTCAGCGCCATTTGCCTTGACTTGCGCTTCCTTTGCCTTTGGCGCTTCCTTTTGCCTACGGTATTTCCTTTAGCTTCTGTTGCTGTGTCTTTCTGTTTTATTTTTTTTCCTTTTCGTTTTTTTTTTCCTTTTTTCTTTCTTAGCCAGTGTTTCATCATCGGCCATAAAATGGTGTCTCAGCGCACATTTCGCTGGTCGCGTTCACATCTGTGACAGGCTTTTGCCTAGTTTAACCTAGCCTTGCTTGCTTTTATGGCTTATATTTCTTTTGCTGTCTTCTGTCCTGTCTCTGCCTCCCACACGCTTCTGCTATTTCTATTGCTTTTGCCAATACCTTTTTCCTTTTTCCTGCTGTTGCCAGACATAACACATTTTTGCAACTTTATTTTGTTCCCCAGTTTCTTACGCACTCTCTGCCATCGTTGGCCGCCATTTGGCCCAGTTTTGCTATTACTTTTTAGTTGCTTTTAGCCAACTTCATTTAATCAGCAAATTCATTTATTAAAATGCCTCTCTGTCTCTGTAACATGTATTCTTGTTTTGTCTCTGCCTCGTCTAATTGACCTTCAAGCGTGGGTTTATTTAATCAGTTAACTTAATTTTTATGCCCATAAAATAGACGCTAATTCGGTGCTGTGAGCGCAAGTTGTAAAAAAGAAACAATACAATTGACATTATCTACTTATCTCTATGTTTGCGTTGGAATATCATTCTATAAACCTTGCTTAAGATGTCCAATAATCCCCTTAAAATACTTACAAATTGCGCATACGCAACGTGTAACAGTTGTTGGGGGGAAAACAATTTGAAACTTCAAGCGAAGTGTATCAATAAAAATCTAAAAGGAAGAAGATTAAATTTTAGCCTCAAAGAAGAACTATTAATATTGACCAAAGACTTGAGCGGAAACTTTTTCCCAGCGCCAAATGACTGAGAAAAGCTATGTCGCCGCAACTTGACCAGGCTACAACCTGCGTCTCTTTGGGCTGACTTCTCTGACTTTTGTTAGCCACAAATTTTGTATTTTTCTTCGTGTTGTTTTTTTTCTTCTTTGACTTTTGTGTTTGCTTGGCAGCAAGCGAACAGCAACGCGAAAATCTGCAGCCTTACCCGTTTGGTAAGACGCTTATCCATCTTACCCATTTTAGCCGTGTTTTTCTCGCCAGAGAATAAGCCACATTTTCTTGGCTTGAAGCTTTTGTTGTCTGGCCGCTGCGCTGGTTGTTGCTTTCAACTTGACCAGAATGAGCTTGTAACAGAAAAACAACTATAAATATCAAGCGCTTGACTATGAGCGTAAAGTACAAGAACGATTTCAGGAATTTTGACAAATGATTTTTACCTCTCACAAAGGAATGTAGCGTGCTTGTGTAAAGTCGGAAAAACATGTTCTAGGTTTTTTAATATACGTTGGACAGCTAAGATATGATGAGTTATAAGCTACTTGCTATCATTAAAATGCTGTCTGCATTATGTAATACTGCAGGACTTGCAAAAAGTCTCTTTCCTAGATAAACAAACTTTATGCAGTAAGGACGAAGTAGATCATTTGGGTGGAAGGCTACAGTCGTACGTGAACGACAATAGGAGACCCTTTTGTGTTTCAATAATACACACAGCGACGATTAAATTGTCAGTTGCATATCTTCGCTGTTTCTTATCCGATAATAATAGAGTTCACATCGTTGCCTTAAAAGGGAGGCTGTGGTTAAGTTTTAAAATTTTTAGCTCTAATAGTTTGGGAGATCTAAATGTTCCTACAGACAGAGAGAAACATATGGCTATATCAACTCATCGATCATCCTGATCAAGACCACCTTCTTCATTTATAACTTTTCAAAGTACAACGTTTATAATATTTGTTTTTCGCTAAACTGTTAAAAAAGTATAATATATCTGTTAAGCTTTCCATTCTGTAAGCCTCTTTAAAAGCAACTTTCATTGCGGTTGTTGTCTTTATGGCTGAACGGGATTTATTTTTCGCTTTTGTTATTTGCACACATGTCCTGACCACTATTCGTTGCTACTATAGTCTAGTTGTTTTGGTCGTTGGTCTTGCTGATTATGCCCCAGTGCTATTTTTAGCAGACAACATTTATTTTGGTCGTTGGCTGGTGTTCTGTTATTGTTATTGTTGTTGTTGACCCATGTCTTGGTGACTGTGCGAAAACAAAACAGAAATGAAAAGAAAATAAATAGTGGGAAAAAAATAAAAGAGGAGTACGTAGCGAGGAATGGGTTCAATTAAAAGCATGCGCCCTGTTTTGCATGGCAGGAATAACAAAACCCGTAGTGTATCGAGTTTTAATATCGATTATGTAATCATCAATGACCAACAATGCCACGTGGACGTTGCCTTGTAATTACGTGTACGTGTGTGGGTTTGTGCTCCTCTTTCTACCTACCTACACATATAATTGTTAATTACATAACGCATACGCAGCGAGGGACACTGGAGTGCAGCATGGCCAGAGTGTCAGATTAAAGACGCCATTACAAGAAAATGTTTTAAGCGCAAGCAGAAGATGGCCGAAAGGACACTCCAGTTTCTCAGGTGCCATAATTAAATTATTTCACGGGAATTGTCCCTGTCACAAGGGGCACTCATTGAGTTAATTTGTGACAATTTGCGAGCAAGTTGAAACAGCAAAGTCTGCGCTTTTGCTCGCCCTTATCGCGGCCATTGACCATTTACCATTTACCGTCGCTTGTGTAGCTCGCAATGTGCCGAGTTTTAAGCGAAAGGATTGCCGTTTTTTGTCGCTTCTGCAGCACGATTAATAAATAACATTTACCTGACCTGCCATGCAACCGACTCCCCACTCTCCACTCTCCCCCCACCGACTCTCAGTGGGTTCGTTAAATCGTGCGACAATAAAGAGTCAACCACTTGGCCAACAATTTCAGCTGAGTTGCGGAACTTGTTGTTGCTGTTGTTGTTGCCGCTTCGTGTGCATTTAATTAGCATAATTTGATTTCTACCGCTGCCGATTTAACTTGCTTTTTATTCAAATTAAATAGACATAATTTTGCTTCACATCATGATTGTTTCGTTCACAATTTAGTTGGCAAAGTTAATTTGGTTTTGTTCAGAGTTTCTGGCTGTATTTGTTAATTTTATTACAATGAAACTCAATTAGGCTTGCTTTGTAATGCATTTTTGGTCAATTAAAGAAAGGCAGTCAATTTTGTTTTCAATTATAAATGAATTGGAGCTTTTAGACTTGTCATATATACAAATATTTAATTTCAGATGTACAGCTTTGATAGCTATAATATTCGTAAATAACAAATCCCAAAGCTCAAATAAAGAAACGTTAATTTAAAAGTATGCCAACTATTAAAATATATAAATAACTTTATAATTTTATTTTTTTGCTATAAAATGCCAAAAAAAAGGCTAAATTGTCAACACTAAGGCATATGTAACAGCAACTCGCATGATTTCCAACAAAACCAAAGTGCAACTTTTAGATTAAACTCAGCGTCATGTCGGGCAACTTATTTGGATGTGATATATTATCAAACTAGCTTTTTTATATGTATTTCGAAAGTACTTTTTCGGGGCTTCGAAAAAACATGCAGGCAATTTGGCAAACTGCCGTGGTCATACCAACAACTGCCGGGCAAACTGTGCAAAAACTTTGCACCCAAAACACCCAAAATAAAAAGAAGAAGCAATATTAAGGGCAACCCTAAAACTGCGAGTTTGTTGAAAATTTTGTGAAATGTAAGCAGAATTTGACTCACGTAAAGTTGAAAGTTGCGAAGGCAGGCATAAGAATGAATGTGTGCACAGAAGTCGCAGCATGCAAATTTTTGGGCTTTTAGCAACAGTCTGTAGCAACAGTGGGCGCGTAAAGTACACGTACCCGTTTTAAGTAAACGCTCACAACTGTATGAATATTTGATGTGGCGAATGTAACTAAATATTTATGTATGTATGCACATAGATAAGTAAACCAGCACTTCTGTCACGCCCCTTTAACAGGCTTTCAGTCAGTCTAGGCGAATCAACACCATGAAGCAACCGAAAGCAGCATTTAATGAACCCCCAAGTATCTAGGATATATGTGCATACGATATGCTCGAAATGGCTTTCCAGGAAAGTAAGAATTATTCAACAGCAATAGAAGCAGCCGAGCACCGTACCGAGTAGGTCGATTATGGCTTTGATTTATAATTTAACATAATATCTGTGCTACAGCGAGTATAAGATTCTTATAATGCCGTAGCAGTATGCCGGCGTATAAGTCATTTTCATATATCATCGAGTTCAACGGGGCCATTACCTACACACACACACACACACACACACAGAGGACATATGTAAAGTGTCGGTGTGTGCATGACTCCCCTTCTTCTTTCTGTGCTCTCATGCTCATGTGTATTTTGCGGTTTTGCAATTCAAGACGCAACTTCCCGGTGCCAGTTTGCTCTTGCGCCCCCTTTCGTCTCTCTCAACTCAACTGCAGTTGTTGGCAGTCGCGGCTGTTGCTATTGCCACTGCTGTCAAATACGCCTTTTTCCCGTCAAATCTGGATGTTTTTGAAGATCATGAAGATCATAAAAACCACAAAAAATCAGAGCAGCAACAATTTTAAAGCTACATTCAATATTTTGGAATAAATGTAGTTTATGGCATTCTTTATCGATGTTGTGAATCGCATTACGATCGAATAATAAATAGCGAAGATATACAACAGACAATTTGCTGAATTTAATGAATACTAAATAAATCTTAAGAATTTCTGTGCCAGGGTTTGTTTGGGCAGATTTAAAAATTGATAAAAGTAAATTTTGTGAAAACCATAGATATTTAATAAATGCTGATCTGAATTATTAAGGAAAAGAATAAATATCTTAACTATAACATAGGTGTTTTCTGATCTATGTTTTTATTAAAATTTAGTTTCAACTTCTCGCCAAAAACATTTGATTTTCCCACAAAGAAATTGACAACACTGGTGGTTGCTGTTGCCCTGGTGGTTGCTTAAGTGCCGAAGCTCAACTCAAATGCCGCCTGCTTTTCCATTTGCCTTTTATCTAAATGTCTATATGTGTGTCTGTCTGTCTGTGTGTGTGTGTGTGTGTGTGGTGTTTGTATTTGTGTATCTGTGCGAGTCATAAGCGATGCTTGCTGCTTACGCCGCATAAAAATGTATGCTACATTAGTTCGTTAGCTTTAACCAGCATACGGATAGTTGTTGCTGTCTGTTCACATGTGTATTTTGTGTGTTTTAAGTGGCGCTGCGCTTTTGTTTATGCCGTGTTGTGCTCGACATTGTGCCACTGAAGAGCGCTTGAGGTTGCCAGGCAAGCAGAGAGACAGACAGACAGACAGAGAGACTGAGAGACTGAGAGACTAAGAGACATAAAAACATATAGGTAGACAGTTGGACTGGCAGGCAGTTACAGCTGTTCCTCGGCTGGCATTTAGTTACGGCATTTCCCTGACAGCAACAACAGCCCCACATAATGTGGCTAAAAAGAGCCGTAAACTGAATGCCAACAGCAGCTGCAACAACAACAACTTGAACAATGTTCATGTAATTATTCCTCAGCTGCTGTCACATCAGATGCCAACAATGCCAGCCACTCCCCTTTAACTCCACCTCCCTCTGCCCCTGGCTCCTGCACTTGACTCCTGCCCTTTTGCAGCTACTAATCCTTGTGGCTCAACAGGCGCTGCAACTTATAGTCCAGTGTCTGTCGTTTGTCGCCTGCTGTCCTGGCGCCTGCGGCAGTTGGCCTGGCCAACACTGAGAACTTCTGCAACAATGGCCACAAAATGCACTAACAAGCGTCAAAGCTAATTAATAACGACCACAAGCAGCAGTAAATTCACTTCATTCTACAAACTATGCTGTCAATTTAATGCATTGAATATCAGGAATATCAGCTTCAAGTGTTGCTGCAAATCAATAATTTATTTTAATTTAAATTTAGTAAAATAGTAAAACGGTAGAAATTTGCATTTAATAGCTGAAATTCGTGGGAAAAAAGTATTTAAATTTGCCCATTAAATTTATGTTTGTTTTTGCACAACAAAAATATGCATTTAATAGCTGAAATTCAATAAAATAACTTATTAAATTTTAATCTATTAATGCATTAAAATATTCATAAATCTGCGGGCGTATATATTTAATTTATTCGATCGAAGCCCTGCGACACCTGCTGTAGCACACAAAGTCAATTAGAAATGCGTTGAAAAATTGTTGAGCACGCGCTCAAGGTAGAAACTTTGGGCACACGCTGCGTATGAGCAATACGAGGCGACAATTAAAAGAGAATGAAGCCAACATCACGTATACGCCATGTGACACTAGTTTTCGTGTTTAATTACAGTTTTTATGGCCTCGGTGGGCACGAAAAACGATTCGCGGCAACATTAAAATGCACCAAGGGTCAAACAGGAAGAAAAAAGCACAGATGAATTATGGGCGGGGCATTGGAAACGGAAATACTAAAAGCAGACGCAGTCAGAGAGTCAGAAAATGGGACATGCAATAAAAATGAAATTAATTACCTTTGTGCCGCAGGGCTGGCAAACTATTCAAGGCTACACGCTCGATTTACATATACATACGCAGACATAGACAAGCGCCTTAGAGCGTGCTTTAAGTTGCTGTCAAACTTAAAGCAGAAAGTTTAAGAAAAATAGTTCAACTTCCTGAGGACTTTTGTGGTGAAATAAACCAAATATATGAAACAAATTTCATTTCTGCTTGACAAGCATGGTCGCACACTGACAAACAGACACACATAGCAACAATGTGGGCAGCCATCAGTGCTGCCAACGCGCCTACAAAAAAATAGGACAGATGGACAAAAAAACAGGACAAACTAGGTTCAAGTAAAATTGGTGGAAGAACGAGGCTTAAAATTGTTAATTCAGTCTATAATTAAGCCAAACGAATTTTTAATCAACCCTAAATTTTCTGTGCAAGTTCTCGGAAATCAAGATTGTCAGATTAATTTGTATATATTTTAATTAAATAAATATTTAAATATTTAAATTACCCAATTGCTATTTCTGACAATATTTAAATTCGCTGATTTATATTAGCAAAATTTATGTTCCTATGAATAAAGTGATCGTTCGTATGAACAATATTTATAGGACGATCGCCACAAATAATTAGTTTGGATATATTTTTAATCAAAATAATCGAAAAAAAATGAAATAATGACTCTATTTAAAAAATTATATATAAATGTTATTTCCAAAAAAATTCTAGAATTAAAAATAAATAAAAAATAAAATTTGTTCGTTGAAATTATTCGTCCGATTTCGATTACAATCAAATTAAGCAAGCGGGCCTAAAAAAAGATAGATCTGTCCGCAATAAAAGACAAATTGGCAACACTGGCAGCCATAAACGTGTGTATAAATTTGCTGCGGAAAGTCGGATATGCTGAGATGGCGTATGGCGTCAGCCAACATTTGAATAGCACGCATGTGCGTGTGGCAACTGAAATACTGAAATAGTTGTGTATATACTTGTTTCTTGTTAACGTGCAACGTGGAACATGGAGTGTGGAGCATGAAGTGTGGAGTGTGGAACGTGGCACGTTGCCCCAGCCAACCGGCAACAAACAACAACTAGCAGGCACCAAGAGTCGGGACTTCAGCTGTTTGCTTTTACATTTACCATTTCACTTTGCGCTTGTTATTGCCACTTCTGGATTCAATCAATCTTTCTAGCAGCCCGAGCAACTTTTGCACGCCATCTCTAGCACGAGTGCCATTTTTTTGTTGCTCTTCTCTGTTCGTTTGCTTTGTTTGCTTTGCTTTTGTGGTGCCTAACCTGCGCTTTGTTGTGGCCACCTCCCACTAGTTCAAACAGCACACGTGGCGTATGCGTAATGTTTGATTTTCAGCTGTGGCTGGCTAAGCCAAGCCAGACAGAGAGACAGAGAGCTCTGTTTAAATGCCATGTCCTATGCAAATGTTCCACCTGCACCTACAAGCCAAACAAAATATTAATCTATTAGCAGCTAATAGATTTCCGATATGTAAATTTAGGCACACACTTTCTGATGCATGGCATGGCAAATATTTTAGCAGAATGTGCGTAGGAAAACAGTGTTCAGATATGACATTGCCAAAAAACTATGTGTTTAAATTTAAACATGCGTGCTGGTATTCGGTATGCTAATTGACAGCAACAAAAATGTCCACAAAAATGTTTTAAGCCTTGCACAGTGGTCGGTGATATATATGATAAATATAAAAAAATTACGTTTAAAACATTTTGATCCTCTCATAATTTATCCTTTTTAAAAAAAATTGTTTTTGTTTCATGATTATTTTATTACATATTTAAAATATTTTTCCACCATTTCCACTAGAACTATTTTGTCACATAATTCCATACTAAACCTACCACTGTGCCTTGTCAAAATTGTGTTGGGATTGTGCGAAATTATCGAAATACTCAGCTTGCATAACTGTACTTTTGTACTTTTATAAGAGCATTTAATGCATGACTGAAAACTTAAAGGCTTTGCGACAACAATACAGGGCTTACATAATGCTTACATATATGTCTCCATTTGCCTGTGCTCGTGAGAGCGTAGAAATTGAAATCTTCTTGGTTACGAGTGTACGTAAAAGCAATTTCAATTGTAGTTAATAACGTCATCGATACACATTCACATTCACATTCGCCCGGCTGCCGGACTGTCCGAGCTCAGATATTCATTCACCGAAAAGAGACACAGTCATATAGCCACAACCAGCGCCATAGAGAGGCGTATGACCACCACCATCACCAGCACCACAACTACAACCACACTGGCACATTCACATAAATAGTTGTCGTTGCGGTCTGTGGGTCAGCCTGCAGCCGTTTTGCCAAACGAGCCATATGAATACTCGTAAAACTTGTGCGCACATGTAAGCAGAAGTTGTGCACAAGGCCAGAATCCAATCAAGCCTGCAATACATACACATACATATTGCTACACATACATATTGCTATTTATAGATATGTATGCTCAAGCATATATCAATTGTGCCATCGTCTGATCATAAATTTCAAAATGAATTTTAATTTCAAGCCAAAAAAGCAGACTGCATGCAATATCAACATTAAAGCTTGACCAAAGAAAGCTGCCAGTTTAATTTTTATTTTTGGTAGCATTTTTAAAGCAGAATGGTTTGATTTTTGGAGATATGTTCGTCCAGCAGCACCCTATATATCACTCTATAGGAGTTAGGAAAACTGTTGATATTTAGGTTCTCCTATGCCTTACGCTAATCAAGATTGATTTAATTTTTTATATTTTTTATGTACGTTGTCTTTGGCATTCGCCATCTATGTTGAGAATTACATTAGAAGCGTTTAGGAAATAACGAAGATATGCCACAGACAATTCACGCGATTATGAAGAGAGATGAGGGATATTTTACCTCTATTAATTGTTGACAGGATTCGTTAAAGCACTTTTAAATTACCGGATATTAAATAAGCATCTCTTTGGTTTATAATCAAATCAAAACTTAATTAAACAACTGAAGCTTAAATTTCGATTGTACAGTCTGTACAAATTAGAGTCAATTTTTTGTGGTCTAAATTAATTGCCGCAACTGCAAACGTGAAAATAAAAGCCATGTATAGCAGAGGCAATCAATCAATGAGTTAAAACAATCTAACAATTTATGCTGCAATCAATTTCGATATATATATGAACAACTGATTTGCAACACGTAACGCATTTTAATTGAATTTGTGTTATCAAAACGCGTATTGAATTTCGATATGAATGATAGACTGACAGAGGAGGAGAGCACAATTGTGGAGCTGCGGGGATTGTGATTCGAGGGGCAGCGGCTGGATTTGCCGACAAAGTCAAGTGTTGTGGAGAACGCACAGCACAATAAATATGCAAAACGCGAACATTTGATATTTTTCAAATGACAGCGGAAAATGCAGAATATATCTAGGGAAGCAGCCATGTTGCGGATACCGCAGCATTCTCTGCCACGCCCCAGAATGTGTGACAGCAGAGTGACAGCGTCCTGACAAGTGATTGATATGCGTGTGGTGTGCGAGTGTTTGTAACTTTGTTTGCTTTATGTATATGTATAAGCCTGGCTGCAACAGGATGTAACATTTATGAATAGCAGACAATTGCAAAGACAAGACACTGATAAGACAAAATGTAACTACGCTCTGCATTGGCAACTTCAAGTGAAGCCACACATCAAAAAGATACTGGATCAACACTTCAGCAGGCACTTCAGTTTGTCAGCTAGTCTTAGGCGACTGTTCTCGTTTTAAATTTAAACATATTAGCACCTTAGGCCTGAGTTGTGCAAGGTGCTAATTCACAGCTTAAATTTACTACGTATCAACAGCTAATTTTCAGTCAGATATGTGCGAACATAACATAATCAATAGAACTGCCTTCGCTCTGTTATTTTTCTTTTTTTTTTTCTTTAAACAGATCACATGAAAACGATAAATCACACTAGTATAAATGTCAACAGTTCGAACTTTGCTATTGTGAGTTGAGTAAATATCGACAGGCGTCAGACGTAGCGTATGCGTAACTTAATTGGCTCAGTACAAGCACACGTGTCGTATGCGCAATATTGCTGCTGTCAGCTTATAGCGATATAAGAGGCGCATACTTATTTCAATTATATAAGCCAAATATAATTGGTTATACATCTGACAAAATTCAGTATAATTATTTTGAAAGGAAAATATTTAAATCTAATATTCAAATCAACATAAAATTTCAAAATAAAATTGAAATTCAATGAAATATTGATGTCGCGTTTGTCAGCATAAATGTCAGCCACCGGAACTTTTATGAAAATAAAATAAAATACAAATTTTGATTTGTCGTTTGTCAGTGAAAATGTCACTAACATCAAATTTGGTTAAGAGCGGATTTTCGCATCGATTCTTTGTGCAAATAAATGCAGCTGAGTGGCATGCACAAGTGCATAAAATATGTGCATCGCCTCGTTAGTAGCTTGCAACATGCTGCATGTGCATCGTCTGTCACATTTATGGCTTAGTGCAATTGCTGTACTTCTGTCAATATTTCAAACGACAAGCAGCACAAGTTGTGCACACACAACACGTTCCAGGCTACCCGCAGCGTTTCCCATTCTTGACAGTTTTTATTTTGATGACATTTTGGCAATTTATTTTCCAAGCCCGCCCCCCATTTTGATTGCCAGGCAGCGAACAAATTGCTTTGATGTTTGGCAATGCCTCAAACAAATTTGGACAGGCTGTTGATAATACTACTACAACGTGTGCTCACTTGTTTCAATCGCGTTCGTGTGCATGCAGCCTGTACTTGGTTGGATCGGTTTAGTGCTGCCTCCTGTTGGCTTTATGTGCTGCACTGGGCGTTCAAGTGCCTGGGATAGCGCTATTAACACATCAGTGTTCAAATTTAACGAGCAGCCTTACTCAATAAAATGCCAAGGCGGATGGGCGAATGGGTGGCTGGGCGGATGTGCGGATGGGCGTATGGGCGGATAGGCGGGCCGGAACTTGTAAAATATCCGGCATGTGCAGGAAAACGGAAGACGGAAAGTCACAGGCGCAGTGGCAGTTGGAGCCGTAGTCAAGTGTTGCCCTCGGCTGATCCCTGCTGATGGCTATATAAAAATACATAAAGACAAATTTCAGCAAGTACAGGCAGAGCCGATCGGTCGGAAGCGCCAGACTATAAAATACCCTAGAATTGAAATATAATTACAAACCAGAGTACGAACGAGGTAAAGCAATATTGTTTCTTGAATAACTTCTGTGTTTATTAACCGATTTTAACGCGCTTTTCAGGATAGATAAAAATATTATCAGAAATTGTATATTCCGACCAACATTATCCTACGTTGAGTTTAACCCGTGATATTCGAAAATAAACTTGAACTGTTATATATCTATCTTTATTATGATAATAGCTGCTTTAGCTAATATAGTTTCTTAAATTTTATCTACTTTTATCTACCCACCTCTTTTTGCCCTTTACGTATATTCCTACAAAGCTATTAACCCTGTTATTACCAATCTTCAATGGGTACAGGGTATAAAAAATATATACGTATTCGTGTGAGCCTGCGTATGATGATTCACTTTTTTATTTGCCTGCCATCGAAGGAATATAATGAAAGCCTTGCAGCATTTACTTTGGCCGCCTTACGCTTCCTTCCTGTTGGCATTTCATTTTCGGCTTAATTTACCCCTTAAGTGCAGCATATTTCGGATTTTATTTCAGTGTCTGTGCAGTCGGGCATTATAAATGAACGTGTGTATGGCATGGCATATGTATATGTAGCAAATGTTCATATGTGTGTATTGGGTAAGCACTTGATATGTTTTTAGTAAATTAAACCAGCACGTAGGGCATTAAGTGTGCCACAGCTGTTGTGCAACTGTCGAACTGTAAGTTGCCTGCTCATGCCATGCCATGCCATGAATGCTACTCGCAACACTCGCAACACTCATACCACGCCCACTCGTATCTGTCATATTCAAAGGCAGCCGCATTCCGAATCGAACTGAATATATCTGTGCAAACATCTATGTTGACTTTCATTGAGTATCAGCTGGATTGCTGCACAAATAAACAAGTGCTATTGACATTGCTTGCAACACTGTTGCAAATGCCTCAAATACTGAAATGCTGAAATACCGAAATGCTGCAATTCCTTTGTCTGTTGTCTCCCGTTTTCTGGAACATTGATTGAATTTTAAAACGAATGCAATCGTTTCTTCAGCTCACACCTGAACAGTTGCATAATAGTTATTTACATGCAGATTATTTGTTTGCCTGTGGCATGCAAATACAAGTTAATACAAGTGCCGTGGCAAGTGCAACTAGCAGATAAATAATGTGATATATTTTTCCTAATAGTGTCGACCATGCAGCTTGCACTGCAATTGACGTTTAGCCTAGAGGGTTAACAGGAACCCAAGATCGCATTTACACGCTCATGTTTTTCCATGGAGTTTTTGTTTTGTAGGTAAGCGTTGTAGGGAAGTAAATTTTAATGGTAAAACTTAATGAACTATAAAGCTAAAAATTACATGGAAAAATCTCACCAAGAATATTTCAAAAGATGCTTTAAAACGGCAACGAAAAAACACTGCATGAAAAAACATCCGCGTGTAAATGCAGACCAAGTTTTTACCCAGACACTGCAAGTAATGAAACTAGAAACTTTGCTCTTTGCCTTGCGAACTTCTTATCCGTTTGCAATATTCAGTGAACAATAGACAAGTTGGACGGTAAGAAGCGGCACACACTCGTGGCAATAAAGGCCGTAACCAAGACAACAACAACTTGAAACAACAGCAACATCAAACCGTATCACATCCATCAAAATCAACATCAACATCAACATTCACATCAACAAGTGAGGCTGCCGTGTGCAACTGCCGACTGTGAAAATGTGTTTTCCGTTTATTAAATTTGTTATGTCGCTTAATGCCAGCCGAGTAGCCCGGTTTGCTTAGCCATGACAACCAGCATATACCACACACATCGAGTACAATTCTATATATCTCTCATACGTAGCGTTGCCGCTGAGTGGAAATTCTTGCGCCTGTTGCCATCACATCAAGACGCTCTTGACTTCAAGAGCTGACAAATTGATGCTTCTTGCAATACTTACTTAGTTGAGGTAACAGCTGCCGCTCGTCAGCATTGTACAACTTTTATGTCAGTTGTATTTACGTATTTTCCTTATGCATCAGCAAGTTGGCAAAAGTCAGCAAACAGCAGCTAAACAATGTAATGAAAAAACAAAGTGCAGCAGCTCGTGCAGAGCTATAAACAACAAGTAGACTAGCTAAAATGCAACATTGCACACATTCCAAAAGCTCTCGCATTGTCAAGTCTGCAGTCTGAAGACCGTTTTGCTCATGTGCCTTTTGATTAAATTAGGAATTTATTTAATACATTGTATTCAGTTTTTGCAGACATTTTGTTTTAGTCATGCTCGTGCTTATTGCAGAGTTTTATTTATCTGAAATGGGAACTCAACTTCAATTGGCAAAAATCATAAAACACTAACTTCTTATATGCACTCTAATTTGATATAACCTTTTGTACGTTTTTAAAGTAGATGGTCGAATAATACTTTAAAATATATTATTATAATATATATAAAATACAAATTGCATATCCATATATATGTATCTTAAAGATACAAACCAATTTCTCCATTTGCCTGTCGATAACATTTAGTCGTGTTGGTTTACTGACACGCAACGACGTGTTCACTTCCGCTTCCGTTGTCAACCAGTGTTGGCAACGCTTAAGCCAGACTCATAAAAACTGCAGAAAAGTGCGCAAATTGACTGCAATTAAGCGCGTTCAGTGACATGGACCAACGATGAGTCGATGAGTCGGATTATCGTGTGTCTCAATTAACTGGCATCGACTGCCAATGAACGCTAACTATGCATAACAGAAGGCAGAAGGCAAAAGCAAAAGACCAAAAGGCAATACACAAAAATATGTGCTTCTGACTTGAACAGAATTTAATGACAGCCAACTCGTATGTTGCTAAATCATTTCATAAATTGCAAACAAAATATGATATTTTATGTGAGCTTAAACCTGAAATGATGTACAGCAATATTATAAATTCATATTGATTGTTTTGTTCTAATTTAATAATTTATGTAATTTGCTTTTCATTGCAGATACTGCTTGAAATTCGGGTAAGTCGTAAATGATATATGTATATTGGACCTTTGTGTAATTAGAGTAAATTTTTATGTTAATTACTGTTCCAAACTGTAATCAATATGAAGCATGGGCCACCCTAACATATTTGGAACTTTGAGTCAAGTTAGGTAAAATTAATATCGTTATAATTAAGCCGCTGTCACGTCCGCCTTATTGTAATTCTAATTAATGGTAACAAGCGGCCAGAGCGCGCTCCACATCCAACTAACGTTGTCAGAGCGAAGAACATACCATATTATCAACTTGCTAGTTGAGGGTCTTTAGGGACTCTCGGGGAGCACCGAAAGCGCGATAAAAGTAACATTTCTTTTCTGTTTTTTTTTTTCATGTTTTTTGTTTTCTGTTTTGTTTCTTTTTTGGTCAAGTGGTGTTCGTATTGTGTTGCCGTTGACCCAGATAGATGTGTGTCCTTTGATTAGGACTTTCGACTGGCAGCGAGTAGGGAGACTTGGTAGAGGGTTGGGGAATGTAACGAGGCCCAGTTAAGGGGGCCACATAAAGGCGATAAATAGCAAAGGCGGCGAATCGTGACGCTGCTGCGCACCCATGAAGACTTGAACAATGATGCAAATCCACTTGACTTGATTGAAATCGTAAAAAAAATCAACAAACGCTTTCATTGTTGGAGCTGCTTGAGGTTTTGCTATTTGGCCAAAACTGGCGACATAAAAATAAATGCCAGAGGCGGAATCAGGCATTGTCATACATCAATCATGTGCGTCACACACACGCACGCACACAGCACTTGCTGGTATGCATAAATAGTATGTTTGCTTTACTCATACGCACTGGCTTACGCGCACTACAAATTGTAGCATACTTTTTGGGGTGAGGCTGCTATTCTTACGTATGCACTCTCCATGTGTGTGCAAATGATTTTCATAAATGAAATTTATGTACGCAAAAATTGTTTCGTTGCTTGGGGCAAAGAGCATTAAGCTGGCACTGCTAATGCGCTATGGGAGCACTACTGCCACGCCCACAACTGCTGCTTACAGTCCCCAGCGCTAGCGTGCGATGATAAACGCGCATTTGTCGCATGATAAATAGCGCCAGAGCAAGCAAACAAACTAACAGACAAATAGACTGACTGAAGCAACAAAAATAAAACAACAACAGAGCATACTAGAATGATATAGTATGCATAAAGCATACTAGCACTCGCTTCCGCTACACTATGGGAAATATACCAGATTTTTTGGCAACGATGCAAAATTTATTTATTTCGTTTTTTTCTTTGATTTAGGTTTATAGTGTCGAAACGAATTTATTTTATTAAAGTGCATACCACCTATTTGCAAAATTGCAATATATGTATATTTGTTGGTGTATAGAACACAAAAATTTTGGTTTTATTTTAATGTTTTATGCCAAAGAAAAACCCATAACTCTCCCAGTTTTAAATACAGAAGTCTTGAATATAACATATACATATATAACCATGCAAATATGTGTTTGAAATTACAACAAAATCGATTGATAAACATACAAGTTATTAAATAAATCAAATCAAGTGATTTCGATAAGAACTGCTGGGTTTAGCAGCTGCTAATTTAACAGTTTCTCAAAATGTTAAGTTTCGTCGTATGTAACATAACAGTTCAATGTTATTCTAATGCATTCTCTTCAAAAGGCAGTAATTTTACCAAATTTAAAATTGGTTTAATGCTCCAACCTCCATAGTGCGCTCTATTCCTCCATCTCTATCTGCTCTATGCGCTGTTGGGCTATGCTTGGGTCAAAGTTCCTTTGGGACTCAGCTGAATGAATGACGGCGTACTGACTGCCATTGCCATTGCCACATTCACAGAACACTCACACATACTCACACGCACACTCACACACATTCACTTGGGTCCCTGTTAATATTTGTTATTGTGTTGGAGCTGCGCTGGCTACCCCAAGACATCAATTTCAAATGCCAATTGGTCAAATATGCAATTACGCAATTGTTTTATGTGCACGTGAGTCAATTTTATTTGTGTTTCTATTTTCTATTTCTGTTTGTTTGTATTTGTATTTGTCTCGTTGTTTGTGTTTGTGTTTGTATTTGTTTCTGTTACTGTTTATGTTGATATTTGCGCTTGGCTGATTTATGTTAATTAGACAAAGCGCCAAGACAATTAATGGCACTCTAAATTATTTGGCCAAGAACTGCAGTCGACCACAGTGCGAATCAGCTGCCCAGCGGGGCAGTTGAGCCTGATTCGATATGGTTACAATAACAAGAAATAAAATTAACACCAAAAACACGGCTGGATAATTTGCTTGGCTTATGCCAAACAACGATGCCTTTTGCTAATAGCCAAACCAACTGCCAAGTGCCAAATGCCAACTGCCAACTGCCAACTGCCATTGCCATAATAATCTTTAGCATTTACTTAGCTATTAATCTCAATGAAAATTAATGTTTAATGTTTAATGAAACTGCCGCCGCATGCCTGGCACAGTATTTGGGCTGCATTTACTGTTTCTGCCCTCTCATCGTCTTGCTCTTGTTTGCCTTTACTTTGCTCTTACTTGGACTTTATTGGAATTTTGTTTCCGTCCTTCATTCGGCCTGACTGCCTTGGCCAACATTTTGCGGTCTTTTGGTTAATCTGTTGCGCTTTGTTTTTATTGGCAACGCTCTAATTTAACTTTGTCAAGTTAGACACCGAGAAATAAGCGTACAATATGTAGCATAAATTTCCCTCAATCTAATGAAACTTTGCATGGAGTTTCAGGGCTCCGAATGTTTATCTTCTATTTTTAGCGATATAACAGATTTAAGTACAGCGCTTGTTTCGCAAGATTTATCGGCTTACTCAAACTCAAGTGATTTATGCTTAAAATAGATTTTAAGACTTTCTTCGCTTGAAAAAACAAACTTATAAATTGAAACAAACATTTTCTAACTTAAATATTTCATTATGGAATGTAGAACTTCTAAAACAAGAATATATATAGGAATTCAGTTTGACTTTCTTCAGCAAACATTTTAAATTTTGCATCTTCAATTACATTGCAGGTCTAGACTTCTTTGCATGCAAATAAAACGGGAGAAGCAAATAAAAATGTAAAAAATGTATAGCAATTTGTCACTTGTCAAAGTCACAATGCTTGGCAAATTGCATATATATTTATATAGTATATATATACACATATTGTATAAACAACAACACAGTCACAAACATTGACCCTCATATAAACATTTCACACACTTGGATCTGAAAATGTTTAGCTGAAGCTGGCAATAGTTTCGCTTGGCTTTTCAAAAATGTTTTACAAGCTAGAAAAGGCAGTGCCGCTCAGTCGGAAGTGCCCGACTGTAAAATACCCTGTGCTCTATATTTTAAAAATAATTTAGAAACAAATTTTTTTCCCTTACATTGATTGATTACCGAAAAAGCAACATTTTGATACATTATATCTTTGTTAATTATGTTCCGATCTTAACTAAATTTACAGAATCAGTAAACATTGAGCATCTCTACCAAACCTTAAATCAATTAATGTGTTACATTTATTTTCCTTATGGGAACAGGGAATAAACTTGATCTGCGTATGTTTACACTTTCGCCCTGTTATCTATATTCACACAAAGTTATTATACCTGTTTTCAGCCATTTCATTGGTACAGGATATAAAAATGTGACCAGCAGTTGACTTAAATTTGCCTCAGTTGCCTTGGAGACTTTAAGCGGCATTACAGAGCGTATATTTTGGGCGTAAACACGTCTATCTAATGCAAAATCTAAGCCGTAGTTGGCTGCGAAAGCTGCGCATAAATCACGACTGCCAATGGGCATTTTTTGCCTCAGTTCGTATAGACATATTATGGCCATTTGCACACCCAAATACAGCAAACATAAGTGCACGTGACATTAATGGGTTTTAGATGCGACACTTGAAAGAAAGGGAAATGAAGTAAGGTTTAATTAATTAATTTATTTGCTTGTTATCTATGCGACGTGTATGTGTGAGTGTTAGGGGGCGTGTTTGTATGTGTGTGTATAACAAAAACAGTTATGCTTATCACCTGTATGGAAGGGCTGCTGTCCGTATATGGAATCACGTATTATATGCGCACATGCTGCTCACTGGTTGGGTTGAGATTTTGCTCGAGGCGTTGCCCTTTGGCAGCTGTGGCACATGCGAAACAGTTTTTCTAGGGGCAAGCACATAAATAAAGCAAACACACACACACACGCACGCACACTTAGACAGCAGATGTTGTAGCAACACAAAAAAAAAAAAATACACAGCAATGACTTTAAAATATTTGTGTGACATCTTTTTTGCACAGATTCAGCTGCGGGTGCAACTGACAGCCCTTTACACAAACTGATGCAAAAACAAATGCACACAAACATATCTACATATGGGCATTACAATCAGACGAAAAATAATAAAATATCTTTTTCAAAAAGTTGTTTGTTTTTATATATCCATTAGTTAAATTTTAGTACAGAAAACAGAAGGAATTTTTTCGCTGTAAATTTCTGTGTTACATAAACGCAAAATGTTTTTTTTTTTGACTTGGTGGAAATTTAATTGGTTTTTTGAACAGTTAAAAAAATTACAATAATAATATATAAATCATATTTGATTAATTTTTTAGGTTCCAGTCAAATGTTTCTAAAGAAATATATTTAAATCAGAAGTAGAAGCATAATTCAACATTTGTTTAAATATATATATTATATGAAGTCTAACAATAATTGATTTTATTTTGAATCAATACATTTTTTTTTTATTTATTTCAAATCACAAATATTTTGAAAAATCCATGTATTCTATAAAGTAAAGTATTCTGTATTTAATAAGCATTATATGTATGTATATCTCTCTCAATCACTCAAACTTTAATTACATAATAAAAATGCCTGTATCGGTCTGCGATTTGAATAGAAAAAAAACCAAACTTTGCATAAACAGAACCATTAACTTATACAACCTTTTCTGGTCTAACTTAATGCGCTCTGTATATCGTTAACAAATACCAATTGTATGAGCTTAAAAATATCAATTTGAAGCTCAATGATGGCCACTTAAGCAGCTAAGCAACCCGAATAAATATGAGGAAGTAATAAAAACTTTCATTCCATGTGATTATGCCAAGCGGCTTATCTAACAAGCATACTATAAGAGCCATTGCTGTCTCTGTCACTTTCTCTTTCTCTGTCCCTTTCTCTGTCTTTTCCTGTTTGTTTGCTGTGGGTTACACTACACGCTGTGCCAATGTGTAATTTACGTTTACTGCCAGCACATTATAAACATTTCAGCGACAATTTACAGTCATTAGGGTCGCAAAAATATGGTAAACCCACAAATCGATAGCCAAAGCACTTAGCCAGGCACTTTGGCCTGCTCAACTCCTTGCTGAACAATTCACAATTCATGTGGCATTTGACATTCACCCAAAGAGCAGAGTTGAGCACTTGAATGCCTGACAAGATGCCTTTTACATCGGTCTGAACAAATAGTGTGGCACATGAGACAGATCTCAAGCTTATCGAAAGTGCAACATTGTCTGAGAATTGTTGCACATCAACTAAACTTAATCTATACTCAAAAAAATACTGAAAGCTCTTAATGAAGCTTGTTTTATTTTAAAACCCAAGTGCAAATCAGAATTTTAATAATGCCAAATATTGGAATGAGATAAAGCTAAGCGAAGACTATGATTAAATTAAATCTTATTTTAATCTTGAAATGGAAATAAAAACTAATAATTTTAAAACTCAAGTGAAAAATTTCATTTTTGGATTAATAATTTTTCTGCCTCGTTAAATTTGAAACATCGGAAATTCTCGATTCAAAAAACGAAAGCTCTTGATTTTTTGCTCAGTGTAAGCTTCAAAGTACCGCCAACAAAATGTTAAATTAATGAAAAACTACAGCTCCATTTTCTTGGAAGCCAAAAGTTGTTTTGAGTCGACTCAAAGCATTTAGCGGTAATTTTTGCGAATGGCAGCTTACGCAAGTAGCTCAGGTGCAAAAAAGCTTTTAAAACTTTCCAATTTGACCTTTTATCAAGGAGAGGGTGTGTGTGTGTTCTGGGTGTGTGGCAAAAACAATGTAGCCGGAAAAATGTTCGAAACAATGTAGCAAATATTGGATAATACTTCTGCGCCAAGGTGCGCGCTTGTGCCGACGCCGGAACTTCCCAAAAATGTTTGGCCCAAAGCGCTGCGCAAAAACTTTATTGACTGCCAAAGACACACAAGTTGAAAATGTAGCTGAAAAAGTTTCGCCTGCTATTTTGTTTCAAGATTATGCGGCTAAAGCAGCTCGTCCCATCGGCAGCTGTTGAGCAGAAATGAAATATTGATATACAGGTTGAATACTTTATAATGCCTGCTGCAACCGGGCGTATGAGCAATTCCAAGTATATAACACCTGGAATACTGAAATTTATTAGCAATTAAATTGGCATCATGCTTATATTTTATTATTCTACACGATTGTGGCATGCGGCATGTGGAATATGGAGTGTGGCGTGTGGTATGCAGCATTTTAATTACTTTTCAACACTGTGGTTAGCAAAGTGGAAACGAAGCAACACAATCGCGTGTTTGTCATGCTCTGCGGTTGGCTCTTTTTAGACCCTTTACTTTAAAAAAGTAAAAAGGGTCTATTAACTTAGTGCAAAGAGGAAATGTGTGTAACACCCAGAAGGAGGCGTGGCAGACCCCACAAAGTATATATATTCTTGATCAGGACGACAAGACGAGTTGATATAGCCATGTCCGTCTGTCCGTCTGTCCGTCTGTCCGTCTGTCCGTCTGTCCGTCTGTCCGTCTGTCCGTCTGTCCGTCTGTCTGTCCGTCTGTATGAACACCTAGATCTCAGCAACTATAAGAGGTAGAGACACCATATTCGGGATTCAGGTTCCCCTATTCAGTAAGCAGCACGAGTTTGTTTTAGATTTTGGATACCTCTCCCCCTTTCCCCGCAAAGCGCAAAAAGCTACTGCAGCCACAGCTTTAAAGTTATTGACTTGTAATTTGGTACGTGACTAGCTTATGACATTCTCTATTGACCCTGTGAATTTCGTTTCGATCGGATAAGAAACAGCGAAAATATGGAACGGACAATTTGCCGCACTGGGCAGAGGGGGGGTGGTGTGCCATGCATATGCGCGTTGTTTTGTGCGTGTGCCGCTGATTGTGTTTGTGAGTACATATAGACAAAGTAAAGGGTCTCCCACTGTCGGTTACGTCCGACTGTAGCCTCCGTTTAATATGTTTTTTTTTGTCTATTTGTCATCTATGGCTGGCTCCACTGTGCGCCGTTCGAAATGTGGTTCAGTTGTTGTGGTTAACCAATGCGCAGCGTGTGCTAATGCTAATGGCATTTCAGTGTCCTGCAGTTGAGTTTGAGTGATGGCAGATTGAATGATTGACCGTCGAAGAAGTGGGACAGCCTGACGCTGTTACACCCAGGGATTCATGTAAATATGAGCTGAAATATTGATGCGAGTGCATGCTTAATGAACTCAAACTGTGCTTTGTGATTAGAAATTTCTCGAAAAGTTCATCAAATGCTTACAGCTCGTTGGCTGCTGACAAAGGGCAGCGTTAATTTAGGCTCAAGTCAGCTGCATTTGCAACTAATCTCCATCAGAGAAAGTCTATGCCATGGCAACAGGTTGAGTAGCTCGTCTATATGCTAGAATTTTCTACTGAATTTTAAAGAATTTGCAACTGTATTTGAAGCGACTTAAACTGATTCTTTTTGCATATTTGTGCTGGCTGTCGATGGCGGCAGCTGGGCTTTCCATTGTAAACAGAAAGCTGATGTCACTGCAGGATTAAATACATGACAGCAACATTTTGTACACAAAATACGAGCAGATACATAAATTGAAGTCACTGCTTAAGCGCAGGGTATAAAATCTTTCTCTGCGCTCTGTGCTTACTGCTGACTCAGTGGCATAAATATGGAGGGCTGCTCAACTAACAGTACACTCTGCAAATCAGCAGCCAGCGCGAAAGTATGCAACGATATTTTTAAAAATCGCAAAAGGAGGTCTGTGAGTCAACTCAACTCTTTTATGTTGTTCGGCGATCAAATTTGATTGCGAAGATATGCAACAGACAATTTGCTCGACTGGGCAGAGGACGGGGACTGGTTTGTACAAGCATAGATAGTACAGGCTCTCCTATTGCTCTGGTTTAAATACAGATTGCAGTAAATAAATGCTAACATATATCCATATGAATTGGTCTGGCCATTAAACTATTGCCTTGCAGAAGGTCGCATCAATTGCTTTATTTATTATGCCTCTTTGCGGTCAATTGTGTTCAGAGTATGAAAATAAAACAAAGCTGAAAATAAAATATACATCTCGTAGTCGCATTTAAGTATTAAGACAAAGGCATAAGTACGAGTATTCGCTTACGCTTTATGTGAATAATGACAACTGTCGCTGTGATTTGCTTTATGATGTCTTTTGGAAAATACATATTCTTCGGCATGTCGTATGCTCACATGTGTGGGTCGCATAGTAATGAGTTACAACTACAGTTTCGGAGACCCAAAGGGCATGTCATGTCGTCTCCCATAAATCCACGCACATTACACGCATTGGTATAAAGTTTTTTTTTTTCCCCCATCGTATATCTTTCGGCTTGAAGTCGGGCAATTAATGTGCTTTATGTTTGTCATACTTGGGGCTTTAGTTAAACAGCAATGAACTTCACTCGAAGTTGGGTGCGTTTCTTTGACCTTTTCCTTCGCCCTGACCTTTTGCAAGTCGTTATACCCAGTTTTTGGCTGCGATGATGTATGTATAAGCTCTTGCGATACGGACATTGACATTGATTTTGTGAATTGGATTTTCTTGCTGGCTGCTAAAGGTTGCTTTGTTGAATAGCACTTAATGTGTGCAATGGCCTTTTTTTGTTCCGTTAGTCCAAAGTGCTAACAAAAAAGACGTCGAAATCAAAGGCATAAAGTAATTCAATTTAAATGTGCAAAGTGCCAACTTTTAAACGTTAACACAAAACAATTTATTATTCATACAACAGTTGGCTCTTTAAACTTTTAATTGAAAAGTTAAGCCAAAGATCAACAGGCTATTTTTCACTCAAAGTGAAAATCTTATAAGACCTTAAACAAGTTTAATATGCGGGTAGCTGAAGTTCCATCGAACAGGGCACAACAAGAGTGTCTAATTAAAGCCAAAGTATTTTATATAAACTTAACACACAAGTTTATGTATCAGAAAATAGAATCAGGACGAGCACACAGACGCAAACAATGGAGGCGTGATTGAAGCACAACAAGTGCGGCTAATCAATCAATGCAATCAAGCATAAATTGTCTTAAAACAAAGCCCCAGCTAAATATTGTGATGCCATTAACAAGAACTGTCAATAGGGCGCGATACGCAGCCGATAGCGAGACAAAAGCCACATAAATAAGTATATGGCGACTATTCCACGATAATGGCAATGGCGGAAACGGAAACAGCTGCAATGCTCGAGGCACGCTCTATTTGCTATAGAGCACAACAAAATTGAATTCTCTACAATACAGCAAGGCAGAGAATGTAGCATTCCGTCTGTCTTGTCTCTTGTCTCTGTGCGAAGCAGACATTTTCCACTTTTCCAGTAGCAATGGCAATGGAAATGGCAATGGCGACGGCAATGCCACTTAAGCGTGTGCAAATAGACAGGCGACAATCTCGACGCCATCAAAGCGGCCGAGCATCTTTATCGACAATTGGCAACAAGCAACAATAGCAACAACAACAACATTCTCTTTGCCCAATTCAGCCGAATGTTATGAAATTATGCACGAACGTTGTTATTATTGTCGCTTGTTCCTTACAATATTTCATATGTTTTTGATGCTAAATTGAATAACAAACGTCGCACATCCTCAGCGCATAAATTGGAATTAAATTGGCCCTTAAGGCCAAGCAAAGCCGCAGCTTCCAACACCAGACGAAACCCGAGATTCACGCAATCTCAAACAAAAACACACGCCACATACACCACGCTCTAAGCTAATGTATTATGTGTCTGTAATAGTAACAGTTTATATGGAAGGGTATCTGCATATGCAAATTGGCTTCGGTCGAATCGTAAGTGCTTTCTGAAATGCACACTTACCAATTGACATAGATGGCTCGAAATCCTAATGATATGGGCCATCAGACACTTTCGAAACACGCTGATGAAATGTCTTAATCTTTGTTGAAGGATTTATGTTTCTACTTGAAAACCTATTTAAGTTTTTTACCCATTAAATGGATAACTTTTCATTATAAATTATTTTCAGAGTATAGGTAGGTGTATACCATTTTTAGATTAAGTTTATTTGAAATGATCTCACAATCCCTTTACGACCTTATGAAACATATAAGGTTGTTATTCTAAATATCTAACTATCCTGAAAAGCGCATTCAAATCGGTTTATAAACACAAAAGTTATTTAAGACGCAATATTGTTCCAGATTACAAAACCTTCTGCAGGCCTTCTTGCTTGCTAGAAATATGTTACAACTGGTGTCGATGAATTGTTATCAGTTTTGTGCCGTTATTATATTAAATCTCATAAAATTTCAAGCTAAAAGGCTAATATTGTCATTGATATTGCCTCTTTGCCTGTCTCCGCAACATACTAAACTCCATGACACAGTTGGAGCCAGCTCTCAGCCTACAAACAGTGGCAAATTTCCGACTCTTGAGTGCCTTTACTGCTGGAAGCCGCAAAGCCCAAGCGGGCCCATGCTGTCATCCTGCATTCGGACCAGATTGTGCTGCTTCCCGAGAGAAGGCTGTCGCATTCACTTTGGCGAACGCCTGAGCACTCAGGCTCAGCTGATCCCCTTGCCTCTGGCTCACAACTACACACTATTTGCAGTTGACCTTTGCTGACATTTATGCGCTTTGTGTTGCCGTCAAGTGCTATGGCTGTTGTTATGGCTGGAGGTCAGCGAGTCAGCAGGTTCTGCTGCTGCTTCCTGTGGGCCTTGGCTTACGCCTGTCAAACGGAATTACCCAAGGAGCGCTGCTGCTGTGATTTAATCTTAAAATGCGCTCACTTAGCAAAATGTACTGAAAGAAAGTTGAGCACAAAATTGGTTATTGTGCGCTGCATTACTGTAGATTATGAGATCAAACGAAGCGTCGAGAGAGAGGGGGTTTTGTTTTATATTGTATAGTATACTGGGGGTAATGTTTTAATTAATGCAACGCCTGCAGCGTATCTTGTCATCATCATGTCTTTGGCATTTGTTCTTTGACTCTCCGCCCTGTTAGTTGCCCTCGCTCTAGGACTTAGCTTGAACTGCGGTTCAACTTTTTCAATTATTTTACTTTGACAAGTTTTTAGCAGCCGCATCGTTTTTCATTATACAAAGTGCAAATTTGCGAAAAGACAAATATTAATGGTGTTTCAGCCATGGCAACTTGATCCACTGTCTCAGCGTGGTAACAACAACAACTGTCTTGGCCTAATTGAATTACATTTGTTGGCTTAAAGTTGAGCTGCAGTTGACATTATAATTATTGATTTCTATAGTCTTGGGGCAAATGTATTTCAAAGAAAATTTGCATTCAAGCAAAGGCCAGTAAATATATTTCATATTTTATTTACCAGATAAAAATTGGTTCATTTTAGAATAGTTGTAGCCACTTGAAATTGTCAACAAGCATTTCCATATTGTGCAGAAAACATATTTTAAAAACCAACAGAGCAGAATAAGCTTAATTAAGAATAAAACCAAGTCAAATGAAAACACAATAGCCACATACATAGTTATGGTATTATGCAATCATTTCCTTACAACGAAATAACATGTAATACAAATTCAAATTGAGAATTAAATGTAGAACTCACTGAAATTGAAAAGTCAAGGCAATGCAGAACAAGACACACAAAACCCTCATTGTTTTTAGTTTTAGTGCGCTTGAGTTCACATTTACATGAATTGCAGCCTTATCATCATCATTGCTATCATCATGATTGTTGTTTCCTTCATCATTCTCTATGCCGGCTTTATTTTGTTTCTTAAACAACATTGCTCCTCTCCGTTCTTTTTTTTTTTTGTCCATCCATTTGTATTGTTATTCAATGCACCATGCAAAAAAGTATGCTATATTTTTTCAAGCTAGCTAACAAGTTGTTTATTTTTTAACTAAATGCAATCAAATGTCGAAGCAAGCTTTTAGGCTTCGATTGATAAAATATAACTAATATTTTTCGAATCCATATTTAAAATTTTAAATTTCAGCTTTAAAAAAGCTTTTTATGGATTGTTTGAAGGGAAAGCCCATAATACTTTTGACTTGCTGAATGTAGCTCTAAAACTTCTTGTCAATTCCGTCTAGTGTCATTGGGACTTGGGAATTTTTGTAATTATTATGCAACAAGTAATGTCTGAGGCAATGCCGAGCAGCTTACACAATGTACGCTGATTCTAAGCGTGTGTCTGTGCATGTATGCGCTGTGGGAAAATGCAAAATTAGAATTACCACAGCAGCGCAAAGCCACAAGCAAACATGACTCTAACTAAGGAATGCCAGGGCTGGGAATAGCCAGCTGATAGGTGTGTGCATGTGTGTGTATGTGTGTGTGTGTGTGCGTGTATGCGGCGGATTGTGGCAGGTTGGTTTTTGGGGCATGAGCAGCGCTCTGTAAGCGGTGACTGGTGCTTGTCAACACTATTGTTGTACATGTCGCAGCATGGCGTTGATTCTCCTTGGACGCATTTTCCAGCTTCATGCCAAAATGGCAGCCAAAGCCGGCGGCAGTTTTAGATGATGAAAGCTTATAAAGTGCATCATTTTGGGTGTGAGAGCGAGCATCTTCCTGCCCTTCCGCTCCCGGCTACGTGACTGTGGCGTCAATGCGCAGAGCTTAGCCGCCATTTTGGGCGCGTGGACAGAACTGCAGTGTTGCAATTTGGCAAATTGAAAACACGAAATGGAAAGCAAACCATGGCAAAGTAACATCAATGTCAGCACAGGTAACAGCTCTGCAAAGTGGCTGCAAAGTTAATTCACGCTGAGGTGAATTGTTCCGCCCTTTAATCGACACACGCACACACGCACACATGACGCTCATGATGCTCATGGCGCACGCACATCATTTGCTCGTAATGGGCACTTCCGGTTTGCAAAATGGCGCGCCAGCAGTTACCCACTAATTCTGTAATTTCAAACGTGCCAACCGCCTGCACATGAGCAACTACAAAGCGCACACAACCGCGACTCCCCTTCACACATTTCCATCTATTTATGGCTGCCATTATAATCGCCAGGCAGGCAGGTAAGGCGCCATTTGCATACACATGCACATACTCACGTGCATACAGTTGCAACTGCAACTAATGACGAGGCAGTGGTTGTCCACATTTTAGCTGCGCATTTTAATTAAAAATAACTGCATAAAAGCGAAATACACACACACACTCGCTTTTTTTTTAATTAACGTAAATATAAGCAGCGCCAGGCAGCTCTTGTTAACATTGCAATGCATTGTTGCAGTTCCCCTTCGGTATTGCCAACTTTGTTTACAAAAACCAACGACGGAAATGCTGAAAAATGTTGTAAAAACAGCCAGAAAAATCAGATAAAAGGTTTTCTTAGTACAGAATCTCACAAAACTCGACAGTTATTTATTACAATTTTGTTCAACAATAATTTAAGCGAATATTCTGCATATTAATTTCTGCTGTGTAATCAAAAATATGTTAATAATACTATTCTGTTGCTAGATATTTCTATTTATTTGGGGCAATATATACCTTAAACACGTTTGATTTTTTACAACTTTGAATAAAAATAATTCATTTATTAATCATATAACAATTTTCCCATAATATTTAACTTATTCAATAACAGAAAAATATATTAAAAAAAACAGAAAAAATAATAAACGATGTTCACAACTTCATGCAATTTCCTGCCACAGTTGAAATTAATGCAATTACTTGCGTTATGGGCCAATATCGATCAAAATAATGACTATATGTCAAACCTAAAATGTAGATAAACCATTTTTGAAAAAAAAACAAATTTCCATCACACGCAGTTTACAAACTTTTGTTTACCAAATGGTCTTCAAAAAAGGCAGATTCGACGGGGAAAAAGCAAATCTGGCAACTCTGTTCGCCATTGAAATGCGTGTGTGTTAAGGTGTGTGTGTGTGTGGGTGTGAGGGTGTGAGGCTTTCATCAGTAAGCACAAATACAAACACGTCGATTTGTTTGGCTTTGTTTTGCGGCCTCAACACATTTGTATGCTGCGATGCGTGCGATATCCGTTGCTTATTTCCGTTCATCGCAGACAAACTTGAACAACTTTAGGCCGTTGTAAGAGTCGTCGCATAATTCAGCCATATTTGTGGCGCTCTAATTGCGGCACATTTATGTGGCAGCCACTGCAGTACCAACTGTCCACGCTGAGCCGCTCTACCGAAATATGCAAATTTACAGACGGACAAAGAACCTGACGAGCAGACAGTTGCCAGACAGCAGAGAGTATATAAATTTGCATAGACTTAATTGTGCAACGTTTACAAGCACACGGATTGCAGCTGCAACAATTTGCATTAATGCCTTGAACAATTTATACATAATTACGACCGTAATACCGTAATATCGACATTATAAGAGCTCGCAATCGAAAGTAAAAATATTTCTTTGTTTTTGTTTAACATAATTAATGAACTTAAATAGTCCCATTGTTGATATTGATATATAAGGTGTATATAATTTGTTTTTGCTTTCGATACGATCAAAATCTCAATTCCGAATTTCACAAATATCGATAACTGAAACAGGAACTTATCAAATGTAGATCAGGCGATTTGACCTACAGCTGGTTTTAAATAATCATTTTAGAAGATTATACGAATAATACAAAAGAATAACTCAAGATGTTTTATGCTGTTTTAAAAAAAAAAATTTTATTTATATAAAAAGCTAACGAAACGAGTTCTTATCCTATGGTCAAGTTTATGTGTAGTATATGAGACAGTTTTAAAACTACTTAATGCAATTCCAAGCAGTTAATGTGCATATAATTTTATACATGCTTTTACTAACTCGTAGTCTGAGTGTGTCCGGCCATAAAAATATTTGTTAACCAAAAAGCACATTAAAATCTTAATCTTTAGTGTTGACATTAAATGTAAAAAACAAAAAACAAAAAAAAATAACAATGAAGCAAGGAACCCACGATGCTAACGATATGGACGACCACGCCCTTAAATCCCTCACGCCCACCAGCCAAAAAATAAAAACAGTAACAGAGAGCCACCCATAAAACGCTGGCGAGAACAAAGCAATTTCACACGCTCATGAATGGCAAAGTGACACACACACACACACACATTTTACTTATATATACTAGATAGGGCGGGAATATTATTCCCAGATTGTGTGTGAGAGAGAGTGGGTAGTCCCTTACTGAGCAGAGTTCAAGAATTTATTACCCAATTTGAAATTGCAAACGAGTGCGTGATAAACCTCCTGCTAGTTGCTGTAGTTGTTGTTGTATTTGAGACTCTTGTTTGCATATACCCTAGAATTAGAATTAGGAATCAAGCTAAGTGATAAAACTGCCAGCTTAGCCGAAGGATGGACTCTATATTGATGGTTCCAAGAGAGTACGCAGTGTGTATTGGGGTTATCAATTTTTTAAATAACTATCCACATGATATGATATATTTACTATGTATATTATTTTAAGATATCCATATATTCGATATATGTTGATATACTATAAGATATTTGTATACCCAGAACTAATAATTTTGGAAGAATTTTTAAACCTTGTAGTTTTGAAAACTACGTAAGTCAATTAATTTAGTGCAAATGGAAAATGTGGCGACAATCCCTAATCTGCAAAATTTACCATTTGTCTGTTGCATATCTTCGCTGTTTCTTAGCCAATCGCATGAATAAAATAAAACAGAAATTAAATAATAAATTAAATAACAATATCGTTTTACGATTTTGGGACAAATAAACATCCCAAAATAAATATAGAACTTTTCTTATTAAATATCGATATATTGATATTTCGACCTATTTTTGACAATCCGAGTGGGTATGTTGTAGTCGATACTATTTCACGATACTGTCATATTTGCTGCTGGTGTTTGTTGTTTGCCATTGTCTTTTATACAAAACAACGTTGTTTATGACAATCGGAAAGTAGAGCCGGATATGGGATGCGCATGAGGCACGATGATGTGCAGGAGATGGCAGCTAGATGCAAATGCAAAGTCAAGTCAAGTCCGTTGGTCAAGGTGAACGACAGGTTGGTTGGTTGGGTGGGCAAACAGAACGTGATAATGGCAGCTGAAAGTCAATGTTAGCTCGAGAGCACAGAACAAGCAAAGTGCAAAATGGAAACCATAAAGTAACTTCCACTCCGACGCAGGCTTTACGCATTGAATTATAATTAAAGTTGAAGAGCAGAAGATGTGCAGCAAGTGCAGCAGAGTGCAACAGCAGGAAATGTGCACGTGGCAAATGCCGAAAGCGTTTCTATGCAAATATCAAAAGCCATTTTAATGCAAATTTGCATAAATGGCAACACTTGCCTCCATCTCCCATCTCCCCGACTAACTTTGGCTGCTTAACAATATGACGCCCACATACAGCTCTATTTTGCCAGCATCCCACGCCCCATTCAGTTTTCATTTCAATTTTTTTTTATTCGTGTCTGCCATGAACTGTTGCCGCCGCCTTTCAACTGGATATTGGACACCCCGTACTTCCACATCCGGTTTATTCACTAGGAGTTGGCAGTTTGCTTTTGACGTCAGTGGAGCATAACCGTCTACTTTTTGCCCCTTCCGTTCCGTTGTTGTTTTGGATGCCGTATTGGTTTTATTTGGCTTACCACGCAGGGGCGCCAATTTTGTATGCGCCTCCGATAATGATGGTTGCTATCCTGTGTCGGCGGATCTATTGGTGTAGGGTCATGCGGATCCATAGCATATCATCCATAGAAAGTAGGAGACATTAGGAAAACCTAGCTAAACTAACAAATAATATTTCTAGTAGTAGGCTAGGGCTAGTGCAATGCGAACAACTTTGAGAATATTACATATATTTTCACTTCCACTCTCACATCTCAACGGCACAGGTTGGCCTAACAAAATAAATAAAAAATGTGATCTTGGATAGAATTTATTTAACCTGTAAAGAGTTTGCGGCTCAGTCGGAAAGTGGAACATGGAACATGGAACAAGCTATTTCATTGGGTGAGGAATATGCGTTGAAGTACTACGTGTATCTTGATCTAATTCCTGTTCTTTCGGCTTTTTTAGGGCTTGGACTGTAATCACCAGTAATCCTCATTGACCATCATGGGTTCCAGAACTTGAAATCCGCTACCTGGTTACGGTTAACGTAACACTTGGAGTATTCTACAAATTGTCAATAATGTTAAAAATAAATAAATAAAAATAATTTAGTTTTTGCTTTTTAATTTCGTACAAACTGAACCTAGTCTTAAATACTTACGTAAACGTAATGCTAATGGGTACGAGTTGACCAAAAGACTGAATGTTTGGATCATATTGAATTGTATGCTTGCTTTACAGGCTACTGTGATCGTATAACAATTATATTTAAAATATTGTCGGAAAGACTACAGTCGGAGCATTTAGTTTCTTTTTGCATCGGCAGTCGAAATAAGTAAAAAATATACAACATAAAACTGTGGTTAAAACTATTGTACCTGACTGACTTTCTCTGAACATCCAGCTCAAACAGCAGATAGTCTATTTTCATGCATCCATTTCTTTCAGCTTTGCACCTTTTGATCATAAATTTGTTGTAAATATCGCATTTCGCTTTATTCCGATGCTCGAGATATGTTTCCTATGCAAACGAAGAAGGCAAATTTATTACCCGCAAATAAATTTCATTTTGCACATTTATTGCGAATTCCCTTTAGCATTTGAAATTCATGTTGGCACCATGGCAACATGGAAACAACAGTTGACATTTTCCAAAATGGCTTAGTCGAAGAAAAAGCCATCTAAATAATTGATAAGCCACACGAATGTGGCTAAATTGAAAAAGCAAAACCAATTGAATGCCAGCTGGAAAAGGCGCACAAAGAAATCGCAGTAAATCGTTTAAGAAATATTGCAAATAAATAAAACAAAATAAAATCCAGGGGGTTTTCTACATTAGTTGTGAAATATCGATTGCAGAAACGCCAACAGTTTAATGCATAAATTCTATTTAACAATTCTTTATAAATTTAATAAAATTGTATTTATTTTTATTTTTGATAAATTACAGCAAACTATTTTAAACGATATTTCAGTTAAGCCCCATTTATGTTGGGAGCTTTGAAGTGGCAATATCTCTTAGTGTCAGCTCTTGACAAATTAGATGTTCGATTGGCAAACGTAATCTAATCCAATCAGTTCAACTTTAAGCTATTCTAATGCTGTTCTCGTTTCCAACTCCATTCTATTTGCAGGCTGCTTGATTGAAGGCAACGGAGCACGTGATGGCAAATCAAAGGCAACAAAAATGAGCAGTTAAGTGACTGTCAAGGATTAGAAGTGACCTCTGACCCATTTAAAGCGAGGCGAACGTGCATGAACTGAAATCTGAAGGCTATCATAATGGTCACAGCTCGAGAATGAGTGCACAAGTTGAAGTTTGAGTTGAAGCTTCAGTTTGAGTTTCAGTTTGGGTTTCAGCCTCATCAATTACCCCTTCCAATAAGCACCTGCTCGTCACAGTTCTCGTTGTCCATTAAGAGCTAAGCCATCACAACCAGACAGTCATAACGAACAACCGGCAACAGGCGATAGCAACAGGTCGGCACTTTGGCCAGGGATTTGGCCCAAGCCACAGAAAGTGGGCGTGTACGTGACCTAATCAGCACGCGCCGCAGCAACCACAGCGAAGCAACAGTCTCCAATTTGTGGCAAGAAGATGGATCTCGGCACTGCAGTCTATCCCCAGCCCGACTCGCAGTGACAACGCCTAAGCAACATGACGGATGTGTCCAGTCCAGCGACTGGCAGTGCGCCTGCCACACGCACGCCACCCGAAGCTCTAGATGAAGCCACCAAGCCGCTGACCAACGGCGCCAAGCGGCTTGCAACATCGCCAAAAGAGGCTGCAACAGCAACAGTCACAGCAACAGCATCCACACCATCCACAGCATCCACAGCAACGCCAACCACAAGCAATCAAGCCAAATTGGAGCATCACTTGCAGAGCAACAACAATCGGCATGCAGCCGCAGAGACGCCACCGCTTGTGGCAACAACCACGCCCAAGCCAACAACAGCAGCAGCAGCAGCAACAGCAGCAGCAGCAGCAACAAAAGGCAACAATGACAACAATGACACCGGCTCACAGGTCGCAGGTCACAGTGGCAGCTGCAGCTCCTCCACGCTCAATGCCACAAAGCCAGCGGCCACGCAGCAAGATGTCGATGAAGTGGCACGCCTCTTTGAGGAGAAGCCCGAAGCCTTCGAGAAATGGCTAACGGAACGTGCCCCCGCCGAGGCTTTGGGGCGCCTCTGCGAATACATTGAGTGTCGCAAGCCCCACAAGCGCCCCTCGGTTACCTCCGACTTGTTTCAACAATGGATGGCATCGCCCATCGTGCAGCAGGTGAGTGTTCATACAAAACACATTGCCACTTTCGGTGGCAAGTAAGTGGTATAGCTACACTCAGAAGAATAACGAGTAACGTTCATTCGTTTTGACAAATAAAGCTCCTGAATCAATTTTGTTTTGTTTTGGAATTCGAGGATGGAATCATAAATGGCTTCAAATTAATTAAAGCATAAATCTTGATTGATGGCATAGAATTATTAAATTAAGTACGAATCGAATTATATCATAAAAAAATAAATTAAGAACGCGCTTAAATGCAGAACTTTTTGAGTTCTTGGATCATGAAACTTCTGGGTAATTGAACTTTTCGCACTAAAATTTCTTGAATCACGTACTTAACCTCAAGATTTTTCGCTCAGTGTTCAATATTTATGTAAGCTTCATAATACGTCACGTGGAACAGTGGAAACAACAGTTATTAGATGCGAATAACTGTTATATCACATAAGACTGTTAATACAGAATAATGCTGGTGAATTAGTTTTCTAGAAAGATCGGGATAAAATCGTTAACAGTTTAAAATAGGAAAAATATGGGAATTAACTGCAAAGAAATCCGAGTGTGTATCATTGAACATGCGAAAATTTTAAATTTTCCCTTCGAATAATCGAATTAATAACTTTTAAGGACAGCGTTGTTTTTTTTTAAATGCACTTTCAAAATTTATTTCAAATTCAAATTTTAGACATAGACGCATACATAATGTTGGTATGGATTAGCTTAGCCCAAAGTGACTATCCTCCTCCTGCGTATGTTGCGGTTAAGGTTGCGGTTATTTGCCAAGTTGATAATCCTAGTTCTTCTCACGGTCGTGCCATTGCCGTAGGTTATACGTCTGGTAAGTCGGCGGCGTCTGCTACGGCGATTCAACAGTCGCACCCTTCTAGCCAGCCTATTCAACCGACGGCGCATACGCTTAAGAGCGGCGGTATTCGTGGAAGAAGAAGAAGTAGTAGTCGAAGAAGTGGTAGAAGTCGTAGTGGTGGTTGCTGTAGTTGTGGTGTCGGTTGAATCTGCTGATGCTGCTGTTGTGGTTGCGTCCGCTGCTGCTGTGGTTGCCGCTGCAGTGGTGGTTGGTGCCACGGTGGTTGTGGTGACACAGGATGGATCCGCAGCATTTGCGGTTTCAGCACATTCAGCCGCCGTGCAGGTGGTCGCGGCACAAGCCGCCTCGCTGCTCTTGATGTGGCAGAAAGCCAGGATGGCACAGCCGAGGATAACCGTTTGGATTCTCATGTTGATCGCTTTCGTTGGATACCAATGGGCACTGTCTGATAACTCCGATCTCGGCTCGGCTCTTTTTATAGCAATTTTGAATGGGATGATTTGTAGTGTGTTTTCTAATTTAGAATTTTGCAACATTTTGGCAATTTACGCAGCTGTGGCAACTAAGCGATAAACAAAGAGCTCTGCAAACTTCTTTTTTTGTGATTTGGCGTTATTTGCGTGCGGTTGTTGTTTCTTTCAGACAATGTTTGCACAATTGTTGTTTTCTGGAGAAGTTTTGTTTGACTTTCTAATTTTTGTGTATTAGATATTAATACGTAAAGAACAACATATCATTGTTGTAATACAAATTTACTTCTAAACTACAATTCATTCATTTTGTTAAGCATCAATGGTTCAACACAATTACATAAATGAGCAAACTATTAACTTACTAATAATAATAATGTAAACATAATTTTAGTGTAATGCCTAGACTTATTGATATAACTTTTTGCTCTATTGCTCACAACTTCTTTAGTAAATTTTAAGTTTTTTCAACATTAATATATCCAAGGTGAATGCTTAGCATGTTGCCAATGTTGCGAAAATGTTGCAAACGATTTTAATAGCAGCTGGCAATAATGTTGCTAGTAAAACGTACGGCAACAAGCAGCAGTGTTGCTAGCAACATAAATCGCACATATTGCCAACATGGGAAACAAATTATATTTCTAGTAATTTAAGAAATAACAAGCTGTTATTATATTAGCAACTAATTGTTTAAACATAATATAAACATATTTAAAAACATTCCCATTCAATTAGTTATTATTTATAATCACGTGTTAATCTGAGTAATAAACAAATTTTATGTTTTTATGGAATAAATCGCATTTTATTTTCATAGAATAAATCGAATTATGAATAAATATTCATGTTTTTGGATATACGTCTGGCAACGCTGTTTGCCAGTATCCTCTGGTCACACAGTTTTGTTGTATCGATATTGCTGTTTGATAAATGTATAAGGTACTGCACATTTTGCGTTCTGTGAAGGAGGAATCAGAAAAACAAGGATATTTCTGAGTAGATTGTAGGGTGTTCTACAGTCAGGTGTGTCCGACTGAGTGGCTACGTCCTTTTTTTCCTTTTTTCAAATATTATATGATTTTCATTACTATTTATAATAATTTATACCAAAGAAATGTTTATGATTTCAGCCATCCATTTGTATTTAAATGTATATCATTAACCCTAGATGATTCTAACAGGATGACAGATAAACAAAAAAGCTATACTTTCCCATCCGGCAAATAAGTGTGATAACTTCTTCATTCAATTCAATTCTGTTAATTCAAGCTTACAAAGCATTTAAATAAATTGCTCCTAAAAGGAATAATAGGCTCCTAAGAATACGTCCTTACTGGTAATAGCTAGCTATGATTCTAATTTCTCAGTGGCTTCAAAACTATTGGTTTTTAAAATGTAATAGTTGGATGACAGATTAAATTTATTTATTTATTTCAAGTTCAAATGATTGTACACAATTTTGACACATAGGCATATGGTATGAATTGGCAATTGGTATGGATGCGTTATCCCAAGTATACGATCCTACTTCTTCTGATGGTTGTACCGTTAGGATAGGTTATACGCCTGGTAAGTCTGCGGCGATTGCGACGATTCATTGCGGTAAGCCTTTTGTTCAGCTTATTCAACCGACGGCGCATACGCTTAAGAGCGGCGGTATTCGTGGAAGAAGAAGAAGTAGTAGTCGAAGAAGTGGTAGAAGTCGTAGTGGTGGTTGCTGTAGTTGTGGTGTCGGTTGAATCTGCTGATGCTGCTGTTGTGGTTGCATCTGCCGCTGCTGTGGTTGCCGCTGCAGTGGTGGTTGGTGCCACGGTGGTTGTGGTGACACAGGATGGATCCGCAGCATTTGCGGTTTCAGCACATTCAGCCGCCGTACAGGTCGCCGTGGCACAGGCTGCCTCGCTGCTCTTGATGTGGCAGAAAGCCAGGATGGCACAGCCGAGTATAACCGTTTGGATTCTCATGTTGATTGGTGTCGGTTGATATCAATTGAATTGACTGATAGCTTCGATTTGAACCCAACTATTTTTATAGCGGTTTGCAAATGTATGAAATGTAGTTGGTTCGCGTTTGTTGTTTTTGTAAAATTTGCAAATTTGCGCAGGTGTTGCAAAATTTCTACAATCTTTATATCCGACAAGTGCGAATTACTTGAACTTGCGTATGTTGATTGTTTTTTCCTATTTAATATTTGCACAATTGTTCGTTTTTGGCATGGCGAATTTTTTTCAAATTATTTGTTATTCACGCATAACTGTATTCACTTTTTAGTGCTTTCTTGAATAAACAAATATTGTAATGAGGAAATTTGGGTTTAAGAAATATTTGTTCGCTTTTTATACCCTGTGCCCATTTGAAAAATGGGAAAAACAGGGTTAATAACTTTGTGCGAATGTATGTAACAGGCAGAAGGAGGCGTGGCAGACCCCGCAAACTATATATATTCTTGATCAGGGAGACGAGCTGAGTCGATTTAGCCCTGTCTGTCTGTCTGTCTGTCCGTCTGTCTGTCTGTCTGTCTGTCTGTCTGTCTGTATGAACGCTGAGATTTTCTAAACTATAAAAGCTAGAGAAGCCGTTTTGGTCTCTTTTGAAAGGTGTGTACCATACGCAGGTCAAGTTTATTTCAAATCTTGGATGCCACGCCCCTGTCGCCTACAATGAACGAAATAAAATACATTCGCCAATTTAAGAGATACTGAGCTACTTACATAAATTCTGTTTTTAGTAGTTGGTAGGTCTATAAAATACGCAGATGAAGCTTTGTTCAAATTTTAGATGCCACGCCCCCTTTACGCCTTAATCGATAAAAACCGAATAACAAGCGAATATTTAACATAGAATGTTGTTATTTGGTATATATACTCTCTTCTATTATATTTAACTATCCTGAAAAGCGCATTAAAATCGGTTAATAAACAGAGGAGATATAAGCTACTCAATACTGCATGTATTGCTTCGCACGGGCCCTGCAGCCCAGCAAGTGTATGTGTGTATGTATAAACAGAAACACACATACATGTAGAATAGACGAATACCATATATATATGTGTGCATGTACGCATGTAAACAACACCAATTGCAAGGTGCCAAAATAAGATTGCGCAAAAGAACAAAAGTCTGTGACGCGTGACGTCAGAGACCAAGCGACAAGTGTTCGAGCGCCACCTTCATCGCCATACCATATGCCAAATTGAGTTTTGGCGGTAGCGTTGCCACCTCGTCAGATCATTTAAATCAAGATAGATTAAATTATATTCAAAGAATTTTATTATATACTGAACAGGCGAGCGCGCAGCGCGAGCTGTGGTACAGGGTATAAGACAGTCGGGCTTGCCCGACTGTCAGGTCGAGCGCGCCAGAGCGCGCGAGATTTTTCATTTTGCTTTAATTGAGAATTTATTAACATTGAACCATTGATTAAATTGAATCTGAGACATTAGGTTCTTTATTAAATTTAAACTTTAACCAAACGAATAGATAGTACTAATATTTTGGATTTTTATTTCAAACCAATTCCTGACAGAAATTTCAATAAACAATTAATTATTTAGAAACTAGACTTAAATTAAGTTAACAAATTATAGGAAACCGCCAGATCAAGTAATCTCTAATAAAATTCTAATTAAATAAATATATCAATTTACAATTTTAATTGTGTTTACTTAAAACCAGTCAAGCAAATTGTCTGTTATTGTATGTCATTACCAAACAACCTAATATATTCGCTGTTTCTAGCGATTGCTGGGCAGCATAATAGTTAGGTAGGTGGGTAAGTTGGGCATAATAAACCATTTATGTCGTGGAGCACATTTCTCTAAATTATAATAATAATATAGCATACTACAAAATATTACACATAAGTCCCCAAGCAAAATGAACGCAATTCTTAGCGATCAAAAACTAAAATTTGAAATCTCCATTTTCCTAATATATTAATTACTTATCAACCACATTGGTTATGTTACTTTATGTGTATAAATCATACAATTATTTAAAATCTTACTTAACTTGGCTTATATATGGAGCAAATCTTCGAAAAGATTTCAAACTGAACCTTTGGGCATAAATATTAATACTAAACGATCAAAATTAAAGCGAGACATGAGCCTTTTTTTGCCCCTCAGGTTAGGCTATAGTTCTTAAACATATTCGTTCAGTTCATGAAGAAAGATTTAAAATTAAAACAAATTTATTTATTTTTTTTTTTCAGTTATGAATTTGTTTTGTTTAGTATTTCTAGAGAATGTCTTTTAGCTTATTATATGATTCATATATTCTCGGGCAAATGAAAGTTAATGCCAACTTTTTATAGAACTTATGGAAATAGATAAGATAAAACAAATGTTTTGTATTACGAATGCATCAGTTTATTTAATAATCAAGAGTTTTGGTGCCGTGAATCGGGAGTTGAGCCTAACCTCGTCTTCTGAAAACTCGGTTGGTCCTTGCTGCTCTCCTAGAAGCAACACGATTCCTGTTCGATCTGGATGATACCCTGTTGTTTCTATTCATTAATGCGTTCCTGTTGGCTTGAGCACGTGCCCTACGCCTGCGCATTCTCCTCTGACGTCTGGCCCTCCTTCTGGCTTGAATTAAACGCGACTGCAAAAGGGCAATTCTTGCGGCATCCGCAGCGGATGTGGAGGATGAGGAGCTGGAAGTGGAGGCGGCAGTGGTGCTGGTGGTTGCAACAGTCGTTGATGTTGTGTCATCCGCCACAGTAGTGTCAGTGTCAGTAGCTGCTGTGGTTGCGTCTGCCGCTGCCGTGGTTGCCGCTACTGTTGTGGTTACTGCCACAGTTGTGGTGCAGGTTGGTTCCGCCACATTGGTGGGATCGGCACATTCCGTTGGGGTGCAGGTTGCCGCAGCACAGGCTGCCTCACTGCTCCTGATGGAGCACAGAGCCAGAATGGCACAGCCCAAGAGAACCGTTTGAATTTTCATGTTGATTTCAGTTCAACTATTCGAATGATAAAACACTGCGAATTCAAGTGCTTTTTATACAAATTTGTGAGTAACCCTGAATTGTTGCAAAATTTACGCAGCTGAAAGAATTTCATATGGCAAATTATAAGCTGCGTGATCTTGTTATAACTATTGTACTTCATGTGCGATTTGGCCTTATCTGCGTCATTCTTGAGATATTGTCTTCTATCTTAGTGTTTGCGCAATTGTTTTTGTGTTCAAGTTCTTGGGTGAAGCTATTGACTTTTACTTTTATTAAATTTCGATTTTATTCAACAACATTTGTTTGATTCGAGTCATATTATTAAAGTAGCACAAAGCGCGTTTTATAAATAGATCAGCATATGTAGTTCATTGCATAAACAAACATAGAAGCAACTTAAATATAGCTCAGATATACGATTAAATAATAAAATTCTTATATGCATATCCTTATGACGTATGTCAAATATATGTACCCCGATATTTGACGTCTTTTAATCTTATAAATGTATCACAATGGATAATATTGATTTTAAAATTCCAATTGCATAATTGTTTAAGAAGCTTTTATAAGGCAATTCAAATATACTAAATAGATTATACGATTAGATAAACAATGCAGATAACGATTTTAATCACATCAGTTGTATATGACCCATATTTAACACATAAGAAATTCTCATTGCAAAATTGAAGAGAATATTAGGAAACTTTTTTATATGACAGTTTATATATAAATTACATATTTACCATTCGTAGATCTTAAACACATCTGCTAAATAATGACCGATATTTGAAAAACCCCAAATACCACATAAGACAATATTGATTTTGGAATGTTCGTTGTAAATTTTATTAGAAAACTCTTTTTTATAAGAGTAACACCATTAGGGCCGGATTAATTTCTGGTTCTCACACGTCGCCGCACAACTCTAAAGTTTCCATTGTTCCGGGGAACAACACCGATAGTTCCTGAGAGACGTCTACTGTTTCTAATTATACGCCTTCTCAAGTTGGCCTGTCTTATCTTGGCAATGAGTCTTCTTCTTCGCAGCCAGCGTTTCCAGTATAGCTTATTTAATGAACTGGTTGAATCGTCAGAGGTGGACACAACGCTCGCAGATGAAGCTGTGGTGGTGGTTGTTGTTGTTGTTGAAGTTGTTGTTGATGATGTTGTTGTTGTCGCTTCAGTGGTTGTTGTTGCCGCTGCTGTTGTAGTTGATGCCGCAGTGGTTGTCGTGACACAAGAAGGATCCGACTGATTGGCAGTTTCAGCACATTCAGCAGCTGTGCAGGTAGCTGTAGCACAAGCAGCATCACTGACTTTGGTATAGGCCAGGGCCAGAATGGTGTAGACCAGAATAACCGTTGGAATTCGCATGTTGCAACACAGTTGGTATCGATCGGGCTGACTGATAATTTCGAGGCAAACTCCTCATCTTTTATAGCACTTCTATTGGTATTGATTCTTCCTTTTTTGGCATATTGCAAATTTACGCAGCTGCAGTATTGCAAACATACGCCCACAAAACAATATAATCATCTTCACTCAAATTGATTCGCATATACAATATAAAATTGCTTCAATATTTATTAATTCATTTGTTAGGGTATAACCCATAACTCGATATATTTTTTTAACTCTGTTTTCTATTTTAATTAGTCCTATTCACATAGGTCTGCATTCGCTTTCTTTACCATTATTGCTATTTAATTAATTGTTCAAATACAAACAATTCGTTTTATTTGCATTTGCAATTTATTTATACAATTTTTTTCAGCAAAGCGAAGCACATTTTTATATGCATTATTTTTGAACATTATTTGGCTACTGAAAAAAAGCATGTACTTTCAAAAAACCTTATATATGGATTAAAATTAATAAAACATTTCGGAAATCCCATTACATAACTTATTTTAACTGATTGATAGCTTTGTTAAAATGTATGTATGTAATAAGCAGAACATGGCGTAGCAGATTGATTGAGCAGATCGGACTCTCTGTCCGTTTGGAAGATCAATAAAAGCCATTTGTGTTGAACTTTGAATGCGCATAGCATTACCAAAACTTAACTGATCTTTAAGCGGTGTTGGGAAAGAAATCAAAGAAAATTAGATTTAAAATTTTAGGAAAATAAAAATATATTCGTATGCTCTTAAGAATTATATTGCAAAATTATGCAGAAAATACCAAAAAAAAAGTGCCAATATTGGTACCATGAGGCGATTATCACTTCTTCAAAAAAAGGGCATTTTTGTTGAATTTTAATGTGCATAGCTTTACCAAAACTCAACCGATGTTCCCAGGCGATGTGGTTTATTCTTCTTTCTTAATCATTTGAGTTCAAAATTAAAATTTCGCTCGCACCCTAAAAGCATGCTATAGAAATAATAATAAGTATGAATCTTCTGCGTGTTGTTAAGGTACAATTTTCTGCTGTACGGGTTACACTTATTAAATTAAATTAACAAAAACAAAAATTTTAATTCATTGTGTGAAAAAAATTATTAATATTTATACCCTGTGCCCATTTGAAAAATGGGAAAAACTGCGTTAATAGCTTTGTGCAAATAATGTATGTAAAAGTCAGAAGGAGGCGTGGCAGACCCCACAAAGTAAATATATTCTTGATCAGCTAAGTCGATATAGCCATATCTGTCTGTCTGTCTGTCTGTCCGAAGGAAGCTTTGCTGCTACGCTTCGTATGACAGTTTTATACAATTACATATATAATATAGGGTACAGGGTACAGGGTACAGGGTACAGGGTACAGGGTACAGGGTACAGGGTACAGGGTACAGGGTACAGGGTACAGGGTACAGGGTACAGGGTACAGGGTACAGGGTACAGGGTACAGGGTACAGGGTACAGGGTACAGGGTACAGGGTACAGGGTACAGGGTACAGGGTACAGGGTACAGGGTACAGGGTACAGGGTACAGGGTACAGGATACTGTATAATACAGTCGGGCCCGTCCGACTGATCTGTACCGTCCAAATTTTTTCAATATAAAGCAAGTAAGCGACTTTCCATAATTAAAATGGAATGAGTCTGAGCTTGATGCCAATAAGCTTAAAGAAACCCTAAGGAATTATTTATATATAGGGAAATTGTAAATGCCATTTTGCAGTCGGGTGTTAAATGCACATAACAAATTTTATTCAAATATCAATATTTCAATTACATCAATAGCCAATAGATCAATATCTTGATCGTATTTTGCGAATGGCATTATATTGATAATTTTCAAGCCTTAACCGCTTTCTCTCGTTGATTGCGGCTGTTTGCCAACGTGCGATTATATTAAGATCACGGATTAGTGCGTTTAAGGTACCATTCGAATTGGCGGTATTTGTTTCAGGTATCGTTGTCTCTATAGTTTCCTCTATGCCCGTCTCTTCGGTTGCTACCAGAGTGTAAGTCAAAGCCAAAATGCTATAGACCACGATAGCCGTTGAAATTCTCATGGTGCTCTTTGCTAATGTCTGTTGAACTGAATGATAAATTCAAGGCAAACTCTTGATCTTTTATAGCTCTTCTTATTGGGCTGGTTTTTCCTTTTCTGCATATTGCAAATTTACTCAGCTGAGATGATGGTATTTGTTACGGTCTAACAAAGAGCTTTGTATTCTTTTTGTACGTGCATTATTTTTATTTTTTATTTTTGTTTAATCAATTGTTCAAATACCAACAATTCTGTTTGTTATCTTCTGCAATTTGGTTGTCTTTTAATATTTAAACCATGCTAAAATTTTGTTGTTGCTACTTTTGATAACTAGGCAGATCATGGTTAGAAAGATAGTTTTTAGAGTTCAATATTACTTGCATTGGAAAAACAAATGAAGTTATTTCGGTTTTTTTTGAAAACACTTGAAACATAATTCGAAGATTAAAATTTCTGTCAATTTGTTCGAGTACTACATGAATTTTTATACTTTTCCACATCCTTTCTTTTTCTTCTAAGATCGATTCACATCAATTTACAATGGCCGTGATGTTGCGTTTAGATCCTGTACATTAAAAAAATTGCAAAATAGTTTATTAGAAGGCGTGGCAGACCCCAAATAGCATATGTATTTTTTATCGCGACCACGAACTGAGTAAATAAAGCCATATCCGATTGTCCGTCCGTATAAATACCTAAATCTCACAAACTATAAAAGGAATAGACACAATTTTTTGTATTTAGATTTTCAAATGCATCATCCCCAATTTAGCCAGTAACCGCAAAACAAAAACACTGCAGCTTCAATGTCATAACTAATTTTATTCAAAATTCAATTGATTGAACAGGCAATGGAACGGTGCAAAAACTCAAGCGTATCTGTTTTGTCTTCTTCTGTTGCTGTTACCAACGAAAGCCCTGAGCCTCCTAATGGTAATGGGACTCCTCCTCTGACCACCAAGCAATCGGATGAGCTTTAATCTCCTCCTGCGTGCGGCAAAACTTTTCCTACGGCTTAGCAAACCAAGATAAAGGTGGATGTCACGAATGGTTTCGCCATCAGAAGTCGTTGTGGTCGAACTTGTCGCTGTATCTGGGCTCGTCGCGGATTTTGTGGTTGTTTCTGTAGATGCTGCTGTTGTTGTTGTTGTGGTTGTCGTTAGACAGGATGGATCCGAAAAATTTACAGGATCATCACATTCAGCTACCGTGCAAATAGTCGTAGCACAGGCTGCTTCATTGCTTCTGATGAAACAGCAAATCAAGATGCCACAGCTGAGGATTACTCTTTGAATTCTCATGTTTCCCTCAGTTGCACAGTCATTGAAATCAGTTGAACTGAATGATCATTTCTAGATGAATTCGGTCCTTATATAGGCAATTGGTATAAGCTTCACTTTTGCCTTTTTTCGCAGCTGTGATGATTTCTCTTTATTGAGTTGGTTTTTCCTTTTTGTTCATATTGCAAATTTACACAGCTGAAATTATTGTATTTGTTATGTTAAAACAAGGAGCACTGAAGTCTTTCTAATGTGCATTATTTTCTAGCTTCAACTTATATATTTAATCAATTGTTTGAATACAAATAATTTGTTTTATTCACCAACTTGTTATATTTACTAACTTTATTATTTGCTGGAATGCATTTATGAAATGGGCAGAACATTATTTTAGGAAGAGTTTTTTCAATAAAAGATAATTTGGCAATGCAATACAAATTAATTATTCATTAGAATTATATGTCATCTTGTAAAATCGCGTTAAATTATTTGTTTAGCTTTCAATAGTTACAATAAACTATTCATTGGGGCCAACAATTAAAACAATCGGTGCGGTCTTCTTGTATATTTTCTATCAATTTATATCTTAATAAAATTCAATCGTATGTTGTACCGTTAACTTTCCTGTTTGACTGTCTTTAGCAGTGCAAAGCTAAGAGATACAAAGAAAATTGAGAGACTCTTAAAGCTCTGGAAGAATACAGCGAAAAAGAAACACAGTTTAATTTAAATAATTTATGAAGTGCTCTGAAATTGTCTTGATAATAATCACCTCCCTGATGATCAAGCTTTGCAAAAATTAACTTCCCTTTTCGTTTATACTAATTAGCAGACCCCCTAAAATATCTCTAACCATAGTAAACCCGTTAATATTCCTAGTTATCAGTTGAAAGACAGTTGATAATAGTTTAATGCAACAAGTTGTAGAGGAACTGTGTGTTTTTCTTGGTTTTATTTTGTATCAAGATAATTTCCATAATTTATCTGTTTTTGATGGTATTTTATGTATACTCTATATATTTGTAAAATGTATTATTAAGCATATATTTAAATCTTGCTCTGCATAAACCTAACGACGTCAATTACACGACTCGGGAATCCGTAGGCACTGTCGAACGAAGAAACAAGATTTATAAACTTCTCGTTCAAGGATATGCCATCCCGGGCGTCGACCAAGTCCATGCTGACAAGTTCCTCATCGGTGTATCCCAAATTGCCATGCAATGGACCGTTGGCAGCCTCCTGCATCTTGGCTTTAATGTCGTAGTTTGTGGCACCATTGCCAAGACGCACCCTCATGTCTACAACGATAGCTTTCGGGCTCAAAGTAAACAGTTCCATCTTGGTTATTGTGCTGTTCGTCTCCTCAATAGCTTGGCCCAAATTTCTGACTGCGGACATGGATGCTGGAATTATGTTGTACAGACCACTGTAACTTATTGGGGGTGAGCGCGTTGAGACCGTGGTTACAAAACCGGTTGTATCGACGACATACCCAACACCAAAGCTGGCCCAATTAATGTTGGCAGGATTTTGCTCATTCAACTTGATAATCGTTTGTCCATTCACAACTAGCAAGCCGTTCTCAACAGCTATTGTACCATCGAAATGACCTTGATTGGCATCAGACCTTAACAGGTAGGCCATCTGATTGACATTGGTGATAGGATCGTTAATAGCAACGACATTAGTTCCATTAGTGATGGCGGCAAGCAACACCCAACGGCCTAGGGCTCCACCTCCAAGAATTCCAATTCTTACACACGATGAAAGTCCGTAGTTACCAGGTTGATTGCATTCAGCTGGAGTACACACATCAGTAGCACAGGCAGCTTCAATGCTTCTCATATAGCACAGAGCCAAGATTGTACAGCCTAGTATAGCCGTTGCGATTGTCATCTTGATCCACAGCTAAACTAAATAATAATTTGGATCAAACTCTCGGTATTTATAGCATTTTTATATCGTTGGTTTTTCCTTTTTGCATATTGCAAATTTACGCAGCTGTGGTAATTTAATGCAAAAATAAGCAGAAAAATCGACGAGTATATACTCTAATAAATTTAAAATTTATTTTATTATGATATACTCACACTTCAATATTTGTACATTCATTCATCTATAACAAAAGAAGCTTTTCTACGTTCTTTGAGAACACTTGAAACCAAGTTAGTATTTACATTAGAAGATTGGTGAATTTGTTAGGTGTACCCTAACGAGTAACCTTTTAGTCATTTAGATCTTCCTTTCTTTCTAATATGCCCAATTCACATCATTTTGCAACGGCTGTGACTGTCATTCTAGTATATTTACTCAAGTGTTGAAGAATAAATAGTATGTCTTATTTATATTTGTAATTTTTTGTATATTTTTGAATGTTTCGAATTTTAGAATAGTGCTCTTTAAGGATTGAATCGAACATCTTTCTCATAAGCCGTTCAAAAATATTATTAGCATTATTAGATTATTTGTATTCCAGTTGCTGCTGATTTAGTATTCCAAGAGAGTGACCTGATTAGTAATAATAATGAAATAATGCATATAATTTTTGGAATGCGCATTGCAAATTTTATTCAAAATTCAATTGTTTGAACAGGCAATAGATCGGAGAGAACACCTAACCAAGTCGGTTGCGCCTTCTTCTGTTGCCGTTGCCACCGCCAACCCGGATCACCCTGATGGGAATGCGTCTCCTCCTCTGACCAGCGGCCAAGCGGATGAGCCTCAATCTCCTCCTGCGTGCGGCAGCAGCTCTCCTACGGCGAAGTATGCGGAGCAGACGGCGGAGGGCAAGAATGGTGGCGCTGTTATCAGTAGTCGTTGTGGCCACGGTAGTCGTTGTGTCTGAGGATGTTGTGGCTGTGGTGGTTGTGTCTGAGGCTGCTGCTGTTGTTGTGGTTGCTGCCGTGGTGGTTGTCGTTACACAGGATGGATCCGCAGCGTTTGTGGGATCAGCACATTCAGCTGCCGTACAGGTGGTCGCAGCGCAGGCGGCTTCATTGCTCTTGATGTAGCAGAAGGCCAGAATGGCACAGCTGAGGACTACGGTTTGGAATTTCATGTTTGGATCAGTTGAACTACCGTTGAAATCAGTTGAACTGAATGATAATTTCTAGCTGAACTCGGCCCTTTTTATAGTAATTTTGGGTAGGGCTTTACATTACAGCTTTTGCGCATTTACGCAGCTGTCACAACTAACAGCCAAATAGAAAACAATTTACGTATTTTTTGGGCATAGTATTGTGGTTTGTTTGTGATTTGATCTTGTTTACAACGTTCTTCAATTGTATTTTTGTTTAATGATTATTTGCACAATTGGTTTTACAATAACTTTGATAGCATTACTTTTGTCACACAAGTCTCGAAGCACAATGACAATTGCTGACTGCTGTAGCACGATTGGTTTACACTCATAGAATCTAACAGCGATTTTGAAGCATAGTTTTAGGCTAAGATACAGACTCGGGTTTCAAATGTTAAATGTAATTATTAAATTAGCAATCCCTCCCTCCCTCCCCCTCTTTTGGAATCAAAATTATAGAAGAAAGTATACATATCTTTCTCAAACTTGTTTTTTTAATTATGTACCTTATTATTCATAAATATTTTTTAAGTTCTAAAATTTGTACATATGGAGAAAACTTGATTTTGAATTGTTTTATTTTAGTTCAATGTTGTTGTGTTAGGTTACGTGTTACTACTAAATGAAAATAAAATAAATACTAGTAAATGGAAATAAATCAAATAAATTATAAAAATAGTTTTACCTACGCATATCAATTTGCATACTGTATCTAAACTGTTTTTAGCAGTGTTTTATTTTTTTTGATGATTTGGATTTAATTGTAGTAGCTGAGAAAAAATCCTCCCTCATATGTAACATTTACGAAACGTCCCCACAATATTTTGACAATATTAAATAAATAAAATTGTGTATTTTGTTTGGAGCTTCAACAAACTTTTATTATATTGCAATTCAAAACAAATATTTTATAAATTTATTTCTTTTTGGAGATAACGCCAAAATTAATAAATATGTTGTATCCACAACCCTTTTTACGCCCACAGTTCGACTTTGGTGGCTCATCTGTTATAGTTGCGACTGTGGTTTCTGCCTGAGCGACTGTGGTTTCTGCCTGAGCGACAGTTGAAGTATACCAACTGCAATAGGGCTCTAAATAGTTGAAAGGATCGCTGCATTCAATCCATGTACACTGATTCGGAATAGCACAATCAGCCTTGCTACTTTTAATGTAGCAAACAGCAATAACTACTCCGATTAGCAAAAAAGTATGGATTCTCATCTTGGTGCCAGTTGAATGTGGAAATTAAACTATCCCGATGCTCTTTTATAGCAATTTTTATGAGAATGATTTTTGCCAGCTGCGACAACTGTATCTTTAAAATAAATATAAATTTCTTTGCTTTAAGAAAGTATTGACATACCAAAATTGGCAAACACTAAAATAATACACACTACCAATATGGGAATACACTAGTATAATATTCGCTTCATTGCTTTTGTTTGAAATGGTATAACATTTTCCTACACGTGCCATACGAAAGTAATTAAATGCATAATCATTTTTATTGTAAACACAAAATTAGCAACCGAAATAAACAACGAATTTCCATATCGTTTCGCCCATATAAAGACAATTTATTATTTTACTCGAAACATTAAAATAAAATATTATTTTTATTTGCTTGCAATTCAAAACAAAAATCATGCATTACTTCTTGGAAATAATGCCAAAATTTAAAAATATGTTATATCCACATCCCTTTTTATGTCCACAGTTCGATTTTGGTGGCCTCTCTGTTGCAGTTGCGGTTGTAGTTTCGACTGGATAAGTTGTAGCCCAACTGCAATAGGGCTGATAATAATTGGTGTAATCTTGGCATTCCTGCCAAGTACAATTGTCCGGCATAGCACATTCAGCTTCGCTACTTTTAATGTAGCAAACAGCAAGAACTACTCCGATTAGCATTAAACTATGGATTCTCATCATGGTGGCAGTTAAACGGTTCGAATGTAGAAATTAAGCCATCTCGAGGCTCTTTTATAGCGATTTAGTGTGAGCAGAATTGAATGATTTTTGCCAGCTGTGACAACTGTATCTTTAAAATAAATATAAATTTCTTTACTTTAAGAAAGTATTGACATACCAAAATTGGCAAACACTAAAATAATACACACTACCAATATGGGAATACACTAATATAATATTCGCTTCATTGCTTTTGTTCGTATGGCACGTGCACAAAATTAGCAACCAAAATAAACTACGATTTTCCACATAATTCCGCCCAAATAAACACTATTTCAATTTATTATTTTACTCGAAACATCAAAATAAAATAATATTTTTATTTGCTTGCAATTCAAAATAAAAATCATGCATTACTTCTTCTTATAGATAACGCCAAAATTTAAAAATATGTTGTATCCACATCCCTTTTTATGTCCACAGTTCGATTTTGGTGGCTTATCGGTTATAGTTGCGTATGTGGTTGAAGCCTGAGTGACAGTTGAAGTTGTGGCCCAACTGCAATAGGGCTCATAATAATTGACGGGTTCGCTGCATTCCTCATAAGTACATGCTGCCGGATCAGCACAAGCCGCTTCGCTATTTTGAATGTAGCAAACAGCAAGAATTACTCCGATTAGCAAAAAAGTATGGATTCTCATCTTGGTGCTAGTTATGCCGCTTGAATGTAGAAATTGAACCATCATGAGGCTCTTTTATAGCAATTTAAATGAGCACAATTGAATGATTTTTGCCAGCTGTATTAACATACCAAAATTGGCAAACACTAACATAATATTCGCTACCAATATAGGCAAGCACTTATATAATTTTTGCTCTATTTGGTTCGAAATTATATAACATTTTCCTACACGTGGCAGACAAAATTAGTTTTATAACAGATATTGAATTTTACGAATTTCTTCATGCATTATTTTATTGTAGAGCAGTTGTGTACATATCATAAGCATTAGCATGAGTTGACATAATGCTGTAAATTTAAAGAAGAGAGTTGATTAAATAAACGTGAATTTTTTTTAATTAGATGTTTGGATGGGTTTCATGTTTACACATGATTCTTGAAAATACCTAGTTTAGAGAAGACTATTTAATATATATTTTTTTTTTTTTGTGAAAGTGCTTAGCATAAAATATAAATTTATTAAAGTATATTATTTAATAAAATAAGGACTCGTTATCTTAAAATATTTACATAACTTTAATTATTTATTCAGTTCATACATAATTTAATATTATTATTATTATTAATATTTCGATGCAAGCATTATTTATTTATGCTATGTATATACACATTTTTACAATGCATACAAAATTGGCAACAAAAATAAGTAAAAATAAATAATTTTTTATCGCAAAATTAAATCATATTTATTAAAGTTTTATTTTTCTTTATTTGCAATACAAAACAAACGTCGTGTTTTTACTTCTTCTTGTTGATAATGCCAAAATTGATAAATATGTCCGTTCCACATCCCTTTTTGTGATCACACATTGTTTTTGGTGGCTCAGGGGCTGCTGTGGTTGGTGCGTCAGTGCTTGAAGTAGTAGTGGGGCAAGATGGCTCAAAGTAATTGGCGGGATCCATGCATTCCTCTTGCGTACAGCCATATTCAGCTGAAGCACAAACTGCTTCGCTACTTTTGATGTAACAAACAGCAAGAACTGCTCCGATTAGAATAAAGTTGTGGATTCTCATCTTGATATCAGTTATACGGCCAGAATATAGAAATTTAAACATCTCCAGGCTCTTTTATAGCAATTTTCTATAAACTGAATTGAATACGTTCTGCCAGCTGTGACAACTGAATGCTAAAACAATAAATCGTTCTATACTATTAGAATTGTTTTTTTTTTTTCGCATAACAAAATTGGCATACGCCAAATAATATTCCCTAATTTGCACAGTGGGGCAATCGGCGTATTTAAGATGCCAAAAATCATAGCTTTTCAACATATCGAGATATTTAACTCTAATTTTTAACCCCTGTACCTGTATTGTAATATTCTAACAGTATCATATTCTTATTCGCATTTTCTTATATTTTTAATTTTGTTTTATTAAATTTTGTGTAAATTTTTTTCGTGTTTGAAAGTCATATATCTTTTGAATGCTCTCATAAATGGCAAAATTTAATATAAAAAAAAATTGATTATTAAATGACGTTTAATTGTTAGATCAGGTGTTTTTGAATGGTATGTCTTCAATTTGTTACCTCACGCGCCAGACGACATATTTACTTTGCACATTTAGAGCTCTATTATAGCCAAAGTTATGTCTACACTGAAAAAGAAATTTGGTTTGTGAGAGACAAAAATTGTTAATTTATACTTTTGCATTAGAAGAAAATATATTTCTCAAATAAGTTTCAGAAGCTTGCAAATATCGTCCCTGAAACCTACAAAGGGAAGTTAATTTTCTATAATGAAGTACCAAATATCGAACAGGAATGCTGAAATCTGAATCCAAAATAACAGTGCATAATTTTCAGTTGAGGTATTTGCTTAGGGCTAAGAGCCATTGATAAGTATGTAAACAACATATTTGTCATTTCATTTGGTTTGCATTTGCTGCTCTCTACTGTCTTATTTATGTACAACAAGGAGAAAAGTAAAGTTTGCCTAAGTGCTTAGAAGAGTTTTTAACTCGAGCAGTTGCTAAAGAGAATAAGCGCACTTATTTTGCCTATAACAACAAGTGTTGTTTGCCAACTACACTCGGCCTCCATAAACTGCTCCAGTTGTATCTGGGGACTCAAGACTAACATGCTAAAACAAACAATCCCAACTGGGCACAGCTGCAGGATTTAGGTTTAAGCCAAAGCTTCGGCCTATGCATATGCATGATTGGTAAGACCAGATGTAGTATTCTGGCCCGAACTCTGCTGAATACTCAACACTCGTTCAATACTTAAACAGCTATTGGTTTTAAATCTCACCTGGTCGCAGGTGTTGTGCACATGTTTCTCGCCATGTCAATTTGTTTAAGTGCATGTTACATAATGCAGGAGCAGTTGGCAGTCGGCAGTCGATACTTGGCAGCGACATTTGTTGTTTTATTGACTGGTTTAACTAGAGCTTTGCCCCCATTTCATCAGCTGCGGCAGATCCCTTTTAATTTGCAGCGCAGCAAGAGCAAAATCCTATTAAAAGTCATTTAGCTTTGTGTCCATTTTTCGTTGTTTTACGTTTCCATTTGCTGCATTCGAGCTTAAAAAACTTTGCAGTTTTTAGTATTGTGCCAAAGCAAATTGAAGGCCCTCAGCATGTTTTTGCTGAAAGCCACTCGTCTCAGTTTGATTATTTGTAAGGTCCTCAAAGTGCCAAGCAACAGACAATCGCAATTTCGCTTGCCTGCATTCCACTTGGTCTCTGCATTTTATTCAATATTTATATTGTTTGCGGCGCTCTTTGTGCATGGCTTTTGCAGTTATTTAATGCAATCTACTCTAGCAAGAATTTAAAAATAATTATTGCGCTTACGGCAAACTTTTACCACAGCTCTGCTCTGCGGTAAAGAGGTATTTTCAGCTATAATCCGAGTGCAGTAAAACCATGATATTTATACTCAAAGGCAGAAAAGTTACAAAATTACTTGTACGCTACAAATTTATTATTTATTAAAAAATATACGAAAAACCAGCGGCATATTGAACATAAAAAGTACTTACTCAGCATATATACCCTCTACTATTATATTTATCAATCGGTTGAGAAATACCGAAGATATTAAAGAAACAATATTGCAGGCTTTATATAACTCGTTTCTTTTTGACACACATTGAACATAAAAAGTACTTGCTCAGAATATATACCCCCCAACCATTATATTTACCAATCGGCTGAGAAACACTGAAGATATTGAAGAAACAATATTGCAGGTTTTATCTAATTCGTTTCTTTTTGTCAATCTCTTTGTTTTACTGACAATTTGTCAGTTTATTTCTCGATCTATCTGTAATTAAGTCTTATAATCTATCATTTTAAACAACAGTCTACGTCAATTATAGGTCAAACCAGAGTGGTGTTGTCGATTAGATCCGACTGTAGCATTTCTTTTACGCTTTCAGGTTGCCCTCAAAGCAGGCAGCTGTGCTGAATTTTACTTTAATTTTAAAATGCTCTTTAAATTGAGCGAAAGAAATGAACTCACTTAAATAAGATCTCAAACGGTGTTTGCTTCCTGGCATATAGTAATTATTGATTGTTTTTATGCGACACACGAAAGTCTTTAATATGCAACAAAACAGAAAAGCAACAAACAACAACAACAAGGGCCAGCACAGTAACAAATTGCCTTAATTTGGCAAAATTGTGCCACAATGCTGCAGAGGGGGCAGCCAAATTGGAGATAGCAACAAAAGGCTAAAACGGGAAGCCCAACACCGAAGCTCTGACTCCTGTGCGATAGGCTCACGGCACGCAACATTTCCGACTCGGAGGGAGCTGGAATCTTGTAATTGGCCCCTCGCACGCAACCCAAGGGCATTTTGTATTCAATTACCAGTTTTGAAGGAGTCGAGGCTTTCGAGCGAACCGCTAATGGTCACCTTTGACCGGGGCGGAGTTCAGTTTCGTTTGGAATTGAACCTAGGCCAGATGACAACTCGCACAAGGGTTAAGTGAATACGTACGGCTAGCATTCAAAATCGGAATCGGCATCGGCATTGAAATTGTTTCAAAAATACGCCGTCGTTTAATGTATGTATTTATAATACGAATAAAAGTATGCATTCATTTTTAATAAAGCGGGTTTATGGTTCTATGAATAACATTGCTAACTGGGAAAGCAATTACGCCAGTTAATTAAATGCCGCCCACAAAATTCAATTATTTCAGAGCTCAAGTGTCTCCCACGTGCTGTGTATACATAGTTTATAGTCATACAGTCTAAAGCCTTTCATTAACATTTATTGTCTTCCTCCTGCTCCCTTCTGCTCTCTTCTGCTTCCGCAAATCATGCAGAAGTCACCGCGCAGGCTCTCGAATTCATCGGTCCAAGCGCTGCCCGAGAGTCGACGGCATTTGATGGACCTGGATGAGGGCGAGCTCTTCATGGAGCTGATACGTGATGTGGCCAATGAGCTGGACATTGATGTGCTCTGCCACAAAATATTGGTCAACGTCGGGCTGCTAACCCATGCGGATCGCGGCTCACTCTTCCTGGCCAAGGGCACGCCCACCAACAAGTACCTGGTGGCCAAACTCTTTGACGTCACACAAAAGACCGGTGAGTGCCAATAAAATGACAATCAAAAATTTCCATTTGCAGCCATTGTCCAACGACACAATCTGCCCAACACAAAACTAGTTCAATTTAAATAAGTGACCTTAGAACAAAGGCAATGCGAATAGTTTGAGCATCAGAGTATACCACAAAAAATAATACCTACGGTATTAGCTTTTCTGCTTTTAAATAGATAATGGAAATTGTGTGAATTGAAATTTATGCAAATTTATGCTCGGTTACTTCAAACTTTTAAATGCAAATTAACTTCTTTCCGAAAGTTCAAAGTTTCGGTTTGTTCTCAAACAAAATTCATAATTCAGTCGAGCAAATTGTTTAAGTAGTTCAGCCAAGCGAGTGCAAATTTCAGGTATTTATGTTGTCTGAAAAATTAATAAACTTGTTCAAGTTGTTGCGGCTTTTTAATTTCCATTTATAACAATTTTGGTTTTTAAATTCTAATTTAAAAGTTGGCATTAGTTTTTTTATTGAATTGCATGCGGCTGGTTTAAGATAGAATACTGAAGGTAAACCGAACTTAAAAGGTTTAAACTATGACGGTTTTATAAGAGGGTTTTATAAATATTAAAAAATTTAATGTGTAAAAATATAAAAACCCTGTAAAGTGCAATTATTACGTGTCAGAGTCAACGATTTAATTTGATTGAAAATGTATATTAAGCTGAAGATTTCTGGCTCTTGTGCCCCCACACAAATTGACACTCATTAGCGTCTTGACTTGCTTCAATTGGACCCCACTTGAAAGAGCAAGAAACCGGGATGACGGGAATGTCGGAGGCAAAAGCATTAGCAAATTAAGCCAATGCGGAAGCGGGCATTAAAAGTTTTCGGTAGGCCAGACCATAAAACTCAAAAGGTTGCCATCAAATGAAAAATAGATGCTGGCTGAAACGTGTTTAGAAGCGCATACGCACATGTGTGCAAACACACATTCGTATATACAAATATACACTTAGAAAAAGAAATAATAAAAAAAAATAAACCATAAATTCATTTTGTTATGTTTGACGTCACACAAGACGTCAAGAGTCCAAGGACAAATCGGAATATCATCAATGATGAATACAGATTAATTGAGGAAAAAATGGATAAATATTAAAATTATGTAAAATTCGCAAAAACTAATGAAAAAGAATTTAGCAACATATCCAAAACAGTTAGAAAAATGATCATTTTAAGCACGCGTTTTAATAAAGCATTTCGATCTTTCACTTTTTTTTTTTTGTAAAAATATAAAATTGTTTTTATTTATTTTTATGGTATACTAATGTAGTAATATAGAATTATAATAATTTCGTTATACATATATAGTGTATATATTTTAAATAAAGTTAAAAGATTCAAGTACGAAAATTTAATAATTTTTCTCTCAGTGCACGTATATTTAGTTGAACATTCGCCATGAATCTCGGTGTCTGTTTGGTGCGTTAAAACCAGCGCTTCCGCTACATAATTCACATGGAAAATGTTGGAAAAAAAAAAGATTAGAGCTAGCGCATAACCAAGGTTCACTTGCTGGCACTAATACACACACACTCGCACACACACACACCCACACACACATATGCATTTGAGCATGCAAATTCAGTTGGGAGCTTTGAACTGCCCCGAGTCCCTGAGCTACAGCCACATTTGACTTTTTGGCGGATTTCGCCTAGATTTTTGTGCCAGCATTTTGTGCTTTTAGCCATGGCTGATGTATCTCTCGCATGGCAGACTGAATATTTTGTCTATAAATTTAATATTTACGAGGGAATATGCGAGTGTGTTCGTCTTTTAATGATTTATGCGCTTGTCTCGACGCATCTCATTTTATTAGACCCTGCACTTCAAGTACAAAAGGGACTATTAAGTTTGTGCAAATGTAGCAGGCAGAAGGAGGCGTGACAGAGCCCAAAAATATATATATATTCTTGATCAGGAGAACGAGCTGAGTGCATATATATTTGTCTGTACGCCTGTCCATCCTCCATCTGTCTTTATCGGATAAGAAACAGTCATATCTTCGCTGTTTCTACAAACAATTTGCTCGACTGTTTGTGTATGATTGTAGTACAAAGTACAGTCTCTTTTGCTGTCGGTTACTTCCGACTGCTCCTTACTCACTGTTCTTCGTTTTCGTTTCATTACGTTTCATTCTGTTTCTGTTGGTTAGCTCTCAAGGATGCGGTAACGCGGGCCAGAGCCGAGGAGATAATCATACCATTTGGCATTGGGATTGCTGGCATGGTGGCCCAGACAAAGGAGATGATTAACATCAAGGAGGCATACCAGGATGCGCGGTTCAATTGCGAAATCGATCTAAAGACTGGCTACAAGACCAACGCCATACTCTGCATGCCCATTTGCAATTACGAGGGGGACATCATAGGCGTGGCACAAATCATCAACAAAACGAATGGTAAACACAAATCAAGCATTGATTTTGATTTGAATTTGTAATTGGAGCTAACGTATGAGGTATGCATCTTTAGGTTGCATGGAGTTCGACGAGCACGATGTGGAAATCTTTCGCAGATATTTGACATTCTGCGGCATTGGCATACAGAACGCTCAGCTCTTTGAAATGTCCGTCCAGGAGTACCGGCGTAATCAAATACTTTTGAATTTGGCGCGCAGCATCTTCGAGGAGCAGAACAATCTTGAATGCCTTGTCACCAAAATCATGACCGAGGCCCGGGAGCTGCTGAAATGCGAACGGTGTTCGGTGTTCTTGGTGGATTTGGATTGCTGTGAGGAGGTGAGACAATTCTTGACATAAGCACTTAATGATGCCACAACATTAGCTCGTACTTAAGCCCCCTCTTCCCCTCTCTTGCTGCTGTTGCTTCATCTGCAATCCGTCAATTGCAAATTAATTTGGCGACATTTTCCAACAAATTGTGCCAGCAGGCAAATGATGTCTGTGGCTTTGCTTTGTTCTCCTTGTTGTTTTGCCAAGTACATGGCACATGAATAAAATGAAATGCTTTCGGTCTGCCTGTTTTGGGCTGTTCGACCAACGCCCACACGCCCACGTAGGCGTGGCTGTTGCGGTTGTGGCTTCAGCTCGTGTCTGAGTGTCGCTGTCAGTTCCATTAAAATTAAAATGCTTTAAACGCCAGCGCGGCCATTTTATACGTCTGCTATGGAGAAGACCCCAAGGAAATTAAAATGTGCAATTTACATTATATGTATTTCTGTTCGTTTTTTATTATTATTATGTATATAGTATATTGTGTGTAATTCATTTTCATCCGACTAGGAAACCACACAAATTCCACAAAGGTAACGTAAGTCATGCCCAGGCAATTCCCATTTCCCATTGAGCGCTACTATTATTGCCTGCTCTTCTACTGCTCTTTGTCAGCCATTATATAATATACCAGCACAAAAGCAGCTAATACAGCAGCATATTCTATTCACTTTTTGTGTGCTTAGCATAACAGCAGAGCTAACACCTGCCCCATTCTAGGGGCCATATCGAAAACAATTGTGTAAATTGGAAACACAAACACGTGTTTTATTAGCCAAGAATTAAACTATACATTTTTGGTTTTTTTTTTTTGCGACGAAACTATTAACTATAGAGCGGAGTTATTGCGGCAAGTAAGCGAAGAAGAAGGGCAAATAGAATATTCGTGTTATAATTTGATTTTATGCTTGTTCAATATTGTAGCATACTTTTCGGCACTTGGGCAAGACTAGGGATTTGAAGAACATTTCAAAACATTTTTAATTTAAATAAATAAAACGCAAGTAATTTTGCATACAAACATGGTATTGAAAAATAATCTTCATTTCTTTTGTCAGTCCAGCTCAATAAATTCCCGATAATTAATATAATTAATATGCCTCGGCTAGAGTTAATGCCTTTCACTTTGTCATGATGATTCCACTACATATTCATATGAATGAATACAAATTCTATGAATATGATGGAGCGTATTGTAGACCCCCTTCTGCCATCAGCGTATGAAAACAGTTATATTGTAACGATTGCAGTCGGCATGAATAAATGCAAGCGATTACAATTAACTGTGTCAAGCGTATTTTTCATTAATTATGATAATTTGATATATAATTGCAAGCGCGGTAATTCTTTTATATGCCATAATCAAGTCCAATAAAAGGATGATTATTGTGCATTAAATATTCATAGAAGCCCGACTAGCAGACAATGCTATTAACTACGCAAATTGACAATTATCTCTGCATTTCAATAATGAAAACTGAGGGCTACAAGTATTTTGTGGCCCCACAAGCAAAAAAGCTGTTGATTATGTCCCAGTCATGTGCAGCACATCCGTATTATTATATGCAACACGGCAGGGGAGAGGGGGCATGGCAGGCAATTTATCAAGCGAGCAGCTCGCTGTGGGAGCTGTTGATGCCCCATTAGTGGTAGCCACTTAATGCTCGTGTACTTTGCATGCCATTTTACAGAGCCATTTGGAGAAGATAATCGAGAAGCCCCATCAGCAGCAGGAGCAGCGCACCACGCGCGCCGTTAAGGGCGGCGATAGCTTTGAGGAACAGGTAAGCGCTTGTGCCATTTTTCATATCCCATGAGTGGGCGTGGCATATGATAATTACCAATTGCAGCAGAAGATGCGGAATCGCTTCACCGTGCTCTTCGAACTGGGCGGCGAGTACCAGACGGCAAATGTGTCCAGGCCCTCGATCAACGCCCTCAGCCATTCCACGCTGGCCCAAATAGCACAGTTTGTGGCCACCACGGGACAGACGGTGAACATTTGCGATGTCCACGAGTGGGTCAGGGATCACAATCAGATACGCGCTGAGAGCGAGATCGACAGCACTCGCGCCATACTCTGCATGCCCATTGTGAATGCCCAGAAAACCGTCATAGGCGTGGCCCAATTGATAAACAAGGTAAGCATCAAGTACATTATGCGAATATTCAAATAATCATCCAGAAACGTTCTCAAATGAGAATAGGCCAGTGGTTTACCCTTTACCGAATCGGATGCCTCCATATTTGAAGCCTTTGCCATATTCTGTGGCCTGGGCATACACAACACCCAGATGTATGAGAACGCCTGTAAGCTGATGGCCAAGCAGAAGGTCGCCTTGGAATGCCTCAGCTATCATGCCACGGCCAGTCAGGATCAAACTGAGAAACTGTCGCAGGATGCCATTGCCGAAGCGGAGTCTTACAATCTGTACAGCTTTACGTTTACGGGTAAGTGCTAGAAGTTATAGTTCCCATCTGCTAACCGAAACAACACCCTATGCTCTACTTGCTTCCGTTTAGACTTTGATCTGGTGGATGACGATACCAGTCGTGCGGTGCTCCGCATGTTTATGCAATGCAATTTGGTCTCACAGTTTCATATTCCCTATGACGTAAGTTCTCTATCAACTCTATCATCACAATTTGTAATCTATCTAAAACTGTATTACATTTATCAGGTGCTTTGTCGCTGGGTGCTTAGCGTCAGAAAGAACTATCGTCCCGTCAAGTATCACAATTGGCGGCATGCCCTTAACGTGGCCCAGACAATGTTCGCCATGCTCAAGACGGGCAAAATGGAACGCTTTATGACAGACCTGGAAATACTGGGTTTGCTGGTGGCCTGCTTGTGCCACGATCTGGATCATCGCGGCACGAACAACGCCTTCCAGACCAAAACCGAATCCCCATTGGCCATACTTTACACCACCAGCACCATGGAACATCATCATTTCGACCAGTGTGTGATGATACTCAACTCCGAGGGCAATAACATATTTCAGGTAAGCTCTAGATTATTAAAATAATATTTTATCAAGACTTTATTTAATCAATACTTACCCCATTTTAGGCTCTCTCGCCGGAAGATTTTCGCTCTGTTATGAAAACCGTAGAGAGCGCCATACTTTCCACAGATCTGGCCATGTATTTTAAGAAACGCAATGCCTTTCTCGAATTGGTAGAGAATGGCGAATTTGATTGGCAGGGCGAGGAGAAGAAAGATTGTAAGTATTGTAATATCTGATAGACATTTTCGATTACTTTTTGTATAAATGAATGTTATTTTATTTTTATTTTATGGAACTTTCTTCTTCCAGTACTTTGCGGCATGATGATGACAGCCTGCGATGTTAGTGCCATAGCTAAACCCTGGGAAGTGCAACATCGTGTGGCCAAGCTGGTGGCGGATGAGTTCTTCGATCAGGGTGATCTGGAGAAGCTGCAGCTAAACACACAGCCCGTGGCCATGATGGACAGGTAAACTAAATCCTATTTTCCAATTTCAAATACTCACATTTGCTAAAATTATATAGGGAGCGTAAGGACGAGCTGCCCAAGATGCAGGTTGGTTTCATAGATGTCATTTGTCTGCCTCTCTATCGCGTGCTATGCGACACGTTCCCCTGGATAACGCCGTTGTACGAGGGCACGTTGGAAAATCGACGCAACTGGCAGGACCTGGCCGAAAAAGTGGAGATGGGTCTAACCTGGATAGATCACGATACCATTGACAAGCCGGTGGAGGAGTTTGCGGGCTGTGCGGATGAGGAGATCAAGGACATTGAGTTCACGGTGACAACGCTCAATTGCAATCAGCAGTCGCAGCATGGCAGCGATGATACTCACACTCCGGAGCATCAGCGGAGCGGTTCACGTCTGAGCATCAAAAAAACCGGCGCCCTGGGCAAAGTGGTACGCTCAAAGCTATCAAAGACGCTGTACAACAGCATGGACGGATCAAAGCCAAAGACATCCCTCAAGCTGCTCGAGTCCCATGTCAGCGAGGATATGGATGACAAAAGTCCGACCAGCCCCTCCCAACCCCATGCCGGAAGCGTGGGACGCATGTCCGCCTCCTCATCGACCTCCTCGGCCGGTACCGTGGACAAGACCAAGAAGCGCTCCAAGCTGTGTGCGCTGTTATGACGAAAACCGTCTAATTAGAGTTTGGTGACCCCCTCCAGTGCCGGTGTCAGTGAGACTGACAAGAGCGGAGGGGGGTTGACCGATTTCTAATTAGTTTAATTCAGCTGGGCTGGTTCCATGATGCAAAGCAACAAATGTCAGCTAACAATCCTACATACCATAAAACCTATAATACTACTTTGTGTATTTCCATTAACATTTGAATGAAAATCATTTTCGTTGTCGAGGGAACTTGTGCTCTACGTGTATATGCCTATAAGTAGAGCTAACTAAATACACACACACTCACACTCCCACACACGCACACAACCACACACATACAATTGCAATATTATACCTAAGTGAATGTCAAATCATGTGATCTATTTAAGGTCCTGAAGGTCGAAGCGCGAGTGCGTTAAACCTTTTGGTATTACTCTCTCTCTATCTTTGAATCTGAAACTTACCTCTAGGCTCGTAGGTGGCTCAGCTCACCTGTAAACGAAACAAAAGAAAAACTAAAACCATTCTATGTACTATCTACAATATAGATTATCAATTATGGGAATGTGTTAAGCGTAGTCCCTTCGTAACCGAACCCTTCTAGTCAAGCGTATAAAATAGCGATTACATATATAGTTAATACATAATTATAGTGAATGTTTTAGCAACAACTTGTGAGGCTATGGCACAATTAATCGTAAAAGCTTTCGAGGTTGATGTATTCCCTAACAGATAAAAGAAGACAACAAAACAAAGAAACCATCACAACTAGTCCACATGTGATATTGATATATACACGTGTTGTACTCGTACTACTAATACTGATACTAAAACTAAGCTAATGCTCTAACACAAGTCTAGATGGATTAACTATTATATAATACATAATTATATGAATATAATAGATATGTTCACTCGAACAAGAAATTGTGAAATATAACCCTATAGCAATACTATGATATTTCTAGATTAGCTAAACTACTTTACGCTAGATATCAAAAGACACTCTGAAAATTTTATCAGCAATCGATAACGCACAGCCTGCAATTAAAATAATAATACAAAAAATCAAATTAAATTTATGCTGCACTTGATGTCTCATTGGATGCAATTTGTATGCAGAAATATAAATATTGAACGTGTCAGTTTTGTCAATTTTTCAAAATTCAACTCAAATATATGCAAACATATGTAACATATAAACAACTTAATTAGTAGCACCTACTAGTAGAACGATTTGCAATTCACTCTAGATGTTGAGAGAATTAAAACTTACTTTATATATGAATGTACAATGTATGGATGTGTGTATAAATCTGATAATTATATACATGCGCGTATATGTAAAAATAAAATTATACCTAGCCTATTACAATATATAAATGTAAATGTAACTATTACAAATACTATGGCTTGAATGTAAATTATGAATACCTTATGAATATAGGCACCGCATTACAACACAAATGACACTATTTTTCTAGTTAATCGGCGAATGAAACGAAAATCCAGACAACTTTATGAATTAAGCTGGCATATATCTTCAATGTATTATTATTATTATCCAACGTGCAAATATTCCGATAATTCGATTCCAATCTTCCCTTGGCCTTAATTAACTGCAAGCAAGCTCTAAGTGAATCAGATATATCAAATTTCGATGTGAATTGTATTTAAACCGTTATGCCACTTTCAAACAATATAACAAAGTTATACGATCTGTGTATATTCCTTTTGTTGGCTTTAACCTCAATGCATTTTCTTTCATTTGTATGTTTGACTATGTAAGTGAATGCAACTGAATCAAAAATAAATCACACCATTGAAAGTTACTAAAACTCGTATTTATTTATGGAACACTTTTTTTCCAGCAATTTATACAAATTCTAAATTTATTATTATAGAACTGTTGGCACTCATTTTTTCCAGTTGTTTTCGAATTTTAGTTGCGCGACTTGTTTCGCTCGCTTCCAGATGTTGCAGCATTACTTGTCTCAGAGTTTTTGCAAAATTGGGTTCTGGCGCCTCTGTGCTTCCTGGAGGTGTATCCCATAGTTCAATACAGTCTGGTTCCAAGTAAAAAATAGGATTACTGCAATGGATGCAATCATCACTGGGGTCATTTGGATCACACGCCTTCGCCTCGATCTCTCTATACACATGGAGCACTAAGATCGCACAAACAAGGTACAACTTTTGGACTCTCATTTTTCATCTAACCACGGTTCTGTATCTCCACAGCTTTTGTGCTGATCTTCGGATAATGTGCAAGCTTTTATACAAATTTGCATCTATTTGCACAACGATTTGGCCAATTGTTAACCGATGTTTGCCGATTTGCACAGTTGTTGGTAAAAATTAAATATTGCCATTATTCTTGCATTTTGAAAGATATGCAAACGATGTTTTATTTGCGCTTGGGAATATCCAAAGTATTTTATAAAAGTTTGTTAGAATTATTCTTTAAATGATCATGTATATTTGTAGACATGATGTTTAATCAGCATGTATAAATATGTTCAACTGTATTAAATGTTGCAGTACGGAATACTTAAAAGTGTCTTTAAAAGACAGCTTAAAGTTAAAAAATGTTTTTCTATACTAGGTATATATTTCATATTAATTGCATTAATCAATTGCATCAATTGTTATCAATTTAGATTGTTGCATACTCTCTAACAGAACTAAGTAGATACTTAGTTAATTTATTGACTTTTTTTTCAAGAACTCTTTATACATAAAATTCCACATTGAAAATTAGAAATCCAAAATTTCAGAAACTATAGCTTAGAGAAATTTAGGAAAAAGTTGCCTCATCATAAAATTTCAAATAATAAAGCTTATGATGTCCATGTGATTTTCTGGGTTTGAAACTTTTATTAAATTCTTAAATTTGTCTAACGATTTCCATAATTTTGTTGATCACTGGCAAAATAGATTATTCAACAAACGAATCTTCACAGAAACCCATACTTAAAGCCCATCCCATCGTGGCTCTGTCTAAGTAATCACCTCAAATTAATAAGTACAAGACCTTTAAGTATTTTGAGGAAATAATTTTTAGTTTTAATTTTTCCAATTATAAATTACACATTGAAGAGTCTTTAAATATTTAAATTATTTTTATCCTCAGTATTGTTTATTCAATAGTATTAACTCGTCCGAAAAGGATTCGTCTATTTATAGAGTCGTCGTCCTCGTTCTCATCCTTATCCTTATAATCGTGACGCTGATTCTCGTGGTGATGACGATGCTCTTCCCGTTCATTCATTTGCTGTGCTGTTAGTCCAAGTTCTTGTAAATTTTTATACGATCTGAATGCTTGTGCTTTTTCCAATTCTTCTATATATTGGATCATACTATGTACGCTTGTCACATTTTCCGTTGTCTGTGCCTCAACACTTCTAGACATATAGAAGACTAGAAAAGCACAAGCGAAGAATAATGGTTTAGCTATCATCTTCAATCCACTCAGTCCTGTATCTGCAGAGTTAATGCTGATCTTCAGCTAATGTGCAGGCTTTTATACCTATTTGCAACTATTTGCACAACGATTTGGCCAAATATTTACCGATTTGCACAGTTGTTGAAAAATATAAAAATAAAGCCAGTATTTTTGCATCTTAAAGAATATGCAAATGGTGCTAATATTTGTTCATTGGGAATATCCAAAGTATTTTATAAATATTCTTCAGTATAATAAAATTTTGAACGCGCATAGCTTTACCAAAACTCAACCGATGTTTAAGCGGTGTAGTTTTTTCTTATGCGTAAACGAATTGTATTGTTAATTTATGCAGAAAAAATCAAACATGACAGCATTTGGTCGAAAAATGTAGATTTTAGGGCCAATACTGGTTTTAGGGGGGAATTATCAGACCTAAAAAAAAACATTGGATCTATGTATATCCCGACTGTATCTTTTCCCTATACCCTATATTTACTCTAAGAAAGAAGCGTCGCCATGCAGTGAAACATCAATGTTAAAAATTAAACATCGATATTTAAGACAGTTCTGAAAACATCGGAATATCGAATTTGTCATCGATATCCTTGCAGCTCTATAACTTAAAGTAAGATTCAAGAGTAAGTATACTTGTATGTGCAAAGGAATGAGCCAAATAAGGTTGTTTTAGCAAAGTTTATTTAATAGGTATAATATCAATTCATCCAAAAAGAATTCAGCTATATAAAGAGTCATCCTCCTCTTCAACCTTATGATGGTGATGTTCATTCCCGTTGATTCATTTGCTGTGCTGTTAATCCGCGTTCTTGTAATATTGCATATGCTTTAGTTGCTTGTACTTCTTCCAATTCTTCTAAAAATCGGATCATTTCATGTATTTGTATCACATTTTCTATAGGTGTTATAGGTGGTTTTGGTGTTGTTGTTGATGTTGTGGAGGTTGTGGATGTTGTAGATGTTGTTGATGTCGTTGATGTTGTTGATGTTGTGGATGTCGTTGATGTTGTTGAACTGTTCTCCAGTGGATTCGTTACCGGAGGTTTCGTTGTAGACGTTGTTGTTGATGTTGTAGATGTTGACGATGACGATGACGATGATGACACTAAGCCCAAGCACTCTGGATTCAATAAATTAATCAAAAGATCGCAATCCACGCATCCCGGGAGCGGAAGTAGAATACACAGCACTGCTTCAACACCTCTAGATGTATAGAGGAATAGCAAAGCACAAACGAAGTATAATGGCTTAACTCTCATCTTCAATCCACACAGTACTGTATCTGCAGAGTTTATGCTGATCTTCAGCTAATGTGCATGCTTTTATACAATTTTGCAACTATTTGCACAACGATTTGGCCAAATGTTTACCGATTTGCACAGTTGTTGGCAGTAAAAGAAACAAATTTTTTTCTTTTTTGAAATTTTGAAAACGCTTTTTTTTCAAATTTCGTTGGGGAATATCCAAAGTATTGTATGAAACTATTCATTAAATTTAGAAACTTTTACATTAAGTTGTTGAGTAAAGATTAGAAATTCTCAATTCTACTAAATATTGCGATTTCGATAGAGGCTAGTTTATACTAGATGATTAATTTAAAAAGTCTAATACCAAAGAACTTCTGCAACTCTTTTAAAATAACAAAATTTTAAAGTTTAAAGAAAGTGCAACAAAATAAACTTATTTTATGTGATATTTTGAAATGAAAATTATATTAGAATACATTCAAATATGCAATTTTTGTCAGTGTAATTCTGCAATAATTCTGGCATCCCCTAAATACTTTATCTGTATTAAATTGAGTATCAAGAGCTGGGCAAATATTTAGGTAATATGCCAAGGCCCTGGACAATAAATTGAAGGGCTATAAAAATGGTGTGCGAATATTTGATGGAGCATTAAGTGTTACGGCACATGGTCTAAAATTAATCGCTCGCTGTTATATATGCCAAATATATATAATGTCATCAGCCATCCTGATGCAGGACTTCTCGCGTAAGCAAACAGCGCAAACAGATAAAACAGTGCATAATCAAACATTAGCCACGGGACAGGCGATAGTAAACCTTTCGCTTATTTGCCTGCGTCTGGCATATTTGCCCTGAAACTGACACTGACGATGGGAGCAGATGATACGCATGTGATGGCCTCCAGCTGTGATTTACCTAAGACCCCGAGGGTTATCCGATGGTGGCCCCTATATAAATGGGCAGCTTCTCTCTGGTTTGCTCATTCGCTGATTTCAAGTGGTTTGGTTCTGTTGTTGCCGGTGTCGTCGGTGAAATTCTCAAACAATGGCTCATCACGCTATCACCCTGGCTCTGGTGGTTATGGCCGCATTCCTCAGCTGCTCCCGGGTTCTGGCCGCACCGGACGAGGAGCGTTACGTGGAGAAGGACTACAACCGGAACCTCTACGATTGGTTCAACAACGCCGCACGATATGCGGCGCCCGTGCAGGCTCCGGCTGGAATACCCGCCATTTGCAAGTATTCCAACTTTATGGGTAACGCCCTGGGACCCAATAATATGCGGATGCCCAAGCGGAACTCGGAGCTGATTAACTCGCTGCTCAGCTTGCCCAAGAACATGAACGATGCGGGCAAGTAGAGGGCGGCAGGGAAGGGTTTGGCAATGAAACTGGCAACCATGGATAAGAGAAACAAGACAAGAATATAAATAAATATTGCAAAACATATATCATTAAGTGCATACATACGTTTAACCACAAAGACAATTGAACTGTGAAGAAAATATACATTTTGTTAGCTGAAATTGTTTGCCAACTGTTTGTTGAGGAATCTGTCTGAAGAAACTACACTCGCTTCGTAATAAACAATTGTTAAATAAAATTTATGCTAATATCTTATTAAAATATTTGAGATGCTTATAAAAGTGATTTGAGTTTTTGCTGAATTTCTGTAGATTTTTATTAAAATTGAACAGTTTTTCACTTGGTTAAATATGTTTGTATATGCTATATTTAAGTTCATTTGGCGCTATCTTGTTCAAGACAATTGTATATAAAACATTTATGTACTTTAACTAATCAAGTGTTCAGTTTCGTTTTGTTTTGTTTTGTTTCGTTTAATGTTTATGTGCTACAATTATACAGTTTGTATTTGCACTTAACCAGAATGTTTATGACGAAGCTCGAATTTAGCAATTGCAAATTGCGAATTACAAACTATAATCAGAAAGTATAGTATTAAATAGTTAATCGTAGAGTTTGTTAAATTAATAAAAGCATTAACTATGTAACTATGTATGTATGTATGTATGTTTCTATGTAAGCATGCATATTTGTATGTGTTTAACTTTATAACTCTTAGCTCAAATGCAGTTTCAGTTGTTTTTCACTTCATTAACGATCAATGAACTCTCGGCATTAATACTCAACTAACTAACTCGGATTAGGCATATATATAAATGTATATATACGCTGCATTGGCTAACAACTACACTTACAACTGCAACCCCTGCATACACTGTATATTTATATATGTGTATTTGTGTAGGCAGAAGCTGCAGAGAGACCTCAATACAGTATCATAACTTATGACTAATGCACGTGCTCCAGAAGACGCTGTGTTGCCATCGCATCCTTACATCGATCGCATCGATTGCATCGATCTTTCGCATAATCATATTCGCATCTTGATAAAGCTTTAGCTGACTGCACAGTGGTGAATGTGGATTATTTGTGGAAGGGGGGAGTTTGGGGGGGAGCACACGCAAAATGGCTTTGACTGGTTGCTGTTGATGCAGATTTTAGTTTGTGGTCATCGCTGTCGTCTCACATGAAGAACTCATTGGCTGAATGCGAGAGCGGAAGTCACGTTCTCCCCGGACGATCGAATATGGTGATTTCTATGACTCGAAGACCGCGATATGTTGGATCGATCAGTTGCAGACCCTTTGGATTGTAGATACGTTCGTTTTGGGAAGCAACAAATTTGGAAATCTTGCGCAGCGTCTGCAAAGCCAAACGGAAATTGGAGAAATTAGTGGATTCAATTGAATAAATTAATATATAAACAGTCGAGCGTAACCGACCGTAAATTAATAAATAAATCAAATTCGAATGCTTTTAACATCGTATACAACTTTCTGCTCTGTTTAGCAAATTGTCTTTTACACATCCTCGCTGTTTCCTATCCTATCGTAATAAAATTTAGCTTTCAAATTATGGCTTTTCGCGGATAACGAAGGAAGTGTGGTATGTATGGAATATCTCAAGCTAACTTGATCTTTCTGAATAGGAGAACCTAAAAACATGATTTTTGCTCATAAAATCCACATTTCTCGTCCAAATACACCCATATTTAGTTTTATATGAGTTATTTTTCAATTCAAATCATTAAGAATCAAAATCTGGCAAATTCAAGAGATCGATTTTTTTGACCTCCCACTAAGGTCCAAAAATGTGGTATCGGCCCTGAAAATAACCTAAAAACATGATTTTTGCTCATAAAATCCACATTTCTCGTCCAAATACACCCATATTTGGTTTTTTTATGAGTTATTTTTTATTTCAAATCGTTTAGAATCAAAATATGGCCATTTAAAAAAATTGATTTTTTTTTACTTCCTATAAGGTCTAAAAGTGTGGTATCAGGCGTGAAAAAACCCTAAGAACATGATTTTTGCTCTTAAAATCCATATTTCTCGTCCAAATACACCCATATTTGGTTTTTTATGAGTTAATTTTCAATTTAAATCGTTTAGAATCAAAATCTGGCAAACTCAAGAGATCGATTTTTTTGACCTCTTACTAAGGTCAAAAAATGTGGTATCAGGCCTGCACTAACTTAATAGACCCTAATATACTTTTTTAAAGTACAAGATCTAATCAAAGAGTATCTTTTAGCTCACTTTTTCATAATGCGTCTCGGAGCACATGTATATCAAATACGCCGTAATGCAGCCGATGCAGCCCTCGCAGTAGGTGCCGCACGATCCCTCCTCTGCCTCTGCATAAAATTCATTTAGTCTGTTGATGGTGCCCTCGAACACATGCCGTTCGATCTGTTGATAAATATAGTAATTAGTAAAAACTAATATCTTATACAAAGAAGAGAATAAATTACCATTCCCTCCAGCTCTGGAGGGAGCCTTGTATGGAATTTGACCGAGGTGCCGTCGCTGTAGTCCCGCTGTATGAAGACCTTGCCTCCATGGATTATGGTGGGATTCCCCGCCGATGGAGTGCCACCGCCCTGTGACATTATTGATCTGCAGAGATATCGGATGCATGTCAATAAAAATGATTTATGGCAAATAATGGGATACATTTTGCAGTTGATAAAATCAAATAAATTCAGGGCACACTTTGACTTTAAAAGGCAGGAATATTTTTTAAATATAAATTGCAAAATAAAAGTTATGTCTTGATTTATATAGAAATAAAATCAAGTAAAAACTCCTAATTTAAATTTGTATTACAATATTAAAACATGCCTTTTAATATAAATTTTCATAACTTTTATTTTAAATTTGGTCTATTTTCCGAATTCTTTATAAGGAAATAAGATATAAGACTAATTTGTATTGTTCTTGGAGTTTTTTGGGGATTTTTTAAGCTCATGGTTATTATTTGCGGCCCCTTTGCAGGCAGAGGCCAAAATAAAATATGGAATGGGCGGGGTTGGAGCTTAGGGCAGCATGTGTCACCTTTTGTTCCCTTGCTGTAGTGCCTGGCTAAATTTAGCACGACTATTTATCAGTTTTGGATGAATAGCAGATAATCTATTTAACACTAACACTTGATACACTTTTTTATAAACAATGTTACAGCAACAATAAAATTAGTTAATTGCGGGCTCTTCGGGTGATTTCTGGTTTCGAAATACCAATCAGGCAGTACATTAGCCCAATGTATCGATGTTTCAGCTATTTGCAGTTTATTCAGATGGTTTTAACTATATAATTAGTGAATTTAATACACAATTTGCACTTACAATTCGCAGCGCACGTAACGTGAACACAATGGCGTCTGGCCATTCACCCGCTGCGCAGACACCGAACAGATGTTTGCAAACAGCGCTGCCACTCACAACGTAAGCGTGGAGTTACGTGGCGGAGGAGTAACGTAACAGCTGCATGGTGCTGCCAGACTGTTATATTCAAGTGTGCAACTAGCAAAAATGTAACGGATTTAAACTGTTTCAAATTTAAACGAGCAACTTTTATTTACACAACAGAAATTTTATTATTAATAGTAATAATATTATTATTCTTAAATATGTTGTTTTGTGACACCCTAACGTCGTCAGCCGTAGAGATTTCAAAACATTCCAACAACGCATTCATATAATATTATTTGCACAGCTTGAGCCGTTGCGAGCAATTCTGCTTATTATTGTGTACTCTGTATACAAAACCGTTTGGTCTATTGGAAATGCTGACGGTCGCATTTCAGTGTCTCCTAATTGTTCCAGCATGAAGGCTGGGTTCAGTTGCTACCAATTAATATGCATTCTCTTTGTCTTCATCCAAAACTCTTTGGCAGTGCCAATTGTTGGCGGTCGTTTGGTTTTTAGCAATGGCAGTATTTTAAATTTTTAAAATATATTTGTAGAACTAAATTTAAACAAACCTGATTTGATTTTGCAGGTAGTGCAGTGAAATATCCCTTCATGGTTTCATTGCAAGATGTAGTTACTGGACATGGATACTACAGAAATCTGACCTCAAGGCGAAGCTATCAGCACTTTTGTGGTGGCAGCTTAATCAGTGAACGTTGGATACTGACGGCTGCTCATTGTATTTGGAGAAAGTAAGTGTACGAAATATAAATATAAATATTTGAAGCAAGTAAGGACGAAGCAGATCAGTACTCTGGAAGGCTGTAGTCGAATGTAAGACCTTGAAATTCGTGTTTCAACCCTACACATAGAGTCGAGCAAATTGTATGTTGCATATCTGCGCTGTTTCTTATCCGATCGTAATTCAATTCACAGCACCGACGAATTATATCGTAGGCTGCGTACGTGCCAAATGACAAGTCGGTAGCTTTAAAATTTTAGCATCTGTAGTATTTTTTGTGCGGTAATCGTGGGAGGAGAGGGAGGTATTAAAATTTTGAATCAAAATCAAAAAATCTACATTACAAATACTTTATTTATATAAAGGGTCTAAAAACCAATATATTTATTTTAAAACCCTATTTTATTAGAGAAATGGAGCAAATTGTGGCGTTCATTGGCTATGAGAATATTGAAAGAGTTGATCATCTTGAGCATTATGGCGTGCAAAGAGCTGAGTATATTTACTTTCAACCGTAAGTTATGCAATTGCAGAACAACTGCTGCACGAAGTGGGTATATAACTGTTCGACTAAGACCTCTGTAATTAAAAAACAATGGGCAATTTCTTCTAAGATAATTTTTTCCCTTTTCCAAAGCTCCAACTATCGCAATGATATCGCTCTGCTCCATCTGGATCGTGCCTTTGTCAGCCAACTGAACCCAAACGTGCAGTTCGCCCAACTGCCGCCTCATGGCATGAAGCCAAATGCTAAAGGTAAGTATTCCAAATCCATTGATAAACCTTCAGTAAAGTATAAAATTTATTAGAGTCCTGTCGCATTATTGGCTACGGAGCCACGCGACACGCTGGACCTTCCCAGAAGCAGCTGTATGAGGCGGAGGTGCGGGTAATTGGAAATCAGCAGTGCCGGAATATCATAGGGCACATCTGGGCACCCAAGACCGGAGAGAACACGGTCTGTGCCCTGGGTAACAATCAGGACTCTTGCCAAGGAGACTCGGGCGGTCCGCTGTTGTGTCCCTACGGCAGCGAGGGTCGCGAGTACGTCTATGGTTTGGTTTCGCATGGTCTGACCTGCGGCATTAAGGGCATGCCCAGCATTTATACGGTTACCCGACCCTACTATGACTGGGTGCAGTTATTTAGACAGACCGCTTAACATTGATGTATGTATAATTAATTTATTATACGATATGATACAGAAATATATGCTACGACAATGCAAGGAATATATAGTAAATATAACAACAATTATGCATAGAATACTTAGATCTAGAGTACTGGTAGTATTAGCATTACGGTATAGCACAATATTACAATAGGTCGCATGGATTAACTAAACCTAGCTTAACTAATCGAACCAAACAAGCTGCCGTTGTTCCGGTTCGCATCTTACTGCTTTTCAGGCTTCTCGGCGGGGGCGTGGCTGGGGGCGGCTGGCGTCTCCTCCACTTTATCGGAGAGCTTGCCCGTACCCGTCTCGGGTAGGGTGAGGGTTAGCAGACCTGCTACTAAAACGCAGCAGCCGCAGATGGTTGTTGGAATGTACCAGCCCAACGGGCCCAGCACATCGACCACATAGGGTGCCGAAATGGAGCCTACATGCGCCCACGTCGAGCAGGTGCCCAGCGCAGTGTTCCTTATATCTGTGGGATACAGCTCGGCTGTATATAGCGTGACCACCGAGTAGGTCGCACTGATGCCGAACCTTCCCAGCATGGCGAATGCCACAATCCACGAGGTACCGGCAGGCACCGTCAGCACCAACAGCAATGAGATGCCCGTCCACATGAAGAGGAACATGGTGGTAATGCGACGTCCCGTATACCGCAGCATGATCACCGGCACCAGATACGAGGGTATATCCACCACTCCGGTTGCAATAATATACAAATATCGACTGACCGACAGATTTTTTGAATTCAGAGCTAGAAAGAAGGAAAGAAAGATGTTCATTAGCAACGGTGTTCGTCTTTCAACTGGCAGTGTACTCACCCGTCACATAGTAACTCAGCGATGTCACGCAGAACATGAAGTAGGAGGTAAAGATCAGTTTGCGCACACTGGGATTGGCGTAGAGCTCGATGATGGACTTGAGCGGTCCGCCCTTTAGCTTCTGGCCAAGCGTAGCTTTCGAAGCGGGTTCCAGCTGTAATTTGATTACAATTTAGACCATTTCGATTTAATCAAACTTCGAAAATACGAAATTTAAGTTGTACCAAACCCCGAACCGAACCCAAACCCGGTTTGAATCAAATAGAAATAAGAATTTGAAAAACGCGCTTATACGAACATTTTTGATCTAGGATAAATAATTATCTGGCTCATCAAACTTTAGCTACAGAAAAGTCTGGATTCAAGTAAAAAAAAAACTTTTGATTTTAACTGGTCCCAATTTAAAATGTATTTATCCTGCATTCCCGTAAGTATTCTTGTTTAGAAGAGACAAAAGTATCTGAAAAATTTCCAATGTATTTACAAAGGTTCTGCTAACGTCTAGTTTTTAATTAAATTAAATTTAATTTCATCAAACGAGATTTAATTTAGTAGTTCGGCTCTCTGACAATTTGTTTTTTGGGTCGGTAGCGCTGATTTAGTCTCCGCTTGACAACTGCATCACATAGCGTACAAAGCACAGAAAGAGAGAGAGAGAGAGAGAGAGAGAGAGAGAGAGAGAGTCGAGAACTTTGTACTCACCGCTTTCTTATCGCTAATGATTTCAGTGGCCGGCGCTAGGGAGGATTGCACCTCATAGTGACTGGGCTGCTTGAACAGAATCTTGTAGGCGCGATCGTATCGCTGTTTGGTAATAAGCCAACGTGGTGATTCATTCATCAGGCTGTAAGTATTGCAAATGAGCTTGGGCTGGCCAGGTAATGTTTTTGGTTAACCTACTAGCAATTTAGTATAAGCAGCAGTGATGGTATGGTCAGAGCCAGTTGCAGATAGCGCCAAGGCTGTATCAGATATCCCGTAATGGCCAGTAGTATCATGCCCACGGGATACGAGGCGGAGAAAGCAATGGACATCCATGAGCGATGCTTCAGGCAGATGTTCTCAACAACTAAAGCAAGAGGGCGTAATTTACAATTGCAACGAGCTTCAAGCCGAATACTTACTCATCGTAAATGCGGGATAGAACAGACCCGACGAGGCAGCACCCAGGGCAAATCGACCTATCAGGAACAGACTGTACCACGGAGAGAAGGAGCAGAAGATGCTGCCCACTATGAAGAAAGCGGCGCCCAGCGTAAACGAAGTCTTACGGCCAAATCTGCAAAAGAGTTTCAGTGAATTAGTTTAATTATTTAAAAAGTTTTTAATTCTCAAGATTAAATCGATTTAAAATTGTCCTAAAAAAATTGCAGTACGTTTCTTACTTAATATTCTTACGGTGATTATTTCAGTTTAGTAGGCTCTTACACAAATCAAGTAAATTTCAATAATCAATTGATTATTTAGTTTTTTTTTTACTTTACAAAAATTGGATCTACTTACTTGTCAGCGAGTAAGCCGAAAGAGAAGGAGCCACAGAACTTGCCAAAGGAGATGGAGACCTGCGCCGAGGTCAGCTGCAGACTGCGGCTGCAGATCAGATCCCAGTCGGCCACAAAGGTGGTCTCCGGATTGGAAAAGGCGTGTTTGCCCTTGGCCTCGCAGAACACCTCGGCCGGTGTATTGTTCTGAGACGTGGTAAACCTGTATGCCTCATCGTAGGACATGCCCCTCAGCTGCTCGTAGTCCCAATCCCAGACGCTGCATCCGCTGGAGTTGAGGTTCCGCTCCGAGATGTTGCGCATCTGGGACGTTGTCCAGCTGCTGCCCTTGAGTGCGTCGATGTCGCACCACTGATCTTCGGGCAGATGTCCGAGCAGGGTGTACGACGAGACATGGAATCCGTTGAGTATATTGGGCGTAACGCAGAGGAAAAAGATGGCCCTGCGATTAGTTAGAGTAGGTGAGATCTGTCATTAGACTGAGGTACAAAATGGTTATGCAAATACTTAGATATCAATTCTGAAAACTGGCGCGAGCTACAGCTGGCGCTAATGATTTATAACTGGGATACTGTATTTAATCAATAGTTTTGACAATTGCTTGTTTTGCGACACGCAACTTCGCACATTAACACGAATGAAAGCGTAGCTTGTTATTCACTTATTTTCCTCCTATTTATTTATTTGTTGTTTTCTCATTTTGCAAATACACGTAATAACCGAAAACAATAATCAACGCTGATCAACAGCGATCAAAAATATTAACGCTAGCTGATAATTGCGAAAACAAAACACAAAAATTGTGAAGGTTAGTGACACATTCCAAAGCGCCAATATGGGTAGTTCACCAATTTTTTTTTGGCTTTTGAGAATTCAGCTCCGATATTAGGGAGACATTAATAGGTACTATATATTGAAAATGTGTTCGATGTAAGCAGCCAACGTCATGAATTGTTCAACGAATCGGGCAACCGGAACGCAATGCGCAGTATTTACATATTTGACAAAATATTTATAGTATTGTTGTTATGATCTTTCTTAACGACTCACGCCGACAGTTCTGGAGACGATATCGTCAAAATTCAAAGCACTCGACTTGAACTTGTTGTTTTTGAAGTTTCAGTTTTGAAACATCACGTACAGCAGTTGAATGACTCGCAACCAACATTTATTTCCCAGTAAACGTCCTTCGGGACCGTTTACTTTTATGCATATAAATTAACTACTATCAAGCATTAGTCGGAAGTACAGTTCAATGAAGTTCAAGTTGTTGAAATACTTTTTAATTTTTAAGTCACATCTCTAGATCATTTGGATTGCATTTTTGAAAATCGCCTTAACCGATTCAAATTTCCTATAGCCTTCAGCTTGCAAGCAATTGCAAACTGGCTCTAAAAATATAAAACCAATAAGCAATTCAGCTATAGAATTATGTTTGTATAAATATATGTTATTGAGTAAAATAATTATTAAAATAAAAAAATTACTTTCCGCTGCCTAATAAATTTGTTTAATTTCATTTGATATTAATGTTTCGTTTCTTAAAAACAGGGAAAGTAAAGTAAAGTAAAGGTCCTTATACAAAATATAAAACATTCAACAATGATTACCAGATATAATAAATTTAACAAAATTTTATATCCTTCATGCATTGAGAATATGATTTGACTATTATCCATTTTAGTGGTAGGATCTATTCAAATTTAAGAAAATTATATTTCAAATTGCATTTTTTGGAACTTGAATTCAAAATTTCGTCAGTTAAACAATTGTGAATCTAAATTCTATATATAGCTAACACTACATAGTATAAGTTGGAATTCGCTTATCTATTATGGAATTTTTGAAAAGTCAATTGCTGTTAAGATTAACTTGATTATGAGAACAGCTTTCCAATACAAGTATGTAGATTAAGAGCATATTTCAAACTAAATGCAGTGATCTATTACTGCATTTATTAGGTATTAATTGTGCTCTATAATTAAATCGATTAGAGCTTAACACGATAAGCTTTGATTTAGCGTTGGATTTTCATATAAACCGCGCCCTGCACGTTTTTTATTTTCCGAATCCATGTGACCAAATTAAAACACAATATTTAGAAAATTTAGTATATTCGCTAATCCAATTAAAACGTTTAAAATTACGGATTCGTGCTGTAGACTGAGAATTCTAGACAGGTTAATAGTTAGTGTGTCATGTTAAAAGTGTATATTTATTTTTAACTGGAACAAACTGCTTTACGTGCGAACTAAACTTGGCCTTTAGTTGTCAATGAAATTGCAAATTTATTAGAGAGTAGTAGGTCAGGCAGTTACCCTGAAGGGGCTTTCACTTCCCTATCCCAGTGGGGGAACCACCTTGATGACATACCAGACAAAGGCACCTCCGCTGCCAACCAACTCCAGCTGTTTGGTGAGCAGCTCCTTCATGCCCTGCTCGCTGATGAGCTCTTTGGTCTTCTCCACATTGTTATCCTTGGACTTGGCCATTTGACAGGGTATCACAGACAATGGACTGGGTTTGTTGATTGTTTGTTTTGTGATTGGTTCGTAATTGCGTATTTCTTATAATTTATTTCACACAGAGAGAGAGAGAGAGTACTCGCAGTTGTACTTTATGCCATGCACATTTTGACACTGAACTTGGTTTTGAAATGAAATCCTCGGTATGCCAATCTATTTATAATCTGCGACAATTAATCGTTCAATTGGAATTGCAATCACAAAAGTCGCGATTTGGTTTTCGCCATATGAATATGATGATGAGCACATTTATAGACGCATACACATATAATATGTAGTATTATTCGATTCGAATTATTTGTTGTTGTCTCTCTATATGTGTGTTCTATTCTCGAACGATACAAAACAACAATCACGGGTGCATTCACACGACGCTCGACGGCCTCTGACACTGACCTGTCCGTCTATGTCTCGGAGACTGTCTCTCCTTATCCAGTGTCCGCTGATAATGCTGATAATACGCGGATCCGTACCGAACCGCAACGCACCCTACCGAACCGAATCGAATCGAACTGAACCAAATGCAATCAAATGAAAAGCAAATGCAGAAGTTGCGTATGCTTGTTGTTTGTTGTCTTTTCTTTATTTATATTTTGTTACTTTCACTTTTGTTTTTGGTATTTTTGAAATGTTCTGCAGCTGCGGCGGCCTTTGCGGTTTATCCGCTATGTATTTTGTTCTATTTTCAAATTTCGCCTTTTCCTCTGCTTCTTATTGTTGATTTTCTCGGTTTACATGCGCTCATCACATCACATACAGCGACACGCTTTATTTTTTTTTTTTTTTGTATTCCTTTTGCGCTTGTCAAAATTTTATGTTAAAATAAACAACAACAAGAACAAAACAAAATTCGAATTCAATTCACTGCGAGTCTCTTATTTTTCAACAGCTGCCACAAATGCTGTACGAATGCGAGTGTTACAGGGTATGTTGTAGTCGTGTATATACTTGTCCATGCGGTTGCAATCGCTTGCAGTGCTACCAACTACTTGCCGCTTCGGAGGCGTCTCACAAACTAAGCCCACGGTAGGTCGATCGCAACGTTTTGTACTAAAAACTGACACACAGACCGTCCGACGGACGGACAGACGGACGGACGTACGGAGAGACGGAGAGACGGTCGGACGGAGGGACGCGAAGGAGAGCGGGCGGGTGGGCAGGCCGGCTGACTGACAAACAGACAGGCAGACAGACACACACACAGATCTACACTCACTTACGTAGTGTGTACGCACACTCATTGCGATTGCGAGTGTGCGTGTGTGTATGTGTGTGTGTGTGTGTGTGTGTCTATCTCGTTGAGTCGGAAACGTTCGGCTTCGGCTCTTCCCGTTCCATTTATGCCGTACGTAGCGTGCTCGGGATTTGAGTTTGCGGTCTGTGGTGCAAGCGTTTCGATAGAGAGATCACACTGGCACACAAAAGACACAAAAGTATGCTGGATAAATGCAAGATCTATTATCGCAGCTAATTGAATGTGTTATTAAGTATTCAAAAACTGGCTTAATAATTCGCCAGAATTCTATATTCACCTTTACTCAAGTTGAATTCAGCAATCCAGTATTCAACCCCGCAAACAAACTTCACCACGATCGGTCGAATTTAGCGCTGTAACATTCAACCCCATTGATTTATTACATACGAGATTTTGTACCTGAAGTAACATCCCTAAAAATATGTAAAATTCTGTAATTCATCAAGATTTGACTGCCTTTTAGAATATGCTATACACTTTTATTCCCAAGCTTCATTTGTTTTATAATTTCGATATAGCATATTTCTCAAAACCTTGACTCAGCATACGGAACTTCGATGCGCATTTTAGATCAGAACTCAACAGCGGCTGAGCTAATATTTTCCGAATTAACATTTACAGCTATTGCTAAAGGCAGCTGTTTCATATGATTTATCCCCAGTATTGACAGCATACCCTAGTTTCCGAAAGTCTTTACTGCATTTTGATTACAACACTTGAAAATGTATTAATAACTTGGGCATTAATTGACACTTTTCTTCAGATATTTTACATACCTCTCTCATCTTTCAGTTGCTTTGTTTACATTTTGGCTCTACTTCAATTCCGTTACACATAAGCAGAAGGAGAGAAGTATTTGCTTCTCTACAGAAAAAACATAAAACCGAAAAAGAGGAAACAGCTAAACTAACCACACCGACTCAGATATACTCTTTAATGTTTGTTGTTGCCATTTGGTAAGCAAAGTATTAGCAAATTATAAAGAGACATGAGGTTTGGAACTTTTAATTGTCAAATATAAATAAATAACTAATAAATAAATTAATACAAAAAGTAGACAAATACGCTGTAAAAATATATATGTATATATATTTTTTTTTAATATCCATCTAATTAAATATAAAAAAAAATTATCATCTAGTTTTATCTTTATCATCAATTTTTTGTATCTTTATTTCTTAATCTTATTTTTTTATCTTTTCGTCTTCAACCCTTTTCTAAAAGCGGCTTATGCCTTTTAGCAGGGTATTCAGAATTGAGAGTATTTTGTATGCAATATGAATGGGAATGGGAATGGGAATGTGTTAAATGTAAATGGTATGTTGAACCAAACAAAGCGGAAGACATTTGAAATTACATTGTCTTTAGCTATATATACAAACATTCGATGCACTTGGGCTCTTTGTAGTGTGTGCTCTGTAAAACAATATCACACTTGAATGCCTATGTTAATATTAATAATTATTATGAGAACATTGACTACGCTTCACCGACTCCGACTTGCTATTGTTATCGTTATTATTGCTATCTATAATACTCACTTGGCAGATCTTCAATTGTGTTTTGACTCTCGATGTAATCGTGCATAAGGAGATAACAAACTGGAACCAGATTTACCGTAAGTTTGACCCCACTGAGGACTCTCAATTGAGGTTAACTGTATTAACGGTTGGATCATATGGTACTACAGCTCAAGAGCTCTCAAGCAGCCAATTGATCCACGCTTACTGTTTGTACGTCAATCAATCGATCGATCGATGTACTATAACGTTATCGATCAATGGTAATACGTAAGCAACAACCATGGGGCTCGACTCTTGATGGACGCATATAGAACTGGATTTATTTATGGATGACATTGTGAAAACAATTTCTAGTTTAGCTTTCGGTTTTTTTAGATCCTGTACTTTGCAAATGTATAAAAGGGTCTATTAAGTTAGTGCTCAAGGAAGATGTGTGTAACATCTGAAAGGTAATATACATATTATTGATCAGAACCACAAGCTGAGTCGCAATAGGCAGAACAATTTAGTTTTAGAATTTTGATTCCTCCCTTCCTTCTCCACCTAAATACCGATAGCAGTCACAATTTTTAAGCTACAAACAATTTCATCGATGGTATGAATAGTATTACGATCGGAAAGAAAACAGCGAAGATATGCAACAGACAATTTGTGTGAGGGTATGTCTAATCGATAGTGAATTCGAGCAGGGAAAAAATTAGAATTACTTTGCAGTGATAATTAAATCACAAAGTACAGGGTCTGCTTTTGTCGGTTACGTTCGACTCCAGTCTCTCGCCCGACTGATCTGCTCTGTGCCTACTAGTTTTATTCAGTTTTTAGCTATTTTCGAGCTAATTACTTAGCCTTTCACATGCATGCATTCCTGTGTAATTTATCTGTGAAAATTGCATTGCATAGAGCTCATCCAACGACATTTAGTTTTTAGCAGCAATTCAAACAATAAGCTGGTATGTTTGAATTCAATCTCGATCCATCGGACAGGCTGTAATTAGACGTTAGTACAATTCTCAATTGGCTAACGGGGTTGGCTTTAGTTGTTGCTGTTGTTGTTATTGGCATTTTTTGTTAATTTGAAGCGTGATGCAGCTGGGCGTGTTCCCGCTGACAAATTCGATTGTTTTTGGCTGGGTTGGTCCCTCCGTTCGTTTATTCGTTTATTGTTGTAACTGTTGTTTGTTATTATTTGCTGTTGTTTGTTACAAAACGCACGTGCAGTCATATGACAATTTTGGTAACAAAGAGAACCAACTGCATGGAGGGGCAGTTACCGTTATACACCCAACACACGTACCGGGTTCGTCTGCCTTAGCCATGCCCACGTCCACGCCCACTTTCACTTTTAGGTCAGATTGTGCATAGCGCCCATTCACAAGCATATATGAATATACAAGTGTGTCGACTAATCTAATAAAACTGACTTGATTCAATCAAAGTTGCCAAAAAAAAAAAATAACAATAAAGCAAAGAATTTCATCTAATATATCACATAAAAATAGCACAGAGTTTAAGATGAATTTAGAGATGAGAGATGCGCATTTATTATTTATTACGATATTATTATTTATTATCAATCTGATAAGTACTATATAGAACCTTCTAGATTTGATTGCTCTATTATAAACATCTGATCGAAATTGCAATTATTTAATTGCACAAATTAAAATTGTTCAATTTAAATTTATTTTCAACTTTATTTTTATTTTTATATTTATATTATTTTATATTTATTTTTATATATATTTATTTATTATATTTTTATATTTATTTAAAAATGTATATTCCTTTCATTTCGCATTAAATAAAGTAATATTAAAATTATTAAGGTAGAAACTGTTGAAAATTCAAGCTTGAATAAATGATTATTACGATCTGACTTACGATCTCTGTAGTATTCAAAATATTTGTTGTGCAACAATTCAATTACGACACTTACGACTTTGAATATATCCAACCAAGACACCGAGCTTCTGGTTACATTTTAATTAATACAGATTCAGCTGCAGTCCAGACGCCAGTTAGCATAAAGACAGCTGCATAAGTCTAGAAATAAATATGTACAAAATATGCAATATTTTAGAATTTATTACAGAGAGTTGTAAATCGAAACAACTTGACTCTAGGTAGTTGCAAAAGGTTTTGTGATTTATTGTTAGTTGGGTCTATCTTTATGGTACCGCTGACATGAAATATTGATCAGGTTGCCCTACCTTATAGCCATTTATAGCTGGAAATGCTGCTCATCCCTAGTATCTCATAGAGGTACACTGCAAACGATTTGGTTTTATGAAACCTAATTTGTGAGCCGTTGCGTGGGTGTTGCTCCTGCTCGTATCTTGATCTAGTGTGTATTGCGCTTAAGTGAATGATTATCCAACAAAACGAGATTAGAATTATGCAAAAATATTCATCCATAACTGGAGCAAACTGAGTCAAATTGACTAGGGCAATCTTGAGTGAATTGTAGCTGGAGACTAGGTGACTTTTTTCTTTCTCTTTTTTTTGCGCAATGTCAAACGAATTAGTGCGAGTCGGAATTAATAGTAAACATTAACACACTACACTTAAGGTTGCTCTGTGCGATTGTAGCTGTAGTTGAGCAACAATATTACGCCAATCACGAACACACTGTAGAACGTAAAGTTATACAAGTTGATGCGACTAAACAGACTGGTCACATAACCAGGACTTTGAATGTCCTTATGCAACTTATCCTGCACCTCCTGCAGATCCCGCCAGCCAACCACCTGAGGACGCACCACATAGAACGCATTAATGGCCGCCCTTATGCCACTCTCCACCGCCCCCGCTATCAGATTGCGATTATGAATTGCGGCAGTTGCAGAACCCGACCAAACCACTCTTCCCCAGGGTTTGGTTTGTGGTGTGCCTTGCACCGTGCCCAGCACCATGGTGTCCTGTGTATAGCTGAGAGGGTAGCGCATTTCCTCGCCGAAGTAGGTGGCCAACAGGTCCATTAGCTTGCCCCTCACGCCCTCCGTCTGTTCCACCGAGTGTAACATGTATCCGGCGTAGTGCAACGGCTTCAGCTGATAGCCAACCACCATGGGTTTGGTGTTCAGAAAGTGCCCTGAATACCCATGGAACATCCAATAGGGTTTGTCGTAGCGCATGTAGTATTGGGTTACCAATAGGTTTCTTTTCTTGGGTTCACTGGAAGTGGGCTTGAATCGCTTTGGTATCTCCGGTTGAATCTCCAGCTCCGTCACCTTGTACCAGGGTATGGCCAGAATAACAGCGAGTGCCTTGTAGTTCTCACCAGAAGAACTGGTGACCTCCACATAATCCTTAAAGTGCTTTAGCTTTATCGCCTTGGCACTCAATATGATATCGATGTTCTCCAGCTTGCTGAGCAATGCGGTTATCAGTTCGTTGCACGATACTTCCCTCAGCGAATCGGGCATCTTAATGTATCTATAAAAAGAACGTATAAAAGATGCATCCATACTACCCTAGTATCTTTATTCACATATCGATTAACCCACTCAGTCCGCCGGCATTACTGCAGAGGCACATGAACTCATCGTAGTTGATTTCGCTGGCGGACAACCCCGAGGCCAATTCTACCATATTAAACATAAACTGTCGCGATCGGCTGAAGAACAAATTAGCACATATATGCCGCTCCATGGTGGGCATACGACTGTCAAACCTATGGACGCAAATGAACATTAATCCTGTCCAGTAATAATGCATACAAGTCAAACAAACTTATGCCGCTGTGAGCTAAACTGCTTCATGCGCATCTCTAGCATATCAATATAACGTCTCAATTCGAACTTGACCGTCGAAGCGAAGACACCTTGATCTAGATCCCAGCAACGGTATGGCGCCTCTGGAGATGGTTTTTCACGTCGTGTCAATCCAACATTTAGCTCTTCCAGAAAACTCATTATTCCCAACTGTTGCGTATTCACAAATCGTGCACCTTGTGTGCCCAGTAGGCCACCTGGCGCTGCAGCCTCATCTATAATTTTAAGTTTCAGCGTATTATCCTTATCCAAAATTTTCACACCGGACATTAGGCCCGAGAGGCCAGCGCCCACAATAAGCACATCTAGGTCAGCTATCTGATTGCCAAAGGTTAAATCCATGTGTAAAATATGCAATATTATTGTGAATTTTGACTAAACAAACTTTGTTGGGTTGATTGATAGTTATTTAGTTATTTATGATGATGTTCTACTAAAGAATGTATCGAACGAAACGGTATTAATCAGTAACTCATATCAAAGATATTTCTACTATATTTTATACATATACTTTACTATATAATAATAATTTTCATGTTTTTTTTTATTATATATTTAGATTATTTTTCTAGATTTTTAGTGAAAATTTCATAACGATAACTCTACTAGAAGTATTTATGGCGCAGTTTTTTGACTAAACAAGTGGTTTGCCCTATTTTTTGACTCAATAGGTGGTTTTGCAAGTTGCTAAATTTGTTGATATTTTTGTGAATTCACCATATAGTCAGCCAATTTTTTTATTTTATATTTAGATTATTTTTCTGCATTTTTGGCCAAATTTCATAATAATAATAATAACAGAAGTATTTTTTTATTTTGTTTTTATTTATTATAATTTTTTATGCCTAGCATTGAAAACGGACAACAGCGCATGGGACGAAGAACACGAATAAGTCCGTGCTCTCAGTTCAAATGTCGGCAGTCGACTGACGTGCGTTTGAAGCGCGTTCGTAGCGAGCTCGCTTGCAACCATTTTCTATACATTTTCAAGGCGGCTGTTGGGTTGCGTGTTCGACTCGCACAGGTTGCATGTTGCCGGGACATAAATGCAGCATACTTTTAAGCTGGTCTTTAAATCAACAAGTGGTTTTGCCCTGTTTTTTGACTCCACAGGTGGTTGCAAGTTTTTGAATCACATGCTGCATACTTTTGGGCTGGTGTTGAAAAATAATAAAAAAAATTAAAACAAATAAAAAAAATACTTCTAATTAGAATTAATTATCGTTAATTACTACCAAAAATCCACAAAAAAATTCTAAATATAAAATAAATAAAAAAATTGACTTGTTGCATACTTTCGAGGGGTTGTTGTTGTTGTTGAAAAATTAAACAAAAATAAAAAAATACTTCTATTATTATTATTGTTATGAAATTTTCACCAAAAATGCAGAAAAATAATCTGAATATGAAATAAATAAAATTGGCTGCATTATATGCGAATTCACGGAAATATTAACAAATTTAGCAAAATAAAATTTCACCCACATGTGTGATTCAAAAACTTGCAACCACCTGTGGAGTCAAAAAACAGGGCAAAACCACTTGTTGATTTAAAGACCAGCTTAAAAGTATGCTGCATTTATGTTAAGCATAAAAAATTATAAAAAATAAAAACAAAATAAAAAAATATTTCTGTTATTATTATTGTTATGAAATTTTCGCAAAAAATCCAGAAAAATAATCTGAATATGAAATAAAAAAAAAATGGCTGACTTATATGTGAATTTACAAAAATATCAACAAATTTAGCAACTTGCAAAAAAAACCACCTGAGTCAAAAAACAGGGCAAACAAACCGCTTGTTGAGCAAAAAACTGCGCCATAAATACTTCTAGGAGATATCGTTATGAAATATTTTCACCAAATTATCTAGAAAAATAATCTAAATATATTATAAAAAAAACATCGCAACATCGGCTGACTATATCCCATAGCTTCTAAACCACTGCGCTGCTTAACTATATAAATGACACTTCTATTACTTTATATTCAAATTTATTTCTCGATTTTTTATTTTTATAATTCAGTAGAAATATATATAGTAAAACCAAAATTGCATAAAGGTACAATCAATGACATTAATACTCTGTAATCTCTAAATTCTTGTAAAAAAGGGAATTCATTGATAAAGACTAAATGTTTATTACGATATAGTATCTCTCATTGCAAAGAGTCAGAGTAAATACTCTTCAACTGCAATGTCTTTAAGCGAATCTCTTTTAAATCTGAAAAAATGTCATTATGCTCTTAGAAATACCTGAACATGCGATGTGCCCTACATTTGCGGATTTCATTCATTAGTAAATAAATAATGTAATTGAAGTTCAAGTACACTGCATAGCTCAATAAAAATGACCTTAAGGCATTATTTATAGCTAGAATTATTAGCTGATCAGCGCCCAAAACAGTTTGTGTAAACATGTAAACTGATTGAATAAAAAAGCTGAATAATAACAAAACACATGTTGAAACTAGAGCTTTTGTAGATAACTATAAAACTCATTTGTAAGCTAGAATAAATATGAATATATTTTTAATAAATCCGGCATTTAAATGCATGCTAAAAATAAAAATACATTTGTAATTTAATTAATAATACATATTTTGCAATCGGATTTCGTAATTGAATGAATGTAATAGTTTTTATTAAGAAACTACACTCAACTACACTACATGGCAAATATTAAAAATAATACTTAATAAATTTATTGTCAAGTATAATATGTTACGCTTCCGTTGCAGTGTATTTACTAATGTATAACATCAACTGATAAACTGATAAATAAAACCGCGTTTTTGTAGCACAGTGAAGTGCACTTGGAGCTGAAAGCGTTGCACTGGCCGGCCAGACTGTGCTCTTATCGTTATCAGTCCAGTTTTAGATGTGCCACCTAGAGACCTAATTCAAATAGAAGCCCGCTTATCGCAGTTACAATAAAAACAAAAATCCAAATCCAAAACGGAATACGAATAAATGCAGCTTTATAAAATAAACAATAAGCGGTAGAGTTCATTGCATTCGTTTAGTGAATTGTTTGTCTCTTTTTTCTTATGGATAATAAATGTAAATAAAATTGCGGGAATTGCATGAACTTGATGTATGTACATTCGCAACGAATAAATTAAATGCAAATTGATTAAATTCGCTCGACTCGTCCCGTCTCCTCTCTCAACTGTTTGCCTTCTTATTCAGCATGACCTTCAGCTCGTCATTTGCCAGCGAGCGTCGCTTCTTGCCAAAGTTCTCGCCATCCTCGATGGTCTCCGGCATGGGCTTGTTGAGGGTTTCCGGAAGCAGCAGTGACAGCAGTCCAGCCGTAAGCGACAGCGCGCCACAGATGACCAGTGGCAAGGGACGCCAGATCTCGCCTAGAAGATTCAGATAGGGCGCCAGAATGCCGCCCATGCGTGCCACCATGGAGGAGGCGCCCAAACCCACATTCCTGACCACCGTGGGAAACTGTTCCGCCGTAAAGATATAAACAGTGCCGTACGATGAGGTGATGGCCAGCTTGCCAATCATCGCACACGTGATCAGCAGCCAATTGAGATGAGAGGGCACCACGATGGTCAGCAGCAGGCTGACCCCGGCAATCAGCATGGTGCCGCAGAGTATGGTGCGACGACCCCATCTGTTGAGCGTGAACAGCAACAGGGTATAGGCGGGTATCTCCACGGCACCCGAGAACACAAAGTTCAGCAGCTGATTGCCCCCAAGGTTATTAGTGTTCCAGGAGAGACCGTAATAGACGCCGCTGTTGACGAACCAATCGAAGAAGATCAGCAGCGTCTTGCGTCGCAGATTGGGATAACGCAGCAGATCGAAGACCGAGGCGGTTGGTTGGCTGGCGGCCAGCTCATCGGCTTTCTTCTTGTCCTCCACCTCGACGATCAGCTGCTCGTAGATCTCGCTGGGTATTTGCACCTTGTTCTCCTTGGCCGCCTGCTCAATGATCACAAAAGCCTCCTCCTTGCGACCCTTGGAGAGCAGCCAACGCGCCGACTCCGGTATGATCCAATAGTAGCACATGAACAGCAATCCGGGCAGAGTTAAAGCAATCTGCAGCCAGCGCCAGTCGTGTATGAAGTATGCAAATCCGGCAGTTAACATAAAACCCACGGAGAAGAACATCTGCACAGCGACTCCGGCAAACAGACGATACGAGGCGCCCACCATCTCCATGGCAATGACGTAAGCCACCAGAAACACGCCGGAGGTGGTGGCGCCCACAATCAGACGCGAGATGGTGTAGCTAAAGTATTCCGGCGCCACTCCGGCCACAACGCCAAAGATCAGCTGTATCACTAGGGAGGCAAAGAAGGTGGGCTTCCTGCCCAGCTTATCCGACATCTGGCCAAAGAAGAAGCTGCCCAGCAGCACGCCCACCATGAAAAGCGAATCGCTGCTGGCACTGAGCAGACTACGTCCGCAGACCATGTTCCATTCGGTGACGGCGCTGTTCTGGTACTTGGACTGATCGTACAGATAATGGCTGCACTGCAGCGTCTCCTGCACAGACGTCGTCTGGTTGCCATTCAGATACTCCTCGGTGTAGTGCAGATCGTAGTATCTGCAGGTGTCCGGCTTGCCCGTAACGCTGTCGTTCGGATACGCCAAAATCCATTTCTCCCGCTCCAAACTCTCGAAGCGTGCTGTCGAGGGATTCTCATGGGGCAGCAGGCAACGGTACTCGGGACGTGCCAGTAAAAAGACGCCGGCGAGCTTGTGAAAGGCGCACACAATGGCCGGCAGACAGAGCAGAAAATAGATGCGTTTCTGATAGCGACCGAACTCACCCAGGTGAGTGATAACGTCGTCGTAGCCCATAGTCTGATTATGTTGATACGCTGATAATAATTGCTAATCACAGCGCGGAGTAGTGTCGTATGATTCGCAGCAACTTCAGTGCGAGGTTCAATGCTCTGGCGCCCACAATTCGTTGCGCATACGCCGCGTGTGCCCGTTAAAGCTTGTTTCGCTCAAGCCGAGACTTCACTGAATATGCAGCTGTGTCTTGCAATATATTTACATATGTATATTGTAAATATATATATATGCATATATATTATCTGTTCAGCGCTCGAAACAACCGCTCGCGATCTGCGCCAGTTAGCGACTAAGAGCGTGTTTCTCAAGAACCCGCAGCAGAAAGTGAACTGAATTGAACCGAAACCGAAACCGAAACTGAACACAAACTGAGTACAGCGTCAACGTCATCGTTACTATCTAAACTCTGACAGCCACAATCTACACCGGGCCCTCACACTTTTCCACCCTGCTCGAATGAAAAGTCGCACAATCTTTCAAATTCGTGCCAATTGCAATTCAGGTAGCCGCATTTTCAAATGGAAAACTCTGCACAAGAGAGCGCGCAGATGCTAGCAAGGGTGCTGCTAATACACTGAAAGAAATTAAGTATGATGCGTTTGATCTACATAAGAGTGATCTTAGAAGAATCTTGTTTTGTTCTAGAATTCAAGTACAGATTAAAATATAGTATAATCGCAAAAAATTAGAATTGAGTTAAAATTCAGTGCAGAAAATAATTACATTAAGTACGGAATCGTAGATTATTTACAGCTTAAAAGTTCATTAAAGTTTAAAAAAGCTTTTGAAAAAGAAGCATTGAATGAATAAGAATTTCGTTCTTGAATCAATAATCTTCTATCTTATTGAACTTTTCACAACGCAAGCTCTTGATTCATGTAGGAAAGCTCTTTCTCTCAGTGCACGATTGCCATAGTTAATGTTTTTGCAACAAAACTGGTTTATTTTTCATATTGATGAAAATTAATTTCTTGCTGGGATTCGGTTTTCAATTTTTGGCTATAGATTAACCTAGGTTTGAAACAGCTATAAACAAATGTTGAAATTAATATAGTAAGTAAATAAATAAATTAATTATTAAATACATATTTTGAAGCTATTCGATAAGTTTTAAATATTTTTTAAATTTCTTTCTGCGTCTCTCAATTATTTTTCTTATTTATTGCTCTTTAAATAAACCCGACTTCTCTGACTTATTAATTTTATTTATTTTTATTTTTTATTTATTTTGTTAACTTTGAACATTTGTATACTTAGTTCAAAAAGCTGTTAAACAACAAGATAAACAATCTATAGCTGTGAAATATTTTGAAATTTATTCAATATTTATTTATTTATTTATTTGTATTACTTTTTCGAGTGGTAACGGTGTCTGTAATACTGCCAATTAATTCAGTTAATTGCTCGATCAGGCGTCAGCTGATTTGCTCAATTGGCAGTATTCCATAAAACGTGCGCTGTCTTATCACTTTGGCAATATTATGCTATTCTCTTAAGCTCTCTCTCTCTCTCTTAACTTAAGAGAGTTATCGCTTGTCGCTCTTCGTTTGCGCTCTGCTTGGCAATTTTGTTGCATTTCTAATTACACGCGACAATTGGAACGCCTGATGTTTATGCAAATAGACATAACGAATCGTAGGTTTAACGACTGTAAACAAATCTAAATCGTCACTTAACTTTTACATCTATGAGATATACTATATTTGATCTGTCTAGAGTAGTTAAGATTTATTAAAAATATGCAGCCTGCCTGATAGAGCTAAAGTAACGCAACCGACTGCTCAGGGACGCATTTTATTTTATTTATAATTTAAATTGAAGGATGTAGAATTGAATCCAACTGACAAGTTCATAATATCTCAAAGTTCTAATAAATTTTTAAATTTTCACTTGCTAATTTTATCAATATTTTATTTAATATATTAAGGTTCAGACTAATATTGTAAATTTTCAGAATAATTAAATATAATAAAATTTGATTTTTTTTTAATATATTTTCTCGTTTCTCCCAGTGTAGTCTAGCCAAAGTCTGTTCGTATTTTTTTTAGAAACCAATTGTGTGCTTGTCACGTGTTACCGATTCGCTGATAATACGAACACTTTTTTCAAAACAAACTATGTACAAATAAAGCATTATATTTTTAATAATAAATAATTCAAAGTCCAGTATTTATTCTATGCCCAAATAAAGAAGAAATCTGTTGAGAGGTCAGAATAGTTTAGTTCATTTATTTACTTTGGTCGAGAGACAAAATATCAAAATATATAGTATGTATAAGAATTTTCGTATACATGCTAAGTACATAATAGAGATAAGTACACTGAGTTGTCTTTTCGTTTTCGTCTTTAATGCTACAAAAATTCGTTAGAGTGCAGTAATTAATTAAGTACAAGTACAAATAAACATAGTATAAATACATACATACGTAATACAGAAACTTAGCTAACAGGGCTGGTGGAGTAGAGAGAGGGGAGAGCGGGGGATCACAAACTGAAGTCTCTATCACTTCCTCACTCTCCGACTTAAGCACATATTTGATCCGTCGAATGGAATTACTTAGATAAATAAACTAGCCCTGGGACGCCACTGTATGTTTATACAGTTGCATGCTCTACACTTAGAGAAAACTAGGCAAATATCTCTTGAATTTCCTAGAGTAAATTAATGCCAAAAATGTCATGTTTTGATTTTATTTCTCCGAGTGTATGCACTGTATATATTTTTCGTATTTTTCTTTTTTTTTTTGGCATGCATATGAGATTTTTGAAATATAATACTTTGTCTTTTAAATGGAACTACAGTATAGGAAAATATGTGCTAATCAGCGCTGCACTCGATAAAAATCTGTCAATCGATTTATCGAAGTATCGAGTCGAGTGCAACTCTGATGCTTTGATCTAGGTGCATGTCTAATAAATTAAAGTAAATATTCTTGTAGCTACCTAGGGTATGCGAAAGTCGTGCCAAGCAAAGTGTGTCATTTTTTACTGCTTTTCTTTGCTCTTTTTGCGGCATTCGTTTCGCTGTTTTTTTTTTCAGTTTTTTTTTCCCTAGAACTTGTGGTTTTTACCATTGGCCACGACAGCATTTAGCGGTTGAGTCTCCACGGTTTCCAGGTAGACATCCCCCCGCTGCTTCTTGCCGAACCGCTCGCCATCCGCAATGGTCTCCAAGGTGGGTCTATTGAGGGTCTCCGGCAGCAGCAGCGAGAGGATGCCGGCAGCCAGTGCAAAGGTGCCGTAGATGACGTGGGGCAACGGCAGCCAGATGAGGCTCAGGTCGTTGATGTAGGGCGCCAGTATGCCCGTGAGGCGGGAGACCATCGAGGCAGCGCCCATGCCCACTGTGCGCACCACGGTGGGAAACTGCTCGCTGGAGAAGAGATAGATGGTGCCGTAGGAGCCGGTGATGGCCAGCTTGCCCACCATCGCACAGATGACAATCAGCCAGTTCATGTCCCTGGGCACAATGCCCGTCAGGATCAGGCCCACACCGGCGATCATCATGCTGCCACAGAGTATGGAGCGACGCCCCCAGCGGTTCAGCGTCAGCAGCAGCACGCAATAGGCGGGCAGCTCCACGGCTCCGGAGATCACATAGATGAGCAGCTGATTGCCACCTAGTTTGTTGGTGCTCCACGAGATGCCGTAGTAGACGCCGGTGCACACCAGCCAGTCGAAGAAGATGACCAGCGTCTTGCGTCGCAGATTCGGATATTTTAGGAGATCCCACACCGAAGGCTTCTGCTGTTCCTCCAGCTGCTCCAGCTTCTGTTCCTGCTTGCAGCTGTCGTCGAGCAGAACCCTCAACGCCTCATCCGTGATGTCCACGCGATTGAAGCGCGCCGCCTTCTGTATGATCTCGATGGCTCGCTCCTGCCGCCCCTTTGAGAGCAGCCAGCGCACGGACTCCGGTATGATCCAATAGTAGCACATGAAGACCAATCCGGGAAGTGTCAAGGCAATCTGCAGCCAGCGCCAGTCGTGTATCAGGTAGGCAAAGGCTGCGGTTAGCATGTAGCCCACGGAGAAGAACATCATCACAAAGATGCCGGCATGCAACCGCTTGTCCGGTCCCACCATCTCCATGGCAATCACATAGGCCACCAGAAACACGCCGGAAGTAGTAGCGCCAATCATCAGACGTGCCAGCGTATAGCTAAAGTATTCCGGCGCCAGTCCGGCCATAATGCCAAAGATCACCTGTATGACCAGCGAGGCGAAGAAGATGGGCTTCCGGCCGTATACATCGCTCAGCTGGCCAAAAACAATGCTGCCCAGCAGCACGCCCAGCATGAACATCGCATCGCTGCTGGCGGCCAAAAAGCCACGCCCACAAACCAGCTCAAACTCCGTGACGGCGCTGTTCTCATACTTGGAACGATCGAAGATATATCGCTCACAGCTCTGACTCTCATTGCTGCTTCGGAAGTAGCTGCCATTGCTGTCCACATCCAGCTGAAAGTAGGCGCAGCTGTCCTTCTCCGTATACGCCAAGGCTCGGATGTCCGCAGGCAACTCGTAGCTGCTATTCACGAGAGGATCGCTGGGCAGGGCGCAGCGGAAGTCCGGCTTGGCGAGCAGAAAGACACCCGCTAGTTTGTGAAAGGCCACGGGTATGGAGGTGAGTCCGATCAGCAGAAAGATAATCTTCTGATAGCGACCGAAGTCACCCAGTTGCACAATCACCTCGTCGTAACCCATGATGGTTGAAAATGGAAAATCGAACGTATTCCGAATTCGGTTTTAGGTTTTCCGTATCCGTTGAAGCAGCACTGGACGGTTTGGTTGCCAGTGGAGCACTAACCAACCTTTTGAAGCTCTGCTTTCTTCTGTTCAGCTTGAAATTGCAAACTAAACGTTTTCCGTATTCGGTATTCGCTATTCCGAATTCTGTATCCGTATTCGGTTTTTGGTTTTCCGCTGGCCAAGCGTTTTGGATGCCAGTAATTCACTAATAAAACTGTAGGAGTTCTGCTGTCTTCGCCTCAGTTTGAAATTTAAATCCGTATTCGGTATTCGGAGTCCGGTATTCGGAATTTGGTTTTCCGTATTGCGTTTGAGCAGCTCTGGATGCTCTGGAATCACAAACCAAACTGTTGCAGTTCTGCTTTCTTCTGATTTTGATATTGGAAATTATTGTATGCCGTATTCGGAATTTCGTATTCGGAAATCGGTTTTCCGTATTCCGTTGAAGCAGCACTTGACGCTTTGGATGCCGCTGAATTACTAACCAAACAGTTGAAGTTCTGCTTTCTTCTGTTCGGTTTGCAATTGAAAATTATCGTATTCCGTATTCGGTATTCGGTATGCGTGTTCGGAATTCGGTTTTCCGTCATCCGTTGGAGCAGCACTTGACGCTTTGGATGCCGCTGAATCACTAACCAAACTGTTGGAGTTCTGCGTTTATGTGCTTTCTTCGAATGCGTATCTCGTGACGACTCTCTCGGCAGCACTCGGCGCGGTTGCTCTGGTAGTGACGTGTACCTCAGAGAGAGAGAGAGAGAGACTCTCTCGGATTGTCGCGAATTCTCTCGGAGTAATCGCAAATGTTTGGCCAGAAATAATCGCAGCACGCACCAAACGCACGCAACACGTGTTTTTTTGGCCTCTAACTGAGATCTGACGTAATCGAAGTGCAATAAATTCGCAAATACTCGGAATCGAACCCGTATAATCACAACAAACTGGGAGCCCACATAGAACATAAAACCCAATGTTGTGCGATGGCCGGGCGAACACAGACTGAGGCCAATATGCTGACGATACCAGAGTCAATACCAAAAAAAAATAAACACATATATTTCTAGTATATACTTATGTATGCGAATGTATATCCATCATGCGACCGAAGATATGACAGTGTCAGCTGCCTCTCTCACACTCTCTCTCTCCCTCTCTCGAAGAAATTGTTAGCCGCAATTAGCAAACAGACAGCCGGAAAGAGAGAGAGAAAAGGCACAGAGAGAGAGAGAGAGAGAGAGGAGAGCGTTCCATATGCCGGCTTCTGAGCAACCCCAAAACCCGGAGGGTTCGTGACGAACTGGTTTGGCCAAGCGGGGGGACTTTAGACATCTGACGAAACGTTGGCATATGGTTATAGCCAAAAACTAACTCACATGACACTGCGCATTTATCGCATGCTACTAATTAGTAGCTTGAGCTAGGGCTGACAGATCAGCCTAACTTGTATTTCTCAGCTTTGTTAATTTAATTAATATAAATATCAAGCTTGATTGCAAACTGGGCCAAGTCTGCTTTTAGCCACATTGCGCTAAAGCTTTTAAGCCATTTCAGCAGAAAAAAAAATTATTGTACAACGAAAATTTTTATTTTATACCTTGCACTTTAAAAGTTGAACCTTGTGCTATTTTTATGACGCATAGGTAGACGGAACAGTCAGGCGATTTGCAATTTTTCTTATCGCAAAATACCCAAAAAATTAAAACATACGAATGATGATTGATGCTACACATAGGATATTAATATATTAACTATTGATTATTTTTATTTAATTTATTTATTTATTTATTAATAAAGCATTCGTGTCATATTTTAAATAAATAAATAAATCATAAATCAAGTTTTCACTTAAGTAGTTTTAATAAGTACGAAAAAACTGACAGTTTTACTCAAATCAATTTTAATTAAAAAATTTAATTTTATAAAATTGTTAAAATACGTAAAAACATTGTTAATAATTTTAATTTAATTAAATTTGCATTTGGGTATTTATTTAACTGTCAACCCAACCCTAAACCGAACCGGTCATTAACAAAACTATTGAATCGAAATCCAGTTTGAAACTAAATTTTTCGATTTAATTTAATCAATTCAAACTTAATTTTTAGAAGAAAGTTAGGAACTCCGAAACATAGCTAACAATAGAAGACAAAGGAGAAACTACACTTTTATTTTTAATTCAATGAATAAAATAAAATGCTAACGTATCCGTATCATAATCCGAAACTTAAAACTTTATTAGGATATCCGACAATTGGCTTTGGGTTGTCAGTCCTGATATTTACGTAGTATTTCCCAGTTGATAAGCCCGTTTTACTTACTATTTTGCGAATTCCCCGACACTCGCCGAATGCGTAAAATTAAATGTATATAATGCTAATGGTTTCGAGTAGCCCGATTGCATTACCGGTTTCATTTTACTGGAGCACAGATGAAATATGACAAAAGTTCATTTAACTTCAATTGGTATTTATCAGCGACAATCGATCGTACGATCCATCGATTTAAAGCAAATCAATTGTATTGTAAATAAAGCTGTACCAGACACGCCAATAGCTCTACAATTCTAGATCCCAACAATCTCAATTAGACTCAATTAGTCAGCCTCAAGACGGAACGACAGCTCACAATCCCCATTTAAATCAAATCAATACATTATATTATAATATATAAAATTGGCAACCCAAGTCAAAATTAACCGCTTTATGCATATACGGGTTAATTTTCATCGTTAAGCGTAAACTGAACTTTTGAATTAATGTTTGTCAATACGAAAACAAATCATTACTCGAGTGTTGCCTTATCAACCATAAAAAACGAAATTAATGCGTTTTTTTAGACCCTGTACTTTGAAAAAGTACAAAAGGGTATATTACGTTAGTCAATATTAAATTAGAAGGCGTGGCAGATTCCACAAAATATATATAGACTTAATCAAAACGACGAGCTGAGTCATATATCCATGTCCATCCGCAAGAAATACTTTTAGTTAAAGTTTTAAAGCTAAAAACAACATTATCCATGGTTTAATCGTATTACAATCGGAAAAAACAGCGAAGATATGCAATAGACAATTTTTTCTTTTTTTTTCACAAAGTCGGTTACGTCCCACTGTAGCACTTCACCCAACTGATTTGTATTTGTTTGATGCTATTTCTGTATCTCTCAATTCTCTTTTGATATATTTTCTCTACTGGTTTCTGTCATATACTACTCCACAAACACAGCTACAGACTTCAAAACGCCTTAATTGGTGATCATGCCACAAGTCAGGATACTTATACATATGCACATACATATATATATTTATGCTATGTATCTGCGGGCATCCAAAATTGGCAAACTACAGCAAATTATTCGCATAGAACGCTTTATATACACAAATATATGATCATACTTATGTACGGATGTGCTTAGAACAAAAGCCAGATTGTTCAGCAATTTTTTTTATGCCTGGAAGCATATTTTTATGATCACATCAAAGCCCAAAAATTATAATAAAAATTGTTCGCTTTTAAATTCTTTATAATTCAAAATTTTCTATGAAACATAAAAATAAACATGCGTGTTTTAAATAAACTAATAATATTTGTCGTTTATAATATATAATATTGAGTATATTTATTATTTGAAAATTTTTTGAAAGTGTCGACTTTGAGTTTTCTGATGTGGAAGATCTAGCTAGGAATTAGCCAAATTACCAATATTTGTTTTATCTAGATTAATAAATACAGTAGAATCCGGTTATAGCGACATTCAAGGGACCGACGATTTTACGTCGTTATATCCGGCAGACGCACTATCCGAAAGGAGCAAAAAAAAAATTTTTTTTTATATTATGGATGCCATGTTCGTAATAGGTTTTAAAATAAAACAAATTAATTTTTTAATCAAAACAAAAAATTTAATACAGTAGAATCCGGTTATAGCGACATTCAAGGGACCGACGTCGTTATATCCGGAAGACAAAATCCATGATTTTGTTTCTTTTTCGTATTGAAAAAACACAAAATCCATGATTTTGTTTGCTTCTTTTAGCATTGTTAAAGAAGTCCAATTTTCCTCTTTAAAGTTTTTTTTTTTCGGCACGTCGCAATATCCGGTTGAATTGAAATGAAAAATTGAATTGAAATTGAAAAATCTCGTCGTTATAAGCGGTTTGTCGCTAAAAGCGGAGTCGTTATAAGCGGAGGCCGTTTCATATAAGTTTGTATGGGGACCAACCAAACCATCGAGTTTTCGTCGCAATAACCGGACGGACGCTATAAGCGGCGTCGTTATAACCGGATTCTACTGTATATAAATAATCATAAAACTCAGTTTGAAATTGAAACTGAAAATTATATTTGTTGTTTAGTGTAATAGTCAAAAAAACTAATAGGATTTGAAGTTAATTAAATATTTTATAATGAATATAGTATTTAATATTGAAAATATTTATAATAAATAGTAGTTTAAAAGAGTAAGAAATGTGCAGATTTTGAGTTTTCTGAATTAAAAGATATAGCTGGGAATTAGCCAAAATTATTTTTTTTCAAAATTGCATCTGAATATTATATTTGTGTTGTCTAGTGTAATAGCCAAGAGCTGATTGCTTTTGAAACTAAATTAATATTTTAAAAATAATGTAATATTTAATATTGAATATATTTATTATAAATAGCTGAACAATGTAAGAAACGAAAAGATCTAGCTAGAAACTAGCCAAAAATAAGTACCAAAGGAACAAGCCTCGAAATCTCGCTTCAAGAAGCAACTAACATATATTTAAGAGCATTTGAAGTACGTAGTTACAAAATAAGCGTCTAGGTTAATACATTCATTACATAGATACATTAATTAGGTCGAAAGTAATAGTAAAAATGATGGGACAACTGGTCTAGTGGCGTTTCCTTAGCTTGGTGTTCAGGCTCTGGGGGAGGATCGAGGAGCGGGCGGCGGGTTCAATGGACTTCTCGAAGCTGTTGTAGGTGTCGTCCTGGGGATTCGCGTCCGTTGCGCAGTTGTCGCTCTCCTCGCTGGTGGGGGCATTCACCTGAATCTGTGGCACGGGCATCTTGGAGCGCTGCGCGTTCTTGCCAAGGCTGCGTCTGCCCAGACCGGAGCGACGTCGCATCGTGTGCTCCAGCGGACGCACCTAAAAAATACAATAATTTTACTTTTTTATAATAAACGGAAAAAGGGAGAGCGCACCTTTTTGGGCGGTGTTTTGGAGTGCGGCTTTCTGGAGAGATTGGGCAGGCAGGCGAGGGGCTTGCGCAGCTCTGGCGGGGCTTTGAAGGGCGAGGCCTTCATCAGGCTGCGCTTGGCGTGGGGCGAGGAGCTGCCGAGGGGCAGCTTGCGCTTGTGCAGATTGCCGGTGGTCTTGGGCACGGCGTTGGAGCTGGCGGACAGCTGCCACTTGGAGGGCGTCTTGCGTAGGGACATGGTGGAGGAGGATAGCGAGGACATGTTCCTCAGCGACATGGGCGTGCGGGGCGCTGTGCCGGGCGTGGGGGGCGGCAGCATCTTGTTGCCCACGGCCAGCTTGCGAGCGGAGCTCTGCTGCTCCTTGGCCTGCCGGATGCGCACCCAATCCTTCTCCATCAGCTCCAGAATGTTCTCGCCGTGCACCAGAAAGGGGGTGCGCGTGCGCTGCTCATAGCTGAGCACCAGCTTCTGGATCTGCTGCTCGATCTTGGGCAGCTTGATGGCGACGGCCTTGCGCTCCCGCTCCTCCTTCAGCAGCTGCCCGCCCCGATTGTTGTAGCGATTCGGCTCCTTGGCCTTGGCCTCCAGCGCCTCCATGTGCGCCCAGATCTCGGCCCGATTCGCGTACAGTTCGAAGATCTCCTTGTTCTCATTGTAGAAGCACTTGAGATCGTCCAGCTCCAGCTCGTGCAGCTCCAGCAGATCCTCGTTGTACCAATCGTTGTTGAAGTTGGAGAATCGCTTGCGCTCCTGCGGCGACTTGAGCGTCATGTCCCACCACTTGGTGATCTCCAGACGCAGCTGCTCAATGAAACCCTTCAGATTCTGGCGCCTCAGCTCTTGGCAGCGCTGCAGCTCCTCATAGAGTATGTCGTAGGTGAGCTGGCAGTAATCCGTGGCCCCCCGCACCCGTCTCTTGCTGTACTCGTCCGTCTCCGCCTCCGGCAGACGCTCCCAGAGCACGTGAATCTTCTCACGCATGCTGTCGATGCTCTCGCGCATCTCCTTCACCTGCCGGGCGAAGTTCTCGCGCAGAAAGCGCAGCTCCTTGAATATGTCCGGCGTCAGGCACTGGTTGATGGGATTCAGCAGACGCTCCTCCACCGGATTCAGCATCACCTCCAGCAGCTTCACGTCCCGCCGGATCTCCTGCCGCAGCTCAAACAGCTGCTCCATGCGACGCCTGCGCTCCTCCCTCAGCCTGTCCAGATGCTCTGTGAAATGCTGCAGCTCCTCGGCCGTGGGCAGCGGATCAGCCAGCAGGGGGCGTGGCAGCTCGGCCAGCTGCTCGCAAAGCTCCTCCTGCTGCAGCACCAGCTCACAGATCTCCGCCCGCCGCCCCGCCAGCTCCTCACGCAGATGCTCGATCTTCTGGTCCAGCTGCTGCTGCCAGACAATTAGGGGCATCCCCTCCGGCCGCTCGCCAATCTCCAGCTGCTTGTGCAGCAGGCGACGCACCTCCTCTGCCTCCGCTCGCACCGCGCTGATGCCCTCCTCGATGCTCTTCTCCTTTTCGTCGCTCTCCGCCTGCAGATCCAGATAATATTTGTTTACGCGCGTGTTGAGCTTCTCCATCAGCTCGTCGCAGTAATCCGACTCGAACATGTACGACCATTTCTTGTGCAGCAGATCGATGTGCGCGTCCGTCGTCTGCAATATCTTCGCTTTGCAATATATATTTGCCATTTCTGTTTCCATTTTAATTTAGTTTTCGTTTTCAATTTTTAGACGACGCCATCAAACGAAAATTTCGGTAAATTTGAACAGTTCGTAAATGTTGCCATCTTTTTGAAAAGCCGTGCTGTTTGGTAGCAGTGCCATTTGAGCAGTACTCGCGGTTGCCAGACTGCTGAAGTTTTAAGTTGTAGTTTGCAAGCCAGCCGCCAGATGGCGCGTGCATTGCACATAAATGAGTTTTATCGCAATAATCAACATTTCAAACAAAACTTAGGTGTATTGAAACCTAAATTTATTACAATATGTAAAAACAACAACAATAATTAAACGAAATTTTCGGTATATTTGAACAGTTCATAATTGCTGCCGTCAACTTTTTGAAAAGCAGCGCGTTAAGTAACAGTGCCATTTGAGTAACACTTGCTATGTCCAGACTGCTTATGTTAAAAGTTGTAGTTTGCAAGCCAGCCGCTGGAGAGCGCCAACACTGCTTGCAATTGGTTTTTATTGCGAAATTAATTTAAAAAACAACTCAAAATAAAAAATTAATCCCCTGCTTGTAATTTCCCAAAATACTAGTATGAAAAAATTATCAATTAAAAGCAACAAACATGTTCGGATATTTTCTGTTCACAAACAAATTCCTCTTGTGCACTATAAATATTTTTTTGCAATTGAATTAACACAAAATAAATGCTCGATTCAAGTCGCAATTAACATACATATTGTTAAAGTCTAATTAGACGTTTTTATTATTTATTTATTTTAAATCATTGGCGACGATTTCGTTAAATTCAAATTGTAATTAAATGTTGCCACCTTATAAGAAGCAATGCTGTTAACTAACATTAACATTTGAGCAACAGCTGCAGTTGCCCGCTGTGGTAGAGGGTGCTATGGGTGATCTGCAAGTGTGAGCGAGACAATGCTCGAGCATGTTTTGAATGTAGTGATCCGGCCCAAAGAGCGAGAGCGCGCTTTGTGCTGCGCTGTGCGTGCAAGTGAGCATGCTGTCAAACATGTTGGAGTTCGCCACGGCGCCATGCATGCCATTTTGGCTTGGCCAAATGTCGAATTGGACATCGCGAGCAGTCGCAACAAAAACATCGAACCGTTCGGACATCGCGCGCGCAAATTTCGCGCAGTTTTAAACAAATTTGAGTTTTGTGTAAAATTAAACAAAACACTCTGTTTTTAAGCAGTCAAAATCTATAAATTATATTCGGGCAACCTTTTAGGCTTGTGCCGCTGTGACGGCCAACTGAAATTGTCAAAAATTACAAAATTTCGGTTTAATTGGTAGCTGAATTTACCGCTAAGTGAGCAATAATTGGGGGCAGCAAAGACTTTGGATACTTCTGACCCTGAAAGTGAGGCATAAACACCGGAAAAACGTTGCGCCGTTGGAGCGGAAGCAGCAACAGGTAAGCACAACAACATCAACAACATTTCCCTTTGCGGCAGGTACAACAAAACATTCCATATGCTATATGCTATATGCTAGATCTGGCGCGATTTAGTTTAGTTTATGTATTTGTTGTTTTCTTGTGTTGTTAAAAGAGCCAGGAAGTGTTAGCAAGTGATAGACAACGATAGGCACGGCCAGCAATCGATAAACAAACAATTGCCCACAAAACGTGACCCTGCATTAAGGCTATTGATGAGAGAGGGGCGCGCAGTCGCGGCATGTCCTCAGCAGTGTTGCCAGAATTAGCTAGATTTGCATTAAAAAATATCTAAAAAAAAATATCTAAAATAAAAATAAATAAATAAATAAATAAGCATAAAAAATAATATAAAAATGCATAAGAACAAATAATTATAAAAATGAAAATATAATAATAATAAAAATAATAATGCAGTGTTGCCAGAAATAGCTAGATTTGCATGGCAAAATATCTAAAACAAAAAAAAATAAATAAAAATTAAAAATCAATGTGAAAATGCATAAGAACAAATAATTATAAAAATGAAAATATAATAATAATAATTATTATAAAGCAGTATTGTTAGAAATCGCTAGATTCACAATATAAAAGATCTAAAAATAGCTGTATATAACATCAAGAATAAAACAGTTATGCATAAGAATAAATAATTAGAAAAATAATAATATAACAATAATAATTATAAAAGAAGATAAAAATTAGTATACATAATAAAGCTGGGTTTAAAAAATAATTATATATTTTATATAAGTCAAATAAATAAAATTGTGGAATTCGCTAAATTGACTAAATTGGCAACGCTGCTCCTCATGCTCACCCCCTAGCAGGCACCGTTAAAGTCACCACCAACAACAGCAGCAGCTGTGTCACCCACACACACACATACATTAAGAGAGGGATCGTGAGAGTACGTGTGTGTGTGTGCTATATATAGATGCAAAGTCGATAGAGTCTATACAAGAACTGTCTATATGTGCGAACTAGCGTTGTTTCCTAAAGTTCAAACCAGGGATCAAAAATAATAATTATGACTTTAAATAAATCCCAACAAAACCGCGAAAAATACACAAAAAAAGTCACATAGTATCTTCTTTTTAAAATAATTTTTTAATTCTTATAAATATTATTATTATTATTATTAAGAAGTTAAAGCGGAATTACAAATTACACTTAACGTACATTTTATAAAGCTATAGCTTATAAATAATTTTTATAAAAACCAATGAAAATAATAATTGATTTTAAATTTTCATTATAAAAAGTGAAAATTAAAATTAAATGTCAATACCTTTGGAACCAAGCTTAGAGTTTCGAATATTTAAAAATTTTCGGGATCAGTTCACATATCGGAAGTTAAACCAATAAACTAGCTCCTTTAATTGAACCACAGCTCTAACTCAACAACAGACACCAGGGTATAATTGGGTATAAACATCGCGACTCCTTGAGCAAAGATAAAAGTACTTGAGGATGCCAGGCACATAGAGGTTCGAATGGGCATGGAAATGTGACAAGTTCCTGAGAGTGCAACCAACACATGCGCAGTTAGCTCTTTTTAAAGCCAATTAACGGGTTTAGCTGCTGTTGTCCGTCACCCTCTGAACAAACGCACGCCCTCGTGTCAGCCCAAAATGAGAAATAAATAAAAAAAAATAAAGGTAAACGAGTCTCTGCTCTTCTTCTCCCTCTCGCTCTCGCTCTGCACGCGCCGTGCGATCCTCAAATGTTTTGATATAATACCTACACTCAGAGAAAAGCAGCCAAAAACTGTCTTGAATTTGCAAGATTAATTAATAAAATTCTAGTTTAAAGTTAAAAATGCATACTTAAATCAAACTTATTCCTGATAGAATTAATTTTTTTTTAATAATAAAATAAAATTCATAAATTTACAAAATTATTTTTTTGTTATATATATTTTCATTTTAGAACAAAATCTGATTGGTTTGGGAAAAATGGGAAAGAGGTATAGGGGATTTATTTAAAAATAAATGAAATAGTTATGACAATAATTGAAATACTTTTGAAAAATACGAGAATAATATAAACCATGAGTATAAAAATAACTTTAGACTGATTAAAGAACATATGAGAATAGATTAAAGTAAAATAATATTTAAATAAAATAATCTTAAATGTACTTTAAATATCCGAAATGTACTTAAAATCACTGGATTATTTGAGAATTACTTAAATTAAGTACTCTCTACTTTAGATCAAATAAGAATGTGTTGGTATTTCTCTGAGTGTAAACACATCCCTTTGTCTTCCCACCGACAGCTGTACAACTTCCGGCGAGAGCAGTTAGAGTTTTATTTGAGTTTTGCCCAAATAAAACCATTTTCGACCGACTATATAAGAGTATATAAAAGTGTTGTCTGTGCGAGATGCCCGCCCCTTCATTATTCAGTTAGTATTTGATCATGAGGCGTAGGGTGAGGGGAGAGGGGCGAGGAGTGCCCACAATTTGCATATAATGAAAGTGAAACATCTGCAGATTGTGAAAGTCATTGGATTAATTGCCGCTTTTGTTTACTAGTTTAACATATTTGTCTTAGCTCTTGCTGTAACCTCAAAAACGAAAACTTCCGAAATGGATTTAGCTTATCGCGTTTATATCGCTCGGCATTAGCATAACTTTTGGATGGGTTATATCACCGTTTATAACGGCACTTTTCCATAGATGGGTGGGATTATTGTCAGTGATGATTCAATTAAACGGAATATGCCTTTTTCCACCTGTGTGAAATTTCCCAGTTGGTAAACAAACTTCTGTGACCACGTCACAAGTGCATCATAATTTGCTAGATAAGGAGATAAGATTAAATGGAAACGGTAGAAATGATAAGGAAACTGCACAGTATTCGGCTGAAACCAAGGGTATCGAAAGCGTTAATCAAGGTTATATCAAAACTGAACTGTGCTATCTGAAATTTCTAAGAATTTTCAGGTAGATCTGAAAAGTTTGTTCAAATAAAAATCATGCGAGTTATATACTATATAAAAGAGAATTTCCAAACTAGAATTAGAATTTTGGAATAGTTGCGATTAATAAAACTGAAATGCGATTTACAATTTTGTGGTTTAATATAAATAGAAAAGTTACTTAAGATTTGTTTTAATAACATCTTGAAAGTTTTATAAATTAAAAGAACTTTCCAACTTAGAGAGTTTTTAAACTTTTAGCCTATGAAAAATCATTTGGGAAAAATTTAGGTGATTTTAATTTTATTATATCTAAAACTTGACGATTTTTTATATAGATATTAAATGAATTTATCTAAACGTTTTTTATGATTCTTAAATTCTTGGGATGTTCAGAAATATTGTTAAATAAAATGTTGCGTATTTTTTAAATGGTTTCGCTAACCGCATCCGATTTGCATTCTCCGTTAGTGTTAACGCCTCTATATGGAAGACAATATTTTATAAATTTAATACAGCTATTTAGATGCGTTTGATTTTATAAGTAAACACGAGTTTCCCTTTAGTTTGGAGGCGTGTTTACTTTGGGTATTCCCGCAAGTACACTTGAAAGAAATCTACAGAAATCTCATGTTTTCCCTCCAGTAAGGGGGTCTTTAATAACTTTTTAGTCAAGACATATGGGAAAAATGTGTAAACATGTGTGCAGCAAGAGTATAAATAAAACTAAATGTAAAACGGATACATACAAAAATAATAAAGACTCTATGGACGTTTGAGGGGGGAGATCGGTATGACGATGATGACGATGATAATGATTGGAAAGTCTTGGCTCCTGTGAGCTGTCCGAATAACTGTTGTAGGAAACGCTGGGGAATATAATTGTTGATGTTTATGCTTTTCTTTATTCAATTGTTTGGCTTGGCTTTTCCTGTGTTTTCATTTAGTTTTCAGTTTTCTGCTCAACATCTGCATTAATTGGTTCCACTTGCGCGACGTTCAAATATCGACAGCAACGAAATGAAAATCTTTGCAGTTTTTTATTTATTTCTGCTGTTTTCATTTCAAAATTCACCACAACAAATTGTCTTCGAGTCGTTGAACTGATTCAGCGAAATGCAGCTGAAATAAATTCAAGCGAATAAAACGCTAAAGAACAACAATGGGAGCAAAATATATATATATATATATATATATATATATATATATGTGAAAAAAAACGCAACAATAGCCTAAATTTAAATTTAAAATTTAATCAGAAACGCCGAAAAACCTGCGAGACTTTTATTCAACTCGTTTTGGTCGCTGGGTTTTGCGCATGCGCAGCATTTTGTTGTATGCCGCTTTACGGTACACTGAACCTAGACCCCCAGACCCAATAGGCTACCCCCTGGCTGCCCCTCCCTCCCCCGCCCCTCTTCTGCTGCACTCTTGGCCCTAAAGCCAAAAGTCATGTTCCTGTTACTTTTGGGCCATAAATTTACGAGCTGCAGCAGTTGCTATTGTTGCAAATGTAATTGCTATGCCAGTATTTCCTCTGCCAGAGAGAGATAGCTATAACAGAGAAAGAGAGAGAGAGAACCATAGAGATTTGTCTTTTTTTTTGTAAGGTTTTCCACTTTTCACTGTTCCAAACTAAGGGCTAGTTATCCGCATGACTCATCAACGCTGACAGCGCAGTTATGCCCGGCCAGCAATGGCACAAACAGGGTATAAGCGGTTTGTGAAAACATTTTCGAAAACCTATAAATTTTGTTTTATGCTTTTATTTTGTTTTCATTTACTGAAGTTAATTCAACAACTCTTACTTTAAGACCTGGATAAAATGTTTGCAATATAGAAAAATAAAACTACCGATTATTTCGGCAATCGATAATGGTCGTCATCGATATTAATCGATTAATCGGATAACATAAATATTTGGCATTTTATTCGTTGCAAATCAATGGTGTTTTAACAAATTCAAAAACTTATTATAATAAAAAATACAAATAAAAATTTCTCAAACATTAAAATTGATCCTAAGTTAGCGCCATTTTAATTTTAACAAAAACTAAGTCATTTAATTCTTATTAAAACCAATTATATTATATAATTTCAAAAAAGAGATAATTTAAAGGCCTCAACTAATTAAATATTTTAACAAAAACAAAAATATATTTTCGAAAAACCGATTTTTTAAATTCTTTACGTGTTCAATAAGAGATATTTTCGATAAGCACTAAAATTTTGTCGCTATTTTCAATATCAATTTTTTATCGATAATATCGGTATTGCAACTAGCTTATAAAGCTTTTCGCTTGCTGCTGAATACACCCGACTGCAGCATTTGTCCGCTTGGCCGTCAGTCGAGGCAGCTGCAAATCTGCTGGCAAACATGTTGAACTGGTTGCAAATCCGAGCGCAAGTTGCAACTAGATCGCGATCGCAGTTGCAGTTGCAAGTTGCAGTTTGCAGTTGGCAGTTGGCGAATGTCCCCCGCGTTGCCAAACGCGAACCTGTTGCACCCCTCCCCTCACCCCCCAACTGAATGCACCGTTAGCGTCCCTGAGCCTGCCGCTGCTGCTGCTGCCACCGACTGGTTGAACTTGATATTGAACCGCAGAACACTGACCATTCGGTCTGACCATACGGGGCAAACAGGTTTGACCAAGAGCACAACGAAAGAGAGGCAGAAAGAAAGAAAGATTGGAAGAAAGAACTTTTCTCTTGACGTTTCTATTGCCAACAGATTCTTTTGGTTTTGCTCATAAGCACAATTATTTAGACGCTTTTCTGCTCATGCTCAGCTTAGGGTCTTCATGGCTTTTAACTACGGCAAATGTTGCAATTATTACACAACTTTCGTCGACTCTTTTGGCCCTGTATTCTGTTTTTTATGCTACAACAAAGTATGGCCAACGAGCGGGGTTATGAAATTATGGCAATTGTTTGGCTTGTTTTTTTAGGTCTTGCATGCAAACGGTTTTTGTTTTGTTTTTTGTTAGACCCTGTGCTTTTAAAAAGTATAAAAGGGTCTATGAATTTGTGTAACATCCTGAGTCGTTCCATGTTCGTCTGTCCTGTTGGTCTGTCCGTCTATATGAACACTTGGATTTCGAAACGGAAACCAAAATTTTAAAGAAAACATTTTCCATCGATGCTGCGAATCACATTACGATCGGATCAGAAACAGCGAAGATATGCAACAGGCAATTTGCTTGAGAGTTTGTTTTTTATTGAAACACAAAATACGTTATCTTGTCGGTTACGTGCGACTGATCTGCTCCGTCCTAACTGTTTTTTTGTTGTTTCTCATGTGCTGGGAACTGTCACGAATGGAAAGAAAGTGCAATGCATAATCTAGGCTAACGTAGCAAGGAAATGGGCTAAAAGCAGTAAAATAATGAAAAGAAAAGCTTTTGCAACCATCAACTATAATGTCACGTGTTATCGAAAATCGATTAACGCTGCATTTGATTAATTCAATTTATACTGTAACCTTAAGCAACAGATTTTTATTTGTTTTGCTTAAATGCAGCTATTAAAATAAGTTATATCATCATCATCGTCACATCATCAGTCAAACTTTCCAGTTGCATTGATATCGTATAAATCACCTACAAATTGATTTCCTCTCAAATGTTCAGCTGTTAAACCGTTATGCAGCTCTTTTTTAGCCATGTTGCGCGTTGCGCAATGCAACAGAATGCATAACAAAGCACAGGCCAAAAGACAATAGACAATAGACAACAAACAACAAACAACACACAACACACAACACACACATAACGAACAGCACACACAACGCGATTATTAATTATTCAGAGTCAACGGCACTTGTTGGCCCTTTTGTCAGCACGCCTCGGGCTCAAATTCGAATGCCACAATCTATGGTCAACCGGAAATGGTAGAACCACCTCAGCTCTCTTTTAGACCATGGCTGCAATTGCCTGCAATGGTTTGGGCCAGAAATAACGACTGTAGTTATGACACAGCTGACAAAGAACAGCATGACTGTTATTACTATATCTAATTGCTTGAAGAGAATATTTGAGTAGGTTTTTCTGTATGACGGGAAATGGGGGTCAAAATGCTTAAAGGGCAATATTTTTTAAAGCCAACACAACACTTAAAACGTCTTTAAATAATGCAATTAAATCTGTAAATTGGCATAGAACTTTCCAAGTTATCGCTATTAATAGCTAAATATCGTAACTAAAAGCTAAATTAAAGTAAACACTTTTTTCAATATATTTGTATATTTTGTAATAATTAGTAAATTCATGAATAGTAGAATAAAAGTTCAAGTTTATTTTAAATGATGAATCCCACGCCCCTTCCGCACACAATGAACATACATAAAAAAAATTGTCTTGTTTAAGAAGATACAAATCCATTTACCCAAATTCTATATTCATTAGTTTTTGAAGATAATTAATATTAAACAATTCTGTAAATTTCATACAAACCAATCTATAAATATGAAAGATATGATGTTTGTTTTTCAATAGTGTACACAGTTATTCTTATTGCATTTACGAATCATGTAGTTTTCAGCTTTTAATTTGAATTTGTTTAATTTACGCTCGTTTATCAATTGTTTCTACATACTATCTTATCTATATATCTTAATTATCAAATGTTCTATAATTTAACATAAAACAATAAATTTATAGTGCTACGATTAGCAAACTTTGCATCGAATTAATAATTTCAAAAACTTTCAATTTATATTGTAATATATTGCTTATTTTGCCCCTAAGATTATCACTGCATTGAAATATTTCAATTAATTTGTATTTATTATAAATTAAAAAAAAAAAAAAACTTTTCCGTTACATTTGTCAGGTGTGGGGTTCGAACCCACGCTCTCTTTCGAGAACCAGAGCTTAAATCTGGCGCCTTAGACCGCTCGGCCAACCTGACTTGTTGAGCGAGTCGATCCAAACGTGCTTTATAAGCAGCGGCTGCCATTATTGCCACAACACGCAATGTTCTCAGGTACGTTTGTATGTGTGTGTGAGTGAATTAATGAGTACGAGATAGAAATACTTTTTATAGGGGAAATTAAAACGTTTGTTCTATGTGAAATATGTTTAATTTTAGCAATTACAATTCGCCCTCTCTCTCTATCTGTCACTCTGTCCTTATCTTGCTGCAAATGGCAATTGGGCTATTTTTAGCTTACTTTGCAAAAACAACAAATGTTCTCGCCTCTTTGTCTCTCTCTCGCTCAAGTGCGCTCTCTCGCCCTCAACAATTGCTGGCAGTCAACCCTCACAGCACAAACATATCTATATATGTATGTGTGTGTTTTTGTGTGTGTGTATGTGTGTCCCACTACAGCTGCTCTGTGACGTGCTCTCTCGTTCTCGCCCCCTGCTGCTTCTGTTGTTGTTTCGTTGGCAGCATTTGCATAAAGAGCTTTTGCAATATAAAAAAAGCTTTTTTAGATACAGCTGCCTGCATCCTTGCACTGCAGCTAAAAAGCTCAATTAAAGCAGCTTGTATGCCAAGCGTCCTCCCCCTCCCTCTCTCAAACGAACACTCAAGCAGAACGTTGCCAGAAGAAGCTAGATTTGGAATATAATAATTGGGTTTAAAATCTAAGAAAAGCTTTGAACAAAGAATAAAATAATCAAAGAAAAAAATTCAAAAAAATTAATTAGTAGTAACTTTCTCGCAACGCCGAATTCAAAATAACTACTATATAACTACTATCTATCTACTATCTTGGTTATTTCAAATAGATTTAAAATTAGCATAAAGTTCTCAAAAACCGCTAAATTGGCAACGCTGCTCAAGCAGCTGTTGCGTCTGTAACTAACTCAATTTTAACGGTTACAATGTAAAGATGAAGAAGAAGCGTCGCAACACCCAGTGGGCACCTAAAGCGGGCGTCGCGTAAATTATACCGGAAGTTGTTATGTCATTACTGTTGTTGTAGGCGTTATGCGTGCCCATTGTGCGTCTTTCTGGTTGCAACGCTTCCTGGTGGCTGCACTTCAGTGGAGTGTAGTACATTCATATAAATAGAGTTATGCCCTGTACCCATTAATAGTGGTTAAGAAATGGTATTATAACTTTGTGGAGCTATAATAGCTCTCTCTCTCTAGCTCAATTCTTTGTTCTGTACCTTTCAATGTAAGCTCAATTAAGAATATTAGTCAAAGGTTTATGAATTCTAAAAAAAAAAAAGTCGATATAGTGATATCCGTCAATCTGTATCTCGGTAACCATTAAAGTTATATCAGCTAAATTTAAAGTTATGTATGTATGTTAGTCAAAAGTAGATTAATTTATTGTTAGTCAAACGTTGGATGCCATGCTCCATTCTAGCCCATGGCATAACAAGCGTAATATTCAATCTAAAAGGTTGTCAATCGGAAAATATATTCTTTATCTTTATATTAATCTATCATTAAAAGCTCATTGAAATCGATTAAGAATCAGAAAAGTTATTAGAGAAACAATTAGTCAATTGTCGAATTCGCTCTCTCTCTCCTTAAAGCATGCTACAGAAAGAAATAAAACTAAGAATTTTTAAGTAGGACTTAGGGTATTCCACTGTCGGTTGCCTCCGACTGCGGCTGTAACGAATCTTTTTGTTTTCGCCATTTGTTTTGTTTTCAAAATTGAATTGGAGCATAAACAGAACGCGAGTTCAGGCATACTGTGCATGGTTTGAACCCGGCACTGACACGCAAATGCCAAATGGCGAAATGGCATTACTGTGCCACCCACACACTCACACACTCTCACACACACACACATGCAACAAGAGAGAGAGACTGTTTTGGATTCGGCGCAGTTAGCATTTATCGTATATCGTTTACGATATGCGGAGGCAAGTAAACACCCCGATAGACGAACATCCTCACAGAATCCGCCAAGCGCATCAGTGCAATTCGTGAGCTCATTGATTGCAGTTGTCTCTCGTCGGGGTCAAAGGGGACGGGGTGTCAGGGAACTCGGTTACTGGGTGAAAACTGCAACAATAACAATCAGAGTGCCAACAACCATATAAACTGCATTTGTGCATGCATCGCATTCGGTCGACACGTAGACAAAACGTTGCTCCAGACGTTGATTAGTCAGATACATATGGCAGAAGATACATGCAGCTTCAACTGGATAATGGCTAAAACCAAAGTTTCTCCAGCTCGTGCGTAATGTAGGTCAGCAATTGCTGCCAGATTGTGCAATATAAAGCAAATGAAAATTCAGTTGTTGCAATGGAAATCGGCATGTGGAAAGCGAAAACGCCAAAGTGTTGGGAATGAGCAGACCAAGTGTTTAATCGATAGTGAAAATCCAACAAGGAAGTCGTTGCCCAGCCTTAGTAAACAATAAAAAGCAAACATAGATAAATCACCCACAACAACAACAACACCAAAAGCAACAACCATACATCACAACATTAAAGAACGGTTTCAGAGCCCAGGCCAACCCTCTTTTAGACACTTTTCCTAGTTGAAAGTGCACTCAACTTTAGCTACCCCAAGTTAGGTCACCTCTCATCTCTCGTCACTCCCCTTGGGTTCATCATAGCACCCTCTATCCTCAATCTTAGTGCATTGCACTGCAATTAACCTATTATCGGAGACGCGGCGAATTATACCAATTATAACACCAACATCATGGATTTCTATAGCCATAACAAAGAGCAACATGATCCAAACTCCGGTGAGTTCAATTAATTGTTTGCTGCTTTTAACTGCAGCCAACTTTCATAAATTAATTAATCTTATCTTTTATCAATTGGCTAGCTGCAATTGACGATTAAGCAGAGAAAGCCACACGGCGAAAGAGAGAGCTATTAAAGTTCATAAATGGGCATTACGGTTCTAGACATTAACGAATAGCCATAAAAATGAAATACAAAATAAAAACATGCTCTACGAACTATTTACGAAACTTTTGTTAATAATATTTAATGCTTTTAAACAAAATAACGACACTGGTTTGAACCAAACTTTTTGGTGAACCATACATTTTGGAAAAACATTTATCAAATGGAGTTCGAACCAGTACGTCGGATCTCCGAAGTTAGATTTTTAGAATATTTCGAAACGACACCAATGAAGTTCGCACTAGTATTTCAGATCTTTGACAATTTTATTTTGTGTTTGCTTTACAGAAACGCAGCAAATATTTATTTCACTCTAAATGTATTGTCTAAAATTTAGTACTAGTCATCATATCTATGATTAGTTAAATTATTGACGCCGTAGACTGCGTTCTCCGCTATCTTTATTTCGTGTTATAAATGATAGCATTTGCATGCAGGCAAATGGCAGATAACGTTGACTTTCAGGTGCATTGTGACCAAAATATAGAGGTTCAATGGATTCTTTCATAAAGACCATATCGTGGAATAACCGATAAAGATTGAAATGAATTTGAACTACGACTTAGGCATGTCGGAGATGCCATGGGTTTGCACGCAAACAAAATAAAGAGACATGACTTCAATTATAGTAATAAGTGAGCCGTAAGGCACGGCAGTTACTAGGCACGCAAACTGTTCTGATTCACTAGGAATACATACAAATTTACAAAAGTGCGGGAGGATAAACGTTTAGCTTTACTGATGATATCACTATCCGGTAGTGTTGGTAGGTTTTCAACTTCAACATAAGCTAGATTTGCAAAAGAAATAAGCTAAACATTATATAGAAACTAATTGAATTCCTTTCAATAATACCGATCGATATAAACTTATCGTGATGGAGAATCGAAAACTATCGAGATTACCAATATAAATCGATTTTTTTGATTGCTCTTTGGTTTTTTCCGAGTGTTTGAAATCAGAGAAAAGTGGTTTTATCTGTGGGCTGGCTAATTGGACCTTTGGCTGGTCAAAGAGCGTCATTGCGAATGGTCGGGTTACGTTTGCGACCTGGTCAAGACAAGAGCCCATTCATCCGTGCGAAAATAAGCCTGCTAGGGTTGCAATAACCGCTTTGACTTAAGAGTACAGTCTGTGAGCTGTTGATAGGTTGAGAGGTGGCGACCATTTACTGAGCACAAAGACCATCGGATTCACATTTCATAAGCCCTTGTCGCCTATCGCTTTGCAAACTGTCTTGTGAGGAAACCTCAGTCTCTGTCTGTCTCTCGGTCTGTCCGTCTTTCACACTCTCGTTCTTAGTCGCTAGACTTGCGTGTACTTGACTTTGCCGCATTCGCTTTGCCGTATTGTCAATGTCGCCCTGAAGCACTTCCTACATCATCAAGTCGCCAAGTCTTGTTGCTGCTTGCTGCTGCTGCTGCCACACTTGGCTGCTTGGCCTGAGACTTTGAGACTCTTGCATGGAACTTGTCTTGCATTTTCATTTCCATTTTCATTTCCATGCATACTGCAATCTCGTCTCCTCGTAAATGGCCATCAAATGTGCCATTCATCTCTCAGCGCTCCCTTTTGCTCATAGGCAACTTCATTTACTTCATTTTTTTTTCTGCTGTCTCATTTTTCTTTTTTCTGCCTTGTGCAATTTGTAATTTATGCCGAGGAGCGCTAAGATTCAAGTGCCCAGACAAATTGTAGGCATGCACAGGCGTCGTCATCACCCGTTGATGACATGCATACAAAAAACCAAGTCAGAACTATAAGAGTGTCACTCTGACTGACTACAGCATACCCTGCAAGGCTAAGATAAACCAAGAACCAAGTCTAAGAAGTTAGTTATCGAGAAGTGAAAACTATAATGTTTAGTTTTAATCAGTGGTTTCATAAATCCAAAAAAGCAGCTTAGGAAAACCTACAAACCGAAAATGGTATCCCCAGCTCTTATGGCTTTCAAAATCTAGTTCAAATGAATCTCTGATAAGTTCTGTTTAAATTAAATAGCTTTAAACCCAGAATCATAATACAAACTATGCGAGCTTTCTCAGTTCCATCTGAATGTAGATTCGTACAGGGTATTCGGAACTGCATATTGCGATTGCATGCTAGTGTTTCTTCCGCTCTCCGTATAATCTTGATTATGTTAAATTGCCTGAAAAATTGTTGTTAATTTGCCTTTGCACATTATAAAGCGATTGCAGACCCAGAGCCAGTGCATATGCATTGTCTAAGTTCCACTTTCTATTCGTAATAAACTGGGCTAATTGTGATGGATACACTGATAGCTAATGGGCCGAGTCGATACCATTTACAGATATTACGAACCGAGAGTGTGTGTTCTTAATAAACCAAAATGTTTACAAGATATTCCCATAAGAAAGTTCCGAATGTCGTGACACATGCTGAAACATTTCAAACATTTGGAAGTCATGCTATTGATAAGCAGCTTAAGAGACTTTTCGAATAAAAATCTCTATGCGTCAGCACTATGCTGGCTTGCATAAACGATTGTAATTGAATCAAAAACATTTACCAATCAGCAAATGCTATATTCATATTCAAACAAAACGATTCACAATTACAGTTGTCAATTACACCCACAAAAAGCGATCTATTCAGCAACAAAACAAAACTCGTTTAACAGTCATTTAATAATTTAGCACTTTTGCAAAATTTCAACTTAATTTATGCGGGAAAAGCGGAATCCATTGTTTACGCTCTCCCAAAATCCGATGCCCGGTTCGAGTGTCCAAATGAGCTTACGAGAGAGAGACAGCGAGCTAAATAAATGAATTTCACCTTGAGGCAAAAAATAAAGGCCTGAAAACAAAATCCATTTCAACGTCATTGTCTTGGTTACCCCCGCCCAAATGGAAATTCGGATTCGGGGGCAGAGGGCCAAAATCCAGCAATTGCTGTAAATGAGTGCTTGCGGTTGCGAGTGTGAATGATGTATGAGTGCACTCATACGATTCACATGTTTATATGCGAAATGGACAAACAACAAGGTCGACATTGTTGTGGCTCTCCCTCTGTTTCTATCTTTTTCTCTATCGCTCTTTTTCTGTTCCTATCTTTCTCTCTATTTCTCTCCCATCTCTCTCTTTCGCTTTGTCAACACCTACACGGTTGGCGGAGTTTGCTTATCAACAGCACGACGCCCGTGAGTCAACGCTTGGCCAAGAAAGGTAACGACTGGCAAACAGAAAAAGCAGCAAAGAAAACAAAAAAGAGCACGGCAAAAGTAACTGAAATTGCCATAAAACACAGCGAATGAAGCACAATAGTAAACAGTGACAAAAACCCACCAAGAGACAGAGACAGAGAGAGAGAGAAAGAAAGAGAGAGAGAGCTGTAGAAAGATCGGACAGGTAATGCTTAAATAGCCGAGAAAGAACTGCCTTAAACACCGGCATGTCTATAACTCCGGCTCTGACACCGGCACCAGAGCGACAAAACGGCCTTAATGACTCTTACTCACCTTTCCTAGAGAGCGAGAGAGTAAAAGAGAACTGGCAAATAGAGGGTGAATAGGAGAGCGCGAAAAGCAGTCAAAACGATTACTTTATAGTGATGCGAACGTGCAAAGAAATTTTAATTGTAAATTTTATACTTTTAAAACTATAAAAACATTGAATATTGCTTCTTAAATAACTTTTGTTTCTCAGATATTCCTTCTTATATAATAGTTAAATCAATAAGATCTTTCAAATTATAATCAATATTTCAAATGCACTCCGTAACTCGTGACACGAGCGCCTCACGCACTCATCGTTAGGGCGCAGCGCTCACCTGGCTGAGATCGGTCGTCGGTTAGGGTTTTGCTCAGTTGCTTTTGTGAACTCTGACGACACGGCTCATACAGCTCAGAGCGTTGCTGGCACGATTTTGTTACCTGTTTTAGAAGTGTTAGTGACCGTGGCAGTTGATAAGATTTTTCGTTATGATTGCCTCATAAAACCCCAACTAATTACTAATAAATATACTATACAGACATATATATTAAAATATTTTGTTATATGGTGCAAAGTGTAATATTGAGAGATGATTTAATTGCTTTTTCTGTTGCAGTGCGCAAAATGTTGGAGGATACCCAGCTTGTATGGGTACGGGATCCCGTGGAGGGTTACATACAGGGTCGCATTACGGAAATCGGCGCTAAAGAGTTCGAGGTGACGCCTATAGATCGGAAGTATCCCAAACGCACCTGTCACTACGATGACATTCACTCCTCATGCGATGGACCACAGGATCACGATGATAATTGTGAGTAGAACTCGATAATATCACATACTATAGATAGATATAGATATTGATATGATACTATCGCATATTTGTGACGTGCGTGTGTTTTTTTCGGTTTGGGGGCTTTATCTATTATGCTAGTTACGTAGTTACATAAAAAACAAAAGAGTAGCAAATTTTTTAGATATATCAAATAAAGAATTTCAGATAAGTGGTTCTTATCGTTTGAAAGATGGGAATATAAGCTGAGATAAATCATACAGAATACAGTTAGCTATGACGATGCGTTCCCATACCAGTATTACCACTTTCAGAACTGCTGGGCAATCTCACGTGCTCTATGCTCCAGTTTGGGCCAAGATCATAAACCTTTTCTTTATGCTCATGAGCATTAAACAATTGTCGTTATCGTTAGCCACGCTTGCCTGAAACAGTTAAGCGTCGAAAGCAGTTAAACATAACCCCCGCGACCCGGGTGAAAGTCAACTTACCCGTATGCTCATCTTCCAATTCTCCACAGGTGAACTTATGCTGCTCAACGAGGCAACATTTCTGGACAATCTGAAAACGCGTTATTACAAAGACAAGATCTATGTAAGTAGAGCAAGTGGAACCACATGATCTCTGAACTAATTAACCAATTTCACTTTGATCTGTAGACCTATGTGGCCAATATACTCATCGCTGTCAATCCGTATCGTGAGATTAAGGAGCTCTATGCGCCGGAGGCCATCAAGAGGTACAATGGACGCTCGCTGGGTGAACTGCCGCCTCATGTGTTCGCGATTGGTGAGTGGCTAAAACTGATGTTTGACCTTATGACCTAAGACTAAACTGTTGTATTAATCTAGCTGACAAGGCCATACGCGACATGCGGGTCTACAAGTTGTCGCAGTCAATTATTGTCTCTGGCGAATCGGGTGCTGGCAAAACGGAGTCCACGAAATACTTGCTGAAGTATCTCTGCTATTCTCACGATAGTGCTGGTCCCATCGAAACCAAAATACTGGATGGTAAGATAGGTTTTTTACACAAACACCTTTTAAGCTAGGGAAACCTTTTCTGCTCCAAGCGACTGTAGACCTCCGAAGATATTCGACTTCATGACTGAGGTACTATAGTTTACCAGAGGATACAATAAATCTCTCTAGGTAGTGACAGATTAGACCCACAATTAATAATAGAAACAAATAACTCTCTTCAATTTGGGTTTATTGTTAACTCCGTTCCATTCGATTCTGCAGCCAATCCAGTGTTGGAGGCCTTCGGCAATGCCAAGACTACACGCAACAATAACTCTTCACGCTTTGGCAAGTTCATTGAGGTGCACTACGATGGCAAGTGCCAGGTGGTTGGAGGTTACATCTCCCATTATCTGCTCGAGAAGAGTCGCATCTGCACACAGAGCGCCGAAGAGCGTAATTACCATGTCTTCTACATGCTGCTCGCCGGCGCCCCTCAACAGCTGCGCGACAAACTGAGCTTGGGCAAACCGGACGATTATCGCGTAAGCAGTTGATCAGCTAATTATGAATACGCAATCTTAAGGACTTGATTTGCTACTTACAGTACCTTTCGGGATGCACGCAGTACTTCACCAATGCCAAGACGGAGCAGCTTATACCGGGCACTCAGAAGTCCGCCAGTCATCAGAAGAAGGGTCCACTTAAGGATCCCATTATCGACGACTACGAGCACTTCCAGAATCTGGACAAGGCCCTGATACGTCTGGGCATGTCCGATATGGACAAAATGGGCATTTACGCCCTGGTAGCTGCCGTGCTGCATTTGGGCAACATTACCTTCGAGGAGATACCCGACGATGTGCGTGGTGGTTGTCAGGTGTCCGAGGCCTCAGAGCATTCGCTTACCGTAACCAGCGGACTGCTCGGCGTGGATCAGACGGAACTACGCACCGCTCTGGTGTCGCGTGTTATGCAGAGCAAGGGAGGCGGTTTCAAGGGCACGGTTATCATGTAAGTTTCTAGTGGAGTTTAGTTTAGTTAAAGCTGTATAGTCCAAGAAACCCAGAACCTTTTTTCTCAATCCCCAAAAATTCGTGATATTCGGATCAAGAATGTGTTTTATTCAAGTTATCCACATCTAATCTATGTTTTTTGCTTTTCTTCCCAGGGTTCCTCTGAAGATCTACGAGGCGAACAACGCACGCGATGCTCTGGCCAAAGCCATCTATAGCCGCCTGTTCGATCGCATTGTGGCCTCGATCAATCAGAGCATTCCCTTCCAGGCATCCAATTTCTATATAGGCGTGCTGGATATTGCTGGCTTTGAGTATTTCACCGTCAACTCGTTCGAGCAGTTCTGCATCAATTACTGCAACGAGAAGCTGCAGAAATTCTTCAACGACAACATTCTGAAGAACGAACAGGAGCTCTACAAGCGCGAGGGCCTCAATGTGCCGGAGATTACGTTCACGGACAATCAGGACATCATCGATCTGATCGAGGCGAAAACCAATGGCATCTACACGCTGCTCGATGAGGAGTCCAAACTTCCCAAGCCATCGCCAACGCATTTCACTGCCGAAGTCCACAAGGCCTGGGCGAATCATTATCGTCTTGGTCTGCCCCGCTCCTCCCGCCTGAAGGCGCATCGCACGCTGCGCGATGAGGAAGGTTTCCTGGTGCGTCATTTCGCTGGCGCCGTTTGCTACAATACGGAGCAGTTTATCGAGAAGAACAACGATGCGCTGCACGCCTCATTGGAGGGCCTGGTGCAGGAATGCGAGAATCCGCTGCTCAAGCTGCTCTTTCCATCCGGCAGCAATACCTCGGTGCGTGGCAAGCTCAACTTCATCTCCGTTGGCTCCAAGTTCAAAACGCAGCTGGGCGAGCTCATGGAAAAGCTGGAACAGAACGTAAGCAAGCATCATAGACTTCTATACTTCTAGAACTAATCGAAATTCTCTCCTTTAGGGCACCAATTTCATACGCTGCATCAAGCCCAACAGCAAGATGGTTGATCGACAGTTCGAGGGCTCCCTTGCACTGGCGCAACTCAAGTGCTCGGGCACCATCTCGGTGCTGGAGCTCATGGAGCACGGCTTTCCGTCGCGCGTGCTCTTCGCCGATCTCTATAATATGTACAAGTCGGTGCTGCCTCCGGAGCTGGTATCGCTGCCTGCGCGCACCTTCTGCGAGGCGATGTTCCAGTCGCTGAATCTGAGTGCCAGAGACTTTAAGTTCGGCATCACCAAGGTCTTCTTCCGGCCGGGCAAGTTTGTGGAGTTCGATCGCATCATGCGCTCCGATCCCGAGAACATGCTGGCAATTGTGGCCAAGGTGAAGAAGTGGCTAATACGCTCCCGCTGGGTGAAGTCTGCGCTGGGCGCCCTTTGTGTTATCAAGCGTAAGTTGCACGCTTCTCAACAGATTTCCCTTGCAAGAGATTAAAAAGATTTCTCTCTTTTTCAGTGCGCAATCGCATCATCTTCCGCAACAAGTGTGTGCTGACCGCACAGCGCATGGCACGCGGCTTTTTGGCGCGCAAACAACATCGTCCCAGGTACCAGGGCATTGCCAAGATCAACAAGATACGCACTAATACGTTGAAGACCATAGAGATCGCCAATGGTCTGAAGATGGGCCGGGACGAGATTGTCAGCGGCGTGAATGATATCTATAGGCAGATCGACGATGCCATCAAGAAGATCAAGGTGCGTGCTCTTAGTTTTACCAGTTCAAATTGCCTGAAACAGCGAAGATATGCAATTTGCTCGACTTTTTAGAAAGTGCTGTTCGATTTGTGCATACGCACATAGATTTCATCTGTGTTGTGCAGTGATTATAGAAACACAAAGATCTCCTTCTGTCGGTTACGTCCTATTTTAACCTTCCGTCACTGATCCATTACTGATCTACCCTGTTCTTACTGATTTTTTATTAATCTATGTCTTATAGTATAATCCTCGCATCACTCAACGGGAAATGGACTCCATGTACACTGTGGTCATGGCCAACATGAATAAGCTGACGGTTGATCTGAACACCAAGCTCAAGGAGCAGCAGCAGGCTGAAGAGCAGGAACGCTTGCGCAAGATTCAGGAAGCCCTCGAAGCAGAACGACGCGCCAAGGAGGCAGAGGAGCAGCGTCTGCGCGAAGAAGCCGAAAACAAGCGACTGTTAGTACTCATAATCAATTACGACAATAGTTCTATTAACTTTATAAATTATTTCAAACTTACAGCAAAGTGGAGATGGAAACCAGACGCAAGTTGGCCGAGGCGCAACGTCTCCGGCAGGAGGAGGAAGATCGTCGAGCTGCGCTCTCCCTACAAGCGCAACTGGAGAAGGAAGCCAAGGACGATGCCAAGTATCGTCAGCAGCTGGAGCAGGAGCGTCGGGATCACGAATTGGCATTGCGCTTGGCTAGCGAATCCAACGGGCAGGTGGAGGACAGTCCACCTGTCATACGCAAGTATGTTGAGCTATTGTTATGGAGGGCAAACCAGAATAGAAAATATTATAGTTCAATATAATATATATGGGGATATATTCTATTTGATAGTTTAAGTTTAGTCTAATTTAATTTATTGCAGCTATACTCAGATTTAAGCCCGAAATGTGTTTATATAATCGAGTTATCCGAATTTTACTTTATCTGAGTCAGAACCGCACTTCGTTTTTGAGTCCGGTGCGGATTTTTTAAATACCTTTAAGATTGTTTGAAATTAAATTTTTAATTTTATCTATCATTTATTTTTAAAACACCTTTTAAATGAAGATATTTTAATTGATGTAATTTTGAAAATTCATGAACGTTTTTTGGTTGCTTTTTTTTTGAGTGTAGACCTTAATTGTATATATTTATCATAGTTTAATAATTATATTTTTAATGAAAATTCACTCAATCTCTCCCATTCCCCTCACCACACCGTCCACACCCAAACCCACACACAACAAATCCAAACCAAACCGAACCAAACCGAACACAGTGGTGGTCTCAATGACGCGTCTCCCGTGGGTTCCAACAAACTGATCAGGTATATAGCACGCTTTTCATTTATATTTTCAACTACAAAACGCTTTCTTTTGCTTGCAACTAATTGGAATTTGTATACGCTAAACAAAACCTATCTTTATCTATTGTCCAATTTGCTCTTCCATATGATATCTGAACAAGTTTTTCACAAGTTGTGTCAAACATTGCTTCGCGATATTTAACTAAGTGAGTTGGTGCTGGTTTTTCGTAAACTCTTTTAACACTAGACTAAATTACTAATAAGTACATTAATCATATTTAGCATTAACATTTGACTATATCATTTGTATTAACTGTAATATCGTAATTTGGCCATCAGTAGTTTCTCACTCTCGACTCTCTCAACTAAATCCCATCAAGAACTCACTTTGCGTGCGCATTTTAATTACGCTTAACTCAATTAAATTGTGTATCTGAACTAATCTGGATATATCTGGTAATATATCTCAGGTCGGAGAACGTGCGCGCTCAGCAGCAGGCGCTGGGCAAACAGAAGTACGATTTGTCCAAATGGAAGTACTCGGAACTGCGCGATGCTATCAACACTTCCTGTGATATCGAACTGCTCGAGGTACTTAAGAGTTATTTGATCGCTCTTCGATCGCTCTCTAATCCATTTCCTTCCTTTGCAGGCTTGTCGTCAGGAGTTCCATAGGCGCTTGAAGGTCTACCACGCCTGGAAGGCAAAGAACCGCAAGCGCACCACGATGGATGAGAACGAGCGTGCACCACGCAGCGTCATGGAAGCCGGTAGCCACTGAAGATCAACTATTTCAAACATTTTGCTAATGATTTGTATATATTTCAGCCTTCAAACAGCCGCCCATTGTGCAGCCCATACAGGAAATTGTCACGGCCCAGCACCGATTCTTCCGTATTCCCTTCATGCGTGCCAATGCGCCCGATAACAGTGAGCATTCCAATCAAATTCAATTTTACTTTTTAGACCCTGTACTTTCAAATAGTAGAAAGGGGTCTATTGAGTAAGGTCAAATCAAAAATGTGTGTAACAGGCAGATAGATCCCATAAAGTATTCTGCATCAAGACGACAAACTGAGTTGATATAGCCATGTTCGTCTGTCCGTCCGTATGTTACACCTACTAGATATCAACAACTATAAGCGCTAGAGACACCATTCTCAAGTTTATTTTGGATTTTCCCTAACTATAAAAGCTAGAGGCTACAGTTTTAATATTTAGGTTCTCCTATGCTGTCCAAATTTGTTTTAGAATTTTGATAGCTCCCCTCAAAACCACAAAAAAAAAACCCACAACATCCACAGTTTTAAAGCCACAAACTTGTAATTTGGCATTTATTGTTCGGAGAAGAAACAGCGAAGATATGCAACAGACAATTGGTTCGACTGTGCTGAGAGGGAAGTGGTTTGTATGAGGCAGTGATTCAGTGATTATGGAAACTTAAAGTACAAAGTCAACAACTGTCGGTGTCGTTCGACTGTAGCTTTTCTCCCGATCTGGTTTTATATTTATTTACCGTAATTTCTCCTCTTCCGCAGCCAAGCGCGGTTTGTGGTATGCGCACTTCGACGGTCAGTGGATAGCCCGGCAAATGGAGCTGCATGCGGATAAGCCTCCGATATTGCTGGTGGCCGGCACCGACGACATGCAAATGTGCGAGCTGAGCCTGGAGGAGACGGGCCTGACGCGCAAGAGGGGCGCCGAGATACTGGACCACGAGTTCAATCGGGAGTGGGAGCGGAATGGGGGCAAACCCTACAAGAGCCTGGGAGCTAAGCCGAATGGAACGGGAATCTAAGCTAAACGATGGGGAACAATTTGCGAAAACAGGAGTAAAAATCATAGGCAAAAACAGATATAATATTTGCCGTTTATAGACTCTGGTTTGCAGGTCAAAATTTTTAGTCGTAAATAAAGTTCTATATTTTCGCAAAACACTTTAGAAATGCAAAACAAAATTGTGCGATTAAGCAAAAATTATATTATTATATAATCATACATGTCGGCAGTACTAATTAGTAATATACATATTAATTTCATGTGTATTTTGTTTGAATCGCCCATTTAGCTAGACGTACATACATAACATACATAGTATATGCGCAATTAACGCAAACATATATATATTTTTTCAATTACAATAATTAAGTGAATGTGTAATACGATATGTATGGAAACGGCAAGTTGTATTTAGCATCTAATGAAATTTAAAACTATTTAAATGTGTATTTACTGCATATATTTTACAGTATTTTAAATTAAATATTAAAAGCTCTATGTTTCATTTGTATTATTGGCTGCGTTCACGGCCGTTGCGCTCCATGGAGCGATTAACCGATAACGATCATTTTGCCGAAAATTGCAACCCTAAATGTGGCATAACTGTAAAATCTCGTGGAGCGCATGTAGCATAAAATTTTTGCGCTCCATTGGATAAAATTATCGCTCCATGCAGCGAACACAGCTGTTTAAATTTGAAAATGTAAAAATTTATCGAGTTATCGCTCCATGGAGCGCAACGGCCGTGAACGCAGCCATTGTGGGTGTGATTAGTTTTGAATTTGGCGCCAATCTTGACTCCAAATTGCGTTCGATTTGCGGCACAGCTACTTGCCGATAAGACAATCGATAAATATGCTCGGTGGTGTGGCAGCCCCGTTGTTCTTATCAGTTGGCAGCCCTCTGCAATTGTGTTTTGTTTGCAACAATTTTTTTAAATTTGAAAGTATTTTGAATTTAATATTAAAAGCAAACGTTTTATGCGTATTTTTACGGCAAGTGATGTAGTGGCGGCAGTCTGCTGTAAAAACTGCTTGTCGATAACACATAATCGATAAGCTCGCCTTGTAGTCTCGCTGCAATTATGTTTTTATAACAAAAATGCAAAATTTTTTGCAGTTTTTTAAATTAAATATTAAAAGCTTGTCTTTTTGTTTGAGTTTTTATTTATTGTAGTTAATATTTGAATTTTGCGCCATTTTTCGTTCAATTGCGACACAGCTGCTTGTCGATAACACGTAATCGATAAGTACCTCTTATCGCTGCACGTGTGTTTTGTTTACAAAAATGTCACGCAAAACATGGAAGTCCCTGGATAAACCCCCGCTCTCCGCGCCCCTGCTGGAGGTGATCGAGGGTTTCGGCTTCCAGCAGATGACGCCGGTGCAAACCGCAGCAATCCCGCTGCTGCTGGCACGCAAGGACGTCTCTGCGGAGGCGGTAACTGGCAGTGGCAAGACGCTGGCGTTTCTGGTGCCGCTGCTGGAGATTCTGCAGCGACGCCACAAGGAGACGCCTTGGGGGGCGAAGGAGATCGGAGCGCTGATCATCTCGCCCACACGTGAGCTGGCGCGCCAGATTTACGAGGTGCTGGCGCAGTTTCTGCAGCACGCGGAGCTGCAGCACTTGAGGCAGCAACTGATCGTTGGGGGCAACAGCATCGAGGAGGATATTGCAACCTTAAGGCAGCAGATACCCTGTATTTTGGTGTGCACGCCGGGCAGGCTGGAGGATCTGTTTCAGCGTAAAGGTGATGAGCTGAATCTGGCTGCACGTGTGAAGAGTCTGGAGTTTCTGGTGCTGGATGAAGCCGATCGCCTGCTGGACTTGGGCTTCAAGACGAGCGTGAACAATATTCTGGGCTACTTGCCGCGGCAGCGTCGCACGGGCCTCTTCTCCGCCACACAGACCACGGAGGTCACGGATCTGATACGCGCCGGACTGCGCAATCCCGTGCTGGTGTCGGTCAAGGAGAAGGCATCGGTTAATACGCCAGCGCGCCTGCAGAACTTCTACAAGATTGTGCAGCCGGAGCAGAAGTTCCAGAGCCTGCTGCAGTTTCTGCGCTCGCCCAGCTCCAGCGCCGGCAAGGTGATGATCTTCTTTCCCACCTGCGCCTGCGTGGAGTACTGGACAGCCGTGCTGCCCACGCTGCTGCCGGAGCGCCACATTCTGGGCATCCATGGCAAGATGAAGCACAAGCGCGCCAGCATCGTGGAACGCTTTCGCAACGAAGCGCAGTCGGTGCTGCTCTGCACGGACGTCCTGGCGCGTGGTCTGGACGTGCCGGAGATCGAGTGGGTGGTGCAGTGGGATCCGCCCTCCAATGCCGCCAGCTTTGTGCATCGCGTGGGCCGCACAGCGCGCCAGGGCAACGAAGGCAACGCCCTGGTCTTCCTGCTGCCCAGCGAGGATGCGTATGTCAAGTTCCTCAAGCTCAACCAGAAGGTGGAGCTGAGCGAACTGCAGCAGCAGCTCGATGTGGCAACGGATCAGCTGCAAGCGACGCTGGAGCAACTGCATCGACTGCAGGCCTCCGATAGGGGCGTCTATGACAAGGGCATGCGCGCCTTTGTCTCCCACGTGCGCGCCTACACCAAGCACGAGTGCAGCGCGATTCTGCGCCTGCGGGATCTGGATCTGGGCTGCATGGCCACCGCCTACGGGCTGCTGCAGCTGCCGCGCATGCCGGAGCTGAAGAACTATCAGGGTGATGGCTTTCGGGCGCCCAGCTTCGAGCTGGATCTGGCCAAGCTCAGCTACAAGAACGCCCAGAAGGAGCAGGTGCGTCAGCAGAAGCAACAGACCTACGAGCAGACTGGGAATTGGCCCGGCAAGCAGAAGCTGCACATGAAGCGCACCGAGGCCTGGGATCAGACCAAGAAGGCCAAGCTGGATGCCAAGTCCAAGAAGGAGCTGCGCAAGGCCAAGAAGGAGCGCAAGCGCAAGGCAGAGGCGCAGGGGCAGGGAGGCGAGGGCGGCTCTCGGGGCAAGCAGAAGCAACAGTTCACGCAGGAGGATCTGGATGAGTTAGCCAGCGACATCAGATTGTTCAAGCGCCTCAAGAAGCACAAGATCACCGAGGAGGACTATGAAAGGGAGATGGGCATAGCGGACGACGACTGAGCAACCGAGTAACAATAGAATATTAGAATAAAATGTTATAAAATATATAATTATAATATAATTTATATATGTTTAAAGTTCTAACCGTTCGAAATCCAGTTGCATCAAGTTGTACTGAAAGTTCGGCCAGCGAGAGTTCGGACAGCGAGAGTTGGGCAAGCGAGAGCGGAAGTTCGGCCAGCGATAATTGGATTAGCGAGTTCTGTCAACGAGAGTTAGGCTAGCGACAGTTCGGCCAACGAGAGTTGGGTCAGCGGGAGTTAAGCCAGCGAGAGTTCGTTTAGCGAGTTCGGAAAGCTAGAGTTCGGCCAACGAAAATAGGGCCAGCGACCAACGAGAGTTCGGCCAGCGAGAGTTCGGCAAGCGAGAGCGGAAGTTCGGCCAGCGATAATTGGATTAGCGAGTTCTGTCAACGAGAGTTAGGCTAGCGACAGTTCGGCCAACGAGAGTTGGGTCAGCGGGAGTTAAGCCATCGAGAGTTCGGCAAGCGAGAGTTCTGCCAGTGAGCGTTCATCGAGCGAGAGTTCGGCTAACGAGAGTTGGACAAGCGAGAGTTCGTCCAGCAAGAGTTGGATCAGCGAGAGTTTAACTAGCGAGAGTTAGGTCAGCAACAGGGAGTTCGGCTAACAAGAGTTGGGCCAGCTCGGAAAGCAAGCATTCGGCCAGCGAGAGTTGATCTAGTAAGAGTTGGGCCAGCAGGAGTTGGGAATAATGGACAAACTCTAGTTTCTGGAGTAAGTGACCTTTGAGATTTAGATCATTGACCTTATTCCCAATACTAATCTAATAAAATTCACAATATAAAATAAATTTGAAAGTTTTTACACGCAGCAAACCATTCCATAAACATATCTAAGTTTGTATTTATTTATAATTCAGGCTAGTTACAGTTTACTTTGGATTATCTCAAATGTCAGGAATTACGAAAACAACTATTAGATATAGATTAGATTAGTTTCTGTTCACTTGGCGGCGTCTTGGTTCGTGGCGCCCGAAATGAAGACCAGGAGGACAACGGGCACTATGTACATCCAGTATTTGGCAAAGAATCCCCGATTGTCGCGCACCTCCCCCCGCTCCCTGGCCTCGCGCTCCCGCTCGTACTTCTGGATGAAGCTGCCCGTGTCTGGAACTGGCGCCAGCTCCGCGTGTCTGATGATGAGATCGGTGTTGAAGCCCTTCTCCTTGATGTTCCCCAAATCCTCGTGGGCGCAGTCGGCGCCGTTGGGGGCGGGGTCCTGGGAGCCGGTGATGCCCGTCACAAAGCCGTAGGCGTCCAGGGAAACCCAGAGCACGTCGTTGAACTGCGACATCAGCAAGCTGCAGGCCTTGCTGGTGGTCAGGAAGCGTTGGCTGCTCCCGTTGGGATACGTCACGATCGCCCTCAGGCGATAGAAGGCGTTCTGCCTGGCCAGGCTCTTGATGCTCTCCAGCTCGCTGTCGGTCAGCTCGTTCTGGTCCACGTTCGACAGACCCGCGTTCAGACTGGGAATCGTGATGTTGCCGCGACGGGTGAACACATCGGGTTTCCCTGGGGATAGCGAATGCTGCAGCTCGATGCTAATCCAACTGTCGTGCTCCAGAAAGCTGCAGGCGCTGGCTACCAGGCCAAGCAGCACAATTAACACTGCACTCGGCTTCAACAACATTTTTTTTCAGTGTTTAATGCAGCTAAGCTGAAATTGCAATTGATTAATTTAAATAAAAAGCAACTTTTCACAATACCCACAGTCATCAATTTGCACATATAATTCAGATTAACTAGCTGGCTATCGATAGGCCGACAGCCGATTGCTGCCATCAGCCGTTAGGGATGGACATTATGTCGATTGTGATGTCACAGTTACTGCTGCAATTTGAAAATATTATATGCAAGTTTATTTTAAAACACTCTAAATTTTATTACGAACATTTCCCTTTTTTATGCCCTGTACATATTAATAAATTAGCGCTGGGCTTATAAGTTTGGGAGAATGCAGCAACAGAAGTAGCGGATCCAATAGGGTACTATATATATTTCCATAATACGAATATTGGCCCTTAAATCTACATTTTTCGACCAAAAGCTGTACTGTTTGATTTTTTTTGCATCATTATACCCTGTGCCCATTTGAAAATTGGGAAAAACAGGGTTAATAACTTTGTCAGAATGTATGCAACAGGCAGAAGGAGGCGTGGCAGGCCCCACAAAGTATTTATATTCTTGATCACGGAGATGAGCTGAGTCGATTTAGCTATGTTCGTCCGTCCGTCTGTCTGTATAAAAGCGGAAACTAAATAGCAATGCTATTCCCGTCCCCAATTCATACGTATACATTGTAGAATACAATATTATTTAGTTTAGTTCGAACATCCAATCATATAACATCTAATAAAACACTAAGCTTTGTTTGACATTTTATTTTCCGAAACACTTACTATTTTCTTGAACTTGGCATGCAAAATTCTTTCTCTTCCAATCGCAATCTACTTTTTATGTTCTCTACCACAGACTGCAAAGCTTTCTTTGGGCTTTTTAATACTTCCTCGGCACTGAGGTTCTTGGCCCTTTTTAGCCCTAGGCCTCTTTGGAATCTTCTGTTTCTTCTCCGACTTCCTAGTTCTGCATGATTTTTTTATCATTACTTAAATATTGTGACACGTTCGTACCTGGAGTATTTATACAGTCACATGTTAAGTCACATGTACACTAATCGTTAATCGATAAATGGAACTGCCTTTACGCCGATATACAAATGTAAATAAATGTATTAGCCGACCGGCTAAGAAAATTCAAGGTAAGAACAGCATTGAAATCGAAAGCCATAAATAACAAATGTCATTTAACAATTAGAAACTGAAAGTTGGCGCAGCGACCTCACCATGGGCAAAACTTCAAAGGACAAACGCGATATTTACTATAGGAAAGCAAAGGAGGAAGGCTGGCGAGCTCGCAGCGCTTTCAAATTGTTGCACATCGACGAAACCTTTCGCATTTTTAGAGGTATGTACGGTTCGGTCAACGGGAGTTGGGCTAGTGAGAGTTGGGCCAGCCAGAGTTCTTGCAACCAGATTTCGTCCAAGAAGAGTTCATCCAACGAGAGTTCGTCCAACGGAAGTTCGGCCATCTAGAGTTGGACCAGTGAGAGTTGGGCCAACGAGAGTTCGGTCAACAAGAGTTGATCCAGTGGTTGAGACAGTGAAAGATAGGCGATTGAAAGTTAGGCCAAAGAGAGTTCGGCCAACAAGATTTTGGCAAACGAGAGTTTGATCAAAAAGAGTTCTTCCAACGACAGTTCGGCAAATGAAAGTTCGGTCAACGAGAGTTGGGCCAGCGAGAGGTTAGGCCAGCGAGAGTTGACCCAGTGAGAGTTGAGTGAGAGTTGGACCATAGAGAGTGAGGCATTGGAGTTATGCATTAGAATTAGACCTCCGAGAGTTCGACCAACGAGGATTAACTATTCAATACCCAATAATTAAGCTAAATTTATCAACTGATTGCAGGTGTAAACCGGGCGGTTGATCTGTGCGCTGCACCCGGCAGCTGGTCGCAGGTGTTGGCACGGAAGCTGTCGGAGCCCTGCCTGACGGACGATGAGAAACTGGCCATAAAGATCATTGCAGTCGACCTGCAGGCCATGGCACCCATCAAGGGCGTCACCCAGCTGCAGGGAGACATTACCAAGGAGAGCACAGCGGATGATATCATTGCGCACTTCGGTGGCGAGCTGAAGGCGCAGCTGGTGGTGTGCGACGGAGCACCAGATGTAACTGGCATCCACGAGATGGACGTCTATATGCAGAATCAACTGATCGTCTCCGCCCTGAGCATTGCCACGTGTGTGCTGCAGCCAGGCGGCTGCTTTGTGGCTAAGATATTCAAGAGCAACTCCAACAGTCTGCTCGAATCCCAGATGATCACGTTCTTCGACAACTTTCACATCTACAAACCGCCAAGTTCCCGCTCCTCCAGCGTGGAGGCGTTCGTTATCGGCAGGGGCTTTCAACTGCCCGAGGGTTACATTCCGCAGGTCATCAACCCGGCTCGGGATGACATCCGGGAGTTGGCTCTCAAAACGGGCTCTGAGGTTAATAAGCGTTTGGTTCCGTTTATCGCCTGTGGTGATCTTGATGGTGGCATGTGCAGCGCCCTGCATGATGTAACGAAGCCCGCGATTGAGCTGGACACCGTGGTGGCCCGGTACTACGATGAGATGATGGCGGATGAGGACTTCCCAGAGGAGTTCAAGAAGGAGTTCAGGTGCCTCAAATCACAAACTCTTATATCGTACGGCAATGGAGAACCAAATCCGTAGACTTTACTCGGTGTATAATTCTTCTTATGATTAACCAGAATGGGCAGTTCAGTTGATTATAGAATATCCTGTACCCTATATTTTAAAGATATTATTAAAAAGAGGCCTAGGACTAAAAAGGGCCAAGGACCTCAGTACAAGCCGCCGAAGAATAGTGTTAAAAAGCCCAAAAGATATTTTGCAGCCTGTAGTTGAGAGCATAAAAAGTAGACTGCGATTTTGCAAGCCAAGTCCAAGAAATTAATAATTGTTTCGAAAATTTTAATATCAACAAATAAACAAAATGACAATACTTGTGTTTTATTAGATGTTATATGATTGGATGTTTGAACTAAACAAAATAACATTGTATTATTTATGTGGTATACCTATTTATTATATTTATTATAACATAGGTCCCACATATATTTTGATTCAAGTTTACGCTAGATTACGGGTAGATCAGTCGGACGGGCCCGACTGTAGAATACTCTGTGCCCTTTATTTTATATAGAGAGTATATGTTCCGAATAAGAAAATTCTATGTTTAATATTATTTTATTTGTTATTTAACTTTTTGTGTTCAAAAAACACGAGGTTCTGTGAGTTTTATTGATTCTTGGGCGTAAAGGGGGAGTGACATTCAAGATTTGAAACAAACTTGATATGTGTATGGTATATACCCACCTAGCTTTTATAGTTTCCGAAATCGACGCGTTCATACAGACAGACGGACATTGCTAAATCGACTCAGCTCATCTCCCTGATCAAAAATATATATATGTACTTTGTGGGGTCTGCCACGCCTCCTTCTGCCTGTTACATACATTCTGACAAAGTTATTAACCGTGTTTTCCCCATTTTTCAAATGGGCACAGGGTATAAAAATATTATACGTACCGCAGCAGCAATGATTCTTACTTTTTGGTCTATCAAAGAATGAACAAGCCATAACAGCTTTTGTGTTAGCTAACCGTTTTCAATTAGTTTTTTATACCCTATACCCATTGAAAATCATGAATGGGGTATGATATGCAATAAATACATCTACGTTCAAAACATATATTGTTAAATAACCAGAGCTTTATTAAACATGGATGAAAATGGTAAACAAAACGTAGCGAGACTTAAAACTAGATGAGATGATATTACGACTGCTTTAGGCAGCGCCATCGACCACGATTTGCAAAATGGTGCGTCGCTTGGCATCGTAGGAGAACCCGTTGTTGCGGAACAGTTCCGATTCGTAGAAGGGTTTCAGATTGGTGATGTCCAGCTGCTTGGCCCGTTCGATGAGGTCGCGTTCCATGATCTCGACGTTGGTGGCGCTGGGACCGTCCTTGCAGCGTATGTAGGCCAGCTGGTCGAGCGTGAGCTGGCGCAGTATGAAGAAGAGCAGCTCGGAGTGATCCTTCTGGAAGGCGAGGTACTTCTGGAATGTGTTGCGCATCTTCTTCATCACGCTGAACTTCTGCGCCTCAATGAAGCTCTCCAGCATCATGCGTATGGCCATGCTCACGTCCGCCTCCAGCACATTCTCGCGCAGATGCAGACGCGCATGCGCCTCGGACATCCGGATGACGCTCTCGATGTGCCGCACCGTGATGGGCAGCGAGCCGGTGGAGAAGGATTCCTGACGCAGCTGCGCGTACATCTTGGCAATCTTGTCCTCGTCGATGTTCTGCAGTTAGAGAGAATGCAGTTAGTAAAGGTAGTTCCATAAGTACTAGTACAAATGGGGCATATCAATCAGGCGGAAGGACGGAATCAAAATTCTAGCAAATATTGGATAAAAGCATATGAGATCCTAAATACCATTATTGGTGCCTAGATGCTCCAATCCTAACCTGGTGTTCATACGGACAGACAAACGGACATGACTATATCAACTCAGCTCGTCATCCTGATCAGGAATATACATTCTTTTTACCACACCACACCTCCTTCTGAGTGTTACAAATATATTAATAAACCCTCTTGTACTTTTTTTACGTACCGTTAGCTTGGGGCGTATGTTTTCCTTGGCGTAGACGATATATTGACGAAGCAGATCCTGCGGTATCTCATCCACTGACTTCAGCTGCGGCTCCTCCAGATCCGGCTGCTCCTCCTCGCTGGGATGGTGCTTCATGTGCGAGTGCACCACAAACTTGGCCAGCTGCTGATCCTGCATGGGATCGAACTCATCCTTGACCACGCACAGTATGTCGAAACGTGAGAGAATGGGCTCCGAGAGATTCACGTTTTCGGAGAAGGTCATGGAGGGATCATAGCGACCGCCAATGGGATTCGCTGCAGCAATGACCGTGCAACGCGCCTGGAGGGAGGTGACGATGCCCGCCTTGGATATGGAGATGGATTGCTGTTCCATGGCCTCGTGTATAGAGGTGCGATCCTGATCGTTCATCTTGTCGAACTCATCGATCAGGCAGACGCCCTGATCCGCCAGCACCAAGGCGCCAGCCTCCAGTGTCCACTCCTTGGACACGGGATTACGACGCACGTAGGCAGTCAAGCCCACAGCGCTGGCGCCTTGACCCGTGGTGAACACAGCGCGTGGTGCGATCTTCTCCGTGTACTTGAGGAACTGGGATTTGGCTGTGCCGGGATCTCCGCAGATGAGCATATTGATGTCGCCACGCACCTTGTGCTTCTCGCCGGGATTCTTGGACTCGCCTCCGAAGAGCGCCAGCGCCAGAGCACGCTTGATGTAGTCGTGACCGTAGATGGAGGGGGCCATGGAGGCGACGATGCGCTCAGAGATGCGCGGATCCTTGCTCAGCTTCTGTATGGTGGCGATGTCCTCGTCCGTCAGCGATTGCACCACCTGCTTGGAGTCCTTGACCACCAAGTGATTGGCAATGATAACCGTTGCGAACACCGGAAATCCCTGATCCGTATTCAACGATCCGTCGTAGTTGTTGGTGTAAATGCCGGTGACCTCCAGCTCATCTCCAGGTTTGCACTGATCGCACAGATCTGCCAGCAGGATGACGTCCTTGCTGCGTGGAATGCGACCGGCTGGAATGCGTCCTGGGGATTCCTGCACCGTGATCTTCTGGTAGTTGCGGTATAGCGTCTGCTCCATGTTGATGGAGAAGGGTCCAGTGCTCTGGCACTCCGGGCAGGAGCCCGGCTTCACCTCCGTGTTCTGGGACTGCACAAAGGGTCCCAGCACATAGCCGCACTTGACGCAGTCGTATTTAATCACCGAGAGCTGGGGCAGCACACCCGTGGTGGCCGTGACCACGCCCAGGGTGCGCACCAGCTGATTCAGATGCAGTTTGCGGAAGGTGCGCAGCTCCTCGATGAGGGGCAGCTCCGAGATGCGGACATGAATCTCGGTGGTGACGCGCTCGTAGGTGGGAAAGATGGAGAGCACCATGTCCTTGGCGACCTTGTCGAAGATCTCCAGCATCTGGAAGGGCGCCTCGGGCAGAAAGTAGGCCAGCACATGCTCCTTGTTAGCCAGATCCGTGTAGGACACCACAAAGGAGGATTTGTTCTGCTCACACATCCTGCGAATGCGATCCCGATACGTGTAGGCGCCACGATCGTCCACAAAGGTGCGCAGAAAGGATTGAAAGCGATTGGCGATCTCGGTGCGAGGCCCCAACATGCTGACCCACTCCTTGGTCGAGTGGCCCTTGGTGTCCTCCAGGTTCTCAATGGACTCGATCATCTCCGCGTCCTCCACCTCGCCCACCGCCGCCTTCTCACCTGCCCGCCGCTTGGCACGTGGACCCACATCATCCTCATCATCGGATTGCCCAAATCCCAGATCGCGATCGTCCCGATGTATGCCGGCGGCACGATCCCGACGTCGCATTTCCGTCTCCGCTGCAAAGCGTTCGCCCTGCGACAGCTCCGAGAAGTCCTCCTCATCGTCCAGCATGGCGGGATCATAGTGATCCAGCTCGGGCATGGCGCGATAGTCTAAGATATATAATAAGATTGGATCTACTGCTTTTAGGGAGCATATCAATTCTTACCGTTCTCCATGTTGTCCCCGAAGAGCTCCTCGCCATCGTCCTCCTCCTCGTTGCGCACCGTCTGATCCCCCAGAATCTCATCCTCGTTCTCAAACGGCTCAAAGTCTCCCACGGGAGACGTCATCGCCGCTCGCAGTTCCCGGCGTTCAGCGGCATCGCTGGGCGTATTGGGTGCCGGGGAGCTTGGATTATCCTAAGCAAATCTGTTAGCTGTTAATTTATTATTATAACTTACAACAAGCTTACCATCTTTTTTCACTGTGTGCAGCTTCAAAGCAACTAAAAGTATTTGTTTAATTATAAATAAATGCGCTCGCGCTTGTTGCCAAATTGTTGTGGCTGCTGAATCGGAGTCTTGTTTTTGGCGGGAAACACATCAGGTAAGCGTTTCGATAACCAATAACAAAAACGACTATCGATAGCTGTAAGGCAACCATGTGCAAAAGAAGGCGCCAGTTCAATTTGCAATGCAGAAAACGATTCTTGTATGATTTGCTGTTATTTATTTGTTTAAAATTAAATATAATTGATGTAATTATTTAATTCATTTGTAAATAATTATTTCTGTATCATAATTTTATCTCAGAGTGTTTGAATTCAATTGTAGCGATAGATGTAGGGTTTGAAACTTGGCTAAGCGTCGCAATTTAAATTCATTGTAATGTAATGTTATGTGTAATGTATGTTACAGTAAGCTATGGCACGAAAAACGTAAATTTATATATATAATAATAAATACAAGAACTTTATGCTATTTTCAGTCACTAATAAAAGTTATTTGCGCAAAGTTCAGCACATGTTCAGTTGAGCTGTCGCAACAAAGCTAAATGCTATGCGCTAAAAAGCAAATGTTCGCTGTGCATGTGAGCGCTTATAAGCTGATTGCTATGCATATTGATAACACACTAAATGCAAACGTGTTGTAGCAACAAGCAATTTTTACTGTTATTTGCTGGCAGTTCGGGCAGATGGCTCAATGGTCTAGGGGTATGATTCTCGCTTTGGGTGCGAGAGGTCCCGGGTTCAAATCCCGGTTGAGCCCGTCGTTCTTTTTTTTTTTTTAATTTTATTTATATTTTATAATAATAATAGCTGCACTTGCTTTAAAGTTTTGTTGGTTAAGTGCAAGTTAATACTCAGAAATGCATGCTTCATTCTTGCAGCATGATGTATGCATGTGAGTGTACGTGATTGTGGGGCACGTAGTGCCCCCCTCTCTCCGGCCGTAATGCGCTGCGCCTTTAACTTAATTACGGAATATAAGACTCGCCTAAGAGCCGTGCGATTTATGGCACCGGAAGGAGTCCCATTTGCATAGGAGTCGCATGCACTGCGCGGCACAAGGGGCGTGGCTCTGGCTGCGGCCACATGCAGAATAATTGCGGCCATAGCGGTACATTAAAGCGAGAGCCTGAAATTCGGAGTGGGGGGGGGGGGGGGTAATTTTTTATTCTATTTTTTTCGGAATCTATGGGCTCTGCGGCGTCCGTTGCGTGCTGGAGAGCGTGCTGAGTAATTGCAGCTTTAAATGACATTAAACGCGCATCGTGCAGTGTTGCCTCCTCGTTTTATTTATTTATGCATTTGGCGCTGTTGCTGCTTTTCGCTGCTTGCCGTGCGACATTTGCGCTTGTTGATGCATTGTTTTTGCCAGTGTACGTGCCCCGCAGCCAAAACTCATTTGTCGATGCGAAATTGTAAGACGTTCTGTAAGCCAAGTCACTTTCAGCAACTGCACTGAGAGAATTAGTCCAAAATTCCTAGTAAGTCTAGATTCATTTTCTAAAATAAAAATCTATTGTGAAAAAAATTAAAAATTATTTTAGTCTAGTTTCAAGTTTATTAAAACTAAAAAATGAAATGAAATAACATAAAATATATTCATTATTTTCTCAAGTGTCATTTTTACCATCATTATTATTTTTCAATTACAGAAAATAAATTTATGTTTAACCAAGTTGTATTTTATAACGTAAAAAAAAATGCATTTTCATAACTAGAATTTTCATCTTAGGAACAAAACTGATTTAATAATTATTAACTTCTAATAAATAAAATAGATTTTAATTTAGAGAATTTTTGTTATTTTAAAATTTCTTAAATTGAGATAAGGGTTGTCGAATATTTAAAAAAAAAAATCACATCAATGATATATTTTGTTTGGAAAAAACATCAAAATTACATAAAATATATATTTTTAAAAAATATCTAAATATTCGTTATTTCTGATATATTTTAAATTTCTCAGTATTGCCAACGCCTAAACTTTTTCTCTCTGTGTAAGTACAGCGCCAGGAATTATTTCTTATTAAAATCGAAAGCAGAAAGGTAAAAGAGGAAGCAAAAGCTGCACAATAACAACCGCTGGCGCAGGCAAAGCTAGAATCGCAAGCGATTGCAAATTGAGTCATTTTTCATTTGGAGCTGAAATTAATGGACAGTGGCAACGCCACATAACCGAAAGGTGTTATTTTGCCCTCAATATGTCACAAATTCTGACCCCTTTGCTTGCTTAAACCGTTTACAAATTGAAGTGTTTTTGTAGCATTCCCATCAGCTTGGGTTTTCCACATGGCCCGCATGTTCTGCAGACTGCATTTTTTATGCGCCTTTTCGCAGAATTAATTAGCTTGCATCTCAAGTTTTAATTCATTTTCACAAATGTCTAGCAGCTTTCCATTGAAAAGTGAAAATTACTTGGTTTCAAAAGCTAGATTTGCGCATACATAATTCTGTATACTCACAAAACAAAGTTTATGCAAAGGAAATAAAGGAATTTCCAAATGGGGAAAAAATAAAATAATCCTAAGTTTTACAGAAGGGTTTTTTTTTTAATTGTAGTTGAAAATTATTATTCGATTAATTTCTTTTAGAATTTCTTTATATAATAATTGTATAATAATATAAAAAAATACATTATTAAATAATTAGATCAGAAATTTTGTAAGTGTGATTAAAGGGGTTTTATTGTAATGTGTGATGATGATTTCCAATAAAAATAAACTTAAAAAATTTACTTGTATTAAACCGAAACGGAATTTGGCTCACTAATTTTGATAATGCTTCGTTGTATTATAGGTTCAAGGTTCAAAATAAAATAAATTTCGTAAAACTAGTTCGATTTGATCCAAAATTTCGGATAACACAATTCGAAAACAAATTGGAAAAAAATAATTTCCACTAGCGAGGTGAGTATTGGAAGCTGAGCGTTGCCACTTAGTTGAAATTCATTTCATGAGTTGCGAAGGAATTCTCGGATATCATTTGTGTTTTGTCGAGTACGCATTCCACAGCCATTTCAGAAAGTAATTCTCCCGCATAAATAATTCCATTCAGTTAACTAAATCGACTGACAAATAAAACCTTAATTATCCAGTTAAAATAGCCGCCTAATCCAGAGCGTCAACTAAGCGCACATTTGTTTGCATCGTAAGTCCAAAATCCACTTTGGGTTATCCCTTTTTTAAAACAAATAAAAGCACACACACATAAGCATATTTGAGACTTATGGACATGGCTCACACTTTGGCCATAAAACGAGCTGTGAGAACCGTAAAAAAGCCATACACTCGTTCATAAGTTGATGATGCCCCACGAAGGTATGAGAAGTATGCACATATGTAAGTGCTCGACTGTCGAACCACAATATATAGTATAGTATGAAATTTCTTTAAATTATTTCGCACTTTCGCTGGAATTATCATGCGTTTGATGCCCCTTTTTTTTGGTAGTACCGAGAGAGAGAGAGGGAAAGTGGCATTAATAAGCACAAAAACCCACATATACCACAGAAATACACACGTAAAGTTTGGCAAATTACGAGGTATAAAAATGGCGTCTCATTATGGTAAATTTAATATTTCATGGGCAATTTGCCAGGATTGAAACCGACACACTTCAAAAATTGCGTACACCAACACACACACACTCTCTCTCACACACACACACACACATACATACTTACACACACACACACACGCACACTTATTGACATTTTCGCAGTGAAATTCATTCATACATTCTTCACTCCAAGCAACCGCATAAATGTGAACCGTTTGTCGGGTTGGGGTTGGGGTTGGGGTGGAGGGAGGAGGGAGGAGTTTTCCGGGCTTCGGGGCTCCGCTTTTCTTCATATGCTGCACTCATACAATTTTAAACTCAATTAAAAGTTTGCGTATTAGACAAACTTCCGCCACGCCGAGACACGTTGATGAGGCCTACCCGTCAAATACCAGTGTTGGTAAAGAAAAAAAAGAAGGAAAATTAATGCACAGTATGCATGAGTGTGCGCTGGGAAAGCAATTTTCCATTGCCAAATGACATTCGTATTTAGTTGTCATTAAAAAACCTGCGAGATATAGTACATATCCATATCTAAATTACTATTTCGTGTGGCTGTGAAAATCAGTGTTGCCATTTTAGCTTATTTAAGGCTAGATGTAGGTTTTTCAAATAAACTTTCTCAGCTTGTTATTGCAGCATATCGAGCCCTTCCCGCGAAAAAAACGTAACCAACAAAAGCAAATTTTACAGGAGAACGTTTTTTTCGCGAGAACGCGTCTGAAATTCGCAGCAACTCTGGCGCTTGCGATATAATTGACAGGCTGATATCTCAGTAAATACGCAAGATAAAATTATGAAATTTTTTGTGTTGATGAGCTGGGTGATTATGAACATAATTGCATCAAAAACCGAAAATCGAAAAAATGTTGGTTACGTCTTTTTCGCGGGAAGGGCTCGATATATAGATATCGGAGCTAGTTATTCGTGATGATAATGGATTACACTTTGTATGAACGAGAACTTTATTGATATGAACTAAAATTTTAAATTTCTAGCGATAAAAATTTAAAATTACGTTCATAATTTAGGATAAACTTGATTAAACTTGGTTCAATTCGTTTCCGATACCTATTATTTATTACTAAATTAGCTATTTCTTGCCGCTATATTTCCCGCATTTAGCTTTTTTTTAACACAAGAATCTGGCAACACTGGTGGCCTGGCACATGTTGAGCTAAATTTCAATTGAAAGCAGCAGCCCATTGACAACTCTATATGTAGAAACTATGTTACGCTTTTCAGTTACAATTTTCCTTGGATATTACACACTTGCCTGGCTCTGATGGGAGTCCGTTTTCCTAATTGAAGTGACGGGAAGAGAACAGCACGAAAACGCTTGCCACAGCAACATGTGAGCGATGCGGCAACGCCATAAGCTGAGTTGCCATGTTCAATGTTGCCATAAATAACCAGACTTAATTTATAAATGTATGAAAAATATATTAAATATAAATGCAAATATGCCAAACAATTAAAAATTTTAATTAAATCAAATAAATATTTAGTTTTTAATAGAATTTTGAATTTGCAACGCTGCTTATGGGACGCGATTACCAGATAATTTATCGATAACAATCTGGCAACACGATTTAATTACTTTGTACAGATCTGTTGTTTTGTTTATTTGCTATAATAATGTAGTAAACATCAGCGTTAATTATTACATCGATTTTTAAACTAAGCTCTAATGCATCATAGAAAAAAGCTGCTCAAGAGTCAAAATACCTTCCCTGCTTATGATTATTGTCTGCATCGCCGTACTTGGCTCCATTATCAAAGCTATCGATAAAAGCAAGCGCAAAAATCGATTTGAAACGAGCACAAAAAAAGTATTAAAATATGAGATATTTGACTTTTTGCGTTCGTTTTCTTTTATAAATTACATTACGGTACGTATAGAAACGTTTTTCGTGCAAAGCGTAGTCTGAAATTTCAGCCCACTCCATATTTTTGCTGTTCTAGCTCTATATCTGGCCAATTTACTGGCTGGTCAAATTGCCAGTGGCAGGCCACATGAATAATGGAAGCAAATCGGCAAACAGCAAAAAGTTAAATGCTTCTAATGACAGAAAATGAAGCAAATGACGAAAAATTGCGCAAAACAAAAGAGACAAATAATAATACAAGAAGTATACCAAAAATGGCCCGAGCACTTCGACAGCGGAAGGGGGAGGCGGTCAACCAACAATCTAACACGCACTGTAGGGCTAGGTGCGTACGGAGAGAGGGAAAAGGGGACTCTATAGAACCCTCTGAGGAGCAGACGAAGTGAATTACCAACAACCAACTGTGGGCAAATCGAGAGAAGCATGTGCGCGGCATAATTACGAAGCAATTAGACGAAATTATTATTGAGGTCACCCCTAGTACCGAGTACCGAGTACCGAGCTCTGGGGCTCTGATGCGGGTGCTCGCAACAGAACATATGGCCAAAACCAGTACCAGAGCCAGTACCAGGCCCAAACCCCAGAGCCACTCGTCCGGCCATTTGCTGCTTCGACTTGGGCAGGCGTGCCAAAAGGATGCGTACGTCATTATCATTCATGCCACAGCGAACAAGGCGCAGCGCCGCCGAATAAAACAACAAAACAGAGACTCAAATAAGCACAAATAACAAGTGAAAGAAAAGGCTAAACGAATACGCAATACTCTTCTCAATGGTGTGCTTAAAAAGGCTAAAATAATTTCAGCAAAATGCAAAAATTGGAATGAACAGAAATCTCTTAAAAGTTCAAAGCTCCAGAGAATTCAACCAATTCTGTAATGTTGTAATCTTGTAATCCATAGCATACTTTTTCGGGCTTGTAATATCTGAATACGAATGCACTCTTATTAACAAACTGCTTAGAGGTACAAATAAATCTATAAAATTAACAGGAACTAAAAGAAAGCTTCTTGAATATTCAAAACAAAGTTGTATTAAATAGCAAACAATTTTTTGCAGTGTGTTACAAGAAACTTGTAATCTATAGGTTTGTAATAACACAATACGAATTAGGTATTAAAAAATTTCAACAAATTTATTATAGAAACTTAAAAAAAATATTTAAAAGCTCAAACCAAAATTGATTAATTTGCAAATAATTTTTTGCAGTGTGTTACATGAGTGTTGTAGTATGCAGCATGCTCTTTTGCGCTTGTAATATGAGAACCAACAAAATAATGAAGAGGAAAGAAGACAAAACAAAAAAAAAGCAACAATGCTGGCGTTGCCTTTAATGAGCATGCAATCTGCAGGCGCCAAATGGGCAATGTAGCTGTTTGAGCAGCTGCCATGGGGATTTCCACTGGGAGCTGGGTATGGAGGTGGAAGGACTCTGATACGGATTAGACTAGACACAATGTGGGACAGCTGATGGATGGCGTAGCAGCGCGAGCTGTGTGCTTGAATCGCGTGAAGTTCATCAATTAGATGAAACGATCTATAAAGTCGGCACGTGAATTTGCATTCAGCTTGTGGTGCATTTAATGCGAGTTGGTCAGTTCAATGGGGAGCTGCAGAGCAGACCTATGCATAACCATCGCGTGTCTGGAATTTAATAAAGTAGTCAAAACATGAAAGAAACAATGACAATGACAACAACAACAACAACAAGCCCAACTAACAGCTGTGGCATACCTAGAACCAATTGTAGTCCCCATGTGAGGGGGCGATTCGACCTTAATTGTCGCTAGGCAGCCAGCTAAAGACCTTGCTTGCATGTTGGTTGATTGGCCTGACTTTTCTCCTCTTTTTTTTTGTAGTTTTTTGTGCCTTTTTTTTTAGGTTTGGCAGGTGCACTTTACACGTAACGGTGTACGGTTGCATAGCTTCAGACATTCAACTTTGTAGGTCGTCAGAAATCGAATGTCATATAGCAAAAGCCCAAATACAGAGTTGACTGAAAGCAAAAATACTTGATACTTGACGAAGGTTACAAGGTCTTAACATTGATTTTGATTTTGATTTTCATTCTGACAATAGATGCATGCGTATGTGTTGTTTAGCTTTTCCATTGGTACATCAACTTTTGAAGGACTTGGAAAATCCATAGGCAGCAACTGTTGCTAAGTTCTTTGCAACTTGTGATTATCATATTTCAGCATTTATAAATAATTCTGCCATCAAGTACAACTGGCAAAGCTTGTTATGGTTTTTAAATTTCTATTTTTTTTCGTTGCGGCCATTGCTGCCGTAAGGTTTCGCAACTTGAAATCTGATTATGGAAATTCCATTAAAACTTTTACGAGCTCGCAAAATGTTTGAAAATCACGCATCCCACCCGAAAGGTAATGTGGGTCGGAAATCGAGTTAGTTTGGGGCGGGGCAGCTAACGCCGAATGCAAACTGCAGCTGCAAAGCCCAAAACGGATGCGGAAATGTGACGCATATAGCGTAAATACCGCAGTATCACGCACATTCTTCGCCAACAACAACTTATCACACAAATTTCAAAATAACCATTTTGTTGCATAATTGCACATTTTCGCACATCAAAATATTTGCAAAATCGCCTTTTTGTTTACAGTTTTTCAAACTCATTCTACACCATGCAATGTGTTTCATTTAATTAATGCAATTTGCCGTTTAGTTTGTCTTTAAAATAACTATAATTAAATCTGCGTTATTTTTGCAGCAGGCATCTTCGTGCTGCAATTGCATTTAGCGTGCAACATAAGGTTTTAATAATAAATGACTGTGATAAATTCATAAATTCATTTAACATTTATTCCATCTATTTGAATTGATTACAATTTTATTCAATTTGTGTGACAGACGACAGTTTAGTTGCAGTTGAAATTGTTACGCAATTGACATAAATATTTAATCTAGTCTTGTACTTCAGCCTATATAACAACCTTAGCATCAAAACAGATCTTAAGTGAATTACTGTCCGAAAAATGATTTGTCAGCGATGGCAATACATTTGCGTCCTGCTATGGTGACAACCTCCATCAAGGGCGTTGGTTTTTTGCCTCCTACCAGCTGATCACCCTGACCATCCAGTATTGCTGGCTTCGAGCAGGGTTTCTTCTTCTTTTTCGGAATGTCCAGCTTCGGATTTACTGGCTGCGGTTCGTTGTTTTCTTTGTTCTTCATTGGTTTCTTCAATTTAGTTGGGGCCTTAGAGCAGACCTGGCAGTGTACAGAATAATTATTAACAATTGCCCATCAAAGGCGTTGGTTTTTTGCATCCCACCTGCGGATCATCTTGACCATCCAGTTTTGCTGGCTTCGAGCAGGGTTTTTTCTTCTTCGGGATGTCCAGCTTCGGATCTTCTGGCTGCGGTTTGTTGTTTTCCTTGTTCTCCATTGGTTTCTTCAATTTAGTTGGCGCTTTAGAGCAGACCTGGCAATGTATAGATTAATTATTAACAATTGCCTATCAAAGGCGTTGGTTTTTTGCCTCCTACCTGCGGATCATCCTGACCATCCAGTTTTGCTGGCTTCGAGCATGGTTTCTTCTTCTTTTTCGGGATGTCCAGCTTCGGATTTACTGGCTGCGGTTTGTTGTTTTCCTTGTTCTCCATTGGTTTCTTCAATTTAGTTGGGGCCTTATAGCAGACCTGACAGCGTACAGATTAATTATTAACAATTGCCCATCAAAGGCGTTGCTTTTTTGCCTCCTACCTGCGGATCATCCTGACCATCCAGTTTTGCTGGCTTCGAGCACGGTTTCTTCTTCTTCTTCGGAATGTCCAGCTTCGGATTTACTGACTGCGGTTCGTTGTTTTCCTTGTTATCCATTGGTTTCTTCAATTTAGTTGGGGCTTTAGCGCAGACCTGGCGGTTTACAAATTATTTATTAATCATTGCACATTCTATGATATGGAAATGCTTACCGGGGTTACACAGACTTTCTCTGCAGTCTGATCTGTAGAAGTTGCCATAATTGAAGCATTGGATTGGACGCCATTGGTAGCCATGGTGGATTTTATGCAGTATGCGAATGACTTGCAGGCTAGGGATGAAAGTTAATTGATAATGTCAGCTGGCGATGAATAACAATAGCTTACTTATCGATAGCCTAAGAAATGATAGTTTACTCATCGATAGCTTAAGAAACTTTTGAACACATTTCCATTACCTACCTATTGCCAAACAACAATCATGCGAATGCCTTGCAAGCTAGAGATGAGAGTTAACTGATAATGACAGCTAACGATGCATAACGATAGTTTACTTATCGATAGCCGAAGAAACGAATGCTTATTGCCAAATTGCAATTATGCGAATGTTGCAAGTCAGTCGCTAATGACGGTAGTTAATGATGTCAAATACCCATGCAAACCGATACTTTGCTCATCGATAGCCGAAGAATCGTATGGACGCATTTCGATTACATACTTATTGCCAAATTGCACTTATGCGACAATCATAATCGATAATGTCAGCTAATGATGCATACCGATAGTTTGCTCATCGATAGCCGGAAAATCTTATAAATTTTATATCGATTACATACTTATAACCAAATTGCATTTATGCGATAGTAATCGATAATGTCAGCTAATGATGTATGCCGATAGTTTACTCATCGATAACAGAGGCAACTTTTAAACGCATTTCGATTACATACCCTTTGCCAAATTGGGCATATTTGTTAGTGCCTTGGCATTAGCATTTATCAGAAGAGTTCATATGCATAGGTGTATGTATGTATGTAGTTATGCATGTATGTTTGTCTGTATGCGTTGTTTGGCAAGTGCAAGCCTTGATGGCCTGTGTAATGACCTTTGATGTCAGCTGGCTGACTGTTTGGCTAGCTGGCTTTTGGCTGATGCTGTTGATGCTGCTGGTTTAGTCGGTGCTCGTACTCGCATTAACGCCATTAGGCCAATTTGGCAGGTTGCCCTGGCAAAAACTTTTTACCAAAGGTAACAAAAGGCGCGACTCAAAATGGAGTCAACTTTAGTTACGTTCCCCCTTTCCTCTTTGTTTGTCTCTCCGCTGCAGTTGCTCGCACACATATCAATGCAGTTTCAAATAAGAGTCAAACGAGCACAAAACTAACAAAAACAAGATAAAAGCCAAAAAAGACGGCTACAGTCGGACGTAACCGACAGTGGGAGACCCTGTTCTTTGAGAGGCAAGCTATGCGGGTATGCTCAAATTGAATACACTAAAAGCATGCATGGGACAAACCACTCCTCCTTCCCTACCAAGTCCAGCAAATTGTCTGTTGCATATCTTCACTGTTTCTTATCCGAACGTAAAGAATGTTTAGCATGTTTAGCTTTTAAATTGTAGCTAAAGTGTTTTGTTTGCGGTTAGCTCGGAAAGAAGGCGACTTATCGAAAATCTAAAAGCATAGGAAAACCTAAGGACCAAGCATTTTTTAGCTGTTATAATTTGTGAGATCTAGGTGTTCATACGGATGGACAGACAGACGGACTGTCCTGATCAAGAATATATACACATACATATCCCACCTGCATGAACTTGGTATACCCTTTTGTACCTTTTGAAAGTGCAGGGAAAGAGGAAAATACTGCAGCTTCTGTAGCGGTTGTCGCTGTTGTTTGTTGCTAGTTGCCATGGCTGCAACATTTCTCTTCGTTAACCCAAGTTGGCTTTAATTACGATGCCAACAAGCTAGCGTGCAACTGTGCCCCAGTGTCCTGACATTTAACGGACACTTTTGCATTGTTTCCACTTGCTGCATGCCTCAATTTATGTTCGTTTGAAAGACCCTTTAACTGCGCAATACTAAGCACTTCTTTACAACCAACAACACACATGCATAACTCAATCATCACCTACATACGATATGGTATTAGGTATGTATGTAGTATATAGCTAGGGTTTTAAGAAAATAGCAAGTCCCAGCTGTGCTGGCTGCAATTTATTACCTGTCAGAGCGTATATATTGACGCAGCTTTTCTTTAAAATCGCTGTATTTTAAGCAAATTCAATGGTTTTGTGAGATTCACCGTTTTTTGGGATTTGCGGGGGAAGGGGAGGAGCTATCCAAAATCTAAAACAAAATTGTGCTGCTCGCGAAATAGGAGAACTTAATTACTGAATATGGTGTCTCTAGCTCTTATAGTTGCCAAGATCTAGGTGTTCATACAGACGGACAGACAGACGGACAGACGGACATGGCTATATCGACTCGGCTTGTCGTCCTGATCAAGAATATTTATACTTTTTGGGGCGTGGCACGCCTCCTTCTGGGTGTTACACACATTTCCTCATTGCTAAGTAAGTTAATAGACTCTTTTTACTTTTTTAAAGTAAAGGGTCTAAAAACTATTGTTTGCAACCACGCTTATCGCAGTGCTTTCGATCGCTGCTTATCGATTTATCGATAGCCGTGAGGCTAGTACGCAGTTCACGCTTCACAAAGGCCATATGACGTCAGTGTTGTCCCCTGCCATGTAAATTGAATGTAATGGAATGGACAGACAGACATAAGGACAGACGGATAGACGGACAATAACATTTGATTTATTAGTTTTGTCATTATCCAAATTGCCGAACAATGACATGTCCAATACCAGTATAAACTGCGTAGTACAGATTGTAGTGACCAGCACTTATTTATGCAGATTGATATTTATTTGTGATAAACACAGCCATTGACGCAAATTTGAATAAACATTTTCATTAGCCAAAAATGCACATGATTCCCCCAAGGACCTCAACAGGCTGTATGCCTATCTATCTCGCTCTATTTCTCATTGATTGTGAAAGCAATCACTTAAGTTCAATTGCCTTTTTTTTTACCAAGTTATACACTGATGATTCCTTCGGTATATTATAATTTATTGCTTTCAACGACGTGACAACATGCGAGGTAACGAATTCTAGAACTTCATACTACGTAGTTGAAGTTTTAGTAATTTAGTTAGTTTTAATTGGTGCGCCATGATTTATGACTAGAATTAGCTCAACCAAATGTACATAATAGTTATTTTCTTTCTGGAAAAGGTTAATTTAACTATAAATAATACTAGAAATATAATTTATGGTATCAAAATGTATTATCTAGTATTTTAGGTGCATTAGTTTGCCTGGCAGCCCTGGCTGATATTCACGATGCACGCCATTTTCAATGTGCTTGTATGTGTAAGCCATATGTACATAATAGTTATTTTCTTTCTTGAAAAAGATTAATTTAAATATAAAAAATATTACACTTATGAATTATGGTATCAAAATTTAGTATTTAGTATTTTAGCTGCATTAGTTTGCCTGGCAACCCTGGCTGATATTCACGATGCACGCAATTTTCGATTTGTTTGTATGTGTAAACATATGATTTTTGTTTTGAAACCTCTATACACACAGATACCAACTGGACCACGCGGCGATAGTTCGCCAAAACTATCATAAAAGAGCTCGAACACGAAAAAAAAAATGCGAATCTAGTCTAAGGTATTGATGATGCTCGTATTTAATGAAAATGGATGTGCAAATGTGTTGTGAATTATGTGTATGTGATAAATGTACGAAAATAAGATGAAATTTGTTAGGCAATTAAAATTGTATTTTATTTATTAAAAAAAATTATCGTAAATTCGGCCCGCAATCGAACTCCTAGTCGCAAAAGAAGTATCGAAAACGTAACTTTTTCTGCCACAAACTAAGCAACTGGTGATTCGTTTGCGGGTCGTTTGCAAGTGTTTCGGCGATAGTTTTTGTTCGGCAAAATTGCGATATCTTTTCCGGACCTTTGGTCTAGTGGGTATATACATATATACATTAAAAACAAACCGCATGGAGTGACCAAAATAGGAAAATATGCTGTTAGATCCGGTATTGGGTGGGTTGGGTTTATTTAACATCAAAAAAATAGATGCATGTATAATTGGTATTTCTTGTTCTATTCATCCATAGGTGTGTTATGCCATGAAGAGCTTGTGAGATTTGTATTTAGCAGCACCTCTGACCCCACAAGTGGCAAAAGTGGACCGAAATAGTCGTCTTCCACCTTGAATTGTTGAAGACCCAGACAATACGGATCGGGCGGATATAGGGTTTGCTCTTGCAGCTTGCTCCTTGCCGTCTTGCAGAGATTATATTTGCGCGTCCGTTGTTTTGCTTTCGTGATAATCGCCTGCCGGAATATTGGATCCATGGAGTTGCGATTGGGTTTACCCCGGAATATTTGCACAATGTGCGCAAGCTGCGCTTGATCGGTTACTTTAGTTAGGAACTTCGATTTAAGGGTCCAAATAGGAATACATCTTTTGCATAGGCCCAAATTGAAATCGGTTACCGGATTGGTGCACGTCTCACATTTGCCTTGAAACAATAGAGGATTGCCGTAAAGCACACCATCGACCTGAATCATTTTTTTCGGTGTAAGATGCATCTCTTGTGTGTCTGCTTTCTGGTACATGTGGTCGTGCATTCTACAATAATATTTTCAGCATTTCTCTTTTATCAAACCAATAAACTGCAGTGAAACTTACGTGGTTATTATATTTGTTAAATATAGAGTATTTTAAATTCACAATTATTGTCTTTTAAGCTGCACGCAAGTAAATATGAATAATTAAAGCCACAATCTTGGATATCCAAACGTTTGCCGTACACGTGCTAAGCTTTGAACAGTGTTGCCAAATCTTTTGCAGATGATAGTGTCCACTTTCCAGTGTTGAAAGTAGCATTGGCACATATTTAGTATTGGCAAATAATACATAAAAATAAAAATATCGTACTAATAATTAGCAAAAAGACTTAAAAATTTAAATGTATTTAGTTTGCGACTATTTAAAATATTTTAATATAAATAAGCTCATTATAAATAGAAATATGTAAAATGGATTAAATTTCAAATGTTTCGACAGTATCGATAATATCTATTTCATAAACTTTGTACAGAATATCAGTTTAGTTTTGAACTCTGATGATTGGTATTCGTAATATCGAAAGGCTGTCTTGAAGTAATATCCAAGTGTTGAGTATTCATTTTGTTATTAAAGCCTTGGCCATTTTGTTGGGCTGCGTTTGGCATGCCAGGCTGAGGCCACTGTGAGGCTCTTTTCGTTTCAACAAAATTCGTTTAATTTCTTAAATTGAAATTATGGTAATTTCCTGTAGTCATGCAAACCTTTAGCGCCGCATTTCGTGTCTGATCGCCAGAGTGAGAGCGAGTGAGAGGGAGTGAGGGAGTGAATGGTTGGAGTTAACCCAAAGTCAAGTTCATAAATTTAAAAGAGAAATATGCAAGTGTAGGGGTAAGGTGAGGGGGCAGGGGCGATTGTAGAACAAACGAAGTGTTCTTTAACACCCCACTACTTGAGCTTGACAGCCGATGAATGGTTTTGGGTAACCGTAGAGCCATTGGGTGCCATTGAAAGCATTGGCTGACATTTTCAAGGCTGTCGAGTTAATCGATAATAACTCGCTTCCAATACGCTGCCCAGCGGTTAGCAGGGGGGGCGTTAAGGAGGGGTGTCTTAACAGCCCGAAGGCCTTATTTACAATGGAATTATTCAACTGTTGATTTACGATTTACATGCGCAATTAAAGCCGTACCCTAAGCCGCCAAAAATGACACATTATTGTGCACAATTGACGTGTATCTGCTGTGCATCCCACGCACATTCTCGCAAATGTTGCCCCCAAAACAATCGTGGGAAATGCCGCACTCCCACAGCTATTGGGTTAGGGGAAAACAAAGAGCGCTCCTGGCGCCTGTATAACGGTAACAGCAACTTGTTAAGCTTGTTTTCCCCCCAATTGTGTCCTCAAATCAGCATCAGCTTCAAAACTCCACTCCCGACACCAACTGAAATCCAAAACCCAAGCGTTGCCAACCATTTGCCATTTTGTATGGACAGATGGCGGCAGTAAGCTCTCTCTTAAGTGGGCGTGGCTGGGCGGTTTTGGGTTACCTGTTGAGATGTGTAGCTGTAGCGCCACACCTGGGGGGCAGTTTTCGATTTGTACTAGCAGCAGGTAACTTTTGCAGTCATGTTCAGCATGATTTGCGCGATTACTGCCCTTATTCCTGGAATTTGAATGGGGCCCTACTTATGGCACATTCTGTTCTTCGCTACATACACTGAAATAGGCGATAGTACACCGAAATTAGTTACAGCGAATACCAAAGTGCACTTGTAAAGTTCAATTACACAAGCTCGAAAGTGTAAGTAGAGACTGGGGAGTGGTGGTCCCCCCATAATACCAATATTGGCTCTAAAATCCACAATTTTCTACCGAATGCCGTCATGTTTGTTTTTTTCTGCATAATTTTGCAATACAATTTGTAAACGCATCAATTCTAAAGATTAAAAAACAAATTTTTTTTTTCGCGAAATTTGAAAATGTTGTCAGGGGTGTAAAGATTACAATTTTCGAAAAAATTGAAAAAATTTTTTAAAAGATTTATTACTAAAATCTTAATTTAGAACTCAAATGATTAAAAAAAAACACACCGCATGAAAATCGGTTGAGTTTTGGTAAAGCTATGCACATTCAAAGTTTAACAAAAATGTTTTTTTTTTGTTTAAGGAGATCAATTTGACCATCGATGTTTTATTACCCGTATTATCGCTTAAACGAAGTATCGAGTGTAGTTTATATCGTGTGCTAACAGAATAAAGAATAAGTATATCGATGGTGTATGTCAAAACCTATCGATGTATCTAAAATATTTTACCAGCACTATATTAGTGTTGCAAAATTAATACATTTGTTTTATAAATTAATATTTTGTTCCCCTAAACGAATGATATTTATATGTGAAATGTTTCAACTAATAAAATTTAAACTTAATATCGAACATCTTTAAGATATCCACTAGCTAACAAAGCCACTCTAAAAATCGGTCCAGCCTAATCAAAGCAGTTAATATTTTGTTCATAGTTATGGCATATTTGTGCCAAATTCCCAACTTCCTTCAACATCCGCTACAACCGCACCATAACCATAACCGCACTATCTGCTCAAGTAAACTTACTTTTCGATTTGCATGAAGGGGGGTTGAGGAGGGAAGGAAAAACCCGAGCAAACAACTTTGGGGCAGAGCACAAAAATCCACGCTGAGTCGGTACTTGAGCCAACGGGAAAAGCACTGAAAAGGTACAACTTGGCTCACAGGCATACATATTAAGCAACGCATGTGACCTACATACACTGCGCAAAATAAAGTTGAGTGCAAAATAAAAGCTGCTTAAAATTGAATTTTGCAGCTTAGAAACTAGCTAAATTCGTGGTTTAATTGATGCAAAATTAGCGTAGTTTGTTGGCGCAAATTGGTTGATTGTTTGTTTCAGTGTACGTATCATATGTGTGTTGTAACTGGTAAGCTGGAGTATGCTAGGATCGTGCGGGTGGTGGCTTGGAATGCTGCGCATTGCAGCTCAACTGTAAACATCATCATCATTGGCATAGCTTCAGGGGGATGGGTAACGCGGGATGCCGGAAGTGGCGGGGGGAGTTACTGGATGGTTCTCTATCTGGTGTTTTACCCCAGCGACTGTGTGTCGATTTCCATGCGTTGCTTTCTGATGCCAACAACGCCGATGGATGCCTTTGATTTCATTTCACTTCATTTCATTTTGTTGGCGAGGCAGAAAACCCGCGATGCTGCACGCTCCTTTTGTGGCATGTCATGTGAAGGTACGTTTCCACCAGTGTTGCCCACTTTATATGGAGAACATAAGCTGTTTTTAGCGGGAAGAACACAAAAAATAGGCTCTGAAACAGCTAAGTTATTCGAAAGATTTTCCATGTTTTTCTTATTGAATTAAGATCACTGTTTCATAAATCTCGCAGCTGGCAAAAAGCTAAATTATTTTTGAAACTAGAACGGGCTGGGCTGTTCAGTCGGTGGCACCCGAAAGAATACGCTGATTTCTATATATTAATTAGAAACATATATTTACATTCCGAACATGGATGCTTTAATAGCACTTTGGTGCTTTTCCTCGCACCAATTGGTTCTGTGATGCCTCATCTCGCAACCGAGCACATCAACTGTTATCGATAGTTGATAACGAGTATCGATACTCACGTCACCTGCTTATCGTACTCACTCTCTCATCACACACACGACTTGCTCACGGACTCGCTTGCTGATCACACGCAGTTCTTCTCGACACGCAAAGAAATTAAATTACGCTTATTGTTATTAATATAAGTCAAAGTTTAAATAAATATTTAGTACTCAGTAGCTAAACCACTAATAGTTTCCCAATTTTAACGGGAAAAAAGCGAGTTTGGCAACAGTGGTCTCCACCCACATCTAACAAAATCAACGGTCTGGAATTGTGGATGGGAACAGCAGCAACAACCACATCGACCATGATGATAATACTGTTTCTTGTTATAGTTGTAGTTGTTGTTGTTGACGTTACTTAAGTCTACGCCATTTTGTTAGATGGGAAATTCATAGGATTTCTATAATTCACTTCGTGGTAGTTGCTGTTAACGGTATTTGTTATTGTTGTTTCAATCGCATTTTATTTGCTCTTCGCTGCTACAGAGCCAGCGACAGGCAACAACACCAGCTGAAAGATGCCAGTGAATCATCAGATTATTGTCCTGAAATGCGAGTGACACCAGCAACAAAAGTCACATGGGAAATGCAACTGGTTTAAGCAGGAGACACAGAACATAATACTACAACATCAAGTTAAGGTAACAACCTTAATAGATTGTCTCTCGCTTACAGATTGTCCTTGTTCGGAGTGTTGACTTACGATGCTTCTAAATTGTGTAGAACAACTTGCGATGCTCTACTTCACTCCTTATAACATTTAATAATAGTTTGACTTTTATTTATCCGAGAGAAAAAAAATTTAGAACATTGGATGACCATTAAACGAACTTAAGCTGTCTTTACTGCGAATTTCAAGAGGTTAACTTTAGGGTTGTGCTGGTAAGACTGTTTTGTAAATCGTATAGGGGGCAGATTATACCCTGAAATAATATTCGACTTTGTTTGGAACATGGGATTAATGAGCTAGCTATAAGAAGAGCTCTAATAGGGGTTACGATAGATCTTTTAATTTGCGGTTTAGAGTTCCCCAACCAATAATAATGGGAGTGTTCCAATTTAGATTTTACAGACCTCTAGTGTAAATCTGTAAAGTTTTTTGAGACTCATCACATTCATATTTAGATCAATTTAATCCTCAATTTGTTCGAAAAATTCGGTAAAGTTTTGTGACTTACCTCATTACAAAACCCCTCCATTTGAAATGCAAATCACGTAGATCATATATTTTTTCTGTCAATAATATTTCTTCTTTATTTTTCAATATGCGCCTAGTTCTATTATTATTATTATTATTATGTATTTCGATTATTTCTCATCTTCATTATATATAAATAAATTTTTATTATTGTTCATTGCGTGTTTTGTTATGAATGTTTACCACTTGTATTATGCAACTTTCATTCATTTGTTGTGTTCATAATTTATTCATAGTTATTCGTAACTCGTTTTGAATGCATTCAAATTGCTTGTAAACTAAATTCCTATCAAACTTTTATTTATTTTTTCTGTTTTTTTCTTTACCCAGAGTCTCTTCTCGTTCAAGCCAATTGTAAAAAAGTTATGTGCAATTATCCAATTTCTTAGTATTTGTATTATTATTTGTATTATTATAAATGTATGCTTTTGTCTAGATATATATATGGTATGTATGCATCGGAATGAATACATTTATGTAACAACGAAATAAATAACGAGCATGTTCAACATGAAGCGTGTGTATAAAATGGATATATTTTAATGTACTGGTAGCATTCAAAAATTATTAACTGCTGCTTCTTTGAGGCATATATATTTGTTTATAATTTCTTATGTTTTTTCTCGTTTCTTAATTTTTGCGCTTAGTTTACGGTTTCATATGGTTTTTACTTTGCTGTAAGAACTTTTGGTATTTGACATTTGTTTGGGGTCGTTAAAAAATGATTTCATTTAGCTTAACTATCAAAAATTATATATGAACTTTATTTTCGGCTCTTCGTACTTATGTCTAATGCTTCTCAACTTATTTACAGAGTTTATGTGGCTTTTGTTTAAGTTGTTGCTTTAGTTATTATTGATGTCACTTAACTATGAACATTTTGATATTATCATTAGTATCGTATATAGTATCGTTTTCATGCTGTATGATTTCATTCACATTTATCTACAATAATATATGTATATAAAAAACTATGCAATTGCCAAATTTTCAACCATATCTGCGCCTTCCTATACACTAAATGTTAACATTCAATATTTCATTAACAGCTTAGGCTCAACTAGAGAATTACTAGCATAACATCATTATCATATCATCATCATCTTCATCGTCATCATCATCATCTAGTTCATAGGGCGCAGCGGTTCTGTGAGCGGTAGTATGAAAGGTGTGTAAAACATAGAGTATAACAGTAATCCAAGAACTTCCTAAGCATTTTGAAGAAATTATATTGTCAAGCACAAATGTGTATGATGTTCTTTTTATATGAACTCAACTGAAACTGGAAATTAAAATTAATTTGTAATCCCACAGAATAAAATTTATTGCGTTTTAAATATGTTTATTTAGTACAAATTAATGCTGTTTTTTTAGTGTTGTTATTACTGGGAAAAATTAATATAATCAGCCTGAATTATGTGGATAATTTATTATCATCTCATAATTAATATTGAAGCGCGAATGTGAAATTGCTTTTTGTTTGTTTTGATTAATTCAAATGTGTGTGTTAAAATTATTTGCCATCTTGTCTGCTTTATTTTTTTTAATGATAACAATGCAACAATATATATTTATTATGAATACATAAGTATTATTAATGCGATCACAGTCAAAAAAACAATAATCAATTATGTCTGAAAAAGCATTTAACTATATGTACATACTTCATGAATGTCTGTAAGTATATACAAAAGGGATTCAGAAAACGATATATGACTGATGAAAATAATATCTACATTAATGGGTATATTATATGTAACAAATTCATTATTTATATTTAACAAATTCATTCTACAATTTAGGGGCACTTTGTGAGGGCGCAATGGCTAAACAACATTTGCTAAAAAATTTATGAACTGATGAATAAATTCGGTAATCCGAAGACATGATACCCAGGCAGAAAATATTATATTTTATTATGCCTTTAAAATATTTAATTTTTTTATAGATCTTCAAAATGATTTTTAAACATTAAATGCTTTCCAAGCTATTGGGAATGACCTAGTTGGAAGTCCAATTAATAAATTTAAAATAAAAGAAAATTTTAAAGTAAAATTGTAAAATGCTGATAAACCAATAATTTATTTTCGACTTTATAAAACTCGTATTCAATATGAAATTCTCTGCATGGGCATAAAGCAAAATTGAATTCATATTTATGTGTAAAATGCTGACTGTCTGTGCCTTTGTGTGTGCGGATTTAAAATGTATTCAGAACATTAACCGATGCATGATACACATTCATTAAAGTAATAAAAATAAAGGAAATTTCAACAAAAAATATTTGGTAATTACTGAATTTAAATGTGGAGTTGGTTTATATGCGGGAGGTTCTCTGTCTTTCATTTGGAATTTATTGTAATTGTTGCTATTTTTGTATGCTATATTTTAGCTGAACGTTTGCATTCTTTTGTGTGGCGAACACTTTACAAAAATCATTTAAAAACTATGCAAAAATTGTACATCTAATATTAAATATTTGGTTTTCTGTTTATATTCGTTTCTTTTCAGCAGTACAAAAATTATTCATTGCGTTTATTTTTACTCACAAATATTTTGCTTTTATTTTACCGTCATATTTGTCGTTTAGATTTACATAACTAAATTTACATATTTGATACACATTGCAAACATTTTCTTCCGCTATAATGTACACATACTACATACTTATTGATCTCATTGATTTTTCATCTGGTTTTTTTTTTACAGATACAAACACAATTCTTATGCTCTTCTGTCAGCATCGCGGGCTGTATGAAAATATGCGATGCATTCGGCATAGAGTATATCCATGTACGTAAATATATATATTTATTTTTATTGAATACCCTATACTTACGGCTAGTTCTTCATTTCATCATTTCAATTATGTTGCTTTGCTTTTACTTTACTTGCAGCAATTCGGTTTGCCAGGTTTAAAAATCATTTACGCTAAAAAGTAACTAAATGTAATCAATCTTAGGAATTATTCAGTTGGATCAATTATTATTATATTATACTTGTTTTTTAATATTTTGTATTTGTTTGTTTTTTATCTGTGTGTTTAGTGTGTGTTTTTGGTTTGCATTTTGGTAGTTTGACTGACTGACACCTCCAGCCTTGGCATTGGCTTTATTTTTGGGATGTCTGAGCAGTTGTTTGGCCTCCATGGCCAATGTGTTTTGGTAAAGAATTTGCAGTTTAGTCGAGTTAAGTTTTAGTTTAGTTTAGTTTAGTTTGGTTTAGTTTACTGGACTTGATTGACACTATGATGGAAGAACAAATAGATTATCCGTAGTTAGTTCCGCAGTGGTGATTAGCTGCTGCTAGAAATCGCTACTCGTCGATGGATTCCCTAAATTGCTCTCCACAGTGTCATCCTTGTGTCAGAGGGGAGGCTTATACACTTCAATAGCAGGCGTGAGCATGTCCACGCGCGTTGATATCGAGGTATCACTGTAGCGCAGACGACGACATGAAAAGAGAAAGAAACAGAACGGCATATTTAATAACGAACATTCAAATATAAGAAACTTATGACGTTTGAATGTAACGAACAAAACTGTGTAACAATCTGGCAACGCTGAACGGTTGGTGGTGCTGCCATACTTGACGTTATCGTTGTGAATGGCAAAATGATCAAGCTGGTATATATACATACATACATACATAATAACGGCATAGCGTCATATCTCCGCGTGACATATCTCCGCCGAGCCCAAAACGACATAGCTCCGCGCGGAGATATGTCGCTTAAAAACGTCATATCTCCGCGTGGAGCTATGTCGTTTGTGGCTCGGCGGAGATAAGTCGTTTCCCAAGCGACGAAGCTACGTCGTTTTTATCTCTGCGGAGATATGTCGCTCTTAGCTCGGCGGAGCTATGTCGCTTTGAATACGTCATATCTCCGCGCGGAGTTATGCCGCTTTTAGCTCGGCGGAGATATGCCGCTTAAAAACGTCATATCTCCGCGCGGATCTATGTCGTTTGTGGCTCGGCGGAGATATGTCGTTTCTCAAGCGACGGAGCTATGTCGTTTTTAACTCTGCGGAGATATATGACATAGCTCCGCGCGGAGATATGTCGTTTTCAAAGCGACGTATCTCCGCGCGGAGCTATGTCGTTTTGGGCTCGGCGGAGATATGTCGCGCGGAGATAAGTCGCTACCCCATAATAACAACAATAGGCAAATCTTTAATACATAATATCTTTCTTAATTATTAACAGATTTTGATGAATTTTACAGATATGATAGATAATTCTTATCTCCATATTTGTACACGGTTAATTATTCTGATTTTTTCCATTTACTTGAGATAACATTTTTTAAATATATGGACGGGGCAGATCAGTGGGACGGAGGCTACAGTCGGACGTAACCGACATTAGGAGACCCTTTACTTTAACTTTATGCATTTATACAGTCAAAGGCACACACACTAAGCTACCCGCGTATGCAAGGCACACCACCCCCCCTCTGCCTAGTGCGGCAAATTCTCCGTTCCATATTTTCGCTGTTTCTTATCTCACCGAAACAAAATTCACAGCGTCGATAGAGAATGTCATAAACTAGTTAAATACCAAATTACAAATCAATAGCTTGAACACTGTGGCTACAGCAGCTTTTTGCGGTTTACGGGGGAAGGGGAAGAGGTATCCAAAATCTAAAACAAACTCGTACTGCTTACTGATTAGGAGAACCTAAATCCCAAATATGGTGTCTCTAGCTCTTATAGTTGCTGAGATCTAGGTGTTCATACAGACAGACAGACAGACGGACAGACGGACAGACGGACAGACAGACGGACGGACATGGCTATATCGACTCGGCTTGTCGTCCTGATCAAGAATATATATACTTTATGGGGTCTGCCACGCCTCCTTCTGCCTGTTACATACATTTCTTCTTTGCACTAAGTTAATAGACCCTTTTTACTTTTTTAAAGTAAAGGGTCTAAAAACTCTTTAATGCTGATTTCATCATTTGATTGGTATTTTTTCAAATTCAACCAAATTCCTGATTACGAAATTGTCTGACCCACAGTTGAGGCATCCATTGAATGTACCAAAAGTTCAGCCAGACGAACTTAAACTAACTTTGTTTTGAAATCCATTATCGATATGCTAAACATGCTGTGGCAACAATTTAATATTATGCGTAGCCGAGGCAGCTGGGGCCAGCCAAGTGTGCATGAATGAGGAGAAGAGTTGATAGAACTTTATCATGTGCTGCAAGTGAAACTAAGCCCAAAGATGCAGATAAAATAACCTCCGGAAAGTACAGCAAATACTCGCACAGTAAATATGCAGTTGGGGTCAAAGAGATTTTTTCGGTAGAGCTTCAACTTGTATCAACTTTGACTGTCTGCAAATCGTAGAGCGTTTATACCCACAGACATGTGCTACAAATTCATGGCATACGAAATGGGACAGCTGGGATAGAGGATAGAGGATGGCGGATACAGCAACCGAATGCGACTGTGAATGAGAATGAGAAATGAATGGAGTTTTGGAAACATCGGTAAACCAGCGAGTCTGGACAAATGTTGAGCATGCAAGCTGTGAACATCATTCCGAGTGGCACCAGCTGTTCCCTTCGAGCAATGCTGCAATGCAGCAAGGATGCTGAAAGCCAAAGGAGCACGGTATATAAAGTCGGAATATGTAAGAACGGCAGCTCATGAGCTTCATTTCATTTTCATTCATTTCAGTTCAATTGTTACATTTATTTATTATATTTTCTGGCTGCCTTCTTTCTGACTTTATTGTTCTGTAGCGACTGTAGCGTCTCGTTGTTGTTGCTCGTTTGCTTTGCAGTCTTTTATCCTTGGGTTCAGCTGGTCGCCATTTTGCTAGAGCACCCACAATGGCGGCGGGGCTCCTTTGTTTGGCTCGGATATGGATTCGGTTTCGCTTTTGTAAATGAAATGGAATTAAATGAAATGTACAATTTATTGTGTTTAGGGGATTTTGGAATCGCAATGCGCCATACGAAAAACAAAACCAGCATCGCAAAATCGCATTTCCGCTTCCTATTTCCATGTAATATATACGATTACATACATATATGTAGGCACATACATACATATGTATGTGGTCTCTGTGCTCAACTTGCGTTGGCTTTATTGGCATTTTATATTTAGTTGTATTTATATTTATTCCTTCTCTTTATCCACTCTATTTCTGTTCGATGCCAATTCGCTGCATTAGCGACGCATATTGAATTAAATAGACATCTCGTTTTATTTGCCGGAAGTTATTGCCGTCCCTTTCATTACCCATTTCTTGTTCATCTGCTGCTCTATGCATAAAATGCATAAAAAGGGTATAAACACAAAAATAGCATATCTTGAATAACATATAAAGTGCAGATAAAACTAGGATGGGACATATTTCTGGGAAAACTTCAATCAGAACTCTTTGACATAAGAAAATAACAAGTTTGCAAAGGGATTTATTGAGATATCTTATCAAAACTTTTATAATCTGTTTGATATATTAATATATTTGGTGTGATTCGGTAAATTTAGTTGTAAGACTTAGATTATAAACCTTTTGTACAATGAAATATTCCATTCAATTTCATTCAATTCAGCAGCGAAATAGTTTTTTTTTTAGTTTTCGAATACGCTGATTAATATCTCAGAGGAAAACAGAAAGGTTTTTAAAGCCTGGCGCCATTTTGGGCAAGTGCATACCAAAATTTAAAGCACCTGAATGATGTTCACTTGAGAACCATCACTGTACGAGTGAAGCGTAAAGCAAATTACAAAATATAACCAAGCGGCGCACTAATTAACACTCAAAGCCTGCTACGAACACGCCATCCAGCTGTGCATCCATGTGGCAAGAGGATGGGGATGAGGTTGGGGAAGGGGATGGGGATGGGGATGAAGTAGCCGCAGGTAGCCAGTCTGGCCATTGGAGTGTTGAAGTGCCACAGCGTCAAGTGTAATTATATTGAAAGTTGAAACAAACGCAAAATGAATTAAAAAGAAGCGTTTGTTGCCAATCCGTTTAAAAACTAAGTGAAAATTGTTTATACAAATAGCAAAATTATGCACATGCAATGAATGGCACTTGGAAATTTCATTTAACGTTAATTGCGCTTTAGAAATTTAGTAAAGTTTAATTAAAACCGGTGAGCGTGCTCCAGTCGAGGGTGCTAGATTGGAAGTTATGAACGGAAGTAGCTTAGGGGATAATTAAAACAAATAGAATAATTAAAATAAATTTAATACAGTAGCAGTTTGAATTCGATTATGATTATAAAAAAGATACTAAAAGATAATACTCTAAATAAATCAGTTAACCATGCATATAAAGATGCATGCATATTCCCTCTAAACCCAGTCAGACAAATGGTCTTTGGTATATCTTCGCTGTTTTTTCTCCGTTCGTAATATAATATAATTTACAGCATCGATGGAGCATGCAATTGGCTACGTAAATGAAAATTACAAAAGCTTTTGTTTTCAAAGATAGTTTTGGTAATCTATGTGTTAATCCGGACAGGCAGACAGACGGATGGTGCTATGGATCTAAGCTCGTCATTCTATATTCATAGAGAATATATGTATAGCCATTTTGGGTTACACACGTTTCTCATTGGCACCAACTTAATATACATTTTTATTTAATTTTTTAAGTATTAATAACTTTAAGTTAAATTGTTTTTAAATGCATTATCTTAAAGTTACTATAATTAAAATAAATTTCAAGCAAAAGACTTAAAGTTAAATTGCTTTTAAATGCATTAACTCTGGCGGCGCTTTAAAGTGTTGAAATTTGTGTTTACTATCAGCAGATTAATTTTCGTTAGTCGGCAGCAGTTTTAAGTTCGCTGCGGTCCCAACACGATTTGCAACACTTTGCGGACCTTTCCAAAAAGTGTTTTGTTGGCATATCTGTTTGGATTCACGCGCTTCGCATCCGGGCCCAAACGACAAACAGTTTGCTTTTTTCTTGTTTGTTTTTTATTTGTTTCAGTGTGTGTGTGTGGTGTGTGTGTGTTTGGGGTTGCAGCTCTGCTTTCAACTTTAGGGACTTTCGGTTAAATGAAAATTTAATGTGCCAGTTCCGGCCGAAGGGGAGCTTATGCAGCCTGCTCCCTGCACCCTCTAGTACCCACCTTACTGTGGTGCTACTTAGCCTATGCCACTGGGCAAGCAGCATCGTCGCGTTTTGTAATTTAATTTACACGAAGCATTCAGTGGCGCAGTGTAACTGTCGCATTTTCAAATTAAATACATAGCGAAATGGAGAAATGGAGAACTGGAGAACTGTAGAGCTGGCAAACACCTGTTTTGACCCAGCCTGGCACTTTGCCTTTGGCAATTTGGCCGCTTATAGTTGACAGTTCTGGTTATTGTCGTTGGTAATCAGCTTGTTGTGTCTGAGGCCAGTCAAGTTAAGTTCATAAATGAGCTCATTTAAAAGAGATGCCATTTGCATGTCTATCAAGCAGCAATTGATAAAACGGAAACGCTCGATAGGCTCGATTGACATTAGATAAACTTTCCGAATATGCCCCAAAGAAGCTGCAAAGTTTCAGCGCGAAACGTGAGCAAATTTCTTAAGTCATGCTTACAGTTAATATTTGTAATTAGCAATGCTAATTTGCTTAATTTAAAACAAAAAGCTTAAAAGCTATTTTAGATAAGTTCAAAGTGAGAGAGTAGAAGTGAAATAAAATACAGCTAAAGAGAAAGCGAGCTTATCAATAATACATAATATTTTGGATACTGGAAATTGCTTCTGCCGGGTCAAGTTTTTTTTTGAAGCTTGGTTTAAAATATTTACAATTTTGTTTTAAATACTAACTGTATTTGTTTTTCTTTAACATTTTCTCATAAATTTATATAAAGCTACTACTATTACTATGCTCTGCTCTCAATAAATGCAAAAAACCGATTTGATAACTTGGCGAATAATTTAAGATTTTAAATACACTTTTAATGAAATCCATTAAGCTAAATTAAAATTTATTTTGCCTTTTTATTTGGTTTAAATATCTGCAAAATAACACTCCCTAAGCGCTGCTGAAAATCAATTAAAATATTTAAATACGTTTGCCATAAAAAGAAAAATAAATGTATTTTCTTTGCTGAGCTGGCAATGGAAATACATAAATATAAGCATTTTTTTTTGGATAAAACATTTGAAATATTTTTCAGACAAACTTTTGTTTGAATCGGATAGCAGCTTTTTTTTTTAAGGGTATGGGTGTGGCCGCAGGGCAGCGGTGGGGTGGCGGGAGGGGGCTTGCTGCCACGCCCTGGGGCAATAGCACATAACGTTGTTGGCCATATGGCAGCACTTTAAATGCAAATGAAAGTTGTCCTCTCTCCGGTGACGTTGCGTCGAGGTCGCTTACATTTTGCAAAGTGTTTTCTGTTGTTGCTGACATTATTGTTGTGGTGTGTGTGTGTATCTGTGTGTCAGTATGCGCGAGCATGTGCCTGGGGAGCGCTGATGTTAGGTGCTGAATTTACATAAAGCTCTAAACTAGCATGCATATTCGGTTAGGCTTTTTCAACGCATATTGTCTCCTGGGCACTGCGGTTGAGCTTTTGTGTGTCAAGGCATTGCGGTTGCAGCAAGCAGATACTTGTTGAGCACAACCTTGCAACTTGAGAAAACTCATAGATACACACACACACACACACGCTGACACTCAGCTGTGTGTTGCCTTGAAAATTTCAATGACAGTCAAAGCGAAAGGTCATTCGACACTGACATTTTTGCACAGTGTGTCGCTCCAAATCAATGCTAACTAACAAGTAACAAGAAAAGCGGAAAGCGTGTTTAAACAAATTTAAAAATTTCCACATCCATCCATTGGCCAATGGCCGGGGCGTAGCCTCTTGTTATGGCTGCTCGTGCGAGGGCGTTGGCAATTCAATTGCCAACTTGCATTCAAGTCAAACAAAGCGTGCGCCTCGGCCAAGTTAACGTCAACAAAGGGCGGTCGATACTAAGTAGCGCTGACCAAACACACACAAAACGCTTGCCGCAGATAGACGACTACGAGTTGCCCTCTCATAATATCTTATTTTATTTATTTATTAATTTATTAGTGCAGTCGACAAAAAAGACTCTAAACAAACAACGAAAATTAAAATTGAAATTAAATTAATGTTTTAAGTGAAGATTTTTAGGGGCAACCAGTAAAGAAGGGTATCCGATAATAGCCAACCCTGTGCTTAATGTTTCAATATTCACAATCATCTCTATGTGCTTTCGAAACAATTTTCTGTTGCATATCTTCTGTGTTTCTTATCTGTTCCTATTGTAATTTCCGTTAGAAAATGTGGGTTGCTTTAGTTTTTCCGTGGTTAGTGTGAGAAGGGTAAAGGTATTGACCTAGCTCGTTGTCCTCATCAAAAGTATATATACCTTATGTAGTCTGTCACATCTGCTTTTGCCTGTTACATACTTATCCAGAAAGTTGTTAACCCTGTTTGTACAGGGTATAAATTGGAAAAATCAAATGAAATGAAATTTGAAATTTAAAAGGCCTTACAACTTGAAATCCTCATGGATTGAGGAAACCCAAGCAAAACCCCATTGAAGCAGAGGTAATGGTTAGTTGCGTTATTAAGTTATAAAACAGAAACAGAGATACACCAATTTCTTTGAAGTAGATAGTTTGAAATACATTTAACATTTAATAGAGGAAATGTTGGATTCAGCATCAAACATTCAATAGATATGATTAAAGTAAATGCAGAGTATTTGAAAAGGTTTATGCAAGAAGTAATTGGTAAACCTTAAACTTGTAACCAATGAAGCAAGCTCAAGTAGTTATAGAAAACTATTTCTGCACAATAAATTATAAAAAATAGTTTCGGAAAAAGTTTACGCTCGCTGCATGACATTCCATTCATCACTATAGGGTATACAACTGGAACATTCAACTGCTTAAGGTGGCATTGTGTCGCTTAGCTTGGGGAATACTTTTCATTGAAATGCTGGCAAATGTAGTGAAAAGTTGCTCGGTATTTGTTTTGGCCACTCATGAGCCCCAGCTCAAGCCCAAACCGAAGTCCAAGTCCAAGCAGTTGGGGGACAACAAATCGAAGACGCGGTTTCCACTTGGCCATTAATCAAACCAGCGAGGCTAAGGCTACGTGATTGCTTGTCCCAGTGCAACGGACCTCATAAATAACTCGATCCACGCTGGTCGATACATTTTCGAATGTTCGCTTTTTGCTGGCTCTATTTGTGTACGGCACTAATGTATGTATGGGTTTGTGTAAACACCGAATACAACAATGTGAAAGTGTTGAATCAGTCGGGCAGCGCCGTGTATATATCTGAAAAGCCTTCGCCACTCTCAGTTATTTAGTTTCCGTTCATTAATTTCCGCTTACAACTCAATCATCACGTTGTGTTTTTTTGTTAGTGACACTTTCAATACATATATATATAGAAATAAAGTTTTTTTTTTTAATAACATTTCCATAAAATGAGTGTTGAAAATCGTCTGGCAACGCTGCAACGGCGTAGCCGGAAATTCTGGGAGTCGGCTCATGTCCAATTCCAATTCCATTTCCATTTTGCAGGCCGTGTTTGCGGTTCATGGCAAATTTCATTTTGGCTCTTGTTTGTTAAAAGGTCGCACGGTCGCACGGTCGCATGATTTATTTGCCACTGCATTGATTTCGGTTTCGGTTACCCCAGAGTTGAGTCGGATGGAGGAGGACTCGGGGTCTTGGGTGTCAGGCAGGCATCGGGTATTGCTTATTGGGTATCGAGTTTCGTATTACGGATTTTGGGTTGCGATTTGCGACTTGTCCAATGAAATCACTGTTTAATTGGTAGTCTTCAATCGTTGCGTGTGAGTGACAACGTGTCGTATACGTAATGCGATTATGAATGTGTTGATTACAATCGAATTAACATTTTAATTGCCTTTGCATTGTTGAATAACAATGAAAGCTGGCATTTGAATATTTTAAGTGGCACAAGAAGGTTAAGAGCTATAAATAATTTGCATGAGAAGTAGAAAAACCAGCTTAGAAATTACGTTAACAAGCAGGAAAATAAACAACTTTAATTGTTGGCAGTGAAGTTTAAGGAATATGATTGTTAAATATTAGTTTTTACAGTTGCATAATTTATGCAGTTTCTATTTTTAATTTCTGACGGATTTTATTAAATATTGTTTCTTAAGTAAGTTTTTTAAATTAACTTTTTTCTCAGCATATTATTTTAAGTGATTTGAAATTTTTATTAACTAGCAGAAGAAGTTCTATAAAGCATAGCACTTAATTTCATAAATAGCAAAAACCTTGTAATATTTTACTTAAATGTGAAACTGCATTTATTTTTCGAATGCTCAGAACCCTCGCTGAGAAATACAAGTACATATTAATATTAAAAGTTTGACAGTGAACAACTGTGGAAATACCCTGTATGCTATCAAAGTGTAAGCTTCACTAAGTACGAATTGAAATCCAAACTTTATACAATGCTATGCTCAAGTACAGCATCACAGTTGAACACAAGTTGCTACAGGGTATAGACTGGTTAACCCCACTTAGATCTTACGTTATAATAACTGCAGGTTCGTCCCTGGAGAACGTTTCTCAGCGTAATATTTGCTCGTTTGCTTGTGGTTGAGCAAGTGCGTTCGGGATTTGGCCAAGCGGCAAATAAATAACAAGCGGTTCACAAAACCATTTGCACTTTCACGACCCCGTTCAACTTGAGCTGGGTGGCAAAAACCAATCCAGAAGCAACGTTTAGTTTGTTTGCTCCCATTGGATGCGTGTTGCTGGAGTTAAAGCCAGACCTTCACGATTTGTTGCACTACAGCAGAAAGCTAAAAAAACCCAAAAAAAAAAGCGCACAAAATAACTGCTTCCATTTTCAACGCTTTTCCCTTAGTGCTGGATGTGTTGTGTTTTGTTTTTTTTGTTTCTAGACACTGTACTTTGAAGGAGTATAAAAGGGTCTGTTTAGTTGGTGCAAATGAAAACTGTGTATAGTACCTAAAAGGTGGCGTGGAAAACCCTTCTGTCTGTATTTAATTGCCTATAATAGTCTCTGTCGATATTGTAAATTACATTATTATCGGATAAGAAACAGCGAAGATATGCAATAGACAATTTGTTCATACGTGAAGAGATGCCTATTCGATTTGTGAATACGCAGATTCCACAGTGTCAGAGGCAGTGATGATGAAGATACAAAGTCAGGGTCTCCTGCTGTCGGCTACGTTCTACTGTAGCCTTCCGCCCGACTGATCTGCGCCGTCCCCACTGGTTTGTTTTGCTTTTTGCTGCTGCTACGGCATAGGGGCGCACGTGTTAGTCTGACGTTTAAGCCAAAACTGACTTGTTTTGCAGCTGGCAATTTTGACGAGTGCCGCCAGTGCAGTTGTAGTTGTAGTAAAAGAAAGCAGAAAAAAAGGCTAAAAGCCAAGGCAAAACAATTCTCCTCTATTACTTTTGTTGCGCCTTCTAATACCCATTTGTGGGTTGACTTTTCACGTAAATTGCGTATAATCCTGCACGTTGCAGCAGAGACCATGAACGAGCTGAGCCACTGTGACCACAGCACTCTACTAATTGCACATTTTTATCTCAATTATTGCAGCTTACTTGGGTCTTTGACTCTACTCTGAAGGCGGAGCCCGGCTGCAGATTATGCGTGTTTGTGTCGCATTTCGCTGCCTTTGGTTGGCTTAAAGTGTGTAACTGCTTTTAATTTGACTTTGATGTGAACAATTAAACTAACGAAAGATAGTTACAGCAACGTCTAAGCTGTCTTTACAAGTTAATTCCATTGGTATAGTGAGTGATATTTAAGCTCTATTCCAATGCAATTCGAGGGAATAACGTCAAGGAAATATCAATTAAACCATGACTAGAAAATAGCTAAATTTGTAGACAAAACAGTCTACTAAGAATAACTTGTTAAAGCAGGTTTTCTCACAGTAAGCAACCACTGTAACTCATTACAAATTGCGGCAATGGTAATGCACTTAATCAGCAGACCACATTCAGCTCAGCTCCGTTGGGAAATTTACAATTGAGAACAAGCTAGAAATTCAATTATTATTTATAGCATAGTTGAGGCAGTTGCTCTGCACTTTTTAAGTCAAATATAAGTAAAACTTGTAAAATAACTGGCGAATTATTAATTAACTTTCGGTATGAATGGAGTAAACTTTGCTGCGTGCTGAGACAACAAAATAAATTGCAAAAATTTTAGAATTTGCCTGTTGGCAGTATGAATTAATGCCTGGCTCTTGTTAGCATTATGTCTGGCAACGCTGAGATGCAGGCTAAACGCTGTCAGCCAAAAGTGAAGCGTTGCCAATTACCACTGAGGGAGAGGGAATAACGCAGAGAGTGAGAGCGAGAGAGAAAGAGAGGAAGAGGGATTCAACACACTGCGTCAGCAGATTGTGCGCCAAAAAGTATGCAAAGCATGAAGCACGCACACACACACAAACTCTCGCACGCACAGGCTTTGGCATGTTGTCAATGAGCTGAAGTGAGTTACTAGTAATTACCACAAAATTCAATATACACACACACACATACACATGTATACATATAATATATATGGAATGCCAGACTGCGTACACTGGAAAAAATAGACAATAATTTGTTCTAGAAGACAAAGCTTTTAAATGCATCTGGATTTGTTTAAGAATTCAAAGGCAAATCCCTAAGAGAATCGTGAATTTATTTAGATTAATTCAAACAAAAAAGGGGTTGAGTTAAAATAAGTCCATATAATGATTAAATTAAGTACGAATCGTATCTTATTTTAATATTAAAAGTCTGGTTAAAGCATAGGTTATTAACCTGTAAGAATGGAGCCGATTAGTCGGACGAGTCGGACTGTACAAAACCTAGTACCCTATATTGTAAATATACATCAATCAAAAATATTTTTAAAATATCATAAGAAGTGCAGCAGCAGTGCATCTTCTTACTTTTATATCTGTACCATGAAGGTGAATGCGGTGAAGCTTGCAATATTGTTTTTTTAATAACTTCTTTGTTTCATAACCGATTTTGGTGCGCTTTTCAGATTAGATAAATTTGCAGTTAGAGAGCATATAATTTCGACAACAACTTTCTGGGCTAAATATTTCGATTGTTAACTGGGTTTTATCGATAAAGGCTAAAATAGAATTCTCTTTTTGAAATAAACTCGATCTGCGAATGGTATTCATTTATCTACATTCCAAAAATGACTGTTCTGGGTCTTATAGCTTACGAGATCTACGCGTTCATTCAGAAGCAATGTGGCTCAACAAACCTTTGACACAGGTAATTCTTGTTTCAAGTACGAAAATTTCGGGTTTTCGCACAGTGTATCTATGCTCAAACCAATCTGGCAGTGAGTGGCAACTGCTGCCGTAGACAAACATCATTTGGCACACTCGTCTCGTTTGCTTAACGACCGACAGCTGCCTGCGTCATACGGTAAGTCTGCCCTGCTCCTGGAAGATGCAAAGACCACACCACAGACCTCACAGAGTTCACAGGCCTCACGCACAGCTGCTAACACAAAACCACTACAGCACCACCTACTGTATATACTTTTGCCCCACCGCACACCGCACTCCTTGCAGTTGTTATGCGCCGCTTCCTCCTCATCGGAATGGCAGCTGTAAAAAATCACAGCATCAGCATAAAAGTGCTTAAAAGCAGCCGCCGTGTCCTGATGCTAGAGTTTGAGTTCAGTTCAGTTTGGAAGCATCAATTCACTTTTTTTTCACATTTTTTTTTATATTTTTTTGGTGCTTTACGTCTTTTCAAAATATTCAGATTTGCCAGCTTCCATTTGCAGTTTTAGTTTATCTAACGGAACCAGCTCTCATTTGGGCATATTACATATTGACTGAACAGTTTTTAATCCAATTATTAACAAGCATATATAATTGACCGCACTGATTGCCACAAAACTGATACCACTCATAGCGCCAAGGCCTCCGACCATTAGGGAGATTCATTTTGCCTAGCAGCTGAGCAAAACATGGCGAGGAGCAGGCAGAAAGTTGCTGCTAATGCGGTAACTTAATTCAATTTTGCCTTTTAATCCAATCAGCAAATTGAAGAATAATTGGCACAGGCAGGCCCAGGCAGTTCCAGGCCAAAAAAGCATTTTAGCATTCCATTATGTACGCAGATAATATAACCGTTTGCATCTTAATTGGGATTTACTAATTAAAAAGTTTTGCAACTTTCAATAGTAAAAACAATGAAATTTTAATGGGGAGATGTAAGCTCCAAATACCCTACCCTCATCACTGCCTGACACCCGACTTGAGAAAGCAACAAGATTTTTACATTTTGGGCATTAAATACAAATTTTTTAAGAATTTTTAATTAGACACGCACAGCATACAACCGAACTTTTAACAGGGAGTTGGATGGAAGCACAAAAATAATTTTAAATAAGCTATAAAACGAAACTGACAACAAGATTATTTCATGAATTAAAAATATATACATTTTAAATAACTTATGGCATGAATACAATTTACTTTTTCAACAAACAATAGATGCAGACCATTAAATAATTTATATGATAAGTAAAGCTTTTATTAGATTAAAATTTTGTTTGAATTTTTCAATTTTTATCGTAGTAAACTTAAGGTAAGAAATTCTTAGAAACTAAGCACTCTGTGCGAAATAATTCTAAATTGTATAAAAAATATAAATAAAAAATTTAAATAATAATATTTTGTTAAACAGTTTCTGCGCTATGTTTATTGCATATTTTGCAATTAAATCTACAACTTTATTAGCTATTAATTAACTGCATAAAGTTTATAAATTTGATACAGCTAACACTTGATGAATGTGTTTATTTGCACTTAAACTATTCACATAATAGAGCTCAGACGTGACAAATTAATGGACAAACTCTGTGGATGATATAAATCGACAATATTGCGCATAAATGTGTTTAAAATTACGCATTGCTCATACGCAGCGTATGACAATATTTCCGCTTCATGGCTTCAACTTGTATTATTTCAGTTGATTTTATTTTTTTTGTTTTTTCTACTCGCCTGCATACGATGGCCCAAGCTCACTTAGTATTCAGCAGACACACTTATATCTATATATACTATATACTATATGGTGACATCTAGCAGGACACGTGGGGGGCAGAGGGGCAGGCAGGAAGCATGAAGTGAAATGAAAATGGGACGTCTAACGACGGCTGGCCAAATGCAATGCTATTGATTTTTCATTTTGTGTTTTATTGCCTGCCAAAGTCACAGCAGACTAAGCCAACGGCAACGACCCAGCTAAATGCCAAATGAAAATTAGCCAAAGCACGCATCGGAGTTTTATTTTCTTTTATTATTATTCGCTTTAATGCCTATTTTAGTCGATTGTCGTGCTCGGACTTCGCCGCCGACTAGTACAAGGGCTCGGACTTGCCCCTGGCCATGCCGTGCAAACGTAAAATACACTCACCAACACACACACACACACACACACCCAACCCACAGACGCACATGTGTTGTGCATCTGTGAGCTACACTGAGAGAAAAATCAAAAGTTTCCAGTCAATGTCTGAGCCGCTTGCCGCCTAACTGCGATCATAAACAAAACCCATCTGCATAACCCTAGTCATAAGTCTAGCTTTTAATTAATTAAATTTGATTTAAAACCTTTTTCCTCTTTAACACAAATGTTGGGCACAATTATTTTTAATCTCAACGATTTATATATAATATATTATAATAATATAAATAGTTTTATCTAATTATTCAAATCTTCCCGTAAATTTCAGCCATTTTATGAATATTAACTTTATCACATTTTTTGCCCTAATTAATCTGAATTCATTCTCACATCAATTTCAATTTGTACTCAAATTCTAGAACATAACAATATTTATTTTTAGGCACTATTTTGTAGAACGAATTATTTTTCTGAGTGTAGTCATAATAATATTCAAAGGACAACGGCGACTCCGTTGGCAAACATCAAATTTCAAGTCAAGTCATAAAAACGCCTGCCAGTTACGCTCTCTGTCTCTCTTTCTCTTTATCTCTCTCTCGCTCTCTATCTCTCTCTCTCTCTATCTCTCTCTCTCTTTCCACGTGTGTGTGTAAGAATGTGAGTGTATGTGTGAGTGGGTTACCCCAATAGCAACAACAATGCGAGGCAACAAAGTAAAAGCAAACGCAAAGCAAAGTCAAAGCAAAGCAAAATTAGTTTCATAAGTTTTTTATGAGTTCATCGCTTTTTTATGTGTATGTGTGTGATTGTGTGTGTGTGTGAGTTGCACACATACACAAGTGCAGATGTGTGTGCGTGTGAGTTTTGTGTGCTGTGTGCTGCGGGTGTCCTTAAACACCCACAGTCATTCGCCATCGACTAACCAGCTTTTGTGCCAAGGGTCGAACTTCGAGGCAGTCGCGTGGGCGTCGCCTGCCCCTTCTACCCCTTAACCCCTCCGCTATGCTATGCTGGCACTTCCGTTACTAACACACACATATACGCGTACTTGTGCACCATGGGCTAAGCGAAATAATTCACAAATGAAATATATGCATGGAGCAGGAAGCCAAGTCGAATTTATATATATAAATATATTGCAAGTAAATTTCCTTTGTTGCTTTTTTGCTTTTTGGCTAGACTCTTACTTCTGCACTAGGCGTGCGTGTATGCCACATCAAAGGCAACGCTGCGTATGTGTGTTGTGCGTTGTGTGTGTGTGGTGGTGGCGACAATTTGTTAAATTGTTATTGTTATTTCTATGTTAAATGCTCCACTGCCCACACAATAAGCCCCGCTCCATCGACCTCTGCCCTGCTAGCTCTGCCCCAACTCAAACTGCAAACTTTGCTGTATTTTTTTGTAGGTTTTTTTTGTTGTTTTTTGCTCGTCGCCGCTGGCTGCACGTAGCGTCGATCTGCATAAATTATGTGAAATTTATAAGCACAACAAAAGGGACAGGCAACGGCAATACTGACAACGACAACGGTCGCAGCCAGCAAATGTTTTATATAAATAAAAACGAAAATGAAAACAAATATTGTACAACAATTTCATTTTAATGTTTCGGCCATTCTGGCTAAAATGAAAAGCTCCACAAAAAATATATACAAAGTAAAAGCAAATAACCACAGCTCTATGCACTTGAAGATGCCAATTTTAATAAAAAATAAAAATTGTAAAATATGCATAGGATTTCTAGAGTTTATTTTTAAAGTGTAGGCTGCAAAGAACTTGTAAAATATTCTTCAGCTTCATCTATTTATCAGCTATTTATTCTTTTGAATTGTTAGGCGATTGCAATCTACAAAACCGTAATATTTGCATACAACTTTTATCAGGCTATTTTTTAGACTCTATACGAAACAGCGAAGATATGCAACACATAATTTGCGATAAATTAAATATACTATTTCATTTTTTTACTTTATTATTTCATTTTATAATATTCTATCCATTCTATAAATATTTAATTTTCTTACATATTTATTTTATTAAAATATTTATTGAATATAAAAAAAAAAATGAATATAAAATTGAATTGAATATAAAATCTATAAAATATTTTATTAAACTCAATTTAAGAGCAACAAAATTATGGTTATAAATACAACCAAAATATGACTTGATTTAATGTTACAACAAAATTGTGTATAATATATCATTATATTATTATTATATAATATTAAATTAAATAATTCTAATTTAAATTGTCAAAGGGCATATACAAAACTCTAGGCCATAGAGAAAAATTCCAATCAAGAACTTGGTTTAAACTGCTTTTTATGTTGGACAGGTAGTTAATCAACTGTTTTCCACAATAAATTACCCACTCACATCCACTTATGATGAATTATAAATAATAACTTTCTTAAAGCGCATAAATCCAACAGAAAATAGGGGCGTGGCTCTTTTGATTGCACCTATGAAAAATTCAAGGCACATACTCGACACAACACGACATGTTTTGTGGGTTGCCAGGTGAGTGGAATTTGCTGTGGGATTGAGAATTACGAACTCGGTTCAAGTGAACTGCCTGGTAAGTGGGCAGGTAATGGGAGCTGGCAGTGTCCAGCGATTCATTAGGACAACAAGAGAAGTACCAATGGCTCAACTGCCTGGCCACAAACAATGGGCGCCAAACGAGGCACAAACCAAATCGTGTGAGGCTTTACGATTTACTGGCCTAAGTAGCTGCCGTTGTGAGCAGGTCAGGCGACTGCCAACTGCCAACTGCCAACTGCCCACATTGTTCCCGAAATTACCAACAGGGCTTTTGCTGTCGATGTGCCTAACAAATTGATTTTCTCACACCCACACACATGCGTATACACACCTTCTACCTAGACAGGAAGTGGATCAAGGGAGAGTAAGAGGTGAGAGGTGAGAGGTTTTTCTACACACTTTGGGCGACAAGTTGATTTTCGATGTCGGTTGATTTCGTTTGGCAAGAGGCAAGTCAAGTACGAGCACAAGTAATAATATCATCAGAAAGCAAAACTTTCAGTTAGATATTGTGTTTGGTTTTCTATTTGGGCTCTGAGGCCTGCAGGCAGGTGTCAATTATGTAAGCTGAATATGAACTCGACTGACACGACAGCAGAAGCAACAAATTAATCCACACAAGATTGAGGCATGTCAGGCACTGGGAGCTTATCAATAAGCTGGTTAACAGCTTAATCTGAAAATTTATTTCACTCGCTTTTCTGCGCTCGCATTGCTTGAATGAATTCGCGCAGCTTTGAAGTATATAGAAAAAGGTTTCAATTAGCTTTGGCCGTAAAATAAATGTTGCAAAAGTCATCAAATGCTGTCTGGCAATTCAATTAGGTCCTTGGACGTGGGCAAATTGCGTAAAAGCATCGCCAGTTTATAATCTATATGAATGCAGAATTATTAATAAATTATTAATGATTTTGTATGGCCGTCGATGAAGCTGCAATGTCAACTCATTGAACTCGGTTTTCACCATTGCCGGTTGGGGTTTTGAAGCTGTTTTTAAATTCCGGAACTGCTTCGCCAATAAATTATGAGCCAGGGCGAAGTGACCAAATGCATGGGCAAAAGCTACTTAGCGGCTTAGACACGAGAGCAGAGCAGATGGAGCAGGATTAACGTCAACCAGCTGCCGACAAATGCGAATTGTGAATTCATGTGACTTGACACGTGCCATCGTGATGGACTCGACTGTACTGAACCAACTCTCGACATCTGCACAAAAAAACGGAACTAGAGAAAGTTATCAAACAATTTATATGCACATTGACAGGTGGGCAGCAAACGAAATAGAATTGAGTTGGGATTAAAAACGACTTTGGATTTCGTGACGAAGCCTAATTGACGTGAAATCCACTTTCGCACCGCTATTGAACTATTTTGATACACTCCAACAATAAAACTCACTCAGCTTATCACTTAACTGTAATTGCAGGGAGTGCAGTAAACCATTATTCAGCATTCACTGCAATTAATTGCCTGCGTGAAGAGATTAAAGCGAGAGATACCCATCACACAGGTTCGCAACGTTTCGAAAAAATCATGGCCAGAATATGGGGGCTCAGTTTTTTTTTGTTTTTTTCTGGGCCCTGTACAAAAAAGTTCAGAAAGGTATATTAAGTTAGAGCTAATGAAAAATTTGCTTTATCACGCCGATCTTAATCAGGACGAAGAGCTAGCCAGTAGAGCTGGGTTTGATCTTAAAATTTTCAACAATCGATCTTTTCGATCGATTCACGTCTTAAAATAGGTTTAATCTATCTATCGAAAAAACCGGTAATATCAATTTGCAGGTAGTCTGAAAGAAAAACTTGAAAATCGATCCATACACAATTTAAGTAATATTGTTTGAAAGAAAAACTATTAAGGACAGAACAGACCAGTCGGGTAAAAGATTCCCTAAAACAAAAAATCGATTTAAATGCCGCAAATAAAAATTCGATTAAACCGAATCGAAATCGAATCAAAGCCAACTCTACTAGCCAGATATGCATCAGACAATTTGCTTAAAATATAAAACACAAAATAGGTAAACACCCACCGTCGGTTAAAAAACTACTATAATCTTCCGTCCATTGATTTCAGTTGAGTTGAGTCATATGTACATTCATTTGTTGGTTGGAAGTCCTTGCGCTGCACAACTCGTTATAATTCAATGAGAAGACGATGTAATTGATGTGCGGTTTTGTCGGATTTATGCATTAATCAAATATGAAGCAGCATAACTGAACCTGAAGCATGGATATATTATTACACTGCACAACAAGTACTAATTAAGCTCTATTACACTTGTGGAAGGCTTTTAATTGATACAATTCAGCACGATTACAGTTTCTTGTTCAAAAGCAATAGAGAACTCTGAGTGCATCTTGTGGATATACAAACAGCTTGCTGGTTAACTTCAAATGTATATATGCATTTAACACACAAAATTTCAATTGCAGTTACTTGAGAGCCAAGTCAGAAACAGCAAACATCCACAATAAACCACAAACAGAAGAGCAATAAATGCAGCTGCATTTCAGCCTGAACACAAATCGATTTAAGCTTAAATTTCTTGGCTTAATGGATAACAAAATTACTGCAATTATATGATGTTAACATATGCGCTGTATGAATATTGAATAAAGCAGCGTTTTTTTTATTGTGCTTGCTTGCGTCGGCAACGTGACGTATGCGTGATGCACATTAAGCATACGCCGCGTGTAACCGCACGTTAAGAGCAAACAATGCATAATACATGGGCTGTGCACTCGTTCAGAGCGCAATTTATGCATTTAAGTCAATCAAGTGGAAAAACGCTCACAGTTTTAATTGCGAATATTATTTAAATTTGATGTCAGCAATAAATGTTACACAAATGCAAATGAATGTCTCAATAAGCTTGATTTCATTGCGCTTTTCGAGCATCATAAAAGCGCCAGTTGTTAAAAATCAAATTAAAAGAATGCATGCACGTGACCAGCGCTCAGTTACTTCTTCGGTTTGAATTTAATGGGCAATTTGTAGTAATCGTAATGCGAATGAAAAACAAAGGGCCAAAGTGCCAGGCTAACGTCACGCACACGAAAGACAATGAAATAATTTTCCACATTGTGGCACTAAGAAAGTCGAGCTGGAGTGTCGATAAACCCCAAAGCCAAATGCTAAATGCAACTGGGTCGAAATATTAGGAGCCAAATACCACGATTTAATGGCCAATAAATCGATTTGGCCACAGTGTTGCATGGACCCAAGTCGCATTCGTGGTCTCATGTCTGTTGAGCTGAAAACTTGGCATAATGGAACAAAACGCTTCTCCTTTTTTGTTGGGCTTATCGGCACGCATGCACACCAGCTGCTGGCAATTTGGATACGCAGATAAAGCATTTATTGGGCACATAAAACGGGTAAAATTACTTCCCAGCGTCCATTTCCGCAATACCCCCGCATTTTGTATACAGGAAACCCCCCGCATACACATTGTCCTGTCTCTGTCTCTTTGTCTGTATCTGTCTCTGTCTCTGCTCTCAGCTGACCAACAGTCGAACAATTTTCTGGTTTGCAATTTCCTTTTGTTGTCGCTTGCTCAACAGAAAATCAATTTGGGGCAACGTTTTCCATAATACTACTGATATTTCAACAAGTCTACAGTCGCCTCATGGCAACAAATTAGACAAATTGCTAGAAATATTTGTCATAATTCTCGAAAGCATATTTATTGTACCCGTGAGCATGCCAATTGTGGTGCCAGCTAATATTTTTCCAGCCACTCAATTACCACTTGTTAAAGTACAATATTGAACAATTGAGCAAACTGCAGTAAAGTTCCGATGAAGGCAAGTTGTTATAAATTGTTTTTTTTAGAATATGCTTTGAAAAAGTATGAATTTTATCGATGCTGTGGACTGCATTGCTATCGGATAGAAAGAAGCGAAGATATGCAACAGATATTAATTTTTAATTATTTATTCAACAACCAAAAATTTCTAATCCAATACAATCTAAAAAATGTTTTTAGTGTACTTGAATTAAAATTCCCCATGTAATTCAATTACAAAATGATAGGAAAACAATTGCAGTTTTATCCCAAGTGAATATTTGTTTAGTTTTATCTTTATCTACACGTGTTTTAATTAATAGAAAACAAACAGAAACTTGTTGCTATGTCTTATTGATCGATTCATTGTGCATTGGTTTATTCGTTAGAAACTAAAGTTGCCTTTGGCAATCGAAATTCTTTTGTGCGTCTTTTTTGTCAGAGGTTTCTATTTTGTTGCCTTTGATTGGCCTTTATAATTTGTCATTTTAGTCAACTTCAAAAGCGGGTGCCGCAAACTTTTGTGCTGCTGCAAAAAAAAGGGCAAAAGAAAAAAGTTAAATTAAATAAATTACAAAATGCTTTGCCAGCGCGAACAATTCAAGCAAAAATGCCATAGAAGAAAAGCAAAACAAAAAATAATGAAAAAATGAAAGAAAAAGAGAGAGAGAGAGAAAAGGTAAAGAACCGACACAAACAAAAGTTCAGGCTGCCAGCCAGACGAGGCGATGAGACGTGCAGCAAATGTTTAACAAGGATTCGGTGGCAAATTAAAAGCCACCAACGTAGCCTCCATAAATCATGCGCCATGCCAAAAACGGAAGGTGCAGAAGAAAACAAGCCCAGCAACTAGACAAAGAGTCACAAAGCTACAAAAAAACAAGCAAAAAACTGCAATAACATTTCACAAATGATTCTGTAGTTGTATACCCTGTACTTGGTTGAACAATAAAAAAGAGCTTAACCAGCACACGAGCGCCTTAAGTGCAATTAAGCTATTAAGTGTTTGCAATTCATTGGATTTAGAAAGAGTTACGGGAGTTGTTAAAAAGTAGGCAAGTTTTTAAGAGCTGAAAAAGTCTCTATTTAGTAGAAAACAATTTGAGAATAATTTGCATTTATTGCACATACTTCCAGCTGGCTGCACAAATAAATACAAGTACCACAAGCACTACAGGCTGATGACAATTTCGAGCTATACGCAAGTTTTATTTGTTATTTTCGAGTGGTTTGAGTTTCCGGTGCATTGCACTTTGTGGAAGCCGGGAAAAGAGGGGAAAGAGGAAAAAGGGGGCACAAGAAATGACCATTTCTGCCGCCGCAGACAAACAATTTAAATTGTGAGGGAGGCAGGCTGTAACTGGGGCAGGACATTGCGTTGAAAGCTCCCGAATGCCCCATTTTCGAGTGCCGTGCGAAAAAGGACAACACAAACACTGTGCAGAGACAACAACAACAACAACAACAACAACAACAATTGCAAATAAAAATATGTGACACGAACAGCGGCAACGACAACGACAACGTTCCGGAAAACAAAACGGAAATTGTGAAATATACAAATGTTCTATAGGTGAACTACATGGACAACTTTGCTGCTCTTCTCTGCTCTCCTCTCTGCTCTTCTCTCTCTCTCTCTCTCTCTCTCTCACTCTCTGAAGCGAAGACAAAGCAAGTGGGCACAACAAAAGCGGCTTATATAATTGCAGAATTTTAATAAAATATATTGCTCGACCCGGACAATTCTTACATGTCACACTTTCCAAAGGAAAACAATACCAGATAAAATGAAAACAATTGCCAAATGCTGAAATACAGTTCTCAAAAAAAACATAAATTCCATTGTAGGCAGTTAACATTTGTGCTTTAGGCCAAGTATTTGCCGGAAATTCAATTCAATTGAATTCAGGCTAAGGAAATATTTAAGTTTATTACTTCTGCTGGAGTAGTTTTTATTTCGAATTTGAACACAGTAAGTAACACACATGTTTTATAAAAAGAAAATAGTTTTGTGAGTATATTGGAGTAATTGATGATTGTAGAATATTTAGAGTTAAGAAACAGCAAAGATATGCAACAGACAAGTCGATCGATTAAGTAGAAGTGCATAGCTTACCTCTCTGTTTAATGAGTTTTATAATGTGATTAAAAGAGACATTTGGAGTAATTGATGATTGTAGAATTTTTAGAGTTACAAAACTGCAAAGATATGCAACAGACAATTTGCTCGATTGGATAGAAGTGCATAGTTTATCTCTCTGTTGAATGATTTTTAGAATCTGATTAAAAGATACATTATTTTTAGTATATCTAAGATATAGGAGGTGTCGCCCAGCTCCACTTTTTCCCTTACTAATCGCGTACTACAGGGTCTAGAAATTACAATCAGTTCAATAACGTATTTATCATAGTTTAGATGCTTTCAATTCGATTTTGTAATTAAATTTAAGGGCAAGAAAAAATCTGTGCTGGCGTGGCAATTACCACAAACAGCTGCAAATGCTGTCAGAAGTGATTGCAAAGTATTGCAAAATAGAGCAAATAAGTGGAATGCAAGTCGAATGCCGCTGGCACATGGCCAAAAGCAAGACAAAACTGAAGAACTGAAAAATGTAGCAAGGCAAATGCTGCACAAAAGCGAGGCAACCGCAAAAAGGAATTGTAATTACGAAATTAAAACTGCGACAGCTGCATGATGGACTGTCGAAAATAAATGAATGGATGTGCCACAGACGTATTGACGAGGCAGACATAGGCCACCGATCAGCCTTGGGCCCAATGTGCTCTATGCTCTGTCTTTGTTTTTATTGTTTTTGGATGTTGGATGTTGGATTTTGGCTAAAACGGGGGCAACTCGCTAGGGATTGGCAGGGGCGGGGGCAGTGCCTAGCTACAATAGGCAGAGTAACATAATGCAGCAGCTTAAGAGCTCCTGCCGGCAGCGAACATGGCAGTGACGGATGCGGATGTTGCTCTGGCATTGGCAACAGCTACGAACGTGTCCTGCCGAGGCCACACCACAGGCGCCAGGCCTGAAGCACCACCAGCCCAGCAAACAGCAACCACAACCTCAACCACAACCATCACACAGCAAGTGTGTGTGGGCGGTGGCAGCTGCACTCGAAGAAACCACAAGAGATATATGCTAGGAAATAGGGATCTTAAATTAAACCCGCTATACCCAGTAACCAATGAATATGAGTACAAACAGAATTAATAACAGGCAGAGGTAGGCGTGGCTTTTTGTTATTCGGAATATATACTTTTTAGAAATATATTTAACAATCTTGAAAAGCGCATTTAAATCAGTTATTAATTACAGAACATATTGAAGAAACAATATTGCAGATTTTGGCTCGCTCGCTTTTTGGCAATAAGGGCTTTTAGCATGGTACAGAAAAAAGTAAGAAGAAGAATTACTGCTACTTTTTGTAAAATATTGTATAAATATTTTTAAATTATAGTTCAAACATAGTCTACATTATAATCTACATTCGGTCGCTTCCGACTGATCGAACTGTATTGACTTAAAATAAGGAGCAAAGAATATTTATCTAAGTTCGAACCTTATTTTATTTTAATTTAAAGTGTTTATTTTATTTTAATTTAAAGTGTTTATAAAAATATAAATAAGAATTTTGGGAAATAATTGAAACCAAGAATTTTGGTTATTGAATCAAGAATTTTCACCATCAAACTTTCGAGACCGTAAATTCCTGATTCAAGTGCTATAACCCTTGACTTTTCTCTCAGTGTGGCAAGCGTAGCATAGCTGAAGCCTTATGGCTTGGCCTCTTATTGAAATTTGTTGCATTATGCTGTGGGCTGCCACTTGTTCAGGATACTTGGAAATGTCCTTGTACGACGCTCACTACACTTGATTGTCAACAAAATTGTTTTGCAGTCAGCTGGCTGGCACTTTCCCCCTTTCCCCCCTTTCCCACGCTGTTGCAGCTGAGGCTTTTCTTTTATTTTAATTTTGCATTTTTTGTGTTTTGTATTTTGTATTTTGCGGCACTTTATTTTGAAGTGAGTGCAAGCTGGCAGGCAAAAGAACATGCTGCAGTAATTAAATTTGTGCATCTGAAATGAATCAGGCTCTTAAAGTTCAGCCTGCAGAATTCAATTTAAATTTTATTTTTTGCAAATTAGACAAGCAATGTGACATTCTTAGCACACTTACAGGCATGTGTGTGTGTAGAAAAACACACACACAGAGAGAAAGAGGAATACAAATAGAGAAAGAGAGAGGGCTTAGAACACTTGAAGACGGCCATAAAGATAAATGTTTTATGTACGTGAATTGCTTTGAATAAAAGCTCTGTTTGCCTGCTTTATATGCACAAAGCAGCAAACAAACAAACAAACAAACCAACAGCACACACACACGCATACACCCACACGCACACACTCACACACACGTAGACATACAGCTCGCATTATGCGAGATGGTGCCGCATTACTCATACGCCCCGTGGTGCGCGTCGCGCGTTGCGCGCTTTATTAAAGCAAATTCACGTGCACATTTAAGCTTAATTGTTTTTTGAATTAAGCCAAATACAAACAGGTAACAGCGGTGCGTGCTCTCCGCTGAGCAAAGTGCTCTTAATTTGCAACTAGCATACATCGCATAACGCATAAGCAAAGCGAAGTAAAAACAGAATTTTAAACCCCAATTGAAGTACATGCTACATATTGCGGTTAAAGCATAATTTTCACAATGTAATTTTGCTATAGCTTATGCTTGGCTTAGCACTATGAGCACATACACTAGTCGGCATAGTTATTTTGACGAAAAATGGCATGTTTTCAATGGCGGGTATTTCAGATTTTAAGTGAAAACAGTTGGTTGTTTTAATTTTTCTAGATAGATATATTGTAGTTGTTTATAAAAATCACAATTTGAAAATTTTTAAAAAATTTTTTCTGTTTATTTTATTTTGTTAAACAAAAAATATTGCATTTTTAACGTGACACAAGTATTTTGACCAAAACATTTATAACAAATTTTAATGGGAAATTTTGATTTCTAATGCAATTTATGCCTAAAATTAATAAATTTTACATCGTTCTTTGCATTAAAGCTGTTTTGGAATTGATTTGGAACTCCATCGCCCAAGGATTTGACCAAATCCTTTGAAATCCTGTTCCATGCAGATTTTATCAAATATTTCGTCTAATTCTTTGTCGTTGTCGAATCCAAGGGTTGGATTCGCTTTATTAGTGCCTTACAATATTGAAAACATTAAAATTTTGGAATTTTGGGTTGAAAAACTTTGTTTTCGAACGACAATTCTACTCAAAAACGCAAGAAAATTTTTATATTGGCTTGCAATAATTGTCCTGGAGCCCTATCCTGATGAAAAATGAATCCTGTTTCGATCAATATTTTAGCACAGGGATCTGCTCAGTCGTTTAGGAAACTAAAACATATATTTTAATGCGTTAAAAACTTGTTAGGCACGAAGGTTGCCACTGTAGTGACGGATACAGCTACCCAGGCTATGCCATTTCTGCTTCCTGGGCTCACTTGTGAAAATATTTCGCTTTTGCACCAATTTTTTGAGTACTACCTATTAACCAAGCAGTTTTAAAACTGAATTTGTAAGTTATTCAACTGGATTCGACGTGAAAGCCCATATATGAGCCCAGAAGGCAGTCGTGGCATATACTGGGTATCTGCATCCGTCACTACCGTGGCAACCTTCGTGCCTAACAAGTTTTTAACGCATTAAAATATATGTTTTAGTTTCCTAAACGACTGAGCAGATCCCTGTGCTAAAATATTGATCGAAACAGGATTCATTTTTCATCAGGATAGGGCTCCAGGACAATTATTGCAAGCCAATATAAAAATTTTCTTGCGTTTTTGAGTAGAATTGTCGTTCGAAAACAAAGTTTTTCAACCCAAAATTCCAAAATTTTAATGTTTTCAATATTGTAAGGCACTAATAAAGCGAATCCAACCCTTGGATTCGACAACGACAAAGAATTAGACGAAATATTTGATAAAATCTGCATGGAACAGGATTTCAAAGGATTTGGTCAAATCCTTGGGCGATGGAGTTCCAAATCAATTCCAAAACAGCTTTAATGCAAAGAACGATGTAAAATTTATTAATTTTAGGCATAAATTGCATTAGAAATCAAAATTTCCCATTAAAATTTGTTATAAATGTTTTGGTCAAAATACTTGTGTCACGTTAAAAATGCAATATTTTTTGTTTAACAAAATAAAATAAACAGAAAAAATTTTTTAAAAATTTTCAAATTGTGATTTTTATAAACACCTACAATATATCCATCTAGAAAAATTAAAACAACCAACTGTTTTCACTTAGAATCTGAAATACCCGCCATTGAAAAAAATGTAATTTTTCGTCAAAATATACTTGCCGACTAGTGTATATATAACCGCTAATACCCTAACGCTAATACTCAGAAAAAAATCAAACCATTCTGACTTGATTCAATCCAGAATCAGAAAGTCGTGTTATCCAGAAATTACTTGATCTGAGTAAGAATTACTTAATTCAAGTAAGCATCATGTAATCCAAAATGGCTTGATTTTAAATAAGTTTTAGATAGTTAGGAATATTCCTGATTGATTTAAACTTTTTCTTGTATTGAACTTTATTTTTACTTAAATCTATTCTAATGTTTTTTTAATCAATTCTGATTTTTCTTAATTCAATCGCAATTTGACTCGAACTAGAATAAAAAAAATAATTCGATTTAATAATTTATTTTATTTGTAGGTTGCATATTTGTGTAAGTATGCAGGGTATTTGCTCGTTCAGCAGCTTGCAAGCCAGTTTAATTTTTGCACATTTAAGCTTTACCAAAAACTTTTGCTCTTTCCCGCTCATTTCTCATTCTCAACGCTCCCCGCTTAAACTGAATTTTAGCCGTATTTATTACCATGTGCATGCCACATATATAAATATTCATATTCATTTTTTCCCGGTATATAGCCGTAGTATTACTCAACGCCTGACCATTAAACCAAGCTTCTCTGCTTTGTTTGCAGGTCCTTCGTTTATTATATGGCTGATTCTCCGAAAGAGCTAAGAGCGCAAAACCTTCTGGTCATAAATTCGCTTTAATAACATACTCAAATTTAGATAATATCTATGTGCATACATGCCACATACATATTTTAATGCGCCGCTTACGCGACACGGCAAACCAGGCTCAATTCTCCAAGGAATCGCACTGTCTCTTGGCTGAGAGCGTTGTTGAGTTATGTTCCCAGCCAAATTGTCGAGCGCAACACATTTTAGAGGCGTTTTATTCAAGCGTTTCACTGTGCGCTCTGAAAAATCTGCCTGGGTAAATAATTTATAATCACATTGTGCCAAGCTAAGGTGAGGTTAAAAAGAGAATACCTTTATTAAATCTATACAGTTTAGAATTTAAGTGGATTTTTAAGCTAGATTTGCAGTTAAAATAAGCAAAGAGTAGCTAATAAACTTAAAAAAAAAATAGCTAATATTTAAATTTTTACAAAACAATTTTTTTTGATTCTGCAAATTTTTATTTAAAAACTTTCTAAATTAAATTATTTAAAAACTTTTCTCTTGAGGTTTTAAAAGAATTTATCTTAGTTTTGATTTACAAGACCAATATTTTTATTAAACTAATAAAATTAATGATTATATTTTTATATTGAAGTTTTCCAATCAATTTTTTTATTTTTTTAATTTTTTATTCAAACTAGAGAAGGGCATGGGCCTTCATTTTAAGAGTCAGCACGGTACAAGCCCATAGATTTTAAAATAAAGCCCAGCTCATTTCATATATCGTAATTACGGCTTTCCAGGCTATACGGGTCTTACGATCCTGCCGGGCTTTTTGGTATTTATTTTACGAATACTTAAAGGGTTGCCGATTTAAATACATCCTTGTTTAATTCTTTAATGTATAAAGTAAACATTGAAATTCTTAGAAAAATAATTTGTTGGTCAATTTTTATGCTATTTAATTTTGAATAATATTTTTATTTAAGCTTCTGTAACATATTGAATATCTTATATTATATTAAATTATATTTAACTATATTAACTATATTTAATTTATATTTCTCATTGAGGCTAAATGAATACACTGCAAAATAAACTAACCCAAAATGCTTGCGTTTAAGCTTTTTTGTTCTTGGAATATTAATCTTTTTTCAGTCAATTTTTATGCTATTTAATTTTTATTAATTATTTTATTTAAGTTTCTGTAACATCTTGAATTTATTATTTAATATTAAATTATATTTTAAGCTGTATATTTCTTGTAATTCTGGCTAAATGAATACACTACATAATAAACTAACCCAAAATGCTTGCGCTTAAGCTTTTTTGTGTCTGCTTGGCAGACATTGAAAGCAATTACGATGGCCAGCTTCAAGGGGCCTTAATGTACATTACTTAGCACGAGCATTGTCCCTAGATGCTGTTTCTATTCTATATAAATAAGTACTTTTATGTATGTATGTGGCTATATGTATGTATGTATGTTATTAATGAAGCAACTGACGGACTGACTTAGCAGACTCTGGCTGCCAACGTGGAGATTTTGTGGGGATTTAGTCGAATGAAGAAAAATATTCGCAGTTGTTCGCTTTTGCGGCAGCCTGCAGCTATGACTGGTAGCGGAAATCCCCCCTCCCTTCGTTTTTCCCCTCTTTCCTGTTCGTTTTGTTATTTGCATGAATTCCGTTTTCAATGAGAACTTATGCGAAGCCAGTGCAGAAAGCCAGCGCGAGTATTGGGTAGAGAGAAAAATATCTCTATGCCGATTGCATTTGAATGGCAAAAGGAAAAGGCAAATTTATTGAACAGCATTCATATGCTGCGCATTATTAATATCGATTAGGGGGCGTGACTGTGCTGATAACTAGATGCTGTCCTTCGCTCTGCCCACACGATTGAGATACATCACGCATACAATAACAGGCGCACACAGATACAAATGGAGTCTAGCAAGTATCTGTGTTGATAAAAATAACAATAGCTGAGCTTTTTTTCTTTTTGTAGCCATTTGAGTGTTGATGAAACAAACGAATACGTGACACAATCTTAAAAAAATGCAGCTGTTCAGCTGTCTGCAACTGGGCTAAACGACATTTCAGCCATAATCAAATGGATTAGATTGCGGCTGTCTCTCAGATGCCTTCAATTTCAGCCGCTTTTACTGCTTCGCATACAAATCGAAGGGCTTAAATGGTGCACATAAAAACAACAAGAAATCAATCGAATTTATTACATTTGCAAGTTCAATATTGATAAATAAAAACTTTGTATTTTCCATTTCTCAATGGGTACAGGGTATAAAATCTATTTGTTTATTTGTAAATAAATTGCAGATTATTTAAAACGGAACTCGTGAGAAATTCTATATACAAATACAAGCATAAAAGTGAATTTATTGATTATTAATTTAAAATGAAAACTTTTTTAAATCAATATTTTTTTTTAACTTCTTTAAATATTTCAGGTCAATCCATGCTCGTTCAGTAATAGTACTTAAAGTGGTTCGCAATTAGATTTTTACTTTACCTTTTGTAAATAAAACTGCAAATTCGTTTTGGAAACGTCTTCAAAATTCACTTTAAAATAAACAAAATTAAACAAAAAACTCAGATACAATTTAATTTTTGATATTATTAAATATAACTAAAAGACTTGAATTAGTAAAATACAAATAAAGAAACAAATTGTATGCATTTAAAGAGTAAGCAAAGGCTTTGTGTCTCTGAAGCAAGAAATAACGACTTTTCAAACATATGATGCCTTTCTGACTTTTAAAACAGACAGCGATTTTTTGCATGAACCAAAAAAGCACTACAGCTTTTTTAACATTTCTTTTTAAACTTGCAATATATAATTTATCACAGTGCATTTATTTTTCTGTGCATACTTTCTGTCGGATATTCCATGCACATATCATCAATCTCTGCTTTAGCTTATGTTTATGTAAAATATTTTGCAGCTCTTTGCAGTCAAAACATGGCAAGAAAAACTTGTGAATTTGTTATAACAAGAAGAAAAGCTTGTCAATTTAGCAAATAAAGAATAGTTTTTGAAGCAGTTTATCATTTAAAAACATGCAGTACGTGACTTTGCAGCAATGCACTGTTGCTGCTTTCATCATAAGCTGAGAAAAGAAATTGATTTTCTTTTGGCAAAAGAAAAGAAATACATATTGCATGGCATACAGACACACCCATACACACATGCAGCAAGTGGCAAGCTGCAAGCAGCAGCAGCAGCAGCAGCGGCAGCAGCAGTTGGCCTGGCTAAGTAGGCCACTTTCGACAAGGAGCAGCTCTTCACCCATTTCTGCTACAGCTGCACTCGAATACGCCTTTCTAGCTGCCGCTCTTTGTTAAGAGTTTTGAAGCTTCAAACAGCAGTTCCTGCCCCAGCCCCAGCCCCCGCCCCCTTCCGCAGCCTCTGCACAGTGGATGTCAAAAATCAAAAAACCAAAATCGAAATTTTACAGTTTGAATCATAGATTAATTGAGTATTTGAATCCAACATTTATTTTCAATTAAGACTATTATTTGCAGCTAATAAACTCCATCAGAAACTGCAAAGAAATGCAACAGAAAATTTTGCCGATTCGACCGAATGTGGTATATAAATCCTAGAACTATTTTTGTGGCATCTATACCACTGTGCGCTGCCTCATTGGGTGCAGGCAAATGATTGACTCGAGCTTGAGATTGCCAATGTGCAGCGTGTTGAAACGTGACACTCGAAATCGGCGTGAGGGGCAGCGGGGAAAGTGGGGAGAGAGTGTAAAGAAAAGAAAACACATAACTGAATTGTTCAAGTCAAACTGTTTAACACTCGGCGCAGCGAGTGAAAAATGAAAACTTATTGCAGGCAGGCCTGGCGCACATTTGATACGCTGCAAATCCCCTTGCAAAATGTAGCTGAAATAATTTTTATTTTCATTTCAAGCAAACAAAACAAGTGCGACAAAAGGTAAGCTGATTATGTAACACACACACACACACACTCGCACGCCGCCATGTTGTGCGGCAGATAGCATTAACGGCACAGCACCGGCTGACGCCATTTTGTTTTGCAACTTTTCAGCAGCTCTTTTTCAACTGTTTTTATTAGTGATTTCCGTTGAAAACAAGCTAAATTATGCGTATTCGCCTTTTGCCTTTCGCCTTTCGCCTTTTGCCTTTTGTTGTTTACGTTCCTTTCATTCTCTTTTCACACCTGGCTCGTATCTAACAATCTGCATTGAAGTCAAATTGAAATGTGCCGAAAAGCAAACGTAAATTTGTAAATTTGTATATTGTGTAAGTGAAATACAATCGAGAGAACAAACTGAAATAATTTGCAATTCAAGCAGCGACAATTTAAATTTTCTTTTAAATTTAAATATTTTATTATTTCGCATTCATTAATTGTGTTAAAAATTGTGATTAAAAGCAATTAAATTCCATTAACGTACAATTTTTGTAGGGATTACCTTTGGGTAAGATGCTAATCATCAATCATTTAGCAGACTTTGATCAATCATCCGACAGCAAGCATATTCCAAGTCTTTAAACATTGCTTTACGAGCTTTAATATACCTAAATCCGATGGCAAAATTAGGCTCAGACAACAATCTGTTCAAATTTTCAGCATTTCGAATTCAAATTCAATCAAATGCTGAACTACATTTTGATGTTGATGCTGCAATTGTTATTTAGCGCCATTGTTGTGCTGTATTTTGCTATTCCTACACACATACACATTGTTCAAATTTCCCGAAATGCTGTGATTCATTTGCAAATCGAAAACAAAGGGTAAACAATACACGAGCAATTGCTGGGCTCAGCCTGGTTGAAATGCGAGCACAAAGGAAGCTCTGATTGAATGGGCCATTTGTGTAACTAGTATCGAACATGCGAAACTGACACTGGACAGTCACGTCAAGTCAATTGAATAAAATGCAAATGCATATATAGGCGCAGGGGTCAGAGGTCAGAGGGCGGAAGTCAACCACATGGGGCAGATTCTACCAATTCAGTATCGATTGGATTGCAGAAGACTTATGCTGTAATCAAAATACCAACAGATAAATTGTCAATTAAAATCCGACTGCAATTCAATGCTATGATTTCCTTGACTATTGTTAGACCCTCTACTTAAAAAAACTTCAAAAGGGTCTATTAATTTCTACTATCTAATTAATGAATTTAGTTGTAGAGTTTTGATAACTCTCTCTATATTTTCTGAAACCACAAAAAATCACAGCAGTTACTATTTTAAAGCTACAGATTTGTAATTTGACATGAACTTAGCCTAAGGCGATTCGATAAGAAACATCGCAGATATGTGGCTGACAATCGGGCAGTGGGGAGCATGTGGCTACACTTAGTCTCCCACTATCAGTAACGTCCGACTGCAGCCTGCTGCCTTCTAATCTGCTCCTTCCGTACTAGTTATTCGTTCGTTTATTATGCCCACATTAGAAACATAATTGTTATTGTCGCACTTAAATGTCAGTGTACCAAACACCAAATATAACCAAAATCCCTGACAGTCCAATCGAAAGAGAAACGGAAACCGAAACCGAAAGCGACACCGAAACCGAAAACTCAATCGCAAGTTGGCTTGTCAACAGTTCAACAAATCAATCATACGCAGCGTGGTGCGTGTTCCATGTACGTGTCTTGGCTGCCAGCTAGTACAATACACAGCGCCTAAAGCCAGGTAGAGGGCGGACACACACACACACACACACACACACACACTCTCACACAGATACACACAGATGTGCACTGCACGCATGTGACACCTAATCTTATAAATAATATAGACAATATTATTTCGAATGGAACTATGGCCGTCTGCCATGGCAAGGCGCTCATTATTAAATTATTTAAATCACAACGAATGTCACCCAAACAAATAATGAACCGACAAATTGCCAGAACCGAAACCGAAATGTGAGCACCTGCACCCAGCAATGGCATCGCATTTGGCCAGAGCGGCTGAGAAAGTTCCAGCAAACTTCATTAATTTAAATGAGCTTGCCATTGGAACTTTACCGAAACTAAAGCCGACGATGCATGCAAATTAACTGCGTTTCCCTCGCGCTCTCCCCCTCCCCTCACACACACACACACACAAACACACACACACACACAAAAGTTGGAGCATATTTAATGCTGAAGATGTAAAAGTCATGTCCAAGTGGACATAGGAGAATAGCCTTATAACTTTTGGCAGCGTAGCGCAGCAGCGTTGGGAAGCGCAGCGAATTAAGTACATTTAACAAGGGTTTTTCAAATTAGAAAAACCTTGGTAGGTTTACAGTGCAGGTATTATCGATTTGAGATTCTTAGAACTTGAACTTATTGCGACTGTTATTGGTCTCATTTCAAGCAGCCTTTTGTCCATTAATAGCAATATAACTTCGGGAGACGAAAAACTAATTAAATATGTAATAAATATATATACAATAAATCTCTTTAGGCGCGATAAGCTTATGCTTTTATAAATCAAGGAGTATCTAGCCAATTAAATAACTACAATCTTTCCGAATTAAATACAAATTACATAGACTGGGAGGAGTTACCATCCACGATCCAACGACGCATTGAGAGAGACTAGCATTTATAACGACATAATTGAGATTAACATAGTTGGCTATGTAAAACTAGAAGTCAACCGTAGAAGATATACTAAATTTCAAATAATAGAGAGAGCATTCTAACAGCACCGGCAAGAATTATACATTTCTGTGCGGCAGATTAGTTTGATGAAATCTCAGGTGCCTCCTACTCGTCCGTACATAGATAATACTTCTTTCTCTCTGAATTTTAGCTTCAGCTGTTAGAACTGATTTCTAAGCTTGACCCGGTTTTTATTTATTTAACTCCAAATACTTCAAAGGACAAACATTTAATAGCAAATACAAAAATTACTGCCTACTTTTGGGGGCAAACTTTAATAAACTACAATAAACTTGCCAAAAACTAGTAAAATGCTCATACACTCACCTGAGATTCTCGATGCGAGGCCTACGGCACTGGGGTCGATTGCGTCGATGGCTGCGATCCTTTTTGCAGCGGCAGTCGCAATGCATGATGCACAGGGCGATGGACGAGATGACCGTTATCACAAATGGCACCACAAAAAAATGTATGATCATGGCCACCTGATCGTCGTGATTGTAGGACGTGAGAACGACGGTCTTATTCTTACGCGAATAGAAACACGGATAGATGGCGCCCTCGATGCCATAATAGTTATTGAAATTTTTACACGTAACCGTGGGCGGATAGCCACAGCCCTTGATGTTGACCAGCAGGGTCGCCTCACTGGATTGCTCCCAGTCGGCGGTATAGTTGCTAAAGTCGGTCATATTCTGCGGTATGGTTATATTCTGTTCGATAAACGTCACATAGATGTGCACGCACCTATACAGATCGGAGGTGCAGCCCTCCCGACACGAGCTCCACGAACAGTTAAAAATGCCAACGAGATCCTCGCGTCGCGTCGTCGTGCACAGCGTCGGATGCTCGACAAAATCGTGACTGAGCGTCGATATCGCTGGGTCCACATAGAGCGGTACCAGAAACAGCAGCGAGGCACCGGCGGTCACCGAGAAGAAGGCCAGTGTCGAGGTGCCATAGAAACGCGCACGTTCCCGCCACGAACGAAAGCGCCGATTGCCATTTTTCTTTTTTGGAGCCAGTTCTCGGATTTTACGTAACCGTAGCTCTTGTTGTTGCTGCTCGAGTAGCAATTCCGAACTGCCACTCCTCATATTATTGTCGGTGCACACAGGGCGCTGATGTTGCTGCTGCTGTTGCTGCTGTTGCTGCTGCTGCTGCTGCTGCTGCTGCTACAACAGCTGCTGCTACTCGTCTTGTTGCTGTTGCTGTTGTGATTATTGTAACGGTGTTGTTGTTGCTGTTGTTGTTGTTGCTGCTGTTGGCGTCGACGTCGGCGTCGCAGCAGCAGCTGCAGCGACGTCACCACCCGCAACAGCCAAAGCCTGCGGCTGCTGCTTCAAGCTGCGCCTAGTCGCAGTCGTCGTGCCCCTCCCCGTTCTCCTCCTTCTCCTCGTCGTCGTCGTCGTCGTCGCTGTCGTTGCACTCGTCAAGTTTCGTGAGAGGGAGAGCGCCTAAGCTGACGTCTACGTTGACGCTGACGCTAACGCTGACGTTGACGCTGGCAGCGGCTGCCTACCACAACATGCAGCGGACACGACGCGACACGATGCGACACGACAGAAGCTGGCGTTGATTGAGGTTATGTGCAATGGCGTCGGCGCAATGGCGGACCGCATAAACAGCTGTTTGCGCTCTCTCACACACACACGCACACAGCGACAGCAGGCGTAGCGAGTAAACGAAATGCGAGAGAGACAGAGAGCGATGAGAGAGTGAGCGAGAGAGAGAGGCGAGAGCGACAGACAAGTGTGAAATGTAGAGGCAGAGAGACAGCGTCAAAGTCAGTCGGTTGGCGAGAGGAAGACGCTCGCCAGCGTCTTCATTGAAGTGTGTGTGTGTGCGTGTGTGTGTATGTGTGTGTGTGTGTATATGTGTGTGTGGGTGTGAGTGTATATGTGTGTATGTTGATGAAGTAGAAAGTTTAGCTCTTTATTTCGCTTAATATTTGCATTATATTGTCAACACTTTTTTGCGCTTCTTTCACTTTGTAATTGTTTTTGTTGTTGTTGTAGTTATGCAGCTTGTTGTTGTTGACACTGTGGCAAGAAGAAGAAGAAGAAGTAGAAAGAGAGTTGATAATATTATTAGCACAGTGGGCTATTTTGCTCAAAAAGTCTTGCTTAATCTAAAATTTAATTTCTGAATAAGTTGTAAGGTCGTAATATTATTCCCAGTAAAACAGGGTGAATTTTTAAATAGATTATTTAATCATAATGGGTAAAAACAGGGTTAATAAGCCAGGACTTTCTGGCAACCTGCTTGAACGCTAAGATTTCGAATACAATAAAAGGCGTTGCCAGATTTTTGCACCGTTTTGTCCGTTGCTAATTAATAAGTAATACAATTTTTTTTGTTTATATATATTATTAATGGGGTAAGAATAGTAATACTAAGACAAGCGCGTAGCGCGAGCTGTACGCCAAGAAATAATACGGTGCATACATTCAGTCGGACTTGACTTGTATTTTGAATTAAATGACACTTTTAAGCTGCACTACCCCACTGTGCGTCGCTTGCGTGGGCGCCACAGTTTACAGCTGTTGATGTAGGTTAGTTTGAGCAGAGCGCGAGAGAGCGCATCCCAAAGAGAGAGCAAGGGAAACAGAGAGCGCAGCAGCGAGAGCCGAGAGCGCACAGCTCGCAGCCTCACAGGCAGCGTTACTGTTAGCGTCAGCAGCGACGTCAACGTCAACGTTAACGCCGACAGCGACTGCGACTGCGACTGCGACTTACTTTAGTGTGTCGCCCTAGTGACTGAGTAATCTTTTTATTTTTGCTTTTTTACGTATTTTTGTTGTTGTTGTGGGTGGAATTATTTATGCTACACATTTTAAGCGGCGTGCCCAATGTTGTTGCCATAGTTGTTGTTGTCACGTTTGTTGTTTGTTATGTTTGTTGCTGTTGTTGCTGCAGCCTTTTTTCTTTGTTTTTTATTCCTTTCGCCTAGGCATTTTATTATTTTTCAATTTATTTGCATTTTTTCAGACGGCACAAAAACAACAGCATAATGTCAAGGGAGATATGCATGATTTATTACAGCATCACATCGATGCTGCGACTCCCTCAATCTGTTCTATGTCTGGACAGCACTTGAACTTTGCCCCTCCCCACTTCCCACGTCCTACGTCTCAGTCATGGCCTGCCTTATCAGCGATTCCACAAAGCTATGTGAACCCAAGTCAACTTAAAGATACATCCAAACAAAAAAGGAAACCGTATAAAGCCTGCAGGGTTACATTAATCTGTCTTTAGTTTTGTTTTTTTTTTTTTTTCAAACAAATAAATAATATTCTATATAAATATAAAAATAAAAACAAACTATATAAATAATATAGAATTAAATATATGTGTATAAATATTAAATTGAACTATGTGCATGCATATCTTGAAATATATGTTTAAACTACCTCCAATCAATTTACTACGTTCTAATTATTTTAATTTTCAACTTTAAGGCTAAATATCGGTATAAATTTTTTTTATAAATCTCAGTTTTATTTATCAGTAAATATAACTATTATTTCCAAATGCTAATATTGGTAATTTATTTATTATTAAAAAAGGCTTACTAATAATATGCAATTAATTCTTTCATACAAAATAATTATGAATTTTCTGTTGCCCACTTTTAGGCTGGACAAGAATTAAGGAGTATTTTTGCGTTGACATCTATAACAGAAGACTAGGCAGCCAATCAAAAAAGAATTACACTGAAATAATAAATAAATTGCACTAAAATATTTAATAGTTATATCTAGAAATAAATAAAATAAATAATATTTATCAAATGTTTTCAATTTTTGCCAAAACTTAAGTTTAAATTGCAAAATGTATACAAATTTTTCAAAGAGATAGTTTTAGGTCTGTCCCTTCGAGCTATAACGTTATTATTATTATTATTGTCATTAGTATTAACATTATATTCATCTATAATTCCATTACTTTTTAAAGCTAACTCTACAAAATGCCCCTTCCCCCTTGGTTGTATTTATGCATGTTAATGCCTTTTTGGTTTGTTGCTACGCTTTTACCGACTCTTGTTTGCCAAAGTGCTAGAGTATTTGCTATAGTCTGCATATTTGTACAAGTATATATACGTCTATATAAGTGTGTGTGTTCTAGGTATTTTTCCAAGTATTCTGAACTGGTGTTGTCCACATGACACCCATTATTTAGCTATATATTCTATTTGAGCCTTGTGGTTGCTGCTGTTGTTGTAACTTCGCGTGACTCCAAGCGCTGGTCACTTTGAGCATTAGCAACATTTACACAGATACACACACACACACATGAGCAGACCCATACACTCAGAAAAAATACATAGCATCTAGTTTAAACAGAGTTAAAATTGAAATCCACTTCGTTTTGAAATTTAAAATGCGCCTAAATCATTGTTTCAAATGAGAACGTAATCTTGTTTTAAGTGCAAAGTATTTATTTTTAAGCCCTGTTGAAATCATTATTTATAAGTCTTAAGTTTCAAATATTTCATACCAGTTTGAGAATGTTTTTTCTTGATTATTGACTTTTATGGAATACGCTCTGAACTAAATAAGATTAATTCATTTTTGTTTTCATAATTTTTTTTTATTTTTAAGTTTAAACATCCTCAATTTAAAAATTTTAGCACAAACCCTGCCAATATTTGTCCAGAATGAATTTAGAAATATTCTAGTTTACTCATAAGGTTTATTCGCTGAACGTACACTGAGCGAAAAATCAAGAATTTCTGTACTTTCATCACAAATTTGCGGTGTCTCTATCTAAGAGCACAATGTTTCATTTAAGCGTGTTTCAAATATTTTATTTATTTAATTCTTATTTTCAAGTTTTAAAATTAATATAAAATACGATTCTTGCTTAATTTATTAGTTGTTTCAATTAATTTGATTTTTGTAAGCATTCTGGAATAAAACAATATTCATTTCAGTGCTTAAATTCTTGATTTTTTCAAGTGTATAGTTTGTTTTTGTTCTTTTTGCCATGGTGGGAGTTGAACGCATTTCACATTTCACACACAGACAGCACATGCACGTGTTTGCCAGGGTGTTGGTGTGACTTCTATGTATTTCGGATGATTTCATTGCTATAGCATACATTTTGCAGCTGAAGTGCCCACACGTCGTATGAGTAATGCCGTGACATGTTGGCCAAAGGTTTTTGCAATCGAATTTCTTTCGCTACGAAGACAACAAATTTGAGATGCTCATGGCATTTCTATAAATATATAAATACATAATTTGATTTATATATTTATATATATATAAATATTATATGTGCTTCTGTGTTGTTTTTGTATATAGCTGCTGTACGCCCACGCCACGCCTTTGGGGGCAGCAAAAACAAAATACACACGGAGAGCCGAGATTCAGAGAGCATAAAAAACACTCAGCACAAGTATCTAACTAACTTTTGACAGTTGAATTGGCGCTGCCCCGCACATCCTCAGCTGCCCCTTTCGCGGTTTTGTTGTTGTTCTACGAGTTCCAATTGTTATTGTTGCTGTTGTTGTTGTGGTTGCTGTGCTTCTTCTTCTTCTGCTACTTCTGGCGCACTTTCACTTTTTTTTTTTTAATTTTTTTTATATTTTTTTTTTTTTGTATTTTTGCACCGCCGATTACAGCACAAATTTGCCACACAAAACGGGAATTTGCTGCCTTTTCTGCTGCTGCTGACAAACACACGCACACTCAGAGACAGAGCACAGAGGACAGCGGCAGAGCCGGAGGCAGAGGCAGTGGCAGAGGCACAGGCAGAGGCAGAGGCAGTGGCAGAGACACAACACACACACACTGAGACGTAACGGGACGATACGTGAAGCGCTCGCACGCTGGGCCCTGACGTGCCACTCGGAGTGTTTGTCCAGAACTGAGGACCCTACTTCGCACTCAGCTCATGTGCGTGCCCCTAGCTCTCAAGCGCGCTCTCTTTGCGCTTGTGTTGGTGTGTGTGTGTGGGTGGCGTCAACTGTGCGCAGCGCTGCTGACGTCGGCGTCAGCTGCGTGACTGAAACTTTTGCTTGCGCACTGCGCACTTCATGGCGCTCTCACTGCACTGCTTGCTTCGCCCGCAACAATAAAATATTTTTATTTATTTCTACATTTATTTTGTAACATTCTTAAAAATAAGAATTAATTTTAATTATTGAATTGTTAGCTTCATTTTTCAAATTCTTTGCTTCCCATCTAACTTAGCTTTGAACTGCTTGCTAATAGCATGGACTGCAACCCATTGCAAGCAATGCCAAAGCACGCAAGCATAGTACGGACTACAACCAATCGCAGCTTTTGGTATTTAGTATGTATTAAATTGTTAATTAATTAATTAAAATGGACGGCAACCCGGACAAAGTTAGGTTTCTTCTAGAATCCATCTTTGAACAAAAAACAAGCATTCATAAAATCTCTTACACTGTTCTAAATATTTTATATATACATATTTGTTTAATTATTTATTTATCAAAAAAAAAAAAACAAAAAAGTATGTCGGGATCAGAACTAACATTATAATCAACTTATTATACTTAAACTCATCACATTTTCATATTTGCTCTAATTTAAACGTAACGTAAAAACTATCGATAAAATATTGTTTGCTCTCCATTCTAATTTATCTCATTGTACTTATTATCTTGTCATCACTAATTTGCATTTTTATCTCACACGAACTTGGCTGCATACAGACAGTTGTGATCTTCGTTCGTTTTGATTAGCACGCATACATTTCGCCTCGCAAATTAATACACCTAAAACAAAAAACACAAAAACTCGATTGTTATAATTTAAATACACAAATACAAAACACATGTGGCATAAATTAATGCCCTTCCTCTAAACAAAGTATGTAAAAAGGCAATCAAATTAATCTTAGATTTATTGACATTAAGTTTTGTAAACTTATAACACATAAGGCAAATAAAAAATATATACCAATTTATAAATATTTGTCAAAATGCGAATTTTACATACTAAAATCATGCATTTTGTTTTGCCACTTGCCGATAATTTTTTTTCCTATTTTTAGCCACTTTTGACTGCAACAATCTGGTAGCACTGCAATATGTGTATTAACAAAGCCCAAAGCACAAAGCAATCTCCGGCTTCGGCATTGAAAAACTTCTTTACCATCAAGCAAAGTGAATTACTTATTAAAATCGTAAGTATTTTATTACAAATATAGCAAAATATTAGATTATTTTTGCAACACTTAATGTAGGCTTTGCTAATTTTAACTTACAACTTATAAATATGTGAGGTGATTCACTCACAGATACAAACATAAAACCAGTAAAGTCGGAGCTACAGTCGGACGTAACCGACTGTACTAGACCCTAAACTTTGTGTTTTCTTCGCTGTTGCTTTTCCGATCCTAATGCAATTCACAGCATTGATGGAGAAGGCCATAGACTATGTGCATGTCACAGAGAATGACTCCGACATTATATAGATCTGTTTGCCTTTTGTTTTTCGTCTAAAACATGATGATATGAATGTAATGCGCCACTGCAGCCACAGTTTAAAATCAATCTTCATCAATGCTGTGAATTACATTAGGATCGAATAAGAAACAAAGATTTATGCAGAAAATACTATATATAACTCACCTATATATACTTTATATATTCTATATATGGGCATTTCCACAGAAAGGTCCACCGGGGCCAAAAAATTAAAATTTCTTAAAAATGATATTTTTAACATTTTTAACATTAAGAAATATTAAAATTTAACAGATTTGAAAATATCTATTATAATCTATTATAGTTTTCAAAAAATTCGAATGCAAAGTCGCGAAAACGCATTTTTTGTCATTTTGACGTTTTTTAGGGCATTTTTTTTTTGAAAACAGCTTCTCAAACAGAAGCATCATGCTCAGTCATTTGTTTTCAAAATCACTCCTGTTATGTAAAAATAAATAATTTCAATTATTTTTGTCAATTTAAAAACATTATAACCATTTGTTCCTTAAATACTTTCCAACAACAACAATAACAAAAACATACATAAAAATGGTCACGTGCCAAAAGTCACGTTACAATTTTTATACCCTGTGCCCATTTGAAAAATGGGAAAACAGGGTTAATAACTTTGTCAGAATGTATGTAACAGGCAGAAGGAGGCGTGGCAGACCCCACAAACTATATATATTCTTGATCAGGGAGACAAGCTGAGTCGATATAGCCATGTCCGTCTGTCTGTCCGTCTGTCTGTCTGTCCGTCTGTCCGTCTGTCCGTCTGTCCGTTTGTATGAACGCGTCGATTTCGTAAACTACAAAAGCTAGAGATGCCGTTTTGGTTGCTATAGATAGGTATATTCAATACGCAGATCAAGTTTATTTCAAATCGTTGATGCCACGCCCCCTTGACGCCCAAAAATCAATAAAACTCACATGACCTTGAATTTTTAACTCAAAAAGTTGAATAACAAGCGTAATATTAAACATAGAAGGTTGTTTTTCAGAACATAATCTCTGTTGTATTATATTTAACTATCCTGAAAAGCGCATTGAAATCGGTAAAGAAATACAGGAGATATAAGCTTCACAATAGTTGAACTTAAAAGTTCAAAAACAAGCGTAATATTAATCATAGAATGTTGTTATTTGGTATAAACGCTCTTTTTTATTATATTTAACTATTCTGAAAAGCGCATTAAAATCTGTTAATAAACAAAGGAGATATAAGCTACGCAATTGCCAGCGCAGCCCAGCAGCGCAGCAGCAGCACCGCAGCGCAGCGCAGCTGGCGCACGTAATAAGGGAAGAAGTACTGCTGATACGCTTAATGTGACAGTTTTATAAAATTGTATATAAAATAAAAGGCACAGGGTATTCTACAGTCGGGCCCGTCCGACTGATCTGTCCTGTCCGACTGATCTGTCCCGTCCGACTGATCTGCCCTGTCCAAATTTTTTTAAATTGAATTAAAAAAAAAAATGCAAGTCATCTTTGAAAAAAATCATAACCATTTTGAAGAGGCATCCATGCACAAGAGTTTAAAATTTGTTGCATTAAAATATTGCCACTGGATTCGCTAATATTGGCGATTGAATTGGTTGACCTCAAATGCCACTACCATTTTCTTCCGGTGACAAATGTCTTGAATTTTTCAATTTTCTTAAAAATGGAAAGTTACCCAAAATCAATCTTTCCACCAATGAAAGAGCTAATTAAATGCTATATGTTAAGCCTTTCAGAAGAAAAAAATATCGCTTCCTTTTAACCGTTTTTTTACTTTGAACGCGTACGAATGTCATGTGCGCGACTGTGGAAATGCCCATATATTATATGTTTATATAGTATATTGTAATTGCTGTAATCGCTGCCGAGCGCAGTTCCAAGATAAAGACTTGGCAGGTACATAGTATATGATGTTCTCCATCTACTTATCACTTATCATCAGATAAGAATCAGCAAAGAAAATCAACCGACATTTGCTCGACTTGGAAAAGGGTGGTTGAGGGAAGGGGGAAGGGGGGAGTGTTTGTCGAATGCATGCCGAATGCAGTACATAGCTCTACTTATGTACATTGAGTCTATGTTATTATTCATCTAGACTATCTGAGACACAAACTTCAACCTTTATCATATGGTTACTGTACATTGTCGATTAGATTATTTGTTTAACTACTACGTTGGAAATTGCATGTACTTACTCTTGAACGAAGGGCGCTGCAAATTTGATTTAATTTAATTTTTGATGTCTTTGGGTAATTTAAATTTTCATAATTTTTTTTTTGTCCTTTTCTTTATGTGTAGTCTTTTTGCAGTACACTCAGTTGCTTATTCAACGAATAGATGTTTGGCACTAAACACGTTTGAAGAGCACAATGTTAAAGATACTGCGTATCTTATCAAATCTTATCAAAATAATGTTATATTGCGCTTTAAAGATACTGCGGTTAAATAAAATAAGCTTTGAAGAAACGAATACTTTGGCCTTAAAATCACGATTTCTAGCTTAGTTATTACAATATATAAATCAATTTTTTATTAAATTTGTAGATGCTTTGATTTTACCTTCTATTAAAAATAACTTCTAATAAATACTTCTGTGATTCACTGTTTAACTAACCTAACTAACCAAAACAGCTGTTGTCTGCGAATTCCGATAAGAAGTGCATTTGATTGCTTTAATCTTGCACCTATGCACTTAGCAATCTATACGATTCATTGTGTCATTTATTATATTATATACATACTATGTTTCTGATAATTAAGGCTTTCTTACCAACCAGAAACTCTAATACGCTTAATAATGCAAAACTGTTTACTAAAAAAAACTTTACCAAACACTATTCTATAATTATTATCATAATTTCAATTAATGGTATGGCATTATACAATTTTAATAGAAATCAGAAAGATTAATTCAAGTTTATATTTATATTTTCAGAATATGGAGGCAATTTTATTGGCTTCCATCTTCTTTTGGACGATTATGTATGCAAGCGGAACCTTGTTTTTGAAGAACTGTGGATGTTACGTATCCAGTGACAATTATACTGCCGATTGTTTAAACCAGCATGCAATTGATTGGAAATGTCTAGAAACGACTATATTTAACTGAATTAAATCTGAGAAACAATAACTTGGCAGATTTTCCCAATGAATTACTCACGAATGGCTTTAACTCCATTAAAAAAATAGACATTTCTCACAATTCAATCAAAGAATTACCGAAAAATCTGACAAAATATCTGTCCGGCTTGGAATTTATTGACTTCAGCAATAACGATTTGAAAAACCTTATGGATATTCTGCGAGTGGACAAACGCGATTTTATCAAATTAGCCAACAATTTATTCGACTGCGATAGCGTTGGTGATGATCTCGATTTGTATAAAGAGCACGATCTGGTAAGCAAATAATCATATATAAATTGTATATTTCATTAATGCGCCATGTTTGATATTCACAGAAATTCTATCTTCGAGTGGCGTGTAAGACGCCTAATGGACCCTACGACTACACTCCTCTGCAAAACTATTTTCCAGACACCAAACAGCAGTGGTTTAGCTTTGATAAAATGGTTGGATCCGTAATTTTTTTTGTTTTTTCAAGTTTTTATTGTATGTTTCTTTATGTTTCTTTGCGCATGTATATATTTAATGAATTTGTGATAATGCGCTTAGGAAGATTTTACTTCATTGCAGGAATAGAATTCCATAAAAATGTTCGTTGGCCTATGATCGAAGAGCGAATTTAATGAATTAAACGAATTAAATGACATCGCTGATACTGATGTATAATAAGAATTATATAATTCATTAGTATAGTATGAACACCGAATAGGATTAAAAACTTCTGTTTATTTGACCTTAACATAACTATATATAAATATTGATTGCTTTCAACTTGTTTATCGCATTATTAAGCGTTAAGTAAGTAAGTAAGCGTTACACAAATATTTTAATACATCGATTTTACATTAAACATCCAAATAACATTAATCCTAAATGAAAATGAATTGTTAATTATTGTTAACTATTGTATATTTAATAAATTACCAAATTATATGTATGTATTAATTTACAATACATTTAATATTGTTGTTTATATAATTAAACAAATTTATATCTCTGAATAATTTTTTTTTTGTTTTTTATAAATATATTTATTATAAATATATTCATATTTATCCTCTGCGTTGAATTAGCGATTCTATAATTCTCGTAATTTGCAAGTCGATCCAATTGCAATTATTATTTAAGATAACAAAAACAAAAAAAAAACAGAATGAATGGAGCAGATAAGTCGGACACGCCCGACTGTTCTACCTTATATTTTAAATATTAAAAAATATTTAGAAAAGCGTAACAGCAATGGTTCTTCTTACTTTTTTGTGTTTTCCATTCAGTAATGGCTGCGCTGTCCGAGGGCGAGCGAAGCGAAGCCTACAATATTGTGTCGATAATATCTTCTGTTTTTATTGGCCGATTTTAATGCGCTTTGTAGGATATTTAAATATAATAGTAGAGAGTATATATACTAAATAAAAACCTTCTATATTCAATACAATAATATTATTATTGTATATATTGCAAAATGGCGTTATTTATTTATATATTTATTTTTAGGTATGCATTTTGTTTTTAATTCTATCTGTAATTTAAAATACTTTCTGTTTTTCAAGAAAAACCAGTAAGGACGGAGCTACGGTCGGACGTAACCGACAGTAGTAGACCCTGTACTTTGTGTTTTCTTCGCTGTTTCTTATCCGATCGTAATGTAATTCACAGCATCGATGGGGATTGTCATTGACTACGTACATGCCATATCCCAAATCTTTAGCTTTAAAACTGAAGCTTTAAAACTACAAACTGTTGCTAAATTGGTTTTTCGGTTAGTGGAAGAATGGATGGAGTTATCAAAAAACCAAAACAAACTTGATCTAATTGCTGCATAAGAGAACCTTAATACCAAAAAATAGTATTTCTAGCTCTTATAGTCTGCAAGATCTAGGTGGCTTCTTTGTCTGATCTATCTTCGCTGTTTATTTTTCGTTCCTAATGTAATTCACAGCATTGATGGATAATGCCATAGGCTGCGTACATGCCAAATCCCAAGTCTATAGCTTTTAAACTGTGGCTGTAGTGGCGCTTACATACATTTATAAGAAAATTGTCTGTTACATAACTTCGCTGTTTCTTGTCCGTTTGTAATGTAATTCACAACATCGACGGATAATTCTGTAGGCTACGAACATGCCAAATTACAAGTCTGTAGCTTTATTATTGTGGCCACAGTGGCACATATACGCATTGTGAAAAAGATTGTCTCTTGCATATCTTCGCTATTTCTAATTAAAATCATAAATAATCATATAGCATCGGTGAAGAATACCATAGACTACATACATACCAAATTACAAGCCAGTAGCGCTATTATTGTGGATGCTGTGGCGCTTTTAGTTTTCGAGATTTTTGAGGTAGGTGTAGATTTTTGATGATTCGCGGGTGAAGGAGGCGAGATATCAAAAATCGGAAACAAACTCGTACTGCGTACGATAATAGAGAACCTGCATTCCAAAAAATGGTGTGTCTATCTCTTTTAGTTGCTGAGATCTAGGTGTTCATACGGACAGACGGACAGACACACAGACGGACAGACGGACATGGCTATATCAACTCAGCTCGTCGTCCTGAGTCAGAATATATGTTATATAGTTTGTGGGGTCAAGTTGTTGTTTGTTTTTTAATTACAAACTCAATTTAATTAAATTTAAATTTAATGAAAAGGCAGCATGACAGGAGCTGGCTGCTCTAAGTGCCTCTTTCGCTGCAATTTCGCTACATTTCTGTGGCACTCTTTTCGGCTGGTTCATTTTGTTCATTTTTAGCTGCCTCTGCATACTTTCGAGCTGGTGTTGAAAAATAATTAAAAAAATTAAAACAAATAAAATAAATACTTCTAATTCGAATTAATTATTGTTAAATTATTACCAAAAATCCAGAAAAAAATTCTAAATATAAAATAAAAAAAAAATTGTACTTGTTGCATACTTTCGAGGACGTGAATATAATAAAACAAAATAAAAAAATACTTCTATTATTATTATTATTATGAAATTTTCGCCAAAAATGCAGAAAAATAATCTGAATATGAAATAAATAAAATTGGCTGACTTATATGTGAATTTACAAAAATATTAACAAATTTAGCAACTTGGAAACCACCTATTGAGTCAAAAAACAGGGCAAACCACTTGTTAAGTCAAAAAACTGCGCCATAAATACTTCTAGTAGAGTTATCGTTATGAAATTTTCACCAAAAATCTAGAAACGAATTGCATTGTTTCGTTAAGTTCGGACAATCAGCTGATCGTAAAACGGTGTTTCCCTCAAATAGTTCAAAATCTTATTTTTTCATTTTGGCCTATGAAACCGACCTTTGTGCGATGCTCAGCTATCAATTTCAAGTCAAGTTGTTGTTTTATATTACAAACTCAATATAAAATAGATTAATTTAGTAAAAAAAACCACATTGCACAATTTAAATTGTCGTTTGAGCAAATTGTTAAAAATATAACAGTATGCTTACAATTTAAAATTTTATTTTCCATTTCTTGTTATATCAGTTTGCAATTAAATAAATATTAAATTAATAATTATGTTTTTGTGTAAAAATCAATTCAATTGTTGGCGATACGACACACAGTGGCTCTCCCGCTAAATTTGGCGTGCTAAAAATGATTTCACGCTAAAAAATGTGATTTATCTTTAAAAGTATTTTTGTGACTATTTTGCGAAGTACCTGTTATCGCAACCCAGTTCATGAATGACCAACATGGCGGCCGATATCGAATGCTATCACTATATCACCTTTGCTGCTTTGTTCTATTAATACAAGTGAAAAAATAGTGAAAATCGTAAGTAATATGTTACATATGTAGTTTTATAATTTTTATTAAAAAATACAAATTTAAAGTATTGTATTTTGTTTCTTAACGTAAGCTTTGCTAATTTATACTTACGTCTAATTAATATGTGATGTCAACAAGATACACATAATAAAATATAATATAAATAATAATAATAATAATAGTAGATAACTATTTCGCTTACAAATGTGTTGCATTTTTTACGTTTTTACTATATTCCTTTTAGTAATTTTGGTCGCATGCATGCGACTTAACCCCTGCTCCCCCTCCTCCACCACTCCCCCCTCCCACCATCCTCCACCTCCTAATCGAAAGTCCAAAGTCGAAGCTGCCTAGCAGCCAAGGTAATTGTACTTTATTTAAATGGTTTGGTTTGGTTTAAATATGTTGCTCTCCATTTGCAAGCTAGTTCCTCCATCTAGGCCCAACATTTAAATTTCCCAGGTGTGCCAGAAGCTGAAAATTCTGTCGCCCCTTGTGCTCCACATATACATACATACATGCATAGAATGAAACTTTGTAAGTTCTACAATAAGATTGTTCCAGAATAGTAACACCAACGGGTTGATATTAAATGCGTAGACCTGTGAAAAGAAAATGATTTATCAGAATATTTAATTGATTTTTAAATAGGACGTTTCGATCAGAACTCATACGCACCATTTATTAGATATATAATATAATGTGTACAGTTTGATCTTTTGTGTAGACCTTTCTTGTGGTTATGGAGCTTTATACTCCATATTTTGTGGGGAGGAACTATGTGTTAAGCATTCGCACAGGATCTGCACCGCTGTTTCTAGATCCTTATAACAAAATCTGCAGGTGTTCGTATCAGAAAGGTGCAATTTCAGACCGCGGTGACCGGTGGGGTAGCCTGTCAAGGTGCGCAGATCGTTCCTAGTCAGCTGATGGGATTTTGGTTTTGAAGGAGAGAGGAATTGTTTGGCCTGCCTTTGGTCGTCTATGTGTGCCCAGTGCCTTTTTAATTCCTCCGATTCCCAGGTTCTGAGCCTCTCTTCCCTGTGTCCTTTTGATAGTTTGTCTGCCATTATATTGCCTGCATGTCCCTCATGTCCAGGCACCCGCCCTAACTGGAGGGAGTTAGCTTTGCCTAGGGCATTTTAGAGTTTAATGCATTCGGATACCAGCTTTGATGTCCCAGAGAATGACTTCAGTGCCAAGGATCAGGGCTGCTTGACTATCCGACATTATAAAGATCTGTTTGCCTTTTGTTCGTCTAAGACATGATGATATGAATGCAGCCACAGTTTAAAAGCAGTCTTCATCAATGCTGTGAATTACATTAGGATCAAATAAGAAACAAAGATTGAAGCAGAAAATACTATATATAAATATACTATATATACTTTCCATATACCATATATATGTTTATATATACATATTGAAATTGCTGTGTATTTAGTAATCATTGAACAGTCGGTTACGTCCGACCGTAGCTCTATCCTTACTGGTTATTTATAATATATTTTTGATACTTCCCTCGCAAACCGCAAAAAAACTGTGAAAGCTAAAGACTTGGCAGGTAAATGGTATATGACATTCTCCATCTAGCCATTACAATCAGATAAGAATCCGCAAAGATAATCAACCGACATTTGCTCTACTTGGAAAAGGGTTGGAAGGGGGAAGGGGAGGTGTTTGTCGAATGCATTCGCATACGTAGTACATAGCTCTACTTATTCACTTTTAGTCTCTATTATTATTCATCTGGACTACATGAAACGTAAACTTCAACCTCTATCTTATCGCTCTTTTACCAGAAGAGTGCGTTTCGAGATAAACCCGTTTGAAGTTTTCAAGCGCCTTGTATCTCCCTACAGATGCAGAGCGACATTTTCTCTTCTCACGCTCTGAGTATTGAAGAAAGGATAATGAAATTTTGACACAACTTAGATTATTAACCTACGAACATCATCTGCATCATTATTGAGTTATGACACTCTTCTGGTAAATGAGCGATTTGTTTACTGTACATTTTCGATTAGATTATTTGTGTAACTACGTTGCAAATTGCATGCACTTATGAAATGAATTTTGAATATTTGCAATAATTACATAGAACTTACTCTTGATTTTTTGTCTTTCATTAATTTAGATTTAGTCATTTTTTTATTCATTATTGGTCCTTTTGCTGTATGCAGTTCCCTCTCCAATGAACAGATTTTTTCCACTAATCACGTTTGTAAAGTGTAAAGTGGATTAAATAGTGCAGTTTATTATCTTATCAACGTAATGTTATATTGCGCTTCTCAGTTACTGCTTTTAATTCAAATAAGCTTTGAAGAAACGAATACTTTGTGGGACTGAAAATCGCGATTTCCAACTTTTAAATTAACAATTTTTTTCATATATAAATTCTGTGATTTTACTTTCTATTATTATTATTATTTCACAAAAAAAAAAAAAAAATTAAAAACTCAAGGCTGTTCTGCATGTACCTTGCAATAAATTCTTCTGTGATTCACTGTGTAACTAGCCCAACTAACCTAACCAGCCACTGTCCCCGAATTCTGATAAGAAGTGCATTTCATTGCACTTATGCACTTAGCAATCTATGCGAATGATTCATAGGGTCATTTATTATATTATATATATATCTGATGATAAGGCTTTCTTACCAACCAGAAACTCTAACATGCTCATTGATGTGAAACTGTTTACTAAAAAAACATTACCAACAACTATTTTATCATTATTACCATCATTTCAATTAATGTTATGGCATTATACCATTTTAATAGAAATCAGATAGATTAATTCAAGTTTATATTTTTCAGAATATGAAGGCAATTTTAATGGCTTGCATCTTCTTTTGGACGATTATGTATGCAAACGGAACCTTGTTTTTGAAGAACTGTGGATGTTACGTATCCAGTGACAATTATACTGCAGATTGCTTGAACCAGCATGCAATTGATTGGAAATGTCTGGAAACACTAAATCTAAGTGAATTAAATCTGAGAAAAAATAATTTTGCAGAGTTTCCCAATGAGTTACTCACGAATGGTTTTAACTCCATGAAACAAATAGACATTTCTCATAATTCAATCAAAGAATTACCGAAAAATCTGACAATATATCTGCCCGGCTTGCAATTTATTGACTTCAGCAATAACGATTTGAAAAACCTAGAGGATATTCTGCTAGTGAACAAACGCAATTTTATCAAATTAGCCAACAATATATTTGACTGCGATAGCATTGATTGTGATATCGAAATCTATAGAGAGCACGATCTGGTAAGCAAAAAGTCATATATGAATTGTATATTCCATTAATACGCCATGCATAATATTCACAGAAATTCTATCTTCGAGTGGCGTGTGAAACGCCTGATGAACCCTACGACTACACTCCCCTGCAAAACTATTTTCCAGGCACCAAACCCATAACGCAGTGGTATAGCTTTGGTAAAATTAATGAATCTGTAGCTTGGTTTTTTTTGGTAGTACTAGTATTTTGTTCATCTTATATTTTAATTAATATTTTTAGTAAGTAAAAGGGTTTATTAGTTTAGTGCAAAGAGGAAATGTGTGTAACACCCAGAAGGCGGCGTGGCAGACCCCACAAAGTATATATATTCTTGATCAGGACCACAAGCCGAGTCGATATAGCCATGTCCGTCTGTCCGTCTGTCCGTCTGTCTGTCTGTCTGTCTGTCTGTCTGTCTGTCTGTCCGTCTGTCCGTCCGTCTGTATGAACACCTAGATCTCAGCAACTATAAGAGCTAGAGACACCATATTCGGGATTTAGGTTCCCCTAATCAGTAAGCAGCACGAGTTTGTTTTAGATTTTGGATACCTCATCCCCTTCCCCCGCAAACCACAAAAAGCTACTGCAGCCACAGCTTTAAAGTTATTGGCTTGTAATTTGGTACGTAACTAGCTTATGACATTCTCTACCGACGCTGTAAATTTTGTTTCGATCGGATAAGAAACAGCGAAAATATGGAACGGACAATTTGCCGCACTAGGCATAGGGGGGGTGGTGTGCGTTGCATACACGGGTAGCTTAGTGTGTGTGCGTCTGATTGTGTTTGTATGTACATATACTTAAAGTAAAGGGTCTCCTACGGTCGGTTACGTCCGACTGTAGCCTCCGTCCCACTGATCTGCCCCGTCCCTATATTTTCACTTGTGTAAATCGCAGAGCGAATTAAATGAATTAAACGAATTAAACGACATCGCTGATACTAATGTATAATAAGAGTTCCATAATCCATTAATAAGAACATCGTGGATGGACGAACAGAATTGGATTAAAAACTTCCATTTAATTTACCATAAACATAAACATATATATATGTATAAATATTGATAGCTTTCAGCTTGTTTATCTCATTATTCTTACTATGTTGTTAGCGTTATAATAATATGTTAATATATCCATTTGATTGTTTGAGCATGCATTTATTAATATACAATACATTTATTATACTTGATTTATATACTCACAATTAAACGAATTTATAACGCTGAATGTTTTTATTTGTTTTTTTTTTTTTTATTAATATATTTATATTTTAATTTTAAACCAGTTTGTTACTAACTTCTTGTAGCTTGCCGTTATGATTTAAAAAACTAACAAAAGTTAATCATCATTAAGATTCTATATAGTATATACATATTTTTACTAAATTTGTTAATATTTTCTGCACATAAGGCAGCCAATTTTTTTTATTTCATATTTAGATTATTTTTCTGCATTTTTGGTGAAATCTAACAATAATAATAACAGAAGTATTTTTTTATTTTTGTTTTATTATATTCACCTCCTCGAAAGTATGCAACAAGACAATATTTTTTATTTCATCTTTAGAATTTTTTTCTGGATTTTTGACAATAATTAACAATAATTAATTCTAATTTTAGAAGTATTTTTTTTGTTTTTATTGTTTTTATTTTTTTTTTTAATTTTTTATGCTTAACATAAATGCAGTATACTTTTAAGCTGGTTTTTAAATCAACAAGTGGTTTTGCCCTGTTTTTTGACTCCACAGGTGGTTGCAAGTTTTTGAATCACACATGTGGCTGAAATTTTATTTTGCTAAATTTGTTAATATTTCCGTGAATTCGCATATAATGCAGCCAATTTTATTTATTTCATATTCAGATTATTTTTCTGCATTTTTGGCGAAAATTTCATAATAATAATAATAATAGAAGTGTTTTTTTATTTTGTTTTAATTTTTTAACAACAACAACACCCCCTCGAAAGTATGCAACAACACTATTTTTTTATTTATTTTATATTTAGCATTTTTTTCTGGATTTTTGGTAATAATTAACGATAATTAATTATAATTAGAAGTATTTTTTTTATTTGTTTTTAATTTTTTTGGGTAGCAGTGTAGTGTTGCATACTTTTAGGCATGTCAAAAATTTTGCTATACGATGCTCTGAGCCACCCTAACGCAAGTGGTAGAGCTTTCGATTGAAAGCTTGCAAAGCACACAGAAAAGCTTTGGGCGTCTAAAAGTTCCATGGTCGCTCTAAATGGGGCAGGGGCAACAGCAAAGCTGCTCCACTTTTGCACGGTATAACGGTACACAGAGACACACACACATACACATGCATTTATATATATAGAATTGTGTATGTGTGTGTACATGGAACTGAAGTAGGTCAAGTAACTCGCTGCTGCCCTTGGCACGGTGAATTTGTCCTTGATGCCAGCACCGGATTGAGCTTGAGGCTGAGATACACAGCATTGGCTTTGGCATATATGCGATTTGCATGGGCTGTGTGTGTGTGTGTGTGTGTGGCTTGTGTAGGTGTGCGTGTTCTCATTTAATGCTTCATCAGTTTGATAAACAATTTGCTTTTGGAATTGAGCTGCAATAAAGCGTTGCAGAGCCTGGATGTCTTATCGATGTGCTATGCCTGCCTGCCCCCAAAAACCCCCTAACATTTTTCTCTGTCTCTGTGTGTGTGTGTGTGTGTGTGTGAGCTGACACATATACATACATAAGCAGCAGCATGTACAGCATTTTGTGCTCAATGCTGTGAATGTAGGTCAACATATTTTCACGTTACGCTGTGCCCCATTTTGTTGCAAGTTGCCTTGGTATCGCCGCAACGCACAAAACTTTTGGGCAACATAATTTACAAATAGTTTTGGTATTTACAGACTGTACTGACATTAGCAAAATTGGGCATGCCAGCCCCGTATACCCGGCATGCTCTATATACCCCGTAAAGAGGCAAGGGTTGCTATATGCCAATATTAATATTTATTAAACTAACCAAGTCCATTCAAATCGTCTAGACAATCTGAAATATATTACTTTAAATTTGGCAGAAATGGGTAGAAATATTTTATTATTTTGGGATTGAAATTTTATTAAAGACACTTTGAGAAGGAAAAAATTGTACCAAAATAAATGCCTTATGGTTTAAGTTTATTTCCAGCTGCGCTTTTAAGTTTAAACAAACCAGATTATCATCAAATTGCATTATTTTGTAAATATATCATTTGAAATTAGAACAGAGGAATATCAATATCTTATTATTGTGCGCTTCAAATTTCACTACTAATATAAGTGGTTATTTCCCTATTAGTATATAAGATCTTAAAATTTATTGTAAAATATAATTTAAGCTTAGGATAGATTTAATAAATAATAAATAGTCTAAAAAAAAATTGGTTCAAATAGAATAAAGTTATTTGAAAACAAAACACTGTATAGAATATGCAAATTTCCAGTTATGCTTTCTAGGTTCAAACATAAAAATCCCTCAATGCAACTTAATTTTAAAGCTATATTTAGACCCTTTACTTTAAAAAAGTAAAAAGGGTCTATTAACTTAGTGCAAAGAGGAAATGTATGTAACAGGCAAAAGGAGGCGTGGCAGACCCCATAAAGTATATATATTCTTGAACAGGACAACAAGACGAATCGATATAGCCATGTCCGTCTGTCCGTCTGTCCGTCTGTCCGTCTGTCCGTCTGTCCGTCTGTCTGTCTGTCTGTCTGTCTGTCTGTCCGTCTGTATGAACACCTAGATCTCAGCAACTATAAGAGCTAGAGACACCATATTCAGGATTCAGGTTCCCCTATTCAGTAAGCAGCACGAGTTTGTTTTAGATTTTGGATACCTCCCCCCCTTCCCCCGTAAACGGCAAAAAGCTGCTGTAGCCACAGTTTTAAAGCTATTGATTTGTAATTTGGTACGTAACTAGCTTATGTCATTCTCTATTGACCCTGTGAATTTCGTTTCGATCGGATAAGAAACAGCGAAAATATGGAACGGACAATTTGCCGCACTAGGCAGAGGGGGGGTGGTATGCCTTCCATACGCGGGTAGCTTAGTGTGTGTGCCTCTGATTGTATTTGTATGTACATATAGTAGTAGTAGTGGTAAAGTAAAGGGTCTTCTACTGTCGGTTACGTCCGACTGTAGCCTCCGTCCCACTGATCTGCCCCGTCCATATATTTTTTCCTTTAAATTAAGCAATTAATAACATAAATATCTTATAAATTTTGGCTTAAAATTCCATCGAAATCGCTTCGCATAGAAAAAAGTCACAACAGAATCAAACTTTTATTTTCAGGCTCAAAAACGAGTTAAACTCCAATGGAAAATAGCGCCATCTGGTGTCCAGCAGCGGCGCATAAAAGTGCGTGTGTGTGTGGCAGACTGCACACGACTGTAGCCTCCCCGCCTATTTGTTTTTTTGATTATATTATAAGCAGGCGTTTGATCCGTTCTCTGCTTGTTTAGGCAATTACAGCCGGTTCAAAGTTCAACAATAACAACAACAAAGACATGAAAATAATTGTAGACTACGCTGCTGACAGCTGGACGCAGCTCTGCAGCGGGTGTGGGGAAGGGGTAGGGGGGCTGAAAACGCCATTTTTGTTATTTGCTTAGTAGGCAAAAGAAAAATGTCTTGTTGTGCGGCTGAGCGAACAATGAACATGTTTGTCTATCTTGACTTTCCACGAAAATTTATGACCAAATGTCAACATTGCCACGCACACACACACACACACACACTCACACACATACGAGTTGGTTTCTTTTGGGAGCGGCAATTGAATTGCTACATGCCACATGCCACATGCCGCATGCCGCATTCGATGTGATCGGTGAAATTAGTTTTGTTAGCCATGTCAAGCTCTTTTGCTGCTTCTGCTGCTTAGAGTACAGGTGCCCAGCTGTAAGTACGTGTACTATGGCTACACTGAGAGAAAAGTCAATAGTTTATAAAATCAAAATCCGTTATTTTAATTTATTATGAAAGTTTAAATTCTGCTGCTCAACTTAAACATTTTCATTTGTGGGCAGATGTGAAGTTTAAAATGCATGATTTCAAGCATGGAACTCATGATTTTTTCTCTCTGTGTAGTGGCTGCTGCTCCAGCGGGAACTCCTGCGCCACAAACCGGTTGTCAAAATGCTGGACATGACATAAATTTTTGTATCTGCCCCCCCTCGCAAACAGGCACAGGCCGAACGCTGCTTTTGCGCTATCATCTTTGTCTAAGGCAGCAACAAAAACAAAAACAACAACAAGATCAAGAACAATATTTATGCTTCCTGGCGCTGACATGTACACATCAATCAGCTGACACACACACACACACACACACACATACACACACACACAGAAAGGTACACGCGACCCTGGGCCTGATTTTCATTATGATTTCTCGAGTTGCGCCAAACAAAAGCAACAAAAATGCAGAACTACAAACAATGGCAACAGGCAACAGTCAGCAGGTAAACATTCTAATGAGCCAGCACGCAACCTTCCAACTGCCACACACACCCCTTCCCCTCACCCTCCACCCAGCCCACCTGGCTGCCTTCCCAGTCCCTCCCACTCATAGAGCACTCAACGTGCCCACTGTGCTCATCGTTTGGCCCGCCCCTGTACAGTGGGCTAAATCGCAAAAAAAATGGTATAAGCCCTACAATTTTCTAATATTATTAGTTACAAACCAATCGCGCCACGCCTACTTTTCGCCCATATAAAGTAAAGTCCCTAGCGGTAAGCAAAAAATGCATTTAGCGAATTATTCCTACAACATTAAAAATATTTGTTGAAATTTAAATCGAATTGCTTGTTTGCATCATAACCAAGAAATATATCTAAGGTTCAATCAAAATTTGAGGAGCGCGATTAATCGAAAGTTTTTATCGATTACTTATGTATTTATTTTATGTTTAAACAAAGTTTTATTTTCATAAAATTTTTGAAGTTTCTTTTTGCCATCCAGTCCATAGTGCACTGGACACTGACAGCATTGATGGACATCTGAACACACTTTCCTGGCACATTCACTTGTCCAGCAGCAACATAAGCAACAACAACAGCAACAGAAACATAAGCAACAACAACAACAACAACTGTAACTTCAGCAACATGCACAGAACTTGACATGCGCCTTCTTTGGACAGTTCCAAAAAGGGGCAATTAGACTCGTTTTACAAATTTCTGTGGCATAATCTAAGCAGGAAACGAACAAAAACTGACAATATGCCAGCAAAAATATAAAAAAAAAATATATATGTTATTTGTAATTTGAACTTGGCTATGTATGAATGTATAAATGTATAAATGTATGCACGTACATATGTATTTATTTATTTGCATCTTATCATCATCTTCCTCCTGCCTCCTCAGCCTTCACAGTTTTCTTTTGTACTTGGAAGGCATAAAAAGCTCAAGATCAAGAAATATCTAATATGTACACTGAAAAAAGCGAAATTTTTTATTTTTTTCATGTACATCTATTTTTATAACGCACAAAAAGTCTTAAAACTTAAAAGGTGTAAATTACGGAAAAAAAAGTATTGTAAACATAACAAAAGGTTAACAAAAATCAATATATATAATAAAACCAATTAACTAATCTTAAACGAATTACAAGAATTATTTGATTCTCGACTGAATACCTCAATTTGTTCTGGCTTTACTATAGAATTTACTATATAATTTAATTCCATAATACAATCAAATAAATAAAATTTTATCAAATATATTTTATAAACTAAGCTTACACTATAAAAATAAATGAAATACAAATAAAATAATTCATTAGATAACATTTGTTTTTTAATTATAATTTTTGAAAATCTTAGAAATATGGCAATATTTTGCATATACCAAAACATAATACATAATACCAATTATACGTAAATATATATAAATAAGATGAAGAAATATCAAAAATAACGATTTTTTTTTGCTTCTCAGTGGAAACCAAATTTAATACTTGTTTAAATACAAAGTTAGTTTCAATATAGTAAAGAACAAAATAAGAGAAATTCATTCAAAAAACAGGCAACAAATTGAAAACAATTTTCCTACCTATGCTAGAGGAAAAGCTATGACCTTTAAGAACTTTTTGTAATAAATTAGTTGGCTTTGTGGGCCCACCCTAAGCATAAAAGCATGGATGAGGGCAGGAATGAAATGCCGCGCATGAGCAAAGCAATTTGGCGATATAAGTATTTCTATCATACCATACTATATGTATACCTAGAGCATGATGGAATTGGCAGGCTCAATGTGCTTTCCATTGGCTGGTAATGGTGATAATGGAAAGTTTGTGTCCCGGTACCGCGGCCATCGAGTACAGCGAAAGAAAAACAACCAAATTGAATGAAATGTAGTGACATACGTAATCACATACAGACAACATGCAGACCTATGTATATAGTTTGTGTATACGGATACAGATATATATACAGATACAGACACAAGTGTATGTAGATACATTTCAACTTATGTATTTTCCAAATCCGGTTTCGAAGGCAATCGAATCGAAATCATACACACATTAAAAAAAATAAAAAAAACAGCGCCCTACCAAACAGCAGCGCATGATAAAATAAAAAATCCGAAAGGCCACAGACGGAAGCAACCGACAGCAGAATACCCAACATTTTTAGCATATATATAAACATACAATATTGTTGCTTTAATAACTTTGGTGTTTATTAAACGATTTCAATGCGCATTTTAGGGTAGATCAATATAAGGAATACAATTTTATATTCCGAATAACAGTTTTCTATCTTCCATATTTCGCTTGCAATGCCATTATTGTTGATTTGGGCGTAAACGGGGCGTGGCATGCAAGATTTGAAATAAAATAGAACTGCGTAGGGTGTACATCTATTTAGATTCTTAGTTTCGCAGCTGTAGCTCTTACAGTTCCAGAGATCGTCGAATTTATACAGATAAATAGACTAGGAATCTATTAAAATAAGCTAAGCTTTCTTTACAAATCTATTAAATTTGTTTTGACCCATTTCATGAGTACAGGGCATACAAAATAAATACCAAAATGTCAACAATATAAACTTTTGTGGTTATTATTTGCTTGAAATGAAGAAATCCGGTTTACATACATATCTGAAAAATATATATACAATAGAATTACAGCATAGCCTAGTTCCCAGCCAAAGGACTACCAAAATAGGACACCAAATATATATATGTATATAATTATACATTTATTTATACATACATATCTGCTGTGTGTACATAAATATGCTGCAAACTTTGCTAACCACCCACTGTACTGCCCACCCAGCTCTCATTCCAAGCGGTGGAATCGAGGCCGCTGTTAAGTTAACAGCGGTTCCCGTTCTAATTGAGCAACATGCGCTCTTACGCTGTTAGAGCGTTAACAGCGCTCTCTCTCTCGCGTGCTCTTTGCGCTGTGTTTGTTGTTAGAGCGAGCTAGCTGTTGCATGCATCTGCTCTCTCAGCTGTTTGACCTATTTTCCAGTTTTGTTGTGTGTCAGTGTGCGTGTGTGTGTGTGTATCAGTGTTTGTTTGTGTGTGTGAGTATCTGTGTGCTTGCTGTTGTTAGCTGCTCCATCTAACGCTTTGTTTTGGTTTGCTTTTTGCTTTTTGCGTTTCGTTTCTTTTCGCCTCTCTTCTCTTCTCTTCGTTTCGTTTGGTTTTGTAACTCGCAAGATTGCATTCAACGCAGCACCGGCAGTTGCTGCGCAGTTGTTGTAGCTGCCGCTGCGCTGCTGCTGCTGCCAGGGTTGCCACATTGGTGCAGAATATGGTGTTTTTTTTTTTAATTTGTTGTTTTATTTGTTTAATTTTCATTATTGTGCAAATTGCTTATTTTTTTTCAATATGCAAATTAAAGAAGAATATTTTACTTTATCTTATATTAAATATTATTTTATTATTCATTGTTTGTTTTTCTCTTTTATTCAAAAAATTTTAGGTTTAGTAAAAAAAATATATTTTTTAATTTCTATAATAATATTTCTGCTATATCATATAGTTATTGTAAAAGGTTCTATTATTTGTTTGATTTATTTTTTAGTTTTTGTTAAGATTTTGGTATGCAATTTTTAAAATAAAATAGCATTTGGATGAGAAACTTAGATTTTGGGGCTAATATTGGTATCATGGGGGAATTATCGCTTCTTAAAAAAAGGCATTTTTGTTAAACTTTGAGTGCGCATAACTTTACCAAAATTCAACCGATTTTCAAGCGGTGTAGTTTTTTCTTATTCATTTCAGTTTAAAATTGATAATTAAACATTTAATCAAAGACAAAAAAATTTTTTTTAAGACCTTCCACTAAAAAAAAAATAAGAAATTTTGTGAAAAATTTTTTTTTTTTACATCGTAGGAATAGATGCCTAAACGAATTGTATAGCAAAATGATGCAGAAAAAACCAAACTTGACAGCATTTGGTCAAAAAAGTGGATTTTAGGGCAAATATTGGTATCATGGGGGATGCTCACCTGAATATATACCCTATACTTACGCTTACCATGCAGTGAAACATCTAGGTGGAAAATAAAACCTCGATATATTGGAAAGTTTTGAAAATTTCAAATTTGCCATCGCTAGCTTTGGAGCTCTACAGTATAATTTTTAATAATATTTTTAGATAATTTGTAATTCAAATCTGTCTATTTCTGGCAACACTGGTTGCACTGTTGTTGTTGGTTTTCGTAACTGCGTATTTGTTGTAATGCTCTGTTGCACACAATTTGTGGTTGTTGCTTGTTGTTTGTTTGTTGTTGTTGTTGTGTTGCGTTTGCTTTTGCGCTTTGGAATTTTCACTCAAGAGATGATTAATTGAGTTTGCGGAGATAGCGCATCTTTGCACTTGGCCACAGGTTGTCCCACTGTGCGGCACCGTGGAGCACAAGCTCCACTCAATTAACATAATTATGTATTTAACCAGATGGCAGCGAGATTTAGCCCTATGCATATGGGTTTGGATGGATATTGGAATGGGCATGGGGAGGGGGATGGAAATTGGAATGGGAATGGGAATGGAGTTGGGGTTTTAACCTCCCCGCCCTCATGCCACAAACTACGCAGCTTCGCAGCACGGCAAATGGCGTTCTCAAAATCGGTTTTGTGGCATGAAATCCACCCCGAAAAAAATTATATACATATATCTACGCAATAACAACAAATAAACTACATGATTACATACTGTAACATGCCTGTGTGTGTGTGTGTGTGTTGATGGATACCGCCCAAAAAAAAAAAAAAACAAAATCCGAACTAAGTCGACACTTGCCCCTCCTTGGAGGCGCAACGCCATCGACGCTATGCTCTGCCTACAGAGGTCATTCCAAAGGCAACAACAATGCCAATAACAGCCGCTGCCGCTGCCGACGTCGCTGCCGCAGCATAAAGCCACACTAAAGGCCCCCAAAAATCAGAAATATGTACACACATACACACAAACAAAATAACATGCCTACACACACACGCGAGCGCTTTGCTGTTATGCTCAATATTCCACAACAAAAACATCAACAACAGCAGCGCAGCAGCAGCGCAGCAGCAGCAACATGGAAATGCTGCCGATGTAAACAAAAGCAGCTGTGCCGTGCTGAGAGCGTTTGTTTTGCTCTCACTCTTTCGCTCTCTCCCTCCCACAAACAAACAAAACACAATCTCTCACGCACACACACACAAACTGCTCTCTTTAACTGTTAAAGTTGTGACGTTGACAGAAAACCGGCCGGCGCTTTTACAGAAATAATACCCAGCCCTATCACAGCAATAACAATGCGTATGCTCGACTATTGAAAAATACAAAACTAAAAAACTAAAAATGCAATTCATTTTAAATATTTCTGTTTAAAGTCATATATTAATTCATTATTAAATTTCATTGCTTTAAAAACAAAAATGTGGTAAAACATAAATAAATAATAATAATAATTTAAAATAAATGTTCTTAAATTCACTTTTAATAAATTTATTTATATATTTAATAATATATATTTACAAAATCAAATTTGTATAATTGCTTATTACACATATTTATTGATTTAAAAAATTTTAAAATTTAATATTAATCAATCACATAAAATAAAATAAATTAGCTAATGTAATAAATTACAATTTATATATAACAAATTGTAAATTTCTTATGCATATATATTTATTTAAACAAATTAAAATGTTAAATATTTTGTTACAATAGAATTATATCTACATAATATTCATTCAAAATTTACTTAAATTAAATTTAGAAATTTATTAAAATTTTCGAATTTATTCAAATTTACATAAATATCCTTATATAATTATATATATTTTAAAACGTGTATTATTTTTATTTAGTTGCACTTAAATTTAAATTTTATTTGACTCTAATGTAATTTTACAGCGTATTTAACAGCCGTATATTCATGTTAAGCAGGAACGCTCTCATTTATTATGTAGCTGAGCGCACGATTGCCAATTGGAAATCTAAAAATGTTGCTTTAAAAACCAGTAACTTATAATACATAAAAACCTAAAATAATAATAATATTATAAGCTATTAATATTTATAATTACATTGTTATATATTAACTTTAACTAATATATTTTAAAGTTCAAAATGAAGCAGCAGCGTTAACAGGTTTTCCAATTGGAAGTGCTGACATAAACAACAGCTGTTTTCGCAACATTGTTGCTGTTATCATGTTGCCAGCGTCATGCGCTCTCCGGCGCTCTCTCTCGCACACACACACACACATACGCACAGAGTTATGCGGCGCTCTCTGTTGACGTTGTGAAAAATGTTGACAAGTGTTGAACTTTTTGTTAACTGCGTAGTTTTTTTTGGGTTGGGGTTGGCAGCAGCAGCAGCAGCGGCAACAACGACGTCGACGTTATGCTGGCAAAGCGAACTGATGGCGTCATAGATACACAGATACAGATTGTGTATGTGCATGTGTGTGCGTGTCCGTGTGAATGTTGCTAAGCGTGTTATATGTATATATGGGCTGATAAGCGCAGTGCTTTGCAAATTGCCGCTATTTGGGCAGAACAACTGCCAGTTTAGATAAACTGCAGCGCAATTTGTTTAATTTTAAATCTGATAACATTTGCCTATAAGCCAAATATGCAACATAAAAAGCAAACTGTTTTAATTTAAATCTCCTAACATTTGCATATAAGCAACATATGCCTAGCAACATAGCAACATAAATGGAGTTAACATTGAGCCAACATTTGCGCTGTTAAGCTAAATCGGATTTTTTGCCGCCATATCTGACTGTTTTTGAAGAGCAGTAGCTAAAAAAAATAATAAATAAACAATAATAATAAATCATAATAATAATAATTCAATAAATAAATAATTCAGGAGTGGTTTTTAGTTTTAAAATATTTTTTTTTTATATTTTGAGCTTAGATATTATCGATAATATCTTAATATATTATAGACATTTTAATTTCAAAAACAAGGTATATTAAATTAAATTTTAAATGAAGATGATTAATAAAAAATGTGTTTACATTTAAATTACACTCAAGCGATTTTTAACTATTTAAATTAAAAAGCATAACATTTTAAAATTAATTAGTAACAAATTTAAATATTCTATTTGATTTCGCTGAAATCTGTGTTTCAACAGTTCGTTGCAAAATCGACTTCTGATATTTTTTTAATTAATGATTAAAATAATCAAAATCAATTACTAAATCTGATAAACATCCAAATTTAAATTAAATTACATAAATTACTTAAAACTATAAATAAACCAGCCAAATTTATATTATACATTTTTAAATAACCACAAATAATATAAATTTCTTATAAAAACAATAATTAATAATTTGTTTAAATTAGTTTAAATTATCTGAAAATCGAAAAGTTGCTAAAAATTAATTTAAATAAAATTAAATTTCTAAATTTATTTATAGTATATACTTATATCAACATTAGTAATAATTATAGTACTACAACTTGTTTTTTTTTTCTCTTTGAATGCTAACGAATGTACTGTGGAAATGCCAAAATACATACATATTTGTTTTTCCAAGCCGTTACAAACATACACACATACATAACTACCTGGCAACATCAGCAACATAAGCATAATGTTTACAAGCGCAGCAACAACAGCGGCAGAGAGCGAGCGCAGGCCGTAAGAGCGGCAGAGAGCGAGAGTGAGTTGCGGTGTGTGTGAGAGTGTGCGAGTGTGTGTGTGTGTGTGAGTTGCTCGCTGCGCGTAACTGTAACTCGTTGCTGCTCGTTTAGTCTTTGATAGCCAACTGTCGTGTGCAGACCGATAAGCGCTATTTGCGAGTTTAACAGAGTGTCAACGTCAGCGTCAACGTCAACGTCAGCGTCAGCGTAGACGCCACAAACTGTGCAACATCAAATCAAAACAAAACAATAATAATACAAAATAAATGTATAAATAACAGCAGTGACTGTTAAATTATTTATAAATGCAAATAACGCATTGGGTAATCTCCCCCCACCACCGCCCACCCAACAACAACAAATAATAATAATTATAACTAACTAATACTACATGCAGCATCAGCAGCAACAACAACAACAACAGTAAAAACAACAGCAACAATCAGAGCGAATTGCCTGCATTTTGCTCTCTTTCTGTGTCTCTTTCTGTTGCGCTTTGTTATTGTGTTCTCTGTGCTCTTGCATGTGTGTGTATCTGTGTGCCGCTGTGTCTGTGCGTGTGTGTGTATCTGTATCTGTGTGTGCAAAGAAAAAGTGAAACGACCGGCAGCGAAAGCAGCGTGAAAGCATACCAAGCAATAAATAAAAGTCTATAAAAAAATACAAAATAAAAACTGCAATAAGCACAAACTCAAAACATATCGATAGCGACAGCGATAACGCGATAACGCCAGCGATAACAAAACTTTAAAAAACACTGCAATTTCTGACGCTTTTGCTCGTTTTTCGTGAACTTTTTGGCCAGCAGCTAACAAAAAAAAAAAAACTGCCCTCGAACAGGCCTAAAATTGGATTATGCTGAGGCACAACAAGCTCAAAAACCATAACAATCATAAATCCAGGCATGTAAGCCTGCCCGGTATTCTGGATGCTGCTCCCGTGCATCCCACAATATTCCCGACTCACCATCGTCATCGCATCTCCAGCCTGCAATCGCGCCTGGCCTACAATCAGCGCCTGAATCAGCGCCTCACACTCTGCCTGGAGCTCTACCACAAGAACATCATCAAGAAACGCAGGCTCCACAAATTGTGCAAAAATCTTGGCAAATCGTAAGTCCAAAAAAAAAAAAACCCACGTAATTCCAAAAAAACTGCGTGCAACAAGTTGCTAATAAAAACTGTGAAAAAGCTGAAAAAAAAATAAATATCCTTGTGTCTGTGCAAAATTTTTCGCAAGAAAAACCAAAAAGTGCAATCAAAAAAATTAAAAATAAATCTCTCAGTGCAAATGCCGCCACAGCGCTAAATTCCAGCTAAAAAAGTGAGAAATTCCACCTCAAAAAACTACATAAAAAGTGCAAAACTTTTGCTTAAAATTTAACAAATAAAATTGTTTAGATTTTGAGTTAAAAAAAAATAAAATTTATTATATTAAAAGAAAAAATTCATTGAATTTTGAAGTTTTTGAAACAAATTTAAATTTTAAAATATATTAATCTTGCATTAATCTGCAAACAAATTTCTATTCAATTAAATTCCGCGTTATCTTACGCACGCCTGCCCCCCGCGTGCCCCATGCCCCACCCCCAAGCGGAACAAGCGATTTTCCAGCACAACAAAATGGCGACCAGTCGCCGTTTGGCCAAACGCTCCATAATTGGCACCAAAGTCTGCGCCCCCGGCCCCGACGGCCTCTGGTATTCGGGCGTCATACAGGACGTGAAGACGCCCGGGGGCATGGCGCCGCCGCCGCCCTCGGAACCGATGCCCCCACCCACATTCCTGGCCCCCGGCGACGCCCAACTGAATGCGGACACTCGCTATATCGTACGCTTCGATTTCAAGACCCAAACACTGCCCACAAACGTCTCCGAATCGTCGGTTATCGTGGAAACTCGTCGCGCTGCCGCCGCCGCCGCCGCTGCCGCCAACATACACTTCAGTCCGGCTCAGGCCCTGCGCCGTAACGCCATGATCAAGGAGTTCCGGGAGGCGGATCTGATCGGACCCGGTTTCCGTAGCATCATGAGCATCCAGCTGCAGCCCGGACAGCGCATCTTTCTCACCTACAACGGACGCGAGCAGAGCGGCGATGTGGTGCTCCACGATGTCAGCCGGGACGAGGTGATTGTCAAGATCACCACAGCCGGAAATGAGGTGAGTTTCGTGCACTGCAACAAATTACTGAGCATTTGACGCTGGGAAAATTCTATCGAATTTGCTTTTGCAAATTTTTTTTTTTACTTTACATCATTTTAAAACAGTTTATTTTTGTTTAATTTATTTAATTTGTCTTTACTTTTAAGTATTTTATTTTTAATTGCTGTTGAGTTTCGTGCACTGCAACAAATTACTAAGCATTTGACGGAGGGAAAATGTATGAACTTCTATCGAATTTGCTTTTGCTAATTTTATTTGATTTAAAATCATTTTAAAATAGTTTATTTTTGTTAAATTTGTTTTATTTGCCTTTATTTTTATGCATTTTATTTTTTTTGGATTTGGGTTTTATGCACTGCAACAGAACGAATATAGCAGAAGAATAGAATATAAATATTACTTTTACTTTTCCCATTTTTATTTGATTTAAAAACATTTTTCGTGAGTTTATTGTTGTGTATTTTATTTTATTTGCCTGTGTTTTAATAGGTTTTTTTTTTATTTAATTGGGTTTCATGCACTGCCCAAAATTATTGGGAATTTTTGGCAGTTAGAAAATGGCGCATAAAGATGGTTTAAAAGGAAGAGATGAAGGGAGAAATACAAACATATTTTACATGCAATTTTAGTTTTACTTTTACTTATTTGATTTCATTTTAAACATTTTTGGATTAGTGATTTTCTTTTTTTTGTGTGAATTATTTTAATTGTCTTTTATTTAATATATTTTATTATATTCATTTCTAATTCAAATCCAAATTCCAGCCTATATACTGCTGTATCTTTTGCATATCTGTCGCCTTGACAGAACTAGTTTGTATATTTTTTGGCTTTAATTTATTGTCTGGAGCATATTTGCAAGCTGTGCGAGCTGTGCAGGCTGTTACGGTCTGTTTGAGTCAATTTAAAGATACAAAGATACAAAGATACATATGCATAAAATCAAAGCTTTTGCCTCTGACGCTGCATCCGCCCACAACATGACAATTGTGCAGCTGATGTTGCTAAAAAGTGTGTCAAGGTTAGCCTCAGCCTCAGCCTCAGCCCCAGTCTCTGCCCCTGCCCCAGTCGCTGCCCCTGCCCCAGTCTCTGCCCCTGCCCCTCTCTCTGCCTCTGCCACTGCATCTGCTTGCAACTGCACCCACACCTCGACTGCTGCCTGTATTTATGTATCTATGATTCTATGTGCACTTGGCAAGGCTTCGGTGAGGGGATGGAAGGCACATAGATACAAATACTCACACACACACACACACAGATACATGCATATATGCTTTTTGCACTTATGTGCAATCAGTTGCTGCTCTGGTCACTGGCAAATTGCATTTGGGGGTCGCGTTTCGCGCTTCAGAATCACGTAACTGGGTTAACTCGCTTGGCCTTCTTCGCAATGCCCTGCATGGCCTAAATCCGCAGACAATCATTGCATTTCTCTATTGAAACATAAATCATAACCAAACGCATTTCCATATCGTCATAGACAACTTTCAGTTTCCATCTTCTTATGAAAATTTAAGCAGATTGCATTTAAAACTAACTCAAAATTTCTTTTGATTGGTAGTAAGATCGATTTCATCAAATAAAATTCAAACTAAATGATCTGAAGATTTCTTTCCAAATATGGCAAGATTGATTTCATTAATTGAAATTCAAAATAAACGCTATTTAAAGATTTCATTCGATTGGTAACAAGATCCATTTGATTAATATCAATTGATAGCAACTCTCTTAAATGTACTTTAAAGATACAGAAAAAATATAATATATGTATTGAAAATGAAGAATCTGCATCAACAGCGTATTAATTTCATTAAAATGCATTTATAGAAAGTATTTTAAAAACATTTTAAACATATAATATAATGGCAGAAAAGTATAATGTTGCTTAAACCAATTTTTTAAACAGCATCTGAATTTATTTTTGACATATTGTTATCATAATAAAGATATCAGTTCAACGTGATATTGTATTACTTAAATAGATAGAAACTAACTTATAGATATCTTTTGAGCAATAAATATATTTGATAGAAACTATCTTATAGAAATCATTTTAGCACTCTATAAAATTTTTTTAAAATAGATAATAGAAATTATCTTAGAGATAGCTTAGTAACAGCTTGACCTTGTTGTTTAATTATCATATTATTTTGTTTTTATATTAAATAGATCGTAACGATTTTATTTACCTTATTCTATTTTATAGCTAGCTATAGAAAATATATACTTTATAGATTTGATATAGCTTCTTATCAAGAAGAATTATTTTTAAAATATAAATTTACTTTATTCTACACCTGTAATATTTAAAAATACTTATAAAAAACATTATAAAGTTTTTGGCAATTTTGCTAATTTAATTTAATTAAGTTTGGAAAGTAACTTAAAAAATAGCTAGTAATATTATTATTGGCAGACATATTTATCTTAATTTATTAGCATACGAACTGGTTTATAAATCACAATTTAAAGAAGGAAACTTGTGCAACAAGTATGGTATCTAGAGTGCTCAAAGTATCTATTAAATAGCTGCTGATTGGCAAATGCGCAAACAGAGATACAAAAACCAGCCTCATATCAAAAGGGAAATGTCCTCAGAGAGCAGAGAATTTGCACAGGGATCAGTTGCTATTTGCTTGCTGCAGGAAATTCAAGTCATCATTGCTCACGTTTTGGGTACTACGTGTAATGCCATTATAATCTGGCGTCTTTAGGCCACAGCCCCAATACAAATTACGTCAGTGGCCCGCACGATTCGAGTGTGAAACATCGTTGAAGCATTTATAGAATTATGTATATAGAATTGCTCTGCTCGACTTGATGATGCTGTCGATGATGTCGTAATAGCAAAATAGTTGTTTAGCATAGACAACAAAAAGCGAGGTAGAGGGAAAAAATGTTCAGGGTTAAACAAAAACAAAAAAAGATACACATGTGTAGATACGCGTATCTGATAGATATATAGCCAGTAGAGTTCAATTGGAATTTATCAGAACGCTCGCACTTGTAGCACAAATTATATAGATTAATTGTACATTGAAATGGCTTTTGTTTAGACGCTTAATTGCGTCATATGTGAGGAGCCACAGAGATGTCATAGATAGCCAGATACAAATGTATCTGTATCTGTCCCTGACTGAGACCGGCAAAACTGCACTCTCGCGAGCTTCGCTCATGTGGTTGCTGTTGCTTTTGTTTTGTATTTACATTGTTTTTTCCGCCTGCTGTTGTTTGTTTGTTGTTGCCTATCCCCAGCAGCTTTTCAACTAATAATCGCTAAGTACTCGTCATTTGCAATTACGAGATACACAGATGCACACAGCTACATATACAGATAGAGGTAGAGATACAAATAGAGATACAGATACATCTACAACTACAGATAGCAAGTCTCAATGCCATCTCAGCTGCGCGTTTCTGTTCCGTATGGCTTGTCAATACGTTTCTCTCAGTGTGCGTGTATCTTTCAGCTGTTATTGTTATTGTTGCTGTTGTGTATCTGAAAGAGCGTGCGAGCCACAAATGTATCTAACAGATGCTCAGCGACAAACAAACATCGCATTTCAATGTTTCAATGTTTCCTCAATGTTCTGCTCTTGCCTAAGGTTTCTGCTCAATTGTCTGTTCCAAATCCAACGTTGTGTGTTTTATTTTCTATGCTGCAGCTAAAAATATATTACTCAAAAGCTGTTTGACCCTGAGTTTCGAGAATTCTTCTAGCATAGAATTTATGCTCATTAATGCTAATCAAACGTAGAGCTTATTGAGAGCTTTACAGGCACAACAGTGTTGTGAAACGTACTTCGGTTTTTTTTTTTACTAATTATTAACTCATTGGCAGCCTTTGAAAAAGCTGTTTCTATAGCATAGAGACCTAGAGCTTTGGCAGACGTCTTTGGCCCGTTGACGTTTGGCCCTTACAGAAATTGTTTATGACCTCATCAGGTGCCAAGTAGTGGCAGTTTAGCAAATAAATTACACAGCCGAAGCTAAAAAGTGACCTGATGTATGAGAAAAACACTCATAGCTTTTTTTAGACACTGTAATCATTAAAAAAATGGCTACAAAATGGGTTAATCATAACTATACAGAACTACGAGACATAAATCTATCTACATAAATTCTATCTTCATTAGTTGGTGGAGGAGATTAGTATCTATCAATGCTGAAAATTTCATCAAAATAGGTACATATTTTAAAAAGTTATGCTGTATCAAAGTTTTGCTTATTTAATAAGTGAGAGGGATGGAAAGAAACACCATTTTCGTGGCTGTTTTCTAGCTGCTCGTAAGTCAATCAACAATTGGTTTTTAACACAATTTCGAAAGCAGCTAAAAAACTCCAAAAAAAGAGATGTATCGCTGTTGTAGTTTGCAACTGAAAATATATCTTCAAATGTATCTCGAGCTGTATTTTTGTATATTTTTGTTGTTGTCCTCGCCAGCTGCTGGCATGTGATGCTCACGTGTTTGTTGGTTTTGCTTCGAGCCAGTTTCATATTTTATACAATGATCCATTGTTGTTTGGGGAAAACGTTATAAAAAAGCTGAAAATGAAATAAAAAACATTATTCGAATTTGAATTTGAATTTCTGTTGGACTTGAGCAACAGCCTTTTGTTTCTACAAATAAAACTAACAAAAAACAAATGTAAAAAAATAAAAACAGAGAGCCGGCTAAACTAGTTGATGTGATGTGATGTGTGGCTGTGTGTGTGCGTATCTGTGTGTGTGACGGAAACGTGAGGCAATTTATTCTAAGGCTATTTCGAATGGGAAACTTGTTGCTCACATTTTCATTTCAATTACGATGACGTATACGCGGCGTCAAGCGCCTAATTACCAGCCAATGAATCAGTTGCCAGGGCCTACAAATACAATACGATAAATATATAATTTAAGCCAGCCTCCTGTAATTAAAGGCCACAAAACTAAGCCCTGCTGTCTGGGCAAATGTCAGGCGCCATTTATCAAGTCTGCTCTTTATTTGCTGTTGTCTTCCTTCCTCTTTCTCTCAGCCCTACGCGAGTCGTGTGAAGACAAGTAGCCAAGCTGGCGAATTGTTTGCTCGCACTTCGGCAGGGCCCAGAGACCAGTTGCCAGAGAGAGTGAGAGAGAGGGGGGAGCGGTTTATGCCCAGTTTGCAGTGCCAGTTACCGTATTTCTCCCTTTGCTTCGAGCTGTATTTAAAAGCAAATTTATTTTAATGACATTGAAAATGCTGCTCGTCTTGAACACGCAACTCGAGCTTGCCTCTGACATAGTTTCATATGTTTGTTCCGTGTTCTCCAAAACAAAAAGCAAAAAAGCAAAAAGAAAACAAAACCAGTAAGCACTGAGCAGATCAGTTGGACGTAACCGACAATAGCAGACTCTGTAATTTGTGTTTCAATTAAAGCTTCATTGCCTCACACACTGTGACAAGCTATGCGCGTATTCATATACACAATTCGGATAGGAAACAGCGCAGATATGCAACAGACAATTTGCACGACTTGTTAAAGAAGATATGCAACAGACAATTCGCTTGACTTGTCAGAGCGAGACTTGTCCCCCTCTGTGAAAAGTCGAGCGAATTGTCTGTTGCATATCCCCCCTCTGACTAGTCGTAAGAATCGTCTATGGCATATCTTCGCTGTTTCTTATCCGATCGTAATGTAGCTCGAGCTGTATACAGCATAGGAAAACCTACATATAGAACAAGTTGGCTTTAGCTTTTATAGTTACCGCGATGGACGGACAGACGGACATGGCTATATCGACTCATCGATCGACTATATCGACTATCTGCCTATTACACACATTTCCAATTTGCACAAACTCAACAAACCCAATTTGGCTTTTGTAAAGTACAGTGCCCAAAGAGCTAAAAAAGAAAAGCAAAAAGAAAAGCACAATGAAACTAAAACTGCGTTAAATAGCAGTTCTGGTATTGTTTGCTCTTGGATTCTTTACTTTCATTTATCTTTCGGCGTTCGTTCGCAATTTGTATTGCAATTAGTTGTTGCCAGTTTCTCGGTTCTCGGTTCTCGGTTCTCGTTGCTCGTTTCTCGACCCATTTTGGTAGTAAATTAAAAGAATTCGCTGTGAGTAAATAATACAAAATGCAGTCGCGCTTTAAATTAATGGCCAACGCAATTCATTTCGTTTTAATTCATTTTGTTTGTTTTGCTCTGTTTTCATTGCATCTCGTCGCTCCAAACTGTTGACCATGTCAATGGCAATGACAGTGGCACTGGAGCTGCCTCAGACGCTGCAGCAAAAACTATATGAAAATAAGAAATCAAAATAAAAATAAAAATAATAAAAACCACGTTGACCCAAAGAGAGTGAAAAATGCTTTCAACTGTAGTTTAACAAGTTCTGTGAGGTTTTTGGCTGAAGGGAATTGCATTTTGTCAGTCAGTGAAAGGGCGTACAAGGATGTCAAAGAGAGGAACTTTTCTCCTCTTTTTTTTTGGGAAAGTAGCTCCTTTCTCTTTCGGTTGACAAAACTTGTAGGGCCTTTGATTTGATTAAATATAATCAATATTTATTTGAAAGAGCAGCTCGCTTATATAAGCTTATCAAAGGCATAACTTCCATATATCAATATATATAAGTTTTTCTTTATATCCAAGAGCCATTCAAGCGACTCGAAAAAATACATTTCGAATTGACCCACATACCAAGGTGGCACAGTGGTGTGTGCTTGTGTGTGTTTGTGTGTGTGTGTGTGTGTTGTCAGGTGTGCAGTGTATCTTGCTGCTTTTAAGGCCGCTATAAACAGCATAAAATCAAAAGCATTAAAGCCAACAACAATAAGGCGCTTTGAAATCTCCAGCTAAAGCTTCCAAACTCGAAAACCGAAACTGAAACGAACTGCCTGCATTTATTGTTATGGCTTTTTTGAAAGTCGTTTGTATTTTTTTTCGGTGCTTTTTTTGTTTTTTGGGCTTTTTGAACTCACCTTCAGCCACAGTGCTCCCTTCTTGCTTAGAATTCTGGTCGAAACCGCCCAATGTGAGATTGTTCAGTTACCAAACAAGTTTTTGTACTGTCTATTGAGGAAACAACTGTTTGGGTTCTTACAGCTGACATTACACTGAGAAAATAGAAGGGGAATAGCTAAATATTCAATTCGAATGGCGGAAGGGTATACAAAAATAGGCATTAATTAAAAATGTGTTTAAACTGGTTTTTAAAACTTTTTAAAAGGTATTTTGAGTTTGAATTTCTTAATAGATTTCTTTAAATTAGTAATTTGTAACTAAATTTTACGAAATTTTATTGAGAATATTTTCCAATATTTGCTTAATTTCAAGAAATTTAGTTTGGTTTTCGCTCAGTGCACAAAATGAATCATTTGTCATATATAACTGGGCATTTGGGTCGTCGGCAAAAGTAATGAAAACTACTCGTTTGACATTTGATGATCTGTCTGAAGAAACATTCTTTATGCTCGCCTCGCCTCGCCTGGCAGCGTGTTGACATCTGTAAACTGACACACAGTCGCTACGAAAAGCATTCCCCCCAAAAGGCGAGTAAAAGTCGTTCAACCTGCTGCTGCTGCTTCAAAAAAGTTTGACACAACAAAATTCAAATAATTTGTCGTATTTTATATGACACTTGTTTGCATTTGCAGCACTTGAGTGCATTATTCAGGTTATCCAACTACCTACCAAACTACCCACTGTAATTTATCGCCTCCAATTAGAAGTATTTGTTGCTTCGTTTTTTATATTTTTATTTTTTGTGTTTTTTGTTTTTCGCTACCTGCCAGTGACTGGGGCACAAGGTTGATTAGTCATTAGAGTGCAGCAAAAACGTTGAGACCCGGCGACCTGAACCTCAACAAGGGTTCACTGCGCAGTTCAAGTGACCTGCCAGCCTGTCATTTTTTTCCCGCTTGTATAAAAAGAGAAACAAAACAAAGCAGAAAGAACGGACGCAAGACTACAGCCGGACGTAACGTACAGTAGCAGACCCTTAACTTTGCGTTTCAAGTAACTAAAAGTAACTGAAGATTTTTCGACGCTCGAATTCGCTAGCGATTATACATAAACCCTCCTCCCTAAATCTTTGACAAATGAAGCAATTTCCCTGTTACATATCTTCGCTGTTTCTTATCCGATCGTAATGAAAGTCACACTGTCGTTAAAAAATGCCACAGACTACGTAAATTTCAGATTACAAAACTATAGATTTAAAATTGTGGCTACTGCAGTTTTTTTTGCGGATGGGAGGGAGAAAAGTATGCAAAGGAGAACCTAAATATCAAAAATGATGTCCCCAGTTCTTATAGTTTGCGGGATCTACGACAAACGAACATGTTTCAAGAAAACACTATATACTTTATGGAGTCTGCCATGCCTCCTTTTGGGTGTTACCCACATTTCTGATTAGCATTAACTTAATATACCCTTTTGTAATTTCTGAAAGTACAGGGTCTAAAAAGAGCCAAAAAATGTTTTGCCGCTATCATAAAACCATAGCAATGCAACGAGTCGTACCCCGAGACCCTGCCAAAACCCGTGACAGGTCGTTAGCCGCTGAGACGGAGTTAGAGATGGAGTCGGAGTCGGAGTCGGAGCAGCAGGCAGTCCCATATACAGGGAGCAGGCAGGATTGCCAACCCAGCAAAATGGATATGAACACGTTTCACTAACGCCATTGCCATTGCCATTGAGTTTGGGTCTTGGGTTTGGGTTTAGTTTTTTTTTTGTTTTTTGGGCTTGGAATTGGGATTTTGGGTATTCTTTGTTTTTTTATCCGTCATACAGAAAGATACTTTTCACAAAAATAGCCTGACAAATGTCTCATAAATGCGTAGATTGTGTAGATTATTTGTAAGGAAATGCTGCCCAAGTGCTTAGGTAAAGACAATTTTTGAAAGATATTTGCCAAGCAACAATGGGCTAAGCAGAGAAATTTCACTGAATTTCAGGCTATACAAGGGAATTTTCTATTCATAATTTATAGCATAAATAGTTGTAGATTTAGCTCTTTTTCGATTGTGTTAATTCATTCACTTGTCTCAATTTATAATTTACAACATGAAGATAAGTTGAGTAAATTATTCCAACAAAAAAAGAAACCAAATTAAGTCCAACTATTTCCCAGTCAAGCTTAGACCCTAACTTGCCGGAAGTATGTGCTATAAAAAATACAAAAAAAAAAAAACTAAATCAAAGCTTAAGAAAACAATTGAAAACAAAATTGAAGCTTTTGTCAGAAAACAGTTAGACTCCACTTGATAGAAAGGCCGCATCAGACTCAATCAATTTGTACGCTACATTTGGGTTTTCTGGGTTTTCTTAAGTCTTTTTTTTTTGTGTCTGAGCTTTTATGATATGCGCAGTTTTTTTTTTTGAGGGTTTTTTTTTTGATCTGAAATGTAGGTTAAGTTGTTTCTGTTGTTGCTGCTGTGGTTGGTTTTGGTCTTTTGCTTTTGCGTATAAAATTATGACTTAATTTAAAAGTGAAAGCGTTGGCGCTGACTCTGCTGCGTAGCTAATGCGCTATTACTTAATGCTGCGGGTAGGTTTTTCTCCAAAAAAAAAAAAAAAAAAATATTAGAAAAGAGGCGGGGAGAGCGTTGGTAAGCGAGGAAGTAAGGGAGGAACTGCAACTACGCAATAAATGTCGAGTTTTTCCAATGCGTTTGCCAGAGTTAAATCTGTGAAAGCCTCCATTCTGCAACAAGTTTTTGAATTAATTGTTTAGAATTTTACAAAATATTGTTTAATAATAAAAAACATATTTAATGTCAGTATCTACACAGAGAGAAAAATCAATAGCTTTCTTGTATGAATCAAAGATTGTCTGGTGTCAAAAGTTTATAAAACTAGAAAATTCCTGATTCGACAACAAAATTCATCATTGAAGTGCGTTCTTAAAATTCTGATTTAAATTATAATGTTTAAGATTAAAATAAAATACAATTTGTAATAGTTTCAAAATTTTTTACAAATTGTTAATTTAATTTTTTATTCTATTTCGCTTTGTAATTTGTATAAATATTTTAAGAATTATTTTTAAACAATTTAGAAAAATTGCTATTAATTAAAAATTCAGTTTGCTATAAGTTAATTAATATTCTCAAGATTATAGATTGATTTAGTTATTATAAAACTACAAATTATTTTTTTTCAAGCTTGTATGTCAATCAATTTTTTTAAATCTAAATTCCAGCTTTCAATTCAATGTTTCAAGTTAGCATTTCGCCGTATAATTGTTGAGTTTCTTATTTGCCAACTATTTGGCTACAAGGGGAGCATTAGTAATCGAGGAAGTAAGGGAGGAACTGCATCAACTACGCAATAAATGTTGAGTTTTTCCAGGATTAAACCTGTGAAAGCCCCCACTCTGCGGCAAATAAGACGCACTCTGACTGTGTATCAAAGTAATCAAGTTGCCAGGCGTACACACAGATACAGATACACCGAAACAGATACAGATACCGACGCACACAGATACACGGATAGAGAGGCACACAGATACACAGATGCGTGGCACAGAACGTAAACAAAAACACGAATGTGACGAAGAAGCGGAAAGTGCGAGATAAACAGAAAACAGCTGTACACACCAGTCCCAGTCCCAACCCCAGAGCTCAACTGTGCCACCGAAGAGCGAGACGGCAATAGCCGGCTAGAAAGAGCAAGAGCGATTGTTGTGGAGGCGAATCCGTTGTTGTTGTCTCTTTTGTTGTTGTCTCCCGCAGAAAACCCGTTTCAGTCAAACGGAGCCAAAGCGACAGTTACGCACTTTACGCACGCTCTCAGCGGCTTTTGTCTCTGTGTGTGTGTGAGTGTGTGTGTGTCCACACATACGTATGTTTGTGTTTGTGTGTTTGTGTATGTATGCATTTATTGCTTTGAAGAAAAACCGGCTCTCTGCGTCTGGGTTTTGGGCACGACTTTGGGCTCTTTGTGGCGGAAATACGCAGCAGCGTTGACCGCCCGCTGTTACACACACACACACACACACACGCACACTAACAGCTCACACACACAGACAAACACACACAGAGACAACCATCACTATTTAACAAAGAAGAAGCCACGCATGAAAATTGCTTTTCATGTGGCAGCGAAAATTGGATGGAAAAGAGCGAAGACATCAACGTCAGCAAACGACGCGTCGCAGCAACGTCATCGCCAATGTTTGTTGTTGTTGTTGTCGTTGTTGCTCCAGTTGTTGCTTTTGTCTTGGCGCTGTTAACTGTACACTCAGAAAAATCAACCACGATTTGTTCTATACAAATAAAGCTCGGAAAAGCAGCTCAATTCACTGATTGTTGCATAAATTTTGATTAATTAATTGAATTGAGTTAACAACCAGTAGAGACAGAGCGCATCAGTCGGACGTAACCGTAATGCAATGGGGCGTACCACGCCCCTTTCGTTATAAACATATTCTAATAATATTTTCTATTGGGATTTTTAAAAATTTTCTTTAGCTTAAAATGCTATATTTAAGCACGACGAATCGTAACTTTTATCTAAAGTGTTCATGAAAATAGCAATATAAATTTGAAGAACCCTTTGACATTCTAAAGCTCTTGAATTTTCTCTCAGTGCACAAACTTGAACCCTCCGCATAATCAAACATACTCCCACACACACACACACACACACACACACACACACACACACATAGAGAGAACGCAACCCCCAAACCCTTGGCTTGATTTAGCTACTGCGTTGTCTTCGCCTGCTTTTATTTATCTCCTCACTGTTCTTTTTTTTCATTTTTATTTTTTGGGGTTCTATAACAAATTCTTGTTGTTGTTGTTGTTCTTGTTGTTGTTGTTGTTGTTGGCTGTTTTGCGGCCATTGTCACTTTTGGAGGCATGCACAGAGCGCGTCTGGGGCAACCAAAAATAACTGTTTCCGGTATTTGGGTCACATGAAATTTAATCAAATTAAAATGTTCGACAGCAGCGGCAAAAAAAGGGGCCAAAGTTGCTGGAAAGAGGGCATAGCAATTGTTTGATGTGCAGTTGTGCGTATGCATGTCTATGTAATTATGTATGTGTGTGTGTGTGTGTGTTTGTATCTATGTTTGCCGCATTGCAACAGTTGCTGCGCCTCTAGCCTAACAGCCAATTTGTTTATAATTTGAAGTGGAAATGAAACTGCAACAGTTTTCCCCAATTTGCCAGCCTGTTTGGCTTTGCCTCACTGACAAGCTGCCGTTTGCTGCCAATGCCGTTGACAGCGGCAACTTGCCCCATGCCCCCCCTAGGGGAATCAACAGCAGCAGCGGCAGCTCAAGTATCCACAAGATTCGATACTGAAATCGTGAAATCCCCGAGACGATTGTAAATCTGGCATTGCCTTATCGCTGCGGGCTTATCAAAGCTGCCTCAAATTTGTTCAAATTTCTCAATTTTGTATTTTTGATTTGCTGGCATTAGCGACAAGTGTCGAATCTGAAGCGATTTCACTGCGATTGGCGGCAAATGTGCCATTAATTACAGCAACCACTATATGTGTAATGCATGCACTGAGCAAAAAAACCCAATAAAATTGAACTGATTGTTTGATATAAAAATGTAAATCAGTTATTTATGATGCAAATTTAAATATAAATCACATTAATCAAAAATATTAAATTTTTAATGAAAACTATAAAAAATATATTGTTGAATTGAGGCTGATTACATAAAGTTGTAAAATACCTGGGAAGAAAATAAATCAAATAAAATAAAAGGAACTTAATTTATGCTGCCAACTGCTGTCAGCTTAAATTTGTTTGTACAAATAACGGATATTTGCCATTAATTTGTTTCAAACATCAAGTTCATTTTAACAGCCAATAAAACAATTAGTTTTGGCAGTTTAATCTTATTAAAACGGAATTTGTTTTAGCCTTAAAATATTTGAAATACTTTGGCCAAAGTAAACACGCTTTCTCCTGCTGTGCTGGGAATTCCGTTGCGTTTTCATATCGATATATGTATATAAATGTGTATATCGATGTACATAAGTGTGTTCATATATATTTGAACAATCTGCTTAGTTTTCAATGCTGCCAGCCTAATATTTTGTCGGTAAAACTACCGATAACCGGCCGGCTGGCCCTCAAAAATAAAAAAAATAAATGCCCTAAAACGACAGAGACACACAGATACAAATACAACTACAACTATATATATATATATCTAAAGCTGTAGCTATAGCTACACCTATTGAGATATCGAGATGTTAATGGTGTAAGCGAGCGAGCATAAAAAAAAACACACACAACACAAAAACAAAATGGCAGTCGCTCAGTGGCTGTAGCATTGAAAGCAAACTACGACGCAATATCGCCGCCATTTTGGCTTTTATGCTAGCGCTTGTTGTTGTTGCTGTTGTTGTTGTTGTTGTTGTAGATAGGTCCGTTATGTTGCTGCGTATCGTGCGTCTATTTTCCGCTGTTTTCGGTTTTGTTTATATCAATGCTTTTGGGCCTCCTTGGTGTTTGTTGTAATGCGCCCCTCACGCCCCCCACGCCCCTTGCGACTCGCATCGCGCGTAGGCGGCAGCAATGGCGACGACGTCATCACGCAGCGCCTCTCACGCAATTTTACGCATCGGCCTCTCCAGCGTTTATTTTGGTTTTATTTACATTTCGAAAGCGTGTTGAAAATACGAGCTTTTTTTCCAAGACATTGTCAACGGCTGTTGAGCGTTTTCGACGCCAATCAGGCGTAAATTAAAAAAATGAAATTCAGTTTTAATAAATGCTTCTATTTGTTAAATATATTATTATTAATTGTTTATAGTTGAACGAAATTTATAAAATTGATAAATTTGACAACTATAATAAAAGTTTCAACTTATCTTAATTTAAAATTTGTAATACTATAAGAGTTCGTAATATGAGTTTTTGAAAGTCCGAAGTCCGAAGATGCGCATCGACTAACCATGAACATCATCAAATCTCACTTTTTTCTCGTTTAATAGCTTTTTTTTATTTATTATACTCTTTATTTTGTTGTATATATATTTTATGAATTTTATTATTTATTTATTTTATATTCACTTGATTATTGGTAAAAAAACATTTAAAATTTATTTGAAATTACATTTTAATCTATTATTTATTTTGTTTTATATTTATTTTATGAACTTTGTTATTTATTTATTTTAAATTAACTCATTGTTATTGGTAAACACAAAAATTAAATTAATTTATAAATTAAAAATTTATTTGAAATTACAATTTATTGTATTATTCATTTTATTAGGTATTTATTTAATGTATTTTATTATTAATTTATTTTATATTCAGTGTATTTTATTGGTAAATACATATAAAATTAATTCAAAATTACATTTCATTTATTCTATTTATTCTATTAAATATTTTTCATACGCTGGATACAAGAATACATACATCCAAAGATACAAAATGTATCTTAATTTTCAGATTACAATCAAAAAATCTTGAAGAATTTCCAAAATGCTTCCACTACTTGTCGTTTTTTGCAAGCCGTTGTCAACGGCTGTTGAGCATTTTCGATGCCAATCATGCGTGAATTACGCGATTAAATTAAGTTTTACGGTTTTAGCCAGCATGCAAATCGCAGACAAAGACAAAGAGAAAGAGAAGGAGAAAGAGAAAGAGAAGGAGACAGAGAACGAGAGCGATGCTATTTGGATGCGTATCCCCTGGTTAAATGTAGCGTATGGCCTTTGGCTTGACAAGTTTTCACCTTCAGCTCGGGTTTTGTTTTGTTAACGTTATTCGCAGTCGCCTCTGTGCCTCATAAATACCACTCCGGCTGGGCGTGGCGGGTGGGCGTGTAGGCGTTGGCATTGCTTCCGTTTTAATGGCATCTGGTGTACATACATATTTCTTGTTCTTTTTTCTGATGTTCTTATTTTGTTGTCGTCATCACACGCTGCGTATACGTAATGCGCCGCTCGCTGCCTTGTTTGCTTACGTAGGCACTTCCTTTAGGAGTTTATCAGGGCGCTTGCTAAGCTGGCTTTTACGTATTCTCCAACCGGAACCAGAAACAAGAAACAAGTGGAAAACCTTTTCAATTTTATTTGACTCATTTGCTTGGCATTCGCATTCGCTTTTCATGCCATTTTCCTGCTAGTCTCATATTTATGGCTTCCCCCGAACAGCTGTGGGTTTCATTAGCAGCCGGACCATTATCACTTGCCCAGCCTGAAAGGGGCGTGGGCTGTCGGACAAGTGGGCGTGTGGGCGCGTGTAGGACGTCATAATATATATATAGCTCTGAGCGCTGCTGGTTTGACAGCATCTGAGGTCTTGGCAGATGACGTCGATTCTGTTCGATGTCGATGTCGATATCGATGTTGTATACGAAACAATTGGAATCAATGTTGAAAATTCCTGAAATTGTTTTTCATATCTTGCGTGTCGTAGTTGCTTTGATTCCGTTAAATTATGTGTGCGATTTGAACTCTGGGCAAAGTTGGATTTGTGTTTTTCTCTTTTCTTTTGGCATTTGCTTGACAATTTTCTCGATTACAATGAATGCTCGTAAAATTTTATAGTCACTAATAAAATTTAATTGAAACAGGAAACTCTCGCATAAATTTGACACAGAGAGCGGGAAAATGTAAAGAAAATAAGGGGCGCTCAATGCAGCAGCCGAAATGAAAGGAAATCCTTATGTGTCATTGCCGGGGTTAGAGGTTAGGGTTTTAGGGGGTTAGGGGTTAGAGGTTTGGATTGGTTTGCTTTGGTCTGGTTTCGATTTATCGCATCGGAAATGCAATTGGATATGGCCAATCTACTGTAGCAATATCTGGCTTGAAAGCTGATTTGAGAGCTGATTTGACAGACACTAAATGCTGCCCGAATGTGTTTATGATGCTAGTTATTAGATTCGAAAGTTTGCTCAAGTCGCACAAATTGTGCAATAATTTTAGCGCTTTATTATCGTGTCCCATATAGACCCGTTTGATGAGGTTAGCGCTTAATCAGCGGACCCTCATCACTGGCTGACAGAATTCCTAGAATTTCACGTATTATTCACGTCCAAGGTGTTCCCGGGGGAAGCTTGACCATCGGCGCTGCGATGCGTCATTTTCCATATAATATGCAAAATAATCTCAGCATTCAAATCAAATCTGATTCAAATGCGAGCGAGAGAGCAGGCACTAAAAAGAGAGATAGAGAGAGGCAAATAAACATTGTCTCCCGGCGTTTGGCGTTTTGTTTATACGCCCATTTGGGTTATTCAACTTTCGGGAGCCGAGCCGTTGATCCCGTTTGACTCTTGCAACTGTTTGGGTTGTACAATCATTTCTTCACTCTCTTCTCCCTCTCTACCTCTCTTCCTCTCACTTTCTATCTCTTTCTTGCGTTCTCTCTTCCTGCCCGCTCTCACACTCACTGTTTTGTATACTTATGCCAGCTTGTGTGTGTTGTCGTTTTCTGTTTCTGTTTCGGCATTTTATTTTTATTTTAACGGGGGAACAAACGCATTTACATATTTTAAAATTGTATCTGTACTATAGACATGTGTTCGTATGTTTCTCACTGTGTACGTAAGCGCGTTTTTTATCGCATCAATTGCCTCGCGCTGTTTAAATCGCCAGCAATTTCAATTGCAGCCCGGCACTTGTCCCTCCGATTATTTTGGATTTTGTTTTCTTCTTATTGTTGGATTTTTTGTGTTATTTACAGTTGTTGAGTGCCACGAACATTATGTAATAATTTGTGAATCAATTGTAGGCCATCAACATTGATACAGATTAAGACTGCTTATATTTCGGCATGCTGGAATTATTTGCGGATTTATTGCCGAATTGAGCTTGATAACATCGAAATTAAAGGATGATTTTTTTAATAAAATATTTGAATGTATTTTTAATTATGTGTGTTTAAATTGAAATAATTTGTATTGCACTAAATAGGCTTAATTTATTTTTATATACATATTTATTGAATTGATTCAATTGATAAATTTGTGTAAACAGTTTAGAGTAAATTTATATTTATTAAACTTTTTAAATACAATTTAAACATAAAATTCATATCAAATACTCTTATCGTTTGCTGAATATTCACCAGCGCATCTTCATTTTCAACCATTAAAATAATTGCGTTAACAAATTATAATCCAAAAATCTTGAACATATAATTTAGGGAGGCATTTCAAAAATGTTGCCGTGCAATCAAAGCGGGGGTTTGCCTGTGCTGCAATTTATAGCTCTGCCAGACTATCTCACTCTTTGCCACACTCTCTCTCTTCCTCTCTCTCTCCCTGTCTCTCTCTCATGTCTGTTTATTTTCACGCAGCTCAATTCAGCTCTTGTTGTTGAGGTGTTGAGATACAGCAAACGACATTGAGGGTTCAAGGGTCTCGCTCTCCAATAACAACAACAGCGCTGTGCAGCAGCTGTGGCAGCAGCAACAGGTGATCCTGAGACTGCTCTGAGCGTATGAGAATTCCAGGGAGATAGGGAGAATGAGAGAAAGAGCGAGGAGGAGAGAGAAAATTGTCTACCTTTTGCCGGCTGTGGAAGGTCAACAAACTTGGTGGTGGCTGCAACGCTGAGGCGGTCAGAGGCAAACGAACTCCAAGACGTCGTCGTCGTTGTCGTCTCTCTCTCTCTCTTTCTCTCTGTCTCTCTCTGCCCATGTTTTTATTCCTTTTTGGTCGTGCAGCGAAGCCTGAAAAAACCGTAATTTGAATCCAATCTTTTTGGGGATTCTCTTTTAACGCACACATGAGAGGTAAACGATGCCGGCTGCAAATGCCGGCAATCAAAACAGAAACCATAAGAATACAAAACGAAATTCAGTCGAAAATTAACCATAAACCCAGACAAGAACGAAAAGCCAAAGCTGAAAAGTTGAAAATGCCGAAAGTATCTTACAGATACACGGCTTAACATAGTTATAAAAGCAACAGCTTTCGAGCTTTGTTGATGGATAAGCTTAATGGGCACGGCACTGTGGCTAGAATCAACTAAAAACATTCCTTCGATACTTTCATTGGCAGCTCTGCCCACATCAGTTTGAAATGCCGAAAACTATCTGAGAGATACTTGGCTTTTATTGCCAATAAAAGTTATAGTTTTGAAAACCGCTTGACGCATAAAGACCTCTAGTTGAGCTTAGTTTGCGTAGACCTTTGACGACATAGAGTATATAGTATCTGGCATGCTTGAATGCGTGCCAGATTTAATTTATTTAAAAACGGGCAAACGGGAGAGCAGCGAGCGCAGGTGGCAGATTCAGTTGATTTCGTCATGAATCCAGAAATATGCCGTTGCCAAGCAAATCTCAGCACACACACCCATAGACCCAGAGTCGGTCAAGCAACCCAAGAGTCCAAATCAAACCCGAACTGAACCCCAAACCGAACAGCAGACAAACGAAACACAAAAAACAGTACGAATAAAGCCGATCAGTCGGATGCGCACGACTGCAGTATACCCTGCTGCCTATGTTTTAAAAGTCTGCAATATTGTTTCTCAAATATCTTCTGTGTTTATTAACAGATATGGAATTTTTAGAATAGTTAAATATAATTCTAGAAAGTGTAAACTCTGCATAATAACATTCTATGTTTTTAACAATTGGGGCGTAAAGAAGGCGTGGCATTCAACATTTAAAATAAGCTTGAACTGCAAATGATGTACGCCTACCTACGTTCCAAAAATGGTTAACCTAGCTCTTATTGTTTCCAAAATCGACGGGTTCATCCTGAAACGACGGATGGATTGATAGACGGATGCACGGATAGACATACTGACATGGTTAGATTGACTTTATATACATTTGCACAATGTTATTATACCCAGTTCTCATCCATTTCATGTGTACAGGGTATAAAAAAATCAACATCTACATCCAAATATGAGCGAACGTTAGTTAGATTTATTCTCTTTCATTCTCTGTTATTTTTTGGCTTTTTTTTTGTGGTGCTCTGCGTCTGTTTTTCGTTTTTCGTTTGCTTTGTTTGTCTGCAAAACGAGCCTCCTCGTCAGGTTTATTGACCATGCCGTAGAGTGACGAAATTTATGCCAAAGGTAATTACCAGTAGGCCCAACAATTTGTTGGCCGTGTTTGTTTTGGCCAGCGCATTGTTGACTGCCCCACGACTCATGGGAAGCTGTGCTGGCCTCAAGTCTCAGCTTCCAGGTCGTTGTCTGAGCTCTGGTTGTTGTTTTACTGGAACTTGGCATATTCTCTCTATAGTTTAGCCTCTCCCTCTTTAGTTCTCTCTCTCTCTCTCTCTGCTTATTTCTATTAGTTTTCTATTTATTTAGTTTTGCGTGCGCGTTTCTTTAATTGGATACGTGATGATGGCGCTGGTGGTGGTGGGGATAGCTTTCACCCAAATATTGAGCCTTTAACATCAATTCGTATGCCATAGCTCGGGGGCCTAATCAACTCAAATTGAGACGTATCTATAGCGCTGTGTGTGTGTGCGAGTGTGAGTGTGTGTAAGCTAGCTAATTTGTATAGCACTTTCGCTTGCAGCAACAGTCTGGCAACGCTGGCGCACACTAAAACATAGGTATACCTACATATACACACTCACAAAAATTATTCGTTCTACAAAATAAAGCTCTCAAGTTAAACTTAATTTGTTCTGAAATTTAACAACAAATTGGAATGGAAAAAATTTTTTTTAAATAAATGTTATTCGACTAGAATATTTATTTATTTAAATCTTAAATAATCATGAAAATTATAAATAAAAACATGAAGAATTTTGTGCTTGAAACAAGAGTTTTCTCTTGACATCGAAAGTTCTTGATCCAATTACATTAACCCTTGATTTTTCTCTCAGTGCACACACTTGAGCTGCTTCAGGGAGTGACCTATTTTGAGCTTGGAGTTTGGCTCTCTGGCTTTTGGATTTGGCTTTGGCAATTTACTTCCTGCAACAGTCGTTGCCATGCTTTTTCGCACAAAATAGGTCAAACATTTGAAGTCGGCAGCAGTTTTTGTGTATTCTATTTATTTTTCTTTTCTTTTTTTGGGTGGAAATGCAGAGTATTTGAAACCTGCAACCGGGCAACTTTGCGCATAAGTTTGTTTATGACTAAGCTTTGACTTCGTGTGCCACATGCAAATGCTAAGCCAAAACAAAAGCTCAGAGCTCAGTAGCAACAACATCGCATTTACAACAAACTCAACAAAAAACACAAAAAAAAAAAAAACATTGGCGAAATGATGACATACATTTTTACCATAAGAAGTCATAGAAACCACATTTAAATTGCAAGCGTTAAGTTGTAACGCTCTATCAAAAGTTTGTAATAGATATGTTCACGTTTATTGCTATATATAGGCTCTACATTTTGTTTGATAAATTTATGTTCAGCACTATATTTATTTATAAATATATTTGTTAATATATGTATTTACTTATGGGCCAAATTATTTAAATAAAATTTTATACAACTAACAACCGTTGAAGCTTGTCGATTTATTATTTTATTATTTACAAATATTTTATCAAAAATATATTAATAACAAAATATTCACTAAAAAATTATTATTTATTGATGATATTTTAGTATTAAATTCTGCGTAATTTTAATGGATAAGTAAATATGTATGTAAGATTATTAACAATTTATTAAAACTTTCAGAGCTTTAAATAAGGCATTTAAAACTTGAATAATGAAAAATTGTCATTAAAAACTAATAGATAATTATTATTAATCATTTAATTTTTCTTAGAAATCTTAATAAATAAATAAATCTAACATATAAACCAGTTTATTAAATTTTTAAGAACTTTTTTTTACTTTTTGAGTGATGCATAATTTATCAGCTGAAGAAAAAAGTATCAATTATTAGTTTTACTTTGCTATATAGAATGAATATATTATAAATTAATGATAAGAATAATTATATTATAAATTAATTACAAGCTAGCTACATCAAATTTAAAAAGCTTTATTCATAAAGAGTTTCTCTCTGTAATGTCAAAAACCAGCTGCCGAGCAGCTTGATTAAAATAATTTGCTCTATAAGTAAATTATAAGAAAGTGTAATACTTTCTGAGACAGCATGTGTGTGTGTGTGTGCTGTATACTCATATACATGCTTACATATTTTTTTTCGTATATTTACAAATATTTCGCAGCCGCCATGGGGGCCAACTCTGAATGCGATTGCCGGCATTTGGCGTTGCGGTTTGTTGTTGTTTCTAGGAGGCGCCGCTGGTTGCTGCGTCTGCTGCAAGTGCAAAGTGTGTCACTTGCAGTGTTTTGCTCATATTTGAATGCAGTCCGAAAGAGAGAATACAAAAACTAAAAACTAAAAAACTCAAACTGAAAAACTGAAACCAAAAAACTAAATAAAAACCAGAATGGGCAGAGCGGATCAGTCGGAAGTGTTTAACAGTGGCATACCCTGTATGTGCATTCAAAGTAAAACAAAAAATTTTCATTTATGAAGTGAAAATTCTCTGCTTTCTTGGGTCATTATAAGGGATATGGCTAGGCCGACGCCTGCATCTGCCTGTTACACACATTTGCACAAACTGATAAACCCTGTTTTTGCCCATTTCATGGATACAGGGTATACAAAGCAGTAGCAACAAAAATGCCAAGTGCAAAATGTATGCCAAGCAGCGCTTCCCCTCGCCGGTTGGGAGTCATTGAGTCTCAGTCGGCGTAAACAAATTTAGCGCGTCGCCTTGTCACAGAAATTAAATTCATAGCAACAACAACAGCAGCAACAACAACAGCAACAACAACAGCAGCAACATTGCACATTAGCAATGCCAATTGCCTTTGCTGCTGATGTTGCTGCTGTTGTTGTTGCTGATGTTGCTATAGTTGCTGCTGTTGCTGTTGCAGCAACAACTGCTTGTTAAAATTTCATAGCGCAAATTTATTTGGTGTCACTGTTACAATGTTGCGTGTCATGTTTTGCAGTTAAGCACCCAACAACAACAAACAACAAACAACAACAAACAAACAAACAGTAAAATACATAAAAAATTATGCACGTTAATAGCTCGGGGGCAATGCGTAAAAAATAGTAACAAATTAGACGCCCCCATTGTTTTTTTACAGCCTTGTCTCAGTCGCAGGCAAATATTGCTACATTTAAATATTACGATGGAAATCGTTGACGCTTGAATATCAGCATGAAATAATACCGCATAAATTATATTAAATGGCTAAAAATAGCTAGAATTTTAATTACACAAATATTCGATATGCAAGCTTAGCATAAAGTCTGTAGAGTTTACAATAAATATTTATACTCTGTAATAACTTTGTAAACTATTGTAAATTATGTAAACTATTTTATATTTATACAATTTAACAGTAGAGTATCTAAGAGTCGAAGTCAGCTGCGTTGAATGGAATGCAAATTTTCATAACTTTTGCCATTTATCGCATTTAAGCAATTAAATGGCAATGCAATAAACAGAATTTTATAGTTAATTGGGCCTTAAATCATAACCAAATTAATGCTGTAAAGTTTAATTGAAACTATTAAGCGAAATATCAATCAAAGCATAAATTTTTTATGTGCAAAATATCTGTTTACAATTGAAAATTTTACAAACCAAATTGCATTGAAATTTTCCTTAATAAGTTATGCTTGGAATCAAAGTTTTTCATATTTCTGTGTGAGAAATTCAACAAATTGTCAGGGTTTATCTACGGCAAACATAAGAAATTTGCGCAATTTAATTGCTTACATCAGACATTTTGATTGAAATTTATGGTCTGTGCTGTCCTCAGTTTTCATTTTCATTTTCATTTTCATGTTGATTTTGATTTTGATTTCTCGTTTGTTGTTCTTGTTGCTGCTTGTTTAAATTTTCATTTTTCATTGCTCATAGGCACAGAAATGTTGGTCAATGGCACAAAGAATTTGTTGCTTCTTGCTTCTTCTCAGCCCGGTTCAGCTCATGGGCCGTGAGTTTAAAATTGGCATAGACAATTTTTTATAGCTAGAAAGACAGAGAGAGAGAGAGAGAGGCTGCATAAAGCAAAGCCAAGTGAGAGATGTGAAAAAGCCATAAATAAAAATAGCTGAATTTTTTTCTGCTTGTTTACATGCTCTGTTTATAAAAAATGTCATAATTCACAAAATGAAATGAAAGTAAGGCCGGAGCAAATCAGTTGGTAGAAAGGCTGCAGTCGGATGTAAATGACTGCAGCAGACGCTGTGCTTTGTGTTTTAGTCGAACGAATTGTCGGTTGCATATCTTTGCTGTTTCTTAGTCGATCGTAATGCGATGCAGCATGAGGTTGTTGAAATATTTTGCGTTTTGTGGAAAAAGGAGCGGAGATTTCACAAATCTAAAATAATTTTGACAAGTGTACAGCATGGGAGAACCTGCATACCAAAAATAGGGTCTATAGCTCTAATAGCTTCCGAGATCTAGGTATTCATATGGACGGACAGACGAACTTGGTTAAATCGACTCTGATCGTCGCTCTGATCAAGAGTATATTTATTTTGTGGAATCGTCCACCTCTAATTCTGGATGTAACATACATTTTTTATGTTTACTAACTTAATAGACCCTTTTGTGCTTTTTAGAGTACAGTGCCTAGCAAAGAAATAAAAACAACGTTGGACAAGTCTATTGATTCGTAGACAAAATAGACCGTGTAGACAGAGCAGGCAGGCAGGGCAGACCATTTAAAATTGCTTTGATCCACATTTCATATGGTTAGATGCAGTTTTGTAAATACTGCATAGTTTTGTTTACATTTTGCGTTCGTATTAATAGCCGCATGAGGAAAAGAATTTGTATATTTCCTATTTATTTTGTATTGGGCAATTTGATTTTTCTTCCTATTTACTATTGAGAGTGTGGAGCGTAAGTAGTACTATATGTATGTTATCAGTAGTGTAAATATTTATGCCGCACACGAGCTAATTGAAAGGCGGACAAAAGATATTTGCATAGCAGGCAGCCAGATAATGTTTTCAGACCGGGCTCTGCATTGATAAGCTTTATACGAGCTGCACAAAGACTGGCCTAATTAGTGTCAAGTGTTGCCCCAACAACAACAGCAACAACAGCAACAGCAGCAACAACAACAGCAACTTCAATGAAAATGACAACATCGCAGGCAGCCATACAAAAGAGGGAAGTCAATTAGAAAGATACAAAAGCGCAGTGGCTGGCTTAGAGCTTGGGGTTCGGGTTCGGGTTTTGGAGTCTGCGCTTCAACTGCAACATGACAAAAAGAAGAAAAAATACAAATAAAAATAAAAACCAGTAAGCGCGAAGCAGATCAGTCTGCTGGAGCTGCAGTCGAACGTAACCGACATTAGTAGGCACTACTTTTGGCCAGAGATTACTTCCTAAACTTACATCTGCCCAATTGTCTGTTGCATATCTTTGCTGTTTCTTTTCCGATAGAAATTTCATGCACAGCATCGATGGAAAATGGCATGGGCTTAAATTATTTTCCCTAGTTTTAAGGATGTGAGCGTTTATACGGACGGACAGCCGGACAGACGGATATGACTATATCCACTTTGCTCATCATCCGGATCAAGAATATATATATTCTGTGGGCTTAACTCCGCCTCTTTCTGCCTGTTACATTTGACATTTGCACCAACTTTATAGAACCTTTTGTACTTTTTTTTAAAGCACAGGCTCTAAGCAAGACATGCATATATGGCTTATATATGTATTTGTATTTACCAGATACTTACGTGCTATATAAATGTGTACGGCATGCCGAAACAGTAGCTAAAACACAAGTATCTACAAGTACAAATACACGGCAATGGGCGCTAGCAAAGCGAAATACAAATCGAGAGACGCTGTTGCTTTTGTGTCGCTTTTGCTAGTCGAACTGAATCATGACCCAATAACCCAATTTTCTCGCACATACAAACAGACACATACTGGCGACCGCAATGACAACGGCAAACTGCAAGTGGCCCCGGCAAATGTGGGCAAAAATGTAGCGCACAGATACAAAACAACAGCAGCAGCTACACTCAGAAAAAAAAAAACAAACAATATCAAATCTTAAATGCATCTTGTTGGGTTCTTGAATTCAAGTTCAAGCAATGAATTGAGTTTAACAACTAAATAGAATTTAAATCAGCTGCAAAGAATGCTTGAATTTAGTTCGTATTGTATTTTATTTTAAGCTTAAAAGTACAGAAAAATATATATAAAGTTTAGTAAATTGTATAAGGATCACAAAGGAAATAAGAATCAGAAATCAGAAATAAGAATCAGATATAAATATATCATAAATTTAATTTTTTTGTCAAACATTTTCTGGCTTACTTTTGAAACCGTAAATTCCTGATTCATGCACTAATGTTCTTTATTTTTCTCTCAGTGTACTACAAACATATAAAGCTTGGATACTCGCACATATTGAGCTGGCATTGAGCTAAGGCTGAGCAGTAGCTGCTGTCCGCCTCTATTTTTGTTTTTTATGTATTGTGTTTTGTTTTTTATTCTAAATTGCCACTTACATTGCATTCATTTTCATCAGCTGCTGATGCAACGGAAGACAAAGCGAAAGCAACAAATAATTAATCAACTTATTGGAAGTTGTTGAGTTAATTTTTCTCAGTGTGCTAGTATCTTTTGGCTTTGTTTTGCTTTCTTAGCATCTGATGATTTTCTATCAGTTTGTTGGGCAAACATCAACAGTTCGCCACAGAACTTCAGCTAATCAAGTAGATTTTTTGAACTCGCTGACAGTTCAAACTGCACTCGGTAAATCAAATAAATTAATGCAAATAACTCAGTCAGTCATTCACTTATTCACATGCATTCGATTATATGTGCTCGAGTGTATATCAAAAATTTATTAGGCGCAACTGCAAACTGTTCGCTGTTGGCTGTTGAACTTCAACTGAGTGCAATGATCCCAATCCCAATCCCAATCCCAAACTCAATCCCAAATGCTGACTAAAATACACTTGGCTTGTATTATATAAATTGCGCTTAAATTAACGCTTTTGTTTAGTTCGTCATGCTAACGAATTGAAATCAAATGAGCAGCTTTTCATTAGGCTTAAAGACGCACAAATGTGGGTATATTTAAATTACGCATACGCACTGTTGTCTGCATAATAAAATCGAATTTCGAGCAGAGCATTAATCCAGCGCTTTTACTTCAACATTAAGTTAATGCTATTATGAACAATCTATGACGTAGATAAAATACAAAAATGTATAAAGGCACGCCTTGAATTTTAATGTGTGTGCACAGCCTTGAATATTGTCTGATTTAGACGCTACAAGTTTTGGACATAAGCTAAAGGTAAACGTGAAGTGGCATACATAAACTTCGCTATAAATACATTTTTTTTCTCTCGTTTTTGTATAATCAAAAGCAACACGAATACGTTGAAAAAAACTGTGAATTTTCAAGCAGTTGCATGTTGCCAGGAAAATATATGATTTTTCCTTTGTTGTTTTGACACAAAGAGCCAAGTCTAAGCTTTTAATATACAAGTTCAAGTTGTGATTAGTTTGTAGATTAGGCATTTAAATTAGTACAGTTAACGTAAAACATGTAACAAGTTTGCTTGAATTTATGTGGAAATTCGTTGAGATAAAGCTATAAATAAAATAATTTTAGACAGAAGGAAATAAATATTTGAAACATTTTTTATTGATAAAAAGAAGCATTTAAAAAATAATTTTTTAAAAAAAACCAATTAAATAAATGATTAAATAAACGATTTTGATTTCGATATTTTTTTTTACTTTTAAAACCTATTAAATCAAGAAATAGCATTTGTAAAGTTTAATGTAGTAAAACAATTGTGTAGTTTCATAAATATTCAAACTTCTGTTTTTGTTTTTTATGGCATTGTTTAGCTATGCTTTGAATTTCAACACATTGAAATGATAAACAATGAAGTTATTAAACAAACAATAAATGCTACTAAGCAGTGGGGGTATGCCGGGTTCTAAAAAAAAGTGTGTTTGAAGAGCTTTTTATGTGTGTGCTTTTTAATTAGAGACCAGGCGCAGAATCTGTGGCTGTCGGTTGCGTACGACTGCAGCTGTTCCGACTAGTGGTCCGCACTATGAGTTTTTTAGTTGGGGCATCAAAAATATTAGTTCGTGCTGGTTTTTGTAGGTGTGTGTGTGTGTGAGAGGGTGTGCGTGTCTGTGTAAATAAACAAATTCAAGGTTGATTACCAACAACAGTACACCCTCCCTTCACTGCCGGCTCGCTATCATCCATCCATCAAGTGAGCTTCTAGCACTATCACCTTCAAAGCTTTGAGCGGCTCGTGAGCGGATTTTTATACCCTGTACCAATGGGCAAAAAATGGATTCATTATTTTATACTATTGTATGTAACAGACAGAAGGAGGATGTAGAATTTCGAGCTGTCCGTCTATTTGGATGAACGCGTCGAACTCAGAAACTATAAGGTTTGGAGATGTAAGGAGATGAAGTATATCTTATATGTACGAATATACGAATAACAGACGTAATATTGAACATAAAAGATTGATAGATTGGAATTTTTCCTCACAACGATTATATTTACCTATCCCAATATGCCTAATTAAATCGGTTAATAAACAAAAAACTTATTGAAGAAACAATATTCAATAAGTTTTGCCTTGCTCGCTCTCTGCTGCACTTCGTATATTATTAAATAAATATTATGTAATCGGGTACAGGGTGTTCCACAGTTGGGCACATCCGACTGAGTGTCTCCATCCTTACTGGTTTTTCTATTTTTTCGGTGACATAAAATTCTCGTGGGCTGCCGCCATTATAGTATGTATAGTGGCTGTTAGCTGTAAAGGGCCGAGCATAGCAGAATATGTTGAACAGACTTTTCGTTCGGTTTTTATTATTTATTTGTTAGTGAGAATTTGTATATATGTTTTTTTTGGCTGTTGTAGGTCTGTTAATTTCATAAATTAAGCTACCATTTTGGCAGCTGTATTTGTATGCTCCGTACACACAATATCATATAGATAGACATGCGTGTTTATTGGAGCTTTGTATCTGGTATCTGCGATGGCATGTAGAGTTTTTCTAGCTGTCCATTAGCTTTGTAAGTAATTTGTAAAAAATTGTAGCCCATTTTTTTAGGCAGCGAGCATGTGTAAGTAAATAGTACTACATATATTGTGTGCCGCAATGTGGAGGCAAATTTTTCATATTTTATTTCAATTTATCTATCAAGTGGCCCAGCCATTTCCTCGCCCTCACTCGCTTCCACTTCATCGGCAGCAAAGTTTTATTTCTATTTTTATTTGTTGTTTTATCAGTGTGCTGTAATTTCAAATTTATGCTCGTGTTCAGCTTTTTTTTTAAATGCTACTTCGTTAGTTTTGTTTCGTTTCGTTCTTTTTTCAAGGTGAATTTGATTAAACAAGTTGGTATTGCTTCTCGAATGGGCACGAACTGTAAACACCCTGCAGCCCTTTGGCTGATATTGTGCTAATTGCAAAGTTCTATACAGTTGCAGATGCCGTTGCTCACGCTTGTTTACAGGGTATATAGAACATTACATCGGATTTTTTTGTGTACAGTCTCGTAGTAAAAAGTTATTTTCATAAAACAAAACATTGTTTATAAAACTGGGCAATGAGAGCTCTGAAATAAAATTACACATGGATGAAAAAAAATGAACCTGCCAACATTGGGAAATTTAAATTTCAAATTAGCTCCACAAGGTGAGCTGGATTAAACAAAATGTCTGCTGATTACAAGAATAAAACGAATGCAAAGTTCTCATTTATTAAAATGTCTGAAATTGTCGGTTCTAATGCCAATCAAGGCAATCTAAAAATTCAACAAAATTTAACCTTAGGTCTTAAATTATAGAATATTGTATAAAATTATTTATATAAGAATTTCCATTTTATTAATCACATATTTATCTTCTTTAATTACAGGTAAGACTTTTGAACTGCCGGCGAATCTCGAATTGAAATCTATATGTAAGCAAATCCATTTACAATTAAGTTATTTGCCTTCATTTCATTCAGCAATGGATACCTCAATTAAATGATATGTCATTTAATTGTCGATTCCATAAAACACTTGTTAACGCATTGCATCGAGTGCAAATACCGCCTTGTTGTGTTATTCTATAGTATTATTATCTCTGCCTTTTGCCGGGTTCTCAAGCCAACAAAACTGAAATGACGACTCGTAAAATTAATAGGCACTGCGGCTATAAACTTTTATTACGTAAAAGTGAAAACAACAACGATTATTACAACTATTTACACATTCTATAGCGTGATTATTTGGGCTATTATTCCACATGTTCAGAAATTTCAACAATAGCCAGCTTATTATTTAAATTGTTTTATTTATGCTGATAGTTTTTTTCTAGAGAAAATCAATATGGCATTGTCAATAAACCCACATATTTAGCTACAACGCTGCAACAAATTGTTCAATTGATAACTTCCAGAGTTTCTCTAATGGCATTCTAAGCTGACCTTAAGACAAGCGAAAAGGTCGAGACCCTCATAAACAGGTAGTCGATGGTTCTACTTATATGTACTGCCATCCATTCCATTCCACTCCATCCATTCGCAGTTATCAGTGGCGACTTTGCCAATGCCACAATGCGCCCTCATGGAATGCCAAATACAACCTTGGCCTCAGAACCCAGAACTCAGAATTCAGAACTCAGAGCTCAGAGCTCACACGACACAATGCATTTTCGAACACGAAGGCGTGCCAAATGGCATAAATGGACTGACATTGACGCTGCCTATCAAAGTATGAAAGTCTTTTTCAAAACAGACACACAAACAACGAGTGCAAATCGATGAATTAGAACAAATGCCAAGAGTTTTCTGTTTTCTAAAACACTTCAAATATATTTTGTTGTCATTATAATTATCAGTAACTCAATTGTTAATTTATTTTATTTGTTTAATGAAGACCAAGCGAAAGAAAACATTCAATTACAAACTAAAATTAAGGGCAGAATTAAATTAAATTGAAATAATAATCAATGATACAAAAATATAATCTAGCAGTAATGAGAAAGTTATAAAATTAAATAAGGTCCATTCGTATAATTCATTTAGCGTCTTTCAAATTTAAAATAAGTAATCTAAATTTGCGTCTGATATTAAAAAAAAATAAACCTATTTTTTTTGTCTTTTATGCTTATTATAAGCCATACTTAATTTAAAAATGTTTTTGTCCCCAACATTTAAAATTTATATATAGCTCAATTTAAAAATGTTTTTATCCCCAACATTTAAAAATTATATATATGTTTTATTGGAATAAAATATATAAAATATTTAAGAAAATGTTTAACATTTTGTAGAGTCTTTTAAATTTGATTTTGATATGATTTAAAAAAAAATAAACTGAATTTAATTTGTATTTAATTTTATTTGCTTATTAAAAGTCGGACATAATTTTTTAAGATTTTTCTAAGAGAGTTTTTATATATCAGCGTTTCTCTTATTATCTCTCTCTTTCTCTCTCTCTCTCTCTCTCTCGGTCTTTCTCTCTCTCTCTCTCTCTGTATCTCAACAATAATTACCAGCTACAATAACTCACTATTGGCTGTGTCATCGACAACATTATTGGCCTTAGTTTGAAGAATGTTTTGTTTAGTGTTATGTGTTTGAGTTGGGCTTGCATGGCTCAAGGATCTGTCAAAGCCATTTGACGTGCCGCATGACACACAGCTCAGCGGAAGCTTAAATTCAGCACAAACAGCAGTAGCTGAAACACCCGCAACCCCCGCCACCCCCGCGACCACCACGACCCCCGCAAGGTTTGCACTTTAGCTTTTTGTCTTGCTTTTTTGCCCATGGCGCTAATCCGCCAGCCATTGTCAGCAGAAATTCCTTTTAATGCCATTTTCACTCACACTAACATACGCACACACACATACACACAATTACACTGAGAGAAAAATCAAAAGATTTTGTTCTTTAATCAAGAAAGTCAAAAGTTCAATGAGCCATTAAATTCTTGATTTAAAAACGAAATTCTTTCCATAAAACTTTACTCGGGTTAAAACAAATTTATATTTTTATTTTCAAACTTTTATTTCCTTAAAAAAATTTGAGTAGTGGAGGGGTATTTTTTTTAATCTTTGCACTTAGTTTAAATTAAGATTAAGATAGATACATTTGGAGATCTTGAGATTCGCTTTAATTAACCTGAATTCAATCACGATTCTGTATCGATATGTGATTGAATTCTGGCCCCATTTTGGAGCCTTATTTTGTAGTGTGAATCGTGCTTTATTTTTCTGAGTGTACACACCCATAGCTTTCTATGGCAGCTTAGGCTGTGGTATCTCTGGCTATGGCAGTGGTTTGGTTTGCTCGAGGCCATCAGTCCGCCTGCCAAATGGTCGTCTAATTGTAAGTGGCATTGTCATGCCACTGCAGGCCATGTTAGAGGAGAATCAGATACAGATACAGAGAGAGAGAGAGAGGGAGAGAGAGAGAGGCAGCGAGAGCTGAAACTAAGCTTAAAAATTTGCAGTTCTCTTTTTTTTTTTAAAGGTATTTCAACTTCAGCACAATCATTATTCATTTCACTCAATTAACTTCTCTTTCAACTTCAATTTCAATTCCAGTTTCAGCTCCATTCGACTATTTCCTCCATATGAACGCATATATCGTATATATATCGTATATATATATCGCTTGTCGCATGCCTAACCTTGCGCAAATATTGCAAATTGACCTTTACATGAATAAACGTTCCATTTGCGTCGTCATAGTCTGAAATGTGGAAATTTTTATGCATTTTTATGGCAATTGCAATCAGTCAGTGTTTTGCTGTTATTTCATAATTTATTGCTTTTATTTTGTATGCGTATGACAGTACGTGAGTTTGTTTTCCTTTTCAACTTTATTATTCCACACTTGACTTACACAACATGTTTTTTAGTCGTCCGGCTTTTATTAATCTAATTCAAATGTCTGTTGTACAACTAGAACTTTGCCATTTTGCCATATTGTTGTGTTTGATTTCATTATGTAGTGCTTGAGACTGTAATTGCTTGTCAATCAAAAGTTTAATTAACTTTCACATTGAACACTATTCAAATAGCAAATTTTCAATAACACAATTGATTACAAGTTAGTGATGAAACCAACACGGCGAGAAAATCATAGTTATTTAGCTCTGTTTAAAAAGATTAAAACAAACAAGTGCCAAAAAGCCAATCAAATTTAGCAATATTGTTTCTTTAATAACTTCTGTGTTTATTAAACGATTTTAAAGCGCTTTTTAGGATAGATAGTTATATTAGTATATATTACGTATTCTGAATAATAATTGTCTATGTTCAATAATAGCTTTGTTATTCGAAACCAATTTGTTGTCAGACTTTGATCTATTGAAATGATTTATATAGCCGAAAAAGCAATTGTTAAAATTTTTTTATTGCTCAAGAGCATAGTCAAAAATTTGCTAATTCAACTAAATTAAGTAGTTTATAAACTTCTTTACAATTGCCAAAGTATTTACAAGATAAGCTGCAAGTGCGGAGTAAACGATGAAAATTAACTTCAACTTACAGCCAAATACCCCGCCCACTAACTACTTATTAACTAATGGAGTTTATAGAAATCTGCTTATCGTGGCATAATCTTAAAAGCTGCTTTTGTCTTCAACTTGCTACAGAAACATCAAAATGCCAAACTATTAGTCGAAAAACGCGTTTCATAAGTAGTTAATTTCGTGGAAAAAACAAAAGTTTTTTGAAACTTTAGTTTTAAGCTTTTAACCACATGCCAAATATAGCATTGAAATTTCTAAAGTGTATCAATTTAGCCAATTCATTTTTGTGGCAATTAACTAAAATAAATTAACAACTTAGCAAACAGTATCTTTGTCATTTGGCAGAGATCGCAGCAACATGACACACAATGCTGACTGAAATTAGTGTCAGTGAGTGCTGAAACCCAGAGCGAAGCCAATTTTAATGGCATTTTAATGGGTTCTTCCCCCCTCCAACAGCAGCAAAACAATGTCAGATGAAACGTTAGAGAGTCAGATAGTCAGACAGACAGACAGTCCTGCCATATGTATGTATGGCAAGCATAGCGATAAATGCCAAATATGTAATTTGCATTTAATTTGACATTTCAAAATGCGTCGCCAGAGAATTCAACTGCGGGCAATTATGGTTAATTTGGTCAGACAACTGCAGGTAACTTGACATCAATTTCTGTGGTCTCTTCAGCTATGATGACTTTAAAGTTATCGGCATTCGATAACTGTTTGGAATTTGAAAGCCTCCGGGAAGAAAAGTGAGAAAAACTTATCAGTAAATTCTGGAACTGCATAATCTTTTATTTCCAACAATTATTTGTAAATTTATGTATGATTATTAAATTTAATTTAAATTGAAAATAAAAATGGAACTTAAATCTCTTTTAAGTCAAGTAATGTATTGCAAAAATTGAAAGATATGCGTGATAAATTTTTCAAAAACTTTACATTTCATTCTACTGAATTATATTTTATTTTGTTTTTTATTTAACATTCTGTTAAATAGAATATATATTGTCATATTTAAAATATTAACAAACATAAAAATATTGATAATATCTTAAAAATAATATATGGGTATTTCATCCAAGAATTTGATATATTATATTTTTTGTCTATTTATTTTTATTTTATTTTGGTTAAATATTTTTTTTTAAGAAAATTAGGAAGTAAATTGTACTTTTCAATCTATATTTTAACAATTAAAGCCGCTGCGTTCCCTGTTCATATTTGTTTCTCTGCTTAAAGTTCCCAGCAAATTCCATTTTCGTCTAAAAATAGATTGTATTATCTTCAGCCTGTCTGGTGCAGCTTCGGCTGTCCTTCACTTTGGCTGGCATTTGCGTCAGGCTTGTTAATAATCCTTCGCCATTAACTATTGCTATCAAGCAGCAGCGATATTAGCTGCTCGCTTAGTTAAAAATTGGTATCGCATTTCTCCCGGCTATCCCTATTTTAGCCGGCTATGACGTGATACCGACTTGTGCATCCGCATAATGTCAGGTGCAGCAGTGCAGGATTGCGGGCTGCTTCCGTTTACTGAACCGTGCGATGTCCCCTTCAGCGACACCCTCCCCCCTCTTTTCATGGTCGTCATCGGATACGAGTTCCTTGGCCTGGCTGTCCCTTTTGAAAGTGTATTGAATTTCAAAAAGAGTTTCTGCTTATCCCACGTTAAGCGTGCACTACAAAGAATGCCGCTAATCTATGGCATTAAGCAGGCGGTCAAGAATTTATAAGATACCCCACATTATGCCCTTGTGGTGTATCACTTTACCTGCCGTATCAATGCAGGCAAAACTAGCAGAAAAAGGGGGAACCCAGGGCAACAATCCAATGGGCTAGAGAAAGCAGCAGCTGGAACAAAGGAGGGCTGCTTCAGCGGCTGTCCAGATCAGTTTTCGTAAAGTATTAATTATATTTTGCAGGCAAATAAAGATATACTATAAATACATTTCTATATTATCGATAGCTCGAAATAAAACTATATTATATATTATATATCCCTAAAGTACTTACATGTTTTGTTTAAATTAGCTATTTTTTGTCGACCGGTTCAATTTTTTGAAACGTATACAAATAAAAGTGCTTTATTTCGATAATTTTAATTTACTTTTATTTAAATTTACAATTGAAAAGCGACGTTTTCATAAATGAAAATGAGAATTCGGGCTCAACGTCTAGCAATGGGAGATTTTTATTGGTAAAATTTGGCTTTGGTCAAATAGTACTATTTCGAATGTGGCCAACATTCTCATCAGTGACCTTCGAAGTTTACAAGTTTGACAATTTTAATTAAATTTTTATGTGTTTTATTGCTAAAAAGCTAAGAGATTTGGATAAATATAAACAAAGCTTTTAAATGAATAAATTGATATAAGTAAGCACTTAAAATTTAAATATTTTTGTACAGCACCAAAAACTTGATGAGCATTTGTGTATTATTGAGCATCAAAATTCATTTATTGTAAAAATTTATAAAACTATATAATCTTCCATTAAAAAAAATTCAAATTAAATCCAGATAAAAACTTGTTGATTGGTGTATTGTTTCTGGGATATGCCCATCTATATCAAAAGCTAATTGAAACCTAACTTTTGTCAGCCTTTACCCTTTTTAAAAATGACAAGAAGTTGTTCAAAGCGCATAATTATCATGATTTTCGAAATGTCGCAACTTTTGGGGAAAAAGTTGTGAAGGCATTTAAAATGTCATAAGCGTAAGTGGCTTAAGAGCTTGTTAATGTTTTCTGTTTTAGCTGGTTTTTCTGTGCTGGCCCTTCGCTTGTACAATGTACATTTCTTTTGTGCAGTCACAAAAAAAAAAAACTAAAAAAACAACAAAAAATTGCTAAATCCAGCTGGGGGAAAATGTCTTTTTAGCACGTCGTTTGCAAGCAATTTCCATTTTCATTTTAACTGCAATCGGCAGCATTAAAAACATGAGCAAACACAGCAACAACCGAGTTAATATCAACAACAACAACTACAACAACCGTAGAATTGTGTGTAAAGTCACTAGAGACAACAACCACAACAATAACAATAACAACAACTACATCAAGAGCAACAACTGGCCACAAAAAGTGCTTAAAGTTGTGTGTCTCTTGCGTTTATTTTATTGCACTGCATTTTGGCACAACAATTCCAACTTGGCAATTTCTCCATGACCCTCGGGGAGGGTTTTCACTTGCTCCATTTTTTACTACCACTTGCACAAGTCTAAACGCTTTTCTGCAATTATAAAACTATGTAGTTTAATTGGTTTTTTATTGATTTTACGCACGTGATGCATGCAGCAGAGGCCAATGCCACAGCAGCCAGTTGCAGATACCATCCTATATGCAATATGGCATATGGTATGGCCTAACGGTAACGCAGCTGCCATAACGGGCAAGGGAAGAGGGAGGGGGGAGATGACACAGAGCCTAAAGCTGGTCCCAGTTCCATTACCATTACCATTCCCATTACCAATGCCCAAGACAATGGACACAAGGCAAGACGGCATATAGTATGCTAATAGGAAAACGTGATCTTCGCTATGGCTCATTATTTCAAATACAATTCGACTGCGTACGACATGTATACCCTGGCAGGCGCGCAAATAGTGGGGTATATGCGTTGGAGTAACAATATATAAGATAATACAGTAGAGGTTTAGTGGAAGAAAAAGAGAAAGAGAGGGAGATAATTCAAATCCTTTAAACATTGCTGAAATTGAATTAGAAATAGAATTATGAAGATGGGCTTTAAAATATAAATTTTTCGACCAAATCCTGTCATGTTTGGTTTTTCCTGCATAAATTTGCAATACAATTCTTTAAAGAATTAATTCTAATGATTTTAAAACAAAAAATGTTTTTCCCGAAAATTTTATATTTTTTGTAAATTTTTTTAAGGTTAAAATTTTTTGCAAAAATTAAACAATTTTTGTTTTTGATTTATTTATTGTTTAAATTTGAATTTCGAACTCAAATTATTCTGAAAAACCCACACCGCTTACACATGGGTTGAGTTTTGGTAAAGCTATGCGCATTCAAAGTTTCACAAAAATGGCCTTTTTCGTTTTAAGAGTGATAATACCCTATTATATCAAAATCGGCTCTAAAAAGATTGTCTCTACTGTTTGATATACTCTTAACTTATATTATAAATTAAACTTAAAGATATACTTAATGTAGAACTTGTGCCCTAAAAAAATGTATAAATATCCCATTTAAATAGATAACACTTAGCTTGAATGTATTCCAAGCAGATAATTTATATGTTAGAAATTGATGTTGTTTCAGCCCACGCGACTGCAGCATGCTGGTTTGTTTGTCTGTATTAACTTTATGCATTTTGTATACAGAAATTTGTGTTTTCTGGCGATGAAAATGTCGCTGATAAATTCCATGGCAGCGGCTGGCACGTGATATGCATGTTTGGATAAAATGCCATAGACGGAAATTTATAAACAGCTGTGGACCATATAACACCCTCTACTTCCTCCACTCCCCTCACTCCCCACCATTCACATATGTGCTATATAGGCTGTGTCGAAACCCTTTCGGGGTCTCCATGAAAGCATTGTGCAACAAGTTGCATTGAATATTGAAAACCTTGCCATGATTATATTTCACTTTTGAGCTGTTTAATATTTATTTAAATGAATTTCATTTATTTGATTAATTGAATTTCATGTTTTCTGTTTAGTTTCAATATTTGTTTTGCTTAATGAATGTCGCAGCCTTTTGAATTAATTGTACAACTGCATGAAATCAATAACAATTTTTGCGCTTTTTTATTACGCTGTTTATAACATGATTTCCATGAAATATTAATTTACATTGATTGATTGATTTAATTAAAATGCAATCATGTTGAGCGAAACATTTACTGAAAGTTTTTTTCTCTACAAAAATTTAAATCAGATTAATGCACTCCGCTCGAACATAATTTAAGCATAAATGTTTCACAAGAGTTATGAGAGAAACACTTTCATTAATTTCAACCGCGATGCGATAATGTATTATGCATAAATTTCAGATTTATAGTCGATGGGCTCTAACGGTAAACATGACTCAAATATAAATGCCCAAAAAAAATTGATGTGCCGCAACCGGTTGAGGTTAAGATCTTTTATTTTTTTTATTTTTTGGGAGTGAATCGACATTGAGGCAACAAAGTGTGGAAAGAATCAGAGGTAGAGCTGCCAAAGGGGCAACCTTCACCTCGTGGCGATCGCAATAAGTCTGACCCAAAAATTACAATAAAAATGTCGTAATTGGAGGAGAAACTCAGAATGCAATGCAAGCTTAAATTCGAAAGTTATTACGCTTAATTTGTGGGTCAAATGGCAACTTGGACAACGGACAACCGACTGCAGACCGGGGGATTTTCCCTTTCGCAGCGAAGACGCCACTGATTTGAAAGTAAAGATATGCAAGAGGCTACTTTTTTTTTCTGTTTTCTGTTTTTTGGGCGAGTCAGAGCCAGGTCTCATATGAGAAATGCAACGGCCTTAATTTATATGATTAGCAGCTGGGGATCTCTCTCTCTCCTCTCTCTGTGTGTATGCAGATAAGCTTGTTGATTCATGAGCAGCCATAAACGGTGTGCAACAAAATGAAATTTCAAACAAGTGGGTCAGAGGCATGGCACAGCCAACAATAACAACAACTCAAAATACAATGCAAATTTTCGATTTTGTTGTCAGGCGTTTCGTTTAACAACCGCCGACTGAAAGCAGCTCCTTTTACAGTCGAAACAAGCTGAAATATCATGCCATACGTATGCACATGTCTATATTTCCAAATATGCTGAACGCAACAGTCAAAATAGCACATTGGCTATTTGAATAATTGAAGCTGCCAGTTCTGAGCTGCCCCGAGCTGCCCAAAAACTAGCCCAGAGCAAAAAGGGAACTTGAGCCAGTTGCCATACCAACCTGATATTTCACTGACATCATTAAGTATGCGAATTGCATTCACATTTTGGCAACTTCAATTCGAATTTGGATTCGACGACAATTCTTTTGGCAGTTCAAGTGTCAAATTGTAAGGCCTGGCTAATTGAGTAGTTTTTGCGGAATTGTCCTGAAAAGGCGAGTTAATTAAATGCAACAGGAAGGCATTTTTAATTAAGTTGTCAGCTGACCTACGGATGTTCTGATTTTGACAGTTGTCTGTGGGGCTTTGAACGAGGTGATAATTGTGCAACTGCTGAAACTAAATTGATTAAAGAATGACATTTGAAATGTGCCATTTAGTTAGTGCTAAAATATTGACGCGTTGGCGTTGGAAACATCTCTCTCATCTCTCTTTACAAATAAGCAAAATATTGATGCATCATATCTCTCAATTATGAATCGATTTTGACTAAATTTACAGAATTGTTTGGTTATAAAAAGCACTACCAACAACTGAAGATAGAATTTAAACAGATCGATTTGTATCTCTCAAACAGGTCGAATTTCTCAATTTTTGTTCTTTGTGGGCGGAAGGGGCTTATAGTTTTCACCTGTCCAAAATGCCAGTTCAAGCTCTTAAAGGTTTCTAAATCTCTGCGTTCCTTCAGAACAAACAGTTTGTTATGAATTACAGATTTATATCCCCCAAGTGCTAGCTCTTACCGTTCCCAATTTATAAACCTATATATAATCATGCTGTCAAGCACACTCGACTCATTTCTCTGCTTGTCATTAACATTTGTGTCTGATTTGCGCCTGCAGCGGTTAATTAAAACTCAATTCTTTGCGTTGTTATTTACAAATTTCAAACTTGACTGTGGCCATTTATTTGATGGCTATAACCCATTTTAGCCACTGCACCCAGCAGTCGGTAATGGATTGGAATCCAGTTAACACGAGCAATTTATTTAAGAGCCATCATTAATACACGCTGATAGATAAGCACAAAATGAATGCCTGCAGATAAGCGTGAGCTCATGAATCAAACGTTTATGTTTATCAGATCGGCAATGGCAGAGTCAGAATATAAACATGTTGGAAAAATCTGCAGCATAGATCATAGACATGGCCAGAGAAGAGCATATGCTTGATTATAAAGTAGTTACGGCCAGAGCTCTTGGCTTTTATTGAGGCAAATTGATGGACAGACTGCTGGCTGCTAACCGACATAATTGTCAAAGTATGAATCAGCCAAAGCAGCCCAAGTTGCAGTCTGATTTATGCATTCATTCATTCCGTCATTCCAACCCGAAAAATTCTTCTCCATTGCATTCAATTTTTGTGGTTCACTCACGCACTTTGGGCCGCATCTGCAGGCGTCGCATAAATCATTACGACAGCCCGGGCTACTGGGCTTTCTACAGCTGAGCTGCAGAACTGGTTGCATAAAGCATTGTTGCCCCCAGTTGCCTGTTCCCACACCCCTTCGCTTCCTGTTCCCCGTTCCCCTTTTCCTGCTCTCTGCTGCTGCATTTAGCCAGTTTATGCAGTCTTCGGCCGGCATATTGCAGTGACAACGCATGCTTGCACTAAATTTCCCGTTTACTACAGTCAGCTTACAGACTCAAATTCTACGCCATCAATTTGATTTTAATTTTTGTTTTTCATTTTGTTGGGATTTGGCTTTATATCATCGGTTGGCAACTGCCGCGAATTGCACGTGCCAAACATCGAGTGATTGCTTTAACGCTGGCGCATTACTCATACGTACTGTGGCACCATTTACTGTTGATCTGCTCCGCTTTGCTCTGCACATGCAGCTCATGTCTAGCTCTGCATAAAAACTGAAAGTTTCGCACGTTCGACTGTTTGGCGAACAATTACGTGACAAGATAAGCGCATAAAAAAACCAGCAAAAATGAACTGCAAAAATATTAATAAAAACAATAAATGTAACACGTTGCTGAAAAAAATTTATAAAAAATCAAAATGTCAAGCGTTGTAGTACAACTGTCATAAATAAAAGAGCAAATGTAACATTTTTACAAAGTTTTGTAGCTACTTATAAATAGTCTTCAAGAAGCTTAGCCAGAAGATTTTAGTTTCTCTGGCTTATACTATTGTAATCTGGAATTTAATTCTTTGTCACAAAAAATTAAATAAATAAATATTTTAGAAACTATTTAACCCTCTAACGGGTAAGACCGTCTACAGACGGTCTCCAGTTTTTGACGTCTAGCGATCAAACTGTTGACTTTTTTGAATCAAATGAAAATTGATATAGCTTTAAAATTAAATTTCCATTCTTTTAAGATATATTTAACCACATTACACCCACGCGTTCAATTACAATCATCGTCTGAACTTGAAAATTTGAAAAAACTCTGAAAAAAATACCCCTTGACAAAAGTAGTTTTCGAACAAAATAAATAAAATATTTAAACTTGTCCAATCTACTTGGGATTTTTTTTACTGGTAGCTCAGACAATATGTTTATTGAAATAAATTATTTTGTAATGCGTAAATGAACATAAATGTTGATTTGCATAAAAAATTCATTGACCGTCTGTAGACGGTCTTGCCGGGCTGAGCGTAAAAAATCGCGACTGCGCTGCCTGCGCTGCTTGCGAGTGCACAATTGCGGCCATAAATACTTCTAGTAGAGATATCGTTATGAAATTTTCACCAAAAATCAAAAAAAATAATTTAAATATACTATACAAAAATTGGCCACATCGGCCAACTATATCCTATAGCTCCCATAGAACCCTCTAACGCGCAAACACTCGAGTGGTGTATCCATATTGTCGATCATCTAAATGCGAAATAGCCGACTTTACCTATATAAGGCAATATATTTATGCATCCAAAATGTGGTTAATACATAACCACATAATGCATAATGATCAATGGATGACTTTGCTTTGCTTGAAGATTCAAATATGAACTCGAAAAATAGTTTCATGGATCGGTTTCATGCTCGTGTAGAGTTCCGACATATTAAAAAAGGCTTTTCTATCATGGATATGGCCACCACTTATAGAGTTTTGAGAGGGTATAGTTCCTGGTCTTATCGCCAGCAAATCTACTTATTATATATATATATAGTTCGCCCAACATCTCGTGATGATGCAAAAAAAATACTCCTAATATATCATTCAATTTACCTTCATATATTAGATTTAATAAAACTGGTGAAATGGTGCAAATCTAATGAAATTTAAACATTTTGTAACAAATGTAAATTCCATAACTACAGTAAAAAATTGTTTTCAATAATATCACCAAACAAAAAGTAATCATAATATATTTAAAATGATCGACAATATGGATCATTTAACCCTCGTTAGAGGGTTCTATGGGAGCTATAGGTTATAGTCGGCCGATGTGGCCAATTTTTTTACAGTATATTTAAATTAATTTTTTAGATTTTTGGTGAAAATTTCATAACGATATCTCTACAAGAAGTATTTATGGCCGCAATTGTGCACTCGCAAGCATGCACACGAGCATGAAACCGTTCCATGAAACTATTTTTCGAGTTCATATTTGAATCTTCAAGCAAAGCAAAGTCATCCATTGATCATTATGCATTATGTGGTTATGTATTAACCACATTTTGGATGCATAAATATATTGCCTTATATAGGTAAAGTCGGCTATTTCGGATTTAAATGATCGACAATATGGATACACTCGAGTGTTTGCGCGTTAGAGGGTTCTATGGGAGCTATAGGTTATAGTCAGCCGATGTGGCCAATTTTTTTATAGTATATTTAAATTATTTTTTTAGATTTTTGGTAAAAATTTCATAACGATATCTCTACAGTAGAAGTATTTATGACCCTGGCTGTGCACTCGCAAGCGCAGTCGCGATTTTTTACGCTCAGCCCGGCAAGACCGTCTGTAGACGGTCAAAAGTTTTTTCCACCTGGCGGGCGTTCTAATCAATATTTTGGGATGAAATTCAAAACTTAAGCTTTTGTCGACAATATTTACCACCAAAAAAAATCCCAACTTCGTACGACCATTTTTTCGAGTTTGCCCGTTAGAGGGTTAATGCATAAGGCAAAGAAATTAGTATTAGAATTGTTATTATATTGAAAATATTTATTTGACTTTAACGGAAAATCTAAACAAATTTAGTTGTCATTCTTTTACAAAAATATCACATAAATTTTATAGAATATTTTACAGAAAAGCTAAGAAGAAAATATAGATTGATACAAAGTCTAATTTTATTGGAAAAATTTACTTAACATTTTTTGGTAAATAGGTTGTTAAATAATTTGTTTTTGTTATCTGTTATTTTTTAGAAACTCTTGATTGCCTTAAATATCTAAATTTGCAGCAATAAAATATCTAAAACTAATTATAACTATACTACAAAAAATAAATAATATTAAATACTTTAAAAATAAATAAAAATCATTATAGTTTATAATATTATGACAAATAGCTTTTTAATTTGCATAAATAGAACCCCGAAACCTGCTAAATAAATTGGCAACGCTGCTCTTGATTGTGCTGACAGCTAGTTTTCAAAATAAAACCAGAATGGGCGGAGCAGATCAGTCGGACGGGCCCGACTGTCTTATACCCTGTGCCAAAGCTCGCGCTGCGCGCTCGCAAATACAGTATATAATTTAATTTAACATTTTTTATATATAATTTAATTTATTTATATTTTGTTTATTAAACGATTTAAATGCGCTTTTCAAGATAGTTAAATATATTAAAAACAAAATATTATAAAAATGTCATACGCAGCGTAGCAGCAATGCTGTCTCTGCTACGTTTCCTATATGTGCCGCTTAATTGGCCGCGCTGCTACTGAGCGAGCGTGCAACGCCTGCAATATTGTTTCGCCGCCTATAACTCCTGTGTTTATTGATCGATTTTAATGCGCTTCTCAGGAAAGTTTAATATAATAGAAGAGAGTATATATACCGAATAACAACGTTCTATGTTCAATATTACGCTTGTTATTCAGTTTTTATGAATTAGGGCGTAAAAGGGGCGTGGCATCCAAAATTTGAAAAAATCCTTATTTGCGCCTAATATAGACCGACAAAAAACTGAAAACAGAATTTATATAACTCGATTTGTGTCTCTTAAATTGGCGAATGAATTCTTTTTATGCTCGTTGTGGGCGGAGGGGAAGTGGCATCCAAGATTTGAAGTAAACTTGATCTGCGTATGGTATACACCTTTCAGAAATGACCAAAACGGCTTTTCTAGCTCTTATAGTTGCTGAGATCGACGCGTTCAAACAGACGGACGGACGGACAGACGGACAGACGGACAGACGGACGGACGGACAGACGGACAGACAGACGGACATGGCTATATCGACTCAGCTCGTCATCCTGATCAAGAATATATATACTTTGTGGGGTCTGCCACGCCTCCTTCTGCCTGTTACATACATTCGCACAAAGTTATTAACCCTGTTTTCCCATTTTTCAAATGGGCACAGGGTATAAAGAGCTGCATTTAATAGCCAAACCTTGTCATATTTAAAGAGAAACGCACCCATAACTGCGGCTGACATTTATCTGCAGTTAAAATGGCAATATTGTTGACATTTCGCCGGGAAAAATAAATGTTGATTAGCATATTTTGAGGTTAACTGTAAAGAGCGCAAATTTAATTAGTCGCTGCCAAACACAAGTGCAATTCTTAATTACAATACAACGGAGTAAACCAATAATAGTAAAACCGCAAGCAATACGAGTATAAGCCACAGCCGCTGGTTGGCTAACAGTTGGTGGCGCCAGGGTCGGCCATGAGCATAAATAGCAGAAGCTTAAGCCTTGTCAGAGTGTTTGTAATTAATTGCCGTCATAATTATGCAGAAACCTCGTCAACGTGCATTACAAAGAGAGCAGAGTGACAGGGAGAAGGGTGGAGAGAGGGGAGTAGAGGAGAGGAGCGCAGCGGGTGTCAGTGCGTTGGCAATTGAGGTTTCACTTGTTGCCTCTTATTTAATTACGCAAACGGCGCATATGCAAAAATTAAAATAATTAAAAAAAAATAAAAAAATTAAAGAAGATCTCATAATTAAGCAAAAGGGACGAAGCAGATCAGTCGGACGCGCACGACTGTAGAATAAACTGAAAGCTATATTTCAAATATATATTTTAAATTTTATAAAACTTACTGAACATTGAAAACGTCGAATAAGATTTTAATTTTAAAATATTTGTTTAAGAAAATTAAACACCAAAAACTAAAAATTAAAGTATATTTAAATCACAACTTCATGATTGTGCTGTTTAAATTATTAAATAAATATTAAATAAACCGCAGTTTTCACTTGACAAAAGAACAATAAAAAGAGAGAACCAGATGTCACTTTCATATGCAATTCACTTGTGTTTGCTGCACTGTGGCATGAATGTGCACAGTGTGAAGAAATTGTTGATGTTGTTAACCAGTTGCGTGTTGTTGGTTCAACAGCAGCGGAATGACGGCTCAGAAATTGAAAGCACAGCCAGAGTATTTAAGAAATACAACTTTAATTCGATTGTTGGCAACGGTTTCAATTGTTTCATGGTCATGTTGCTGTTGCACAGTCTGCATTCTGTAGTCTGTAGACTGCAGTCCGCATTATGACGGGGCTCAGTTTTGTGGCAGTTGCAATCGTTGCCAAATTAATTTGCATAATGAACGTACGATATGTAAACCTAGGCCACAGACAAGCCATAGCTCACAGCTCGTATTACAACAATTGCAGGAGTTCACAAAACATTGCATTAATTAAGGCTTTTCTCTTCCATTTGCAGGTAAGCTGAAACCCAATACGAAGCCCAGTATTCAATCTCGAATGCAGAACTCTATGAAGCAAAAGGCTGAAAGGATGCAAGGATGCAAGAATGCAATGTAATCGAGCGAATGTTTTCGCCTATATTCGTAGAAATATGCGCTGCATTCAACGTTATTTTAATTAGAAAATAAGTGGGCATATCAGTTTAGTTTGTAATCAAAACAATGCCAAAAATTGAGAAAAAAAAATCCGGTAAGGATGGAGCAAATTAGTCGGAGAGCAGGTTACAGTCGAACGTATCCTACAGTATACGAGCCTGTACTTTGTGTTTGGTGAATTGTTTGTTACATATCTGCACTGTTTCTTATGCGATCGCGGCATAAAGAATACCAACTTAAAAGTCTTTTAAAACAGTAAGAAATTACGTTCTAAGAATTATTATCATTTACAACCAATTTTGGTATACGGGGATTATCACAGTTTAAAAAATATTATCAAACAAATCTAGATAGTTTTGCAGATCTGGTTTAACTATAAATAATGCAATTTTTACTTTGCAAGAATGAAATTTTTCTCTTTATTTTCAAGCATAGAGCACTATTTGAAAACATCGATAGTTCTACGTTTCTCTCGATGTTTCTCCACCTCTAATCTACCACGCCTCTTTCAGCCTGTTGCATACATTTTCAATTTGCACAAATTAAATAGACCCTTTAATACATTTTTAAAGTACAGGCTGTAATTATAAAATGCGCTACGCATAAAGTTGCATAATTTCATGCGCATAGAGCAAATAATCACAAAAACTCATTGCTCATACGCCCTGTTAGCTAGCGCCCTTTCGCACTCTCCCCCATTACGATATATCTCGTATGACATTTCAATTTAAATTTCTCACATATTTCACTATAATTAATTTGACATTATGCCGCTGTGTACGGAAATTTGCGTGACATTTCTCAATAATTTCGCTGGCATATCGCACGGGTCGAATGGGAACGCGTCTCTCACTCGTGTCTCATTACGTGTGCAGCTCCGGAGTCGGGGCTTAAAGTGTCATGCATAGATTTCCGCATAGTTCAGCTGCGCGTTGCATTCTTATTTCGTATATATTTTTATGGTAATTTATTTTAACAAACAGCCAAACCGAACGAGAACACAAGTTTTTTTCTTCCACCCCCCTCCGCACACCGGTTCTTTTGTTTTATTTTATTTTCGTTGTTTTCTTTTTTGTTGTTTGTGTTGTTTTTTATGCAAGGAACAGCAAGCGGCACTTGCCACAAAATCGAAACGGTACTTCTCACAGCCATAGCCACAGCGGCAACCACAGCCCACATAACCACAAACTTAATGACTTTCCCCTGCTGGGCAACAGGCCCTTGCCTTACCTGGCTTACCCTTTCAGCCAGCTTGCATGCAGGTAACGCACTTTTCGAGCACTCATCCAGAACGGGGCACGGAAACGTGTTTGTATGGGGGGAGGAGGGGGCGGGAACAAACACGTGAACTAAAAAACTTGTCGGTGGTTGTCAGGAAAAACTGCAGCGAGAAAAACTCACTGACTTCGGCAGCAACAACAATAGCAGCACCGAATGCACAGGGACAACAATAAACATCATAATTTAGGTACATTTATTGTGCTCCAGACTTCCGGTTAATATGTTCTGGAATTTTACTAATTTACATACGACTACGACTACAAAGCTCGACGTGCAACAGCAAACAACCAACAGCCAAACAGCTTTTATATTATTTATTAAAAAAGTTTCTGTGGCTCTAGACCAGTCCAGAATTGTTTCAAATTGTTATCACAGCACTTTGAAGAGCAAAAACGCAAACATAGTAGTTTGTGTAAATGCTAATTAATACTAATTGTTTTTATACCAGGTTGTTTTTACGGTAACGTATTTTTATACCCATTAAATGGGTAAAAACAGGGTTAGTAACTTGGTGCAAATATATGTGCATATTAATTTTTTCTCTGCCTCTCATTTTAAATCCAATTTTTCAATCTTTATTTCTAGTAATTTAAATTAAAATTTGGCTTTATATTGTTAAGATTTGATTAAGTTATTATTATTTAATTTTGGAAAATAGTACTATAAAATTGATAAGCTTTAAAGCACAAAGCTTTGATTAAAGCTTCAATACGTTGCCCGTTGCATATTTGGCTTTTTCTTTTTCGGCTTTTAGCCTTTTATATAACAAAGTAATAACATCGGCTAATTATAGAGCGTAGCTCGGTGAGCATATGCATTAATATTCATATGTAATTTGCATTTTTATAGTGAGCACTACACTCGAATGCACTCGATTCGATATTAATGCACTGCACACTCAAACAAATTTACAACTTCCGCGCGCAACAAATGAGGCAACGAACTTGAAACATTAAACATGGCACAATGCCTACAAATTGTACGGGCATTTCTGATTTGAAAAGCCAAAACTCATTTGGACTTTCACTTGCACGAAAATCATAGAAAAGGCAAAAATTAAAAATCATACTTACAAATGAGCTGGCCATATGGATGGAGATATTGATGCGTTTATATTATTATTATTTTGTTTTTTTGTTTTTTGTTTTTTTTTTGGTGTTGCTGGTTGTTGGTTGTTGCCCTTCGGCGTATCAGAGTCGGCTCAAGAGCCAAGGTAAATTAAGCTTAATAAGTTGACATGAAAACAATAAAGCGGCTTAAAAGTATCTACAAAATAAGCAGCCAAAAATGAAAGTCGCAAGTTCACTTTCAATTTTGTCTCTCTGATATTTTTCTCTGCCTAGCTGAGTTATTGTTGTTGTGCAATTGCCGGCAACACGAGGCCAACTGCAAAATGTGCTGTAATCATTATTGGAATGGAATGGCATGGGCCTCGTCAGTGTTGGCGGGGGCGGAGGAGACAGAGGTGACGGAGGCGGAGGTGGGGATCTAGCGGCTTGCGTTAGCGGCACATAAATACATAATTCAATCAAAAAACTACGGCATATTTTGCAAGCGCCTGCCGTTGCTAGTAAAAGTTGAAAATTCACTTGCCGAAGCGGTAAGGCTTTTCATTTTGATATATGTATATGTATCTGTTTGTCTCAGTGTCTGTGTGTCTGTTATGCTTTTAGAGACTGTACTTTTAAAAAATACAAAAGTGTCTATTATGTTAGTTGAAATGGTGTAACTGAGGCAAGGCAGAAATCGTTAGGATATATAAAGAATCTAAATAGCCATGTCCATCTGTTCAGTTGACTGTAGAGCTAGAGAAACCATATTTGGTGTTTAGGTTCTCCTATTCAGTAAGCAGCTCAAGTTTGTGTTAGAATTTTGACCCTTCTTTCCATCGATGGCCTTAAAAAACCAAAAAATTTTAAAGTAACAGACTTGTAACTTGGAATGCAATCCATCGATGCTGCGAATTGTATTAAGATCGCATAAGAAACAGCAAAGATATGTAGCAGACAAAGCACAGGGTCTGCCAGTATCGGTTACGTCCGACTGCAGCCTTCCGGCCGACTGAGTTTCTTGTTGTTTTCATGTCTGTGGCATTTTGGTGGATTACTCAATGCAAGTCCATTCACTTGCTGTGCGAGTGATACGAGTGCTGTGCGCACATTGAGCATACGCCACGTTGTCATTGAGCGTATCTGCAAGTGTGCGCCGTATTTTTAGACCCATAACCCACATGACAAACGATTTTTGTTTTTGTTTAACTGCATGTGCCACATATATATACCATACACTACATATATGTATCTATATATATATATATGTTCCTATTATTAATTTGAGCCACCCAACTGGTTTGCAGCCGTCTGCAAATTGTAATTCATTTGCAACTTGCAACATGTTTAGCCGGTGCCCGAAACCAGTTTACCATTTACTTTGCCATTCGATGGCCCAAAGGCCTCGTTGTCTTTTTAGCCGCTTAAATGCTAAACAGATTGATTTCGTTGCCATTTGCACAAGTTAGAAAAAATAAAAAACAAATCACTTCAAATTCATATGCAAATTTTCGCATTGAAGTGGCCAATCGATTAACCGAGAGCTTTTCAATAATTTAATTATAATAACTCTATTAACAATGGCTCGGATTAGGCTAATTGCAATTTGCGGCTAATTGTTGTGCCATAATACACTCCAATAAGCCAGTCTTGCTTATCAGCAGACGCACAGTCGCTCCCAGAAGTGAGCTTATTGTATGTTAATTAATGTCGCAACTCTTGCACATACATACAGAGTACAATTTAATCCAAGGATATTAAATGCATTCGAGCATTAATTTAATAACATTATACGCCAGATACTATATGGTAACTACATATTTACACTTTACACTCTACACTTTTTATACCCTGTGCCCATTGAAAAATGGGAAAAACAGGGTTAATAACTTTGTGCGAATGTATGTAACAGGCAGAAGGAGGCGTGGCAGACCCCACAAACTATATATATTCTTGATCGGGAAGACGAGCTGAGTCGATTTAGCCCTGTCTGTCTGTCTGTCTGTCTGTCTGTCTGTCTGTCCGTCTGTCTGTCTGTCTGTATGAACGCTGAGATTTCCTAAACTACAAATGCTAGAGCAGCCGTTTTGGTTGCTATAGGTAGGTGAATTCAATACGCAGATCAAGTTTATTTCAAATCTTTGATGCCACGCCCCCTTCACGCCCAAAAATCAATAAAACTCACACAACCTCGTGTTTTTTAACATAAAAAGTTAAATAACAAGCGTAATATTAAACATAGAATGTTGTTATTTGGAACATAAACTCTCTTGTACTATATTTAACTATCCTGAAAAGTGCAATCGGTTAAGAAACACAGGAGATATAAGCTACACAATAGTTGAACTTAAAAGCTCAAAAACAAACGTAATATTAATCATAGAATGTTGTTATTTGGTATATATACTCTCTTCTATTATATTTAACTATCCTGAAAAGCGCATTGAAATCGGTTAATAAACAAAGCAGATATAAGCTTTGCAATTGATAGCGCAGCCCAGCAGCGCAGCTGGCGCACGTAAAAAGGGAAGAAGAGGAAGTACTGCTGATACACTTAGTGTGACAGTTTTATAAAATTTTATATAAAATAAAAGGCACAGGGTATTCCACAGTCGGGCCCGTCCGACTGATCTGCCCCGTCCGACTGATCTGCCCTGTCCAAATTTTTTTTTTTGTATTTTCCACCGTCCTTTGCGATGGTTATCGTCAGTGCAATTTTATTTTATATTAATGCCAATGTTTACGCTATCCCAAGCCAATCACAATGACAATAACGACATGAAATGTAAACAAACTGCGCGCTTTAAAAAGCATTTTGCTGTTGTCCGCTGCATCAATTTTTGTTTTTGCTGCTCTTTTTGCAAGGATTACAACAATTCAGACCACAAAATTTGAATTTAAACTGCGTAACCAACGCATTGAATAACAGCAAAAATGTGCTTCTCATTCGGAATGCTTTTATTTCGGCGAACACAAATATTTGCAGTTGCATAATATGCAAAGGTTTATAGAAGGCTTAAGAGTTATTAAAACACATCCACATTCAACTGTTTTTTATATGCTCGTTAAAGAGTTTTTCAATTAATTGTTAGCACAGTTATTTTTAGAGGCTACTCGTATAGCTCCATAAAAACTTATCTACATAAGTTCTGTCTTTAATTGTTGGCAGAAATATTTGGTTGAATGTTACCAATTCTGTATGTCTCGTAAAAATCAGCTAATTATTAAGAGAGATGTGATGCATCAAGGTTTTCCTTATCCGATAACATTGCAATCATGTTATGGAATTAGGTGAGATATGATGCATCAAAGTTTTTTTTTATACGATAACATTGCAACCATGTTAAACAATTAGGAGAGATATGCTTTATCAAAGTTTTTCTTATCTGATAACATTGCAATCACGTTATAGAATTGGAAGATGCATCAAAGTTTTCCTAATCCGATAACATTGCAATACGACAACATATTGCAATCATGTTAGAGAATTGGGAGATATATGTTTTATCAAAGTTTTCCTTATCTGATAACATGCAAATAATCAAAACGAAAGCGGCAATATGCCACCTTATGCGAGAAAGGATTATATGCGATTAGCGTTGCCAGATTGTAACATCGTTTGTTTAGTTGCATTCGAAAGTTTTCAAATTAATTACTGAGGTTCATAAAAACAATATTCTTAACAATTATTTATCACACATAGGGTATTCTGTAGTCTGTTCCACCCACACCGGCTATTAATGCATATTCCGAAATTGTAAGTTTGAGTTAGAATTTTAATAGAGTTCTGTGGCTGTTGCAATTTGAAGTCTTTAACTCTCGGCTGCATGTGTTCACCCTGTGCACTGTAAACCTTATCTGGTTTTAATTTCCGCAGCCGAAGACATGCAAATTGAAATTTGCCTTTGCCATTCATCAAGTGCAGGGGCCCAGTTAAGTCTTGTGGTCAATTTTGCATCATAATTCAGGCACTGTGTCTAAAATCGCAATTATTGACATGAGACTCGGGATACATAGTACATGATGTAAGAGTGTGCCTGAGCTACGTAAGCTGCCAGTGGCATTTTAATTCAATTTTATTTAAATTGCATGGAAAATTGCCGAAACATGAAAATGAAAACCGAAAGCTTGGCAAAATAATATATTTTGACTGGCAATGCTTAAAGCGAGTCGCGTCTATCCAAGCGCCATGCATGAGTATAATTTCATTCCATAAATTTCCACTTAATTAGCGGGGCCTCCAACCAGTTAGGGGGGGGGGGGGGGGCTGGGAGGTGGGGCCTTGTAATATTCTTCCTGCTGGTCGGTCAGAAAATTACGCTTAAATTTCCGTTGTGCATTTCTCAAGGCGTTTGCGTATATAACGCTTTTCAACCGCCACTTAGAGCGTAATTTATGTTAATTTACGCAATTTTCCAGGCTGCAGGTTGCAATTGCGGGTGGCGTTTGGCATCCAAGGGCCTTACATACCATATACTTAGGCTCTTACTTCGGTAATCGTTTGGCATTTGATTAAATTATGAAAGTGCAACCGGCCAACTTGTAAAATTGCCAATCGCCGGCGCTACAGCTAATTGAGGAAAATTGTGAAAACTCAACACATGACGACGACAGCGACGACGCCGACGACGACAACGACGACGACGAGGCCATTGGCATTCAAATGTGCGTTGTGCGGAGGAGAGAGAGAAGACAACATGGCAAATTTATATCACACACCTTGGACTACTTTGAGGCGTCGCCAAAACAAGTTTGAATTGCACACGCACTTGCCAAGTCTCGAGATGCATTTGTTGCCACCAGAGCGTGCAATAAAAAACAGCTAAATATAGCCAAAAATAACCAATTCAATAAATATTCTAACAAAGCAGCTAGTATCAAATAATTTTAGGCATGAAAATATCGAAAACTAAATAGTAAATGTGTTAAATTTTGAGTTTCAAAATATTTGATTTTAATAAAATGTGAATTGAGAATTTAAATCACCAAAGTTTTTATTTCAAAATATTTTATTATATAAATTCATTTGCATTCTGAAAATATACGTCTGTTTTAGAAACTATACATTAAAATAAATAAATAAATTTTTAAATATTTGATTGTAATAAAATCGGAATACAAAATTTAAATATTCCAAATATTTTATTTTATTTTATTCTGAAGTGTTCTGTACATTCATAAATTTATTTTATACATTTAATATTTAATACAAAAATGTTATTTATATATTTTAGAAAAAATTTAGGATTTTTGAAATATTTTTTAAAAGTTTAAATATGCTAAATATAGCCTCAATGAAGCTAAACCCACATCACTGATGGCCACCAGCTCTACAGCTAACGGAGACGATGTCAACACGCAGCTCGTTTCGATGCCGGCCGGCCAAAAGCTAAAAATTGCATTAAAAATCGAAAAGACAAGCTGAAAATAAAACCTCAACCCGTACGTTAAATGTGGCACAAGCAACGGTATACAAGCGGCATAAACAAATCGAAAAAATCGAGAGAAAAATCGAAGAAAAAAACCCCTTCACATACTCTTGCACTGTATACATTTCTATCACTCGCACTTAATTCGTTTTGATTTCTGTGCAAAGTGGAAATTTATTTGCATAAATTAAAATAAAATGAAAAAAAAAAACTCGAAAAAAAAGTTTTAAAATATATATGCATACTATATATATTTATTAGCTTGTGAGTGGTATGTGAATAATGGTATTCGTATTCATGACAAGTTGCTCCGGGCTCCGTTATGTTGCCGAGAGCAGGCGTTGCATAAATGGGAAATTTATTTATTGATTACGCTGCCTGAATGTGTATAAATTATTTGGCCACTAATGAATTTATTTATTTATGCATTTTATATTAAAATTTACGTGCCATAAATTAAATAACTTTTCACTTTTGTTGTGTTATTATCGAATTTAAGCTCCTCCATTTGTGGTAAATTGAAGAAATAGCTTGTCACAACTATTTGAAATGCAATGGAACATGAAAGCTTTGACACAATTGTTGGCAATTGAATGAATTTGTGAATGCTATTTGTGAGTAGTTCAAGCGCAAAAACTTTTGGAGCTCTATTTTTTTTTAGACTCTGTCTTCGAAAATTACAAGAAAAAATAAAAAATTATTATTATTCTCAATCATGACATCTGATTTACTCAATCTCAATTGGTTCTACTTTTAAATATTGTATTTTTAATGACATCTTCATGCATTAATGAATTTAATTTAAAGAGGACTGATCTAATAAATCTATATAAAATGTTGAAGATTTTTGCAGTGTCTTAGACAATAGAAAAGAGCTTAAATAAAATTCAATTTGTTTATTATTATTATTCATAAAACTGATAAAAATATTACCAGCATTTAGTTAATTAACTTTATGAGCTTCAGCTAATTAAAGCAACTATCTAGTGTTTAGCTATTTGTTTGTGTTATTCAATAAGATATTTCTTGGCTCTTCGACCGCAAGCGCCAATTGAATCCAATATGCAGCGCAATGCCAGTGATTCCGAGCTATGTATTTAGATAGATAGATGTACTTCCTTGAAGCTTATACAACAATGCGAATGACCTTGGCTAATAGGTGGAAGAAAAACAACTTGAGATATAGCTATATAGCTATATCTGTATAGTATGTGGATGTGTATTGAGCAGATCAACGATCCAGCGACAATAGGAACAACAGACACTCGGAGAGTGAAGACTAACTGTTAACACAAAAAGCATTTTGCACATTGTTAGCGGGCAAAGAGGCATGCAACTGATCATTAGAAGCTTGTTGGCAATTTGTTGTGCCTCAATGTCAATTTTAATTAATTATTATAGGAAAAAAGCATCAACAACAGATACACGCACAGAGCTACAGATATAGATACAGATACAGATACAGATGCATTTAGTGAAAAGTTGCACGCAGCGAAGCGTTGCAGGCTGTATAAATGTATGAATGTATGTATGTATGTATATACATATTTATGTATGTAACCTCAGCCCACTTCAATGCAACGCAATGACAGCTCGCACTGAAAATTATAATTCAGCAAACGATATCAGATACGGCCGGAGAAAGAGATGAGAGCGGGAGCGGGAGAGGGAGAGGGAGAGGGGTGGAAGCAAGATAGCGATACCAGTAGTAGGAGCATCATCATCAGTCGCATTATTAATGATTTTCATAGAAGTAACAACAATAACAGCCACAACAAACAAGAATTCTGAGGCTACATTGAAATGCAGCAAAAGCTGCTAAGGCATACAAACGGACAGTGGGATGAATGGAGGGAGGGACGGAGGGACAAACACAATGATACGGATGCAAACTGCAAGCATATGCTTGATTTCAATTGTTGCTGCTGCGGCTGCCACGCCCCCTTTTGTTGTGCGCCCTGCGTATTGAATATATTTCATATATACGCGTAGTTTTTTGTTGAAGGGAAGAGAGATATAGAGAGAGATGGAGAGAGAGAAGGGGAAGAAGTGAGAAGTAAAGAAATCAATTTGGTTAGCTCTAGCTGTAAATACGCATAAATTTATTTTAATTAATTCTTAATTCTATTACGGCATAATAATAGATGCTAAAATGATAAGAGCAGCTCGTTGCAAGCTCTAGATGCATAATCAACTTAATTTGCGCAAAACCAGATAAACATAGAAAAATAAAATGCATAAGAAATTTCTCCAAGTAATATAGATAGAGTTGAAATAACTGTTAAGCATTATAATATGGCAATATATTTATCTTATTTTTCAGAGTTTCTAGGTGATAAGCAATATAGCTAATAGTTTAAGAATCGTATGCTTTCTATTAATTTAATTTCAGATCAAATTTTTGTTTTCAGTCAGAATTAAAAATAACATATTTTATATTTATTTTAAGTTATGTTTTTATATATATATATTTTAATTAAATTCTAGCTATTTCTGGCAATACTCTCAAAAAATCGAGAACTGTTGAAAGATATATTAGAAATACTATGTTGTTATAAATAGGAAAAAGCATGGCGAGAAACTGCTAAAAGTTTTCGAAACGAGGAAGTAAGATTTCAAGTCTGATAATATTATTGTGAACGGAATAAATTGCTATGCACGTTAAAAAATATATAAAAATATGTGTAAAAGATACTCATGAAGTATATTTGTATAAGAAAGATTATTGTAAAGCATATTTTAATTAAATATAAAGCACAAAATGAATACTTTTAAAAACGGTATTAAAATGGAATTTAAAAGTCATAAAAAATATAATATTATTTAAGATCATTATTGTTCAATAACATTTGCAAAAATTGAAATAAATAATTAAGTAATTTAATGTGTTGTACAAATAATGTAGAAATTCATAAGCAAAGCTATGAAGCTGTTTAGCTGTAATATACATTATTGTTAATAGCCATATTCTGGGAGCATTCGCTAATGGAGTTATCCGCAGAATGTTACCTACTTATGCATCTAGATGTTTTAGAAATTTCCAACAGTTAATACGTACATGTAGTGTTGTAAACAAGAAGAAGCAGCTCAAAATACACATTTACTATGCAATTGCCATTGTCTCTGAGCTGTGGCAAACTAGAACTTGGCCACGCTGCAAGATTCTCATGTGGATTTGCTGCTCATATTCACATGCCGGCAAGACAGACAGACAGACAGATGGACGGACAGACAGACAGAATTTTCTTTATAAGCAGCACATAATAATTGGTATCCTCAGTTCAGTTCAGCTCAACTCAGTTCAGCATTGGCTTTGGTCCGCTCAACTGCAGCTCGCTGAATAAAGCCAACTAGTTCAGAGTTTGGCTTGCCGGCAATAAAATGATGCACAAAAGATAACAGAAATTACTTGGTACTTGTATGGTTACGTTGGCCTAAAAACCTAACCGTGAAAAACACATTTAGATTTGCTTTGCTTTTGTTAAGCTTGTTCTACCTGTAGCTCCAGCTACTCGTTAGGCATTGTTGTTGTTCTGCTTCTTCTGTTTCTTCTGCTTTTCATACCCTGTACCCATTGAAAATGTCTAAAAAGAGGGTTAATAGCTTTGTGCGAATGTTTGCAACTGGCAGAAGAAGCATATCAGAACTTATAAAGTATATATGCTCTTAATCAGGACGATGAGATCTCGGGAGCTATACGAGCTAGAGCAGCCATTTTTGGTATGTAGGTAAGTGTATATAATACGCATATTAAGTTGATCTTAAAAGATGGATGTCACACCCCACTTACGCCCATAAACAATAAAAACCAAATAACAAGCGTAATATTGAATATAAAGGGTCTCAAAATAATAACATAATATTGAACATAGAATATATATTCCGAATATATTCCGAATTTATTCCGAATATATTTTCTCTACTATTATATTTACCAATCCTTAAAAACCCATTAAAATCGGAAGAAGTTATTAAAGGAACAATATTGCTGGTTTTTTCTCGCTCGCTCTCTGAAAAATATTTAATAATATACAGGGTATTGGACAGTCGGTTGCGTTCGACTGATCTGCTGCGCCCATTCAGCTTGTGTTTGGGGGCTCTGGCTTTGGCAGCTCCACCTCTTTTCTTGTACAGTTTGCTGCACTTTAAAATCATTTTTGCAAAAAGAGAAAAACACGAAAAGCGCAAAGTTTTCGCGATGTCTACGAAAAATGCCAGAAACAAAACCGAAGCGTTGAAAATTTCACTGGAAATTACATTAACTCTCTGTGTGTCTTTGCCAGTCAGATGTGATTGTTGATGTTGTTGTTGTTGTTGTTGTTGTTGTTTGATGATGATGTACGTAATTCTGTGGAAAATGTTGCCGAGGCAATCATCATTTGAAACATGACTTAAGTAGGACATTCGGAAATTATAATTTGACAAAACATTTTTGTGAGCTGATTTATCTGCAATTTTCCTAAGAGACAACTGCGATTTGTTAGACAAAATCAAAATGCAATTGTCAACTTGAGAAAACCATGCTAAGAAAACATAGACTTGGCTTAGCAGAAATGCTAGCAAATGGGTCAAAGTAATTCCCAATTAAGCCAGCCTATGATTGCTGGATGGAAAATAGCAAGTTCTATACTTTCAGTTCAAGCATGTAATTTAAGGCGATTTTTCTCAAGTATTTTCTTTCATATGCCTGTTGACACACTGTCCGTTTTTGCTTTTGGCATTGAGACTCCATACAATGGTTCCACTGTATTAGCCCACATCAAACGTCTGGCTTTGTGCATTGTGTTCCGCCTTGGCTGGAAACTGGACAGGCCTCACCTCCACTCACCTCAGCTCACCTCGCAGCACCTAAGGCAACCCCATGCAAGAACACTGAGAGAAAAAATCAATGGGCTCTTTTTTAAAACGATTAATTTTAATGTTAACCTTTTACTAAAAACCAGAATGGGCGGAGCAGATCAGTCGGACGGGCCCGACTGTCTTATACCCTGTGCCAAAGCTCGCGCTGCGCGCTCGCGTATACAGTATAAAATATTTTAAATATAATTTTTTAAAACTATCACACGGAGCGTAGCAGCAATTCTTCTTCTTCCATTTTGTGTATGCCATGCTTTACAGGCTGCGCTGCTAAAGGGCGAGCGGCGTAACGCCTGTAATATTGTTTCGTTCATATCTCTTGTGTTTATTGGTCGATTTTATTGCGCTTTTCAGGATAGGTAACTACCATACACAAGAGTATATATTCCGAGTTTCAACGTTCTATGTTCAATATTACGCTTGTTATTCGGTTTTTATTGATTAAGGCGTAAAGGGGGCGTGGCATCAAAAATTTGAAAAAAGGCTCATCTGTGTCTGATGTAGACCTTATCAACTACTGAAGAGAGAATTCATGTAAATATCTCAGTGTCTTTTAAATTGGCGAATGTATTTTATTTCATTCATTGTGGGCGGCAGGGGCGTGGCATTCAATATTTGAAATAAACTTGATCTGCGTATGGTATACACCTTTCAAAAGAGACCATAACGGCTGCTCTAGCTTTTATAGTTGCTGAGATCTACGCACTCATCCAGACGGACGGACAGACGGACAGACGGACAGACGGACAGACAGACGGACATCGCTAAATCGACTCAGCTCGTCTCCCTGATCAAGAATATATATACTTTGTGGGGTCTGCCACGCCTCCTTCTGCCTGTTACATACATTCGCACAAAGTTATTAACCCTGTTTTTCCCATTTTTCAAATGGGCACAGGGTATAAAAAGGGAATTAATATAGTTGAGAAGAGAAAATAATACGTAGATATGCACATAATAATAATAACATTGAGCGAATTTTTGATGCATCATATCTCTCGTAATTATGTAACGATTTTGATATTAATATTCTCTACCAATTACTGAAAAAAAATTCATGTAGATAAGTTTATATTGTTATAATTTTTAATGCATCAAGAGGATTCCAAATTCTTCAATTAAGGTAGCTTTAAGATTTTAGTTTAGAAGGTAGTTTTTCTCTCTGTGCAGCTGCATCACTTGCAGCCGCAGCTCGTCTTGTTGTATTTGGTCAAGTCTAGCAGTTTCACTGGCTAACTACAATGTTACAGCCTTCTCGATCAGAGGTTAAACGTTGCGTTTGCTGGATACAATAACAACATGATGAAGTTGCTGATCATCTGCATTACATGGTAGTACCTCTCGTAGTTGTTGGGGCCTTGCTGCCTGGCTGTTGTCTATGCTGCAGCTAACCTATATTTTGGGACATAATATGCTGGCATTGGAATGGCGTTGTGAAAAACATTATTAACCGATTTTATTGCGCTGGATGTTTAATGTTTTGTGGTTGTTGTGGCTTTGGCTTTGGCTGCTGTTGCTGGTTGCAAGTTGCAAGTTGCGAGTTGTTGTTGTTGTTGTTGCTGGTTGTGGCAACATTTTAAGGCGGTTAACTACCCATTAAGGGGCGTTTCTAATGGCACAACCTGGCTGGCAAGCCGACTCTGGTCAGTTGAGCTCAGCTCCTTTGGGCCCGTCTCTTGCAGCTCTTCAAGATGTGCGGTTGAACATATTACTATTACTGCCAGTTTCAGCTGCTGGCCAGGCACAAATTTTTAGTGTCTTGGCATTTGCAGTTGAAGTGGGCAGTGTCAAGTCGTAAAATCATAAAACAAATTAATCTACGGTCCGCATAAAAATACCTACTGCCTGTTGAATCAATATACTGAGCCAATCCGCTTAAGCAATGGCTTTAATTTGTTTAATTTGTAGACACTGCACTTTAAAAAAAGGTATTTTAGGTTAGTGCAAATGCAAAATGTTTGTGACAGGCAGAAGAAGGCGTGGCATATCCTAAAAAGTATATATATTGATGATCGGTACGTTGAGCTGAGTTGATATAGCCATGTCTGTCTCTCCGGTTATCCGGCTATCCGTCCGTATGAGCAATATCCCTCGACAATGTGAATTGTATTTGTATCAAAAACAGCAAAGATATGCAGCAGACAATTTGCTCGACTAGTCGGAAAGTTTTTCCTATATGAGGCAAAGCTCATGGTCTTCTACTGTTGACTACGTCCGACTGTAGTCTTTCTTACTGGCTCTTAAGCCAACATTTGTGCTTGTCATGTGGTTTATTATTATTATGTGGATTTGCTTCTCATGGTTCTGTTTCCGCTTAGGCAATTTGCCATGCATTTTGAGGCTAGTTTTGAATGCAGCTCAATGATTGTTCCTTCGTTTTGTCGCCATTTGAATTCTGGTTTATTTAATGGTTTTCGCAATTGTTTTCGTGAGCGGATTTTCAAAATTGACTTGAATAAGCATTGCTTTGGTTTCATATCGTATTCGATTCATTCGATTCAAGTCGATTTGATTTGTTTTATTCACTCTCTTTTTCGGTTTTTTTTGTTTTTTGTGTGCAGCTCAAGGTTAAGCGGCTTTGGCTGCGCACAATTTGTTATTGCAAGAAATAAAAACAAAAAATAAATAAAAACTGCAACCGACCTCCCGCCCCCTTGCCCCCACAAACTCAATGACGTCGTCAACGTTTGTTGTGTGCTACAATTTCAATGAGTGGCAAATAATTGCGGCTTGTGTTCGTAATTTGTTACTGTTGCTGTTGCTGTTGCCTGGCTCTCTGTGGTTATTAAAGTGGCTGATTGGTTATGAGTTTCAAATGTGGGTTGAGGCAAATTGCAAGGCATAATACATAAAAAAGCGAAGAGGAAAAAACAACCAAACTGAAACACAAACAGAAACAGAAACCAGAAAAATACCCACTAAGCTCAAGCGAAAATTGCATGGCAAGGCCCACCAGGCGTATGCTCAATATGAAGTTGTTTGCTCTATATTTGAGATAGATATTGACTCCAAGATTAGCCACCAACCTAACGAGACAAATAAAAGAGTATAGCGAATTCAACAAATATACTACACTGAACTGTGCTTTTAGCTTTATGCCCTTAGTTGTTGTTGTTGCTATCGAATTTTAACTACAAATTTCACAAGTTCTTCAACCTAAACTAAACGCCCATAAAATTTGAAATGATAGCAAACATAGGGATCTTCGTTTTAAGTGATCTGTTATACCATTTTACAGCTTAACTTGAACCGTTTGACTTTTAGTGCCAACTGTAGTGACGTTGATAAATCGCACGCTGACAAGTAGCAAGCACAACACAAAGGGCCATATAAACTGCACTCGGAGAAAAATAGAGAGCTTTCCTACTTCTAAGTAAAACTCTTGATCCAAGAACGAAATCATTAGTTCATAATTTAAGCGTGATCTTCCAATTCTTATATCTATTTTTATGAACTTTAATGATTAAAATAAAATACGATTTTTGCCGAATTAAAACGTTTTAATAAATTTTAGCTCAATTCTATTTTGGAATTGAACAATTTTAATTAATTTACGATTCTTATCCGATTTTATAGAACTAAGTCTTTGTTTTTTCGAGTGTACAGTCTACACTTTCCTTTCTCTGTCGTACATGAGGACAGACAATTTTAAGAACTGCACTTAACATGGCGTCACTTTTGCCATTGCATTGCACCGACTCCATTTGCTCAGGCGAAAGACTTGCGCAATTTTTATACGATTTGTGACTACGTTGTAGTCATTGCATTGTTACCAATGGACGATGGTGAAATTAACGGCAATTAACTTGATTCACTTTGTTTACTGGTCGCAGTAAAGCCCCTGCCCCCTCACTTCCCACTCCATCACTCGCTTTCATTGTTGCCAGAATTGCCAATACGAAATAAGCCAGCTCAAACAGAAAAATAAATAATAATAATAAATATATAAATTTCCAATAGATTTTTGATAAGCATAAATATAATTCTGAACTTAGCTATAAACGCTGTTCCAAAATTATTCAACAATTTTTAAATTTTTACGATATAAAAACTTTTAATTTAAATATTCAAACATTTTTTTTCAATTCCCAAAATAAATATTTGTATAATATGGTAAATTTTTGGCTATTTTTTTTGCAATCGTATAAGCTAATTAATTTTAAGAAATATCAGATCTATCCATAAATAAGCTAATGCGGCATCACTGCTCGTTTGATCCCACGTCTCGGTGACTTTCTTCGGTTGAATCGCCACGCGGCATGAGGTAATAATTTACAGAATTGACAAGTGAATCACTGAAATGGCCTGCAGGACGGCGATTAAACGCTGGCAATGAGTGCGTTTCGGGGGAGAGGTGGAGGAAACCGCATCCCCTCCCCAATCCCCTTCCCCTTCCCATTCCCATTCCCGTTCCCATTCCATGTCAACCACAGTTGCAGCGAACTAAGCAGAAAATTAACGCGTAATTAGTTGTTCCTTTTAAATGGCAGCGGCGTCATCCATTGCCCAGGGCCACCAGCAATGGCGGCCGCCAATAAAAGTGTAGAGAGAGGGGAGAAGGGGGAGAAGGGAGAGAGGAGAGAGTTGGAGTGGCATATGCAGAGGAAGTGTCACCAGTTGACTTGTTGCTTTCTTTGTGCTGTTGCAGGCATTGATTAATGAGCTGCCTGCTGCCGTTGACTTTATGTCTCCGCATTCAAACTGGATTCGGTTTGTGATCGTGATATATATAGTATAGTTCCAGGTTTTCAGCTTGAGTTCAACCATTTAATATGTGGGTAATACGTATAATATGTGGGTAATATGACAGCCATAACATGTATATTATTATACATTCAACTAAAGTTGAAAAGTTTTGCAATAAACGGAATTAATTGGCTAAATTGTTTACTGGGAGTTTCCAGCTAATTTTGGTTTTTGCTCAAGTGAAAAACTATTGTGTAATTGCAGTGAAAATTATGAAAAAAATCCTCTTCGATTCTCTAACTTTCCCGCTGAAATATATTCTAAGCTATACGTCATAAAAACCCCCAAGGAAATTCCGGGTAAAACCCCGCATTATAGCACAAATTAATTGTAACAATACGCAAGTTTCTGAGAAAGCTTTTAGTCAGTAGCAGAGCAGCTATAATAGAAGCTTTTATATATCGATCTGATGCCAAAAGTAAAATAAAAGAGGGCGTGTTTGTTATAACTTAAACTAAGAGTACTTTATAATTTGTATGTCTTGTAATAAAAAGCAAACAAAAAACTAAAAATATGAAATTTTTTTTAATAGGTCAAAATTTGTAATATTATATTCAAACTAAATTTTTATACCCTGTGCCCATTTGAAAAATGAGAAAAACAGGGTTATTTTGATAATAGTTTTTGTTTTATGATTAAAATGGAAAATAGATTTTAAATATTTTTTTTGGGAAAATAAAAAAAATAGAAAAAAAAAATAACTCTTATTTAAGAATTCAAAATTCATTTTAAAATAAATATTGGAAATAATAGACTAATCTTTATCCAAATCAGCTGTCAAAAACTAAGATCTTATCAGTGTTTTTTTTTACAATTTTTTTTAACTCATAAATATTATTTGCGATACCTGATAAAATACCCCACAAAAAAATACCCTTTTTCGCTACGCCACTGCAAGAACTATTGAAATTGCTACTGCAATTTAATATATTTATTTCAATTTTGTTTTTTTACTTTAATTTTTTGGGTGCCGCCTTCAAAATATTGAACAAACATAACCTTATTTGGGCAGGGGCAATTTACGCTTCACCTGCTGCTGCCTCAACTGCCTCAACTTAAATTGCTTGTGACTAATTTACACAATGAAAGGTCATTGTTTCCACTTCAATTAGCCTTTTACTCATTTGTCGCTGCTGCAACAGGCGCTTTGTAGCTGTTATTATTATTTTTTTTTATTTTTTACTTTTACAGTTGTTGTTATTACCAAATTGGAGTGACTGTCGCTTTGATGAACTGAACACGACACGACTCTTGACAAACACTCAAAAATCTGAGCTGCAACTCAGCTGCGGCATGACAAAATGCCGCTGACAGCCTTTTGTTGCATAAAATGCCAAATTGTCTGGCTTGAAACTAGCCAAATTTGGCAGTTGTCGAGTTGAAAATGCAGTTTATATATATTTTTTTATTACTACTATTTTTTTGTTGTTTCTTTTTCATTTCAACTGTTGGCAGTTTATGGCATAGACCGGCCGGCATGCACAAAATTGGTCAGAGCACAGCAGCAGCTGTTGCTGGCGGCGCTGTTGCTGCTGTGATGTTGCTGGGGCTGCGCTGCTGCTGTTAGCAGCTTGTTGCATGCAACAAAGTTTTCGCCCCAAGTGTTGTTGCGTCTGACTGCAGAATGTCACAGTGTCGTGCAAATTAAACAGTTTTATTATGACAAGCGGCGCACACACATGCAACAACAACAACACCAGCAACAGCAACAGCAGCAACAACAACATCAATAATAACAGAAGCAACAACAGCGCAACAACAAAGTAAACGAAAGCCATAAAATTAAATTTAATCCGCTTGCAAGTTACTGGCCCCGCTCTTACCGGCTTGTTTTAGCTCGGGCCACGCCCACTGCCGCCCCCCGCGGGAGCACTCACACGACGCACAGTGGTTGAAAGCCTTAGTTTACCTGACTGAAATCTAATTACTTTCAAACTAGTTTGTTTCAGAGTCTTACGCTTGAGTTGAAGAAAATTTCGAAATAAGCTTGTTTAAGCAAAAATATAAATAAATTTTGAATTAAATAAATAAGAATTTATATAATATTATTTATTTTTAGCACTTGGACAAGCCCAAAAATATTACAAAAAAATATTTGCAGCTTAAATCTGGAACAATAAAATACTGCTAACATTATTTATTAATTCATGTTAAAATGTGCGCAAAGAAAAACTGCAATCTGATTTTTATCGGCTTAAACATGTGTTTTGGCCACTGTGCGAGGCTTGCAGCTCATGTAAAACTTGCGTGTAATCCGCTTGTATTGCCAACATGCATATTGCCAACTCATTTAAGCAAATGACCAAGAGACACCAGATCGCGATAACTTTTAGATTTTTTTTTTTAATAAATTGTTGCCAAATGCGTTTTGCCTTTCTTATGTCTGATTGTTGCTGTTGTTGCTTTGCATCTTCTGCTGCTGCTGCTGCTGCTGCTTATCGCCTTGTCGACTGCTCAAAGTGTTAAAATATTTCTTCTTTTTTTCACGTCTGCTGCAAAACAAATTCTTAAGCAGCTACTTGAGCGGCTTTCGATTTGTCTTTTGTTTGCCGCTTGGCATTTTTTCAGCATTTTTTGTAGCATTTTTTTATTATCAATTTCTTTTTTAATTTGATTTTCAGCGCATAATTAATTGAAGATGCACGTTAATTCCATATCGAGCAACTTCAAGTGCCCCGCACGCCACTTCACAGTGACTCGATGAGTCAATACTTTGTTTTTTTATATTTATTTTCATGTTTATTTCTGGGGTATTCATCTTCATTATTCATTTGTTTTGTGAAATCACCGAATTCTGTGTGTAATTAAATGAGTTGCATGAGTTAATACTGCGACTGAAGTGTTTAATCTAATGTCTATAATAAAAGTGACACCATTAATGTCAGTTTTAGTGCTTTTTGACTTTACATCAGTTGAATGCTATGAGTGTTATCCGAATTGCCTTTGAAGTCTAAAAACATGCATTTGAAATTCATCAAAAATTACTTTGACTTGAAGATATTAAAAAAATTAATTTAGAATTAGAAATTCAATAATAAAAATTAAATTAAAATTATTTATACATAATTACAATTTTGGCTTTTACATTTTGTAGTAAATATTCAACTGACATTATCTAATTTATTTACTTTTTAAGTCCATTTATTTTATATTTTATTTAATATATTTTTAAGGCTTATAAAATATTCAATTGATTTATCCCTTCCTCGTCTATTTAGTCTGCAGGTTGCAAAATATTTTATAAAAATAAACATATAAATGTGAAGAAATCAAATTTAAGATACAAAGTTGGGGAATTTAAGAGCATATAACTCTATATAACTACGACAGCATCAAGTTTACGACATAAATCCTTTTCAAAAATATCTATTAAGTTTCTGACTATAGAATCGATAATATCTTTTATCTATATTAATTATAATTCAAGTCACTCGATTACCAAATAGCCTAACAAACTCTCTTTCAAAATCACAACTCGAGACTAATTTAAGCAGAAGATAACTTTTATTTTAGAGTGTATTTGCCACAACTGTTTTACGACGGTTTAACTATTTGGTCAAAAGGGTAAAAAAGACGCAAGTTGGTGTGGCTGGCAGTTTGCATAGAGGCAGACAGTTCATTTAGTCATTCAGTCATTCAAAACACACCGAAAAAAATAAAGAAACACAACAGTGCCTACCACTTGTAGGCCTTCATGGCTAATTAAGTCGCTTAAATTGACGCAAAAGAAGGTTAACGTGTGGGTGTTGGCATTTATGAGGTAACACACATATACACACACAGCAGATACATACATACATACAAACATACATGCAAGTATGTGTGTGTTGATATTGCAGCTGCACTCAACAGAAAATATGTAAATATTTGTTGCTTTTGTTTCTGTATTTTGTTAATAGTTGTCATATATGAAACACCCCCACAAAGTGTTCCAAATTAGAGCTGAATGTGTGTATGTATATACATATACATACATATACCTGTGTATGTCTGCCAAGGCAAAAAAGTAGGAGTGTGCCATGGTATTTGCAATACAAATCATGAAAATTACTTTATAAAACGCGTTTTGTGCACGCAGCTCATTTCCATGCAGCGATAGGAGCTCTAACAAATCTTAATTTATATCGTGAAAATTAAATAAAACTTGGTTTTGAAGAAATTCATAAGAAAACTAATTCAAATATGCCTAAAATCTATTTAAATCATAGCTGGAAAATCAAGTTTGAAGGCAAATTTTGAAAGCCAAGCAAAAGGTTGACCTTTAAATATCTTTAACAGCTATCGACTGTTGAAAGTCTCTATTTTTTTAAGATTTTTTTATTGAAGTAAAAATAATTCAAATATTTTATTTTGTAATTCAATAAATTTATTAAAGTTAAACCAATGCAAAAAAGAACCAGAAACTACAGAAAGTTGCATTTGCAAAGTTAATCTTTCAGATTGAAACCCACCATAATTTTGGGGCCTGATTACAGCGCTGCACTATGGGCAACAACTTAATAATTTTAGCATCAATTCTAAAAATCGAAAGCTTTACAAAATTGCACAAACGTTCATTAGACTAAAATAGACTTTCGGCAAAAATATTTGGGCTTTTGAACCACGCCTTCTCTCCATCCATAGCAACAAAATAAGGTTATTTTTATAATATAAATAAAATTATAGGCTTGTACGCTGTAACAAATTCGCGGCTCAGATAATCTGAGAGCAAATTCTATATAATTTCAGCTTAAACAAAGTTCAACAAAGAAGCGTGCATTAACACAATTTAAATCATAATATTTGGCAAAGTTCAGCATAAATTTACAGATTGTTTGATAGCTTTACAATTTAATTCCCAAACTGGCGTTTTGCGCTATAATAAAATTATCAAAATTTGAATATAGATAAAAAAAAACACATAAAGAGGCAACAAAAATGAAGCAATTAAGCAAATTGGAAAATTGCATGTGCCAGGCAATGTTCCACACAACAAACACACACTTGTCCGTGTTGCATGCGGCGTATCTGTATCTGTATCTGTATCTATATCGGTATCGCTATCCGTATCTGTATCATCAGCTGTTTGCGTGTGTGTGTGCAAAGTGGCTAATGCAAAAAAGATACACATCGACAAAGGCGCGAACAATGTCGATGTGTTGTTGTCGTTGTTGTTGTTGTTGTTGTCCCCGATGCGCGTAAATTGAAAAACCGTTAAAAGTAAATTTACGTGCATTAATAAAACAACAGCCAGTTTACAGTTTGGCTTTTTATGCTTTATGGGCCACTGGATTTTTGTGTATTTCGATTTTTGTTTTTTTTTTTTATTTTGAGGCAACAGACAGGCTTAAATGTCACAGGCTAATAAAGAGTAGCTGTTTGGTGTTTTTTATCTTTTTATTTTATTTATTTTTATTTTTATTGAGGCCATAAAATCGCTTATAAATTAATCAATATTCGCCACGAAATATCCGTCGAAAATTGCCAGATTGTGTCATACTACAGTTGCTCCTGGCGTGTCAAGGCTTTTTAGCTTTTTATCTTTTTGTTTTCTGCTGCATAAAAAAGAATATTCACAAAATTTATGTGGCAACACTGACAGCAGCCAACGGTAAAGAGGCCGCGCCTGCGCCTAAAATTTCTGCTCGGATTCTGAGGCTGAAGCTGGGAGTGGCGCCCAGTTCTCTGGCCAGTTCTCTGAGCTGTTCTCAATCCGGAACCGAGTTTTGGGTGCTTTCAAGCTAAACGTAGCGTTTTGTAAGTTTTTTGTTTTTTTTTTTTTTGAGCCAAAATGCTGACAAGCAAATGAATGACCGGCCTGTCTGGCTGTTGAAGTCAAATGCTCGTTTGTTTTGGGTTGCCACAGAGACCTTGGACTATGCTTTTCAACGCTCTTTATTACATAATTTAGTTGTCTGTGTGTGAGGTTAAAGTCGAAGGTAATAGATTGTTAATTGAATTCAAATTTAAATGAAAATTGTAAGCAGTGTTTTTTGAATTTCGTGCACGCAAATTGGGAAATTCAGACATTAAAAAGAATAAAAAATTTACATGGAATATAAGCAATAATAAAAGAATAAAATAAATATTAATCTAATATTAAATATCTTAGATAACGATATTAAAATATTTTTACAAGCTTGAATTCATATTTAAATCATTTGAACGTCTGAAAATTAAAACGGCAATTAAAAATGAAATGAAAATAAACTTAAATTTTGAATTGTTGATGAAAGCTGCTTTTCTATATTTTATTTAATGTTTTAATGAAGCTTTAGAGCTTTTATTTACACTTGAAAATCACTCAAATACACTGTAAAGCAAACAAGTATTTTGATTCTTATTTTTGAAATTTTTACTGATTTTAAGTTTGCCAATTTATATTTGAATATGCATTTTGAAGCTTTATATATTTATTTATGACATTAAAAGAAAAAACTGGAAATTATATGTTGGGAAATTTTTATTATCATAAAAATGGTTTAATAACTTTACTTGTATGATAAGTTTATAAAGAAAATCAATATTTTATTAGCCATTAGCAAATCAGTTAAGAAAATCTAGCTGCCAACACATTGTGATTCGATTAGGCATTAAAAGCACATTAAAGCTGTCTGCGAACGGTTGCTTGGCAGCTTTAAAGCTTTGGCTGGGATTACGCATGATACGGCATACCTTTACGGCATTTGGACATTCAGGCTGCCAGAGTTGCCTAGCATTTCACATTCACATGCAGAGTTGCAGCAATTTTTCTCCAACACAAAGCTGACAGCTAACAAGCTGAAAATGTCTATACAATTTTCTTTTGGTTAGGTCGTTTTTTTTTTTTGTTTTTTGTGAGGTTTTTTTTCCATTTCGTTTGGCCTTTTTTGGGTGCGTGTGCTGCATAAACAAGGTCTAGTTGTTGTTGGTGTTTGTTTGGTTTGTTGTTGTTGTTGTTGTTGTTGTTGTAGCTGTGGTTGGCTGCCTGGTTGTATTATTGCCCCACCTTCGAGCAGACGCCGCTTAACGCTTCGTCAATTTGTTTTCTTCTTTTGGTTGTTGTTGCAAGCTTTTCACAATTGTGACCTCATTTCAGTTGATTTTATTTCAGTTTATTTCATATTATGTTGTTTCCCCCCAAAGCCCCAAAAGCAACAAATTAGTGTAGAATTTCAGCTAATTAATGTACTCCAGACAAAGTTATGAGTGCGGTGTGTTTGTTGTGGATGACCAACGGCTGCTTAGCTGCAGATCAGACAAAATTTAAATACAATTCATAAAGCAGCCGACAAGTTGAACATGAAGTGGAAACACACAATGTTCGCTGTCAAGTTTGTCATTTGCCTTTTGCCTTTGCCTGATTTCTAAACCAATTAACATGACTTACAAATGTCACAAAAAAAAACAAAGCACAAAAAAAAAACAACTCTGAATGCCACATAGCAGAGGCGTGGCAAGCAACAGGGGGTGTGGCAGTGAGGGGGGGTTAGAACTGGGGCAATGTGTAAGTGGCATTGGCTGTCGTTGTTAATTTGAAACACTTGCTGACCCGCTGGCCAAACACTTCCTGGTTGCTTTGACATTTCGTTGGCCACACACACATACCACACACCTTCCCCCTCCCTCCTGCGCTCATACACGTTATGCTATCACAGTGCAAAGATCAAATAGTAAAGCAACGGCTGCTGCTGCAGAGGCGCAACCGTCAACCGCTAGACGTAATTAATTGCCAGAGCAACAACATGAAGCGGCAGCATCAGCAGCAGCAGCAGCAGCAGCAACACTTGACCATGATTGCACTGAAAGAAAAATCGAGGATTTTGATGCTTGCATCAAGAATTTTCTGTGTTAAAAGCAGCAAGAGTAATAATTACAGATTTTAAAATATGAATTATAGATTCAAAATATTTTAGGAAAAAGTGGAAAAAATATTTTGTTGTTATTCAAATAATTTAAAAATAATATTGTTAAAAAAATATGTTGAATATAAACTTTAAATTTCACTCAAATTAGCCGTTAAAAAATATATATATGATCGTATTAAAATTCTTGCATTAAGCACGTTCTAAACATTATTTTATTTATTTTGTTTTTAAAAAAGATATAAATAAGTTGTGTTTCGTTACCCATCTAATCATTATTTGCACTTAAATTTATCTCAAACACGATTTTTACTTAAGCTCTATCACAAAACCTAGATTCATTCATGAGCTTTGATTTGATATGCTGATTTTTCTGAGTGTACCTCTTTGGCTGCAACTCAGGCCGCAGTTTGGTTGGACAGTTTATGTGCCAGATGTGCTCGTAAAGATTTCCTCATTGTTGAACGTGTGCATAAAAGCATTTTTAGCATTTTTACCTCGACAAACCTCAGCCATGGACTGCATATACATAGTAGTAAGTATCTGGCGAATCGTCTTGCCTCGCCTCCTTCTTTGTAGTGTAAACAATTTCGAAAATAAAATCTATGGAAATGTGTGTCACTTGTCGCTCCACAGCGGCGCCATAGGGAAAAATCTTTCTCCGTTTTTCGCTTTCTTGAAATGCCTGAAATGTGTCCACATAATGAAGCAACGGCATTAAACAGCAAGCAACTCCATAACTTCCAGACTCACTTGACTCCAACTGGACTGACTTCTTGCCTTTTATAAGGGACATTATGTCCGCCTCGCAAATTGTTCAAAGTTTCGCAAGTAGTGTCAATTAGCTAGTTTACGGCTGCAGGTTATAAACTCTACAAATTATATGCTTAAATATTTTGTAAGAAAGTAAAAAGTTACAGCATGCAAACATAGTCTGAAATACTACAAGGATTAAAGAAAAAGAATTAAATTCTAGATAGTTTCAATCCACATTTATCTATATTTTAAATAGAATATGCAGGAAATTCCAAATATATATCAAAAATTATGATATACCTATAACTAAATAAGAATATATTAAATACAACTTAAATTTATATATTCTCTTCTATTAAAAAATATATAAAAATATTTTTCAATAATTAAACAGAAGTCTCTTCTATTGAAAAATGTATAAAAATATTTAACAATAATTAAACAAATTTTTACCATTACAAAAATTAAAAACTAACACTAAAATATGATACAATTATTATTATATAATATTATATTTAATAAAGTTCAGCTTGAAGGCCTCAGTTGCTCTGAATTTAATTCTTCAATTTAATGAAATAAATATAACTAAAGTGAGATATATAAAATAACAGATTGAATTTAATCGAACTAATTTTCTTTTAAACAGGCCAAATTTTGTTTGAAAAATTTAGCAAAAAGTAAAAACATATGTACAATTTAAACATTTTAAAGTAATTTTAAAACATTGAAAATCGTTGTTTTCCTGCATAAATTAATGAATTAATTATTGTTAAAATCCTCAACTGTTGTTTGATATAATCAGAGGGTTTTATGCAATATTTCCTAGCATGATTAAGAATTAATGGATTTCCAGTGTTTGTGCTCATCGACTACATTTGTCACAATTGTAAACTGCGCATTTCGATGACAATGAGATGCATCGATAGCTGATTATAGCTAAACCCAATGACAATGAGCAATTAAATCAAGTAAATATATATAATGAGCTAACTAATCTCAACAAAAGAGGCAAAAAAAAAAACACAACAAGCTACAACGAAATGCGACAAGACAATGCTAAATGGATTTAAATAAATTATATTTCAATTTAGAAAAAATAATAAAAAATATGAAAAAAACTATTATAAATGCAACTTGTTGGCGACTTCAAGTGCACGCAGCTGTGCAAAACTATGCAAAAAATTGAGATTAATGTCAACAATGCAATTGCCATAGAGCTCTAGATTAAGTGTCTGTGTCAAATCCAGTTCAATTCAATCCGATGCAATTGCCGCTGAACTGAAACTGTCAACACCGAAATGAGGACGTGACAAAGTTTCAATTTGCGTATGACACGTGTGCAATGATAGAAGTTGTTCTCGTTGTCGTTGTTGTTGTTGTTGTTGTTGTTGTTGTTGTTATGATTGTTGTTGTCAGTGGCATGTAGAAATCACAAGTTGCATTTGGCTTTGTGGCCAAATGCAGATATCAACTGAACTTGGCTTTAATCAGGCCACATTGCAAAAAGCAGCGTATTGCACGTGAGCATTGATAACAGATAACAGCACCGAACGGAAGGGGGAGGGGAAGTTGTTGTTATCATCGGCTGTTTATGCTGCTTTTAGCTCTGGCTGCTATCGCTCATAACTGTTTTCTCTTTGGCCTTTTGTTGGCTTGCACTTGCCACACGGCCACTTGTGCACTTACGCCGATAAGAGGCAACATTACGAAACTTTTGCCGTCTGATAAGACGCCAGAAAAACAGCTGGCGCAACCAAAGAGAGCACATAATATATATACACTCGGAAAAATACATTGCATAAAAGCATTTTGGTTTATTTGAGGTTTCCTAGAATTGTGAGAGATATGATGAATCAAAGTTTTATTTTGGATATTTTTAAATCTTTTCAACTATCTCAAGTGCAAAATTTGCATCGATCTACAAAATATATTGCATTAAAGAATCTTGCTTTATTTTTTTAAAAGATTTGATATGATGCTGATGAGATGATATGATGAGATTATAAGAGATACGGGAGTTATGATAAATCAAAGTTTTATGTTACAGTTTTTAAATCTTTTCAACTTTTTCAAGAGTAGAATTTGCATCGTTCTACAAAATACATTGCATAAAAGAATCTTGCTTTATTTTGTGAGAGATATTATGAGATGATGATGAGATGATGTGATGATATGAGAGATATGATGCATCAAAGTTTTATCTTTAATTTTTTCAATCTTTTCTACTATCTCCAGTGCAGCATTTGTTACTTAAATGTTGGTTTTCCTGGCTATTCGAAAGTTCTTGACTCAATTACGTTTGCTCTTGAGTTTTCTCTCAGTGTACATAATATTTATGCATATACTAGATGGATAGCTTCGTCTATTGTGTTTTTATCTACAAATACAGCTGCAGGTGATGCGATTGCCCGATTACAAAACCAATGGCAGTTTGCAAAAGGAAATGATTTAACAACAACTCAAAGTGCAGCGCACGTAAGGGGGAAATAAAAAGCAAAAAGCTAAAAGCAAAAAGCGACTATTTAGATAATGCACTAATGACTAATTTAAGTAACGTCAACTATTACCAAATAATGGAAATTCTATTAGCGTGCTGCAGATACAAAGCTGCATTTTCTAGCTCAAAGCAAATGGGCCCATTAATATTTGAGGAGAATGCCTTTCCTGCCATAAACAATTCACAGAAAAATTCCATATAATTTTTGTTCTCTCTCTCTCTCTTTTTGAGCGCATAAATTATTTACTTAATAAATGACCAGCGATCCTCCCAACACACACACACACACAAACACGCTCATTTGCCCCTAATTAGATGCATTTCATTTCTGAAAAACTGTCGAACTGTTTTTGGGTTCTCCCAAGAGCCGCAGCACGCAGGCCACTTGAAATTTATTAGACAAAGACAAATAAATAGTTAGATGGTATCTGATAACAGAGTAGAGCCATTATGCCCAACGACCACAACGTGGTATGTTTGAAATGTCTGCAGACTACGTGTTGAGGTAAACTTCTGGGCAAATGCAAATGGAAATGAAAATGGAAATGGAAAAGGTGTTAAAAATATAAAAATACTTGAGAGTGCGTAGAAGTCGATGTGTGTATTTGCCTTAGTTGGGTCAAAGGTCAATAGCATGGCAAACCAACTGCAAGAAAATTTATATTTCTTGTTGAAACAACTTATTGACATGAGGCAAAAGATAAAGATAAAGAGCATTGAAGATGGTTCAAAATACTATATGGTCTGTATGACCTAAAGTTCGAAAGTCAAACCGTCGATGGAGTTCAAATTTAACGTTTTAAAACCTCGATATGAAAAAATTACATACATACATTACATACATCATTTGAGTTGGAAATTAAAAATTGAGAAATAATTTAAAGCAAAAAAAAAAATTTCAAATTTTTACAAAAATTCTAAGCTTTGAAAATTCTGAAATTTTTGAAAAAAAATTTTTTTTTTCTCATTGTTAAAATTGAAGCGTAAACGAATTGTATTGTAAAATTGTGCATAAAAAATCAAACATGTTAGCATTGGGTCGAAAAATGTAGATTTTAGGGCAAAATTACTTTTCAGTGATTATTAGAATATAAAGTACTGTCAGTTACGTCCGACTGCAGCATTTTGCGCTAGTGATGCGTTTTATCCTCTCTAGTTTTATTAAATATCATAATAGACTTAACTTATGCGAAGCTGTAGTTGGCATCTCCACTTACTTATAGCTCAAATTTCTTTCAATTTGTGCTGAAATCACTCGAACCCATCGGAAGGCCATCAGCATTGAGATAGTTTGTTAGATACTTTAGATACTTTGCTTTTGTGTGTGGTTTTGGGAAACAACTGCAAAGTTTGACCACATTTTGAGCATATCGTATAAGTCGTCATGCTGGGTTTGTGCTTGGAGGGAGGTACAGATTCAATTTACCTGTGGTTTCATATTTGTTGTTTTCTCAATTTGAATGCAATCACTTCCGCATTTGTCTCCCGCTGGCAAGTCGAAAATTAAAAACAAAATGTAGACACAAAAAAAAACCCCAAATTTAGCCTTCATCATGTGATTGCTGTGTTTTTGACAACTTTTCTTTTTGGCCATTTGCAGTAGTTGTGGTTAAGTTCGAGGTGTTTACGGCTTGCAATGCATATCTCAATTATAAGACGAGTGTTTTGCATTGTATGAATGCCGCTAACAAGTTGCAAGTTGCAAGTTGCCGTTGCAAGCTTAGTTGTTGCCGCCAGCTTGCTGATAAATGCGGAATTTGCTGCTTTTGCGGTCGTCGTCTGCGGTTTGCAGCGATCGTTGCCTCAAGATTTGGCCAACAACAATGACAACAATCAAAACAGGTGCGCGAGCATTGGCTACAGCCACAAATACAACCAATGTTGCCAAATACATTTTTTCCCCACCAAATCTAGCTTTTTTTGAAGTGCTTTTTATCAAAAATTTTAAAACTGTGGCAAACGGGAATATTGGCTTTTTTCTAGATTTTTTATAAATTTTACAAAATGCACGCAATTATAAATCTGTAGAGCGCGTAGCGCGAGCTGTGTGCTGTTTGTATGTGCTTTAAATACAGCTTTTTTCTCAGTGGCAACACTAACTACAACAACAACTTGCAACAACTGCAACAAGTTGCAAGTTTTGTGAACTTTTAACTTTAGCGTCGTGTCGCTCGCTTCTCTGGTTCATCTTTAGCGCTTTGCACTGCCAACTGGATTTCTTGGCGAATTTAAATTCATTCACCTGTGGAAATTTATATGTATTTTTGCCGTTTGCTTTTGCTTATTTTCCAGTTAGAGCGGCTTGTTGTTGTTGTTGTTGTTGACGTTGTTTATTGGCTACTGTTTACAATTGTTGTTGCTGTTGCGTTACTTTCACTTTTTTTTTGTTGCACAGCAAAAATCAAAACAACGGTTTTTCTTCTATCCACTTTTCAACTGCAGCTGTCTCGATCGCGCTATCTCTCTCTCTCTCTCTCTTCCACTCTCTCTTGCTGTCTCTCTCTGCCAGTGCCACATGCCGCTGACTGTTTGCATTTGTTTAAAGTGGCAACAGCAGCCGCTTTTGCTTTATGCAACAGCTTAAACAAATCAAACTGTCTTTTTGTCTCTCGTTCTCATTTGTTGTTTTCGCTCTATGGGCATAAAAGAAATAGCAAAAAATAAAAAATAAAAAATAAAAAACGCCAACGATTTGTGGCTTACAGGTGTTTACTTCCAACAACAACAACAAACAACAATAAAAAATACTGGCTACAGCTGTTGGTGCTATATATATATTGTTAAAGAGGAAAACTCTACTCTGCCAATTTATGGCCACATTACAAAACTGCAATTCACTTGCATTATTATTTTTAATTTTATTTGCTTATTTATTTTCGGTCTGTTTAAGTTTTTATTATGCCGTTTTGCATGTTAAATATAGCCCAATTATACCGTTAAACAATCAACCATATTTATGCAATTTGTATTCTCTTATCATTGCAGGTGTGTATGCCATGTAAATAAAGAACTGATAACAGCTAAAATGTAGCGACTGTCAAAACCAAGTCTTATTTGAATAGTCTACAGAATCGCGTTAATGCCTGGCACTTTGTGCTTACCAAGTCATCATTTTGTAAGTAAATAAAGCAGAATGTAGTGGCAATTGTAGTCCAAATAAAACATAAGCTCCTAAGATAGTTTAGATTATAATGAAAGTGCGATAAAAGCAAATTTGAAGAATCTATTTAATAAATAAATAAACTATTTAAAGTTAACATTTCCTAAGAGTTTATTCTTGAATTCAATAAATATATTTATTTGCCAAACTTATTTTGATAAAATTGTATTTTTCTGTAATAGACAGGATATTTATAATTAGCTTTATATACAAAATTCGTTTTTTTATTATTTATATTTATTATTTGTTGCTATTTATTTCAAGTCAACTTTTCTTTAGAGTTCATTCTCTTATAAAAAGTAACAAAAAATTAAATTCAAGAACAAAATTCCAATATAATTTGGGAATAGAAAATCAAAATAAATATTAAATTAAATAAATGAAATAAAAATTATTTTAATTCATTAATATTTATTTCAGTTTATGCAATTTTAAATTATTATGAGTATATATAAAAATTTGTTTGTAATATTTTTAATCTAATTAATTTATTTATTTACTGACAAATTGCTGTCAAAATATTCCCCCGATTTGATAATCATGCAAACTCTTTCCATCCCTTTAAGTTAATTAATTAAAAGAGACGTTATCAAAGATTCTGATCCAATTTCATTTCAACTATTTCATCTTAGATTTCAAGTTTAGAATCTAGTTGAGCAAATAAAGCCCAAGTACACAGATCAGATGACGTTCGATAACCTCCAGTTGACGCTCAATTGCACTGAAAGTAAAATTGTTTCACAGATTCCTCAATTAAACTTAAGCAGCAAGTTATTTGGCCCCGTCCATATCCATACCGAATGGGGAAATTATTTCCAAAGTTTTTATTTTATTTTATTATTTTTTTTGCTTTCAAAGTGGCGGCGGCGGCGTCTAAGCAATTTTCAGCGAGTGTAGATACTTTGAAATGGCGGCAACAACAAAATAGCAACAAAAGGCAACAATATAATGTTAACGTTAACAACAAATGCCAATCATTGTTTGCGTAGCGCATCAGCAACTGTTTGTCAGTCAGTGTTGTGTGTTGTTTGTGTTTATCTGTTGCACTATGGAACGCGCTGCACACACGCGACGCACAGTGGGCTCTTTTTACACAAATTTTAAGTTTTCGTATATATTTAATCATAAGTATAAGTATAAAGATCATAAATAAATAAAAAATAAATTAATTAGTTCAAAAATTTTAGTTTAAATCGGAATATAATTGGAATTGAATTCAAATTAATTTATACAAAAAACTTTGAAAAGAAAGAAATTAAAAATTATTTCTTTCTTAGACCAACCGGAAATTATTTATTGAGCTACGAAATCTCTTTATGTTTTTATCAATGTAAAAATTATTGTTTAAAATATCCGACTTAAAAAAAAAACTATTAATATATTGGTAAAATTTTCATATATTTCAACAGAAGTCGAATACTAAGATACTTTACTTTAGATTAAATTATATTGGTTTCTCTTAGTAGTATTCAGAACAATATTCTTTCATAAAATAATCACCTAATGTGTGAAACCTGAAATTTGTATTTTCAATAAATCGATACTTTTGGCATACTGTGCGACGCAACAGCAAACGCAACTTCAACAATTGCCAGAGCGGCATCCATGAGATACTTTTTATTATTTTGTTTAGCTTTTGCCGCTGCTGCTTACTCAAGCATAACTCGTAGTGGTCGTGGCCAAGACTACACCATATGCAGACACTCTCAACTACTTGAAAGTGTGAAACTAGTGTGAAGTCTGAGGCTCGGACTGAGATACTCAGATACTGAGATACTGAGAGCTATGGGGGCAAAAAGATACACACTTCATGCTACTAGTAGTAGTTGTTTCAGCATGCGAAACTTGTTTGCTGCCGGAATTTGTTTATAGTATTATTATTTTTGGTTTATTTGTCTACGAGCTGCCACTTTATATGCATACTAAACTCCTTTAGCTATCTAGTTTTTTTTCTCTCTATATATCAAACTTGCAAGCATGTGTTCGACAAGGTTAGAGGGTTAATCGAAAAGCAAAAGTATCTGTATTGAATCTAGTGTACTGCAAATTCCACAAATAATCCAAAAGCATGCATAACTTGAATAAATAAATCTGTATTCATTTCTTCAATTTGTTTGCATTGATTTCAGCTCTCGAATTTTTGGGTGAAGCAAAAATTGCTTTAACTTTAAAGTTATAGAGTTCTTGGATGATTTTCACATACTAAATTAAACTTAAGAAAGCTCGACATATAAATCAAAAACCTCTAAACGAAGTGCAAAAATTTGCTAAAGTTTAAGCATCATTAAAACTTTAATTAGATTAAAAACATAAAAAAAATTCCCAATTATTTACAGAAAACTATAGTTTATTATTAATTTTCTGCTAAGAACTATAATAATAAAATAAACTTTAATTGATTTGTTTTAGCTAAAAAAACTCTTTCTTATTAAACTTTGCATGCACATATATTTATTACCTTCAGATATTTCCAAGTGTCTTTTATGGTTTCATAATGAAGTCAGTCCTAAAATGGCTGTGTTTTTGTTTTTTTGGTTTAAATTAAAATGTTTATAATAAAGTTATCCCATTGTCTGTGATCCACGGGCGCTTTGGTCATGCATATTTTCATTTATAAAGTCTCAGTAGTTTTTTTTTTCTGTGAGTTATGCTAATCTCGAGGCGTGCAAAAATTCGCACTTTCCAACTCGTTTGGCTTTGGCAAAAACCAAGAGTTTATGCTGATGTTTTTTATTAAGTCGACGAACGGGCAGCAAAAGCGAAATAGCCAAAAATATCAAATTAGGGTCAGCATTGTGCGTGTTTTCACTTTCCGCTGGCCAGAAGTGGGTCAGCCTTAGACAGATGATGGTGCGAATAAAAACTTATTTATAACGCCGCCACTTGAATGCTGGAAAAATGGAAAAAATCTATGACCTGATTTTCATTGTCCAAACCAATCAGGCATATTGAAAATCATAAATTTCCGCCTTTAATTGTTTGCCAAATACACAAAACTTCGACTTCAGTTCCACACAAAATGAGACCTAAACCCAGCCACACCTGTCATGAGTCAGCAATGGCTACAAAGCTCCACAGCTGCATGGCCATTTTTTTTTTGTTTTTTGGCCATTTTTGTAGCAGTCATGCTCGAGTTTCCGGGTTAATGCTAATTTAACATTATGCCACACTTATAGATACGATTGCACAGATAGCCATTTGCAGTCATGGCTGGCGAAATGTCAAAAGTCTGGCCACATAATTAGAATTTTTATTCCGTTCATCAAGTGCCAAGTAGCTGCCAGTAGCAGCAGCCTGACCCAATTCTTGGCAGCTTAACAGAAAAATAAGCACTTGGCACTTGGCTGCATATATCAGCTCCACATCTGTACCTAAGACGTAATAATAAAGTAGCAGCTAACTGACAAATCTGGAAACCTGCAAACAAACTAGAAAACGATCTATCAATTTTGTGCACTTCGAAGTGCTTTAAAACTTTAGCAGCTAAAGATAATTTAAAATAATTTAATTCAATATAGATTCTCAATAAATCTTTTTCTTACTATTTAAAAAAATGGGTTTGTTTTAAATTCAAATTCCGTGTAAATCAGAACAATTTTGATAAAATAGATTAGATTTCGGTTATTAAATAATTTGCTTTTCAGAACAGATTTTATTAAATGATTTTTCTATATTTTAAAACCTTACCAAAAACCGCTAAAGATATAATTTGCTAGGAACTTTTAACTTCTGTTTTCAGTCTTTAATAATTTTTTAAATATTTATTTTCCGTTATAGTTTTTTTTATTTTTTATATTTTGAACTATAGATTCTATGCCATTTGCATCCGACTGTAGCCTTACCGACTGCCTTGTCATGTTATTTGTTTAGCTTATCAAAACGCTGGCTAATTCGAAAATCATTAAGTTTTATGGCTTCATTCCAATGAAAAGCAGCCATTGCCATGGGCCATCTTGCAACTGTGCTGAACTTTCGTGTCACACACAGACACACACACCTAGACACACACACACACAGAGCGAGACAGAGATACATTCGCATGCGGCACATGTCAAACAGAGAAATTATGGCCACTAATCGCAAGCAAAAGCTGGCAACGGCCATTTGTGCCGCAGGACAATGCGAACAGCTCAGCTCGACTCGCTTCTAATTTGCCGTTTCCTGTGCCTGTCGCCCATAATTATATATGGCCAACTTTGGCTGACACTGCCCCCCACCCCGCTGCCCGAAAATGCGCTGCCAACACTCGGAGAAAAGCAGTTAAAGCCTTTCTTGAATTTCCATGAGACAACCAATTTTAGATAAAGCCAAAAAGCTCACTTGAATTTTCAAGATTAAATCCATTCGCAATATGTTTTGCGAAAATCTGAATTAATTTAAGTACTTACAGATTCAATTAAGAATTATAAGAAACATGATTTAAGTAAACGTATTATTTAATTTAACACAAGTAAATAAATAATAGATTTGAAGAAATTCTGGATTACATGAGAGTTACTAGAATCAAGTACGATCTTAATTAGATCAGATAAAACGACTATTGGCTCATCTTTAGCATTAAGCAATTAATCAATTGATAATGTTTTGGTTTTTTTTCTCTCAATGTACACCCTAAGAAAAGATTTTGATATATATGATTTGGTGTTTTTTCTGACTGTGCGCTCTAGAAAAAGAAGATCTTGATATAGATGCGACCTTGCTGGAATTTGCATCATTTCCATTTTGAATTTGACCTTAAAGTTGGTTTGAAATAATTTTTATTAGAAATACTAAGATGTATAAATTTCTTTTAAATTTAAATTGCATTTTTTTTTTAGCGTAATAGGAATTAGAAATAGTGTGCTCGATAGTTGCATTTTTACCAGTTTAATCTTGATTTTAAAATTTCACCATTTTGATTTTAAATAAATTTGGAATCTGAATTTAAACTCGGCTTACAACAAAATTTATTTAAATAGAGTGTGAATTACTACTGAATTTTTCTAGGTGTAGTTGGAAAACTTGATCTTGAATTAAAGTATTTGGGTTTTAAGTTGGCTTGGCACCAATTTTATTTGAATCAAGTGCGAGTTGCTGTTGAGTTTTTCCGAGTGTAGTTGGCAATATGAAATAGCAGTCAGCCAATTTTGAAATGCAACGCTGACAAGCGGATTTGGCTACCTGTCTGACTAGCTGGCTAACCGACAGCCTGGCTGTTAGCTGCTGGCTTTTAGCTGTTGCCTGTTGGCTGTTGGCTAAGATAGCTGCGTGCTGGCAGCGAATAAAACGTCTGCAGTTACAGTTAACGGCATCTAATAGATACTTTGGCACCTTGGCATTACCATTACGGATGGATACGTATGTGTGTGGAACAATGGGAGCAGAGTGTGTTTCTGGTAAGGTGCATGGCTCGAGTAGTACCTAAATTAGCAATAATCTCATATTTCAAAGCTTCGTAAATATCGGTCTATTTATGTATTTATGTATGTTCGTATATTGCGAGCATAACTGCATAACTGTATATTTTATTACCTACACACACGTTATTTGTCATGTTTCCAGGCCAGCCAAGTCGTCTGCCAAAGGCAGCTAATCAGTCGAATCTATAAGATCCGATTACTGGTTGCATTTTACCCACAATTACAGACTGAGATACATACATATATAGAGAGAGTTCAGCTTAATCAATTTTAATGCATTGCATACTGTCAGTATCAATGCAATTTGTTTATGAATTTATAACTTGTTTGTGGCAACTTGGCTAATGGCTTTGTCATTGAACTGGCTTTATTCAATGTAGGTGTCACAATGCAAAGTGCATTCAACATATTTTAGACACATCTTTATCAATTAATTAAACCCGTTTCCAAGCACTAATGTGCATTTTGAGAGCTACAAATATCAATTACATTTGGCAACCATTTCAATACAACTTATAATCTTTTTTGGCTAATTGGCATGCAGATTTATTCATCATTTTAAAATTAATTATGATTACTCAATTTACTTTTGTAATACATACTTATTTTTTTAGTTGAATCCATATTTTTTGGCAGTGTTAGAGAGCGATTTAAAGAAAAACTTTTATAAAATTCAAAAACAAAATATTTTTAATCAATTTATTTCAAATATTTCTTGTTTAAGTTGAACATATTACTAGAGAACGGTTTAAAGAAAAATTTATGATTTCTGCATGCAAATTTAGATATTAACATAATTTAAATATATGTTTTTATTCAAATATTTTTTAAAATTAATTCATATTAAGAAAACATCAATATTTCATGAAAACATTTTTTAAATATTTTTTTTTGTAAATATGCCAAGATAAATGGCAAAAATATTCATAGATTTTGTTGATTGGATAGGCAATAAATCTGTGTCGTTCGAAATATTAATAAAGAATGTAATTGAATTCTGTAAAGTTTATTTTGTTGTTCATAATTTTCAATTTAGAAAACTGCATCGTTAATCATGCTAGTTAATTTCAAACTGGTTTAACTATGGCGCTTAATTTTCACTGCAAATATTAGGCCTCTATTACAGCTTTATTGCTCAATTCAAGCACTTTGGCCTGTAATGATTTTCTCCGAGAATTTTGCCACTTTCGCCAGTAAAGCGATTTAAACAAACAAATGCTGTCATTAGCTGACAAAGTGTAACAAGCAAAAGGCGCACTCGAAATTCGGCCAAAAGCAGCAGGAAAAAAAGTAAAAATTTGTTAGTTGCCATTAATTTAAATCGCCGGGCAATCGCTTAATTAAAATCTTTATTGCTGAGCTAAGCCAAAGGCTAAGCTAAGCACATGGCACCTGCTGCTTGCTAGAAAGGCAGAAAAAATGCTGATCATAGTGTGAGTGCAACATGCTTAACTACAACAACATGCAGCAACTACACACTACTTTACTACACTCAGAAAAATGAGGGAGGCGTTCTACACAATAATGCTCATAGACAAATCATGGTACAAATCGGTACAAGTACAAATCGGAATAAATTTTTGAATAAATTCAGATGATTTAAGGAGAAATATGTTATACATAGGGTTGCAGCAATGCTGCTTCTTCTTATTTTTTTTGTCTGTACTGTCCTTTATGGCCGCCCATGATACTAATATTGGCCCTAAAATCTACATTTTTAAACCAAATGCTGTCATGTTTGAGTTTTTCTACATTATTTTGCAATACAATTACGTTTAAATTCTAAAGATTTTAAAACCAAAAATATTTTTCCCGAAAATTGTATATTTTTTAAGGGGAAGTGTTTAAAATAATCGCAAAAATTTCGAACTTTTCTTTATGTAATTTATCACTCTAATTTTTATTTCCAACTCAAATGATTCCGATAAAACCACACAGCTTGAACATCGGTTGGGTTTTGGTAAAGCTATGCGCATTCAAAGTTTTTATACCCTGTGCCCATTTGAAAAATGGGAAAAACAGGGTTATTAACTTTGTGCGAATGTATGTAACAGGCAGAAGGAGGCGTGGCAGACCCCACAAACCATATATATTCTTGATCAGGGAGACGAGCTGAGTCGATTTAGCCTTGTCTGTCTGTCTGTCTGTCTGTCTGTCTGTCCGTCTGTCTGTCTGTCCGTCTGTTTGGATGAACGCGTCGATCTCAGCAACCACAAAAGCTAGAGCTGCCGTTTTGGTTGCTATTGGTAGGTAGTTATCTTACGCAGATCAAGTTTTTTTCGAAAATTGGATGCCACGCCCCCTTTACGCCCAAAAATCAATAAAACTCACACAACCTCTGGTTTTTTAACATAAAAAGTTGAATAACAAGCGTAATATTAAACATAGAATGTTGTTATTTGGAACATATACTTTCTTTTATTATATTTAACTATCCTGAATAGCAGGTTAAAATCGGTTAATAAACACAGGAGATATAAGCTACCAAATACTTTAACTTAAAAGTTCAAAAACAAGCATAATATTAAACATAGAATGTTGTTATTTGGTATATATAATCTCTTCTATTATATTTAACTATCCTGAAAAGCGCATTGATATCGGTTAATAAACAAAGTAAATATACGCTACGCATTTGGCAGCGCAGTTCAGCAGCGCAGCAGCAGCAGCGCAGCTGGCGCACGTAAAGAGGGAAGAAGAAGTACTGCTGATACGCTTGGTGTGACAGTTTTATAAAATTGTATATAAAATAAAAGGCACAGGGTATTCTACAGTCGGGCCCGTCCGACTGATCTGTCCCGTCCGACTGATCTGCCCTGTCCAAATTTTTTTTTTTGTGAAAATATAAAATTGTTTTAATTTTTTTGTATGGTATACTATTACTGTAGTGCAGTAATTTATACCATATTTAAAGTTATTAAATAAAGAACTATTTGAAGCACGAAAACTGTTGATTTTTCTCTCAGTGTACACATATGGGAGAGGCAAGTGCAAGCAATGGCTGCCACATAACCCGGCCAACCGATTTCAAAAGCGCCCCGGGCCAGTGAAGCTGCCTTTGCTGCCAGTTGGAGTCATTGTGAAATCTGTTGAGGCGATGCCCCTCACTTCAGTTCAGTTCACATCGCTTCGCTTCACGCCAACCATGGCAGAGTCGGAGTTGGAGTCGGAGTTGGAGTTGGAGTCGGAGTCGGAGCGTTGAGTGGAGCAGGCGGAGCCACCCGCAAATCTTTCAGCTGCCCCTCCCTTTCTCCCTCTCCCTCTCCCTATCGCTGTTTCTGTGTTTGTCTGTCTGGTAAAATACTTGGGCTACAAATTGAGCGCAAACGCATAATTAATTTCAGTAGCAGCGGCAGCAACGTGAAAAATGAGAAAAAATTAAGTTAATGTTTTGTAATCCCCAAGTGCGGGAGCCGGGCAGGTGCCAGCAGCTATGCTCAGTTATAACGGTAATTGTTTAACTAGTAGCCAAGCCCCCTCCGGCGTTCGAGGCAGCCAAACAAACACAAAAAACGCCCAGCAACAGTTGAGCGTCTCTCACACAAGATGATGCTGCAAAAAACAAAAAACAATTTTATTAAAAAAGCCAAGGGTAAAAAAAACTACAAAATTCATAAATTATGTTTATGAAGAGAACTTTAGCGTATTCATTAGCAAAAACTACAAACAACTTTTATTGGTAGCTTGAGTTTTGAGTGTATTTGATATTGCAATTAAAAAGTATCTGCAACTTTTGCTTGGCATATCTGCAAAGATATTTATTAGAGTTTCCGCAGCCACATAACATTTATGTTAATAAACCTAATTAAATGGATTTTTAGCATTGCTTGAAACAATATCGAGCTATTGCTGGAAGAAATTTAAATTTCTTAGCTTAACAAATCAGTTAGTTAATGGCTTTTTAGTGCTTAAAAAAAACATCATTGGATTATAGCGTATAGAAATTGACGTAATTGCATTAAAAACAGCTGATGAACAATTAGTTATTATATTTTAATTGATTAATATATTATATAATGCATGATTAATTGCTAATTTAATTTTAGAAATTAATAAATAATAAAGAGATAAATTAATAAAATATTTACTAAAAATATTGACCAAATTATAGTATAATTTTGCAGCTTTTTATAAGCCAAGCTACCCGCAGTTAATTAAAAGCTAATTGTTTTCAGTGCATAAGCACCAAAAACACACTGTACATTTTCATTGGTTCATTTGCATTTTCAAGCTCTTCTCACGCCCCAGACGAAAGTCAACTTTCCCAAAAACAAAAAAAAAAGCACACACATACAAGAAAATCATATTGTGGCGGGAAAAAGAAAACCCCGAGCTTAATTTCTAAGCGCTACGCACGTAACACAAATAACAGTTAATTTCTGTTGGGCTTTGTGGCATTGTGGCATCCACAGAGCAGCAGCAGCAGCAGCAGCAGCAGCAGCAGCTTCAGTATCAGCCTCAGCTTCAGCTTCAACTTGATACTGAGCATAAACATAACTGTAATTGCCCGGCAGCATAATTGCGGCATAATTGCAGCTGAGGAGCCAGCGGAAAATGAAAGTGCAGCAAATAGAAAAATAGAAATGCTAAAAATGGTTTTTAAAACTCAAACTCATTGTGGGCGATGGTGGGCGAGGGGGCAGCGGTAGGGGCAGGAGCAGCGAGGGCAAGAGGCCACAGCAATTAGGCAAGGGCTTGATGGCGTCGACAATTACGATTACGATTGCACTGATTTCAAGACCCTGCACTTAATAAAAGTACAAAAAGGTCTATTAAGTAAGTGCAAGTAGGAAATGCGTATAACACCTAGAGGGATGCAGGGCAGACCCTCCCTATCGATTCTTGATGAAGGTACCGATATGTATTTGATACGATATTTTCATGAACACCAAGATCTAGCAAACGGTAAAACTTAAAACCCTCGTTTTTCAGGTTTAGGTACTACTGTGCAATAAAATTCAGTTTTTTTTTTTTAGATTTTTGATTCATCAACCCCTTCCCCTTCGAACCATAAAAAACCCCCGTAGCTACAATTTTATAGTTACAGACTTGTAATTTGTCATAAACATAGCCTATGGCATTCTAAATTGATGATGTATATAGCGATAAAATCTGATAAAAAACAGCGAAGATATTTAACAGACAACTTGTTTGACTTGGCCTTGGGGATATTTTTCATGCATGCGCTTAACGTTTCATCGGTAAGGAATTCAAGCGAGGAAAAACTTTAATTACTTTTCACTGATTATTGAAACACAAAGAAAAAGGTCTGCTACTGTCGGTTACGTCCGACTGTAGCCTACTTTTCGACTGATTTTGTTGTTATTTCAATTTTTGTTGGGTCTAGACGCGTTACAATTTCAATCAAACGCGAATTAAATGTGGTCTGTAATTTAGAAAGCCAGACCGATGGACGGGCAGAGGGACAGACGGACGGACAGCCGGACAGTGGGAGGCGCCCAGGAAAACAATGTAATTGATTCAAGTGATTGTGTGCGTGCTTGCCAAAATCTGGTAAAACAACAACAAGAGCAAACACAGCCACTGAGTGAAAGTGAAAAGACGAAATAAAAAACTGCTTAAAAAGTGAAACAAGCAACAACAAACAAACAGCAAAGACCACGACTACTTGGCTTTCAATGGGGTATTATGAAACGCAAGTCAGTCAAGCGACTGCCATAGGGGGAGTGGGAGGAATGAGGGGAAGGCGGCTGAGCCAAGGGGGGAGGGGCCAAGGCGCGGATAACGCGCTTTACTGGCAAGTCATGCAAACGCTCTGCGTCGACGCCAAAGCTTTTGCCACAGGGGCAGGTGCGCAAAAGCAAAAAAATACAAAACAAAAAAAAAAAACAAAAATTTGGAAAAAAAAACTTTCAACAACTACGAAATCTCCCAAGTCTGTAATTTGAATAAATGATGTTGTTCGCACATTTTGGCTGTCCATGGGGCGTACCTCTAGAAATCTATACGCATTAACGGTTGGCTGTCAAGTGCTTCGAGTGGGTCAAGTGGCAAGTGGCAAGAGGCAAGTGGCAACACAAGGTGAGACCAGAGACAGCCGTATTGATGGCTGTCTGAGTGGCCATGATAGATTGACGGCTTATGAGCTGAATATCAAGTGCAGCACTGTGTCCAGTGTCACTGCAGATCGCCTTCAACGCAACTTCCATGCACTGAGAGAAAAATTGAGTGCTTAATTGCTTGAACAATCTTGAAGAGCGTAATTAAATCGGTTAAGAAACACCGAAGTTATTAAAGAAAAAACGTTACAGTCGCTCGTTTGGAACAGTAATAAAACTAAGAAGAAGCATTGCTGCATATTTTAAAATTATTTCAAATCATACTTAAAATATAGTGTGCAGGATATTCGGCAGCGCCCTACTGAACATTCAATGCTTACTGGTGTGTCTTAAATAATCTGCATTTATTAACTATTCTTATTCGATTTGTTACTGAGTTCTGTACCAAAATAAGATTTATTTAAAACATTTATTTAAAAAAATGCTAATATATTTTTCCAAGTGTAGCTCTGTGCTTGTTTTTTATTCTATTTATTTTTATTTTATTTAATTTTTATTTATTTGAGTCAAGTGTGAACAGCGAACATCGAAAAAGTAACAAATTAAAATTGCGCATACGCCTTGGTGACTGCAGATCGCTTTCAACGCAACTGCCATACAAATTGCATCATTCAGCAGGTAAACAAACAATTTCAGTCTGCAAAAATCAGAAATCATACGCTTTTCTCGCTCCGCTTGTTGCTCTGCTTTTTAGCGTTTCTTATTGGCATTGCGAAAGCAGAGCTAATCGCAAAACATCTGCTGCAATTCGTATGTGGTACGTACAATCCATCGATTCCACCATCCATCCGTCCAGCCATCCATCCATCCATCCATCCATCCATCCATCCATCCATCCATTCGTCCATTCAAGCAGCCAACGATCGACTGCTTGCGTTCCACTTTTGGCCTTATATAATGACCCAGAAAACGCTTCACAGCCAGAGCGAATGAGAAACAGTTGCTTTAATGACTTTCTGAAACTTCATTAGGCTCTTAAGTCCACAGCGGCGATAAAACTGCTCCCTGGCAATAACACAAACATCATCTCTGATCCCAAGCAGCCTAACCATAAAAGATCGTTGCGCCCTGCTCTATGCCCCCTCTATTCCCCTCCCCCTTGACAGCTGTCCATGTTGCTTGTCGCCGGCATTTGAATGTTTCGCATTATGCTGCAAATGGGTTAAGTGGCTTTCAATTTCCAAAAAGCCAAAACATTAAAAAACACAACAAAAAACAAAGCAAAACAGATAAATGCGTAGAGCATTGAGTTCCATTTAGTGCACTGCGAATGAATCATTAGGCACACAACTGCCCCTGCCACGCCCAGTACAGCAAGCACTTCCGCAACTACACTCAGAAAAAAAACAATAGAAAATGAATCTTGTTTTGTTCTGCAATTCAAGTAAAAATTGACATAGAATTGTAATTCAATTTAGTTTAAATAATTCAAAATGCGGGATTAAAATAATATTCAATCCAAAGAAATTTTCAATAAAGTACGCATTGTAGTTAATTTTAATCATAAAAGTTCTTAAAAATAGTAAGAATTCGATTTATAAGTTAAAATCAAGAATTGCCTTCTTGAATTAAGAATTTTAACGGCTTATTAAGCTTTTAACATACATTTTTTATTTAAAGTACGAAACCTATTGGTTTTCTCTCAGTGCATTGAGTCACAGTCTCTTTTCTTTCTCCTATATGCATATCTATATGCCAAGTGCGATGCTTTATGAGTCGCACGAGCATTTGTCATAAACAATTTAAAATTGAAATTTAATTTGAACTCGTACCCTCGGCACTTGCAAGGTGCAACTTTTGACTTTTGGAACTATCAGGAAGTGTTTTTTTCACGTGCAGCAGATTGATAACAGAATGACAAAGAAATGACTTTCGTTTGTACTGAATTACAGTGTAGATTGCAGTGTAGATTACTCTATAAGTTCCAATAAAATTCAATATTTAAAAGAACATTTAAATTCCGGTTCATGCAAATTTACAACTACTTTTGTAAGTGATAAGCAAAAGTAAAAATTTAAAAAAAATTTTAAAAAAAATCTGATTAAATTAGTTTTTGTTACTTTGGATATTTTAAAACTTAATTTTGATTATTATTCATTTTTGTAATTATGATTAAATATTTTTATTTGCGTCTTCAGTTGAAAGTAAACCAAAATGCGCTTGAGTTTACTTGCTTATGTTCCACATTATTTACATTATCTGCATTATTATATATATACACTTCGCCCTCGCTTAACACGAACTCTTTTAGCACTAACTCGGTCTTACACGGTTGCAAATTTGCACCCATTCCCCCTTTAACACGCTAAAAACCTCGTTCTTACACGATTGCAAAATATCGATATGTATTTTTTTACTGCGTTTATCGCGTTAGTGCCTTTGTGCCTGTGTCATACGCATGGGTTACTTGTCGAAAAAGGGAAATCCCACATATAATCTGTCAGAATCCATGTACTGAATCCATGTTTCGCTTAACACGATTTCGCTTAACACGACATATTCTAGGAACGTAACCCCCGTGTTAAGCGAGGGCCAAGTGTATTTGAACATGGATCTTGTTCTTGGCACACTCATATTTTTGGATAGGGGTAACAATGTCAATGAATACACTCATTTGTGCCTTTCACGCGGTATCACAATGGGCAAACATTACGTAAAATACGTTTATCATTTGCTCAACATTAGCATGAGCTGAGCAAACAATGAGCACGACAACAACAACAGCAACAGCAACAACAACAATAACAACAACAACAATAACAACAACAATGTCAACAACAATAATAACAATGCCTCACTTTCAGTTTCAGTTTCAATTTGGGTTTCAGTTTTGCTGAACGCGTCAAATGACGCCTAAAAATTTATTATCGTCAAAGCCGCCTTGGTGCAAAGTTCACTTCGGCTGTTGCGGCCTGACTCACGACAGCAAAAAGCGACAAGAGCATAATAATAATAATATTGTGGAAATAAATACATATCATTGCCTCCTTCTGGCCCTGTGTTTGCCACAATTTTCATACCCTATGCCCATTAAAAATGGGTTAATACGGGGTTAATAAATTCGTGTGAATGCATGTAAAAGGCAGAAGCAGGCATGGGAGACCAAATAAAGTAGTATATATACTCTCGATCTTGAAGACGATCTGTTTAAATGCTGAGATCTCGAAAACTATTAGAGCTAGAACAGTAATTTTTTGAATATAGATAGGTGTATAGATAGGTGTAGATAGGTGTATTTAAAATATTGTATGCCACGGGCTTTTTGCGAGATATTCAATAAAAACTAATTCAATTTCGAATTTCAAGCGTAATTTTGAACAAAGAAACTTGTTATTTGGATTATAAACTCTCAACTAAAATATTTAACTATTCTTAAAAGCGCAAAGAAATCGGTTAATAAACACGAAAGTTATTAAGAAAACAATATTGCAGTATTTACCTTTTTCGCCTTCTGGCAGTGCGGCCATAAAATCATGGTACAATCACAACAATAAGAAGAAGCTTTGCTGCTGCGCTTCGTATAATAATTTAGGAATCTATTTAAATTCAATTTAAAGGATACAGGGTACTCTGCAGTCGGTTGCGTTCGACTGATTTGCATCCCCCCGTTCTGTTTTGCGTTATCGTGACAGTTTTGTGTGGCTTAAACATGCGCCATATTTCACAAAATTGGCAGCAAGCGCGTGTTAGTTATTCCAAGGCGTTAAGCTGCTGTGGCAACAATGGAGGTGCAGTTGCAGTTGCAGTTGCAGTTGCAGTCGAAGTTATAGACTTGATCCATAGACAATTAACCCAAATTGTCTGCGAAATAGTACGTGGGCAACATTTTGGGGCGCCCCATTCGCAGCTCGCAGCTTGCAACAGACACTCTATCGGAATGGAGACAACAACTGCAACTGCAACTGCAACTGCCACAGAGATCATTGCATAAGCCTCGTCATCTGGCAGCTGGCATCGGCCATCGCCATCGCCATCGCCATCGCCTCTTGGCCATTTGAAAGGCATCGCAATTGCGAAAAATTGTAAAATTGTTTCTCTTTTTTGCACGGCCTTTTGGGCAAGGCAGGCAAATTAGGCATGCCATAAGCATACCTAAAAAACACACGGAAAAAACTAGCTGTAAGCATAGAAACAACAATGGCAAAAAGCAGTTGACATATACGTCCATGGTGGAAATGGAAATGGTCAATAAGATGGCCAGCACAGATAGCCAATTAATTGTGAGTAATGAAGGAGCTGCAATTGCAGACTGGGAGGGCCAATAACTGCAATTGAATATTATTTTTTATTACCTATGTTAATTTATTGTATATTTATTTTAATGTCGCTAAAGAAAATCGATAATAATTTCAAATGAAAATTCAATTTGAAATATATTTTAGAAATATATTTTATATTGATTAACAATTATTTCTTACTTAATTGAATTAAATTATCTATCATAAATTTATCAAAATAATTAAAAGCATCCTAGAGATTCTGTGAAAATTGAATTTTGAATACATAAATAAAAAGTAAAAATCCTATAAACATTTATAAAATTCGGAGATCAAAGAATAAATATATAGACTATTATTTTATATCATTAAACTTTATTGAATTCCATCTCAAAATAAAATATTTTCATAAAGAAAAAAAAGATAATATAGGTATATGCAAAATGCAAGAAATCCAACATTTTTTGCATGAATTTGGGAATCCCAATTAAATCAGCCTTTGGAAATTTAGTCAGTCAATATGAATCATGAATCATTAAGTGATAATTTATCGTACGAACACTATATAATTTATTTTAAATTTTAACCAACAATTAATGGCATATTTAGGGTCGATTTGTGCCACATTTTGTCGTTTAGGCAACGCCATCAATATGCAATGTGCTGCTCGCAAAAATGTATTCACGAGTACACTCATACATAATCATGGCTCATTTGTGGGCTGATTTAGTATTCGTCTCAGGTTTGTGGCACACGTTGAGGCATTTCAACAAAATCAAGGCACAAAAAAACTGTAGCCAGATCACATGTCGACCGGGTGACACGCGATCATCATCATCATCATCATCATAATTGTCATGATGATCTTCATCATTATGATGTACGGCGTGCGTTGCGATAAGTGATAAATGTCTGCGCATGCGCCAATGCAATTTATTATTTTTGTTTTACAACTGAAATTCGTTTTTTGTCAAGATTTTTTTGAATACCCTGTACCCGGGGATGGGTTAAAACGGGGTTAATAACTTTTGCTAATGTATATAGGCAAGGAGGCGTGGCAAACACTAAAAATTATATATATTCTTGGTCAGCACGACAAGCTGAGTCGATATAACTATGTGTGTCTATTTGTCTGTCAGTATGTCTAGAAGAATGCGTGGATCTCGAGAACTATAAGATGTATAGCAGTCATTTTTGGAATGTAGATAGGTAAATACCATACGCAGAGAAAATGTATTGCAAATTTTAGATGCCACGCCCCATTTATGGCATAATCAATAAAGCTAGAAAAAACATGCGTAATATTGAATTTGGGAGTTTGTTATACAGAAACCTCATTGAAATCGGTTAAAAAACTAGTAGGGTATTAAAGAAACAACATAATCAGTAAGAAGAAGCATAACTGCTGCTGCTCATACTATATTTTCTAATTATATTTAAAATATAGGGTACAAACTATCTACAATCAGGCGCATTCGACTGATCGGCTGCTTTCCTACTGATTACAACTGAAATTCGTTTTTAGCAAAGTTTTTTTTTATTTTATTTGTTAATTGGCCTTGTCCGAAAACAAAAATGTAACGAGCCCACGGCCACAAATGTATTGCGGTTAAGGCGTCTTATCGCCCGTGCCGCGTTATCAGCCTGCGATTATGAGCAACGGTATTCCCAGACTGCATTTGCTTAGTTTATTTACTTTTCTGGGCGTGTTCGGAGTGCGGTTTTCCGTACAATACAATACAATACAATAGAATAGAACACAATACATGGAACATAAGTCAGCGTCCCTGCTTAGTTCGTGTGAATAGCCGCTGCAGCTGATAAGGCTTATCTGGCCGCAAAATATTTTGGTTGTTATCAGCGCCGGCAGCATATCAGCAGAGCCAATGATGCGAAGCTCTATGGCTCTATGGGCCTATACCCATAATCATTTAAGTACATATGCCACTCGTCATGTGGTTGCGGCTCGATGGCGTCTTATCGCCAAAAACAAAAATACAAACCACATTGTCCGAATTTTGACAAAGAACACAAAGTTATCTACTTTTACTAGGGCTGCAAATTAAAAAAATTGAATTATTAGTGATTTGACCAATTTATAAAAAAACTTAATATACATAGAATATTTATCTTAAAATTCATCTAAATTAAAAAAATATATATTTTATAAAAAAATAGTTTACAAATATTTTTTTTAGTTCTGTTTCAGATTCGACTAAATTTTATTATTTATTATTTAATAAAATTTTTATTTAAATCGAATTATTTTTTTTAATCAAATTAATTTTTGTTCTGCAATCTAAGCAGATATATTAAATCTTTACTCTTAGCGACCTCAAATAATTCGATTTGAGAACGCAAATTAAACTATAAATTTTACGGTTCGTTTGAAAGTCGATTTGCAGCCCTGGCTTCTGCTAGTTTATGTAGAATAGGCATTGTTTTCATTATTCTCGGAGATAGTGAAATGAGCACAAAACTTATCGACATGACAAACATCAGAACATCTGAAAGCCGCAGCAGAACAGATTAATCTAGCAAATGTTTTCCACATAATTGTATGCGAATAAATTCCATTTTTGGCGTTTAAGTAGCTAAACATAAAGCCGACTGCGGGAGGTCCACAAACTGCAGCTACACTTGATGCCTTAGTACTTACCAGATATTATGGATTTGGCTATGTCATAAACACTGCATAAATACATAAGTATCTCTAGCATTAAGTTTTAAAGTCAAAAAAACAAAAGATATAAAAAACTGGCAGAAAAATCCCGCTGCTCAGTGCTAAAATGCCAGCATGAGCTCAGCTCAAAGTTGAGTGAAACGGCAAACAATAAACAAAACAATAAAGCGACATAGAAAGAGAAACGGCAACAAGAAACAAGAAGAAATCAACGGATTTCAGTTGCTGTTTCGTCATCAGCGTTTATCTTGTTGGCAGTGTTGCCAAAGTCGCCTTTTTCCTGTCAAATCTGACTGTTTTTAAATTGTATTTGCTAGAAAAATTATGAATATGCGGCAAGCGGGAGTTTTTGGATTTTTGTTTCAAAAATTAATTAATTTTTTAATTTTACAAAATTCATCTAAAACACATTTCCACAAATTTATTTGAAATGTTTTTTTTTACCCATTTTTATGGGATACAAGGTTTAATAAAAACAATTGTAGATCTGTCGCCAAATTAATGTATTAAACTTCAATTAAGCTGAGATTATAAGATTTGAGATACAATTTTGAATTTTTTAAGTTACATACTAATTTTGTTTATATATAAATTACTAATTACTACTTTAATGATGAAAATGATTAAAATTGAGATAATATTGTATTTACCATTTATTTAATAACTTTTATTATTTATGTAGAAAATACTGCAGATCAAAACAATAGAACTTATTTTCTTGTTTAGTTAAATGATTTCGAGATTTTTGTAAAAAAAAAAACCAACATGATTAAAAGTAAATTTTTCCAAAAACTTGCAAGATTTATAAGATTTTCATCTGAATTGTTGGGGAAAATCATAGAAAGAATAAGTTTATTATTTATTTCTTCAGTTTGTTTTGGTATCCCTGCCGCCCAGAGCAGCTATTTTCTCAATGGAAAACTGGCAACACTGCCGTTGTTGTGGCCGGCGCGTCATAAACAAGCAAAATATTTCTCTTAAGTCAAAGTTAATTGCTCTTAAATCAAAGTGAAGAACGCGATCGCCGTCGCCGTCGTACAGACAACAGGTAAACATTATATAAATGCAGCTACCTGCGGGCGGCAAATGCAACAAACACAACTCTCTCTCTCCCTCTCTCTCTCTCTCACTCTCTCTCGCTCTTTCTCCCACTCTTTCTATCTGTCTCACTCTGACAATGCCATTACTTTGCTACTTACGTAAAGCGCTCAAGTGAGTTTTGAGTTGCACTCAAAGAGCGAGAGCGCGACGGCGCAGTGAGAGTGCGAATTGGATATCAGGCGGGCCGGGCAGCAAAAGGTGTGAGAGAGCGTGCAAGAGAGCGAGTGCAATTGTTGCACACACACACACGCACGTGCGCTCGCTGTGTGTGTGTGCGTGTGTGTGTGAGCATAAACAAAGCGGCAACCGGAGCCAAAAGCATGCGAAAAGCCAGCACAAAGCAGAGAAACAAAAACAAACGTCACAAAACGCTGCCGCTGCCGCTGTCGCTGTCGAAAGAGCGCAAACGCTGCTCACGAAGCACGAAGAGAGAGAGAGAGCCGAGCGCACACGAGCCGAAGCGCGAGCCGAGCGCAACAATTGCCGACGAAGCGAACGGGACCCGGCAACAAGCCAGCGAGCGCCGCACAGAATCATTCTTGAATGCGCGCGCGAACGTTTCGCACCAGCCGAGAGAGAGCAGCCCAGGGACGCCGAGACAGACGGACGGATAAATAAAAATAAAGATACAAAATCCAAAATAAAAGCCCCAACAAAGAACGCAAAGACAACAAAAAGCTTAAGAAAAAACTCCACAACAAGAGTTGAAGTTTTTAACAACAACACAAGGCCAGCTAAAAAGCAGCAAAATACACAAAAAAAAAAAATATTAATAAAAAAGTGCAAGTGAATTTTGTTGCCAGAGTGAAAGCAGGCAATAAAAAACAGCAAATAAAAAAATCTGCGAAATATTTCAAGTAATTTATTTACATAAATAAATAATAAATACACAGCCAAGTTCGCGCTCTTAGCCAGAATTCAGAACGAGGCCTATTAGCCCAAATTCAGACAGACATTGGTGAGCATAACAAAAGAGCAGAAAAAATTATAAGAAAAAGCAAAAGAAAAATAGGAGGAGCCGCAAACAGAAAAAAATTATAAAAAACAAATATTTAAATAATTAAAAATAAACCGACGACGACGTCAACGAATTCTTTAGCCAAAGCAGCGCTGTCAGTCGTGCGTGTGTGTGCGTATCTGTGTGCGTGTGCGTGCGTATCTGTGTGTGTGTGTGTTTGCCAGAATTGTATCTGTGAGATACGCGCCCCGCTGACGCATTAGCCCGACTACCGCTAACGCTAACGCTCTCGTTGCCGGCCGGCATTTTGTGCCCAATTAAGCCAGCAGCAAAAAATACAACAAAAATTATCAAAACCGTCTAAAAAAACTACAGCCAGAAAATCCCAATTAATTATTTACAGTGCTGTTCTGTGAGTGTGTGCGCGTGTGTGTGTGTAGCTGAAAAACAGCTTAAGTATCTTGTATTTATAGTCGGAATAACTAAATACACATGTTTGGCATAAAACTTGTCATAATCAATTGCTAAAAGTGCTCGGAAAATAGGAAAACACAACAAAAATAAATACATTGCCAGCGAAATTCGTGTAAAATTCACAATTTCTGAAGGTTGCCCGCAACAAATCAAAATAAAGGTGATTACATAAAGATACAGCCCCAACTATCTAGTATATATACTAGCAGCCACTATAGAATTCTGCTGTGCAAATGTGAAAGGCGACAAGCAACAACTACAACAACTACAACAAATACAACAACATTATTTTAGTATATAAATTTTCTTCTATATTTTGTTAAACACGCGCAGCAACTTGTAAGGCGATTTTTGGGCGTGCCCTGTAACCCACTGACCCCATTCGCCTTAGCAGCGTTTTGGCCCACTTTCAAGGTCACACTACACTGGCGCAAAAACTGTGTTCTTAGGTTCGCATGAACTCAATTTCAGAATCCGCAATCTGATGCAAAAGTTCTATAAATAAAAAAGTATATTTTCAAATAGAAATAAAAACTTCTTAGAAAAAATATATAATGGAATATAACAATAAAATTTGTAGAAATAAAAAAAATTAAATAGTTCATGAATATTAAAATTGCAAGCGAGGCAAAATCTGCAATATTGTTTCTTTAATAACTTCCGAGTTTATTAAACGATTTCAATGCGCTTTTCTGAATAGATAAATATAATGCTTAAGAAAATATATTCTGAATAAAAACCTTCTATGTTTAGTATTACGCTTGTTATGCTGTTTTTATCGATTAGAGCGTAATTTTAAAAAACTTCGATCTGCATATGCTCTAGACCTACCTACATTCTCATTTTTATTGATTTACAAATACTACAATAAGAAAATTATTATTATTTTTTAAATTTTATTTTATATTTAAGTTCGTTTTAAAATAGATTTTTTTATAGAATTCGATATAAAGTTTTGTCTGCTCAACTTAAGCATGTTCGTTCGAAGTCAGTTCAAGAATTTTTAATAGGGGAACTCTTGATATTTTCTCGCTGTGTGGGCGTACGACAGCCATAACTTCCACTTTATGCACCCCTGGGCTTAATTATAATACTTTAGCACATTTACTTGACTTTAGAACTTGTCGTACGGCTTAAAAGCCACCCAGAGGACAGATTACAGCAAGCCGCAGCGGCAAGTATCTATGAAATTAGATACTGTATCTGCATGGAGTTTGTTAATTTCTGTCGCTTCATGTTTCTCGGAAATATTGGCTTAACTGTCGTGCATAACATGAAAAACCTTTACAGTTAGCTATTTTCGCTGTTTTGTAATTATTGGTTGCGTGACCGATGTTTTCTCGGAACCGAACAGTCCGAGCTATCTACGAAATTGATTCAAAACTAATTTGGCATATATTTTGTTGCTATCGTTGGGGATAGAGAGAGAATCAACTATTTGAATTAACTGGAATGATTCAATTATAAAACCCAAGCGATTACTTGATAGAGATAACGACGATTTCTAACCGGAATTCCATTTGCCTTTGCAGGAACCCATCGAACTGAAGAAGCGCTTGGAGGAAGTGCGTCTTCTGGAGTCCAGACGCTCCGCTCGACTAGCCTATCAGGATCGGGACACAGACTTCGCTCGCCTGGCCGACATGGGAGGCGATCGTCGCCGTACTACACACAGTATTGAGGTGCCATTGCCGTTGACGCCCTCGCAGAGGTGAGTTTTTAATCAAAAAAATCCATAAAATATTAGAAAATTGCTAAGTTTATATGTTGAAGTTATTTTATGATCAACATAACTCAAATTGAATCAAAATAAAAAGGGATATTGTAGATTTAATTAAAAAAAAGAAAATACGAAGTTTACCTGATAATGTTTTTTCATGATAAAATTTGTCTTAAATAAAAGTGAAATATTCAAAATTTTAATATAAAAGAAAAAATGCATAGTTTACATGATGAGGTAATTCCATGACAAATTGGCAAAAATTGTAAACGAATAAAAATTTCGTGAACTGACTTCAACGTGTTAGTGCAGAATTATGAAGATATTTGAAATTCGTCTTTAATTATGGTTTTAAGAAGAAAAGCTCGTATATAGATGCAAAACTGAAAACAACTAAAGTATCTTGATAAACCTTAACAGTAAAAAGAAAATCTATTTTTAAATATTACAGGAACTTTTTTTATTTTAATTTTGGACGTTAGTTAACTAATGAAATTTGAAAAGACGAGAAAAAGTACCGTTCATCGGTTTTAAATGCTTTATTTTAGTAACAGCTTTTATATTTAATTAAATTTAATTTTATAACATTTTGCTATTTAGTTGCGGTGACATATTAATATGCCGCAGAGCTGAGCTATACACCTATCCATAATTCATAAATGGCGACAAATTAGCGGAACAAGCTGACAAGTCACGGACAGACGGACAGACGGACAGATACAAGCTGTTTCCACTCTCCCATACAGCCACACTTGTTTGCCTGTTTGCCTGTCGCTGTTACAGTACATTACTTTACCATTCTAGGTTTTTTTTTTGTTTTTTTTGTTGTTTTTTTGTTTTTTGTTTTCGTTATCTAAGTATTATTGCCGGCTAGACACCGCCCGGCTATTTAGCATAGACGCCGCTTGTTGTCGCTGCAATTACGCTTATATAAAATGGCGCTGCCCCTTCCCCCCATTGCCACCATTGCTAAATATGCACCATAACAGACAGTGACAGCGTTGTTTTTCCCCTCCTTCTCCACCGCCTCATAAAAAAAAGAACAACTGATTGCAAAATGATTCCAAAAGAATGTTTTTTTTTGTGTTTTTTTTCCAATTACTGACCGTTCAGACGTCGCGTCGCTGTCGTTGGCAAAGTCGAAGTCGAAGTCGAAATCGGGAGACGGCAAAAGTATTTGATTACGACGTCAAATCGTCGCATGATATCAGTGCTACTTACTCATGGGTACTTGGGAATGAGTGTGCAGCTGGGCAGCTTGAAAAAGGCCATAAAAATAAAATAAAAATAATAAAAAATAATTAATGAAAAGCAAAAGTCTTGCCAATTGCAGCTGATTTTTACCAAAACAATTAAATAAAATAATACAATTGAATACATTTCTTAATTCTCATACGAAAATATATAAAATAATGCTTTACAAAATAAATATTAAAAAAATTGTATGATAGTTTAAAATAGTTTTTCTGCATTGCTTGGCAATGTGCCATAAAAATTATAATAAACATTTTGAACAATTAATACAAATTCATCGGCAATTTGGCTGTTATGCTGACTTTATTTCTGTTTTTAAATATTATAAATAAATTATACGTAAAATTTATAAGCAGAGTATTTATAAAGTAGCCTATAAAAAAATACTCCAGACTCTGTCTGATTGCTGTTGTGGCGTATTTAATTTTATTTTCTATTGATAAGCTTCCCGCGCCGAGCGGCAAACTATTAGTCAAGTATGCAAAAACAACAACAGCAGCACAACAAGTGTGCCGGGCAAATAAAACAGAAACAATAACAAAAACAAAGGCGAAAATAATAATAATAAAAAAGGAAAACAAAATGCCGGCCACGTTCTCAATTGATAATAAAAGTAATAACAATCATAATCAAAATAAAAACACAAAAAAAAATAGAGATGAGCGAAAATGCGCGTCATGGTGCGAGTTGTGGCATGTTCCAGTTTCTGGTTTAGAGGGAGGCCACACAATTGCGTCGCAATCGACAAAAAAAAAAAAAAACTACTAAAACTAAATAGGCAAATAGAAGGAAATATAGCACACAGAATTAAACAATAACAAAACAATCTAAATATCAGCTGCAATGCGCCAAGAGCAACAGCCGCGCCGGCAATATCTGTAATAAAATTCAAATAAAATTCAATTGAGTTCAGCGCGAGACGCTGCGCCAGTTTAATTTAATTACTTACAGCCGGAGAAAGAGACGGAGCTTGAGATAGAGAACAAGAGAGAGAGAGGGAGGAAGAGAAAAATAGAGTCAGAGAGGCAGCTACTGAGAGCTAATACTTAGTCCAAGCAGAGTCTCTGCTGCAGTGTTGTCAGTTTTCTATTGGGAAAAAGCTAATTTTGGTTAGAAGTGCACGGAAATAAAGCTGAAAAAATGCGAAAAAAGCCAGACAACGCTAAATTAATCTTAAAATTTTCCATGCATTTTCTTAACAGTTCAGATCACATTCTTATAAATCTCACAAGCTTTTCACAAAATCTATGCTTGTTAGATATACAGATATTTCTCAAGAATTAAGCTCAAACTATGCTTTGACATTTCATTCAACGAAAAAAAAAAACATTAAATCTCAAGAAATATGTAATAAATTAATTAATTAATCAAAAAATGTTAGATTTAAGGTGTTTTGGACAAATATCGATTAAAATAATAACAGCAACTCTATGATTGTTTCTTGTACTTGCGTAAATTCTTTAAAATTTAAAAAAAGCTGACAGCGCAGAAATATTTTTTTTAAGAATTAAAAATAATTGCCGCAGTTGTAGAATTTTTCCATCAAATGCTTTTCCAAAACAAATTTGACGGGAAAAAAGCGGATTGGACAGAATTAATTGCAGCTGAAACTCGAGGCAGAGACTGAGGTGGATCGGCTTTTTTTTGCCGGTCGCATTTATCTTATAGCAGCTTCTCTCTCTACGGTTCTCTCTCTTTCTATCTCTCTCTTTCTGTCTCTCTCTGTCTCTGTCTCTGGCTCACGCACAGTCCAGTTGTTGTTATTGTTTCATTGAATTCGAAGTCGAATGCGGAAGTGTTTATTTCGCTCACAGATACGCAAATACAGATACTGTAACTGACGTATATAGCTATGTGTGTGTGTGTGTGTGTGTGGGCAATGGGTTCTATCTGTCGTCGCCATTTTGTCGTCGCGTCGTCTTCATGGCACGCGGTGTTTTGATATGCCCAGCTCTTACACTCATACGCACATTTGTATCTATTGTACACACGTGTAATGATAACAACACCTTCATACACTCAAAAAAAAAAACAAAAAAAACCCGCTCACCTTGTAGTACACACACACACACACACACACACACTGAACTGAATGCCACGCGTGTTCCAACACGTAATGTACGACGTAATACCGCTCTGCCCCTCTGTCAGCTTTGTCGCCCCCTCAGCCCCATGCATTCATGCTAATCTCAAATGTGATTTTCTCGCTTACGTATTATCGCTGTTATTGTTCTGAGTGTATTCTGTTGTGTTTTTCATTCTTTTGCGCCTGTATTTGTTAATTTACATTAACAATTTTGAGCACACCATAGATACCAAATTCGATTCCGTCCCTCCGCCTCTTTTGGGCCCCATCGATAATTGAGTGTGTAAACAAATCAACTATTAAATAATATTTGCTTTCGTTTCATTTGGAAATTAACCGTGGACTTATAGAGCATATAGAGCACACACGTGGCCACAATTGTTGTAATATCATTGCTGAATTTTATCAGTTGTTTATTTGATTTGCACATGGGCAATGCGGAAAAGTTTATGCAAATAAATGCATCATAATAATGCGAATTTATCTGTTATGCACAAGGAAATGGGCTTATCAACTATGAGTCTACTTCTACACTCGCAAAAAATCCAGATCATTCTTGCTGTTTTCAAAATAACATAGTGTCAATAGGCGTCTTATCCGGCATTTACTTGATCTGTTATATCCGTCCGTACTTCTGTATAAACACTGAGGTCTTGGAGACTGTAAGTTGCAGAGCTTTCATTTTTGAAATGTAGATAGGTGTAAACCACATGCACAGCTAGATTATTTTAAATGTTGGATGCCACGCCCAGTTTGCACCCAAATCGCCAGCGTTATATTGAACGTAGAATGTTGTTATTCGGAATGTATACACCTTACCATTATATTTCACCATCCTGAAAAGCGCATCGAAATCGTTCTATGAACACAAAAGTTATTGAATATATAATATTGCAAAATTTTACTCGCTCGCTGCCTTATTTGCTCTAATTTTATCTTTGAAATTCAAAAAAGTTTGTGGCTGCTTTTCTCTGAGTGTATAAATAAATGGTTTAAGATAGTTTTCTCATAGGGTATTCCATGGCTACTTTCAATAACAAAATCTAAGGAGCTGAGCATTATTCTCGCTGCCCACTTGAGTTCTGGTTGTCATTGCACTCCATATCTCTTGCCTTTCTGGCCGTTTGCTTTGGGCTAAAAGCCAACACTTTTAACTGAGCTAATCACACCTCAATTACAGTTCAAATGACGTTGTTATGCTAAGAGCAGCTCAAGGCTCTTCAGGGCTTAATAGACTCCTTGACAGAGCTGACAGCTGCAGAGGAAAGCAGACAAAGATCACGGCATAAAAAAACAAAAAACAAAAAAAATTCTATAAAATACGAAATAATTAAAATAAAATCCCCTTGGCGTAAAGGGAAAGAATGAAATGCGGAAAAAAACTGGTAATAAATATAATAAGCGCGTAATTATCGCGTAAATGTCAATTTACGTTGCGTCAGTGCTAATTTTCAACGCTAGAATGAATAGACCGGCCGGTCTCTGCTCTCCGGTCTCCGGTCTCAGTTCTCAGTTCTCATTTCTCTCTGCTCATTTCCCAGTTCTCCATTGCCCAGCTTACAGTCATGGGTGTCAAATACGCTTTTTTCCCACCAAATCTGGCTGTTTTTGCAGCGCATTTGCTAAAAAAATTATAAAACTGCGTACAGCGGAAAATTTGAATTTATTTTTTAAATAATTTTGTTTTTGTCAGTTTTTTCTTAAATTTAACAAAATTTTTATTAAAATTAGTAACAATTATAGGCTTCTTGTCTTAATTTTATTCGTTATTTGTTTTAAAAACCTTTAATTTAAAGCAGATACTTGAGAATAACTTTGTGTATAGCTAGCTTTTTTTTTTTTAATTTTTTAATTTCGCTTTTTTTGTGCCCTTTTCTATAAAAATGGCTGTTTTCGAAAAAAATATGGCAACACTGCTCACAGTTCAACAGTTCGCCCCCACCAACCCCTCCGCTGAGCGCGTTCCTCTCCATTAAACAAACGCTCAGCTCCTGGTAGGGTGCTCAAAGGGGGCGGTGCTGAGGGGGGGCCTTAATGAAAGCGTATAAGCGCCAATTGGCCAGGCATGTTGTTTGTTGTAATTGCCATGATTAACAACAACAACAACAACAGCCACAACAACAACAGCAACAAAAGTGCAGCCTGTCTTGGCTTTGGCAATTGTTGCTGTTGTTATTGTTATTGTTCTTTATTGCAAAAACAAACAACATGGGAAAATTGCAGCGAGGCAAGAAAAAAACATGCAAGAAACACAATGCTTAATAAACAAGTTTACAGTTGCTAAATAATGCTACAAAAAATTGATCATAACAACAACAATGACGCACGGAAAACCTATGTTTTGTCGCATGACTTTTCAAAAGTTGTTGCAGGCATTACGAGAACTTGAAAACCCAAAATTAAAAGACCAAAAAATAGACTTGAAATTAAATATTAAAAAAATATTTATAAATATTTAAATAAAATGAAATTAAATTATCATTTATAATTAGTATTTAAATAATATATAATACAATTTAATGTTATTATATTACTTAGATTGTAATAAAAAATTTCAATTCAATATTTTTTTTGAATTTTATGAAAAATAATTCCTAAATTTATGCTGGCATAAAGTATTGAGTTTTGCGGTTAGCTTTACTTAAACCAAAGACTAGACAGCCTAAAAAACTGCATTAACAAATATTCTAGGAAAATTCAGTGACGTCAAGTGGGACTGAAAATAAAAACAAATGCGCACGACTAAAGTTACAAACAACAACCACACGCCTGAGCATAGAGCTGAGGAGACAGAAGAGAATAAATAATCATAATAATAAAAAAATATAATAAAAAACAAAAACAAAAACAAATTCTCAGCCGACTGACGACGTTGGCAGCGGCAATTAGCCGAGTCTTGAAAAATATTTGCCGTTGTTTTTTGCCGCCAAGCAGAATGTGCACAAATATTATATGAACGGGCGAGTGTTTGTGTTGCCCTCAAAATAAGAAAATAAAAAATAAAAAGCGAGTAAAAAACAGTACAGCAAGAATAAAAAAAAAATATTATACTTAATTTCAGTACAATAAAAAGTCAAGTCGAGCGCAGAAGTGGGTCAAAATTATTATTGAAGCAGAACAAAAACAAAGCCAGCAACGAGACAACGATAATAGCAAATGCAATGCAAAAACAAAGTGAAAAACAAAATAAAAAAAGAGGAGAAAAAAGTAAACAAAGTGGGGGAAACGAGAAAAAAATATAAATTTATAATCATTTTCTAAGCATTGCTTCATAAGCGACGACGACGGCCCCTCGACAGGCAAATTATTGAAATGGATTCGCATTTGCAGCAAATGGTGGACGGAGGAAGGAGGATGGCGGACGGCCGACAAGATGGCGTGAGGCGGAGAGAGTGAGAGGTCAAGGGGTGTGTGGGGGGGGGGAAGGTAGATAGATATCATGCCGCATAGACCTATAGAGCATGCTCGTGAATAACCCAACTCAACTGCATATTGCGAGTGCGAATCCGAATGCGAATGAATGCGAATGCGAATGAAAATGGAAATGGAAATGAAAATTGGGAATGCCCAATGTTCCGTTCCCTTTACCGTTTCAAATGAACGTAAACACAATTTTCCCGATGTTCTGCACGAATAGTTTGTTTGATCGTAAAATTTTATTTTCTTTTTTGCATTCAAATCCGCGGCCGGCACAAAAACAAAAAAATGATGAAGCCAGAATACCATACAAAAGCGACTCACTCGAAATGCCATCGTTCTGTCGATGTGTCTTTGTGGACGCGGCATTTTCGATAGGGGGAAGGGGTGGAGGGTGTAGGAGACAAAGCTAACACCCCCTCCAGTCTGTATAATTTTTTATCTTCGGCAAGAATTCGCTTTGAATGAGTTTTCGTGCCAGTTTTATAGCAATTGCGACTGGCAGGGTCAGTATTTTTTGGTTTTGTTTTTTTTTTTTGTTATTTTTGGGCATTTGGATTGCAGTCACAAAGGTAACAAGCCATGAAATGCATTTGCATATGAGTATGCACAAAAGATAAGCGCAAATGGCAAATATGGCAATTGCAGCATTTTAATAAAGATACATGCATGCTACACATGAAGATACAAATAAAAGATATAGCGAAATTAAGCTGTTTTTTCTTGAGAATAAAAAGCCTGCATTCAAGCATTAAAGGTTGAATTTCAAAGTGAATCATTTGTATATTAAGTGCCACAAAAACCGTTAAAATACCTATTATATTTGTATCTGTAGAATCATTAAGCAGAGTTGAGAAGTTAGTATCTGCATCTTATTGTTTATCCCATTTTTTAAATCCATTCTCATCTATCCACATCTAGACTGTATCTTATTCTCTATTTTCCATTCTCACTTAATTATGAATCTTCATTTGCTTAGCTTTTTATTTATTTATTTAAATAATTTCGACGAAGAGAAATTAATATTAAGCATAAGATTAAAATACAGGACTAAATTCAATTAAAATTAAAACAGAATTTTGATAATCCCTATCTGATTTCATCTATAGCTCTATTCTATCTCTATTCTATTTCCATCTTTCTATCTAATTCTTACTCTCTGACATTAACTCACTTTATCTGCTGCTTCTAACAAACTAGTCAATGATATCGAATGTATCTTTTGCAATTATCTTTATCCTTTTACAAACTCCAACAATCCTGTCGACGGAGCAGTCGTGCGCAACCGACAAATACCTTTATTTTGCCATACCAAACGTCTCAGGTTGCACATGAATTTATAGCTTGCATCCAGTGAATATTCAAACAGTTCTTGAACGAATGGACCCACAGCTACTTGAGTGCACTCACATACTCATATACACTCATGTGTGCACTCGCTGAGCCCAGTGGCTATATTTAAAAGTACATTTTGAGTCTGTTAAAAAGTCTTTGGCCAGCTTCTTGCATTATTTATGCACGAATGCATTAATAAGCCCGCAGCGATAGATGTCGAAATATATACGAGTCCAAAAAAAAACAAAAAAAAAAAAAGCTGAAAACCTAAATATTTATAGGTGTGTGTGTGTGTGAGAGAGTGTGTGAAACAAGCTGTTGTTGTGCAACACGTCGGGAAAAAGCGAAATGAAAATGAAGCAAGTATTTTTTTCTCGCTCCCATTGCTAACAGCCTGTAAATTTTCACAGTTTACGCTATGTCGTTGGGCTTGCAGTTTGCCTTCCAGCGCTATCTGCATAGATGAAATGGGCCAAAACAACAACAACAATTGCAACAGCAATAGCAACAACAACAGCAGCAACAATTGCCTGGACAGCAGCAACAGTTGTTCATAAACTAAAGTTTAATTCCCTGCATTTTTTTTCGTTGCTTTCTTATTTTTTGTGTGTGCTGATTTGGATCTCTGGCAATAAAACTTAATGTGCACACTTATGAGCAGCGCCTGGGGGCATAAAGATCGGTGGGCGTGGCAGTTCGTGGCATGCAACACACGCAACATTTGCAACGGCAACAGCCGCAATAAAATTCTTAGAACGGAAAATGCGCAAAAATTAGATTGAATTGTTTAGCTGCAATTGTCGAGGGGCAGCCGAGGGAGGCAGGATGCATAATTGCAGTTTGCCAGCAGAGACGAACTGCAACTGCAAAGTTCTTATTTTTAATACCCTGTATCCATGAAATGGGTGAAATTGGGTTGATAAGTCGGAGGAAAAGTATGTAATAACGCAGTGGTTTTGAACACTCTAAGAGCTAGAGTAATGAAATTTAAAACAAAGTTGGATATAAACATTAAGCAAATCTAAATTATCTTAAATGTTCAATGGCAAGCCCCCTTCGCGCCCTATTTGAATAAAACTGAATAACATGCGTGTTATTGAACATACAAAGCTGTTACTTAAAATATACATGGTCTACCATTATGGTTATCTATACTGAAAAGTTTATTGAAATTGGTTAAGGAACACAAAAGTTATTGAAGAGACAATATTACACAATTTTCCTTCTGGCAGCTCGGCCATTAAAGCAAGGTGCAGTTAAAAAAGCAAGAATAAGCACTACTGCTGCGCTTCGAATCACATTTATAGATTGCAGGGTATTTGAAAGTCTTGTCCATTCGACTGATCGGCTCCTTCCTCGCTGGTTTGGTGCTGTTTTTTGTGCTTCTTGCCTGGCCCAGACTGGACGTTGGCAATTTGATTGAGTCGTTTTCAATTGTAATGGCAAACGCTGCGGGTGTTGGCACTGACAAGCAACAAACGTACTGACGGACTGACTGACTGATGGACTGACTGACGGACTGACGGACTGACAAACTGCATGAATGTCTGGCAACAAAAGTCATTTGGCAAAATTCAGCATTACAAAAAAAAAGAAGGAGAATAGGAAAGAAAAAACCGCACACTATAATTTGCCTAGCTCCATGCCGAAGTTACAGTTACACATTTGTAGCCTTTGGTGCCCAGCAAAGCTACACGCCACAAACTGCAAAACAACAGTCTCAAAATCAGGCTTATTTCCACTCTTGGCATTGTGGTTGCTGCACAATTGCAATTGCTGTTAGTACTCATACACTGAGCGAAAAATCAAGAGTTTTTGAACTTAAATCGCCAATTTACGATGTCAAAGATCAAAATTATTTGTTCAAATGCGTTCGACAAATTCTTATTTATATTTTCATGATAGAAATTAAAGCAATTAAATTAATTAATAATAAATAACCCAGTATTTCCCATTTTTTAAGATTTTAGGGTATAATAAATTAAAATAATAAAGAACATTTTTAAACCTTCAAATAGATTTGTGATAACCATACACATAATTCTGAAACTAGCTTTATTGGTAACGTTTATTCTATGAATTATGGAACAAATCAAGCTATTCTTCGGCGCTTTTTTTTGCAAAATAAATCACTGCTGATTTCTCTAAGTGTAGTTGCAGTTGAGACTGTTGTCAATTAAAGTTCAGGCTGGTCGAAAAGTTCTGTTAATGCCTTTGGGCTTTGTCATTGTGCGACGACCTACAACAGCAGCAAGAGCAGAGCAACAACAGCAGCAACAACAGCAACATCAACAGCAACATCAGCAGCAACAACTGCAACATTTGCAACAATGTCAGGCATTTACATGAAATTGTTGTATCACGTTTAATTTGGCAATTTGAATGCAAATACGCCGCAGCCAGCGCGTGTATCTCATAGATACAAGCTACTCCTACTCCGACGCGACTGTACTTGTGTCTAATGAAAGGGATTTTCATCTGGCCACGTCTCAACTTGACTCAGCCTTGAGCCTACACAGCTTTAAGAGCGCCAGCTACATGGCCATAGCGCTTATGCACTGCAAGAAATTAGCTGCAGTTAAATTAGTTCAAGCGAATGTCTCTGACTTTTAATTCAATATAATTTTATGCATAATTTAAGTGCACAAAAAATAAATAAAATCGAGTACGTATTATGGCCTAGAAAAGCAAGACATTTGATATGCCTATTCTGCACAGTGTAAATTTAATTTGCAATCAAATGTCTGCAGCTAAATTATCTCTTACTTTTAATTTAATTGAATTCTTTAATTTAATTTTATGCCTAAATGAAATTTGAATTCACTGCATTCGATATGCAAATTTCTCACAGTGCAACTTCAATCAAATTTTTGTTTAACCACTGTGACCCCCAACGAGCTAAACTGTGGTAATCAAAGCTATGAAGTGCACTGTGGTTGATAGTTGGCTGGAGGAAGGTAAATAGTGGAAGGGGTAAGGGGCAGGGGCAGGGGCAACGGCTTTTCTATATATAATTAAAGTGCTTGGCGCGTTTTCCTCTGCTTTGGCTGTGTTTCCTCTGCTTCTTCGGCTTTGTTGTGTTTGCGATTTGTTAATTGAATTAAATGTTGGCCAAGCAGCGACGAGCGTTCATCAAAATGCAGCTAGCAACATGGACTGTCTCCCTGTTGCCCTCTCCCTCTTCTCCCTCTCTCTCTCTCTCTTTATCTGTCTGTCTCTTTCGCTGTGTGCAACCCATTTAGCCAAAGTGTGCTGCGGCACTGTTGAGGCTTAACTGTAAAAGCAAACGCACGTAGCTGCGGCCAATACTTTCTGAGTGGGCCAAATGCAATGGGCAAGACAGCCAGTACACTGCACAAAATATTGCACACAATGCTGTAGGAATTAACTTTAAAAGTGAGTTTGAAGAAACCAATTCTTTCTCAATTAAATACAGATTTATTTTAACGATTAAATTGCTCAATAAAGAATACGTTTAAAAATAAATAGAAAACACAAAATTTTAATTCATAATTTTTATTAAATTTCTATATCTATGTAAATATTTATAAACAATTAACAGTTAGAAATATAATCCCAAAGTATTATAATTTTTTTAAGTAATAAATGAAAAAATGAAAATTTCCCAAAATTTTTTTTAAAAGGCATTTAAACTAAACAAAAGAATTGTTATTAAAGAACTGTAATTAAATTAAAAAAAACAAATAAACATACTGTAAACAATTTGTAGGTTAAAGAATTACTACGAATAATATTCCAAATATAAAAAAATAATAACAAATAAAATATAAACAAACAATTTTTTATTACCGTGAAAAAAAGAAAACAAATAAGAATTGATTTAAATTAAATTATACAAAGGTTGCACTGCAGTTTGCACGCTTGTGTCCACTGTGCGGCAGGCGTCGCCAATGTGTCGGCGACAGTGCGTAATTCCCATGGTCGTGGTCGTGATCGTGGTCATGCACTTGGTTGCATGCTTCAACAAGTACCGCTAAATTGTTGCAGCCAATTGCAGCAGCAGCAGCAGCAGCAACAGCAGCAGCAGCAGCAACGCTTCCTAACGCTCGCTGCGCTGCATGCTAAGCAGCTGTAGGCGTTGACAATGCCGCTGACACATGACTGACAACAACAACAATGACAACAACAACAACTGCAACACAACAACAACAGATGCAACATATGCTGCCCACATGCAACAGAGCTGTCTGCCTATAGGCAGGTGTGTCCGTCCGTGCTCCAAGTCCGTGTATTTATACGCGATTCACAGTTTGACAACTGCCAGCTTGTTACGCCCTTTTGACTCTCACACACGCTTATGGCGGCTCTCTGACTGTGTGTGTGTGTGTGTGTGTGTGTGTGTGTGTGTGTGTGGGGTTAGAAGCCAAACGGATATGCACAACGGTCACGTGTGCCTCTGAGCTATGCGCTCTGAACAGCAGCCAACTCGGCTTAGCTTATTAAGCCCTGTACCTAAACAAATGGTCTAAAATAGTGGTCTTTGTACAATAGGGTTACAGTAGAGTTGCAAAAGTATCGATAATGCGTTCGATAATTCCCCTATAATACAAATATTAACCCTAAAATCTACATTAAAATTTTTGCAAAAATTTCAAATGTCCATCTCAATTGATTAAGAAAAAATCGTTTAAAAATCGGTTGAGTTTTCGCAAAGCTATGCACATTCAAAGTTTACCCAAAATGGTCTTTTTCATTTAAGAAGATAATCCCCTATGATACTTGAAAACCCTAAGTAAACACAGAAGTTATAACTGAGAGGAACTCATTTATTGTTGGAATACTTCCTAGGATGTTGCAGATTAGTGTGCGTCCGACTGCAGCCCTTCCGACTCGATTTCAAATTGAATTTCTGTTAACTTATCAATTGGCGTCAAGACAATAGAAAGTGGACAGGCTGAGCAGCAACTGCTGCGGGTACAGTTGCCACCACAAACACTAGATGGCAGCTAGGTCTCCCGTCTCTCCACTCTTTTCTCTCCTCTCTCTCCATTCCCGTCTCCCCTCTCTCTATTGCTGGCAAGGTGCAGCTACTGTGCAGACGCCGCCTGGGGAAAACAGCGTCAGGCCTGTCACTGGCAAAGGAAGAAAAAAAAAACAGAGAGAGACAGATGGACGGATAGACGGATGGACAGACATATAGACAGAGTCGGGAGTCAAGTTCAAGTTGGCCTGCTTCTGTTCGCTGCCCTTGAGGCGCTGAGCTTTCCGCTCAGCCATCGACTCTGCCTTAAATTAATACGATTTTTATTCATGACTGGCGGGCCAAGATCCCCAGGCGGTTGGCCCATTGGGGCGTCCACTCGCTGCCAACATTGAGCCAACATTGGGCCGGAATGTGGTGACAATGCCTATCGTGCCTGCCAGTTGCCAGTTGCCAGTTGCCAGTTGCCAGTTGCCAGTTTCTTCCTTCGGTTTAAACAATTGCAATCCCTGTCTTTAGCCGCTGTCGCAATGTTAGTAATTTGTGCAAATGAGCCTCTAAATAGCATGCAGAGCTCAGCTCTAGACCAAAAACAAAAAAAAACCAAAGGAAAACCGAGGAAAAACCGAGAAAAAAACACGAAAATAAAAGCGCCATTTGGCTGTATAAGCAATGCGGCCCCTAACCCCAGAGCTTGGTGAAAACAGTTAAACGATTTTTTTACGATAGAGGACTTTTTTGTTGCTGTTGTTGTTGTTGCTGTTGTTGCTGTTGTCTCAATTGCCTGGACTGCAAAGCTTTCTGCACATTTTCACGCTATAACAACTATAGATACTTGTTGTTAATCGAGTTAGCAATGTGACATTAGCTTCGACTTGAATGCCATCGAAGACAAAAATACTCAAATGAAACTTGAATTTAAATAAACTAATTTGAATAATACTTTAATAAAAGAGCTGAAAGAAAGTATAAAAAAAAACAATACAAAATTTGACAAAAATATATATTTAATTTAAAATTAAATGATAAAAATATTCAGCAATATAGGAAATAAAACTAGCTGACCAGCTGAAATTTCCCGCTAATTTTTTCTAAGATAAAAAGAAGTTTTACTTAAACAAATATAAAATAAATTTATCTTTAAATCTTTCTTAGCAATTGCTATTAAATTTAATATCTAAAAGCATAAATTACAAATTATTTTCATCCATTAATTAAACACTCTCATTCAATTGAAGCAGTGAAGTACTCCCTAACCCCATGAATGGAGGTATTTATTTAGCTATTCTAATTTCTCGGCCTACTTTATATGCCCCGTCAACCATTAGCAGCGCGTGCAGGGTATTTTGTATGCCAAGCTCTCCTTACAATTTAAAGCGATTTCAATAAGTATTTCCACTTCAAATCAACTGACAATTTTCTTTATGGCATGCAAGTCGCATAGCGTTTATTTTAATTAAATTGCCAAAGAGCCAATTTAGTGTCAACTAATGCGCTTCCAGTCAATAGTTCAATACGTAATCAATTGAAATGTGCGAGGCGCCAACGCACGTGCTCTACTTTCTGCTTTGATAATGTCAAAAATAAAAAATAAATACAAAAAGAAAAAAAAACTACTACGCATCAAAAAAATAACAATGAATTGAAACTAGTATTTACTACTCTACGCACCAAAGGCTGTTATCTATGGCAAAACTGAAGCCAAAAACATAATGCAAAATTAAACATTGAAAGGCCAAAAGCGACAACAAATTATAGCGTGATAAAAATAATAAAAAAAAAAACAAAAACAAAAATAATGTTAAAAACTTTGGGCAAAAAAGCACGCATGTGCCATTGAGTTAAGTCTTTAGATGGCTATCGCGCTCTCTGCCTTCCTCTCTATTCCTCCGTCTCTCTCTCTCTCTCTCTGTTTTTCTGGCTGCTTGTGTTTATTTTTATATAGAGTTCCCCCTCGAGTCACGACACACATTTTACAGTTACGCACAAATTGGCAAAGTGTGTGTGTTTTGTTGTTTATTTTTCATACGTATGTGTATGCGAAATTTCCGCCTTCTGGCCAAGTTGTCTGCGTGGCTCACCTGCCTCGACTGCCTGCGAAGGCCGCAGTCAAAAATATTTCAATATTTGTTTACGTTTTTTTATATTTTGTGTTTTTTTATTATTTGTTTTTTATGCGGTCTGGCGCTACCTTGCCAGCGTGCCTGGCAAGCTATGGGCACAGTTTGAGTTCCAGTTTCAGTCTCGTTGCCGGTCAGGCTTTTATTTGCTTAATGCCGATTTGTTTTTTTCGTTTCTGTCGTTTTTTGTCGTTTTTTATGATTCGCAAAATAAATAAATAAAACAAACCGATGCGAAATGTGTGTCAGGCAAAGGCAAGCAGCAAATTAACAGCAACAGCAAAAACAGCGGCATTCATAAAGAGGTCGCCAAATCAAATTCCCCTGCCCAACGAAAATCAAAACTTACTCAAGCGAAATTTTTGGAAATTACGCATAGGCCTCAAAAATTCAAATCAAATCAACAGAAAGCAAAAAGCAAAAGCAAAAGCAAACGAAACACAGCATAAAAACAACAACAAGCATAACAACAAGTACCGGTTCGTAAAAAGAAACTATCGACGTCATAGACCCGTAAATAACTTGTTGTTGTCGCTGGCACCAAAGACATAAACAAATTCGAGCCGAATCCAAAAATATATACCAACGTGAAACTAAAAGCAAACGAACCTGTTGCACGCACCTCAAAAGTAATACGATATGCAATGAAATAACGCTATAAATTTAATTTTTGATTTATATTTTGGCATTTCATTAAAATTTGTTGATTTTGATTTATTTTAAAGTGGTTTAAATAAATTCATATTTTATACAATATTTCCATTTCATCCGCCACATGACGTATGCTTAATATTGCACCTAAAAAGCCGCTAATTATTCGTTTCATTTTAAAAATATACTTTAAAATAGTTCATAAATTGCAAATTATTTTCTAGATTTTTTTTCAACATTTCTTATTTTATTTGATATGAAGAACAAGTTTGTTCTGCCAGCATGTCGTATGCTTAATATGCCAATAAGTAATTTGCTTATTTCAAAACAAAATCGTTTAATTTATTTGCTAAATTGCAAAATATAAATATTATTATCTGTAGATTTTTATCGACGACATTTGTGCTTTATTTTGAAGCACGTATGTGCCAATTGATATATTGCGCATACGCACTGTGCGCAGATGGAAATTTCGTTCAGCCTGCAGAGGCCAAGAGCGCTCAATGAAAGGCATGCGTTGCTATTTTTATTATTATAGCTACGACTTGTTGTTGTTTCACAATGACTTTGGTATTTTTTTAGCTTATCGTGCGAACTGATAAACAATAGGCAATAGAAAACCTCAATGAAGTTTACTTGCCTCAATGGCAAGAAAGCTCTAATCAAGCACTGACTCTGAACTCGAGCTGTTTTTGTGCAAAATATATATGATAAGCTGATGTTTTTTGTTTTTTTTTTTCAAGATATTTGTGCTGCCGAAATACGCAGTTTTGGGGGCGATCAATGAACTTTTGATTTCGGCAGTGTTAAGTACACTAAGCACCTCATGGCTGTTGATAATTGCAGCTGTTTGAAACTATTAAAGTGTTGTTAGCAACTCGCTGCTTGCCACTGGCATTCTGCAGATAAATCACTCACTTTTACTTTTGCTACTTATTGTTGGCCCAAAACTTCTGGGCGCACAAACAACTTTGTGGTGAAAGTTGTGCAAAGTACAAAACAAAACAACAAAAAAAAAGTCAGTTACAATTTTCACTGTGCTATTGTTGAATGCCTGGTCCTGGCCCCTAACAATTACCCGGTCCAATTTTGTGAGCACGTGTCTAATTCAATAAACTTATTTTGTAGCGGACTTTAATTGTATTTCAGTTGCACAGCACAACCACAAATCAAAGCAAAACGAATCCCGAGCTCAATTCAAAAGGCGAATTGAACAACTGCAACAACGGCAACAACAAGAGCTATAAATTGCAGTTGCAACTAATTTTTATGCGGCATGCAAACGAATAGTCAGCGAACCTGCCTCCACTCCGTCCCCCTTCCCCTCTCTGGGGCATATCATATCGCATCTCTGTGCAGCGCGCATATTTCCGACAGACGCCGCTGCACATTGCAATGTAATTTTGCTTTCAACACCTTTTTCTGTGTGTGTATTTTTTGTTTTTTTGTTTTTTTCGCTTTTTGTTTTTGTTTTTGTTGTTTTTTTGTGGCATGCAACGTTGCGCCTGCCGCTGATTGCAAGCAGCGAGCGGCGTGGGCAAATAATTGCCAAGCCAAGCAGCGGGCCAAAGTTGCTTCGTTTGCCCAACAACCAAGTGAAAATCACAGCGTATTTCCCAGGCTTAGCTTGGCCCCGAAATCGGCGCGAATATATCGCATTTCAATCACGCGCCAGCGCAGCGCCAAGCGTCTCTCCGCTCTCCTCTCTACACTCGCCACTCTCCACTCTCCACTCTCCACACTCCACACTCTACACTCCGGCTGTCCGTTGGCCGCTCTGCGCCTGCCGCAATTTACGTGCGGCCACGCAGCATAACTAGTGATGGCACAAAAATTGCATTAATCGATTGTTGAGTTGTATAACTAGCTTGCAATTATTACGGGGAAAAATTGCATTAATCGATTGTTCAATTTAAAGCTTTTGAATATAAACCAAGGTAGAATTAAAATTATAACTAGTTATCGAAAAAAATTTCGTTAATCAATTATTGAATCATTTGATTCATTTAAAGCTTACGATTATTAAAGGCGATTATTCAAAGAAGAACAGAAATTTATCAAAAAATTATCGAATTTTCAATTATACAATGAATTTAAAGCTGGCCAATATTAATCAGGATTTATTGAAGAAAAATTAAAATAGCAACTAGTTATTGAAAAATCAAATGGGCACAGGGTATAAATATATTTATGAATCATTTGATTATTTTCAAGCTTGCGATTATTAATAGCGATTCATCAAAATTATTAAAATAATCTATAGTAAAAATTTCTTTTGAAAACGTCTTTCTATTGATCCATATCGCTGAAGGAACTGCTCTAATATAACATATTTTATCTTTGGAATATTTTGTCGAATAATCGCTCTATGATTCGATTAAAACCTACAACCTTTTTTTGAAAAAAGTTGAATATTTTCTTGAAGCAAAATATTGGACTATTGTGCATCATACGATTAACCCTCTAACGGGTAAGACCGTCTACAGACGGTCTCCAGTTTTTGGCGTCTAGCGATCAAACTGTTGACTTTTTTGAATCAAATGAAATTGATATATCTTTAAAATTAAATTTCCATTCTTTTAAGGTATATTTAACCACATTTCACCCACGCGTTCAATGACAATCATCGTCTGAACTTGAAAATTTGAAAAAACTCAGAAAAAAATACCCCTTGACAAAAGTAGTTTTCGCACAAAATAAATAAAATATTTAAACTTGTCCAATCTACTTGGGATTTTTTTTACTGATAGCTCAGACAATATATTTATTGAAATAAATTATTTTGTAATGCGTAAATGAATATAAATGTTGATTTGCATAAAAAATTCATTGACCGTCTGTAGACGGTCTTGCCGCGCTGAGCGTAAAAAATCGCGACTGCGCTGCATGCGCTGCTTGCGAGTGCGACAATTGCGGCCATAAATACTTCTAGTAGAGATATCGTTATGAAATTTGCACCAAAAATCTAAAAAAATAATTTAAATATGCTATAAAAAAATTGGCCACATCGGCCGACTATATCCTATAGCTCCCATAGAACCCTCTAACGCGCAAACACTTGAGTGTGTCTATATTGTCGATCATTTAAATGCGAAATAGCCGACTTTACCTATATAAGGCAATATATTTATGCATCCAAAATGTGGTTAATGCATAACCACATAATGCATAATGATCAATGGATGACTTTGCTTTGCTTGAAGATTCAAATATGAACTCGAAAAATAGTTTCATGGATCGGTTTCATGCTCGTGTAGAGTTCCGACATATTAAAAAGGCTTTTCTATCATGGATATGGCCACCACTTATAGAGTTTTGAGAGGGAATAGTTCCTGGTCTTATCGCCAGCAAATCTACTTATTATATATATATATAGTTCGCCCAACATCTCGTGATGATGCAAAAAATACTCCTAATATATAATTCAATTTACCTTCATATATTAGATTTAATAAAACTGGTGAAATGGTGCAAATCTAATGAAATTTAAACATTTTGTAACAAATGTAAATTCCATAACTACAGTAAAAAATTGTTTTCAATAATATCACCAAACAAAAAGTAATCATAATATATTTAAATGATCGACAATATGGATACACTCGAGTGTTTGCTTGTTAGAGGGTTCTATGGGAGCTATAGGTTATAGTCGGCCGATGTGGCCAATTTTTTTATAGTATATTTAAATTATTTTTTTAGATTTTTGGTGAATATTTCATAACGATATCTCTACTAGAAGTATTTATGGCCGCAATTGTGCACTGGCAAGCATGCACACGAGCATGAAACCGATCCATGAAACTATTTTTCGAGTTCATATTTGAATCTTCAAGCAAAGCAAAGTCATCCATTTATCATTATGCATTATGTGGTTATGCATTAACCACATTTTGGATGCATAAATATATTGCCTTATATAGGTAAAGTCGGCTATTTTGCATTTAAATGATCGACAATATGGATACACTCGAGTGTTTGCTCGTTAGAGGGTTCTATGGGAGCTATAGGATATAGTCGGCCGATGTGGCCAATTTTTTTTATAGTATATTTAAATTATTTTTTTAGATTTTTGGTGAAAATTTCATAACGATATCTCTACTAGAAGTATTTATGGCCGTAATTGTGCACTCGCAAGCAGCGCAGCGATTTTTTACGCTCAGCCCGGCAAGACCGTCTGTAGACGGTCAAAAGTTTTTTCCACCTGGCGGGCGTTCTAATCAATATTTTGGGATGAAATTCAAAACTTAAGCTTTTGTCGACATTATTTACCACCAAAAAAAATCCCAACTTCGTACGACAATTTTTTCGAGTTTGCCTGTTAGAGGGTTAATCATGCCATCACTAAGCAAAGACACTCTGCAACTTGGCCAACAGTTTTTGCAACAGCAACAACAACTACAACAGCTCTGCAGTTTATTAAAGCTGCTGCGCAATCGAGCAGAAAGCAGCGAGCAGCGAGTGGAGGCCTGTTTATTGTTGTTTTGCTGTTGCTGTTGCTGCTGAACCTAACGGTACCGATTGTGCGCACAAAATGGCCACATCGTGATGGCCAACCCCCCGCCCCGCGCCTCACGCGGCCCAGGCACGCGCCCCCTGCTGCAGGCCGGCCGGCAAACATGACGCTGCTGACCGCTAACAATCGGCAGCTCCCCGCGTCCCCCTCCCCACAAACTGTATCTATTCTCTGCCCCCTAATGCAGAGATTTCAAATGTCGATTTATGCGCAAATTTACTTTTATGCGATTAGCAACGAGCGGCAAAAATTTATCGTCAAGTTTAGTCAATTTAATTGGGGCGCAGAAAGCAGCAAATGAAGCTGAAGGTGCCAAATGGTTAAAAGCCAAACAACAACAACAGCAACAAACACAACAGAAACAACAACAACAGCAACAACAACAACAACAACAACTTGCAGCTCCTTGGTTCAGCTGCTGTTTCCCATATTGAATGCATCTCCGCAGGCTGTCCGAAGCACAGTGGCACAACCGCTAATTTCGGCTTGCCAAAAATTAATTCTCGATACCTAAATTTCTTGATGAAAGTGGTGCTATCCCCTAGAGGAATATTAAAAAAACAGATATATACAAAGTATTATTGAAATGGCATAAACGGTTTGTTAGTTAAAGCGTCTTGAAATTGAATAAAAATATATCGAAATTTAGTATCGATATGCAAAAAAGGTATACATGAAATCGATTATGTGTGGATTTATATTTGTAAATACATTTATTTTAAATATTCTAACACTAAACAAACGACTTGTCTGTTTGGATATTTTTGCGAAATATTGCTAAAAAAATTTTTTCAAATTTTATAGCATATAGAAAGAGTTTCAAATTTACATAATAAATAATTTTCAAAATAAGTTTTCTTAATAAGTTATTTATTATGAAAATTTTAATCTTTTTCTATATGCCATAAAATTTTTAAAATTTTTAAAATTTTTAAATTATTTATTATGAAAATTTGAAACTTTTATTATATGCTATGAAATTTATAAACTTTTTTCTATAAAGCGCAATTTGTTTCATGAAAATTCGCTGATTTTTGGCAACCTAAAATTTACCGATTGCGCCACTGTGCGACGGTGCACAACAAAAGCGCGTGTATTAGACAAAAGGCTAAAAACCAAACCTGGTAGCAAAATGCAATAAAATTTTATGGCAGCTGTTCTCAGAACGAGTTGCATTCACTTCAGAAAACAGCTCTAGTAGCTGCAGCTTCAGCTCCATCTCCATCTCCAACTCCATCTCCATCTGCAGCTTCAGCTTCAGCTTCAGCTCTTGCTCTGACGCTGACTTCAAGTCGATGGCATCGCTGCCAGTTTGCACAATGGAAAGGGTTTCTATTTTTCAGCTTTTTTCTGTTTTCTGTTTTTGGTTTTTCGTTTTTGTTGCTTTTCGTATTCTGTTTTGCGAATGCATTTTGCACGTTTCGGCTTAAACGTAGCTCAAGTGCTGATGGCAGCGATAAAGAAACAACAGCTCGAGAGCTATACAAATGCTCTATAAACTCCGTTTATGTCTGTGCACACGTAGAGGCAATGATACGACTGCCGAAGCTATTAAATAGAACTTAAAACTTGCCAAACTCTCAACTCAACTTGCCGAAATTGAGTTAGCTTTAATGCCCACAATAACCAACTACAAATTGCAGCCAAATTCGCCTTCTGCACCTATTAATTGTCTAGCTTTAAGCCATTGCTAATTAAATGCACCTTGGCATAAACTATGCTATAAAATAATTTTCAACTTTTCGGCCTTTCTCTAAAAGCTTTCATATCGCTTTTTAACTTTTGCTACAAAATATCATATTAAAACTTAATCCGCATTTGCGCCTTGAATTCACTTCATTAAGTTTTTTCGCATTTCTCTATAACTTTAAAACTTTGCGCTTTGATGTTATTTTCATAAAGTTTTCGTTTTGTTTACAATTTTGAATGCGAATTTGAACTCACCCTTTAATTAGTTATCTATAAAATCACTTTTTTTGTTGTTTGCAGTTCAAGAAGTTACTTCAAAGTGTAAATGTTTAATCTTGCTTTAAAACAGCCTGGAAAATAAATTTGCCACTATATAAATCAGAATTAGTTTGAGCTGAGATAAGCTTTTTAAATGTTACAACTTGAGCTGAAAGTTAGAACTTTATCAGCTAATTGAGAGTACCTAAAAGTAGGATAAAATATTATTAAAGTCTTGAAATCTCTTTTATTAATTAACTAGCTTCATTCATCATGATTTGTTAAACATTTTACCCATAAATAGAACACATTGACCTATTTAAGAAATACGATATCAATCAAAACTTGTAGAATTGGTAGGTAAGGATGGATATTAAAAGATAGATAGATATAAATGATTCCTACCATCTACTGAAAACGGAATTTAAATAAATTATCAAAAACGGTAATTTAGAGAGCTAATGATGATGCATCAAAGTTGCGCCTTTTTGATAAGCAATGAGAGAGAGATGGCAACTACAAACGCATCGGTACGCATTGTGTGCGTTTTTGTACACTTATTATTATTATTTTGAAACTTGCAGTTTAAGAATACTTGAGGGCAAGTGCTGTTTGTAGTAAAATATTGTAGCTGTAAGTACTGCCCACATCGGCTTATACGCCTCTGCATATTTTATTATTTGCGAAACGAGTTGAAGAGCATTTTCAGTGTAGTTGCAGACCAAAGGCAACCGGCAGCAGGCAACAGGCAACAGAGAAGAGCGCCTTTAAGCCGCTTAGATTCAATCATCAATAATTGGTCAGTGCAGCAGGCAATACATCAAACATAAAGCCCCGATAATGCAGCGATTTGAGTGCAAGGCTCTGAGCTGCCGGGCAGGATATCAATGAGTGCAAAACATTGCTGCCAATTCCTGCACGCAGCTTGGCAAACAACAATGGCGACGTCTCAATTGTTGGCACTGCTATGCAGATATCGCAATATCTACAGATATATATATAAAGATATATACAGTTGTATATATAGTAATGGCATAAGCTGCCATGGCAGCAGTTTGCCTTCCACTCAACTTGATTACGAGTATTTCAAATCAGTTTCGCCAGTTTGAAAATGTTTTGAATTTATGACACGCCGCGACAGTCGCGTCTTTATTATCCTTCTCTGCTTTCCCTTCTCCCTTCTTTCTTCCCTCTTCTCCCTTCCCACTCTCTGTCAGCTTTTGGCTTTTAGCCGTTAGCTTTTAGCTTTGTAGCCCTGTCCATTGGCTGCATCCGTTGTGTGCATTCTTTTGCCAGAATGCTGCCTTTGTCCAAGTTATTCAAGCGTTAAAATGATGTTCATAAAGCTAACGCCAAAGGATAACTGAATTGGCTGCTTCTTCTTTTTCTACTTCTTCTGTTGCTGCTTCTTCTTTATGATTGTTGTTGCCGCTTCTGTTTGTTATTGTGGCAGCCACAAGGTTGCTTCAAGGTGAACTTAAAGCTGCCGCATTTACATCTCCATGCCCCAAATTTCCATCTTCAAATTAATTGCGGAAAATTAGCCAAGCATATTTCAGCCGCTATCGCTGCTGCCAATTAATGACGAATCCGCCAAATCAACAACAAAAGCAATAATAATAGCCACAATGGCAACAATAACAATGCAGCGCCATTCAAAATCGCCAGCCACAAAATTAGTTAAATGGAAAAATAGTTTTACGCTGCTTTTTGTGTTTTTTGTATTTTATATTTACATTGAAATACCTCTCGGCGCGATTATCGTAAAGAGACCTCGTCACATTGTTGTTGTGCAAATTACATCGACAACAACAACAACAACAATGGCAACAATAGCAACAATAAGCGGCATGCGCTTTGATGTTCTGAGAGTTTAGGCTGAGGCTTTTTTAGCGAGGGCGTCTAATTAAAGCCCAGCCTCAGCACAACTGGGCCAATGTTGGCTGCCTGAATTCCTCGAATAGCCAGCCAATACACATAAATATATACAAACTTACAGATAAGGTATATATGTACATATGTACAGCTGATTGCGCATCGCTTTATCTATCAGACTGATGCAATAAGCCACCGACAAACTATAAACAAATTGTCTGTGCAAAATTTAACATCAAATTCACTTTTCCAGATTTGCAAATGCAGAACTTAAAAAATAATATGCATCAATTTATAGTATTTACAAAACTTTGAAGCATCATATCGCACATAATTTTAAAAGATTTTAATGTTATTTTCGGATATTATAAATGTCTACTAACTTTTGAAGATTGAATTTATGTACATAGATAGATTCTTTAAAAGCGTTTTCTTCTCAAAAAAGCGCATTTAATTAAATATTTGAAAATTAATTGAAGAACTATACTTTAGCTTTAAATACTTTTAAATTAGTTTTAGCTGTTTTTATTTATTCATCTATTTAATCTGATTTTTTGTTTGCTCTTTCAGCTCGCGTAAGCGTCCGACAGCCGATGATGATCAGTGCAAAGTAGACGAAATGAATGAATGCAATGCAGCATTAATTTTAATGAATCTACACAACTCGCCGAATACCGGTAAGTCAAATAAATAAATACATATAAAATATATTTTTTAATTTTTAAATATTTATTTCCATTAAATTTAAATGCTAAAAAATCAAGGTGTGTTTTTGAATTATATGTTTGAAATTAAATGATTACCAAAATGTGATTTAAGAATATGAATACTCTAAATGAATGTCTCGGCAATAGTCAAAGCAAACATTAATCAAAATAGTCATATAAAATAATATTAAAAACATTTCTTTTTCATTTATAAATAGTTATTCCAAATTATTTAACTAGAAATCCAGCTGTGTTTTTAAAATACACTGACATAAAACTGAATAAAATGAATTTTAACAAAATGTGATTGAAGAATTTGAATATTCTGATTACGCTCCGCTCTGCTTGCAGTTCAGGACAAATGGCTCGGCAACAGTCCAGGCAGCAGCTCGTCGGCCTCCTGGAGCTCGGGATCGGCATCGCCGCCATTGAGCGACGATGGAACGGCATTACATGGACACATACACCTATCGCCAGCTGCCAGTGCAATGGCCAATGCACGCATACGCACAACATCGGTATCCACATCGGACGAGGGCATTGTCAGTGACTTCAAGGAGGAGCGCAAGAAGAAGGTAGGTCGAACGATAAAACGATAAAACGATCTAGATGTAGATCAAAAGAATGCGGTCACAGGCGGCCAAACAGAGCATAACTTGGCAATTTGCTGCAATTTAATTGCAAGAGAACAGCATTTAATTGCCATCATTAGATTTATGCAAATGTCAGAGCATAATAATTTATATTTACATTTTTTTGCATATTATATTTGGCAGGCAGACAACAGCATAAGATACGCATCAGATATTACGTACACACACACGCTGTGACGCATTGCTCATACGCAGTGTGGCACAGCAAGCACAGTTGACAAATAAAATAAAGCTGAGAAAACAATTTAAAAGACATCAATCAAAGGCAAATAAATATAGAAATTGTATGTTATACAAATGGGCTTCTACCTGAAGTTGAAGTTGGGCATGCTTAAAACTCGCCAAGACTTGTGCAAAAGTAAAGCAGCTTAGGCAAAGTTTCTGCTGCGTCTCTTTGCCCCTATATTTGGTTTGTATATAATATATTTAATGTATATATTGTAGTTTGTGCTTTAATGTATTGCACGTTTGTCAGTTGGCTCGTGAATCACTTTGTCAGCTCGTCTTTCAGCTGACTGTTACTTTTAAGGGCTCTCAGCAAACACAAGGCCAAATGCGGATACGATACATATCAGATACATATCAGAAGTGAGCAGCGTTTTGTCGAGCAAACGCTTAACCTTGAATGTGTGATTAGATTTTCTATACCACATCAGCATTCAAGCAGCAACTCAAACGCCCCCGCAGCATTTCGTTAAATGTAAAAGGGCTAAGACCAGAGACCCAGACCCGTAGAATTGAGCACTACGGGCTAAAGGTTTGCCCTAATGAATTTGTAAATAAATTACGAGCACTCGTATTTCATGTGTGTGCTCAACAATTAAGCCATGTTTTACGCTTGCCAATTGCCATTAGTTTCGTAATTAAACAGCTAACATTCAGCTCGATTTCCGGTCATAATCGATGCCAGTTGCTTGCCACACAGCCTCATTTCCCTACGGCCAAACACTTTCACTTTGCGACGCGTTGTGTTGTCAAGTGGCGATTGCATTTATGGCTTTGTGGCAGCCACTGGCTGGAGTGGCGAGCAAATGCCAAATTGATTTGCGCGCATTTTGAAAGACATTTGCAACATTTCCGCATAATCATGATACACAAAACAGACGAGCTCGGCAGCTATGGGCAAATAATAGATAAATGGACAGCTAGATAGACAGTTAGATAGCTAGATAAATGCACGCTCCGCAAAATGATCTCAGCGCTGTCATTGAGCGCTGTTTTTATTATTTTTATTTCTATTTCTATTTGGTTTTTGTATTATTTATTTATGCATTTTTTTCTCTGTTTGCTGTTTTTGTGCAAAACTGCAATGAATGCAATTAATGTCTAATTGTGCGCAATTATTGCTGTGCCAACTGACGAGTGTGTGCGGGGCAAGAGGCAGGGGCAGGGGCAATGGCAATGATTGCCATGCACACGTGTCGTATACGTAACGCTGTTGCAGCTCGCGCGCGCGCGCTTACTCATACGCACTGTTGCACGCAATGCGGCTTTGTCGTCGGTTCTGCATTGGAGGCACAGCCGCAAAGTGCTCGGCACAACATGGCGCATGATTAACCTTCATTACTCAACCAAATGGCAAGCGTTGAAAATTACTCATTCGCCATGATGGCCTTTTGTTTTGTGTTCATTTGTGGTAAAACGATTTTAAATGCAGATTTATGTGCATTCAACACAGCACTGACAATTGCACACACACACAGAGACAGAGACTCACAATTATAGTCAGACAGTGGCAAACTGCAGCCACATCCACATCCACATTCACATCCACATTCACATCCACATTCGTAGTCATATCCACAGTCGCATTCACGGACTTTTGCCTTTTAATCAAGGCTGTGGGGCACTGCAAGGCTGACGCAGCCAACACGCTTAACTCTGCCAGCCGGCAAACCACAGTGGTTAGCTAAAGTGTTGCTCGTAAATTGCCCTGCAAGGGAAGGTTTGACAGTCAAGTGCACATGTGCGGCACTCAAGCCAGTCGGATGCAACCGACAGGGGAAAACTTTGTTCTTAGGTTTAAAACTAAAAAATCCGCTCGAAATCAGAACGTGGTTTATTTATTTATTGGCTTATTGATTTAATTATATATTTATTTATTTATTAAAATTTATTAAAATTAAAATTAGTTATTTATTTATTTGTAGATTCCTTTGTAAAGCTTTTTTATTTATTTATTGTTTTTTAAACATAAATTTATTTATTTATTTCTTCAAGAAAATTAAACTACGAACTACTACTAAAGATTCAGCACCAAATTTAATAAATAAGTTAAATTATTCTTAGCGTAAATAATAAAAAAAGATAATCTGGCTATAAAATGGAAATTTAAAAAGTTTTCTCTTCTATTTCTGCAAATGTATATCCACAAAATTTCAATTGTTATAGAACTTTGCTCCTATTGAAGACTTTGTGCAAAAATTAGAAGAAAATCAGCTTAAATAGAAAGTCTGTTCAATTTTTTATGCTCATTTCCATTTTGTCGAAGCAGACGATTTTAATGCGTTATTTTCTTTGCTTGGCCAAGAACAACTTGACTAAGACTGTGGCAACTTTTTTCGCAAACGTCGCTACTTTAGTTATAGTTTTAGTTATAGTTTTAGTTTCAGTTTCAGTTTCTTTTTGTTTTTTTGTTTTAAGTTTTTTCTGTTGTTCTGGTGTGGCTGCAGCTAATTGCATGTTCTATGTATAAGCTGTGCAAATTGCGTTTTCCCGTTTTTCATGCAAGTTCTTTTATTTTTGTTTTCAAACTAATTTGTTTTATAACATCAACAGCAGCGACAGTGGAGGCAAAGCAAATGCAAACACAAAATTATAGTGCAAAGCCAGAATGAGCGCAAATGATCAGTCGGAAGCGACCGACTGTAGAATACCCTGTATTCTATATAATAAATATAATATGCAATTTTTTGTCTGCAACATGTTTTAATAGCAAATCCTGCAATATTGTTTCAGGAATATCTTCAAAGTTTATTAACCGATATCAATGAGCTTTTGAGTATAGTTTTATATATAATTGGTTAATATATGTTCCGAATAACAACTTTTTATCTTGAATATTTCGGTTGTTATTTGTTTAAAAATTGGGACATTGTATCTACATATCTATCTAAATTACTGCTTTAGCTTTTATAGTTATGGCCAATTTGACTCCGCTCATAGAATATATGTATATACTTTGATGGGCCTGCCACGCCTCTTCTCTTTTGTTATTAGCCCTTTCATTACCCATTTTAAAGTTTTACAGGGTATCAAAATACGCGCAGACAGCGCGGCGTGTGCAAAGCGCAAAACACTGACATTGGCGCAGTTCCGTGATGTGAGGGCGGGATGGGGGGAGGGCTGAAGGTTGCGCAGTTAGTTCGCCCGGGTCTTAGCGTAATGGCAGCGTATTAGAAAGGCAAGGGAATGGAACTGCGGTTTGGCTTTTTGCAAAATGCTGACAGTTCTAAGCAACAACAAATATGCCCGGCTCTGACTGTGCTCAGCGGCAAAATGCAGTCGACGCTGCCAGCCATCATGGCGCGGCACACGTGTCGCTATAAAATATATATAGCAGTGTGTGTTTGTGTGTGTGTCGGTGACAGCTTGCACTGGTATTGGTAGTGGTAGTGGTATTGGTGGTGGTGTGCTGGCATTTGGCATCGCTCAACTTTGTGCAAATAATGCCACAGCAACAGCTGGCATATTTAGCTGTATGCAACATTATAATATTTGCACAGCAACAAAACGATTTTCTCTGCCTAATAACTTATACGCAGAAATGCATAAATATTTTATTTCATAAGCGCAAAGTGTGCTCAAGTGCAAATTATATTTAACACATTTTTGTGCCTAACTTATTTATATTTTAGCTATAGTATATTTACTTAATTTATTTTGTATTGGGCAAATTATTGAATATGCAATTTTATATTAAATTGCCTCATTATTGCATGCAAATTATATTTTTTCATTAGCATAATCGGATATAAATTGTATTTTTCTTTAATATTCTATGCATATTATGGACTTAAATTGTATTTTATTTCAAAATTTCATCCATATTAAATATTTGAAATATTTTTGTTAATCATTCTAATCCGATACAAACATTATTATTTTTTTATTTAATAATTCATGCTTATTATATTTATAAAAGAAATTTATCAAGCATAATATATCATTGTAATATATCATGCCCTTTATAAGGTATACATTGGTCTAATAACTAAAGTGCAACTAGCTTTGGATAAATTTAGACAATCCTTTTTGGTCTGCTGCCCAGTTATTCGTGCTGCTTTTGTTTGTTGTGTTTTAGTTTTTGTTTATTTTACATTTGCTAAATAAGCTTAAATTTTTAGACCCTTTACTTTAAAAAAGTAAAAAGGGTCTATTAGTTTAGTGCAAAGAGGAAATGTGTGTAACACCCAGAAGGAGGCGTGGCAGACCCCACAAAGTATATATATTCTGGATCAGGACGACAAGTCGAGTCGATATAGCCATGTCCGTCTGTCCGTCTGTCCGTCCGTCTGTATGAACACCTAGATCTCAGCAACTATAAGAGCTAGAGACACCATATTTGGGATTTAGATTCTCCTAATCAGTAAGCAGCACGAGTTTGTTTTAGATTTTGGATACCTCCCCCCTTCTCCCGCAAACCGCAAAATTCTACTGCAGCCACAACTTTAAAGTTATTGACTTGTAATTTGGTATGTAACTAGTTTATAACATTTTCTTTTGACCCTGTGAATTTCGTTTCGATCGGATAAGAAACAGCGAAAATATGGAACGGACAATTTGCCGCACTAGGCAGAGGGGGGTGGTGTGCCTTGCATACGCGGGTAACTTAGTGTGTGTGCGTCTGAATGTGTTTGTATGTACATATACTCAAAGTAAAGGGTCTCCTACGGTCGGTTACGTCCGACTGTAGCCTACGTCCCACTGATCTGCCCCGTCCCTATATTTATTTACAGCATTTTCTTTATGCCATATATAGTGCATATATTTTTTTTCCATTTTCTGCTCGCCATTGTCACCGTTGTGTCTGATTCGTTGCAGCTTCCTCATATAGCACTTTGCTACACTTGCATATATGCATTTATTTTTAAACAAAAATCTAGCAAAAGTTTAATTAAAAGCGTAAAATTCAATTGCTGGCAGCGAGTGTGTGTGTGTGTTTGTTTGTTTGTTGTATTTGGCAGTGTGTGCAGCAACCTTGAAACAACATTCACTTGGCAAACACAAACACAAACACAAATACAAACATAGCCATAGAGCTTTGTGGCGATGCCTTTGGCACTTGATTCATAAGCCAACGTCGTATTAATTTCACTCATATGGCATTAATAACCTTGAATTCTGATTAGGAAGCAATTTAAATTTATCTATCAGTCATTTTGCTGCTCTCTGCTCCCTGCTCTTTGCCTGGCCACAGCGTCGTCGATTATTATTGAGTTATATGTACTATATATGCAGCTATTGAGTTGGCATTATTAAAACTTAATTGTGCTGCAAAAAATAAAAAAAAATAAAAGCAAAAAAAACCATTTGCCATTTGCTATTTGCCTTTCCCATTTGCGCTGCCCTTCTCCCTGGCCAGTTGTAATTTAGCAAAGCATTAGCACAACAATTGCAAATGATTTGGTTTAAATGTTCTCGTCGTTGTCGACGTCTTGGCTGTTAAGCCAACACACGGGGCGTATGAGTAATGCACAGATGATTACTGAATAGACAATGTCTGCCTACGCTATGCAGCAAATACAACTCTGCCAACTTTACTTTGCAAGTTACAGCTCAGATTATTATAGCATATTGTTTGTTTTCTTTTAATACCCTGCACTTTAAAGAAATACTAAAGGGTATATTGAGTTAGAATAAATGGGAAATAATAGGCAGAGAAAGGTAGGATAAGCCCCAAGATTCTTAATCAGGGTAACAAGCTTTTAGATCGAATAAGAAAATGCTGAAATAGGCAGAATGTGGTTTGTGGTTTTATGATTTAATACACATTAATGAAACACAAAGTTCAGGGGATCCTACTGTGCGTTACGTCCGACTGTAGCCTTCCATTCGACTGATCTATTCCGTCCTTACTGTTTTAAATTGCACATACGGCTGTCAAATGCAGCTAGAGAGTAGCCAAAACAAAAGTCTCAGCGGAAGTGTGCAAAAAGCTGAAACAAATGCTCAAATAGTTGAAGGCGAAATACTTGCAGCAGTGCGCAACAATTCGTCTGCGTCACTGGTAGCAGGAGTGGCAACAACAACAATAAACACAAAACAAAACCCAGTGAAGCACAGCGGAATGTATCTGTAGCTGTAACTGTGTGTGTGTTTGGGAGAAACGAACTCATAAATTTATCATAATTGCAAACGGCAGAAAAATGTGACTGAAATGTGTAAGAACAACAACTGCAAATGCAATGCAAATGAAAAGTCGTAAAAGTTAAAAATGTAATAAAAATTATTTGCCATAACAGCCTTAAGTGGCAGCCTGCCATTTGCCACCAGCATATTAGCAATAAGCGTAAAAGCATTGCTATAAAACGCTTCCAAGTTTCCATTTGCCACAAAATCCGTCACGAAGCCATTGATAAATGATTTGCTTAAATACTATGCCAAGTGCATGAAACCAAATTTTCATGTTCAAGGTGACAAAAAAAATTTGTACACAGAGCCGGCAAAATACTAGAGCAAAAGCCAAAAGAAAAAAACAAAAAAAAAAACAAATGCCTCATCGTTTGGCCTCGTTTGCGGAATTTTCTGTTTTCCTTTTTTTTCATTGCTGTTTTTAGTTTCTGGCTAGCAGCGGCTGCCGCTTGTTTCATCTAGTATACTCGTATTTGTGTGTTTGCCTGCTGTTTTTCATTTTCAAATTATTTTAATTTTGTGCAAACTCTTTAAAAATTAAAAAAAAAAAAATGCTTGCTTTTGAGTACGTTGTAATTAAATGCAGCTATGATTAATGCTCTCGATAAATTCATCGATTAATCTGCGAGTCATCTGCATGCCTTTTGGCAAGGCGCCCACATTGCCAAGCCTCTGCCAGCGGCATTTTCCTTTTGAGTTTTCACGCTTCAGGCCCGCAAGCTGTGCCATTTCTTGCTGCAAATTACAAATGTCATTCAATGTGCAATAAATTTGTATACTCGAGAGCGTCGACATTGCAGCGACTTTTTCAGCGACGGCCTGAAAAATGTTTGCGAAACATTTTCATACGTTAGTTTTCGTTTTTCGTTTTTCCCATTTATTTTTATTTTGATGTTAGTTTTTCTCTTTATTCGCTTGCAGTTTGTTTGCCAACTATGCCACGAGCCGGCTCTGACACACATTTGCCGCAAACTTAGCCAAGTTGCCACACGGCGTGGCAATGTGGCAATGTTGCAAGTTTGTCGGCATTTCGATTTCATTTCGCATTTGCATTGAAATTGAAAACTTTAGCTCGCGTCGAAAGCAGTGACAAAACTTTGCTGACGAGATGAGGCCCCAATTAGATCTTTTTATGGCCGCAGGCATGAATATATATATGTATTTATATAGATGTATGTTTACACACACAACTGTACCGGCGAATTGGCCCAGTTTCACTTTTGCACAAACAAAATGGCGGCCGCTGCAACTGCTGTCGTGGCTGTACTTTTTCGCCAGTGTATGTGGGCAAGCTGCCAGTGCAACTGTGTCACAGTTTTGTAGGTTATACACCTACACACACACACACACACACACAGACACCTTTGATGCACACTGTTGCAGGCTCTACAGTTGCGCCGGCCGGCCGGCAAACCGAATATTGCGCAATGAAATGCATTTCCCCTTCCGCTCCCACTCGCAAATGCACTTGGGTTTTTGGCTCTCTTTCTCGCTATCGCTCTCTCGCCGCCTCTCACCGACCGCCTGCCGCTGACGTCGCCATCTTGTTGCTGCCATGCGCAAGAGCCGACTTCCGCTCAACTCGCCGCAGCGTTTGCATCGACTGCAGAGGAGAGGCGGCGACGCTGTTGGAATTACGGCACGTGTTTGCACACAGATGCAATGTGTGTGCAATTTGTCGCTGCCAACGGCGACGTCGCTGCCAGCGTCGCTGACGTCGTCAAGGGAAAATTACAGTGCGATTTTATTGTTGTGCAAGTGTTGTATTGTTTTTTCCCCCATCCATTTAATTTTGGGTGATTGTTCAGCTGGCTATAAAAAGAGAATGCAAATCTATGCTCCAAAGACTTGAACGTATTTGCAAACAACTGAGGAATTAGCTGAGTTATAAAGCTGAAAGTTTTAATCTAGCTAAATTATATAGCTACTGCATACAAATTAATTCTAATTAGTGAAATGAGCTAAGATCTCAAAGCAATCTAGAGCTGAAGCTTAATCAGTTAGCTCAGAAAACAGAGAATTCAAGGCATTTTCAAATATCTCAAGTAGCTGAAATTTGTGTCTATAACAAGAGAACTGAAAACAATTTATTTTGATTAGACATAAGGAGATTGCAGTGCATTCACAATAAGATCTATTCGACTGAAGTCTTAAATATAATTAAACTTCTGAAAAAATGGAATATAGTAAAGTGGAAAAATAACTAGGTTTATAAATCCATAAGAAACTGAAAGTACAATAGCTTTAAGGTTCTCTTTAGGCAGTTGAAGGTCAGTTTCCAGAACAAACAATACAACAATGCCTAATTAACTTTTAACAGTTTAAATTTATCAAAAAGTTTTGTATTAGTTATAGCCAATAAAAAGACTCAAAAGTACTTTCAAGCACACCACGAACGAGTGACATCTACAAAAATTATATTCCATTGCCAAAAGCAATTTAAAATCTGATCATAAATCCACGCAAATTAATAACAAGTTGATTAGATCATTGAGAATGTTTCCCCCATTTATTTGGCTGTTATGTTTTAATAAACATTCGCCAATAGATAAATCAATGCTAATAGCAACACATGTATTTGCTAACGAATTTTTAAATATTCATATGTATTTTTTTGTAGATAAAATATAGAAAACAAAGCTGAGAACATTGTGCATACATGCAGCAAACATTTTAGCTTTTTTAATATGTGTGGTTTTATCACTTAATTGTTAACAGAGTTGAACAGTTTGGAGTGAAACCTGCAAATGTTTTGCGCTCGATTCACTTTTCATGGCTAATTAATTTTCGCATTGCGCAAAATTAATTAATACTAATGCGAATGCCATGAATATGCAAAGGCAAACAATCATTTCAGCATATATGTATGTATATGTTGGCCATATGCATATCGCTAAATTTATTGTTGGCGTCGTCGGCACTGCGAGCCATAATTAAAAGCCAAACAAGCTGCGTCGCATCGCCAGGTGATTTCATTAGCAGCTCAACTTAAGCACAGCTCGGCTTTGAAGTTCGCTTTGAATTTGCATGCGGCTTGTCGAGCCGCTAATTATACGTTGCAGAGAAATTTCAAGTTAAGCGCACACCAGACGTATGCGCGATATTTGTGGCAGATAAGAAAATAGACACTGAAATACTGCTCTTACGTCATGGAAACGCTCACACAATGCAATTGGGTTTGGCAAACATATAGTTTGAGTGTTTATATCCATTACTTTGTAAAGGCGAAAGGGGTTTATTAAGTGTAAGGAGTGATAATTCCCCATGATACCAAATTGGTCTTAAAATCTACATTTTCTAAACACTTTTTTTTCGATTTAATGCTAAAATTTTAATTTCGAACTCAAATAAGTCAGAGAAAGCCACAGCGCTTGAAAATCGGTTGAGTTTTGGTAGAGCTATGCGCATTCAAAGTTAAACAAAAATTTAATTTTTTATCTGTGGATGCTTTATAAAATATTACGGAAAATAATGCATTTAATTTGCAGTGATTATTGATGCACAAAGTAAAGGCTCTTCTGCTGTCGGTTACGTTCGACTGGAACGCTTCGTTCCTACCAATTTTTCTCTGTTAGCAGATAAACGGCTGCAGGGCGACACGTGCCGCTCTATGCCTCTTTTGTCTCTTGCCTCTTGTCTCTCTTCGAAATGCGCAACAATCGCAGCTCGTTGACATTTGCATTTTGTGGGCGGGCTGCGAAAGTGTGGGCGGGGAAATAGAGGTGTGTAGGGCTTAATTGATGCACTTGGCTTGCTTCAGAGCTAGGCATTTTTGTGTGCAGTTTCCAGTGGAGAACTGGGCCATAACATTGCCTACTTTTGTTGAGATGCCAATACCGATGGCTCTATTGTGGGAAGGAAGCAGTATAAATGCAATGAAATTTAAATGCCGGCAAAGTCAAGGCAGGTAAAGAGTAAATGGGTGGTCGAGCGCAAAATGTAAATGTTTGCCTTGAGGTGAATGTATATACATACCTATACATATGTACATATATACAGAGAGTGGGCAATGAGCTTTTCGATGTAATTAACTTAATAATAAAGTGCAGGTGCAGCTGCCATTACAGGTTTAATGTGATGCTTTAATGGGCAGCGAAACTGACCTTGATCTACTCTTATGCAATTCGAAAATGATTAATGTTTGTTCGAGTGATCTACATAAATAGATTTCCAGCAATTTGAATAAATTTACATGGGCTTTATTAACAAATATTTTTATTTATACAATTTAAAAATAATAAAAATAAATAGATCCAACAATTTGAATAAATGTGCTTGGATTTAATTAAGTTTCATAATATAGTATATGAATTAAATTATGAAAATATTTAAAAAAGAATTCAAGAAAGTATCATATCATTTGTAAACCCTATTTAAATTTTTTTTATATCGTATATTATTTAATTTATTTTTTGTTTTGCTGTTATGAATCATTTTGTACCATTCAAGTGCGATTTGTTTTCAAATTAATTATGCTGCGTTTAGTATTTGAGCGCGAAGAACAAGCAGGCATTTCAACGGCGTTGTCTCTGCTCATTGCCTGTGGCCAAAACCAATTAATTTTCCACCTAAGCATAGAACATGACAACGGCAAGGCAAAGAAAATGCTGAAATGTCAGCAGTAGCAACAAACACTAACAAACAGCAAAAAAACAAAAAACAAAAACAAAAAAAAAAACGACAGCAAAAAGGCAGCAAAAATAAAATAAAAATTATAATGAGCGTTACACATGACGTCAGCAGCAACAAATTAAAATAAATATTAGACACAAGCACACTAACACACACACACACACATACACGCATACATATGCAGCTATAGTGTGCGTGTGTGTGTGTGTGTGTGTGTGTGTGTTTGTATTTGTGAGCAGTTGGCAAGGGCCAGGTCGATTAAAAGCCGTGCATAAGCCAAACAAAAGCGTATGATTAAAATCGCTGCCAAAGCAAAAGCAGCCAAACTCACAGATACAAACACACACGCATACCAAGACACGCACATGCACAAACACTCTCACACACACACACTCACCACACAGACACACACGCATTAGTTGGCAATGCAGCAGCAAAGCAAAAAGAATTTCTGCAAATGTATTCAAGGTCAGGCAGCAAAGTCAGCGCTAGCAGCGCTGTCGACGTTGACGTCGACCGACTCCCACACACACACATAAGACACACACACACGCGTCAGGGCCGCTTCGTGTACAAAAATCAATATGGCAACACTTTTAAGGGTTGCGGCGAATTCGGCTTAAACGGCAGCCCTTTTGAGCGCCCCTGCCGCCATCTTTTGCCGCTCAGTGGTTCAGTGGGTCGCATGCAACTGCCACAGTTGTGGCAGCAACAACATAACTTACTGATGCAACTGCTTTTCTCGGTTTTCCCGCGCAATTTGCGCTCTCTGGCAACGCTGCGCATGCCCCAACTGTGAGAGTTACGCTCTCTCTTGCTCGCTCGCCATGCACTTGGTTTTTTACAGTGTATGCCTCAGCAATGTAATCCCCGATTTAATTATAACTGCCCGTTCGACACTGATTTTGAGTTTGCGGCACCTGCCACCTGCCCCTCGCCACTTACCACTTGACACTCGCCACTCGCTTTGGTTCAGCCAATTATCAAGGGCTTGGCTATAACGACGTCAGCAGCGGCTAAAACAAAGTACAACTGCACATTCGGTGGGCGTTTCGCACAAGAAATCGATAATACTTCAAGGTTAGGCAACATGATATTTCAGCCGCTGCTTGCCGCAAAACAAAGCCCAAAATTTGACAGCTGTCAATTGAAAATGTTCAAAAAATAACAAGCGAAAACGAAAAAAAAAAACAGAATTCTCTCACATTTTGCAGTCGCGTACAACGCGTCGTATGCGTTATATTTGATTGCGCATACGTTATGTTGCATGCACAATTAACATGTTAATTGCCAGGGTCATAAGCTGAAATGCTTTTTACTATCACATTTATATATATATTTGTTTTAAATTGTTCGCTTTGCAATTTATTTATTGTGTCGCTTTTGTTTTCATTTATCTTTACAGGTGAGTAACTTGACAGAATGCGTTTAATTGAGCGGGCCCAACTCTATTTAACATTTGTGAGTACCACAACGTGTCTATGACGCAGTTTTATGTCATTTATCACAATTCACAATTCACAGTCATTGTATTTGTGTGTTGTATTTCCGTGTGGGCTTAGCAACCTTGAGGTGTACAATTTGATGCTAAACATACGCCGAACACGAACAATGTACATACATACATCTATCTACATACTTGGCTAGCTGTAGACACAAGCGTTTATATGTAAATATGAAATTAATGCAGCTCAGGCCTGAGACTGAAGTGCGCTCAAGTTGCAATTGTTGCTTAGAAAACTAGCTGCAGACTGCTGCGTATATGCTAATAGAATGTGTATGTTTTTTTTCGACAAGGAAGGCGCCACTCCACGCCTGACTGAAATTAATTAATTACAGCATTAAAAGCTTACAAAAGCAAGTGCTAGCTGACAACAATTAGCATATGAAAACCAAGACGATAAGGCAGTTTTAATCCAATAAATATAAACCCCATTTTCATGCTTAAACTACACAGTTATTGCTTTAAAAAAACGAAGAAGTTTTGGTGTCTCTTAAAAGCTCCGAGATCTTAGAGTTCATAAAAACAGACAGACAGGCTTAAATCGACTCAGCTCATCGTTCTGATCAAGAATATATCGACTACATACATATATACCATGAAACCACAGCTCGCGCTGCGCGCTTTTCTGAACAGACAGACAGACAGTGTTAAATCGACTAAGCTTGTCGTTCTGATCAAGAATAGATCCACTATATTCATATATTTCTTGTAACCACAGCTCGCGCTGCGCGCTTTCCCCAACACACAGACAGATAGAGCTATATCGACTTAGCTTCTCGTTCCAATCAAAAATATATGTACTTCTGTCTTCTGCCACGCCTCTTTCTGCCCGTCACAAACAATCGCACAAAGTTATAAAAAAAACCTGATTCCCATTTTCAATGGTCTAATAATACCCGAATGAACGCCGACAGCCAATGATAATCACATTTCAGCTCGCAGCAAAAGCAAAAATTGTTTTAATTAACATAATGATACTTAAAATTGTCTAGACAGCAATAATTCATATTCATTTCATTTAGGCCTTACCGGCATGCCTTTCTGTGTCTCTCTTGCCTTGGCTAAAAGCAAAAGTTTCAAGTTACTGCTCAACTCAATGCTGCTTAGCTGTTTGAAGTGACCCACAAAACAAAAAAAAAAGCAGACTTCACTTGTTATTTGGATTTTGTAAAGCTGCATTTTAAAGTTTCAATCAAATAAAACATTTTAGCAAGCGCGGCAATAAATCCTCGTCTATATCGAGCATAATAAATAACAACTGCACAATATTGCGCTTGCAATTTCATAAATCACAACGTTAATTTTGTGAGCAATAAACTACAAAAAAAATGCTCAGCGTTTTGTGCCATCTGCAATTCCATTTCCGATTCCGATTCCAATTCCGGTTTATCAGCGCTGCTTAAAAGCTTTTTATATTTCGCAGGCATAAATCAACATTTTGCGCAATTTGTTGCAACCGCTTTTTTTTCGCAATTAAAGCAAATAATTTGTAGTTGTTTTGTGTAAGCACAATAAACTACAAGAAACAAAACGAAAGCGAGTAGTCTTATCACCACTGGCGTATGCGTCATTTATGCAGCCGAAAGAGTTCCGGGAATTATTTACGTATTACTGGCATGGAATCAATTAGTCATGGGGGGGAACATTAAACAGCCATAATTTGTTGCCATTTGACCCAAACCACCCACAAAACGCGAATTGTTGCTTATTTTCTTGACAGAATCATTATTTTGAGTCTGATGCCGCTACGCTAATAAGATACAAATACATGCGCAGCAGCTGCAGATACAGATACGTTTTAATATGTGCGCACAGCTACAGATACAGATACAGATACAGCTACATATACAGATACAACTACACACCTACAGTTAAAACCGCTGGCCACTTGGCCTTGGAATAGGTTGATTGCATTCTAGCGGTCAATGCCGTTGCCGGCTTCAGAGCCGACGTCGCAGTCGCAGCCAGCGTTGGCGTCGCAGTCGACGAAGGTGGCGACAGCGACTAATAACAACGAAAATTGAAAACGATCGCTGCAATCGCGCACGCTCTCCCTCTCTCTCGCTCCCTCTCTTTCTCTATATATATCTCTCTCACTCGCAGATCCCGTTGTCGAATTCGCATACATATATATTTCGTTTTATTAGAATACGTATTTGCATTAGTCTGTGCGCTTGTATTTGTCGGCTATCGCCATAAAGCTCTGTGCTTTATTTATTGTTTGTTTTTGCAATGACAAAACCCATCAAAAAAACATAAAAAACAAAACAAAAACAAGCCAACAAACAACTTACTGCCGAGTCTCATACATTTGAAAAGCCACAGCAGCAACTATTTATAAAATGCGCTTTCAGCTACCGCACACCAAATGTATCTCTATCTCGCCGTATCCGTATCTGCTCTGCTCTGTGCATGTATCTAGCTTTATCTTTTTGCCAATTGCTCGTGCGCGGCCTGCACTGCCGGAAAGCAATAACAATAACAACAGCAACAACAGCAACATCAACAAGAGCAACAAGAGCAAGAACGTCGTCAGCTTCTGTATAACTTGTGACGCTGACTGCCAATGACGACAGTTCTTCAGCTATACTCTGCAGTGTTGCCACTTTTCAATTGAAAAACACTTAAAACAACCTGCAAAAAAAAGCCAGAAAATATCTAAATTATTCTCAGGATTTATGTCTTTTTTTTTAGGGAGTGAGATCAAAATCTTATTTATGTTCCAAGCTTATCAAAAAATCTTATAAATTTTGCAAGCTTAGCAAAAAATTAACTTTTATATATCTATGACAGATCTTTTTTTTTTAATTTTAAAGAGAACAAAATCGGGAAAAATAAAACTTTTTTATAATTCTACTATTTAACATTTTTTCATTGCATAAATATATGATCATTTATACCCTGCAATTCAAAATTTTCCTAATAAAAATTGCTGCAAAAAATATCGAATGCCAACAAGCGATATAGAAACTTTGTGCAGACTTACGCTACAGATGATATTGTTAATTAAATTAAGTTAAATAATATTTACTATAGCTACTAATATCGATCAACATTATGACAAACAATCCATAAATTTTGCAAAATTTTTGATAATTTTTTTTTGTATTTTTAAAAAAATGTCAGTATTTCCGCTTGCCGCAGTTTCACAATCTTCCTAGCAAACGCTTCTAAAAAACAGCCAAATCTGACGGAAAAAAGCCGCACTTGGCAGCACTGCTACTAGGTAACAGTTGGATACAGAACTGGCTCGTTTCACTTGCAAATGCTATGCTGAAATTTGCATGACATTTGCATTTGCCAAGTGTCCGCCGTGGAGCTGACCACAACTTGCAGGCGCTGTCGAATGTTTGCCTTCCTTTTGGACGAATCCTTTTGGGCCCTGCCCTCGCGACAGGCGCCCACATAAATAATTCAATTTTTTTCCTCTTTTTTTAGAATCTTTGTTTTGAGTGTTTTGTGTGTGTTTGTTCAGGCCGGAGTGCATTCAACCGATCCGTACAGTTCATACGGTTCATTCGCTTCTGCTTCATTCGCTCGCTTTCTGTCAAATATTTGCATTCTGAAATAACTACGTGCAAAAGTATTATTAACCGTAATGCTCAAGTGCCGACCGCTCTTGGCATACAAATTGTTTTGTTTATACACAATTCAACCTATAATTTGCAGCATTATTTTTAGTAATTTTTCCTGCTTTTCGTTGCTACGGCTTTATTTATAAGTTCTTTATGGCTTATTTTATGCGCTCTCTTACGTGCTGCATTCGCGTATTCTAGTATTTATTTAAGCTCCGTGCATTGTTTATATTTCCTGTTTGGATCGCCAAGCCTCGTCTATAACCCGCTCGTCATCAGCATATTTTGAGAATCGCTTAACATATAAGCATCTATAATGGATTTGCAATACGACATTGCCATTGAAACCACTTAAGCCAAGCGTTTAGTGTTCATCCCCACACACTATGAGTCAGCTACTAAAAAAACTAAAAAAATAAAAATAAAATAAGAATTAAAAAACATACGAGTCGACGTTTGATAAAGCGCGTCTCAAGCATCTCGCGTGTCTACAGATCACGTCATCGTCATCAAAATGTTTAAGCACTCAGTATAAACTAGACATCTATGCGCAGAGTTACGATCTGACTTCACAAATCAGTTTAAGTTTTGCTTATCTATACTCAGAGCAAGGATCGGATTTCGCAAATGAGTTAAAGTTCTATAAACAACATAATTCATAAGCTATTGACTTTAAACATTGAACTTTCTCAGCTTAAGATCTTATGAAATTTAATATGAAATTTCTTCATGATCTGACTTTAGTTTCAGTTCTATGAACATCATAATTCCAAAGATAAAAACTTTAAATCTTGAACTTTCGCAGCTTAAGATCTTATAAAATTAATTACGACATTTTTTCATGATCTGACTTCATTATTAGTTCTATAACCATCATAATTCGAAAGTTATATACTCTAAATTCTACGCTTACACTGCTTAAGATCTTATTAAAATAATTTTAAAATTTCTTCAACTTGGAATCATAAATACAAATATTACGCCATTAAAAATCTGCAGCTATGAAATCTCTTCAGGCGCCAGCTTGGCTCTTGGCTGTCGCAATCAGCTGTGTTGCTGGGTATCTAACAGTTCATAAACAAAACAAAGCAAACAGCCTTTGCTGTGCACACAGATAAACGAATTTGTTTTTGGCAAAAACGTGTGCTAGCCTTGACGTCTGGGCCAATCGGTCAAAGCCCAAAACAAAAACGCACAAAACAAATGCAGCGCACTTGCCAAAAGCAATATGATATTATTTGATTTGATTGAAGTTTCTTTTTTTTCTGTTTATTTTTTTCTTTGTGTGCATAACTTACAGCAGAATAAAAGTAATTCATTTGCGGCACACTTAAGTAGGCAAAAAAAATATGAAATAAAATATTATTATGGGGCACTTAACAAGTGCCGTGGCTTTCTGTGTTTTAACCTGTTCTCTCGGCCATTTCCTGCTCTGCATGTGGGCGAAACTTGTGCTAGCTGTTGGCTTATTAATTTTGGTTCGCATGATGAATGACTGCAGCAGTTATAAATATATACCCGGCACACACTCTCTCTTTCCTTCCCTCGCTCATAATCATCATCATGAAATAAGCTGAGCATAACAAATGCGTCGAAATATTTGCGACAGGTTGCAACAGCAACAAAAACACTGCTCAAAATTATATAAAAGCAGCAACCGAACAAAAAAAAAAAAACACCAACATCGACAAAAAAAACTCGAGTCAGTCAATATGCATGGCCTTGAAGATTTCACCGCAGCACACAAAAAAAAAACAAAAAAAAAATAATAATAATAATACACACACAAATTCACACAATGCGCTGAGACTGAAAGCCAAACACAACCACAAAAAAATAAAAAATAAAAAAAATTATAATGAAACTAATTTGCCGAAAGTAAAAAAAAAAACAGCGAGATAAAATAGAAAAATTAGAATGCATAAAAATGCGAAAAATTATTGGCTACTTATTATACTCGTATTTGTATTCACATTTGTATTCGCAGCCGCTGAAATGATTAGTAGCTGAGGCAATTTGCATAATTCCAAAGCTATAACAAAATGCACAAGATAAGAATTGTGTGTCGATTGTAAAATTGCTTTCAATTCGAGCTAAGAACTTGTGCGAGGTGTGCGTGATAAGTTCTAGTCTAGCTCAAAATTCAAATGCTAAAATTTAAAATTGGACAAATTGTTTGTTTATTGAAATTGCAATTTTTTAACAACTTTCTTAAGCATTGTTTATTAAGTCAACTTAGTTTCCCAACAATAATATTGAAATAATATCAATTTTATTTTTTTTAAATCATATTAACTTATATTTAAATATAATTTTAAAATTACCCAAGTAGGTTTGATATATAGTATAACCTTTTATTTAATTATATTTAATTGCAATTGTTATTCAATATCATTATTTTATTTGACTAAAAAATTATATAAGTTAGTTAATGAACATTTGCTACTGAATTGCAATAAAATTATACATATTTTATTTTTAATATATTCTTAACTAAACCTCTTCCGATTCAGTCTATAATTTATCAATCCTACGGCGCGTTATCTGCTGACATTCTCTAAGCGGCCTTTGATGGTCGAAACTACTGTTAACAGCTTTTTTTGCACATTTGCGGAATTATTTATGAGCCGCAATTAAATGCATGCAAAATTGATTTATATGCCAAGTTTTTTCTATAGATTTTTTTGTTGTTAAATTAAATTTTTATTATTTTTTGCTAATTGTATTTTTATAAATTTTTGTAATTATTGATTTCTTTTGTATTTGCCAAATTTGAAAAGTTGTTAGACTGTTTGGCCAGCCAATTGATTAATGATAGACGCAAAGGTTAATAGGATTACATGCGGCCATTTAGGTTGTTAGCGGGTTGTTGTTGTTGTTAGCGGGTTTTTTCAGTTGTAGTTGTTGTTGTTGTAGTTGTTGCTGCTGTTGTTGGTTTATTATAGCCGCTGACGTCGCTTTGGCTGCACGCTAGCTGGCGTGCCAAGTGAAATATCATTCTTTCTTCTGTTTTCTTTTCTTTTTGTTTGCTTTTTTGACATTTCATTTGTTATTCAATCTTTTTTGACAACTCAGCAACGCAGAGGGCGAAGCTGCAGTTCTCTGTCTATCTTTCTCAGACCTTCTCTCCGTCTCACTCTGTTGCTGCCACTCTCTCCCACACTGCCCCTTCTCTCTCTCTCTTGCCTCTAATCTCTGGCTTTGCATATTGGCAGCGCTCGTGCAACAGGCTTAGGTTGCTGCTGCCAACGGCAACTGTTGCTCATTATGGCTGGCTGCAACATGGCTTGCTGCAACTGCAACAGTTGCAGTTGCAGCTTGTGCGTGGCATGTTATCTCCGCCTGCTCGAGGGCATTTTGCTGTCTTAACTCGCACAGCGCTATTATATTTTTAAGTATTTGCAATTGATAGCAGTTTGTGGCAATTGCAATTGCTGTTGTCCCTCTTTATTTTGAGTCATTATCGTTGTTTATAACGCTCTAAGTCGCTAAATACACACATCCCTATCTCTCTCTCACTCTCTCTCTCTCTTTTATACCCTGTACTTCAATAAAGATCAAGAAAAGGGTTAAAGTATTGCAAATGTGTGTAACAGACGTAACAAAGTATATATATTCTTATTCAGAACGATAAGAGATCAAGTCGATCAAGCGATGTCTGTCTGTCTATCATTCTGGATGAACGCTGATATCTCTGAAACAAATTTATTTCAAATCTTGGATGCCACGCCCAGTCGCCCACAATGAGTTTAAATATATTTTAATGACCTATTTAAGAGATACAAATCTTTCTACATAAATTCTGTCTTCAGTAGTTTGTAGAAATCATTATAATCAACCAATTCTGTAAGCTTCATCTATATCAAACATAGGGTTTATGGTATTCTGCAGTCGGTTGCGTCCGACTGATTCTGGTGGTACTCTGCTCTATCTGTTTTGCTCTGTTTTGGTGTCCACGCTGTGTATTGTTTTAAGCTTTGCAGCGTTTCATAAACTGCACAAATGCAACGGGAATTTCCATTGTGCTCGTAATTGCTATTATGGACATTGTTATACGCCGCTGGCTTAGTTGGCTGACTAACTGACTAACTGACCGACTGACTAACTGACAAACTGACTAACTGACAAACGGCAACAACTATTAAGTGGCAAGCTTCATCATCATTACACGGAACTTTTTAGCATTTGCTTTGGCGTCAAGCTGTCTGAGTCGAACGTTGAGTGGCTTTTCACTCGCATGTATCATGTTCACATTCAGTTTTTTCCCATTTTTTTTCCATTTTATTTTTTTATTTTGCGCACTTGCATTTTGTGCAACGGCACAACAACAACAACAACAACAACAACAACAACAACAGCTCGTATGTATTTGCTTGCCTTAATTACGTATACGTTAACGATATTCGTTTTTCGCTTTAACAACTATGAGTATTTGCTCCGCCGATTGAAGTCCGATTTCGCCGTAAATGTAAAGCTACACTGAGATAAAAATCAAGAGCTTTCGTAATTGTATCAAGAATTTCCGTTGTCAAAAGTTCGTGCTTTATTTAAGCGGGTTTTTCCAATAGATATTTCTTTTTCTCTGATTTTTTAAGGTTAATTTAAAATACAATTCAAACTATTTCATATTTTTTAACAATTCTATTTTTTACCCATGATATAGATAAATAAAAATGAATTTTAATAATCCAAAACTTAAATAAAAGAATTTTAATTTTTCACAATTTATCTGAATTTACATACGATTCTATTTGGATTGTAACTCGCATTTTAAAACAAGACATGCATCTTTTCAAACGATTTTTTATTTGTAAATCGAATTATACTATATTTTTCCGAGTGTGTAGTTTATGCACTATATGTGTGTGTGTTTGTGTGTAGTTATTGGTTTATGATCCGCAACCCAGTTGTCGTACACCTGCCTTCAAATCCGCCTTTGCCTTGCAATTAATAAAGCTTTCATGTTGCACTGCCATGTGCTCATAAATCAGTTTAATTAGCACACAAAAGTCGCATTCATGTAAGCTTTTGCTTATCTCTCTCTCTTTCTCTCTGTGTATGTGTGTGGGCGTGGCCTTAGTATGTGTGTGTGTGTGTGTATGGTGTGTACTTGTCACTTGGCCTGTAATTTGCACATCAAAGCTGCAAATTATAAAGCAAATTATTTATGCTTCGTACTTGCAGCGCACACGAGACTCCGAGACTCAAAGCAGATACTTGGATATAGTAGTATGTAGTATGATTGCCTGCTTTTAGCGCTGCTTTATGCTTATTGTCTAATGTTGCGAAATTATATGGCAGTTGAGCAGTCGCGTTCTGAATCATATGAGCTTTTTATAGGGTATAAGTGCCGGCAAGTTGATGCCTCAAAGTCGAAGCTAAAATGCTCTTAAATGAAATGTTTTAGATCTGTCGAATAAAATAAACTAGCTAGAAACAACAAATATAAGTCTAGTAAATCTTAAAAAATTATATAAATTATACAGGTTTCAGTTGGCTTAATGATATGCACTTGAACAGCTCAGTTTATGGAGCTATGATACCCTTCAGTAGAGTGCGGGGCTTAAGCTGATTTCAAAGTGACTTTGACATGGCTTAAATAGGTCGGCCAGACTGATAATTGCACTTTGTGCCTGATTAATTGACAAAGTGCTGGAAAAAGAGCAACTAAGCGAATGCCAGAATGTCTGAATGCCAGAATGACTGCATGAATAGCTGAATAGTTGAGTAGCTGAATAGCTGAATGAATGCAGGCATTTGCTGTCAGTTTTCTTTTGAGCGGACTTTGTGCTCGTTAAATCAAATGCTTAAAGTATGCAATACACCTATGCAGTTTGTTTGCAGTCCACGGGCTCATTAGCGCCGCTCCAGCAGGATATCAGATATCAAGCAGAAGTTTTATGCCCTCTCTGTCTCTAACGAAGCCAATTTCCGCCTTCCCTCACTCTCTTTTAAAAAGAGGCACAAAAAAAAAGCAAAATAAAAAACAGCCGGCAATTTCACAACGCTGAGTAATAGGCGAGAAGGTCGCTGCACTCCGCTTATCGCATGGCCCAAAGGCTCGCGTCAATTGAACTCCAAATGGTTGGCAAATTGCAGGCAAAACCAATCAAAAAACGCCGTATTTTCTTTAGTAGTACGTAGAAGCAGCAGCGAAGAAGACAGCTAAATAAAACACTAAACAAAGCAAAAGCAGCGATTGCAAAGCCAGTCGGCGCTTGACCAACATTTGAAGCAGCTGCCAAGTGAGAGAACCTGGCTAAAACCCCACCATATTTTGCCATTAAAAAGCAGAGATAGCTTTTTAAATGATGTGGCAGCAACAGCTCAAGTGCCTCAACGCCAAGGTGAGTGTGGGGCATTACAAGCTCAGGCAAAAGATATGCCTCTTGCCACTCTTGCCAGTCAAGGGAGTTGGCAAACAGATGGGCGTTTATCCTTTCACGGCTCAGAAAGGACACTTTGTCAAAGTGAAATGGAAATAATCGAAAACTGAAAAAAATATGTGTGAAGAAAGCCAAGATAAGCCATGCGGAAGACTACAGTCGGAGGTAACCGACAGTAGGAGCAGCTGTACTTTGTACTTATTGTACTGACTCAGAAACAGATTATTCGATCAACTTCCCTTCTACAAGCGAGCGAATTGTCTCTTACATATCTTTGCTGTTCTCCGATCACATTTTTAATTTACACTAACCTAATAAACCCTTCTGTAGTTTTTTAAAGTAGAGGGTCCAAAAAGGCAATACCTTCACCTTAAAGCGACTGCGTGGGAGGTAAAAAAAATAGCTGCTAAAAATATAAGGTGTTCGTATATAAAAAACGGCATATACAGTTAAATGGCTCTGGTAGTGAAAATCAACCGAGCAGAGCAGCTCAAAATAGCCACAATGGACTGTGGCATGTGGGGGCTGTGGACAGTAGTAGGCAGTGGGCGTGGCAGCAGAAGCTAAATGGCCTGGAAATGCTGGCTGCAAATAGTGTTTAGCCTTAAAGCCGCTCCCGTTAGCTATTATTAGCTCTGCTTGCCAGTTGAAATTCTAATTAAGTTTAAATCTAATTTTTCTTTATTTAATATATTGCTAATTTCAAACTGGGATGCATAATTGTCTGAGGTGTAAAAGACGAAGCTGCAAAAATTGCTCTTTATTTTTGTAATTATTTAATAGAAGTTATTTGAAAAAGCTCTGCCCATTCCCAGCAAACAGTTAAATATACGTAAATGAAACTTTTTTTATTATTTCTAAGCTGATTAATGCATTGTTATTGAGTGATATGCCGTCTGACAATCGAGTGCATTCAATGCGAAATTCTAAATGAGCCATGACAGTGATGTTGATGCGAAATCAGCTGCTGGAATCACAGTTGGCATCAGTTGGCATCAGTTGGCCATTATCCATTTGTTATGTGTCATGATTATGCAATATTCGTGGCACAATTATCGCCGGCATTTGCATAAAATGAAGGCAAAACGACAGCTGAGTGAGTAGCAATTTTCCAGCCAAATGGAAACTAGGCGGAAAATGCCGCGCCAATAGCAAATGCCAAGAGATCAGCAAACAAACAAACAAACAACAAAAGGCAGAAGAAAGAGAAACAAAACAAAGCAATTCAAATAGACAAGCGAAGGAAGTTAAGAGCTTGGCCAAAGGCAAACAAACATTGGACTGAACTGCGAAAGTTACGAGCGTACAGGAAACAGAGCTGCAGGGTGCCACACATGCCACATGCCGCATGCTGCATGCCCCATGGTTGCATGGCTGGGAATTGGCACTGACCAAAACGCTGCGCATGCGCCGCGGCAATTGACAGACGCACAAAGGGACAGCGGGACTGATTTAGAGTGGACAGAAACTGGAACCGGTCAACAGACAGAGGGACAGTCGGACGGACAGACTGCTGCTGCTGCTGCTGCCGGCTGTTAGCTGCCGGCTGCTGCAGTGACAGCTGTTGATTGATGAATCCTACAGTAATGCCTCCGAGTGGCACAGACTCCGATGCTGTTGTGGCAGCCTGTGGCCTGGAGTCTGCTGTCAACTGGCCTCAGCGAAATGTGACTCGCTGCGATCGTTAAGTAAACTCTCTCTCCCTTTCTCTCTCTTTCTCTCTACCTCTCTTTCTCATTCGCTCTCTCTCTCTCTCTGTCTCTGTCTAGGAGCTTCTTTCTCTGCTTTGATGATGTGACGCATGCCGAGTGCAAGTCGGCTTCTCTTGTGCGAGTTTATGGCTGAGCTTGTGCAATAAACACTTCTAATTGTAATTAATGAGGCGATTGTTTAGTTTTTATGTGTTGATTTTTCTGATTTACTGCCCAGCGGCTTCCCTTCTTCTACTTCAACTTCAACATCAACTCCATCTTAGACTAGTCCGGTCAACATCAATATGTTCCACTAAGTTAATAGCGCATTGAACTTATAAGCCAACAGCAAGTTTCATACTTCTGATTGCTATACCACTTTTTATAGACCCTGTGTTTTAGAATAGTCCAAAAGGGTCTACTTGGTTAAGAAGGAAGGTTGGCAAGAAGGAAATGTGCGTGACATTCTGTAGAATCGGATAAGATCTAATAAGAAACAGCGCAGATATGCAACAGACAATTCAGCTGACTCGTCAGCTTGGGCTTTGTTGCATACATGCGTCTTTTTTAACACACATTTCAGTTGTTATTGATATACAAATGTAAAATGTTTGCTGCTGTCGGTTATATCCGACTGATCAGCTACGTGCCTACTGGTTTTAATAGACTTTCAAACGTATAAATTTCGCTGGCGATGCGAATGCAGCTCCTGCTGCAGCCCAAGACAAAGCTGCAAGTACTTTTGCCATCCTTTCGACTTGTTGCTCTTTTGCTGTAAATTGAACTTGATTGCCAGTTGCTGTTGCTGTTGCTGTTGCTTTGGCTGTTGGTTGTTGTTTGTTGGTTGTTGTCTCTCTGTTTGGTTGCTCCCTTGATGCGCCATGTGACTAGACGTAGTCTGTCTTTTGGCTGGCCTTTTGCTATCGTCGCAAATTTATCTTAAATGCTGCGTTTAGCTTTGGCTTCTCTCTCTCTCTCTCTCTCTCTCTATCTCTCTCTCTCTGTCTCTCTCTATTGGCAAACACCATTGGTCGACACAAATTAATGGCTGCAGGGTGCGCCTAATGATCCAGTTGAAGCCTCGCTCTACACTTCAAATGAAAATGTGAGCCAACGTCTCCTCGATTTTTCCGCTGCTCTTCGCTTTATTTGCGCTTGCCATGCCATGCCAAAAGCCAAAAGCAAACCAAATCTCCAAAGCTCCAACTCCAAAATCACAATAATTGCAACGCTGACACGCCAGTTTCAACAACAGTGGGCGCAATAAGTAGAGGCAGCAACAACAATGTTGCCGCTGTTGACATGGCGCTTTGCATGTTGCAGGCTCATGTGTTTTGCTCATAAATCGAGCATTGCAAAAAAAGGTCAAGCGTCGTACATGTTTCGAAATTGTTAACAGAAGCTTTTATAATTGTCAGGCATGTTTGGCATTTTATGCTGCTGCCCAAACATAAAGATACCCATTACTTTAGCTGGCCAAACACGCAGCCAAACTGTTAATTTGTCTATGATTATCACAAATCATTTATTGTGGCCAAAACTCACTGAAGCTTGCACTAAATAATCATGGGATTTTCTATAGCAAAAACTTAAATTACCAGCGTGTTTTGAGCAGTGTAAAAATACACTGCGATCTGGTTAACTAAAGAAAGTAGTTTAAAGAGTTTACAATCGTTAGAGCCGATTCTGTAAACTTATAAAGGGTATTTGTATTATGTTTTTACACATTCTGCTTTTCATTTTTAATTGCATTCAATTTTTTCGGCGTTTAATTATACATTAATTATATTAAAATTGTATATATTTATAAATTGGTTTTTTAATTTATTAAAAGCTTGTTTTAGTCTCTTTTTTTAGCCGAAGGCGTAGTTAGTACGCGTTTATTAAAATAATGTTTGCATGTTTTTGCTAAATATAATCTTATTGTATAAGTAAATCAGAGATCGCAATTATTATAAGTTTTAAAATAAACATTATAAAATTAAAATTATTTGTAAATTTTTATCAAAATAATTAAATAAACTCTTATTTTTGATATTTAATAATGTCACTTGAAACATTTGTTGTTTTTTTTTTTTGAAAAGTTCTTTTATTTTAACTTCTTATAGTTTACTTTTTCTACTTATAATAACTTTTGCTACTTATAATAACTTATACTAAAGAGATATTTAGAGTTTCAACCAAATTAAAATACTACAAAATTAAAATACTACTTCATTCGTAGGATAAATTTTAAGGACTCTCCTCCGATTAAATTGAAACTCAAAAAAATATAAATTCTTTAAATAAACATTATTTTTTTATATTAAAATTATATATACAGTTTTTTTTTTAAATCTTTTATTTCTGTTGTGAAATGTTGTGGCTGCTTGCTGCTATGATTGTTGCAACAGCAGTTGCAACAGCAACATGTACTTTTTGTTGTTGTTCCAGTTGCTGCTGCTGTTGTTCGTTACCTTTCTGTCTTGACTCTTTTGTCAACATTAACATACGTAAGTGTCAGTGTCAGCCGCATGTTGCTACCGTAAGACGTGAACGAGTTGCAGCACGGCAGCAACATTATGCACAACCCCGGCAGCATATGTGTCTGTCTGTCTGTCTGTCCGTCCGTCTGTCCGTCCGTCCGTCTGCCTGCTGGGCTACCGTAGAGCCAAAAGCGCTTTAACTGAAAACTGCAGGCAGGGCAAGAGTGCAATTGATTTATCGTGACAATGGGCAGAGAAAGAGCATAGAGAGAAACTGCATACGGAGGGCTGCTATCGATGTGTAAATTTAAATTTCGTGTCTCATAAACTGGACAATGGAGCAACAGCAGCCGCAGCAACAGCAGCCAGTGTTGTACAGTATTTCAAATAAAAAAAAAAAGCTAAAAAAAAAAGTAACAAAAAAAAGAAGAGCTTTAGCTCAACAATTGAGTCACAATTTCATAAATCTTGCAAGTTTTTTATCCCAAAAATTTAGCTTTATATATTTATAGTATGTTAGAACATTTTTCTTAACTATGCAATAGTTTAAATATATAATTATATATAAAGTACACTCTAAAAACAAAAACTTCCCTATAATATTTTATCTATTAAATATCAACATAAATATCGAATGCCATATTCCCGCTAGAGATGAAATTATGCATTAAAATAAACATTCTATAGACAAATATCGATTTATTTTCGCTTATTTATTTCGTTTGTCGCATTTTGAGAAATTGTCTTTTAAAAGCTCTTCAAAAACAGCTAGATCTGGCGTGAAAAAAGCCTATTTAGCAGCAGCAGCAGTGGGACGAGGACTATAAAGTATAGGGTATACGGGGCAATCGATTGCCAGTTGTAAGCGCTTTTCAATTGTAAATGGCAGCCAGCGTCGCTACATGAAAATAATTGATTGCCCATTCGGTTGCAAGCTGTCAGCAACATGTTGCAGCGGCAACAGCAACAGCAGCAGCAGCGGCAGCGGCAGCGGCAGCGGCAGCAACATAAAGTGAATGCCCTGAGTGACGTCACAAGCGCGAATCAAGTTTCTCGCCTCGGCGCAATTATCTCGCAAGTCGCAAAAGAGAGAGAGCTTGGAACGGCGAGCAAAATACAGAATCCAGAAGGAATATGAATAGCAAAACAAAATGCATGAAATCAAAACAAAGCGAACGAGGCAAAGGCAAAAGAAAAGAGGCAAAAAAAACCACATAAATAAAAGAGCGAGTGGAACGAACTCTGCTGCACTCTGAGCGGCAGCGGCAGCGGCAACTGTGGGAAAGTGGGGAAAGGCGATGCGGCGGGTGCTGATGTGGAACGTGGAGCGTGGAACGTGCAGCGTGCAACGTATGGGCAGAGGACGTTGCGGCAATGATAATGATGATGAAGCGCACGATAATGATGTTGCAGCAAAGGCAGGAGGACGATGACTAAATGCAACAAGCAGCAGCGACTTTGGACTTGCAGTAAATCCAGTTGATGAGCAAGTCCATGGCAAGTGGCTGCAACAACGGCAACAACAGCAACAACAGCAACATCGCTGCCATTATCAACAACAACATCGCAGTCTGCATGCGTCTGTGTGTGTGTGTGTGTGTGTGTGTGTGTGTGTGGAAGTGGCACAAAAAGCAGCTGGCAAGAGGCTTGGCCATTGCCTTCGCCGAGTGCCGCAGCACTCGCAATGTTGCTGCTGCCTCTGCTGCTGCTGCTGCTGCCATTGTTGTTCTCGCTGCTGCAAACATGTTGCTCATTGGCTCCGCGACATGATTCCGCCGCTCAGATATAGCGAACAAAAACAAAACAAAGCCAGTAGGGACGCAGTAGATCAGTAGCAAGTAACCGACAGCCGCAGAGCATGTACTACAAATTAATTTAAGTTGTTTTTCCGTTACATATCTTCGCTGTTTCTTATACGAACGTTATGAAATTTAGACCATTGATTAATGGTGCCTCTAGCTTTTATAGTTTCCGATATCTAGGTATTCCTAAGCACGGACAGACGAACATTTCTATGTCAACTAAGCTCGTCTTCCTGAGCAGAAATATATTAAATGGGTTGGTTCTACCACGAATCTTTCTACCTGTTACACTAACCTTATAGACCCCTTTCTACCATTTTAGAGTACAGGCTCTAAAAACACACAGCATATATAAAGAGGCAGCACAACGTTCAAGATGCAGGCAAAACAAAAACAATGTTGGGCTAGGTTCAGTTCAGTTCAGTTCAGTTCGGTAGAGGCGACTTGACTTGAGCTGAGCCGAGTTTTAGGATGCCGGGAACCTGAACGACGCCATTATTATTATCATCTGCTTTTGGCTTGGTCGCTGCACAAAGACCTTCTCTATAACAACTGCAATTCCTACAACAATAACAACAGCAACTATAATCAGGATTGTATTGTATCGTACTCGTATCTTCAGCGGCTCTAAAAACTTGTTTATCATATGAAATACAATTTTTTACACTGCTTTTGCAATGCCCACAGACTATTTTATTACAAGCCAATAAGATATTTACTATACAAGAATTGTAAGGATTTTTTAAATTTTTTATTTTAAACTAAATTATAGTTTGCAATTTTTAAATAAATTTATATAGTTTGCCATTTTAATCATTTTATAGACCAAACAAATAGTTTATGATATTGGAAAGTCTTTTAGATTTTCTAGACATTTTATGAAGTTTAAATTTATAGTATAATATCGTGATTTAAAATAAAGACAAGTTATAGATATATTTTGAGCGCATAACGGATTGTTAATAATTTTTTTTCGAATTTTTTAAAGCCATAAACTATAAGAAAGTTATGTTTAAAACACACTTTGCTAATGAACACCTGCTTTGTTTTTCTCTTCTCATTACAGGTGAGCGACATATTTGAGCATAAAAAAAGTGCTCTTAAATTAATTTACCGCAGTGTGGTAAGTAATTAAGCCAGGAAATTCCCTTTTTTTATACGCCGTTTGCCATGGAGTCTGACGCCTACTTGTGGCATTTTGCTGAGGTATTAAACTTTGCTCTCAGCCTGACAGGAAACCCAAGCTCCAGCTGTTGGCCGCACGATCAAAGCAGCAGGCGGCAACAGCAACAGCACCAGTAGCAACAACACAACAGCAACAGCAATAACAACAGCAACAACAGCAACATTTGCTGCATGTTTGACAAGAACAAAGCAGTCTGCTGGCAAACCGCGTTACGCATTTTTAATTACCAACTTCGATTGCAGGCGGCGAACAATACAAAAAGCAAAAACAAAAGCAGCAACAACTTGAAAAAAAAAGAAAAGGTAGCAGAACAGTCGTAGTTGATAAGTCGGACACTCTCGACTGCAGAATACCCTAAATTTTAAATATAATTTAAGATGAAGCAAAGCCTCTGTCCATCTCCAAGATTACTCATCAGCTGAGCCAAACTTTGATGCGTCATATCACTCTAAAGACACAGAAAGAAGAGCTATCTTTACCTCTCTTGCTCAAGTGATTGCTCATCAGTTCAGCAGAACTTTGATGCATCATATCTCTCTTAATTATTTACCGTTTTTTTTTTTGTTGAAATTTAAAGAATTTGATAAACAGACAGTTAAAATTGACTTAATTCGTCTTCCTAAAAGTAGAATATATATACTTCTGGAATCTGCCACGCCTACTTCCTAGTTATTAACCATATTTTGTATTCATTTTCAATGAGTACAGGGCATAAATACATTCTGAAAACAAAAAGAAAGCCAAGCTCTGCCAGCGGCAATTAAAAAATTAAGCGCAACATTTTTTGTTGCATTGTGAAATGCTGTGGCAAGTGGGCGGTGGCGAAGGCGGAGGCGGCAGCTTCTTGAGTTTTACGCTTTTTGTTTTTTATTTTTATATTTTTTATATTTTTTGCCTCGGCTTTGCAATGTCAACGATGCGTCGTTGCGCTGGCAATGCATTTCCTGCCAAGCAGCGTAGGGAGAGGGGGAGAGAGAGTGGAAGAGATGGGGCGAGAGGGACAGAAAGTTCCCTACGCTGCGCTGTAATTTATGCGCCTCTTGAACGCGCTTGCCAATTTCTTGTGCCGGCTTCATTCCGAGAAGCAGAACCACCCTCCCTCTCTTCCTCTCTATTTGCGCTGCTCTCTCCCTGCTCTCCCCTCTCTCCCCCATCTCCCTTGGTCTCCCCACAACTTAAGCCCTGCATCCGCATGTACGTGCACCCCCGCCAACATGCAAGATTTCTTTATTACTTGGGCACGTTCGTTGACGCTGCTGCGGTTGCTCTGAGGTCGAGGCCGGTCATTAATATCCACGCATGCAGCGCAGCGCAACGACCCTTGTCTATAGCCCCCCCCCCTCCCCCTCCTTGCCACGCCCCCTCCCCTCAAGCAGCTGCTGCGATACGCCCATCCAAATCAGCTGTATGCATAATATTTTTCTGATTCAGTCAATGCCACGTTGAGGATCTGCTTCGCTCAGTTTGTCAGTTTGCCACTTCAGCACTTTGTCTGTTTGTCAGTTTGTCAGTCTGTGTGTTTGTCAGTTTGTCAGCTTACTCACTTGTCCAGGTCAGTGTTGTGTGCAGTGTTGCCCCATACGCTTTTTCCCCGTCAAAACTAGCTGTTTTTTGAAGCGCTTTTGCTTTCTATATCTTAAGTTGGCATTCGATTTATTTGCTTTCATTGAAATATTATTGGCTAGGTAAAAATAGATAATCCTGTTATTCAGGAATTCAAGCAACCGTTCAGTCGGATGCACTCGACTGCAGAATATTCTGCGGTACAGAAAAAGCGTATAAGAACTTAAAAATAACTTTTATATTTTCTGTAGTTTTTTGCAAACATTTTTACCTTTTTTTGAGTGAGCTTCCCTGGAAAAACAGCATTTTCTGTGGAAAATTGTCAACGTTGGCTGTGCGTGTGTGTTTTTGTGTGTATGTGTGTATCTCAGTCTGCGCTCTCTTTACGTGAGCTGAAAACATTGTCATAGGCTGCATTGCTGCTGTCGCCGCACGACTTGTCGTTGCTGCTGCTGCTGCTGTTGCTGCTGCTGCTGTTGCTGCTGCTGCTGCTGCTGTTGTTGCTGCGACAACAATCACGAATCCTACATGATCATGTTGTAGTCCAAATGTTAATAATGATGTTGCTGCTTGATCTTAGAGAAATAGCAAATAAAGCTACGAGTAGCTTTATAAAATGGTTTGAACCAAGATTTTGTTTATCTATTTCATAACGATCAAGAGTATGCCAGAAAGAAATTCATAATAAATATAAATAATCTTAAATATTACAAAAATACAAACAATAAACAAATAATAACTAATAGACAATAAATAATGCAAAACAAATAAATAAATAATAAGAAATAAATAACAAACCATAAATCATATTAATAAATAAATATATTAATTTAATCGTAACAATCAAGACTAGAAACCCAAACAATTTTGTATCTCAAACTGTCTTCCAGGAATATGTATAAAATCAAGTTTGATTTTAATTTAATTTTTATTTCTTCTAAGAAGAACTATTTTAGAATTAGTTCTTGAATTAATTTAACTAAAGAAATTTCGAATCATTCATGGTATTTTAAATTTAATGGTCAAGTTTGCGAATTGTTTATATTTTTTCGTATGCAAATCGATGTACTTTAAACTTAATTTTCTGCTGTGATAAACATTTTGTTTAAATTACAATTTAAATGACAGACAGTCACAACGTGTAAAACTGCCCTCGCTGTTGGCTTAAGCAACAGCTAAGCCTGCTCTGAGGCAGTTAGATTACAATATTGCCATTCTATGCCAGGTCAGGTGGCAGCGCTGTAAGGAAGCTGTTGTTGCTGTCTCTGTTGTTGTTGCTGTTGTTGCTGTTGTTGTAGTTGTTATTTTGGCCGTCTTCAAGCAGACCGGCCGGCCGGCATTATATCTCATTACAGAGATCAGCATAAACAAGCGCTGAGCATGCTGCAGCCACAACAATAACAACAACAAAGAGGGCAAACAACGATCAAGCTGCGATGCATGCCCCATAGAGCAGCAAGCAGAGGAGGGATCGAGATGGGGTGGGAGGGGGCGACTGCATGTGGCATCTTGCGTACTCGAGGCAGTTGAACTCTGTTCGGTTGGGCTGCGCGTGAAGGTGGACATGGGGAGCCCAGAGTGCGGCTCAGTTCAGTTCAAGTCCAGCTGCCAGTTGAAGTTGAAGTTGAAGTTGAAGTCGCCAGCGAGCAGAATTGAATTAGTTGCCTGTTGCTGCTATTGGGGCAGGGCAGTGTGGCTGCCACAAGGCGATGCGTCATCATAATCATGTTCGTACTGCGCAAAAATAACAGCTACACACACACACACACACACACACACTGATCGATGCGCCTCGTTCAGGCGTTTTAATGATGCGTCAGAATATTGTTTACGCATCATTTTACATGTCGGCAAATGAGGGAACTGAGCCCCCAAGGCTGCTCCAACTATCGCTGACTACAGCGTTTATAACTGACCATACCCACAGAGAGAGAGAGAGAGAGAAGGAGAGGGACAGAGATACACACACATATAGCTCTACTTAGATACTTAGATACATATGTATCTTTTGGCCCCTGCAGCCAGTTAAACTATGAAATTATGAAATATTTCTGCCCTAGCCGACTTAATCGTGATGTGCACATTAAAGCACAGCTTTTGCCACAGATAACACAGATATATAAGTATATAGCATTTTGGCATTTTTCTTTAAAGCTCCAAGAATTGAAAAAGAAAAAAAATTATAATTATTTTTACAAACTTGATAAATATGATAGTGAAATTTTGTTTAAAATGATGATTTATCAAAATAAAAATTAAAATGCAATAAAAATAAAAGAAAATACATATTTCACTTAATCTTTAGAACTGTAACTTGATAAATTAATTATAAAATATTATATTAAATAAATAAGTAAATAAATTAGGGAACAATAAAATATAAGCCAAATAACATCCAACAAAATTCAAGAATTAAATTAAATTGAATTTAAATGATATTCTGGAAATAAAAATGTGATCCATTTTTAAGGCATGCTGTATACCTATAGTATTTTTTAAATATCTTTAGTGTTTTTTAAATGGCAGATTAAATTTGTTTAATTAGTTATACTCTGAAGTTATATTCCAAAGCTAATATTTATATAAACAGCAATATTCCAATAGGAGAAACTTTATACTAAGCTATTCAGAAAACATATTTAAGCTCTGATTAGTATGCCATTAGCCAAGAGAGCTTTTGGCCATTGCAACTGCATGTGTTGGGTTTTAATTTATGCTCTAGCTACATATTGACATTTGCAGGTTCTGCAACTGTTGAAATATGCACACATGCACAAAATTTATAGTTGTTGGCCAGGCCAAAAAGCGCCATGGCTGTTGGCTTTGGCCAAAGTAGAAACAGACAAAAAGACAAAAATGCCAATAGAGTTGGTCTTTGTGTTGCTTCCCCCTTTTCCATTTGTTTTGTGTTTTGTGTTTTGTTTTTTGTTTTGCTGTTTTGTATACAACATAGTGTTGCCAACAAGCACTAAAAGGGTTGCCATGGCGCCTGAACAAACAACAAGCGACGGCTCTATAGCCAGAGCAACCTTTTGCTGCACTTTGTTTTCAGCTTGTTTACATTTCTGATTCGGCTTAAGCTTATGGGCAGCGCCTTTTCAGGCTCTGTGTTGTTATTATTGCAAAAGCTTGTTGCTGTTGTTGTTGTGTCCTGTGTCCTCTGTTGGCTGTAGGCAAAGTCAAGTGCAGTGAGTTGTCGAGTTCGAACGACATGCAACAGTCGGGGGCAAAGGCAAGGGGCAAAGGCAGAGCCAGAGCTAAAGTTAAACGTGGAGGCAGAGCTAGAGCTAGAGCTGCAGCTAGAGCAATGGGTACCGACTGCTTCAATTGCTTTTACACCGGCTTTGGGTTCAACGACACACAGGATACACAGGCAACAAACAACAGCAACAACAACAACAGCAACAGCAACAACAGCAACAGCAACCGGCATAAATACAGCACAGAATAAGCACACAAAATGTAAACGTTGCTAAAAGGCGGCAAGCAAAGCCAAAGCCCAGCACAACAACGAAAACAAAGCCGTGGCAAATGCAACAACAGCAACATCAACAACAACAGCAACAACAACAGCAACAAGCAGCAGGAGCACTGCAAGTGGAGCTGGAGCTGAAGCTGATGTTGGAGCTGGGATCGGGGCAAGCATCTGCCGCACGTACGCCTGCCTGCACTTCAGCTTAAAGCAAGCCAGCGCAACAGGAGCAAAGAAACCAAAAAAAAAGAGGGAAAAAGAGAGGAAAAATGAAAATGAAAAACAAAACAAAACACAAACCCCCAACTGAAAACCTGTGTGCCGCAGAGTTGTGTCGAATTGTTCTGCATTGCATCAATTGAACAACCAACTCACTGATTCCAGTTCATCAATCAAAGTGAACGAACGAACTGGTTCACTGAATCTCGATTACTAACTCTTTAATTCTCTTTCTTCATGGGGGAATTAACCCTCCAAAAACGGCCATTTTTGTTTAACTTTGAATACGCATAGCTCTAACAAAACTCAACCGATTTTCAAGCGGTATGATTTTTATACCCTGTGCCTATTTGAAAAATGGAAAAACAGGGTTAATATCTTTGAGTTCTAAATTAAAATTGGGATTATAAATCAAAGAAAAAAGGTTTTGAAATTTTTGCGAACATTTGCAGCCCTTCCCCTTAGGAAATCTGCAATTTTCGGAAAAAAATTTTCTAATTTTAAAATTTTTTGAAATGATGCGTAAACGAATTGCTTTGAAAAATTATGCAGAGAAAAACAAATATGACAGAATTTGATAGAAAATTGTATAGTTTAGAGCTAATATTGGTATCATGAGTTTACATTTTACGCCCCTTCAAATCGGCTATTATTTTCAACATTTCCTGATTGATCTATATAAAATTTATTCATCATGTGTTTAATATATAAGTTTTGAGGAAGGAGACTGAAAAAGGAAAAGGATTTTAAAAATGTTTTTTCCTCACAAATTGAAGTACCTTCTCCATCTGGAACCACGAATCACAACCCTAGTCTGCTGCACATGCTAGAGATGAGTCTGGGGCGTATTTTGCCCCGTTGTGATTATAATTTTGTTTTAGTTTCTGCACGCACGAGTTGAGCACACATCTCTATGCCAGGTCTCCCTCGTAATCCCATCCGAGGCTCTGCATCCTCTGCAGGAGATTTCCACGCATATGCTCTGCTGTGGATAGACTTGATTTTTGCATTTACTGCTTTCTCAGCAGTTATTTGCTTTATTAAAATCTGACGCTGTATGCAAATTTTGCCCTGGCTAAGACAGCTGACAATGGCAACGGCAGGTTATAATGAAATTTGCTGCTGCTAAGCAATCTTTTGACAACATCATTTGAACTTTTGTGTGAGTTATGGTGTTTGTCTAAGCTTATTGCATTTCCGCAAATATTTCAATAATACGCTTTCATTTATTGTTCATTGCCTGCAATTGCAAAGCTTTATTAAAAGAATATATATAAATTCTTTGAGGCTTGGGTTTGTCTTCTTAAAGTACTACAAAAGCATTAGAAATATTTAAAATGTATTAAATAAATATTTGTTAATTTGCAAATTGAATAATCCATGGAATTGGCGTTAAGTTGTCTTGTAGACAATTTTATTAGCTTTAAGAAAACTTTAATCATATGCAAATCAGGGAAGAAAGTACAAAAAAAAAGGTTGAAATTATTTTATATTTAATTTTATAACTATATTTATTTAAATTTAAAGATAGCAAATATTTTGAATTATTTGAGAGTAATTTGCTGAATTTGCAGAAATAAATAACAAAATAAATATTTACATTGATTTATATAATAAATTATAAGACTCTTCTAATATAAAATCCCTAAAGAGCAAAGAAAATATTGCAAATTAAAGCACAATGAAAATTTCCAACCAATATTGGCTTTGGCACAGCAAAGTGTTGCCTCAGACATATATGACTTATAAATAATAAATACGTGCATATATCGACTGCGGTCATTAGTTTGAAAGAAGACGTGGCATTTGCCCGGTGCTCTGCATTTGCCTAACAAAACAATTACAAAAGGTTACAGAACTTGCCACAGCTAGAGGTGAACTTGCAGCTGGGCTATGCGAGGGAGGGGGGACAGGTGGAAGCTAGGGGCTGGGGGTTGGGGGGCTGAGGCAGTTGGCAAGCAACAGCATAAACCGGAAATCCTTTCGAGCTCGCATATGGCACGCAAAAACGAGGAAAAAAAAATGGGCAAAGGTAATGCAATGGGTGGTACGGTTTCGGTACGTTTAGGTTCTGTAGGGGCTTTGGTGCCATGGAAAATTGCCGCTTTTAATATTAGCTTTTATTTGCAATTGTTGCTGTTGCTGTTGCTGTTGCTGTTGGCTTTGGCTTTTGTAATAATGCCGTGTGCAGGTAATAGGAGCCAGGTGCCATTGCGCTGAGACGCCTTCATGATATTTATATTTCCCCATTGCCGCAATCATTGCACCAACTACCCCTCCCTCCACCCTCTGCCCTCCCTCTACCCACTCTCCAGCTTTTGATTCCCTTCTGTTTTGCTGTTGTTGTCATCTGCCACAATTTGTAGGCTGTTATTAACCGACATCGCCCGATACGGCTTTTCAAATTTTAATGGCATGACATAAAGCAATGTACAGCCAATTTTTACATTTTACATACAGACCCCTTTAATAATACACCAGCATTCGAAAAATAAAAAAAATAAAAAACAATTTATTGTACTATGTCATGTCTATTTCCGCTAATGCACTTTGATTGGACGCAGGTAATCAAAACAACCAAAAACTATTATGTCTGAGCTTGCAAGCGAGTCATGTGTAAAAGATATTGAATCATATAATAAATATATATATATTTCAGTTTTGCGCAGTGTAATTGTAGCTAGCCATAACTCTCAATAGTCTGTCACAGCTCGTCATATAACTATGGCAGACTTATTGGCAACTGCCGTTGGCCAAGAGTCGAATAATTTCTGTAAATATTATATAGCACTTTGTTTTTATGATGCAAAGCGTTATCTTATCGTAAGAGCGCACACTTGACGCAACAGTTTCCTATATATATATACCCCACGATAGTGTACTTAGGCCTGGGTGTAAACGAGTTCATTGTCATCAAGGTCGTGTGAATGCAACGCTGACGCCGACGTCGACGCCGACTGCAGCTGTGTTGAAATAAATATATAACCGATTATAGATTGATAGATTGGAAAGTGCGACGTTATCGACTGATAAGACACGAGCAGCACCTTATTTATATACACAGTATTTTAATTATTAATTTTCAATGCCAGCGCGTACACATTTTTGTTGGCTCTATAGGGTTGCCAGGCTTTGTGAAAAAAGCTTTAATTAGTTTAAAATAGCTAAATTAAAATAATTGTATAATAAATATGGTAAGACAGGGGTAGCACCATATTTATATAAATTTCTTTAGTTTTAAATGCAGATTGTCAGCTCGAAAATATTTCTGTTAGTTTTACAGAGCTGCCAGACTTGAAGAAAACCCTAAAAATATGATGAACTGCATACTTGAAAATCCAGAAATCGTATTTTGATCCTGGGACATATAATTTTAAATAATATTTTTAGTAATATATTATTCCAATAACTGTAAAAGTCGTGAATATTGAGAAATAATTCCAAAAGGGTTAAAACCCATGTTTTAATGGATATTATTAAAGAATAAAATCTAGAAAAATTCGAAATTTTAGAACTTTTTAGAATATTTTTATTTTTTTAAAAAGGTATTAAAAATCTAATGAAATAGAAAATATTGTTTAAAGCAAATAAATAAGAAAAATTATCTACTTTTCGATAAATAGTTTAAAAATTGGAATCCGCCTATAGCGCATAATATTACCTATGGAATTGTGGCAGTTGTGGCAGACACAAAGCGCAATTTTATAGACAAGAGTGTGGAGAGTGCGTTGAACCTGCATGCGGCAGATTGCATTTATTATTGTTATTAACTGCGTTAACATGCTAATTAAATTTAGTTTAATTTAATTATAAGCACCGTCTGTAAAGAGGCGGCGGCAAAACGAGTTGTTATCGTTGTTGTTGTCAAAAGTCAATGCACCAAGAGCCAAGGAAATGAAATTGAAACAGAGCGAGCAGTGCAGAGATAGAGAGAGAGAGGGATGGAGTGGAGAGAGGGGCAGAGAGAAAGCCGCTGTAAAATTAAATTGAAACAAAAAGCCACGACAACAACAAAACAATAACAATAACAACAATCATGCACCGCCATGATCAATGCTCCAAGCTCTATCTCTGCCCCCTTTCTCCAATTCTCCAGCTCCGCAATATGGATACACGTGAACTCTCCGCTTTCAGTTGCAATTCCAATTCAAATTCTCCGTCCTCCCAATTCTCTCTCTCTCCTCTACCGATCTATGAGCAATCACTACAAAGTTTCATTGACTCGCATTTCGTATAAAAACAAATACAATTAACGTATGCAAAGTAAATTCAAAACGAGAAAAAAGTCAGTCGTACAGAAAGCTACAGTCGGACGTAACCGACAGTGGGAGACCCTCTACTTTGTATTTCAATAATAACAATAAATTAATTACATTTTTTTAAATATATGTATGCGATATATCGCCCTGCTGTCGACTCTAACAAATTGTCTGTTGCATATCTTCGTTGTTTTATACTCGATAGTGTTTAAATTTACAGCATTGATGAAGAATGCCAGAGGCTATTTACCTTCCAAACCACAAGTCTTGAACTTTAACTCAAACTTCGTCACACATTTCTTATTTGCACTAACCTTATCGACCTTTTTGAACTTTTTGAAAGTACGGGGTCTTAAAAAACTGTAATTAAAATAATATTGCAGGGAGCGGTTTGGATTTTGAGCTGGTGCAGTGCAAAGATTACTTACAAGTCGCCTGTGTTAGTCACGTTTTTCAAACATACGCTAAATATCAAGTGAATGCGAGTTGCTTGAACTGAACGCCCGCCCCTCTTCCTCCGACCTCCCCGAATTATCCAGCAAATCAAATCAAATGACACAAATACGAGTGCAAACACGAGTGCGAAAACTACGCGATTAGCAAGGCAAATGTCATGCAATTAAAATCAGAGCCAAAGCCAAAGCCAAAGCTAAAGGAAATTCCTTATGAATGTGCTTGAATAATCGCAACTTATGAGCAAATGAAACCAATTCTATCTATCTGTGTGGCATGTTCGCTTTGACGTCTCGGCTTGTGTACAATAGCTTGCCCCGAAACCGTTATCCAAAATGACCTTCAACGTCTAGACGTATTTGACAATTTTACATAGCTCTAAACACAAATACATCAAAACCATACGCACACAGACACACTTAAATGCCGTATACGACTGTGAGCTGAGTTTATTCAACTTGCCGTAGAGTAGGCGAACTGTGCCTTTACCCACTCTCCAGTCTCCAATCTCCACTCTCCAGACCCCAGACCCTTGGCCAATAGCCAGGACATTGGCACAGTCAACGCACCGACAAACACGGTTGCCAAATTCGCGGCTTTCCCGTCAAATCTAGCTGTTTTTTAAGAACTTTTGCTAAAAAAAAAATAATGAAACTAGGATGGGCAGAATGCCCGGGGTTTTTAAAAAAATAATTACGCTTTTTATCACCTTTTTTTTAAATTTCACAAAATTAAATAATAAAGAATTTTTTATTTGTTATTCAAAAATAATTATATATTTATGAAATTTCGTATTCCCGCCAAAAACAAACGAAAATTGGCAACACTGTCGACGACACACGCGAAACAGACAGAAAGAGATAGACAGTGATACAGAGAAGGAGAGAGAGAGAGAGAGAGAGAGAGAGAGAGAGAGAGTATGACAGCGAAGGATACGCTCGGTTAGCCAAATGAAATTTTCTCGCTTCGAACTCGATGCAGCAGCCGAAAACTTTTCAACCAAAACATTTCATTTACGGCCTGGCCGGGCAGCAATTAGTGTTTGGGCAGATAAGGCCCAAAGTATGGTGTTATAATAGGCAGAGGGCCCTTCTTTTATGGCCGACATTTAACAGAATTATGAAACTCAATTTGCTGCTGTTCTGTCAAAGCTGCTGCTGGTATTTAAGCAGCTTAAAACACCATGCATTAAAACAAGCAACCCAAAGATCAAAAATCCCAAGCTGCTTTAATATATCAAATTCTATTAAAGCGCTTGAGTCACGCAAATGAAGCTTTTGTTTACAAAGCAGAGTTATCGATATTGCAACGATTAATATCGAAAAATTAAAAGCGTTGTCATATTTGAAACAAAACTAATAATTTTTCATGTCTTAAATTGATTTATATTTTCTTGCGTTTTTATTTAACTTTTCTAATTATTTTAAGCCATTTCTTCAAGTGTTTTGTTTAAGCATTCGGTCTTATATCGATAACACCGCTTGCCAACTTTCTCAGGTTTTCAATTATAGCTCCAAATCCCCATTAAATCTGCAATCCTTTGAAGAGCGCTAAAAATGACGCCTCTGCTAATGCTTGTCTACCTATCTGCTTTTTTATGATTAACCATTTAACTTTTTGCGCTCGCTGCGTGCCAACGACACAATAAAATGCCAAAAGGCAGCACAAACAAGCCCAGAGCAGCACCAGCTAAATATCCTTGAAACGGGGCAATCGCACGCACACAAAAACAAAAAAAAAGCAACAAAAAAACGCAGACTGCGACGCCAACGCAACTCGCCTGCCTCAAAGCCATAAAATCCCCTCGACGCTGAGACAACAACACCAACAACAACACGAATGACACGCATAATAAACGCAAACAGAAACAAAAAGCAGCGCCAAAACAAAAACAAAAACAAAACGTTGTCAAAGTTGTGGCAAGCAGCTGTTGTGGCAAGAGTGGCAGGGGCAGGGGGCATGGGGCTCAATAAGTGCGTGAGCCGCTCGAGCAATGACTTCTTAGGCGGCTGAGAGTGCTGCTGCTTCTTCATCTCCTGGCGCAGCATGCACTGAGAGAAAAACTTAAGAATAACATACAATTTTCTTCAGTGTAATTTTTAGACTCTGTACTTTAAAAAAGTAAAAGAGTCTATTAGTTTAGTGCAACTGACAGCTGTGTGTAACAGACAGAAGGAAGCGTGGTAGACCCCCCAAAGTATATATATTCTGACTCAGGACGACGAGCTGAGTCGATATAGCCATGTCCGTCTGTCCGTCTGTCCGTCTGTCCGTCTGTCCGTCTGTCCGTCTGTCCGTCCGTCTGTATGAACACCTAGATCTCAGCAACTAAAAGAGATAGAGACACCATTTCTTGATATGCAGGTTCTCTATTATCCTAAGCAGCACGAGTTTGTTTCAGATTTTGAATATTTCGCCTCCTTCATCCGCGAATCATCAAAAATCTACACCTACCTCAAAAATCTCAAAAACTAAAAGCGCCACAGCAGCCACAATAATAGCGCTACAGCCTTGTAATTTGGAATGTACGTAGTCTATGGTATTCTCCACCGATTCTATAAATTAATTTGTGAATTTAATTAGAAGTAGTGAAGATATGCAAGAGACAATTCTTTTCAAAATGCGTATATGCGCCACGACAGCCACAATAATGAAGCTACAGACTTGTAATTTGGAATGTACGTAGCGTATAGAATTATCCGTCGATGGTGTGAATTACATTGCATTCGGACATAAAACAGCGAAGTTATGTAACAGACAATTTTTTTATAAATGTATGTAAGTGCCACTACAGCCATAGTTTAAAAGCTACAGACTTGAGATTTGGCATGCACGCAACCTATGGCATTATCCGTCAATGCTGTGAATTACATTTCAAACGGTAAAGAAACAGCGAAGATAGATCAGACAAAGAAACCACCTAGATCTTGCAGACTATAAGAGCTAGAAATACCATTTTTTGGTATTTATGTTTTCCTATGCAGCAATCAGATCAAGTTAGTTTGGGTTTTTTGATAACTCCATCCATTCTTCCACTAACCGAAAAACCAAATTAGCAACAGTTTTCAGTTTTAAAGCTTCAGTTTAACAGCTAAAGACTTAGGATATGGTATGTACGTAGTCTATGACAATCTCCACCGATTCTGTGAATTACATCACGATCGGATAAGAAACAGCGAAGAAAACACAAAGTACAGGGTCTCATACAGTCGGTTGCGTCCGACTGTAGCTCCGTCCTTACTGGTTTTTACTATTTTTTATTTATTTAAAATTATTTGCTTAATTCAAATAAGTTTAAATTTTACATTTCTTCCATGGGAAACACCTTGTAAAGTTTGCTATATTAGGTCTATTTGAATTATCACATGTAGATGGCGCTACATCAAATTTTATTCCTATAACCTGCAATTTTTTATAATTTTTTTCTAATTCAAGGAATTTAGTTTTATTATTTAGAAGTTTTATTTTAGATTGCAAATTCTTAGATTCTGTTTAATCGAACTTTATCTTCTAGTGTCATATTTCGCTCGGTGTAGGTATCGTAAGTGTATCTCTTTCGGGCCGACAGCCTCTGAGCGCGTAGTGTCAATGGCATTCACAGCCTACAGACCCAGACCCAGACCCAGAACCAGAACCAGACCCAGAGCACGTCTATGGGCCAGGCGAAAGGTTATTGGACCAACATCATTATCATCATTCTCTCGCTGTGCCATATTTTTAGCCTACTTTGCGGCGCGGGATGCCAGCTGCATGGCATTCGACTTTTAGGCTGCGTGTATGTGTGTGTGTAAGTGGGTGTGAATGTGTGTGTGAGAGGAATAGAGGAAGGGGTATGGATGTGGCAAGTATATTTAGAGGTCAATTATCTCAGCGCACGCCCCATCCATCCATCAAGCTGGTGACGGGCACACGCTGTGACGCCCACAAGTATGCAACGCTCTGACGCATGGTCGTAATGAAGACTAATTTTCGCTCAGTGCATTCGCCATTGCGTTGGCCATTGTTCCTGCTTATTAATAATGATGGCATCGAAGAAAGTGTATAAAAAACAAACACTTTAATAAACAGTTGAAATCTTCTTTAGCATCAGCATCAACTTTTGCTGCTGCTGCTGCTGCTGCTCCTGCTTTTGTTTCGGTATCGTCAAGTCATTCAACTTTTGATTAATTGCACGTAGATGACAAATGGCTGGCTGCTATTGCACGCGTACGCCCCGCATAATTGTTTTCTCATCCAAAGTGTTCGTTCGGTTTGCTTTTTAATTTGTCCCGAGCGACGTTTTTGCTAATTAGCCAAATTTATTGCCAACTCATGACTTTGACTGCAAGCCGACTATCTGTCTCTCCTTTGCTTCATATACAAGTATATATATAGATATATATGTATATATATATAGATATATATAGCCAACTCTTTGGACTGCTTTTAGTCAGCTTTTAGTCGTGCATTAATAACATTAAAACAGTCAATTAAAGGCTTTTCCACGAAAATAAACAAAACAAAAATATAAATTCAAGTAATACTAACTGCAGCCTCGACATGCAATCGCAATCGGACTACCCCACCGCCGTCCTTTGCAGGGTGTTTGTGTAATTGCCCGCAATTAACATGGCAATTAGACGAAATGCAAAACAAGTCGAGAGTTCAGAGTTGAAATTTCTGGCGAGAAATCATGTCAATGCCTGGCATTTGTTGTAAACGAGCGACGACATGAAATGCCACAAAAAGCGCCATGCAAACATGTAGATGCCAGTCGAAGGAACGCCTAGCAGTTACCCTGCAAAAAGTAATTATACTGCAGTGAATACCTTGCATGCTCAGCTTACAGGGTATGCGCAATCTTAAATGGCAGCCAGCGATACCAATCGCTGTGTAATGCATATTTATAGGCACAATTCCAATTGGTTTGTGCACGAAAGTCGGCTAAAAATTTGACCCCGACATGGTAAACTTGGAATTTAGCACACGCGGCCATCTTTCTCTCCTTCTCTCTCTATATCTTTGTGGCTTCTGTCTTTATCTACTTGCGGCACATGCAAACACAGCCAAGTGCAGGGGTTTCCCCGACGTTTTCTGTGCCAGTTTATGACATCGCCAACGTTGCCAGACAGCGCGAATTGTCAAACAGTATTGCCAATGGCAATGGGTGTTTATTTATTGAATGTCGAATAAGGTTAGTTGTAGAAAGAATTATAAATTATTGCATTCAATTAAAAATTAATTGAATGGAAATAGAGAATGCAATTGAAAATATTGCAGAGATTGGGAAACCCCAGAAAAATCCAAGCAGACAAGTTAAATGCAGTTACAAAACTGTATAAAATTGTATTTTTAGATTTATAAGAAATATATAAACTGTATTTTATTAAGAACTAATTACAAATAATCTAGCTATCAAGCAATAATTACTGCAACCAAGTTTACAAACGTCTTAACACTCTTTTTCTCTCTGTTTATTTCTGTTTGCAGGTGAGTGCTTGCCACACCACATTTCCACACTGCTCCACCGCCCGACAAAGCCAAATGCCAAAAGCTGTAAGTAAACCTAACCTAACTAAATATATATATATACATACATACTATATAAGAAACCTTAGTTAAGTCTGCTGCCTTTAGACTGCTGCCGGTTGTCTGTGGGCATAATCAAAATTGCAAATAACATTTGAAACATTTTAAAGCCAACTCTCGCAAACAGCAACAACAAGCAGTTAACGCTAAAGGCAGGCGGGAGGCGCAGACACTGCCAAGTGGGCGTGTCTTTGACGCCCAACTTGCCATAACAAAGTTAGCCAGAAAATCCGTTGCTCGACTAAAACGAAAATCGCCCATTGAGCGAAAAAAGGCAATTTGATTTCGATGTTTTTTCTTTGCTTGTTTTTTCTTCGTTTCTCTGTTTTTTTCTGTTTCTGTTTCTGTCTTTTGGTAGTTTCAGCACTCAGGTTGTTCATACGCCGCGTCTGCCCGAGGTCTGGGGGTCTGGGATCTGGGGTCTGGGGTCTGGGATCCAGGTCTTTGCTGTGCTGCCTGATGATTACAAAGTTATTCAAATGAAATGTTTGCACTGGCTATTACATCATCGGCCTGGACTACTGCATTTTTGCTTCGGCTGTGTATTTTCTGTCTTGATTGCGCACACAAAAAATGCGGAAATTTCGTTTGCCGAAAACTGGGAAAAATTTATGAAAATTATTGTGGCATCGAGTCAGTTTTACTTCTTTTTTATTCACTTTCGTTTGCCTGATAGCCGTAAATGTTTGTTCGAAGCATACATTTCGCTTGTAGCAGCTGCTCCATGTCCATTTTGGCCAACGACCAAAAGCCTAGCCATATTATTATAGCGGCTTTTGGCTCTATTCTCTGCCCATGACAAGCTTTTTTTTTGTTTTCATTTTTTGCTGAAAACTTATTTGCATTTGGGTTCGTTTTCATTTGGTTTTTGTTTTTCAGTTTATTGTCTTTCAAATAACAATTGTCATTTCATCAATGCAAATTTCGTTTGTTATCAAATTGAATTTCATTTTAAATCTTTTAACTAAATTCTGAATGCCATTAAACTTAAATAAGTATGATTAAATAGTTAAATGAGCTTTCAAACGTATGGAAACTTTAAGCTGAAAGCTGTTTTAGCTAGAACAACAGTTTTAATATATTAAAAGCTTCAAGCTGAGATCTTCTCAATACTTTGAACATTTGTAAAGCTGGGAGGTTATGAATCAAGTCTGCAAAATTCAAAATGAAAACATCTGAGACACTAATCTCTAATAACTTTGAAGCCTTCCCTTAGTTTGATGTTTTTACGAGCTTTAAGCTGATGACACTTTAAGCTCTTTATTATATTGAAGGCTAGGCTGGTCTGTCCCGATTTAATTCCAAATGTTAATAAGAACTTGAGGAAATTACTTCAGTTGGCTCCCCATAGTTACAAATTTATCGTTGCCGTATCGTATTACGATTAATGATTTCGAGGGCAAACGAAACCACAAGAAAAACGTGGAATTAATTAGAAAATGCTGTGTATATTAAATTACGTACAAAAGTAAAAGAAATAACAAAGACAGCGGGTAGCAAAAAGGAACAATGCCAAAAGGAACATCGCCAAGGGGACAGACGAACTACAGACATGCTATGTAAGTAAAGCCAAAGCCCACAAAAGTCCTGCCAAGTAATGTAAAAGATTATTAAAATGATTTAAGCTGCTGAATTGCTTCAATGTTTAGCTGTTTCTCCCAGGACCCCAAAAGTAAAAGCAAACGCTGGCAATTTGGAGCATTGTGCGCTTTTCACTTGAACTCTTTTTGGGTAAAAGTTCTTAGGGCTCTGGCCATTAAGCTGCTGCCTTATTGTTCAGAGTCAATAATTGAGATGAGACTGGGGTGCAGAAACAATAACAACAAGACAACGAAAAAAATTCTAATTAAAAATCTTCCGGTGTTTGGGTTTTTATCTAAACAAGCGACAAGCGAGAGTCAGTGCCAGATGGAAATGCCAGCAGGAAAATGGGCGAAGATGGCGACACTTTCACTCAACTCGAGGCTGCATAAAAATAATGAAAAACCTGCAAATTGGGTCAAAACGAAACGAAGATAAAAAGCAAGAAAAAAGAGGGAAAAACCAAAGGCAGACAACTTTAAGCATGGCCTGTTATCATTCGCAATTAAACGCGTCGACACTTGGCTGGCAAAAAGTTGGCGTTTTTTATGTTTCTAGGTGAAAAAAAAGCTAGCTAATTCTATAACAAATTGTATGGTTAGCAGCAGCTGTAACTGCGATATCGGGGACGCCACTTGGCTGGCAGCTTATGGCATTAGAATTGCAAGTGGCATGGAATTTAAGAAATTGAATATTTAAATCCCGACGTAAATCCAAGCAAGCGCCAAATTGAAAAGGGTTGCTCCTTCATTCCACATGAAATATGCAAGCAGACAAACATATATACATATTTATATATATATTTGATGTAACAAGCAGCAGAAAATGTTGCGAAATTTTTGTGAATATTATTCGATGCGAAATTACTTGCAAATATTGCCATTGTTTTTGTTCTTGCTATACATTTTATTTTTCTTTGCTGTGGAATTGAATTTGCAATTGTATTGCTGCAAGTGTGCGTAAAGTTGTTTGAGTCAGTGTATTATGGCTTGCAACTTTCATATGGCTTGGCTTTACGCAAACAGCAAAAGTTTTTGCAGCCAGTTTCAAACGATTTGCCAAGTCTTTGCCGCATTTGGTTTCAAACGGATTTATGCAAGACCTTTTGCGCAATTAAAGCAAAACTATAAACTAAATTGCACTCCATAGTTTATAAATCATTGACGAATTTTGCAACTAATTTGCAGTGAAATGCTGCTAAGGCTTTATGCTAGCATACCTTTTTTAAGTACTTCGAAAATGTCTAATTTGCTGGCCGTAAGCGGCTTACAGTCGCTCCTTTGACAACGCATCAAATAGCATTTCAAATACACACTCTACACACACACACATACTCTCACACATACACACACAACACTACGGTGCAGTTTTAAAGCCATAGAGTGCTGAAGCAACGGTTAGGAGCTGCGTTATAAACCGCTTTTGCTTCCCCTGTGTAATGCCCTCCGCATCGAGTTCTATCAATATTTACCTTGCCTTTGCTGTCCTTTTTGCAATACTCATGCTATCCCTATATTTTTTGTAGAGCTGATATATGTCAGGCCATTCCATTTTCCATAAGGTTTTGCCCACAAGTTGATTTTGTTTTCTCTTTTCCCTTTTCCATTTTTTTTTTTCAATTTGACCAGCGACAATTTTGAGTTTTTCTTCTTTTTTTTTGGCAATTTCGTGCAGCTTTTAGTTTGTCTTTTTTCCATTACTCTGCAGAGTTTTGGGAATTATTATGTGGCCATTTCGGTTCGGGACACGTGTCCCCTAACCTCCTGCCGCGTCTTCTCCGTACGCCTCGTCGTACATCAAGTTCTTGTCTGGTTCGGTTTATGCGCTGCCTTTGAGCACGCCAAATTGAAATGTGTCCCGTGGGCCTGAGCACACGGCTCTTAAAGCATAATCTATGGCATGGTCAAAGCATCGCTGCTCCAACTGCGGTATATCAATTTTATAATGGAAGTTTAAAGTATTTAAACTTTGGGTCCGAGCAGCAGGTGTGGGCACAAGCCCGAAATATATATTTATGTTGGGGAAATGCAGTCAAATAAATTTAATTTAAATATGTCCATACAAGACAGGCACTTGACAATCCTAAAAGATCCCTTCTATAAATAACTTAATACGCAGAAACATAGAAAAAAAGCAATTTAATATTTAAAGTTGGCAGTTTATTCTTCGCTCTCAATTCCACACTGCGTTAAGCACATATATATTTCGCGCAGTGTAATAAATAAACCATAGTTTTGCTGCTGCTTGCGAGAGTCATGGCTGCCCCAAAAAGTATGCTATACTAATTTTGCATTGAAATCTTGAGTCACTTTCGGTGCCTTGCAGCACGCACATAGCATATACATGCTTTGTATATATGTGTATGTGTGCACCAATACATGCACACTTATGTGCTTACTGCACTTTCATGCACACGCTTGCCAGGCGACCCTATCTCTTAGTTTCCCTCTCTATAAATAGCAAGGCTTGACGCTTGACCTGGTTTACTTTCTAACTGTACAGCACCCGAAGCCAGCATACACTGAAAAAAAGAAAGAAAAAAAAGCAAAAAAGTGGACTGCGCGATAAGTAAACATAACTTGGCACATGGTATATGGTACAGTTACTGCAATATGTATGCGCACGCTAGGCCTTGGCTGCAGTGTGTTTTTGGTACAGTCTGTGGCAAGGTCGTGCCAGGCGCCAAGCCTTGTGCCATATCTGGCAGCGGAATAATGGCATAACGGAATAACGGAATTGGCAAACGCCAAAGAGTATGTGCATATTTTGTGGAAATGACCCAGTTAACAGTCACAGTGTCCGACATCTTTGGCTTGGCCAGGCTTATGCATTCTGGGTCAGCAACAGCAACAGCAAGAGCCCCCAAACCCCAGACGGAGCTTAATTGAAATAGATGAGCTGACAGCAGTTTATCCACACTCATGCTCAGGCGCATACTTATGGCAGTCACTGTGCTATGGTACAGTCATGCTAAGACATGCCAGGTCGAAGGTCACTCGGCTGTCACAATTTCATATTTTATGTGAACCCAATTACTTTTTCCCAGCTGCCTCTTTAAAGCGCTATCAAGAACCACATTGATTAAGTACAGGGTATGTGTGCAAAGCATATACTCCATTTGGCAATTACCGCAGCAATAAAAGTCAATGGCACACACACAACACACACGCACACACACACACATTTTATTATCAACCCTTAAAATTTACGTGTGTCAAATAATAATTTGGGCCTGCTTATCTTTTGTCAGTAGAAGAGTTGTCCCCCTGCTGTCATACCCTTTTTTTTCGGTTTAGTTGAACTGTTAAAGTGTTGACAAAATTTACATTTTACAATTTACGCAAATTTTTATGTCATAATTGGATTTCAGGCATTGTTGCCGTAGATGTGACAATGGCGTTGATAATCAGTGGGCGAAGGGGCGCAACGGCTTTGGTCTTAACTGTTGTGGTCCATTAAACTGCGGCTAAAAGGGTTTGGCAGAAGGGGGCGGCTGCCACAAGGATGCCTCGTTTGCCAGCGCTGGTAATTCGAGCCTTTTCACTGATAAGCCATTTTATGTTGCCCATTCCGTGTGTATGTATGCGAGCTGGAGAGCTGGAGAAATGGAGAAAGGGAGAGCTGGAGAAAGCCAGGGAGAAAGTCGCAACGTACGCAAGGCAGGCAAGTGCCGTCATGTTTGTGGTAAATTGAGTCCTGCCGGATATTGTTGTCGACCAGGCACTCTACACTGAGCATAAAATGCATACAGTTCTTAGCTAAAATTAACTCAACTGACTATTAATAGCTTTAATATATTTATTTGAATTTTTTGATATTTTTTATATAAACATTTATTTCGATATATATTTTTTCAAAATATTTTCTTTTACAAAATATTTATTGTATTGCACTAAATTTCAATTATTATTTTTTTATATCAATAAAAAGTGTAAAAATGCATTCTTCCAGCAGTCTCAATTGCAGCACAAACATGATTAAGTTGTAACGCAATTTTCGGCGCAGTGTATTTGCCTGGCATGGCACATGTCTAACGTATTTTTCAATATTTAATTTCATCCAGCAGCTGACAGCTTATGCATTTAATAAGCCAGCAAAATATATCAAACTTCAACAATTTACCAGAAACTTTAAGAATTATTTTAGTAATTGAAATGCAGCCAGTTGAGATTGCTAACGTGACAACTTGCTCTGAGCCATATATTGTTCTATTATAAATTAAATGGCTAACAGACAACACGCACACACTGAGACAAGGAGACAGACACAAAGATACGCTGTGTGTTCTGTGTGTGTAAGCTGCTTGTCAAAAAATGTGCTCTCAAATTTATGGCAGAGCGCAGCTTTCTTTTATTGCAATTGGCAAAAAGCTACTTATGTGTCTGTTTTGCCAATTTCCACACTTTCCACAGACGTTTTCTCCTATGCATGGCGTTCTCGCCATAACAAAAGTGTTGCCTACTTTCAGGCGGCAGCCACAATTCATGCGACGTTCGCTGATATTATTGTTGGCGCTTACATTATCAATAGCAATTGCTCTAGACTGTCGACTGTCGACTGTAAATTGCGAATGGTAAATGGTAAATGGTAAACTGTAAACTGACAAACTGCTGCTATAACGGTAACTGCAGATCGCGCTGTAGCTGTAACTGTAACTGTTTAGCAAACATTTATTTCATTTGGTAGATGTGTTGAAGTTAACAACTTGCAGCACTCACGAACTTTTCGCATAAATTCCATTTATATGAAAAGCCAAACTTTGACTACAATTGCAGCATGTGTGTGTTTGGCACAGCTTAAGCTGATTTCAGCCAATTTTTGTCAAGTCAACTTGGACAGTTTTGTGCTTTTGTCTGCGCAACGTTTATTTTTACTGTGGCAGTGTTGCCTGTTTTAGCCACTATTCAAAATATATATTTAAACGAAAAAATTTAAACTTCGTATAAACTTAAGCATAACAATTTTGTTCTATAATTATTTTTTACCATATTGATTTTTTGAAATTTAATTAAAGCCCCTTTTCCTTTGAAATCTAACTAAATCTGACAACACTGACACACACACAGGCTTGTCATATGTGTGTTTGTATGTTTTTAACAATCGACGCCATTTTCATTGTCTACTTGGCACACACATACCCATACATTTGCATACACTCTCGCTCTCGCTCCCCTTTTCTGCCTGTTTAAATCAACAACATGAATGCACACTCAACTCAGCTTCCATGTCGTTTGCGCGACATGCTCAATCATGTTGCTCAGCCACTGCCCCTCCCCCCTTTACCCTTATGCCACTTACGCCCCTGTTAGCCCAGCACTCAGGCTTGTCTCTATCAACGTTGTTGTCGCCATACAGCAATGACAATTTCGCGTGCGATTGTCACATCAGTTATGTATGCATATGAGTATGATAAGTACATACATTCCTACGTGTATGTATGTACATCTGTATTTGTGACATGTATATGTATATGCTTATATGTATGTATGTATTTGTGGCTGTATCACGCATGTCGCGTGTTTATTTAGACGCAATCAAATTAAGTTTTAAAGCAGACGAGAGCGACAAATTGAGGTAATCATGTTTTATAGAGCGAAAGTGCCAGCCTTTGAGGGAGAGTGTGTATAATACACTCACACACACTTTCACACACTAACACACTCACACACACACACACAAAGCCTAACTGCTTATTTAAGCAGACAACAACAAAGTTAACCGCATTGACTGCTTAGAGTGCAGAGCGATTTTTAGCCAGCGGCAATTATGTTAGCTGGCCCTAAGCCATCAGAATTTGCAGCTACACTATACAACACATCCTCAGTTCAGCTGCTAGTCCCACACTCTGCTGCACTGAGAGAAAAATCAAGAGTTTGTCTACATAAATCAAGAATTTTCGTTGTCAAAAGTGCAAGGAAATTTTGAAATAAACACTTCATTAAATATATATATGATGTTTTCCTTTCTTCCCCCTCAAACCGCATTACAATCATATAAGAAACAGCGAAGATATGCAGCAGACTATTTCTGCACTTTATTTTAACTGCTTTTCGTTTTTTTGCCTTTAATAATCTAAATTCCTGCACGATTCTAATCAGATTTTTACTTTAATTATAAACGAAAACAATTTTAATTTTATTTTGTAGCACGCATTACACTTTTTTTTCTGAGTGTGCTTGCTGTTTGCAGCTCCCTGGCGTGCTTTTAGTAGAGTGAAAGGAGCTGTAGCTTGTTTGTCTCTTATCAGCAAATATGACCCAATTTAGCTGCTGTTGTTGTGGCTGCTGCTGCTGCTGCTGCTGCCTGTGGGCGCTGTGATAAGGCTTTAAAGCGCACCAAACTTCACATTACGGCAAACTGTCAGAATGTTTGGCCTAATCAATTGCATATTCATAAATAAACGTGCATATATTTCGGCATAGATACACTGCTAAATATATACTCTACTTATTTATGTATTTGTATTCTCCCTCCCCTCGGGCTTTGCGGTTGTCCTGGCAATGCAAATCATTTGCCATGCGAAAATTGCCTTGCGACGCTTAAGCAGCTTTAATGGTGCGCAAGCAAATTGCCAGCTGGCCCGCATCTAATAAGAAGTATGCCTCAGCTACACACATACATATTCACAGATACACAATTACAAACATACACAGAGCTTGTGCTTTACGTACGCACATATATTTATATATATATGTATACCTGACTGCTTAAAAATAAGCCCTATTAGCTAGCACGTCAATTGAATTTTATTTATTTACTTTTTTACGATTTCTGTTTTATTTTTTTGTTTTATTAAATTTTAATTTTTTTAAAAATATGTTTGCTTTTCTAATTGTTTTTGTAAATTATACTTTATTACTTATTAATCTACTTATATTTACTTATTAATTATTATTTTTTAATTTGAATTTATATTGTAAACATAAAAAATTGAAAGAAAAAATAGATGTTTAAATAAATAACAATAATATACAATTTTAATAAACAATATACATTTTGAAAAATAATTATAATTATATGTATATATTAAAATATAGAATACATTTCCAAAATCCGCCAAATTGTAAACGCTGGTTTATCATATGGATTGTTTTATTAACTAATTTTTTAAATAGACATATATTTTAATTGATAAATTTTATTTGTATATTTTTATTGATGTATTTTATTTATATATTTTTAGTTTATTTTTTATTTTATATTTATTATATTTCTTTAAACAGCTCCAAAATATCTGTTTAATAATCTGATTTTTAATTTTTTTTTTCTTTATTTCTTTAATTTCCTTTATTTTTATTATTATTTGGGCTTGCAGCCTCAGCTATCCCTTGCCCCCTGCTAACTGCTAACTGCTTCCCTTGTGCTATTTATAGACTGTTTGTTTGGCATTTTTTTTGTTTTTCTTCGCGCAAAAGTCAATAATTTATGCTGGCCAAAATAAAGGGGAGCAACAGCAGCAACAGCAACAGCAACTCTAACAGCAACAGCAACATCAACAGCAGCAGGCAGTTAATGCGCTTCCATTGACCCAATTTTGGCGTTCTCAGAGCGCTGAAAATCAAAACAAACATACTTTCCAGCGTCTCTGTTGTCTGCTCTGTTGACGCTAACTGAACTCTCTTTTAGCCTAGTTATGCTGCTTGGCTCTTTGGCCTGCGCGCGCAGGAACTCTCGCTCTGCTTCTCTCTCTTTCATGCTCCATCTCGCTCTACGCTTCTAACTGTCTCTCTTGGCCACTGTTATTCGGCCCGGCCGCTCTTTTTGGCCCAGTTTTTTGCAAAAGTTAACAGACGACGCTGTAGCTGAAGCTGAAGCTGGCTTCGACGCTGACGTTGATGTTGACGCTTTTCATGTGACAGGGACAGGGACAGTGGAAGGCACAGTGGGCGGCAAAGTGGGCGGGCCAACCCCCAGTTAAATAGCTATGCTCACGCATATGCATGTGTATGTGTATGTGTATGCTTATATGTATTTATATTTATGCTAACTTGGGAGTTTGTTCATGCGTTCTCGCCTGCCTCTATATACAGTTGACCCAATTTCGTGTTTGTCCTTCCCACAGCTGTTCTGCTCTGCTGCTGCCACACTGTTTGCCTTTTTCGCCTCTTCTTTGCGCTCGTTTTCGCTTCTTTTTTTTGGCTCTTGGGTGTGGGGTTGTTTATGTTTGCAGGTCCAAGAGCCAAAAATGGAAAGCGCATATCTTGTTATTTATACAAAGCACGTACGTGTGTCTGTATTGGTGTATAGATGTTTCTGTGTGTGTGTGTGTGTGTGTGTGAATGTGGGAAATGAAGCTACGCGCTGTCAAGAAAAATGCTCATTGATTGTGAAAGCTATAGGAAATTATGAACCAACAACAACGACAAACGGCAAATGCTGATAACGCAGTTTCTAGCGCGCTCTTTAATTTAATTTAATTTATTGTACAATTAAATTCAAGTTCCTTTTAAGATATCTGTTTAATTTGAATTTAATTTTATTTTATGTTAAATTTAAGTATTTAAATTTTTCTGACGGCTGTCGACATTAAATAAATAAATAAATTAATACATTTTTTTGTTAATTGTTGCTTAATTTAATTTAATTTAATTTTTATAAAATAGGCTTAAAAAATAGAAACAATATGAATGCAAACAATTAAATAAATCAAAATATGAAAAATAAAATTCAATTTTAGTTAAAAAAAATTAAAAAAAATTATTAAATTAATTGCATTTTATTTTATTATTTATATTAATTTCAACCAATTTTTTTTTTGTATCCCAAACTCAATTTTATTATTTCTATTTTGATTTATTGTTTCTATTTTTTTAGCTTATTTGATATAAAGTTGCATTTTAATTTTATTTTTTATTTGCGTTACATTAAGCTTGTTTTAATTTATTTTTATTAAATCTGTTTTTATTACTTACTATTACTTACTTTTGTTTGTTACTTTTGTTTAATTTAATTTAATTTTGTTGTATTGTATTTGCTTTGATTTTATTTTACTTAAATTTAATTACCAACCTTAAAGCTTTTAATTGATATACAATGATCAGCAGCTTTCGCACTGTTTGTGCTTCTAGTGAGCTTTTATGCTGGCCCAAAATCTCTGCCCGTCCGTGTGACATTTGTGTGCTTGGGTGTGTGTGCAGGCATGGCGTTTGAAGCGGCTTTAGCCATGGCTACAAAGCACGTGAGCTACCAGCGAAATATCAACATCAACTTCATCAGCTGCGGCATTATCTTTATCGTCATAATGTGCGGGTGTGTGGTAGTGTATATGTGTGTGTGTGGTATATAATATGTGCCACAGCTACACCAATACACACACACACACACTGAGTGACAGGCAGTGTCTGTGTGGGAACATGGCGCCAGTCGCCTGGCAAACAAGTGCGTGTAGCCGGGATAAGGCAAGCGTAACGATGCCACTCAGCCAGCAGCTCCATAAAGCGCACAAACACGCACACACACACACACAGGAATACACCTATACACACACACATTTATGTGTATGTATGTATGTGATGCCGTGACAGCAGAACGTAACGCTTTCAAGCCGCAGGCAAACCGGGAATGCCATCATGTCAATATCCACGCTCTCCCGTTACATGCCTGCCACTCTCCCTCTCTCTCTCGCTCTCTCTCTCTCTCTCTCCTGCTCTCACTCTGCCGCTCTCTTTCAAACTTTGCAATTTGGCGACTGCCTTAAACAAGATTTGTGTTATTCCGGCCATTTCCGCATGCTCAGTTTACCTATTTATGCCTGGGCCTCAGCCTCAGCCTCAGCTCCATGTCAAATCAGGACACAGTGCGGTAGGAACTGAGCGGCCATGCCTGCAGCTGTCTCTGTATGTGTTGTGTGTGTGTTTGTTTGTTAGGGGATGCTTTTATTTGCTTTGGGGGCTGGGGCGCAATTCCAACTGCTAACTGGAGTTTTAGTTGCTGGCTTTCATTAGTAGACAAATGCCAGCCCCAGCCACTGTAACTCATTAGACTTGGCAACATAATTAACACACACACACACACAGATTCACACACACACACACACACACACACATACACTATCATTTACTATGAACGGACTTCTCTCCGTATTTATGGCGCACGGCAGGTGGCAGCTAAATAAGCGGATTGATAAGCGAAAATCATTTCGTAACTTGTTTGCGGGCTTAATTAAAAATAATTGAAGCTGCGCATTGCGTATACGCCACATGGTCTGACTTGATGAATTTCTCTATTGCATTTTGCTAATTTTCATATTAGCAAAGAAATAAATATGTATGTGCACTGAGAGAAAAGTTAAGTGTTATTGCAATTAAGTCAAAAATAGTAATATAACTTTAATAATTCACCAAATACTTGATACAAATTCTTCAAAATAAATAAATCTTGTTTGGTTTTAGAATTCAGCTGCAAATCTAAACAGATTTTAAATAAATTAAGGCAAAATATGGGTTTGAAATTAGTTAGCAATCGTATTTTGTTTTAATATTAAAGATTGATAGAAATAAAAAAAATTATATGTATTTTTTTAATAATAAAACTTTAATGAAAAACTTCGTTTTTTAATCAAACATGTTTTTGGCTCATTAAACGGCGTTTTATGACTTTGAAAACGATAAAAATTAAAAGAACGTTTATTTATAAATCATAATTAATTTATGAGCTTATTTTTGTAAAACAACCTATGCCTCTTTTCTCTGAGTGTATTTGAATATAGTATAAAGAACTGGTTTGCATATTAATATGCACAGAGTATAAGCTGAGCTGAGCCCAAGCACACACACACACACACAGCTGCCACAAATGGCAACAATTGCTTAACTCACACACACACACACATGTCTTTTATGTGTGTTTGTGTGTGTGCGTATTTATGGCCAGGATATGCGCCATATCCTGCACTGTGTTCGCTGGCCGCAAACGAATTATGGCGCCCACTAATTGCAGCGAGTTAAAACGAAAAATGTGTAGACCTGCTGGCAGGCTTCAGGCAGTTAATGTAACAGTTAATGTGTGGGCTGTATATATATATATATATATATATTATTTTATATATATATTATATATATATATATATATGTGTGTGTGTGTGTTAACCACGTGCGCTAACAATTTACGCCGCTTATGTTAGCCCAAGTTATTTATGTTTATGATTACATTGTGTTTGGCAGCCCTTACTTTCACTCTCATTCTCACTCCCACTCTCCACACTTCACTCTCCACACTCCTCTCTCCACTCTCCACCCCTCTTCAGTCCCCCGTTTAGCTCCAACTTAAGGCACAATAACCTTAATACTACGCCAGCACTTAAGATTAGCCACTTCCCAACTTTAGTCGTGTATCATTTGTAATTCTTGGGCTGCCTTCGGCCTTTCCCTTCTCCGGCCTGCCTTGGCAGCTGAAGGACAGACCGCTGTCCTGTGGTTTGCTCCAGTTAAATGCTCGAGAACTTGAACTGCTTGGCTGACGCTGATGGATTTTTAAATGCAACTTAAGCTTCAAATGCCAAATATTTTGTAAGCTGCTTAAATGTGGCACAAAAAACCAAAGTTGTGAAGAGTATAAAAAAGAATTGCTCAGATTATAAATTTAATATAGTAGTTGTTATAATTTAATTCGAAAAATTCGTATGATACAAAACTAATTTTAACTTTATGTGTTTATGTGTTCTGCATATTACCGATATGGCTATATGGAGTGCAGATTTGGGGAATTGCAGCCAAATCAAATTACAAGCGTGTTCAAATATTGCAGAACCGTGTACTGCGACAAATTACTAACTGTCCCTGGTATGTGCGTGGCTCCACGTTACATAGAGATCTAAAAATCACCACAATTGAAGATCAGATTGGACGTCATACAAGTCGTTACAGTGACAGATTGTTGATCCACCGCAGCCGACTTGCCAGAGGGCTTTTACCTGCTCGCCCTTTAAGACGACTCAAACGTCTAGGATTTGCCAAAACCCTTGGTTAATCTATAACAATTAAGTCCTCATGCTTTGTGATATGGGGTTTGGCTACATTTCATATACATACATGTGTTGTTATAGTACATTCTATTGCTGTACTGATTCTATACTTATTAAAATACATTAAAAAAAAAAAAAAACTTAACAAAATAAATCAATATAAAATTTAGGAAATAAATAGTATGCATAGCATAGCACGAAATTATACCTTTTTTTTAGATTTCGATTAGATTCTAATCATAATTTAATAAATATTTCAGTGCTAGCGCAATAAAAACATTTTTGTATATTTTAAAATATTTCTATCCCAGTTAAAACTTGTTGATTTTTATCAATTCAATAAATTTAAATATTATTTAATTAAAATCATTTTTATATAATTTAAATAAAATTTAAATAAATTTAATTGAAATTAAATAAATGAAATAAATAAATAAAATAAAGAAATAATATATTAGTGCTTATGCAGTCATCTTATTAACGACATTTTAAGTCTGAATTGAAATAGATGCATATTTCAAACATTTATAACTTGTTCAAATAGTTGCAATTACTTGAAGGCAACATTTCAAAGTTGCAACCAAATCGCTAATGATTAAAGTGCGCCAATTGCATTTCAAATATCAACTTGTGCTTCAACGCACAAGGACGTTCTGTGAAGCGCAGTCAAAATAGTGGCAAGGACGCCATCAACTTGGCCAAAATGAAAATGAAAATGAAAATAAAGGAAATGCTGCAACAAAAAGAATTTGATAACAACAAAAAAATAGCAGAATGGCAAACAGGGCGCCAAACTGGGTCAACAGCGTTGGCAGCATCACAGTCGCAGTCGCAGTTGGCGTCGCTGTCGGCGTCGCAGTTGGCGTCGCAGTCGACGTCTAACCTTCAGCATAAAGCGCAGCATAATTGCAGGCGCAGGGCCACTAAAAATGCAGAGCTCTGAAAATTTGAGAAGCGTGTCAAGGCAAACAGCCAAGCAGCCAGGCAGCGCCAATGCATAGCCCCAAGGTGACCCAGTAAATAGGCGCAGGGGAGTGGCAAGGGGCAGGGGCTGCGGTTGAGGCTTGTGGCAGCGGCATCAAGCGTTATCAGTGCAGCAGCGTGGAGAGGGGAAAGTGCAGAGTGCAGAGTGCAGCCGGAACCGGAGCTCGTTCGGCAAACTCTCGCACGCCATCGTTGCCTCTTCGTATGGCTGCATGTGTGTAGGTGTCTCTGTATGTGTGTGTGTATCTGTGTGTCCTGGCATAAGCGCCAGCAGAGCAGGCAGCCAGTTGCATTGTTAGCACCAACACAGTCGCAGTTGGCACCGGGCCGGCACCGGTTCAGTAGCTCCCAGTTTCAGTTCATCCAAAGTTTCCCTCGCCATGCACACAATGGCGCTCAACTACTACGTGGAGCGGAGTGACTACGAGACGTATAGCGGGGCTGCGGGGCTGGAGGGGGTGGCCAGCGGCAGCGAGAGTGAGGCCAGCCCGGGCTGCTGCTCATCGTCATCGGCGTCATCCTCCCGCTCCGCCACGCCCACATTTCATCGCCCATTACGCAAAGTTAGCGACGTTTCAATAGCATCTTTTTTAATTATTTTATTGATATTAAATGTTGATTAGGATTATTTATTTATCAATAAATTAAAAAATAACTATTTATTTTAATTAAATATGGTTTACGTTTTTTATAGTTTTATAATTTTTTTATATATTATTATTACTATTTTATTATTTATTTACTTTGACATTTATGCTTTTTGTTTGTATTTATTTAAAAAATCTTTAAAACATATTTAAAATATCTTTTGAAAAATATATGTATTTATTCGCAATATTTGATATTTATATAATTTTTTATATTTACTTCTATTGCTATTTTTTTATTTCTTAAATTTTTTATATTAATTGAAATATATTATAAAATTGTATTTATGATTAGAATTTGATTGTTTATTAGATTTATTAGAGGCATAAATCTAATGAAAATTGCATATATTTATTTTAAAAATTCCAAATTAATTTAATTTATGTAGATATGCAATACTTTAATTTTTGCCAATTATAATACTAATTAAATACGTTTTTCGCTCTTCTAATTGCAGTCGAAAAAATTCCGTTGTACCTGGAAGGGATGCGGCTTCGTGGAGTTCACACTATTGAAGATTGAGTGGCACGTGAGGAACAAACATTTGGGGTAAGTGCAACAACAATGCAAGTGCAACAATGCACCGCGAATACCTATCAAGTGTAAACGGGGCTCACAAGTGTCCCTTAACTGGTCAGAAGCAACAGCAGCAACAGCAGCAACTGCAACTGCAACAGCAGCAGCAGCAGCAGCAACAAAGTGCAGCAAGTGGCAGGGCCTTGACTTAGTGCAACAAGAGCGGCAACAACAACGCCAACAACGATTATCAAACAGCAACAACTATGTATATATAATACTACTATAATGTAGTATATAGAAGCAGCAATAATATCCTTAGCGCGCGCGTCACAATTTGCCGCACAGTGGGCCCAACTATTGTTGGCATGCGCTTAAATAATAAAAAATAATGCTTATAGAATAAATTGAAATAAATCTTTTGGGAATACAAAAATTATATAGTTGACTTGAGAGAAAAAGTTTTAAGCAAGCAGAGAATTTTTAAAATAATTTTTTTTTAGCAATTAAATTTATTTAGATATTTAAATGTAGAGTCCTTCTTTATTTATTTATTTGAGATATTTTATCCTATTTCTACAAGTATGAAACTTACTTAAATGCTTGCATTAGTCTTAAAATAAAATAACAAAATTAATTAATTAGATTTGAGTTTATAAGAAAATTAAAATTTTAAAATCACAAAACTATTAGACTCCTCTGTATTATTTTTAAACAGAGTTTAAATATTGTTACTACAATTTCTTCCGTCAGCAAAAGTTCTGTCTGATTTTTAATAAATATCATTTTGAATTCGCAAAAATTTTCAATTGAAAAAAAAACCGAAAATTATTAAAATAATTTCGATTGTTTCGTTAGAAAAACAAGTTCAGGAGACACAGCTGTTGCCTCAATATTATCTAAATATTCTATATTTGATTTACACCCAACTAATTGAAATGCAACGGGTGTAAATAAAAGAATAACAAATGCAATGCAAAGCAGTTCATTACATAATTAATTATAGCAAATGAATAATTAAATCAATGCTAATTACAGTGCATTAATTGCTTGGTTACAATATTCGCCATGTGTGGACCACTGTGCGGGCGAACGCTGGCTGTTGAAAAGTAGAACACTTGGTGTTTATCTGTGTGTGTGTGTGTGTGTGTGTGTGTGTGTGTGTGTGTGTGACCTGGTTACACATACATATGCAGCGCACCTGCATTTCGAGTGTGGCAGCTGGCGAAAGGCGCAGCGTCGGTGGGCGTGGCATAGAACACGGCTTGGGGCTGCAGTTTTGAGGCCAAGGTCCAATGTGTGGGCCTTAAGCTTAAGCGTTGACATTTGCGAATGTTGAATGTTTGTTTCCTATTAGAATTTAAATGGGCTTGGGGCAGGGGCAGGGGAGGGGCAAGGGGAAGGCAAATAACAAGACACTTTTTGCTTTTGTTCTTCATCGTTTTTTGATTTGTTGTTTTTTATATTTTTGCAATTTTGTTTTTTGCTGTTTTGCATTTAAATCGTTGACATTTCTGCATAAGTATGTGTATAGGATAATATGTATGTATGTAATTTATAGTACTTGTATTGTATATATGTGTTGGTGGTGTGGTTCTTGTTGTTGTTGTTGTGGAAGTTGTTGGCAATCGAACAGCGCTAGGACTACACTAAAAAGTACGTGTATAATGTATATAGGTGTGTGTGTGTGGTGTATATGTGTGTGTATAGGTATATGCATGCTTGTATATATGTAAAATTATTTATTACGATTTATTATTATGTCGTCTATGCTCTCGGCAGGCTATTAGCGACACAGTATCTAATATAGTTGGACATACACGAACATAAGAACCCGGAAGAAATATATAGGGGAAGAGTAAAAAAAGAGGGCTAAAAACAATTGGTAATAATCTCGACTTATGTTAACTTATGGCTAAATTCTATGAGCAATAGTTTGTATAATTTCAAAAAATTCTAAAACATTTGCATTGAAACTAGGCATAATTAAAATTGAAATTGATGTAGAATTTACTTAAAAATAAATAGTTTAAATTGTATAAAGAAATGTAGAATTGGTAATTTGTTGCTTTCGATTCGTTTTGTTTGTTCAAAGCTTTTGGGGGAGGGGGGTGGAAACTGCAATTGGCATTAACTAAGAAGACTTCCTGAAGCTGCAGTTGTTCTACTACGATACGATTGATTATGATTATAATTAATAATTATTATCGGTTTATATGATATATACTCGTATTACATTATAACATACATACGTTAAAAACACTAAATGCTATGGGTGGCTAAAATTAGTTTATCGATTATATGCTGCTGTTCTTAACAACTACATACAATTATTAGTCTGCCTTGATTGTTGATCTACTTTCTCTGCTCTCACTTCGACTCTCTCTCTCTCTGTTTCTCTCTCTCTCTCTCTGTCTCTCTCTGCTCAATGATAGAATTGGGCGTGGATTGAACCGAGAGCACATAAAACATTACATTCAGAATAAATAATTATAAAAAAGTATAAACAATTAAAAGTAATTAAATAACAAAGAGCGAAATTCGAAAACACCAATTCACAGATTACAATCCACTTTCTCATAGCTTTATCAAATCCCAATCGAATGCCAATTCCTGCCCCTGCCCCTCCTCCTAGTGCGAATGCATCAGTCCATGCGATATATCCATGCCAGCGTCCCCCATGCCATTGACAGACATCGTGCCATTCAGCATGCTATTAGCTGCCAACAGAGATCAGAATAATTCCAATTAGTAAAGTGGTATATAGAGCAAATATTCAGACTACGTACAGCTGCGATTTGCCTGCCCTCCCGTGTCCATCTGCGTCCAATACTGCTCAGACGGACTCTGCGTATTAGTCCCCGGCGGCGCCTGCACCGGCGCCCCCGTGTACCGAAAATACGGATTCTTCAGATCGAGTGTATTGCTGGAGGATATCAAGGTGCCCTCGATGTGCAGGTCGATGGTCACATCGTACGACTGCCGGCGATTCGCCTCCAGCAGCACCCGACCCGTCAGCGTCTGTCCCTGCTTGATGAAGATCGGCATCGGCAGCAGACACCGCACCTGATACCAGTGGGTCAGGGGCGCGGTGGGGGACGTCGACAGCCAGACGTGCTGACTGCTGCCGCTGAACTCCACGTCGAACCAGAACGCCAGTCCATGGCAGATGCCGGTCTGCAGTATTTGAAATTCCAGCGGTATATCTAAAGGAGAAGAATTGGAAATTATAAATGGGGAATAAGCCAGTAAGGAAGGCGTCAGTCGAAGGTAATCGACTTTGTCTGTTGCATATCTTCAGTATTTCTTATCCGCCCAAACCATCGTTGTAGAGTCTGCAGTTTTCTAATTATGGCTGATGCGGTTTTTTGCGTTTAGCGGAGGGGTATCAAAATTCGATCGCCTAAATCCTAAAAATGGTGTCTTTAGCTCTTGTAGCATACGAGATTTAGGTGGGTGGTTAGGTTTTCAGCGGGCAGCGGGTGAATGGGGGGAGATATTATAAATCTCAAACAAACTTGATCTGCTTGCAGCATAGGCTAACCTACATATCAAAAATGGGATCTCTAGCTCTTAGTATCCGAGATCTATGTGTTAATACGGATAACCGGACAAACAGATATGGCTATATCGTTAAAATATATATGCTTTGCGGGCTCTCCTTGCCATCTTCTGGGAGTTACACACATCATTTCATTTATACTAACTTGAAAGACCCCTTTGAACCTTTTTAAAGTACATGCTCTAATTTACCCCGTTTTTACTCATTTTAAATGGGTCTAAAAATATAAGTCTTTGTGGTCATTACCGATAACATGCAAATCGTCCTCCTTGTCGTTGAGGAAATCGCAGACATGCCGCACGGACTTGGCCATGCAGATGCGGATGTCGAAGGTGTCGACGATGGGCTGTCGGAAGTATTCCTTCATGCCCTCCTTGTGCAGCGTGGTGAGATCGACGCCGTGGAAGGCCGACTGGTACCAGAAGTTGGCCTTGTTGTACTGCTCCGAGTAGAGCGATTCGTCCGAGAACGGCGCAATGTGCAGATCCCCATGCGTCGGATACATTTTGCCCTGCGGCTTGAGCCATTTGCGTGCATGCAGATAGGTTTCCAGCATGCGTTCGTTGTAGAGCATGTAGCCCATGGGCTCGGATATGATGACGTCGACCTTTTCGGGCAGCTCGATCTCCTCGATCTTGCCCGGAATCACTGAGATCTTGTGCTGCACATTGTTCGACTCCACCAGCTGCTGGGCGTACTGTGCCATATTGGACGCCTCGATTGCATAAACCTTCGCAGCGCCCGCCTGCACGGCAAAGAAGGACAGAATGCCGGATCCGGCGCCCACATCGAGCACAATCTTGTCCTGCAAGCAGCGGCATTAGAGGAGAGTTGAAAGATTGTCTGTAACTTCTACTCACCTGGAAGTCCACGGTGTTGCCGAGAATGGCACGCTGATAGGTGCTGGTTCTCACGTAGTCCTGCATCATGTTCTGCTGCTGGCTGAGATATCCGTAGAACTGAAAGTATTGGGATGCCGAGGACTCCTCGGTGCGCTGCGAGAACACCGATTTGGGCCGCAGATGCTTCACGTTCTCCACCACCTTGCGGAACAGCAGCTGATCCTCCTCGCTGCCAAAGCGCAGCACCAGGTTGTCCGCGTCCAGCGTTATCGCGTAGCAGCGCTTGCCCAGCTGCGCCGCGTCCGTGTCCTCCGCTATCATGTACTCCTTCAGCACGTGCCCCAGGTCGTTATCTGCAATGGGAAAGCGATTTATCGTTATCGTTATCGTTGACAACTCTTATAGATAGGGTCAAAAGGTTGCTATTTACAATAGTTTGGGCTTGGGATAAAGACAATATCGATATTGTTGCGGTTTTTGCATTAAATTCTCCATCAATTAGAGGAATTTTAATTTAATTCTCATTAAAACTAATTATACCATTTAAATCCATATAGATAAGCGCGAAAGTCGTCGGTTCAACTTCTTATCGATAATGCCAACTTCTTATAGGCCTTTGTGTCGATATTATTCCAACCCTAATCCTTATCGATTAGCGCAAAAACCTTGTCAATGCTTTCGATATCAACTTATCGATCATATCAGCTTCTTATTGATAATATCAACATCTTATCGGTAATATCATGCATCAATATTATTTCAATCCTAATTCATATCGATTAGATCAAAAACTTTTTCGATACTTTCGATCGATATCAACTTATTATCGACCATATCAGCTTATTGATAATATCAACATCTTATCGGTAATATCGCCATTGCATCTATATTATTTCAATCCTAATCCACATCGATTATATCAAAAACTCTTTTCGATACTTTCGATTGATTATCCCAGTTCAAATCCATATTGATAAACGCAAAAACCTTGACCATAAGATATCAATTCGTTATCAGCTTGTCATCGATAATACCGATATGCCAGCTATCGCTGTGCTATCGCTCTGCTATCGCTGTGCTATCGCTATCGATCTTACCGAGCATTATGCGGAGCAGGACGCCTTGGGAGTCGTAGCTGCAGGCGAGCGTGCAGCTGCCCTTGAATTTGTTGCTGAACTCGAGCTTCTGCTCGTCGCAGATGCCGCTGACGACCACGCCCCTGAACTGGCAGTTGCTGAGGGGGCAGAGGGCGGCGGCGGCGCTGCTGACGCCTTTGGCGCTGCTGCCGCTGCCGCCGCTGCTGCTGCTGCTGCTGCTGGACATTGTATATGTGTTTGTGTTTGTGTTGGTGTTTGTGAGTGTGAGCGAGGGTGAGGGTGCTGGTGCGGGGGAAGGAGTGCGGGGTAATCACAATGTTTTCGCTTTTAATTGACAATGTAGGCCGAGAGACGCACGCGGAGGCAGGCACGCACACATATACACAACAGACAACACACACACACACACACACACACAGACGCACACGAGACTGCGACGCGCAAATTTTTCTCTTTGCTGAAAACTTTTCACAGCCAATTGAAGTGCAGGCAAGCGAGAGCAATGCGCGTTGTTGTTGTTGTTGTTGTTGTTGCTATTGTTAACAACAAATTGTCGCGAATGTGGCGAGTTTGAATCGATTTTTGTTGATTTCGTATTGATTTCACACAGAACGTGCGTTTTTTTTTTGCGAACGTCGCTACAACCCTGCAGCTGTGTGTTGCCGTCGTTGGTGACTGGCGGCGGCGGCGTTGCCAGACACGGGCGTGCAAATGGCAACGTTGGCGAATCGTAGCTGGCAACGCGGTGCTAGAGATGAGCGATTGCTGGCCGTCGTGACTTGGGCGAACATGATTTTAAATAATTTCTCACGATTGAAGACTATTAAATTTAAAACTAAAATAAATCAATTTTTATTTATTTTTATATTTATTTAACATTAGTAAATTTACGTTTACAAACTTATACAAAAAAATTAATAAATTGTACTCAAATATTTTACAATTGTAAATTAATTAATTAAATAAAGCAAATAATTTATTTAATAATTATGTGTTAATTATTTTTTATTTATTTAATAAATGTCAACTTATTTAGTCGACAAAGAAATTAAAATATTTATTGGGATGAAATAAATATTTCGATTCGTATTAAATGATAAGTAAAATTGAAAAATTTTTTCCATTGATTTAAGTATTAAATCGATTCAGTTAATCGACTACTTTCTATATAATTAATTGATTAATCTTAATAACATTTGAAATGTTTGGACTCTTGCAGACGCTCCGAAGATTCCGAAGATCCCGACTCCGACAGCGAGAATGAGCGTGAGCACGAGGAGGAATTCTACTACACGGAGGACGACGATGACGAGGAGATGGTCAAAACGCCCAGCCCCGCCTCGCCGCCCACGCTCAGCCACCGGGACATGGCGCGTCCGCCGCACGAGGATCCGGAGTACCAAAGACAGATCGTTGGTAACTTTAAGTGAGTATCGGAATCGGATTCGATAAATAATCTAAGGGCTAAAAGAAGTGGAAAAAATACAAATATCTTATTTTTAACAGAGAATTTAAATATAAATTAAATTTAAAATAATTGTTATCAATTATTATATTAAAATTATTTTTTAATTCTTAAATTTAAATTATTTATTTAATTTAAGATATTGGACCACTAATATTATCAAAATTTCTAAAAATATAACTTGCTTCAAAAGATATTGCAATTAATAAAAACTAAAAATATAATTATTATTAATTTAGCAAAAAAAATAAATAAAAAATTATTTTTATTTTTTATTTTAAAATTTGTAATAATTGCGATTCCTGTTTTACAGGCAAGGACGGGCCATGAGCAACAGCAACTATCACCACCTGACGCCACAGCAGCAACAACAGCAGCAACAGTTGCAGCACGGCGGCAACAACGGACACATCAGCAGCATGCAGCAGCAGCAGCTGCACAACAACAACACCAGCTGCATACCGACCTCCCCGCTGGCGCATCACAACTACACCTGGGCGAATACGGTGGGCACGACGCCGTCGCCCCCGCACCACACACAGCCACAGCAGCAGCAGCAGCAACAGCAACAGCAACAGCAGCAGCAGCAACACAAACAGCACAATCATCACAGCTGCAACACGCCAGCAACCATCGGCAAATCTCCCAGAACACGAACTTGCTACTCGACAGCGCCATATCCATCGCCAACATACGTGCAGCACAACGGCAGCAGCAACATTGTGCACACCAACAGCAACGCCAACAACATGCTGCAGCAGCTGTCGCAGCAGAATGTCACGGTGACAGCACACCACAGCAATGGCCAGCAGCAGCAGCAACATCAGCAGCAGCAGCAGCATCTGTCTAGCGTGACCATTACGCCCAATTACCTGACACCACAGCAGCAGCAACTACACCACCAACAGCAGCAGCAGCAGCAACAGCAGCAGCAACAGTTGCAGCTGCGCGGCCAACAACAACAACAGCCAACTGCCAGCAACAACATGGTTGCCAATCCGGGCCAGCAGCAACAGTCGGTGGCGGTGCCGCCGCCCAGCAGCAACACCACCAAGCACACGTCGCACTCCCCGCATCGGCGCACCCGCGGCGAGAACAAAAAGTGCCGTAAAGTCTACGGCATGGATCGCCGGGATCAATGGTGCACCCAATGCCGGTGGAAGAAGGCTTGCAGTCGCTTCGGCGACTGAAAGCGACAGAAGGCGTCCGCCGAGGCAGCTGCAGCCCAGGCGTCGGCGGCACTCAAGGCAGCAGCAGCAGCAACAGCAGCAGCTGCGGCAATCACAGCAACAGCAGCAACAACATCCACATCAACAACATCCACAACAGCAACCAAAATGACAACAACTGTGGTGCGCTTGGCCGCAGAGGTGGCAGCTGGCAAACAGTTGCCGGCGTCGCTCACCATCAAGACCAACAGACGCTACGGCGTGCAGCAGCTGCAGCCAACACACAAGAGCAACATCAGCAGCAGCAGCAGCAGCAGCAACATCAACCCCAACAGCAGCAACATCAATCGCTACGCACGCATCAAAAGTGTTGCTACCTCGGTGATTGTATCGCCAGTTGCTGCTGCGCACAGCCCCACGCCCACCGCCCACATCAGCAGCAGCAACAACAGCAACAATAAGCCATTAGCAGCAGCAGCAACTGGCAACAACATGGCTGCCTTTGAGCAGCAGGAGCAGGTTGTTGCTGCCAAGGGCCTGCTGGCCTGGAGCCGCGCTGCCTGCCAGCAGCAGCAGCAGTAGATGCCACAGCAGCAACAGTTGCTGTTGTGCAGATGTTGTTGCAGCAGCTGTAGTTGTCGCAACAGCAACAGTTGTCGAGATGTTTTAGCTGTGGTACATAAATAGATGAGGCATTGACAACAGTTGCTGTTGTCGAGTTGTTGCAGCAGCAGCAACAGTTGCTCTTGTAGAGGTGTTGTTGCTGTTGTGTACAGTTGTCACATCAGCAGCAGTTGCTGTTGCTAAGAAGTTGTTGCTGTTGTGAATAGATGAAACGTCAGCAACAGCTGCTGTTTTCGAGATGTCGCAGCAGCAGTAGTTGTCCCATCAGCAATAGTTGCTAATAGCGAGCTGTTGTTGATGTTGTCACGCCAGCAACAGTTGCCGTTGTCTCGATGTTGCTGCTGTGCAGCCGCAATGCAACCGCCGTCGAAAATAGAAAACCAACAAAACAAAAAAACAGCAAAAGAAAAACAGAAAAACAGAAAACAGAAACAGAAAACAGAAAAAACAAAACAAACGCAGCAATAATGCAATTGCAATGCAAATGAAACAATTAATGAAATGGTCTCTTCTTATTTACTCTGCATGGAACACGTGCAAAACCTAACCTTAAACGTAATGTAACGTAACGGTATCTCTTTGTTTGTTGTTGTGCTGGTGTTGCCAACTGCCGTGCAGATGTTGACCTTTGACATTTGCGCTGGGCAACATTTGCAATCTACAATAATGAATTACAAATAATCGATTAATTAACATAATGCATACAAACAAACGTATATACATATATATAAATCTATATAATAAATATACATACATATTATACATAAAGTACATATTTATTTTACAAGCAGACTTTGTTAATTCTTATGTTATATATATATAAAAATAATAATAATATTAATATGATTAATGAATGATAAAAATAAAGGCAAATGCAAGTGCAAAACCAACTGCAACTCGTTTGGCCAGCAGTTTTTTTTCTGTGTATTTGCAGCATACAAATATACAAATGTAACGGTAAACAACAACAAAACAAAAACAAACAAACCAACCAACAAACAACAACAACAACAAATCTTAAACAAATATACATCTGATTTTTTTTAGTTCGTAAGACTCTAGTAAATTTTTTCCTAGTATTAAGTGCAATTTTTGTTCTTCTTGCTCTAAAAAAAAACAAACAAAAACAAACTCAAACACAGCAAATCAAAAAGTAAAAAGTAAAATTAAAAAAAATATACATATACATGCATACATACATATACATACATACATACATATATAAATATATATATAAAGATATTCAACAAACATACACACATGCATACATATAGCTAAAGGCAACCGTTAATCCATTTTGTGTGTGTTTTAAGATCGCTAAGAATTAAGTATTAAGCAAGCAAGCAGAAACATAAACAAACCGATTACGATTACGATACCGATAACGATAACTGCAATACATAAGGAGTACTCATACCAGCAAACTTAAGCAACGTAGCAAATTCTATCAATTGAGAGCAAGCAAATGCATAAATTAAAGGCAACAGCAAAAAAAAACACACTGATTAAAATATATAGTTAAGTCCACACACACACACATACACTCACACACACACACACTCACACACACATGTATACATACTTTATACCATCTATAGAACAATTATCCCCCAACCCGAAAACAAAACAAAATAAACACAAAAGCTATTGTAATATATACCACGTAAAAAGCAAACTTTAAACTAAATGTAGTAAAATTTTAAATAAAATTAAATGCAAAAAAACCAACAAGAAACAAGTAACAAAACGAAATGCAATAGGCAAACAGACAGAAAGATAAACCAGATTGAAAAACCGTTAGTGAACGCCGGAAAAACAGCAAAAAATTCAAAATTCAAAATTCAAAACTTTTTTTTTTTTTTGGAGCCAAGAAGAATAAATTATATACATATTTTGATTTAATTGACACAAATGTTCAAATTTTTCTAAAACCTTTTTTACGATTAAGTTGATTTGATTCGATTCGATTTGATGCTAATTTGTACGACTAAAAAACAAAAACAAAAGCAAAACTAATGTTTAAAATTTTTAAACTGTTCGCGTTGTGCGACTATTGTGAATTGTTCAAATTACGGTAACGGCAAAATGGCGTCACAAAAGACCCAGCGAGGTTTGTGAGACAGAGACAGAGAGAGAGAGAAAGAGAGAGACGGAGAGATGCGAAGAGCAAGCAAAAAGAAAGCGAAAGGCAGACGAGAGCAAAGCGGAAAAGCTAAAATACACAAGGAATTCTTAACCAAATTGGAAGTACAAACTACAATTTAGAATATGTATAAACTATAAACAAAAAACTAAAAAAAAAAAATGCAAAAAAAAAAAAGGAAAAACCATGATGAAAACGAGCAGTAAGAACATGCATAAAGTTGAGTTAGAAATGCGAAAGAAAAGCAAAATGGCGAATGAGAAAAGCGTAAGAATATGCGATAGAAGGCAAAAAGCAGAAAGCAAGATATAGAAACATGATAAAGTTTGAGCTTAAAGAGCAGCAGCGACTGCAGACAAACGGAAGCAAATGAAGGAAGAAAACAAAAGCAGATAGAAGAAGAGGAAAAAGAAACAAAGAAAGCAAACAGGCAGAAAATTGACGAAGAAAATTGATTGGAAATTGAAAACAAAAATTTAGTTAAGAAAGCAAAGGAAATTTAAGCTAAGCAAATTGAAGAGAAACAAGCAAAGCAAAGAAAATTGATGGAAATATTGAGGAAAGAATATTGCGAAAAAGTTGAAAATTGATAAAGGAAATTGATGGCAAAAGTGCAAAATGATCGAGGAAAAGTGCAAATTGATGAAAATTGAGAAAATGTATTGATGAATACCGTTTGATTGATTGATTGATTGAAAAGTTACAAAATTGTTGAGAATTACAAATTGATGATGTGATGAGTTGATGATTGAGAATTGATTGATGAAATTGATTGATGATGATACAAAAATATAGGTACGCAGATTTCTTTGAAATTGTTTGCCGTGATTTGAATGAAATTCATAATGGTGGCCATTGTTTATGCGGAGGAATGCGACATGAAAGTTTAACAATTTCACATTTAAGCAAACATTTTTACAATTGTATTTCGTTTTAATATTTTTTAAAAAATAAATACTAAGCATAAGTTTAAGCCAACGAGAAGAAGAACAAGATCATCTGTTGGCATACATATAAACATACAAGCATTAAACAAAATGGCGCAAAGAAATTGTGAAGCTTTTGATGATCGATTAGCGATTAGCGATTGCAAGTATCGATTGTTTCTAGTGCACCAAACACACACATATATACAAACATATACACCCCAACAAACATACACACACACATATACACACTTGATCTATTGCGTTGCGTTCTGGAAATTATATTTTTTAACTATAAGCGGTATTTTTAAAGAGAAAGAGAAAAGAGAAATTCAAATGAAAGCAAAGGCAAAGGCAAAAGCAAATGCAAAACTTTATCCATTATTGTATAATTATTACTTGTAATTTTGCATAAAAACATACATACTATACCATATTAATATGTTTATGTTTATGTTTATACGATTATCATACTATGTTGAGATAACGCAAGAAATGCTGAGAAATTCTATCGAAAACAAAACAAAAACAAAAACGATCCTCAAGATGTTTGTCCAGAAAGCGCTGAAAGAACCCAATAAAAAAACCAAGCATTCAAACAAAGCAAGAAAATGAAATGAAGAAGCAAAGAAACGAAGAAAAGATGAATGAGAAATGAAGTGGGAGAGAATAAAATATTATTTCGTGGGCTCGATTGAGTATATCGATAGATCGCATCATTATAGCCACTTAATGATATGTATAAGGCCGTATATAATCATCATTACTGCAATTTGTCTTTCAATAGTGAACACAAATCACAACAACAACAACAACAACAAATACAGCAACAAAAAACAAACTATAACAACAACAACAACAGCAAGAAAACAATACCCGTTTTATTAAAAATATACAATTGTTATTTATAATTAAAAAAAAAAAACCAAACCACAAACAACTTTGTTTCGTTTTATTTGATTTGTCATACAATATTATTTCGATTTCGATTTCCATTTCAGTTGAATTTGTTTTGCGACCACTGTAGCTAGATATGATCCGTACAATATCATGGTTTCTGCTCAGGTCTCAAGTTTTGGAGAACGTAGTACCGAAACCTCTTAACTCTTAACTCAAATCCAGATGCAATGGCATTTCTTTGCAGATCTCTCAAAGCGTAGAGTTTTAGAGTATTTCAGTTGGATTTGAAATTTGTTTTCCACTTGATTTTCAGCTTTTACGTAGTTGAGATGCAGTTAATATTGATATCGATAAAAAGTACTATATATAAAAAACCAATGATATTTGCCAATATGTGTGTATGTACTTAATATATATATACTATAAGCAGAGGGCATTCCAGCCGATTAGCAGTTTAGATTGATACTATACAATATGCTGATGCATTCTTCTGATATTCGGATATTTACTGTACTTATTGTCGTTATTCGATGTGTTAAAGTTACCAATTAACATTAAGCAGGCGAGAGATGGCCCAACTCTCTCTCTCTATCATCTGGCAGCTGATCTGCGGGATCGGCAAATGCTAGTTTACAGCGCGGTATGTTGCATCCACTAAACGATAAACTTAGTAATATATATATATATACATATATATATATATCGGATTAAAATATATTATAACATAACATATTATATACACGTTTAGTTAGTTGTATGTATGTAGGGCGATCTGTCTGTTTTGATCGGCAACTGAAACTGAATCTAAATCTCAATCTGATTTTTTGAACTTCAATTTCAATTTCAATTTTGAATTCGCATTGAATTGGCGTGGTTATCTTTAAGTATTTTGATAAGTACTACGTAGAGTTCTCTTGTCCCTCTGTCTCTATCCCAAATGCGAATGCCTGAACCTGGCCGGAAATGGGCAATGACATGTGTGTGTGTGTCTGCTTGACATTTGTTCGAATTGGAAATTAGTTTATAGAGCATAACAAGTAATTGCATTCAAGATAAGGCTGATTTATTTGACTTGTTCATTTTGTAAGCGTAAATTAAATGTTATTATAGTGACAGGCAAACGCGCACACACCCTATATACCCTATAATATACCCTTACTGTGCAGCCAGGTTCAGCAAATACTTACTTAAATTAGGTAACGATTTTTACAAAATGCTCGCACTTTGCATCAATCAATTGGTTAGTCTAGTGTATCAAGCAAAAAGACTTGCGATTTATTATTATATATTAAACATACGAACACATACACAGACACACAGACAAACATACAAACATACTCGGCTGCATTCATACAAAACCAAACCTCCCCACAGCTACAGGCATCAGAGCTGCGCTGTTGCCCACTTTCAGTGAAAATTGAATTAAATTAAATTAATTAAACGCCTACTTAAACTAATTGTTAATCGCAAGCAATAAGCTGTTTATACAATCCACACAAACACATTCTTATAAACTGACTGAAACTTCAAACAAAAGTAAAATTTAAACAAAAAACAAAAACAAATTGAGGAAATTTGAATAAAGCAAAAAAAAAAAACACATCATTTTACAAAACGAAAACAAATTTATATTAAGTGACGAAAGATAATTTCAATAATAGTTTTTAAATAAGTTTTTCTACCCAAGTTGTTGTAACTTTTTTACGATTTAAATTTTGAATGCATAACATTGGCAATTTGCATTTTTTGTAAAAGAAAAAACACAAAAAAATCAAATACAAATACAAATGCAATGAGTGCGCGTTCAGTGCAAGTTATATGGAAATTATATGGAAATTAAGTTGGCATAAAATTTAATTAAAATAAACCACAAAATGTCTTCAACAATTGGCTTAAAAACTAACATTTAACATTAAATAAAATAACAAATAACTTACTTTCAAAAGACTTTTCGCCTGGGCAGTGATTTGACGCCATTGAAGCTCAGATTGAATATTTCAAAAAAACATTTATTATTAAATGGAAAAATGGAAAATGAAAAATGAAAACTGAAATTTAGTTTGCAAATTGGCAAAATTGTACTGAGCGTGCGTCAACAAACAAATAAAAAAAAGAGAAGAATAATCATTTATATATATAAAGAACTTACAAACTTATATAAGTGCATACAAGATTTACACTCATCATTTGCCTGAGTTTCTGAGCAACAACTAGAAACGTTTTTAAACCTATAATACGAATACTTACAACCTTATTAACTATACTAAATTGTATGATTAACGTTCGAAAGACACATTTGTTGTTATCACGGGGCTTCTTAAGAGCATGACTTAAAAAAAAACACTCTAAATTCTAAAGCGATTCGGGATTCTCGATTCGCATTATTCGATGCTCGATTCATGCATATATGCACCATTTACATACTTACATTCTTGCATACATACCCTGCATACATAATGCATATAGATTTCGTATAGTCGTAGCTGATAAACTATGCATCAAATACTCTTACATACATAATTGTTGTTGTGTCTTCATACCGAAATGTCCTTTAGTACTCGTATCATAATATGTTTAGGCAGCAAGTACATACAGTAAATACAAATACATGAATACTTACACTATGCAACATGCAACATGCCACATGCCACATGCCACATTTGTTATATGTTGTTCCCCTTGTTAAACAAAATCTCTTTGCAAACTCTGAGTTCCGCTTTGATCGAATTAACGTATTAACTACAAACTAGTCGAACTGGTTGTCATGCAAAAAACAAATCAAATAAACGATAAACGATTAACGATAAAAACTCAAATGAATATTTAAAATATATAAGTGTAATTTCTGAATAACAAAATGAACACCACGTTGAAAGGTACAAATAAGGCACACATTGTGACAGCCCCCACTTAGAAGGGCCCCCCCTTGGGCTAGGGGTCTGACCCAGAGGCCAGAGGAGCAGGTGAAAAACCCACACACAGATACACACAAATACACTGCAAAAAAAGCATACTTATAAAGTTGAATCTAGCATAACTTAGTTTCCATTACGAAATATCTAAATAAAGCAAAGAAAAGAAAGCAAAACTAAATGTCGTGTAAATTCATGTTAAACCTAAACAGGCAAAAGATACTCACATGCTATACTTAAACATACATACTAACTGCTAAATATATATGTATACATATATATGAATAATATGCAGTAAAAATATACATACATATACATTATATGCCATATACATAATCCAATTTTTATGCAACCACAGATCTGGCAGAAATACTTTTGACAGTTGCAGATGCAGATACAGATACAGCAAGAACTTAATTATAGATTCTTAATATTGATACTATTGAACTATTGAACTATTGAACTAGTGATTGAATGTGACATGCTTGATTATACATACATATAGCTGCAAAAATAAAGTGTATTTACATACCAGCATCAAGTTAATTGTGAACAAAAATTGCGGATTTTAAACCAAAACTAAAAGTAAAAGTAAAAGTAAAAGTAAAAGTAAAACCAGTAAATAAATGTCGAAGCTATTAAACATTTTACGTGAATCGTGTACCTACAAAGCAAAGGAAACAAACAGAAAAAAAAGCGAAAAAAATAAAGTTAAAACACAGAGCGAAAGGAAAACAGAGAAATTATATATGTACATTCTATATTTTTTGCAAAGCAAACTTGTAAAGAAACAAATACGAAAAAACGATAACGAAAATGATGAAGAAAACGAAAACGAAAACACACAAAAAAGAGTAAAAGAGCAAAAAACATAACTAAGTAGAGCCAGAAAAGCAAAATAAATCCAGACATTTTAAACAGAACGAACCGAATATATATACTATATAGTAGACAATTCATGAAAAATCAAGTCAAGTTTTCAACTCGAATCACTTTTATACATAGTACGGATACATGCAATAAATAAATTAAAGTCAAATGAAATGTAATGAAATATATTTTGCGTCTTTATATACTGCATACGCTCTTATGTATGTACATAACAATAAATATATATACACGGATATTTACACAATACATATATATACAGACATACAGGATACTTGCAACAGATTTACCTGTCTACTGACGGAACCAACATAAATCCATACATCTAGCGACATATATTGTACTGTACTCTTTGTTTTGCTTTTTCGCTTCATAGAACCCTAAGTTAAGGCCAAGTTCCAATGGTAAAATCGAAAGAAAATCAAGTAATCAATACACAAAGTTCTTATATGTATGTGTGTACTAGACATTGAATATTCATATACCAATCAGTAATACCATATACACTATATATATATATATGTACTACAACAACAACAACCAGAGACCATTCGCCATCACTTTCACATCATCTGCATCCGTCACACTCTTCATATATGGCATTTGTCTTGGAAATCAGAGGCAAATTTGCATACTACCATAGTATTTTAAGCAGAAACTGTAGAATCAGACATAGAACCGGACATACACGAAATATATATACATATATATATTATATACTTCTTCGAAAATCATTTAAATGTTAAATGTATATGTTAATTTTAAACAATAAACCCAATACCAGTTAATACAAAATGTGAAGAATTTGAAAAAGAAAACATAAATAAAAAAAACCAAACTAAACAGAAAAAGAAAATGGAAATGGAAAACAAATTAATGCTAATTTAAAACCGGTACATATTAAGCTAACGAAATGGAAATTCTACAATATAAATACAAATAAAGACAAAAACAAAATGATACTCTGAAAACAAATTGCGTTTTCTTTTTTTCAAAAACGGACAAATAATTTGGCGCCAAAAACGAATTTAGTCTGGCAGCATTGAATATTTCTTGTGCTGTTGCATAGCAAGCAGCTTTGTGCTGTGACTGCTGACGCGTCTGTTGGAATGGCGATAAGTGCTTAAAATATCGATAACAGCTTTTAAACTGCTGTTTTGTTCTCGTGAGCTTAGAAAAATAAATAATTTAAAATCGGCACATATAAAATAAATAAAAGAGAAATTTTTGCAATATAAATATAAAAAAATATGCTCTAAATATAACTTGTTTTCACTTACTTTCAAACTGGCAACACCAAACACATTTTGTCGTGGTGACATAGCATGCAGCTTTGTAATGTAACTAACGCGCGTGTGTTGGGCGGTTGATAAATGCGGATAGTTATCGGTAATGGCTGTTTTTAAAAGTATATTTGACCAAAAAGCAATTAAGAAAAATATAAATAATATGTACTAAATAAATAATTTAAATGAAATAAAGATGAAAATAACTCAATGTGCTTGCGAGGCGCGTCTGAGTCGTGTCTGATACTTGTACAGGAATTCGCACAGCCGACGTGATCTGGTAGCCTTCTGCTTGGCCTCGATGGCGGCACAGGCTGCCTTATAAGCTGCCGATTTGGTTTTGTCGTGGTCCAACTTGGCCTCCATCATTTGCCGGTTAAGCCCCTCCAGTCGGTTCTTGGCCGCCTCCAGCAGCTGCGACTTCTCCGCCAGCTCCTGCTGCGCTCCATTTGCCACGCTCTCCGCATTTCGCAGATTGCCAATGGCCTGCTCCGACAGCTTCTTCAAGTGAATGGAAATTCTGCCCGCCTCCGAGGCGGCTTGCATGGCATTGTTGGCATTGCTCTGCGTATTCTGCAGGGATTCTGTGATCTCATTGATCACTGCACTTGCCTCGGTTATGTCGTGCTGCATCTGCTCCACGATCTGTTGCTTTCCCGCCAGCGCCGCCTCTGCAGCACGTGCCGACTGCGCTGCTTTGTCCGCCAGCTCCAGCTTGACCTGCATCGCGGCAGCCTCGGCGGCCGCCAACTGCGCATCACTGGCCGCCCTGGCCTCCTGGGCCGCCTTCTGCGCAATGCTCGATGCCTTCGCCTTGGAGGAAGCCTGAGCGGATGTGGGCATGTTGCATTGACCTTCCCGCTGGGTCCCAACCCCGCAACCATGCTCGCCAAGCACCCAACAGGTACGGTCCAGTAAATAAATGAGTAATATCAACAGCGCAGTGCGGTAAATCATGTTCGAAAGTAATTTGCTACGACTTGTCAGGCCGAATAAACTAGATCTGTTTGAACTGTAAATATAGCCACTGAAACTAAACTGATCGGCTGCCAGGAACAACAGAGTAATCCTAATAGGGAAGGTACAGAAACGGTTGCAAACGCATTTCAATCGGATAGCAACAAGCGAAGTGAAAGCAGCGACTGCGTCACGTTGTTCCTCGCATGCGCTATTGCCAATTTTCATAACTGAGCAGCAATTTAAATTTTGATTTTAAATTGGGATCTCAGGTTGCAAATTTTTGTTATTTTCGTCAAATACAACTGTTTTTGAAGAAGCTTTGCTCAGAAATCGTAGAACTATGGAAAGCGGGAATTCTGGCATTTTACAAAAACAAATACGCTTTTCCCGCTTGATCTTAGATTTTACAAATTTCACGCGAAAGTAACAAATAATTACAGATGTGTCGTAAATATACCACTGTAGAATATTTTGACTGTCTTTCTTACGGTTTTGTTTGGCAGGAAAAAGAGCTATTTTTACGAAAATCTCTGGGAAATAACTTCCGGGATTATCATACTATTGTTTGACAACAAGCCCAAATTAATATTTTCTTCCTTTATTTATTGCAACTGTTTTAAATAGAAACAAATGAAAACAAATGGAAAACCTTAGCCCTTTTCCTCTCGCATTCTGGGATATCTGTTGGCCTTCTGCTTGGCCTCGACGGCTGCGCAGGCCGCCCTATAGGCCGCCTTCTTGGTCTTGTTAAAGTCCGCCTGGGCGGCCGCCAGCTGATCCGCCAGATGCGTGGCCCGATTCTTGGCGGCCTCCAGCAGCTGCGCCTTCTCGCTCAGCTCCACTTGGGCGCCGTTGGCGACCTGCTCGATGCTCTCCAGATTGGAGCTGACCGCACCCAGCAGGCATTCCAGTTTCTTCATCTGCGACCTTGCCTCGGCCGCCACGGCACTGGCGGCTGCCGCATTCGACCGCGTCGACTGCAGCGAGTTGGCCACGTCCTGCACCACAGCCTCGGCCTCGAGCAGCTCGTGGTCCAGCTGCTCCATGATCTGCTGCTTCCCCGCCAGCGCCGCCTCCGCAGCACGTGCCGACTGCAACGCCCTGTCGGCCAGCTCGTTCTTCACGTGGGAGGCGGCGGCCTCGGCGGCCGCCATTTGGGCCTCGTTGGCCGCCTTGGCCTCCTGGGCCGCCTTCTGGGCTATGCTGGAGGCCTTCGCCTTGGGATTTCCGCTCATCACGGATTCCCTGCAGGGTTCACTCGCTGGGGGTCGCCTGCAGGCATCTTCTGGGTCACTGTTGCAATCTCTTCTGCCTCGCAGATCGGGAAGTGTCTGAAGGTGTCGTTTGGCTTTGAGTGGTTCCATTGCATAGCTCTGGGAGAGACAGACGCTATTGAGCAGCAGAAATATCGAAATATACAGCATTGTTATCGAAATGTTTTAAGTTAATTTTCATTCTACATTCTGAACTTTCAATTGTGAAAGTTAAAACTTTTGAAATACATTTTTTTTTATTTTTAGACCATGTACTTTTAAAAAGTACAAAAGGGTTTATTAAGTTAGTGCAACTGGGAAAATTTATAATTCCCCCATGATATCAAAATTGACCATAAAATCCAAATTTTCCGACCAAATGCTTCCATGTTTGGTTTTTTCTGCATAAGTTTGCAATATAATTCGATTACACGTCAATTCTAAAAAAACATACCGTTTGAAAATCAGTTGAGTTTTGGTAAAGTTATGCGCATTCAAAGTTCCACAAAAAAGGCTTTTTCGTTTAAGGGATGATAATCCCCCCCATGATACGAATATTGGACCTAAATTCCACATTTTTCGACCAAATTCAATCATGTTTGATTTTTTCCGCATAATTTCGCAATACAATTCATTTACGCATCAATTCTAACGATTTTAAAACAAAAAAATTTTTCATTGGAAATCTCATATTTTTTAAGAGCTTAACATATTCAGAAAAATGTCTAGCTTTTCTTTTTTTGATTTATCAATCAAATTTCAATTTCGAGCTCAAATGATGAAGAAAAAACCACACCGCTTGAAAATCGGTTGAGTTTTGGTAAAGTTATGCGGATTCAAAAATGGGTTTTTTCGTTGAAGGAATGATAATCCTCTCTATTATACCAAAATTGACCAATTCTGTAAATTTCACCAAAATCGGTCGATGAATCAAATTTTGCCTATATTTCTAGATCAATTATTCGAAACGTCAAACTGGGTGTTAAACAATTTCAAATAGTTAAAAATGAGGCTGCTTTTACTTATCACATTCGCTATATTTTCATACGTTACACAAATAAAAAGCTCCCCGTCCTACCGCGCGCGCAGAGATCACTGCGAAACCGAAAAGCTGGTGTCCTTGGACTACGCCGACAGTGATTGCAAGAAGGATTTGGACGACTGTCCGGAGAAGAATGTGAAACCCATGAGCTTCGGCAATGCCAAGTCCCGATCCTCGGGCATCGCAGTGATCGCAGCCAAAGAGGCGAAACAAGCCTCGGATGCCATGGCGGACGCCGTCAAGTCCGCAACGGAAAAGATCAAAAACGACTACGCCCAGAAGGCCAACATAGCCGCAAAGGCCGCGGAGGCGGTGCTGGCGGGCAAGGCGCAGATGCTGGAGCAGCTGGACATGGAGGTGCACGAGGCGGAGCTCGTGGCGCACGAGGAGCTGCAGGATCTGGGCTCGTCGGAGAGTTTTGGGCAGATAGCGCTCAAGTCCCTTCAACAGCAGCGCGAGCAGCTGAAGCTCCTTCAAGCCGCCTTGAAGGTGGCCCAGGAGAACATCTCCACCGCTGAGCAGGTCTCGGCGCTCAGCCAGCAGATCATCTCCGACAAGAAGGCCCTGGCGGAAACCGCTCGGAAGCGGGTGTGTCTCCTGCAGCGACACCTGAAGGATGCCCGGGAGGATTACGCCAAGACCAGGCAGGCGGCCTACAAGGCGAGGTGTGCGGCCAACGAGGCTAAACAGCGATTAGGGAGCGACGGATCAAACGAGGAAAGGGTGGAAAGAATCGACTGAGGAAAGGGAGGGTACTTCGATTGCTAGTTTGGATAGTTATCGATTTGTTGGTGTTTTATTTGTGAAATTAAATTTATATGTTATTAAAATAATTAATCGGTGGTTTTATTTAACTTTTTTCGATAGGAAGGTATAACGAAAGGAGGGATGTAGTGAAAGGAAAGAAGGGACGAAGGAGGGAAGAAGGAAAGGAAGGAAGAAGGAAAGGAAGGAAGAAGGGAAGGAATGAAAAAGGAAACGAAGGAAGGAAGAAAGGATGACAGGAAGAAGGGAAGGTCGAAGGTAGAAAACGCCGGAATTATGGAAATCTGGAGGTTCCGATGCAGGGAAGGAAAAAAGCAACGAAGAAGGGTAAGGCGGAATATGGGAAGCCCGGAAAATGGGAGGTCCGGAAGAATAGAAGAAAGAAAGAATGGGAGAAATAAGGAAATTCTTCCTATTTGAACTTGATTACATAATCGATGGATCACGTACGAAAAGTTTTTTTTTATATTTTTTCATGGAATAACAATGTATAACAAAGATAAACTATAGGGAGGAAAGGAAGAAAGAAGGGAAGGATATTACGTTGATTGATTGCACAATTAATCGATTTGTGTTTTATTTGTGAAATAAAATATGCCAGGTATTAAAATAATTTAATCTGTAGTTTTATTCAACTTTTTTCTTTAGGGAATAAAAATATAAAATTCCTTGACGTCGCGCAAAAGTTGCACGCGTCTGAATGGCTGCCAAAAATGCTGTGGAACTTTGCTAGCTTATCGCATCGTTCCGAGCCGAAATATGTTTTTAAGTATAGATATACGTATAGATATTTAGATGTAATGCTTGATTTCGACAAAATTCAGAAAGAGTACAACTTAAGACTAATAGAATACAAGAGGGGGAAGCTGCTTAATATAAATATTGTAGGGATGTTACAATTACAATTTTAAATAATAAAAGGCTCTGACAACAAAGGAGAACCGAATTGTACACAACTAAACTAAGATTATACAATTTACATGGACACATGGACATTTCTTGCAGATATTCAAAAGATCGTACATTAAATAATATAGGTATAATTAAATTAATAATAATGATAAAATTGGTGTTGTCTGTTCACAAAATAATTTCAAAAGGTGATGCTTAGTTTCTGGTTTCAAGATATAGATACTTGGATTAACTCGAATATGCGTATTGTTATTGTTATCGTTATCGTTAATCGTTAATATTATCAATATATTTTGTAATAGTTAAGTTCGATCAATTGCAACAAACGTAAATACTCAATTTGCATGATGTGTGCATATAATTCTACATAAAATAGTTTCATCTGTTTCATATATATATCTGCTATACTTAGAGATTTGTTGCGTCTTATTGTTTAATTAATTAACTCATAACCTAATGCTCCTAATGCGCCTTATTGTTGAAGCATCCTAAGTATTTACACACTAACACAAGCCCCTGTAAATAATCAATTAATCCATAAATCCAAACACGATCTGATCACTTGATAAAACCGATCAATATCTGTGTCTATATCTATGCATAATTTATGTGATTTAGCAACACTTTCATGCGTTTAATATTATGTTGTATAGAATCTGTCAAGCCTTAACATACTGAATTTCCATATAGGTGTGATAGCTAATACATATGCGTATCTCTAAGTCTATTAACTATATCTATAGCTCTATAGATAATGCATAATTTAAACATATTCCATATACAGTTAAACGTTCTGCGCTGAATACTGAAATCATCGAGTTTGCTCCTTCCTAGATACACATCGAAATATATATATTGTACAGTCGCTTTACTATGAGCAAGATATATGCATATATATCTTTATATACTTGTAGCTTTAGGATATAATATCAACGTTTTAACTCTTACATTTACAAGTGTTTGCTGTTGCCGTAGCTCTTGTGTCTAGCTTCTACTTAAATGGTAATGAAAATGTATCACGATTGACCAAATATTAGATCGAATTAACCGTTAACTACACATGTTTCCTTAGCCAGTTTTATCGCTGATCCGTAGATCCAGTTGAGTATGCTTCTATTTGATATATGCCGTTAGTGCCGTTAGTTTAAGTACTTGCGACAGCGCTTCGAGCCGCAGGAGCAGGGAATCTTCTCATCCTCGAAGGGGAACTTGTAGTCGTAGGTCAGCTCCTCGCCCTGCACGATCCGACGCAGCGCAAAGATGATGATGTGCTTGTGCCCCAGTATATCGACGACCTTCGAGTAGCAATTCGGCTGTAAAAAAAATCCAATTAAATATGATTCACAGTTTATACATGTTGCTTCTTCTACTTACCTCACACGAGTGATTGATAAAGCGCGCCGCATTGCCACGCATGGTGGCATCCACCACCAGATTGTCGTCGATCTTGAACATGTAGCAGCCAATGCCGCGACTGTCGTAATACCGCTCACGCTTGTCCGTCAGCGTCGAGCGTATCAGTTCGCCCGCATATTCGATAACCATTTCACCTGCAGAACGCAAACTCAATTAATTCAGGGCCTCAGAAGGTAACAGTAGGGCGTACTCACCCGCCTCAATGTCCTTGGTGCAGTAGAGACCGCGCCCATGAATGTGCGAACGGAACACGCCCACGTAATCCTTGTACGTCTCCTTCAGCGTGCGGTACTTCATCGCCATGGGCAGATTGCTGCCGGTTCCACGCCTAGAAACAGATTATAAAATTTATTACTATTGTCAATTGCATATTGAAAATACAATCGATCAATCGATTGTAAATTACTAATATTATTCATAGAATTTTTATACTTAAAATTCCGAACTTAAGACAAAATAAAGATGTTTCATAATCCAAATATTTATTGGTAAATTTTACGGGGTAGCGACTTATCTCCGCGCGGAGCTATGTCGTTTTGGGCTCGGCGGAGATAGGTCGCTTTGAAAACGACATATCTCCGCGCGGAGCTATGTCGTTTTTAACTTGGCGGAGATATGTCGTTTTCGAAGCGACATATCTCCGCGCGGAGCTATGTCATTTGTGGCCCGGCGGAGATACGTCGTTTTCCAAGCGACGGAGCTATGTCGTTTTCAACTTGGCGGAGATATGACGTATTCAAAGCGACATAGCTCCGCCGAGCTAAGAGCTACATCTACAAGTCGTTTTCGAAGCGACATATCTCCGCGCGGAGCTATGTCGCTTAAAAACGTCATATCTCCGCGCGGAACTATGTCATTTGTGGCTCGGCGGAGATATGTCGATTTCCAAGCGACGGAGCTATGTCGTTTTCATCTTGGCGGAGATATGTCGTTTTCGAAGCGACATATCTCCGCGCGGTGCTATGTCGTTGTCAACTTGGCGGAGATATGACGCTATTAAAAGCGACATAACTCCGAGCGGAGACAGCGAAAAATCTCCGCACAAAAATGTATACTCTATATGTCGCTGCGAAAATATATTTGAATATTTGAATCGACAGCGGCAGAGTTGGCGCGGCCGAAATATATCGACAGCAACAATGTAGTCGCTGCGATAATATTTTAGTTATATGTTAGATATGTCGCTTTGAAAACGACATAACACCGCCAACAAAATTGTACCGGGCGGAGATATGTCGCGCGGAGCTATGACGCTATGCCAATTATACACCTACAATTTACTCCTACAACTTTAGAGACGAAGATGTCAAATTGTTGTTGCCTCTATTCATCGATTGCTAGTCTAAACAATCGACTTATCGGTTTATCGAGACCACCCCTCACCCCATCACTTACCTTGGCACCAGTTCGTTGTCCGAGGGCTGCACAAACACCTGCACGGGCTGCTTGCGATGCCTGGAGGCCAGCCAGCTGAACATGTCGTACTCGGAGCGCGAGCTGTATGGCTCACAGCGGGCGCCCTCGTAGGCGTTCTCCTGCAGCTCCTCCTGGTCGGAGCCGTAGTCGAGCAGCGTCTGTGCGTCGGCAGCGGCAAGCAGCGCTGCGGCATTGTGGTTGCTGGCAGCATTGCCCTGCAGCAGAGCAGAGGCAGCTGCAGCTGTGGAGACGTTGGCGTTGCGCTTGTGGTACTTGGGCGTGTACTTGCTGCACTTCTCCACGCCCGGCAGCTGCTCGATGAGATACTTGAGCGCGTTGGTCTTGAGGCCGATCATCTGGACGCCGCTCATGTCGGCCAGCGGACCCTCGGGCAGCGGACTGAGGCCGTGGGCGCGTCTTGCCACCTGCACCGCCTCGAACACCTTCTCCCAGATCTCCGATATGGAGCTGGACTTGTAGGTGAATCCGTCCTCGCTCTGTATCTCATATAGGAGATGCGGACCGCTCAGCTTCTTGGCCTCGCGCAGCGGCGGCGGTGGCGGCGATGGCGACGGTTGTTGTGTGGCAACCACAGTGGGCACCACGTTGCCACCCTCCACAGCCGCCTCTTTGGGCTTCTTCAGTTCCAGCTGAACGCCCGCCTGCAGTTGTTTTAGCTGCAGTTCGTGCGCCTCCGCCATCTCGTTGATGTAGCTGGCAGCTGCCTCCACGGCAGCGGTTTCCTCAGCGGTGGCGGCAAAGGCTTCATCCACATCCACGTCCACGCGCTCGGCAAGCACATGTTGCACCATCTGCTGATAACCCGCACTCGCCTCCACCGTGCTGGCCGTGGCAATCGAATCGGCGCAATCGTCGTTCGTCAGATTGTCGAGAATCTTGCTAATCTTCTCCTTGACCGCGGGCTCCTCGCTGTCGGACATCTCGTGATCGTTGCACGCCGACGTCGCCATCTTCAGGCTGAAATCGTCGTCGTCCTCCTCCTCATCCTCCTCCGCCTCAGCGCCCGGACTGGCGCCCATGTACTGCTCCTCCGCCTGCACATGGAACGCGTGCTTCTCCAGCAACTGGAAGCCATTGTTGACCAGCTCCAACTGCTGCTGCTGCTGCTCTTGTTGCAAGAGTTCGTTGTGCTTGGCTTTCTGCTGCTCCGGCTGCTTCTCATAGCTGAGCTGCACTTGTTGCACCTGCTGCTGCTGTTGTTGCTGCTGCTGCTGCTCGAATTGCAGCTCCAGATGTTGCGCCTGCTCCACCACCTCCAGCTGCACGCCGTTGGTCTTCAGCTCTGCCTCGTAGCCCGGCGACTTTTGCTCCAGCTGCGCGTAGCATTTGAGCACCGCCTTCTGGCTGGAGGCGCCTGCCGCCTGCGTCGGCTCCACCACCACCAGCGGCTCCTCGATGGGCTTGGGTGGTGTGGGCGACTGCACCACCGCATCGGCGTCGAGTGGTGCGGGCTCCTGACGCTGCTGCATCGGCAGCACGCGATTTGTGGGTCGGCTGTTGATGGTGATGCTGTTGGTTTGGCTGACGGTGGTGCTGGTGGTGCTGCTGCTGGTGGCCAGTGGTTGCTGCTGCAGCGGATTCACAACATTTGTGGGCAGCGTGTTGCTCACGAAATGCTGTAAGCGACTCGCATTGCCGTTGAGCAGCAGCTCGGTTTGTTGCTGCTGCGGTTGCAACGCCTGCAACTGTTGCTGCTGTGGCTGCGGTGGTTGCTCCAGCAGTTGCAGCTGCACGGACTGCGGCTGTGGTGCCATCACAAACTGTGCGCTGACCTGTGGCTCCGCTGCGCTTACAATGCTGATGAGTGGTGCTGTCGGCAGCTGTTGCTGCTGCTGCTGTGGCGGCTGTTGTTGCTGTGGCAGCAATGGTTGCTGTTGTAGCTGCTGTTGTTGCTGCTGCTGTTGTTGTTGCTGCAGCGGTGCTGGCAAACGTTGCTGCAGCAGCGTCACCTTGGGCAGCTGATTAACCACAGTAGTTGGTGGTTGCAACTGTTGCTGCTGCTGTTGTTGCAAGCTTGTTGCTGCTGCTGTTGCTGCCAGTTTGGGCGTGGGCTTCATCAGCTTGGGCTTCACCTCCACCTTGTGTATGGGCCTTATGAGATTGGTCTTCTTCTGCAGCGGCTTTGAGGCAATGCTGGGTGGTGCACCGCAAGTGGTGCCCGTTTGTTGCACGTGCAACTGCGTCGCATTCGCCTTGCTCTTCAGCTGCATCTTCATCTGCGCATTCAGCGGCTTCTGCTGTTGCTGTTGCAAGTGTTGCTGCTGCTGCTGTTGCAAATGTTGCTGTTGCTGCTGCTGTTGTTGGTGGTGCACGTTCATGTTGGTGTTGGGCAGCACCTTGTTCACCACCTGCGCCGCCTGCTGCGTCTGCAACTTGCTCGGTGCATGCGCGTTCGCATTGCGTTTCAGCTGTGCCACAGGTGGCACCTTGGCGGTTACCACAAGTGGTGCAGTGGTGTAGTCAGTGAGCGTGGTGGTTGCCTGGCTGGTGGGTGGCGCCGCTTGGAACTGAAAGCCGGCGTTCTGCAGCAGCTGCGCCGTGGCTTCGTCCGTCGTCTGCGTCTGCGTCTGTTGCAACATGCTGGTGGCATTCAGAAAACTGTTGGCGGTGGCGCCCGCATCCACCGCGTTGTTCAGCACCACATAGCCGGCGGGCAGATCCACAATCGGCTCGATCTTGCTCGCTTGGAAAACCTGCAAGAAATTATATAATTTCATTAATTTAATTTAATTTAATTTAAGATACAAATAATCAATTTAAATAGCCAACGAATGGAATTAAATTAATTAAAATAAATCTACTAATTAAAGATTTATTTAAATTTAAGATTTTAGCATAGTAAATTTTGAATAGTAAACCAGTCGAAGGTAATCTAACACAAAGGCACAGTCGAGCATTTTGTCTGTTACATATCTTTGCTGTTTCGTATCCGATCGTAATATATATCGCAGTATCGATGGAGAATATATCATAGGTTACTAACAAGCTAGCTTTAAAATGTGGGCTGCAGTGGTTTTTAGTGGTTAGCAGAGAATGGAAGGGAGCTATCAAAATTCTAAAATAAAATTGTTCAACGTAGGGCGCCAACGAAGAGCGCCAATAGCCCAAAAATGGTACTCATAGCACTTATAGATTGCGGTTAGCGTTGAAAGTAGATCAGCGAACAGTACAAATAACCTTTATACCACAAATGGTGGCTCTAGCTCTTAAAGTTTACTAGATCTAGGACGAACAGTAGGACAGACAATCGGATATGACCATATAGACTCAGCTTATCATCCTGATCAAGAATATATATATACTTTGTGGGCCTTAATAACATACACTAACATAATAGACCATTTTTATACCCTGTGCCCATTTGAAAAATGGGAAAAACAGGGTTAATAACTTTGTGCGAATGTATGTAACAGGCAGAAGGAGGCGTGGCAGACCACACAAACTATATATATTCTTGATCAGGGAGACGAGTTGAGTCGATTTAGCCCTGTCTGTCTGTCTGTCCGTCTGTCTGTCTGTCTGTTTGGATGAACGCGTCGATCTCAGCAACTACAAAAGCTAGAGATGCCGTTTTGGTTGCTATAGATAGGTAGTTATCTTACGCAGATCAAGTTTATTTCGAAAATTGGACGCCACGCTCCTTTACGCCCAAAAATGGCAATAAATACCCAAGCGTAATATTAAACAAAATAATGTTGATATTTGGCACATATACTCTATTCTATTATATTCAACCATGCTGAAAAGCGCATTAAAATCGGTTAATAAACAAAGTAGATATAAGCTACGCAATTGGTAGCGCAGCCCAGCAGCGCAGCAGCAACAGCGCAGCGCAGTGCAGCTGGCGCACGTAAAAAGGGAAGAAGAAGAAATACTTTTGATACGCTTAGAGTGACAGTTTTATAAAATTGTATATAAAATAAAATGCACAGGGTATTCTACAGTCGGGCCCGTCCGACTGATCTGTCCCGTCCGACTGATCTAGCCCTGTCCAAATTTTTTACTTTTTAAAAGGGTCTGATTAAAAAATCCTAAAAATTTGATATTTGTTTAAATTTAAGAATAAGAATAAATTTTAAACAATATATTATTTTACATAAAATATTAATAAATAATATAAAACAATGAATCACCTGCGTCGTGGTGGCCGAGAAGCTGGCGTTCTGGCTGAGCACGCCGGGCATCGCGGTGGACACGAACTGCTGCGAGGACATGACGGTGTTCTGCACGATGGTCTCCAGGCCGTAGTACATGGGCTGTGTGGCAAGTATCACCTGGGGCGTGGCTGTCGTAAAGTCCGCCCCCGTGCCGCCCAGTATTAGCGGTTGTTGACCCACGCCTCCCGCTGCCCCTGCCCCATGCTCCGCTGCTGCTGCCGTTGCAAGTTGTAGCGTCTGCGGCTGAATGAGCGTGCCGATGACCTGCGGTTGTGCTTGCAACGGCGTGGCAAGCATCTGCAGACCCGCATTGCCAGGCGTGGTGGTCAGCATCAGGTTGCCACTGGCGTCGGTTTGCAGAAAGGTGGCGCCTGCCGTTGGCGCGGCGCTGGTGAGAAAAGTGGGCGTGGCCACGGAGGTGGGCTGCTGCGGCTTGAAGTCGGCGCCCGTGGGTATGGAGATGTACTGCAGCTGCGGCTGCTGCTGGCTGCCGTCGGAGGTGACGAACGAGATGATGTTCTGCGGCTGCGTCTGTGGCAGCAACAGCTGCTGCATCTGCGGCACCTGCGCCTGCGCGCTGCTCTGGAACAGCAGCTGCGGCTGCAGCAGATTCTGCCCCAGCAGCTGTGCGGCAAGTGGCGCCTGTTGCTGCTGCTGCTGCTGATGTTGCTGCTGCTGCTGATGAAGTTGCTGCTGCTGCTGTTGTGGCTGCAACTTGGCCTGTATGGGCTTGACGCCATGCGCCCCCTTCAGCTGCTTCTGTTTGGCTGCCGCTGACGCCTGCTGCGCGGCCTTGGTGGCAACTGTTTTCAGCGGCTTGCCACGCAGCGGCAGGGGCAGCACGATCTTCTTGTCGCTGTTGGTGGCCTGCAGCGTCTGATAGTTGGGCATCGCCGTTGTCGCCTGCGTCGTCTGCAGCAGCTGCGGCGCCGGCGCTGCGCTCTGTGGCAGCTGTATGAACTGCTGGCTGCCATCGGCATTCGTGGACAGCGCAATCAGCTGCGGCTGCGGCGCGGCGCCGACTGCGAAGCCGCCGCCCAAATTGGCAGCCAGACTCTGCAGCGAGTTGGCATAGAGTTGCAGCTCATCGGTGGCATTGTTGCCAGTGGGCGTGGCACTGGGCTGCGATAGGAAGAAGGCGTTGTTGAGGGATTGCGGCTGCAGCTGCAGCGGTTGCAAGTTCACGCCAAACTGCCCCAGCGTGCCCAGCTGTTGCACCTGCGGAAACGAGGTCTGCAGATAGTTGAGGCCGCCGGCATTGCCAAGCGTGGCAGCCAACGCCTGCTTCTGCAGCTCGTTGAGGCTCTCGGCGGTCAGCTGCGCTGAGGCGGAGGCGGAGGCGGAGGCGGAGGCAGAGGCTGTCTCCGAGTCGGATTCGCTGGTGCAGAGCGGCTCGCAGCTGGCCAGATGCCGCTGGAAGGAGTCGTAGTTGCGGTAGGTGCACTGGCAGCGTTCGCACTTCACCTGCCCCGCAAACTGCGCGGCGGAGAGATTGCCGTCGTTGGAGATGATGCGGAACTCGGTGATGGAATCGTCGACGCCGTCCATCTGCATGATCTTCAGCTTGTCCTGGCTCTCGCCCTTCTCGAAGTAACGCTTCGCTGCGCTCCAGGTGAAACTCTTGCCCCTTGCCTCCGTGGCAAGCTCAGCGCCGCTGCTGCTGCTGCTGCGTCGCGTGATGCCTGCAACGGTGGCCATTTCCTTCTTGCTGCGCTGATTGAGGCTGAGCAGCACGCCCTCGGCGAGGTTCTTGGAGAGCTTGCGACGCTTGAAGGCGGCGACGCTGCTGCCGTCCAGCTTGGTCCAGGAGCGCGTCTTGAGCGCCTCGCTGCGCTGCTTCTGCTGGCTGCAGCTGCGTGCCGCCGAGAGCATCGCGTCCTCCACGGGATTGCTGGCTGGCCAGCAGTTGCTCAGCTCCGGCGGCTTGCTGAGGCTGTTCGAGTTGCGCGTGTCCTCGTCACAGATGCTGCTCATCTGGGGCAGCTGCGAGCAGGGCGCTGAGGCGATGGGCGTGGCGTCCTTGGACTGTTCACTCATGGCGAACAGCTCGGACTTGTCGCCCAGATCCTCGTACATGAAAATGTCCAGCATGGAGATGCCGTCGAGCAGCTCGTGCGGCAGATCCTCGAATATCGCATCCTTGATCTCCGGCGGCAGCAGATCCGCATTCTGCTGCGGCTCCTCCTCCGTGTTCTCATCCTGTGGCACATACGCATTGGCAAACTCGCCCCAGTCCGCGTCCATCGGATCGCTTCTGGCCAGGCTGCTGTGCCAGCGTGCGATCTGCGCCAGGCCCAGCTGCACCAGGGAACCATTCGGGTTGCTGTGATCCACGGTGAAGTTGCGACCCGCGTCCAGGGTGAGCGTGGAGGAGCAGCTGTTGTGTATGGTGGTGCGCAGCGTGTACTCGACGATCTTCCACGGCTCCTTGGAGGACCAGTAGAGGCGACTGCACACGAAATTGATCGGCACCAGCGCCTCAAAGCTGTCCGAGAAGCGTGGCACAATCGAACCCAACTGCCGCACCTCCAGCGATCCGATGTGGAACTGCACCTTGGCCGGTTCGATGAGCTTCTTGCGCTTGCGATCCAGCTCCACGTACACCGGACGCGACACCTCAAAGTTCGACTCGTAGGTGACGTTGGAAATACTTGAGGCACTTGCCGCATTCGATTTGAGCGCGTTGCGCGCATGCGCCGGACAGTAGATGGACTTGTCGGTGAGAAAGGCGCAGTCGATGCTGCGCGCACAGGGATAATGATAGTGCTCGCCGCAGGCCTTGACGTTGCAGCCAACGGTGGCGCCACGATTGCCGCAGACGCTGCACTTGATCATGCGACCACGTGCCACCGCGCTGTGCACATTCTGCAGCGAACCGTCGATCTCCTCGAACACCTCGGCGGACCACATGGCGCAGTTGGTGTGCACCCAGCAGTCGTGGCCACAGTAGAGCAGACGCGCCTCCTCCGCGGACAGACCCTCGCCCGTCTTGCGGCAGAAGAGGCAGACGCGCGTGTCCAGACGGGTTTTCAACGCATCCTCCAGGGGAATGTCCAGCGGAATATCGAGCACGCCGGAGCGTGGCGCCTGCGTGCTCTGCTGCTCGGAGGCGTAGCTGGCGGGCGCATCCTCCAGCTGCTCAAACTCAAACATGTCCTCCTCCAGGGCATCCGTGCAGGCCTTGGTCTCGTTCTGGAACCAGGGAAACTGCTCGCTCAGCAGCTCCTTGTAGGCAATGTCCAGCTCGTCGCAGTTGCTGTGCTGTATCACCTGGCCCATGTCGTAGTTGAACTCCGCCAGCGAGACGTACGCGTTGCTGGCGATCTTGTGCTTGATGTCCAGCAGACTGAAGTCCGATTGAAGCGCTGGCGATTGCAGGCAGCTGCAGGGCTTGGCATTGGAATGGAGTTGGGCACTTTGTTGCTCCTTGAACTCGTAGACATCGTCGCTGTGCTGCGACTCGCCCTCGCCCTCCCCTTCCCCATCGCTGCCTAGGTAGTTAAACTGCAGCGCCTTGGGCTGGAGGCGACTCTGCGTGAGGCATTTGCAGCGCAGCTTCTTGCGCGGACTGAGCTTGAGCAGCGCGCACGCCTGCCGCGACTTGCTCAGCAGCTTGAGCACGCTGTGCAGACTCGACTTGAACTCCTCCATGACGGCCTGGCGCCATTCGTCCGCCTTGTGGCGTGAGACTTCGCAACGGCGCGCGCACTTCTTGCAGATGAACTCGATGGACTCGGGCAGCGTGCTGAGCAGATTGTATTGCTCGTCGGTGAGGCCCTCGCACTTGGAGTGCACCCACTGGTTGCAGTCGCCGCACTCCATCATCTTGAGATCGAAGTCGTTGTCGTCGTAGCACTTCTGGCAGATGGGGCAGAAGTTGCCCTTCTTGCGCAGCTTGAAGCAGGCGGTGCACATGGGCAGATTGCCCACGAACTTCGACACCTTGGTGGTGGCGCAGGATTTGCACTTGAGGCAATTCACGCAGATCAGCGGACGATCAGCCCCTAACAAACGCTTGCTGGTGCCCAGACACGTGCTGTGATAGTTCTTGCCACACTTCTGGCACTTGACCTTCGAGCCGGATGACATGTTGCAAGTGTAGCAGACCGTGCAACGCGGACACAGCCAGTTGAGGCGCTGCGTCAGCTGATTCAGTTGGCTCAGCGTCGTGTTCGCATGCGTCAGCGTGCTCGATGCGTCCAGCAGGCTGTTGTTCAGCAGCGTGTCCTCAAACGAACTCTGCTTCAGATTGTACTCATCCAGCACGCAGTACTGATGATACGGCTCGCAGCAGCAGGCGCAGAAGATCAGCGGATCCAATCCCGTCGAGCCGCACAGAAAGCAGAGCGCGCGCTGCGCCACCGTCTCCGTCACAATCAAACCGAATCCCGTTTGGCAGACCTCGGCTGGATCGTAGTTCTCCCAGAAGTCAATGGATACAAGCGTCTTGAGGCGACGACTCTGCGCAGCTGCCACGGGCTGATTGCCACTCGCTTGCAACTCCAGATTGCGCTGCTTCTTGTTGGCCAGCAGACTGTTGGCATTGGACGTCACTGTGGCATTGGATGCAGAGTTTCGCGTGGTTACCTTGCCCTTTGACAAAGTCGTTGTCGTTGTTGTTGTCGTTGTCGTTGTGGTTGTTGTTGTGGTGCTTGTCACCTTCTTAGCCTCTAATTGCGCGCTTGGTTTGCTCGGCTTTGCCTCAATTGCAGCCTTGACATTCGTTGCAACTTCGCAGCTGGCACAGTTGTCGTTCTCATCGGTGAGCATCAGCGCAGACTTCTGCTTCTTGCTGCTCTGCACATCGGTTGCAACTTCAGCTGGCGCTGTTGCATCATCGAACTCGTCGCCAAAGGTCGCCAGCGGCTGCCCCAGCACGATGGAGGCGCTGCGGCAGACGTGCTTCACGCGCGGACCCTTCAGATCGATGCGCTGTCGCTTCAGATTGTCCGTGGGCTGCGCAGCTGCTGAAGATGATGTTGCCTCTGCTGTTTCATTATCCGTTGCAAGCTGCGCTGCTGTTGAGGCGGATGTAGAGACAGCTGAGGCTGCTTGCTGCTCCTCTCGTTGCGCCTCTAGCATGTTGCTCTCCACTGGTTTCTTGGGCGTTGGACTGGACTCCTTCGACTGCTCCGGCTCCTTTGCTTTCTCCTTCTCCTTCTCTTTCTCCTTTTCCTTCTCCAATCCATTCTGCTTGTTCTTGCGTGTCGCCTTCGCAGTTGTTGCCTCACTGGCCACAGGCGCGGGACTCTCGCTGATGCTCAGCTTTCTCGTCTCGTGCGCATTGTTGACCTTGAGGAACAGCGGGTTTTCGAGTATTGCGGGTCGCAGCAGCGGAGTACTGCCAAAGATCACATTATTCTCGGCCAGGGGATTCGATTTGATGGAGTTAACGCTGCATTCAGCACTTGACTTCCACTTGATGGAGCTTGCAACAGTGCTCGCTGCTGTTGTGGCAGCTGAGGCTGCAAAGCGATGACTTGTTGTCGGCGATAGAAGCTCGAGGGATTTCTCCTCTTCGTCCCGCAGGCTAACTGGGAGTATGGCACTCATGCGATTCCTGTGCCCCGTGGGCAGCTGCAGGGCGTTGAGGCACTTCTTGAGCCAACATGCCGAGCAGCGTTCCTTGTAGAGCTTCTTGAAGTTCTTCAGCTGACTCTTCGACGAGAGCAGGCTGCAGCTGCCAGTTGCTGTAGCGGAGAGAGAAAGTTAAAGATAAGATAAAATGAGATTTTTCATTTATTCAATAATTTAATCTATATAGAATCTGTATATATAAAGGACAACGAGAGTTCGACTAAGGAGAGTTAGACCAACGAGTGCTCGGCTAGCGAAGCCGAACCTACGAGAGGAGTTTGATCAATGAGAGCTCGGTCGACGAGAGTTTAGCCAGCGAGTGTTCGACCAACGAGAGTTCGGCTAGCGCGAGTTAGCCACCGAGTGCTCGGCCAGCGAGTGTTCTACTAACGAGAGTTCGGCCAACGAGTGCTCGGCTAGCGAGAGTTCACTGAGCGAGAGTTCGGCCTACGAATGTTCGGCCAATGAGAGTTCGGTCAGCGAGAGCTCGGCCAGTGTTGGAACAGCGAGATTTGGGCCAGTAAAACTTGGACTAGCAACAAGCACTGCATTACTTGTAATGCGGGAGGTATGCTTGGAGAGCCAGCAAGAGTGAGCGTCCAATGAGGACAGTAGCTAAACGCTTCTTAGGAGGCGAGCTGGCTACCCGCTGCATTACTTGTAATGCAGGAGGTATGCTTGGAGAGCCGGCTCGACTCCTAGGCAGCGCTTAGCCACTCTCCTCTCTGCTCGCTCGCTGGTGATGGCTCTCCAAGCATACCTCCTGCATTACAAGTAATGCAGCGGGTAGCCAGCTCGCCTCCTAAGCAAGCGCTCTTTTCTTTGTGCGCTTTAATAAAGCATGAAAGGAATTCTTACCTTCTGTGCCCTTGCACTGCAGCAACTGGCTGAAGGATAACTTGGATATCTTGGTCATTCTCGATACGAACTTGCGACACACCTCGCAGGCGATGACTCCATGCTTGCGTGCATCCTTGTTATTCACAGGGGTGGCACAAATGCCGCACGTCAGGCTGACAACTGCAACTGCAAAGTTGAGAAAAACTTAGATGAATCTGCGCTGTGACAGTGATTAATAGCTTTCGACTCCTACCTGGATTTGAGCCAAAGGATATGGCATTTGTATTCGTTGAAATGGCACTTGAGGAGCTCGAGGGCAAAGACTTGACGCCGGCAAACAAACCAGACTTCTCCGTTTGGAACTGCAGACGGGGCTGGCGCAGGACGAAGCTGGTGTTGAGCTTCATGCTGCCGAAACTGGAAAAGGTTTCCTTGCCCGACTTCAGGGACGAGTAGGCGGCAGTGTCGTCGGTCAGATCGCCCAGTCCAAAGTAGTTCTTGGGCTTTGCCTTCGCACTGCCTTCGCTGTTCAGATTCTTCTTGCTGCTGCTGATGCCTCCGACGTCCAACAGTCGCTTATTGGGCTTGATGATGCGAGAGGAGCGCGTACTGCGCTTGGGAAGCACAAAGTGCTTGTCCATCACTAGCTGCCCCCTTTCTTCCGTCTCCTTCTCGTCCACACTGGCTGCGGTTTCAGCGCTCTTATCGGAAGCCGCCTCTTCGTTGTCATCCAGCTCCGCATCGTCGTCGTTGTCATCGTCGTCTTCGATGTCATCGCTGCTCGTCGACCTAAAGATAATGCAAATGAATCGTTTGTGCAACAAATTATTTCAGCTTTCAGTGCACTCACCCATCCTCGTCGTTGTCCTCGGAGGTTTTGCGAAATGTCACACCGCCCGAAACAGCATCTTCGTCTTCGAGGGGCGCGCCAAAAGCGCGCGAAAGTCCAGTACCAAAGAGACTCGATGTGGACTCGTTGATGGATGAGGACGTAGGGGGCGCCGATCGGAATTTGAGCGAATTGAGTTTATCGATGTTGGAGTTCTTGTTGAGTATTTTCGACAATATCGAGGGACGCACAATGAACTCGCTGCCCCTGCAATAGTTGAGCGGGCGGTTCAAGCTATCCTTCTTCATGATGGAGACGAGGGGTACACGATTATCCGGATTATAGAACCTCTTGACCACCGACTTGTCGTCACTGGTCTCGAGTATGTTCTTGAACGTGACCGTCTTCTTCTGTTTTGTCGCAGTTGGGGCCCCAACACCACCAGTCCCACTGGCGGACGCCCCATTTCGTAGGGGACTTGAGCCACTTGATTTGAGTGTGGCGACATTGGCGGCCTCCGTGCCCGCCTCATTGCTCATTTGGTCAATTGAAGCCTTTAGCTGTAATAACACGAAACAAGTTGTAAACGACAGGTTAGTCCCAAAGGTTCGGTTCGGTGTCTGCTAATCAATAATGCATGCCAGTAACTACATGCATGCTCGTAAAAACTTAAACTAAAGCAAGCAAGAAGCAGGCAAAACACACAAGCAGAAACCATGCAAAGCAAAACGCAAGGAAACATAAAGTAAGCTAAAGCAAAGCAAAGCAAAGGGAGTAAGTTTTGGGGGAAAACGAGTTATGTGCAGGTACAGATACAGGCAAAGGCAAAGGCAACGTCGAGTCAGGAGAGCAGGAGAACTGGGAGGTGGCAAGTGCACGGGGAATGGAGCGCGAAAACGTCATAAGAGCCAATTAAGCAGGCAAGCGAGCTGGGAATAGGCAGACAGGCAGACTAGGGTAAGCAGTAAGCAGTAACCAGTAACCAGTGTAAATGCAAGCGTAAGTGTAAGTAAGCGAGCTTAGTTGGTAGGGGGTTTGGTTGGTGGGATTGCTGGGGCGGGAAGGTTTGCAGTTAAAATAGAGAAGAGTGCATAATTTAGCGCCCGACTTGACGGGGTTCTTATTTGCTTTGGCTAAAAAGAAAAAAACAAAACACACACCGAAAAGCTGAAATGGGGCAGAAGTAAGCAAATAACACGCAACACAAAGGCGGGACACAGAAATCAGTGAGGAAAATCGGCTTTAACTTATAGTATTTTAGTTGTTTAGTTGTGTGTGTATAAAGCGAAGAAGCGTGTGTAGACAACATGAGCTAAGGAGCTAAAGAAATGAACTTACCATTGCCGCATCTTCGCCTGCCCCTCCTGCATCGAGCACACTGGGCTCAATGGAGGCAGCAAAGGGGTTCGTCAGCAAACCTGCAGCTGTGCCACCCCCGCACCCGCCACCGACCCCGCCCCCAACATTTAACGTCGTCCCATTCCCATTCGCAATCCCAATCCCAGTCGACGACGAGGTTGATGTTGCTGTTGCAGTTGCATTTACTGCGCTTGTTGTTGTTGTTGTCGTTGTGGATGTTGTTGGTGTTGTTGTTGATGTTGCTGCTGTTGTTGCTGTTGCTGTTGCTGCTGCTGCTGTTGTCGTAGCAGCAGATGACGATGAAGGGCAATTAAGTTGCAATTGTTGCTGCTTAAGTTTCGACGTCGAGGGCAACATCACCTCCGCTCTGGCCAGATTCAAGTTTTTGAATTTCTTATTGCCCCCTTTGCGTGCACGCTGCAACGCACTGACCGAGACAGAGACGGCAGCAGTTGCTGCCTTCTTGTCGTTGCTGCTGTCATCGTCATCGTCATCATCGTCATCCTCATCGTCGTTATCGTTATCGTTGACGTTGACGTTGTTGGTGTCCTCGCCAGCTACATCGCAGCCCGAGGCAATGTTGTTGCATTCCTTGACCTCTGATGCTGTGGCATTCTTATGATGGCTGCCACCGTTTACGCTGCCACCATTTGTGGTGCCACCACCCGTTGTAGCACCATTCCCATTTCCATTCCCATTGCCGGTACTCCCATTACCGGCACTGCTGTTGGCGGTATTCCCACTGGCGATGGCGCCACTGGGCGCATTATCATCGTCATCGTTATCACAATTGTTGCTCTTCTCCCGCGACGCCGCTGAGCCGGCGCTCTGTTCGCTCTGTTGCTGTTGCTCCGCTGTTGGCGCTGTTGCCGCCGCCGCACCCACCGCAGTATCATCCTCCAGCTGCAGGACACTTATCCGTTTGCGATTAATCGACTTGGACGGTTTCCCGGGGAACTTGGAGCGGCCCATAATAAACGCACTTGCTGAACTTTTCTTTGCATTGGCAAACTTTTTGTTTTTCGACTGTTTCTTTTGACCCGGCGATGTTGGCTACACGTTTTGGCTTGCTGCAGGCACCAAAGGATTGCAAAGAAAACGAGAAGAAAAAACACAAACACAATGATATTCACGTGAGCGCAAAAGACCGGTATTAGCAACAACAGTAATAATAATAACAACAACAACAACAACAGACAGACAGAGGCAATATCAGATACAACGTCAGCAATGCCTGTAACCCAATCGCGTTTGGAATGCGTCAATAACGCCCTACCCTCCAACCTCCCTACCTCCCTACCGAACCAACTTTATTTGGAGTTGAGGTTGTTGTTGTTGCTGTCTCTGTCTCTGTCTCTGTGGTTACCGATGCCACTCGACTCTAGGCGAGTTGACTCTCTACGCTACACTCTCGACTCCACTCGACTCGACTCGATTCCACTTCGCATATCTTTTGGCCACGTCGTTGCCGTATCGTTTCGTTAGCTCGTTTTCGCGCGCGTTCCTCGCTCCTTGCTTTGCGAATTACAACTACTAAGCCGAACGTGACGTCGACGCGTCAAAGCGGCAGCCGCTTTTGCCTGCGCTCTCTCTCTATATCTCCCTCTCTCTCTATATATATATCTCTCGCTCTCTCTGTGCATTCGGGTGTCGGCTCTCTGGCAACGCTCTCGCGCTCCTGACGCGCTAAAGGTGCAATTGCAGCTGCCTTTGTCTCGGCTGTTGTTATCGGTTCAGTTGCGTCGCGTCGAGTCGATTCAGTTGTATTCCTGCTGCCACGTCTTGCGTGACCAGAGGCACACACCACCTTTACACGCTGCAGCTACCACTAAATATAGTTTTGAATAATGCAAGGAAAACAAAATCGTCACAGCAAACAAAAAAAACAACAAAAGAAAGAAACACACAACTGCTGCTCCTTAGCACGCGCTCAATGCGTCTTCGTTTGCAGACTCCTTTTTGAGCAACTGTCGCGCCCCTGTCCTCCTTTCTCTCTCACTCTTTCGCTCTTTCCCTCTCTTTCTGTCTTTCTGTCTCTCGTTTGCTCTCGTGTTAATCGCAGCGTTGCTCGGCCCCGTCAACGTTTCATCGACGTTTTAAGTGGTTTTTCTACTTCAGACTTGAACTTTTTCTTCTTCGCAGGATTTTCTTGTTTTCATTGTTGTTATTGCTTTTGCTATTGCTACTGCTACTGCTACTTCTGTTGTTGTTTTTGTTGTTTTTTTGTTTTTTTTTTGCTAGAAATTGAAATTCTTACTGTTGTTGTAGCCCACTACCCTGCTAAGTGGTGGGTTTTCCTTTATGACTGCCTTTTTACGACAGTATTTCGCTTCAGCTTTAGTTTTTTTTTTTCTATTCTTTACGGTCTTATGGTGACGGCAGAATGAAAATTCTTCTTTTTGCGCGTTTAGTTTTTCTGCGTTTTGAGTTTTTGCTCGTTGAGTTTACAATTTTCCACATTGCTGTACTTTCGCGGAACGTTGCTCAACTATGGTAGCAGTTTGGCTGCGGCCTCATCAACAACATCATCATCATCATCTGCATCTGCATCATGATCATCCGCATGATGATCGTCTTCATAATCATGGCTGTCGTCTACATCATTACATACTACACACTCACAATCCCCGGACACAAAAACTAGCGCACTTTTTTTTGCGCATCGGTTTTATGCGCGATTTGTACGAATTTTGTCTTAGCGAGATTTCTTGAATCTGGAAAAATGATTGAGAGGGGGGAAAACAAAGTAGAAATTTATTAGTTTGCTTCGTCGCAGTTGGCAAACAAGTTGTGTGGGTGTGGGTGTGAGTGTGAGTGCGAGTGCGAGTGCGATTGAGTGTGCGAGTGAGTATTGTGAATGTGTTTGGTGAATGTTGTGAATGTGGTTACAATTGCAGGAGCTACATGCGACCGTTAACCATGTTTGTGAAATACTTAATGGATGATGGAATGAGAATGAGCTGAGAAACGTTCAAACTGCAGCTACTTCCCCCTACTCCACCCCTCCACCCCCTTAACCGTTCGATGAGTTGTTGTTTTCCTCCCGCTTTTAGCTTATTTTCTTTTCTCCTCGACCTCAACCAGTTACTGCAATTTGCCGCCTGTGCATGACTCAGTTTCGTGCATAGCTGATTGTTTTCAGCTTTTATTTTATTTCCATTTATTTATTTGTCGTAAGAGGTGTTCGTATTTGCCTAGAGCCACACGACCCGGCCCGGCAACGCTAACGGCACAATTCCCATTCCCAACACAGTTACGGTTTCTGGCCCCACTCTGGTCACTCAGTCAGCCAGTTAGCTAGTCAGTTATTCAGCTAGTTGGTTAGTTATTTAGCTAGTCGGTTATGTACGTAGCTAGTCAATCTTGTCAACTGTACTCCACTCCAACTGCAGTTTGGCTTTGTTTTTCTGTTTCTCTCTGTTTTGCTGCTTTTCTAGTTAGCCAGTCAATAATTGAGTTTTCGTTTTTTTAATAGGTAAGCCTAAGCGGTATTTGTGCGATTGCAGTTTGATTTGAAGCTTGAAGTGCGCTTAGGGGCTTTTCCTTTTATCTTTTGCGACATAAGCAGACATGATGTAAGCCTTATAATTAGCGTGTTTAACCGGGGCAGTGATTACACTAATCTTTATATTAAGTACTATTGATATGATTCGTCCAATAACTATTTATATTTGGTTCTGATTTAGTTTAGGTACTTTTGTACCTCAAAATAATCAATTAAGTTTCGTTGATATTACCAATTATAATGCCAATCAAGAGCTATAGTTTTCACCTTTTTGTCAAAATAGAAGAGTAATTTGGCATCTATATTTCATTCATGCCCATATAACAATTACTCGATAGTATAGTGGTTGGTATCCCCGCAATGTTACGTTCGATGACATTTCTATGTAATCTGATATTTTACTCGATAGTATAGTGGTTGGTATACCCCATTATCGTATGTTTACCTGAAAAGGATAATAAGGATGATGATGATGATGATGGCATGAGGCAAGGGATTCGGTTGTTTTGTGGTGGTTGAGAGTGATGAGATGATCGGGTAATATTCAATTGGATTCACGATGCACATATTAAATTGTTAAGCAAATACAGGCATGATAGATGACATAACAAACTAAAGGTTAATTTGCTCAACAATTGTCAACAATTTAATACTCGACTCGATTCGACTCGTCTGGCTCGGAGACACGAACTACGCTTTAAATTGCAAATTGAACAAAATGTGACACATGAAACTGGCAAACTAGTATTAATAACAGCATTGTGTTGACATCAATTAAGTAAATCGCTATAATTATAAGCACACATGGACACTATGTATGCGTGTTCGACATCCTATACCCTAGAGAGCTTCGTTATTAACGATGTTTCGATATTTCAAAAATTCGATATATCGCACTTTCATATACGTAGAATCCGGTTATAGCGACATTCAAGGGACCGACGATTTTACGTCGTTATATCCGGAAGACGCACTATCCGAAAGGAGCAAAAAAAATTTTTTTTTTATTTTAAGGATGCCGTGTTCGTAATAAGTTTTAAAATAAAACAAATTAATTTTTTAATCAAAACAAAAAATTTAATACAGTAGAATCCGGTTATAGCGACTTTCAAGGGACCGACGATTTTACGTCGTTATATCCGGAAGACAAAATCCATGATTTTATTTCTTTTTCGTATTGAAAAAACACAAAATCCATGATTTTGTTTGCTTCTTTTAGCATTGTTAAATAAATCAAATTTTTCTCTTTAGAGTTTTTTTTTGTCCGGCACGTCGCAATATCTGGTTGAATTGTGAAAAATCTCGTCGTTATAAGCGGTTTGTCGCTAAAAGCGGAGACGTTATAAGCGGAGGCCGTTTCATATAAGTTTGTATGGGGACCAACCAAACCATCGAGTTTTCGTCGCAATAACCGGACGGACGCTATAAGCGGCGTCGTTATAACCGGATTCTACTGTAGTTTGTGTATACAAGAAATTCGTAGAAACATCAAAGTATATAAATATATATTCAAACAAATTTTTAATAATATATTACCTAAAAGTGAAATTCATAATTTAAATACATTTTTTGCTCATACACTATATTATTCAGTTATGGATAATATAATAACATTATTACTTAATATCATAATTGTCGATTAAATAAATTATAATATAATTTTTGTAAAATTTAAAATTTCTATGTATTTAAATTGAATATCAATATTTGACCAAAATTTAAAACCTTTGATAATATCGAGATGGACATCGATATTTTACCAGCACTACCATACTGTACTAATCAATAAAATCTCTTAAAAGATGACAAAATGCGATTGGACGACCATCGAAAGTGTGCACAAAGCGAAGGCGAGAAAAAAGAGCAATTGATGCGAATAATTTGAATGCTACAAATAAATAAGAGTCACGCGAGCTGCGTGGAAGGTGAATCAGTGGGTGGGCAGGGGGCGAGGGGGAAGGGGCTGACAATAAACTATACAAATATATATAAACACATTCTCTCACACAGAGACAACCAGCTCCAGTGGCCGAACAAATTGTCCAATTCGCACGAGCAAAAACCGAATGAGCTCGAACCGAACCGAAGCGAAGCGAAGCAAGCCGAAGTCGCAGGCCGAGCAAAACCGACAACAACAACAACAACAACAACAACAACAAGACACGAGGCCGCACACACACCTTTAATTTAATTGCCATCAATTATGGTAAAAAGATTAAGAAATCAAAACAAGCGCAAAACGTACAAAAACATGCATAAGGAGAATGAGAAGCAAAACGAAAAGATACACAGATATACACACACACACACACACACACAGAGGCAGAGACCTGGGCACTCAGACAGGTAGGCAAGAGACAGAGACAACTTGCAAATTGCGAGTAATTGAGCAGATTAAAGTCAAGCAGCGACAGAGGGAGCCAAACAGACAGACAAAAGAGACGGAGAAGACAGACAGGCAGGCATCAGCGTTGCCAATTTAGCTAATTTATGTCGAAAATATTTTAAAAAATTTGTTATTTGTTTTATATTGCTTTAATTTTTTTTTATTATTTATTTGTTTGCATATTTACTTTAACTTTTGTATTATTTTTTTAGTTAATTGATATTCTAAATCTAGCCAGCCTTGCCAATTTGGCTAATTTCGGAATTATTTAGATACTGTTTATAAATCTTTTTGAAGGTATTTATTTATTTTTAATATTTTATATTGATTTAATTTTTTTTTAATTTTATTGTTTGTTTCATATTTATTTTATTTTTTTAGAATAATCTTAGGATGCATTTTTATTTATTATATATTTCAAATCTGGCTATTTATCGCATTGTTAATTTAGCTAATCTCAGAATTTTATTTATGGTTAACCAAAATCTATTAAAAGTGTGTAATTAATTTGAATATTTTATATTGATTTAATTTTTATTGTTTACACTAATCCTAAATCTATTGGAAAATACGTAATTAATTTTAATATTCTATATTGATTTAAATTTTGTTATTTACTTTTGCATATTTATTTAATCATATAGCTTATTCTAAATCTATTCGAAAATTTGTAATTAATTAGATTTAATTTTTATTATTTAATTTTTGTAAATTTAATATATTTTATATATTCGTTTATATACATTTTTTTAAGCTTTATTATATTTTGAAACTGGCTATTTCTGACAACACTGGTGGGAACAGGTAACGACGCTGCCAAGATGTCGATTAAAAACCGAATCGACTGACGAACGATTAAAAACGTGAGCATAACAATCACAACAACAACAACAGCAACTGCTAAAGAGACAGCTATAAACACGACAGACAAGTTGAGCAAAAAAATAAATAAATATATATATAATCGACACACACACACACACACACAAGCTCAATTATACATACCGATTTAAACATGTAAATTTGCATGAAATTATGCAAAACATAAAAAAAAATCCCGAATATGCATGTGCGAGAGACGAGCGTAAATAATAATAAGAGCGCCAATCGGGACAAAACAAGAGAAAGCCAAACACAACAAAAGCAACGCGAAGCGGAGCAAAGCAAACGACAAAACACACAAGCAACAATGTGTTCCAAAGAGAGCGCAACACAGAGAGCGGCATACGGCAGAGTGCGAGAGCGCCTTTAGTTGGCTTGCACATGCCAAGAGCAAAAGAGATAGCTAGATGGGGGGCCACAACTATCGAGAGAGCCAACACATGCGGGGGTGTATGTGTATGTGTGTGTGTGTATGTGCATGTGTGTGTGTGTGTGTTCGTGAGAGCGTAAGAGAGAGGGAGAGCAGCGAAGGTGAATGAGTTGCCCAAAAGACGCTTCAAATCAAAACACACGCAGCAAAGGTGAAAGAAAAATATGCGCGCCAATATGTGGGAGCAGAGCACACAAGCATGCTTGTGTCTGTGTGTGTGTGTGTTTGATTCAGTGCTGCCAGATTAGCTTAATTCAGACTAGATTTAGCGTAAAATTAAAAAATGGCAATAAATTAATAAGTTATGATAAATGAAATATTTTTTTAGGGTTTTTTATTTAAAAAAAAAATAAACAATTATACACAAATATAATATAGCTGATTATGGTATAATTATGAAAAATATAAAGCAAAATTTGAAAAGATTTTGCAAGTTTTCTTGCATTAAAATATGGTTTCTTTTGCCTAATTTTTTTAGTTTTAGCTTATTTTTGGCAACAACTGTCAACACTGGCAAGCGCTGAGCATAAAACGCAGTTGATGCCCAATTGCCACGAACACGAAAACAGCAACAACAAAAGCAACAACAATAACAACAACAAACATTAGCTACTGTTGTTGTTTGCTTTGCTATTGTTGAGCTAAATATGCGTGTGTGTGTGTGTTTGTGTTGGTGTTGGTATTAGTATTGGTGGTGAGTTCAGTTGAGAGAGGGGGAGGGGGGCAGCAGCTGTCGCTGTAAAATATTGCAAAATATTTAACACAAATGAAGAGTGATATTTTGCATGGCGAGTGCAAACAGCAATTGAAATTTGGCACATTTGCGAGGGGTGCGCGATAAGTTGACACTAATTCTACCATTATTTTTGCCTCGCCCGCTGTGCAACAGAGCGTGAAAACTGACGGCAAGCGATTCAGCTAAAGATGTTGCCGTGTCGAAGGCGATAACACGCACGTTCGCCATAAATCATGTTAATCGATAGTTAATTAAATCGATATACGCTTGTATATCAAGTTCAAATTTAAGAACACATAACTTTGATTTGCACGTTCGCCATAAATTACGTTAATAATTCATAATTTAGTAAATAATTAATTATTTACAATCGATAAATATTTATAATTTAAACATGACTTTGATTAACACAAGCATGCATAACGTTATCGATTAGCATAATTTGCAGGGAAATTAATTCGATTTGAATTGACTAAGTATGATAAATAAAATAGAAAAATTGTTATATTTTAATTAATTAAATTAAATTATTTTAATTAATTAAATTAAATGATTTTAATTACATAATTTAATTAATTAATTAATAATTAATTAAATAATTAAATAATAATTTAAAGTTGGTTGTAATTTGTAAGTTTTAATTTATTCTCAATTTTCTGTTTTATGCCCAAATTATCTAATTTTATTTTTCTAATTTACTCCAATCTATAACCAATTTGAATTTGTTTTTAAATTGTTCTCTATCGACTGGTCTTAGTCGATCTTAAATAAAATACAAAATAAAACTATACATATGTATGTTATGTATGTATGTATGTATGTATGTAGGTATGTATGTAGATGTGTACTATTAATATGAGATATTGCTCATTTTGTAGTTTCTCACGGTTTTTCGACTTTTTGATTTGGAATTTGCCTTTTTTGATCGACACAAATGCCAAAGCAAAGATGGCGTCAAGAGAAACGAGAGCGCGAGAGTCATAAACAAATACGCACACACATACACACACATGTATATGCATGTGTGTATGTATGTTTATAGGTATGAATATGCAAATATCATTTGTAGCCAATACACAGGCCGTAGCAATATTTCGTAATTATTCATCAAAATGATCATCGGCAGCAGCCCAGTGTTAATAACAACGCCGGCCACGACAACGACAACAACAAATACGACGTCAATAACAAATAGCGAATAACGAATAACAAAAACAAAACAATAACAAAAACAAAAGCTCAGAGAGCAACAATAATAACAACAACGTGCAGCAACAGTGCTGCCAGTTTGTTTGAGCAAAAAAGCTAAAATCAATCTGAAAAAAGATTTTCTATAATATTTTCGCTCTTTTACATAATTTAACTAATATTTGACTTTTATTTGATTTGATTATATAACTAATATTTGATTTGTATTTTCAATATTGTATCATTTTATTTTTGTTAATTTTTGTGCCATTTTAAGTAATTTTTTTTTTTTTAATATTTTGTATATTTGCAAATAAAGCTATTTTAACGAATTTTGTATATTGATTTAATATATTTTTTTTATTTATAAGATGTTTTAAATTGCAAATCTAGCTATTTCTGACAACAAAATATTTTTTTAAATATGTATATTGATTATAGTTTTATAATTAATTTAAATACATTTTTACATTTATTTTTATTAATTTTATAGATATTTTAATTTAACAATCTAACTATTTCTGGCAACGATAATTTTGTTTATATTTTATAATGATTATAGTTTAGTTATTAATTTTAATGCATTTTATTTTTAGCAATTTAATTTTAGATATTTTATTTTGCAAATCTGGCTATTTTTGGCAACGCTGACAACGACAACAACACCGACAACAACAACAACAACAACAACAACGTCGCGCTGTCGTAAGCACAGAGCAACTCGGGCCAATCGATTTAGCTGCTTGGCAGTTTTTCATTTTATTGCACACACACACACACACACACTCTCATAAATGCTGTGCACATGTGTGTGTGTGTGTGTGTGTATAATTTATTAAAAGTTAAAAAAAAAAACGCAAATGATCAGCGCAATTTTAGTTATAAATACAAGCACTTGGCCGATTTGCTGGGTGCGTGAGCAAAACGATTGAGGGAGGAGGGAAGAGCAGAGCAAAGAGGAGAGAGCTGAGAGGAGAGCGGAGAGCCATGAAAAGTTATGGCGAGAGAGCAAGAGCAAGCTTTTGATTTAAATTTTGAAATGAGCCGACAACAAAAACAATTAACTGTAGATACTCAATACACACATTAAATGTTATTTATTGCTTGTTTGTTTCTCTCTGTGTATGTGTGTGTCGCTGTGTGTACGAGTGTGTGTGTGTGTGAACTTGTATTTAGTCTAACTTTATTTTTCCCACTTGCTTTCTATACTATGTGCGTATGTATGTATCTGCATATTTGTGCATATTTGTACGTATGTATGTGGCAAATAAACGAAACGGCGTAGATAAAAATCGTATTTAGATACAAATAACAGCAAAAGTTGTAGACTTTAATCGATGCACAATTTACTACGTTCCATACGCTATATACATATCGATAACTGCACTAATATATACTCTTAATTAGTATCAAAATATATGTTTGTTAGTAACGATGCGAGTGTCAGTATGTATGTATGGAAATGAATGCATGTTGTATGTTTGTATGTCGAGCGCCTGACTCATCTGCCCAAAGGCTTAAAGACGACGACGACGCCTAAAATTTTCATTTTATTTATTTACCTGCAATAATATATATTTATATAAATATATATATGTGTATTTGTGTATCCTTTATCCACAATTTAAGGCATTATTGCCAATGCCAATATGCAGAATAACCGTAAACACGACTTTGTTCAGTATTCGGTATTTTTCGTTTTTTATTTTCGTTCACTTATTTGTTGGTTTTTGCTTTGCTCTCGCATTCGCCTACTTGGCGCGCTTACTCTCTCGCTCTGGCGCTCTCACACGAAACACACAACAACACGCACGCACACACACGCATCGACGAACGACATTCGCTCTCACGCTCTCTTTTGCTCTCGCGCCCGCGCGTTACACATACACATATATTTATACATTTGCGCCAGCGCGTGTGTGTGTGTGAGTATGCGAGAGAATGTCTGTATGTATTTTACGACGATGGAAAAAAAGCCTGCCTCTTCAGCAATCAGGTTTGCAGCTTTTTTACATTTTTCGGCATTTTACAATTAATTCACGAATTCCGTACACTGCACAGCACACTTAATAACACTTTTCACACACATTTATTAATTATTTACGGCATTTTACCCGTTTTATTTAACGAAATTTCCGAGCAGTTTCTCAACGCTCTTGGACGCAAGCAATCGGTTATCGATATTGAAAACACATCCCTGCAAACGGCAGCGCTATCGATGGCACGATATACAAACGATTGTTGCTTGCGAATTTAACGATGTTCTTCTAAATGCATAAAAACAAATTTCTTAAAATAAAAATAATCTTATTTGCAGTAATTAAAATAAAAACAAATTTGTTGGCAAAATACAAAGTCACAAAGATAAAATTAAAAACCATATAAACGGGTTTATGCCTTTGCTTAGCTAAGACATGCAATAATGGCAGCTGGTTGGTGTCTTGGCTAAGTGTGTCTTTGCTTTGCTATAAAACTGCTATACCTTAGAAGGTTGCGTTTGATTGGCGTATTAGTTGCATATAGAGATTGGCAGCTTGAGTTCGGACGCAATTATTATCAATCAAAACAAATATTTTGATTCCCATTGTCATACTTTTTTTAGCTGTAGTAAAAAATTCTGTATATTTGATCGTATTGGATTTGTTTCAAAATTATCCATAAATAACCCTGTATTTCCCATTTTTCAAAGGGTACAGGGTATAAAAACTAAATATAGGTGTATATGGATAAGTTAGTGCACTTTTAAGTTAAAAATGTTTTTTGAGTAATTTTTCAACCCCAAAATTCCACTTTTTTCTTTAAATTTTTTGGAAACTCTCTAAATGTCTATGGGTTTCTCAATAAATAACTAATACGTCAAGCAGACCGAAGCCAAACTCTATATCGAATCAATTTTACAGATTATGTCCGATATAGCCTTCAAAATTGGCTAGAAATTTGTTTAGTTGCGTTTAAAGTTTCCAAATAGAATGTTGATCGTCTGTCTGTTGGCCCTGTTGTCCGTAAACTTGGCGAGATCGGAGCTGGATGCCATGCCCACGTCTGAAATGGAGCGATTACTGGAGGGAGAGGATGATATGATAAAGGATTTCCGACTAGCGATCAAGGTTATGGAGCAGAAGTTACAAATGCTTCAGTTGTGAGTTTCTTTTATTAGGTATATTTGGTACATTCGGTATATTTGATATATGGGGAAGATTCGGAATGTTTTGTATATTCGAAATATAGGGTATTACGAAGTATTCCGATATATATAGAAAACTCGGTAAATTGTATATAGTCTGTATATTGGGTATATTCGTTATATTGAGTGATTTTGGAATATTTGGGATATTTAAGTAATCCGTTTAAAAATCTGCAGAATTTTAATGGATGCCACTAAGCGGGAAAATCTTGCCATGAATGATCCAGAGGCGTTCGTGTCGAATCCTCTGAATAGCCTGGCGATGATGAGGCGGATGCAAATGGATGCCCCAAAGCTAATCAGGTTTCTCAAGGAACCGGCGGGAGATCGAGGTAAGTGGGTTATCGATTTAACTGTACCAGATTATATCGATGTGGGGTATCGAAAACATATGGTCAATCAGAAACGCTTTAATAACGCCCTATCAGTTTACATTGATAAATATTATCGATATACATCATATATAGTAAGTACAGCTGTTAATTGATCAATCATACGCTCAATCTAAATACCTATCTATCTAGGTATGCAACCATTTGTAGGGTATCATTTGGATGTAGTGTCTGATCTGAATCAGGAACAAGTTGCGAATAGTTTACTACGCTTCCAGGAGAACTACGAGCTTAACGAGTCCCAGCTGGCAAACGGAGTTTTAGCGGGAAAACATCCAAAGTATAGCCAATATCTACTGATAACTATAGCTTTATAATCACGTGGAATTCTTCACTTTACAGTTCCAGGTTAAATACCCTGGACTGCATGGCCTTGGCGGAACATCTAAGGCAGCAGGGGGACGAGGGGAGGGCGGCCAAGTGGCTGCAGTTGGCTCTGGAGCACTACAAGGAGACTCCGGAGGAGGTTTACAGGTTGATGCAGACGAATCGAACCACGATTTTGGGAGAACTGGGAAAGTTGCAGGAGCAGCGGGGAGAGTGAGGTGTCATTTTAATTCCAGTTTTAAAATAATAAAATCCGATTTTATTCGCAATTAAAATACATCATCTTATCTATATATAAATATATAGTTCTCTTTCCTGACTAACTGACTGATGCTATCAAAACACAGTCCAAATGGTAATTACCTAGACACATAATTCCTTTACGATAAAATTCACAAAAATATTTAAGTGCACACTAAGAAAGGTTTTCTTCTATTTTCTAATATATCTAATATATTTTCTAATTATAATCCCCAAAAAAATACCAAGTGTTATAAAGTTCTTAAAAAAGCAATTTTTGTCTCTAAAATCCACATTTATTTCCCAAATTCAACCATATTTGGTTTTTTATGCGTTATTTTGCATTACGAATCATTTAGGATCAAAATTAGGCAAATAAAAATTATGGAGTTTTTGGGCTATTTTATGAGTTTTATTTCGGAGTAGTTTCCTTGTTGTTTTTCTTAACTACGCCACACACTAACTTGCTTAGCACACTCGACTGTTGCCTGCTGCGTTGCTTATTAAGTTTGCCTGCATATTTAATTTTGGTTTTCATTTTTCATACTTTTCGTTACACAGAATATTTCCGACGGCAGTAAACCCCTTCGTCCTCCCCTTCATCGCCGCCAGGACAACGTTTGGCTCTGTGCAAGTTAAGATGCTTGCACTCAGAAAAAAGCCAAAGCATTCTTATAGTAACGTGTTAGTACACTGAGGGAAAAATGAGGAGTTTTCGTAATTGTACTCTAATACAAGAAGCCGGAGATCTTGCTCTCTTTAAGAGTTAGAACCACCATTTTTGGAATGTAGATAGGTGTATTTTATACGCAGATCGTATTTATTTCGAATAATGTATGCCACGCCCCCTTTATGTCCAAATTTATAAAATATAAGGTTGTTATTCGGAATATATAATCTTTACCATTATATTTATCTTTCTTGAAAATAACATAAAAGTCGGTTAATTAACACAGAAGTTATTAAAGAAACAATATTGCAAACTTTGAATATGCAGCCCAGTTTCAGACGGCTTTTCTCTCAGTGTATGGATTATCTCTTCCCTAGCTAAACGAGCCGCAACTTGGAGGTTTCTGCAGCAGAGCATACGAACTATCCAAGGCTCCGGGCTCTTGTGGCATCATAGAAACAATAAGGCTGAGAGTGATGAACGCAGGTTGCATGCCGCCTGTGCTGTGAAGCCAATGGGGTATATAACGCTAGTGTATACTTACTTGTAGCATAATCAAAATCTAATCAAAATATTTTCGATTTTAATCAGTGGTAATAGGCTAAATCGATATGCCAAGAGCGCAGGAAATGCAATAAAAGCGAATTAAAATTTCGGTTTTTTTGGCGATAATTTATTCAATAATTTTTCGTTAATTATATTATCATTATTATTATAGTTATAGTTATTATTATGCACTATTTTATAGTATTCGTGTTTAATCATATGCAATGTAACATTATGCGACATAATTTGTTTTTGGTTTTGTTGTTTGTGTTCAGTTTGGGGAAGTTGATATGGGGGGACAGGAAGGAAACAACATTTATCGTGATACGTATGTAAATGATATGGGCTGATTCTGAAACCAAAAGGATAATGACTGGGTGGGAGGAAGGGAGTTGGGGAGGGGGCGTGGCAAACGAATCGGAGCTTGAGCGGGAGCGTAAGCAAAAACTCTGTTGTTTTTTTTGTTGTGATTTCGGTCGGTCGATCGTTTCAAGGTCTTGATAACACCTGTAGGAATACTTGATTGCCAACTCTCGCTCAGTGCTGATATCACGCGCTCCATCTCGGCAGCAGCAGCAGCAGCGACGCCAGCGCCAGCGACAGCGGCAGGGGAATGGGCAGCGGGAGGGGCAGGGGCAGGGGCAGCCACGTGCCCTCCCTGTAGGCAGCCACATTGTGGCCCTGCTCCTCCAGACCTGGCCAGAAGCAAAAAGCCAAAAAGCCAGAATTCAGCTAGAGACAATGCGATAATTCACAAATTTTGCAACTTACCCGCCACGAAATTTAGGTGCTCATCGTTGCTGGACGAGGCGCCCGGATGTAGCTTGATTTCTGCGAAAGACAAACGGGATTTAAATTCAGATAGTACACGCAAAGATACCCTGTATAAACAGACATCCTACTAGGCAAGCAAAGCGAGAAATGAGCATTTCCAAAAAGCAATTAGAAATTTATTTTTTGTTGCATTCTCTGCAATTGGTTTATAAAAATATTTTAATATTTTTTAAGTTATCCTTTTTTTTACATTTTTTTATAGTATTTCCATGAGAAAATCAGATGAGAAATACATAAATTAATCATTAAATTTAAATAATTTTTTTTGGATTTGTTTTTACTTACAAAATGTATTTATTTACAAATTTCTTTTTATAAAATTTAAACAATTATCTACAAAAATAAAAATATAATGAATATTATATTCAGTTTATGAAAAGATGCATGTAAGTAAATTAATTAATTAATTTTCCTTTAATGTTGTTTATGTTGATAGTTAAATATTTAAATTTTGGAAATTGTGCCGTATATAAATAAAATTCTAAGCATATAAAATTCATATGTGTTTTTATTTAAAATCCATAAAAAATGTGTAGAAATTTGCAACTTTGAAAATCGTTTGTTTTTAAAATGATTGAAAATAAATGCTTGTTAGATTATTCTGTATTATTTATATTATTAATTTTTAATAATTAATTTTTTATGCTGAATATAAATTTTCAGAAATGCCCATATTTTGTGAGTATGCTCAAGCTGCAGATGCCGCTTTCGCTGCCACTTGCCACATGAGATTCGCAGCGATAGCTGGTGGAGATAACGCATACGCACCGTATAACCGCAGCGTGCCCTCGGCGCGTCCCAGCGAGTTTGTGCTGACGCAGTGATAGGTGCCCACATCGGAGGCCGAAAAGGAACGCACCACGAGCAGCATGACGCCCCGATAGCCATCGCGCCTCTCCGTGATGCCGTACTTGGGCCTGCACAATGGAACAATTCGAGATTATGTGGAGCTCGAGAGTCAGCTCTACACTCAGAGAAAACCAGCCAGAAACTTTCCTTACAACTTACAAGTTTAAATCAATCAAACATTTTAATACGTCTCTTGATATTTAGGGATTTAATTATAAGTCCTACTATAATAATAAACATAAATCGTACTTCGTAATCAAAATAAACAATTAATATTTTGTATCGAAAAATAAAATTCAATAAATTGGATGTGAATATATTGAAAAAAAAAAACAGAATACTGAATGTTTTTGTTTTTTAATAAAAGAAAGAAATTTCTTAACTAAGAAAATATTTTTAAAAGTAAATATTTACTTAAGCACAAAACTTGATTGTTTTGAGAAAAATCGACTCAATTGAAAAAATAAAAATAAAAACTACTTTTAAAACAAACGGATTTTATAGCAGAAAAGTCGTGATTGTTTTAAGAAGAAATTGGGGTATTTTCAAAAAATTTTCAATATTAAAAACAAATTTCAATATACGGAGAATAATATTAAAGACTTTAAGATTTAAAATAAATTTGGACGCACTCAAAATAATCAAAACGTACTCTAAATTAAAAATAAGGATTACTTTAATTAAGTCAGTTTTTAATCAGATCAAGTAAATTCCGGATTACACGACTTTTGATACGTTTCTGGCTCGCATCAATTAAGAATGCCTTGGTTTTTTTTCTGAGTGTAGAGCATCATTACGCTGACTGGCGATTGCTTACCCATCCAGCAGCATTTCGGGTCCCGGGGAGCCGGACTCTAGGCTCGCTGTGGATATGCTGGAAAAGCCATTGGAGGTGCGTGCTCCCTTGAGCCAGTAGGAGACGGGCGAGGGGGAGGCCTCCACCTGGCACTCCAGCTGCACGTCGGAGCCGAGGGGCGTGCCCAGCAGCTGGCTAGGTGCACGCACCATGGGCGCAACTACAAGGGGGGGATAGAGTATTAAGAGAGGGAAGAGAAAGAAAGAGAGAGAGGGGGACTTACATTGCACGCTCAGTGAGACGCGTTTGCTGACGGCGGGGGGCACATCGTTGGAGGCGATGCAGAGGTAGGCGCCCATCTGGCGGCGTTCCAGGCGCATCAGCCTCAGCGAGGAGCCGTTGTAGGTTTCCACTGCAAAATAGGTAAAAAGTACAATCAGTTTTCTCTAATTAAACTGCTTTTATTTGCTTAAAAGCTAGCAACAATCTATTGGACTCAAGCTGAACCGGTTTGGAAGAATCATTCCGAAAATAACAAAGGTTGAACCAATCCTTGAACCAAACCGGAAAATCGACCAAGTCTCTGCTGATATTACGATTAAACAAATAAGCTACATTATTATAATTCAATTATAATTTATCTTATAAAATAATATGCACAACCGGAACTAAAAGCAAAAGTTAAAACTGTAGAATCATATGCTTCCCAATTAAAACCATGTATCAACTAGGTTCAAAACAGTATTTCGGATCTTTAGTTATTATTTATATATTTTATTTATATATTTTTATTATTTTTTGTCATCCCTTTTCTTTATTTTATCACTAAAAGTAACTAATTATTTCCAGTATATTCACCTTTCATGAGCTCCCGACTGCCAGGCTTGCGTATGAGAATCATTTCGCCATCCTCGCGTCTCCAAATGACTCGAGGCTGAGGATTTCCTGTTGCCTTACACGTCAAGGTCGCATCCTCGCCCTCCTGCACCGCCAGATCAGCGGATGAATCCTCATTGATGATGTCCGGTGGCACTGCAAATATTATGCACAAGTTATCAATAATTTCAGGAGTTCCGAGAACTTACCCTGCACGTCGATGCAACCCACTTGCTTCTTCATGGGACTGGTATTTATTTGGCACATGTAGCAGCCACGGTCACTTTCCCGCAGCTTGCTGATCTTCAGTTTCCAACTATAAAGAAAACTCAAGATATTTTTCAAAAATTCAAAATTATGGAAATTCAAACATGCAAAATAAACTGCTCCAAAAGTTAATTAAGGACAGCAAAATTTGTGTAAATCATATTCGAAAAAGTAAATTTGGTAGTTAAAATTCAAGTCTCGAATTAAATAACTTTTTATTTTATTAATAGATTATCATAAAAATATCATTAAAATTTTAACAAAAACAAAAACAAATTTTGTGAGTTTCTAGAATTTGATCCAACCATTCATTTATCCGTCGGACCATCTGTCCGTTTAAATTTATTATTCGTAAGTTGAAACCCATTATTAAATTTTGTATTTTATTAAAATATATTATCATAAATATAATTTTATTTATAGTGTTATATAAATATAAAATCTGAGAGTTTCTAGAATATCAATTTAGTTTTGGTTGCTTTAATTCGTGGCATGGTGGAAGTTTGTCCGTCGACACGTTCACCCGTCTATCCGTCCTTTTGTTTATCCGTCGGACTATTTATCCGTCGGATCAATAAAATGTTATAAAAAGGGTTATGTATTATTTATTTGATCTGTACTTTTATTTGTATAAAACTGAATATTAAATAATAGAGCACACATTTAAAAAATGAAATATTTATTGAAAATAATAAATTAATATTAATTGAAAATATAATTTAAAGGAAAACCTGAAATAAGTTGAATCTGATTCCAAAAAGCAACATTCTTTATTTTCGAGCTCCTTTCTGATTATATACGCCCACTTACGTGTGTAAATCCTGGTGCATCACGCTGATTCTGGCATTATGCGTCACGACGCGTCCTTGCAACGCCAGCACCGTCTGATCCGAGGCGCGCAGCCAACCCACCTGAATGAGAGTGAATATATATTCGTGAATATATATAAATATATTGAGATCAATTGTGAGTGCGAGCACAAAGCGTGCATTGAACGTACTTTATTCTTGCCCAGATTCCGCACCGAGCAGGCGAGCACGGCCTCCCGGCCCGCCGGATACGTGACATTGTTGATGAAGCCAATAAACTCCGGATCTGGATCCAGCTGTGAGTTGGACTCTGTATGCGTGTGTGTGTGTGGCACGTGGCAAATTAGATTGAATTAGTATTGAGTGAGTAGTTAGAGGGGCTGGGAGGGGAAGAGGGGCAGGGGAAGGGGGCAGGTGGCAAGGTCTGTGACTGGGTCAATGGGCTATTTGCATGCTGCTTACTTATGTCAACTTACCGTGATGTTGATTCTGTGGCATGCCATTGACATTGCCGCATTTGGCGGCCATTATCAAAATGATAAAGACTGCGCCTAAATGCTCCTCCATTTTGTTTGTTGTTGTGGCAATTGCGCTCGCTGTTGTTGTTGCTGGGTTTTTAGCTTTTTTTTTTTGCAGCTGACGCTTGTTATTCGCTGCAGCTGTTGCCGCTTGTTATTTTTTTATAGCTATTTTTTTTGCTTTCTTGCTGTTGTTGTTGTTGTTATTGCGTTTGCCGCAAATTCTATTTGCATTTGAATTTTTACGAATTCGATTTCGATTTCTAAAGCGACTATTTGTTGTTGTTGCTGTTGTTGTTGTCGTTGTTGTCGATGTTGTTTGTGCAAATTGCGCAAGGGGCTTTGATTTCACTGCATCTGCATCAATCCCAACTGCTGTTGACATCTGCAAGCAAACAACCCAAAAAAATAAACTCCGTTATAAAAAAACACATTCGAAAAATGCTCACAAATTTATTTCACACCAAAACACACCAGTGTTGTCAACTGCTCACCACAAAATGGGGGCGGTTGTAACCGAAAAAAAATTATGGCTGATTTTAGCGATTTTTCAAGGGTGGCTTGTAATTTTTAGGATTTTATGAGATTGTCCGATACAATTTTTAAGAGGTTCATGTTTCTGGATAGCTAATGAGTGACTATATTTATGATTCCCCAACCTCTTTTTATAATCTGTATCCATTGAAAAATGGGTAAAAACAGGATTAATAATTTTAAGTTTTTCACTAAATTCTACCATTTTTGTTTTTTGTTTTTGAACTATAAAATATTATTCAGTTTTCAATTGATAAAATGGAGATATAAAAGACATATTCTTAAAGATTTTTTTGTTCAATATTTGTTTATTTATAATTAACACTACAATGTCAGTATATGAGTAAGACAGGGCGAGCGCGTAGCGCGGGCAATATGTTTGTTTGTTTTCTTGTATATTAATTTTACAAATAAACTCAATATTTGTAGTTCCATAAGGCCTCGTTTAAGGTAAATCACGTTAGCAAACAAGCACGCGCTAATCATAGAAAAATTGTACTGATTTGTACAAAAAAAGCTAAGTGGGCAACTCTGATACACACAAACCATCGCAAATGCCATTCAGCTAAAGTGCTGCAGCAGCAGTTGCAGCTGCAACAATAGCAATCAACAATCCAAAAGGGGGAACCCCGAGTGGGGTCAGTGGGACAGGCGGTGAAGGAGGGTGGCAACTCTGCTAACTTGATTATGTGCGCCAGAGTTTTACAATTTTACGCTGCCTGCTTTTAGGCGCGGCCAATATGCCTGCCTGCCTGCCTGCCTGCTGACCTGCCAGTTGCTCTGCTGCTGCTGTTCCCATGGCTATCTGCCTGGGCTGAGCGGCAACTTCTTCATTCGCAGCTCAAAGTAAAAGGCAAATGCAATTTTCAACACAAACACGAATTTATGGCAGCCCCATGAAAACAGCTCAGACACGGCAAGAAAATCAACAAAAAGGAAATCAAATAGCGAGCAAAAGTGCAATAAAAACTGAAATCAGGCAAAAGAAAACTCACGAAAGCCAAAGCCAAAGCCAAAGGTGCAAAATATGCATGTAAATATTAAAAAAGTTTCAAGATGCAAAAAACTAACGAGATGTACGCTCATTTGCTTTGCCAACAGTTTCGCTTCGCTTTTTTTTTTTTTTTTTTGTTGCACTTTGACGCGTCTGTAATTTAATTTCTGTGAGAAATTGAGCACTCAGCTAATACTAAATTTGGCACTAAAGCAGTTAGTAAGCTCTTAGCACTGCATTACACTCAACTGCCAAGCCCAAAACGCCTTCCAAAACTTCTGACGAGGTGTCAATGCGAGATGCCTCAGCGCCAAATATGGCAACTGCATGGCGGTAACTTTCAGCGGAAATGCGATTTACTTATTGAATTAGTTGCAACGCCGTGGCACGAATCAGCTCCGGGTTTGCCAAACCAAGTTTGCGACACTTCTCCTACTGCCACGGGGCAGCTTCAGCGTGACATGGAGCAGTGCAGTGAAAGCCAAGTCTGGCTTTATTTAATATTTTGCTTAGTTATTTGAATATGATGGCATTTTCATGTTGCAAGTATTTATTATATTGGATCGTATTTTCTGTGAAACAAAACAGTTTTATAATTATTATAATTTTATTTTGAATTTTTTCATAAGTTAGTTTGAAATTTAAACAAATTTTAAACGTGTAAATTAAGTTTCTAAATGGGTGAAAGCATCGTTTATGTAAATTTCAGCTAGAGTAGCCATGTAATAAACATTTTAGGTAATATCTACCTATTCTATAAATATTATCAAAATCGGTCCATGACTAAGAGAGATATGATGCATCAAAGTTGTGCTTATCTGATAACGAATTACATTCGTGAGTATGCATAAACACATCTATGAGAATGCGTGTAGATGCCAATAAGGAGCTCATTTTGTCAAACACAACAATATGGGACTAGTATGGCAGCACCACCTTTCGATCGGCGTTGCCAGATTGTTGAACTCTATTGTCCGTTGCGTTCAAACTAATTAAATTTTTAACGCCAAGGAAATCATTTCAAATTGTTGTCTTACTTATTTCGCACAACTTAGTTTAATTACAATTGTTTAAAAATATTTTATTTTAAGGGTAAAATCATATTATTGTTCATTGAAAAATATAATTTATTTTTAAATTGATTATTTGGTAAAACCCAGAATTTTCTTTACATGCAATTTAATTTAATTCCTTGTCTTAACTTCCTCTTTAGTTTCTCTGTGGACTGGTCTAATGTTGATCAATTAATAGCAAATAAAAAAATATTATTTGTGATGAAACTAAAATATTTTGCGGCTTTTATCTCTAAGTCTAAAACATGAATTAAAATTAATTAATGTTTCAAGCCATGGATTCTTATTTGTTTTATAATTAAACAACATGCTGAGTAATAAAATTTTCAAAAATATCAAATATCTTTTATGGCTTTTGCTCATAAATTTCTAAAAAAATGTGCTGCACTGTGAGAGCTCTTGAACTAGCTGGAACTACATTGAGCTGCTAAGCTGCAGCTAAGCTTTAGTATGCTTTATATTCATAACTTAATCTGCACAATTTTAACTAATATACTCGGAGTGCGCTTTTCACAGCTCTTTCATGGCAGGTATTTACACAAGTTTTGATGCATTCTGGATGCTGCTGGAGATTCAATGGTAAGCTGCTTAGGCATGGCTAAAAGGAAGTGTGTTTAAAGACCACAAAACAGTTTTTACCTTTGGCCTATTGACTAGGGGCTTGTGCTCGTATTATAGTAGTACTTTTGTTGGGTTTCAAACTTTCCAAATAAAGCAATATAAATCCAAAGTTTTCTTTCTCAAATTTTTGTTGAACTCATCAAGTTGAACTCGTTGCTATTTCCATGTTGTACTTGGTGTTTTCCTTTTCCTTTTTTTTTTTTGTGTTGCGCTCTTGTCCGTTTTATGGTTGTCGGGCATAAAACAAATTTGCATCAGCACTTAAGAAAGGGAATATTTAAGAAGCAACCCGAAAAATGTGCCACAGCGCGAACATAAATAAATTTGCCGTGTAAACAAAAAACTTGTTGGAAAGACGTGGGGCAAAAACTGCGCCAAACAAATGAAAAGGAGCAGCAGAAACTGCAAATCAGCGCAGTTGCTGCAAGGTAAACCAGCTGGCCAAAGGAGCCACCAAGTGTGAGTACGAGGCAGAGAGTGTGTCAGAGAGAAAGAGAGAGAGGGAGACTTTGGTGCAACATCGCAAAGTGGCAGCTCAGCCCGAGGTGACGGCAGCGAAAGGAGCAAAGGGCGAACTAACAAACGACAAAAGCCTTTTGCAGCTTGCACAGCTGCAGCAACAATAACGATTACGTTAACGCTGCCCAAAGAGAAGATACCCTGGAAACAGTCAACTCACATATGAGGCAAGCGTGATCATTGAGAATGAGTTGATGAGAATGTTGGCAACATTTGAAATACATAGTACTATCTGGCCAGCTGAATTTGCTGATTCAGTTTTGAAAAAGCTTCTTGATATTGACCACAAATATATAAATATCAATTTGAAAACTAACATTAAAATTTTTTCTCAAATCCCATTTAATTGCTACTTAGTTTGAATCATAAAGTAAATTATTCCAATCAGAATAATTTATTTTATTGAATTTTTTGATATTCTTCTAGAAGAGCCAAAAAAATCATTAAAATTAAAATCCTTTAAACTAGTATTTTAGATTTAGAAACAATAATCACATGGAAAATTGAAACATCCTTTCTTAACAATGAAATATTTTAAAATTTCCAAAAATATACAATAATTTTGAATACCTACGAAAAATATTAATGAAAACTCTACACTGAAAATAATTATAATTTTCACTATGTTTTATTTAAATTTTAGGTTTGGATAAGATTGTATCTGAAAGTTTTACAAACTTGATCTTAGTTCTGTCTTCTCAACTTTAGTTTCAAAATCGACATTTATGAATTTAATTTCAATAATCAAAAAACTATTAACAATAGAACTACACTAAAAAAATTTTAAAAATTTCATTTAATTATTCTTTTTATTTTTAAGTTTGAATAAACTTATTAGGTTTGCTCTTCTCAATCATATGACTTTTTTTTGGGTAAGATATCAAGTTCATAGTTTGCATAGTTTTAAAAACGAAATTCTTGTTTTTTCTTTCAGTGTACGATATCCTGTAATTATTTGGTATTTACAAGACTGCAGGCATTCGCGTTACGAGCATAAATGGAAGCTAGGCGGCTGACAAAAATTCCAGCGCCCAGATCCAGCTTATGTTCCCCATTCCCGATTCCCTGCCCGTTCCCCTCTTCCGTGCCAGTCAGAGGCTGCCAGCTTCAACTTCAGCTTCAACATCAATGTCTCCGATGTCGACGTGGTGCGATGTCCGGAGCTGTCAAGGCGCATACGCTTTAGAGCGCCGGACAGGCTGAGATGGAATGGAGCAAGCGGCTAAAATCTAAAAGGTCAGCTAACGGTGAACGCCAAATGACCGTTGCTGCTAAGCGACAAAGCAATTTGAACTGAAAAAAGCCAAAATAATAAAAAAAATAAAAAAAAATCGTGTATAAAAATGCTGAGCACTTGCATATTCTTGTGCTCAGAATGATGACGTTGTTGCCCTGCTAAACGGGGGCGTGTCAAATCCATGGCGAACAGAGGCAGGCCTTAAAGGATCAGGCTTAAGCTCATTTATTTAAATTAAAACAAACACTGCAGGCAAAAAGGCAAAGCCAAGCAGCCAAAGGGGTTAGCTGGAGCAGCAGCAGCAGCAGAGTAGAGCAGGGGGGGGGGGGGGGGGGCAAGGCGAGTGGGCAGCAAGGGATATGTACACTCAGAAAAATAAAGCATAATTCTAGAATTCAAGTAAAAATGGTAACAGAATTGTGCATGATTTCATATCGATTAAGGCACAAATCGGTATTAAATTATTGATTAAATTAAGTTTGAATTTAACTTTATTTTAATCTTGAAAGTTCATGACAATAGATATAAGAATTTTACAAATGTGCTAATAAGAAAATTCGTTTTTATTTGATAACAAATTTGGAACTTACAATAATGGTATAAATCGTAATAGAATTGTATATGATAAGATTAGTTGAATAAAGGAAAAAAAATGGAATTAAATTTATTATATTATGATAAATTTCAAGCTTAAGAATTCATGAAAATAGATATAACAATTTTAAGAATTTGCCAAAAGAAAAGCAATCCGTTCTTGGATCAATTTATTAGTTCTCTGAATTTTTGACACTGGAAATTCTTTACTCAAGTATGTAAGCTCTCGAATTTTCGCTGAGTGTAGGCAGCAGTCGGCGCTCACAAGCCAACAAAGTCACGACTGAGTGCATGACTATGCACATGTGTGTGTTTGTGTGTGTGTGTGTGTGTGTGTGTGTGTGTGTGTGTGTCTGCTGCTGTGTGTGTGCGCGAATGCCATAGAACTTTGGCAACATTTCCGATTGCAAAAGCCGGCTTTAGCCATCATTGCGGACCGTGCGCTTTGTGCTTGTTGCAGCTGTTGTTGTTGCTGTTGTTGTTGTGGCAACCTGTACTTGAAATCAGCACAAAAGAGTCTATTAGGTTTGTGTATTTGACAACTCTATCTACCTATATGAACAGCTTAATCTTGGAAAATATATAAGCTAGAGCCACAAATTCATTTTTTGGGCATCTTTCAAGCATCTTTCATATGTTTGTTTCTGATATCTCTCTTAGTTTCTTAGAAAATCCATGAAAATATTTTCTAAATATTAAATGTGGGTATAATTAACGAAGGTATAAGAGATAGTAAATTAAGGACAATTTATTTAAATAAAATAATTATTGTTTATTCAATTAAACTGCATACTGTATGGTTATTATAAGAATTGCATATCAATTCCTAAGTCATCTTAGATGCTGATCACCAACATAATAGTGAAAATTTCATCTTAGTTTTAATTTTGGAGAATAAAGCAAATCAGTAAGAATTATGACCGTATGGAAAATATGAGCTCTAGGGTATGCAACAAAAAATTTGCTTCGATATTTTTGTTGTTTGTCTAAAATAAGTTTGGTTTGGTATTGCGTAATAAAAGTTCTTAAAATTTTTAAGCTTTTTTTAAATGTTGAAATGCCTAAATTATAAGTCAATGTACCTCAAACATAAGAAATAATATTAAAATAGAATTAATAAAATATAAGTAAAATACAATATCTATTTTGAAATGCTAAAAAAAGTGCTTAAAAGGCTGCCTACTGTTGGTTGCGTTCGACTGTAGTCCTACCGACTGGCTGATGTTGTTACTGCTGTTGTCTCTGTTGCTGTTGAAGCTATTGCTGTTGTTGGCGTCGTAGTTGCTGCTGCTGGTGTTATTGTTGCTGCTGCTGTTGTCTGTTGTCTGTTGTCTGTTGCCTGTCATTTGTCCACTACACAAACAGGGCAAATTGTTTGCAATAATGCGCGTGCCAAGTGAATACGCTTGCCACGCCCCTAGCCGCGCGCCCCTTGCCGCATGCCACGTGCAGCGACAACAGTTGCTGCCACAACCCCACTGGCAATGCCATTATCACATGCAACAGCAATGAGATGACAACAGACAATGCTGCAGGTGCAGCAGGAGCTGTAAATGTTGCTGTTGTTGCTGCTGTTGTTGCATGCCGCTGGCGTTAATGAATTTCACTGGCAATTGCATAGAGAGCAACAGCAGCAACAACTTGCAACAACAGCAACAACTTGCAACAACAGCAACATTTGACAAGTGCAATAAATAGCGTTGCAGCAAAGTTCCAGCAGCAAATCACAAAATGAAAATGTTAATTGTTTTGTCTCACTTTATTTTATTGTGTTTCCACACTCTTTCGCTTTCTCCGACCTTTCTCCCTTCGCTTTTCTCTCTCCCGCCTGTTGTGTGTTGTTGGAAAAGTTTTCCAGCAGAAATTTCCCGATGAGATTTTTTATTGCAGTCGGCAAAAGTTTTTATGTGGCGCCATTAGTAGCCAATTATTGGCGACTTTTTACGCTCTATGGATCGAACTGCGCTGCACCGGACACTAACAGCAAAACCAGGGCTACAAGCAAATAAAAGCAAGCAAGAGGGATGGCAAGCACAGCGGAAGAGAAGTAAATGAAAAGCTGCGCTTGCTAGTTTCGCCTTGGCAGCCAATTTATATACGCTGTCAGCGGCTTTTAACCAAGTATTTGACTACACTGCATTTGAAAATAAAAATTACTGAGAACTTGGCTAATTACAGACGGGTATGCACGACTTGCAGATGCAATCGAAATTATTTCAAATACAAATTCATTATGTATCTAAGCAACAAGCTAATCTAGAGCAGAGTGTATTTATAATTTTAATGCAAAGTTTTGGTTACAACTAATAAATTTATTAAAGTAAAATGTTTGTTATGTTTATCCTATATCTAGGGCTGATTTGTAAATACTCTAAGCTATACGTATACCAAATTTTATTACTTTAGCTCTTTAAGTTCCAGAGATCTACGCATTTTAATATAGAACAAAATTCAACATTTACTTTGACTGTTCAAAATGAAGATCCAATTTTTTTTCAATAAAATGACAATCGTAATATTTTACGAAAAAAATTGGTATTCACAATTTGTACTTCCTACAAATGTTAGATGCCACGCTCTATTTGTGCCCTTATCATTAAAAACTGAATAACATACGTATTATATAACTTAGGAGCTTGTTATTCGGAATTTTTACGTTTTGTCCTTCTATTTTTCTATCCTGAAAAGCACATTAAAATTGGTTAAATAACACAGAAGTTATTAAAGAAACAACATTGCAAGATTATCCCCGCGGCCATTGTACAAGCAGAAGAAGAAGCATTGTGGCTGTGCTTCGCATTTTATTTAATAAAGATTTTAAAATTATATTTAAAATTAAGAGTGTAGGGTACTCTACAGTCAGGCTTTTACGACTGATTGCCTGCGTTCTAACCAGTTTTAATCAAAAAACTTCTAAGAATCGCATCAAACAGAATTTCAATTAAACAAGTGTGCATATACCCTATACAGTCGATATATAATAAGTCTAGGGTATTAAAATAAAATTAGTTCAATAATGAGGCAGCTAATAACTCAATTTCAACGACGCGGCCAAAAATAGTAGGCACTAATTAAAAGCAGCTGTCAGCATGCAGTTGAAAGGTGGGATAGGCAAATCGGCAGAGATTGAGGGGGATGGTGGATGACGGAGAGGGGAGGGGGGAAGCGTGGGAAGCAGAGGCAGTAGTTGTAGCAGCTTGGCTGCATTTTAGCTTAATTAAACATTGGCGTCGCACTTTTAATTGATTGTGAACAAACTGAAAGCAGACATCGCAAACGAAGGGAGAGAAGCAGGGAGAGAGGGGGAGAGGCTGGCGAGTGACGCGCAAATAAACAATTTAACTAAATGCGCCGCAAAGTAGGCAACAGCGTGGCATAGGGAGAGGGGAGAGCGAGGAATAGAGCCGTTGTTGCTGCCACAAAAGCCTTGAGCATTAGACGTGGCATGGAAATGATGCTTGCAAAGTGTAAATGTAAACACAGCGAACGGCAACAAAAGGCCGGCAAGGCGTCGAGCAGGAACAATGCGTACAGCTGAATGAAAATGAAAATGGCGAAACGGAAAGAGAGGGGAACGAAGGGGGAAACGGAAAGGGGAAAAGAGAGGTAGAGAGAGGGAAGAGAGAGCGAGAGAGCTAGCGTAAGAGTTAGACAAATGAATGAATGAATAGCAATGGCAATGATTGTAGGTTGAGCTTACATCAACGACAGACGCCGGCAGCGCACAGTGGGGTATTCTACAACAAAAGTGTCGTTAAATTCAAAGCACAAATTTGAGATTGGGCAACTAACTTCTCCATAAATATATATAAAAAAGATTGCTCTACATCACCTATTAAACTTAATATAAAAATGTACTCATACATATTTTTTTGTAGTATTATATAGTAAATATGTAAAATAAATGAAATTTTCATAAAGATCTGTTAAAATAGGGAATTTTAATAACTAATAAATTTTGTTCGCTATTTATGTTAAAATTCTTTCTAAAAAAGAAATTAATAATTTTTTTTCGCCATTTATGTTAAAATTCTTTCTAAAAAAGCGCAAAAATTGTCAATTTTAAATTCTTTCTAAAAAAACGTAAACGTATTGGGCAATTTTATTTATAATTTCTATGATTCTTATAAGATATAGTGATACGATTTTTATTAAATTTGGTGAGTTTGTGTAGGTTGATGTAGAAATCACTTTGAGTAAGTTTCATATTGATGGCTTTATAAATAATAAAAAGTTCTTAATATAACTTTTTTTTTGCAGATTTTCGTTAAAAAAATATTAAATATTCGATTACATTTTTAAACAAGTTTTTTTGTTAACTTAAATAAAAATAATATATCTGGAAAAAATTCAACTTATATCAATAAATCCACAGAATTAGACGACACTTTTTGGCTAACTACTCCATTGTGCAGCGAAGGGGCAGCGGTAGTCAGTCAGCAAGGGGTGTAGGGAGGGGTGGGCAGAGCAGGGCGTGGCAGGGGCGATGTGTGACAGGCAGCGTGTCAGAGTGCAGGCAGAGTACAATTGTGATAATTGCCGTTGTCTCACACCTTTGACTGGCAGCGGGTCGTGAAATGATGACAAGCAAAAGCTCTTCCGCCTACTGTGTTTGCCAGCCATGCCAGCCTAGGCGGCGCATTAATATGTTTGCTGCCCCAACCCCCCTCCCCCTCTACCCACGCCACTCTCTACACCCCTGCCACATGCTGTTTATTCAACAATTTCATTGTTTACATTTATGTGCACACACACACACACATCGTCAGCCTCATATAGGTTTTTATGTGCCGCTGCTCTGAGGCAAACTTTCTTGCTTTACAGCATTACATTTCCCTCTCTCCATCTCTCCCTCTCTCTCTCTCCCTCTCTCTCTGTCTCGCTTGTCTCACTTGGCTGCCTCGGCCTTAGCTGATTTTTCTTTTATTTTTTGGCTCTTTGCTCAACTTTCTTTTTTCGCGCACAATTTGCATGCGAATTTGCCGCTGTCTGTTTCGCTCCGAAAACTTTATGCCTCCTCCTGTTTCTATCCGGCCGTTCGTCTGTCCGTTCATCCGTTCGTCCGTTCCTCCGGCTATCCGTCCATCCCTTCGTCTGTCCCTCCCTCCGTCCGTCCGTCCTCAGGCTGCATGCGCGTGCCTTTTACTGCACGACTGCCACTTGGCAGTTGGCCCCTTGCCCTGCCCCATGCCCCATGCCACATGCCGCATGCCACATGCCACATGCCCCTTGCCTCAGCTGTCTACTGGCATCATCTTCTGCTGCTGCTGCTGCTGCTGCTGCATCTACCTCGTGCAGTTTTTCTTGCATTTTTTTATGCGCCGTTAACAACTTTTGCTCGGTTTACTTTTTGCCGTGTCGAGCGGCGTTGCCGGCGTCGCAGCTTCTTTCAAACTTTAATTGTTGTTGCATGTCCTTTGGCGCACTCCTTGTCCTTGCCTCATCATCTTCATCGTCATCGTCATCCCCATTCTCCTTCTCATCCTCTTCCTCATCCCCATCGTCATCGTCAACTTGTTGTAGTTGTTCTACGTATTTTTCTGGCGTAAATTGTACGCCTCACGTTTTTACGCCTGCAGCCAAAGGACACCCATCTGCATATGTATGCGTCATGAGTGTGTGTGTGTGTGTGTGTGTGAGTGTGAGTATAATTGTGAGTGTGTGCGTAGGTGTTTCTCTGTGTGTGTGTGTTTGTTTGAATCGAGACGGAAGTGTGAAACTGAAATTGAGCAACTAAAGGACTAAAAGACTCTGCCAGTTGCCTACTTGTCAGTGCTGCACAGTGTCACGAGCTCAATTCAAATATAATGAAATAAAGTTGTAATTATAAATGGAACTAAATAAGCATATAAAGCTTAACATGGCATTCAAATTAATTATATAAAAATCAGTAAGATAAAAGTCAGTAACAAAGACGATCAAGCAGATCCGACTGTAGCCCACCATTCTATAATTTAAATGATTTTTTTACTTTTTTGTAAAGCTTGCAATACGGTTTCTTTAATAACTTTAGTGTTTATTGGCCGATTTCAACACGCTTTTCAGGATATATAAATATAATGGTAGAGCTTATATATTCTCAATATCATATTTCTATGCACGATATTACGCTTCTTATCGATTGAGGCGTATATGGGAGCGTGGTATCCAACATTCGAAACAAACTTGATCTGCGAAGAGTATACATATACCTATCTACATTCCGATAAAGGCTGCTCTACATCTTATAATTTTCGAGATCGACGCGTTTATCCAAATAGACGGACAGACAGACGACGTCTACCACTCCTCTTTCTGCCTGTTACATACATTTATTTGTACAAAGTTACTAACCCTGTTTTTACCCATTTTATGAATACATGGTTTAACAAATATAAAATTATCCTTTTCCTACTACATCACATTGTCGTTTTTTTCAGATTTTTCTACGCTAAGCAAAAATGTTCAAAAACAACATATTCAATGTTGTCATTCACCCGTAAGGTTTGGCGTACGTTTTTTTTATTGAACATGCGATGTTAATCCATAAATGTGTCAAAAACAAAACGCTTGTGAAATAATAAAATAACCAACAGCTGGAAAACTTCTAATGTTATTGAATTGTATTCTGTTCAAGATTTTAAAGTTTAATTTTTGCTTACAATTCGAAAAGCTGTTAAAGGAGTATTAAATGTTAAATATCGAGTTATCGAATGTGAATGTAAGACGCTTAAACTTGTTTCAATTTGTATCATTGGATGTTGTAAAATAACGATTTAAGCTGTTAATTATCCAACAGGTTGTCGCGTTAATTACGAACATAATGTGCATGAGAGTTTTACAGACACTTGTGCCACTGTGCGGGCTGGGGTTGGGGGTGGGGCTTTGTGCATGTCGTGTTCATTGCCAGCGTCTGCTACTGTTTAATGTGCGTGCGTGTAAGTGTGCGTGAGAGGGGGAGTGAGTATGAGTGTGTGTGCGTAAGAGTGTGTGTGTGTGTGTTTTTGCTCGACTTTATTTGGTTTTGCGTAGCACTTGGCATTTATTTGCCCACACCGAGACATGGCACCAGCCTTAGTCTCCAATTCTCAAATTCCCCCCGCCTGCCCCTCCTCCCCCTAAGAACCGAACTCTGAACGCGCAGAAAAAACTTCGCTTGCTCTTTTATATTATTTTTTCCACTTCTTCTATATTGTTGTTGTTCTTTTTTTTTTAGCAGAAAAAAGTTGGTTTCGAAATAGCTTTAGGGAGTTTGTAAAACGCATTGTGCTGAACGCTTTCAGCGATAACTCCATTGAACTGGGCACGCGTAGGTATGTTATGTCCCTGTATCCCTTCGCTCCCTTCGCCACCGACCCCTTCTCTTCGCTCCCTTCCATTCGAAGCGACTTGTTGTTTTTGCTCGGTGTGGAAGGAGCAGTGATAAGATAACACATCCATACGGTTTTATAGAGGATTCTATTTGTTTGACATGTGCTATCTAATAGTCCTGATTGTTCAATCATTTTATGGAATTTTTATTATTACCAGAAATTTCACATATGAAATATATGAAGCAACCAGGCTATAGTAGGGAGTGCTCTGCTTAAAAAGGGGAGAAATGGAGTTAAAGACAATTGAAAGAAAATCATATATAATTTACTCTCTGCAAAAAACTCCATAATATTTGCTTTTCTAATTGTTTAAATTTATTAGTCGAAGTACCTATATCGATGTAAGTAATGTAATAATATTAGTTGTTATTTTAAAAACATATAAAAAATAAAAACTTTATTTATATGGTTATCCGCATACATTTAAAACTGTATGTAAATATGTAGAGAAATTTAATTAACTAAAAATTGTACATGGGTTTTATGATTTTCTTTGCTGCTGTGCAAACAAAAATTCCATATTTCAAATTAGTTTAGCTGCAATAAATCCGTTTTTATTTTTCTCTATTTGAACAAAAGTAAGATTTTTTATGATTTATTTTATGGTAAATTGATTTAGAAATTTTGCATCAAAGTGCTTTTTTATGGGTTGATTGAGCAATTTTTATAAAAAAAACTTCTGCGTATAGAAATGGGGCTACAGAAAAGTTATTTATTTGAATAGTTTGTAGTTTTAGTTTAATAATTTTTGTTGTTAGACCTCAATTTTGAAAATTAATTTAAAAATCTGAAAATATTTGTTTAAAATCAATTTTTTAATCTTATTTCTTTGCTTTTGTTGCTAACTCAAAAACTAAATGATAAATAAGCAAAGTAACATCTTTAATTTGAGAGTTCTTTAAATATACACAATGAGTAAGATCTGAACTGGGCTTATTAAGATATATTTTATGTAGATGTGGCTCTATAAATCTAAATGCTGCTCTTGTCTTGATTAAATGTTGGTTTAATGTGGTTATACGATGTTCTTCATTTGCAAAATTGGAGAGCTGGCAATTGCTAGAAGTGAAATAAATTCGCCTTAAACGGAAGTTGAAGTTTAACTTGAAATTTTATCAGTATTGTTTGCCTGCGTTTCTTTTTAGCATTTTGTCGTCTCCCTCCCAAAAGCGGGTCTTTTAGAGAGCACAAAGTTTTGTTATCGTATGTGCAGATTGTTTTGTGGGCTTTTTAGTGCTTTAAGAATATTTAACAATTGTTGAATTGTAATTGCCGCTGCTGCTGCTGCTGCTGCTGTTTCTGCACTGCATTCGTTACCATAATTGCTGTTGGCTTAATTTCAACTGCTGACTTCCGCATCGGCAACTTCAGCTTCTGTTTCTTCTCCTTTGCTCTGTATAGACTCTTGTTCAGCCAGCGCCTCCTGCTTCGACTCCTACTTGGACTCCAACTTCAGCTCAGACAAACGAATGGGCAGGACAACAACGACGACAAGAAGAAAACCCATTTGACTTACAATCTAGCCATATGAATGTGGCAACTTCCCCCTCTCTCCCCTTCCCTACTTCTCCCTCCTCTGAGTCTGCAAAATTGTGCTGCTCATTTGGTTGGGTTTTCTTCGACTCCAGCTCGCTTACTGCTTGGCCGGACTGCAGACTGCGGCTGCTTTTGTTATTTTTACTGTCGGTCGTAGTCGTAGGATGCGCCCCGCCCCTGACTATAGCCGGGGCTATGACTATAGCTGAGGCTCAGGTTCAGGCTTATTGCTGCCTCTGCCTGGTCTGTCCGCATGTGGCACTTGCAGTTGTCTTAAAGCTGCCGTGTGCATCGACATTCAACGCTCATCAACGCCACATTTGCGTGCTGCTCCTTTGGCCAAATGTTGCTACATGCCTACGCTTGCGTACACTCAGAGAAATTCCCATACATATGTTTAATGTCAAAATCAGATGGAATAAATAAATGCATTATAATATATCATTAGATAACTTTGAATATGGGTATAAATTATATTACATATAATACTACATTTCAAACATTCTGTGAATTTGCTTAGTTGCCATTTCTTCTCAGAATTATTAATATCCTTTTTAAATAGATCTATTCTATTTTTAGAAAGCTCAACACTGCATTAATTTTGTTTTTGTATTAATCTATTGCGAGTTGTATAAGATTTATGGAGTCTAATTGAGACATAACCATCATTAAGCAGATAGAATTTTTCTATATTTCGCTCAGTATTTATTAAGATTAAGAAATTCAGGGAGTTTTAGCTAAGGTGTCGGACGTGACCGACTGTATCAGACCCTTTTCCATGTATCTTTGTCTAGAATTAAAAAAATGTCTGTTACATATCTTCGCTGTTTCTTATCCGAACGTAATGTAATTCAAACCATCGAGATGGAGAGTGTCAATTGTTTAAATCACAACAAATTGGCTTGAAAATACCGTTAGTTTCTTGCAACTCTTTAGAATTATATACTTTATTGTTTCAGTGTAGATGGTGTATAGCATGTCTACATACATATCCGTAGCCCTGTCCGTGTCCTTGTCCGTCGGTTCGTGGCTCTGTCCAGAGGCATTTGCCAACTGTGGTGCATTTGCCTGCTCGCTTGAGCAGCAATTCAGCTGTGCACTGCCCGCAGTTACAGTCTCCCACTCCCCCTCCCACACACATGCCGTCCCTGTCCCTCCCTCCCTCCCTCCCTCCCTCTCTCTCTCTCTCGTCGTTACGCCCCCTCTCGGGCTGTCTCTGTTTGCATAAATGACTGCGCCTGTGTATTTGGCATGACTCTTGAATTAATTTTGCAACATTTTAAATTGAGCGCAATTAATTGCAAAAATGTTTTATTTTTTGCCCACTTGCACTCGTTTTGCCACTCACACAATTGCAAGTGCATACGTGTGAATGCCAGATGCATTTGTATATGTGTGTTTGTGTGTGCGTGTGTGTTGTGCATTTGTTAGTTGCATTGAGGTTGCCCTTGTGTGCTTGTGTGTGAGATTGTATGCAAGTGCGAACACGCGCATTCAAGCATATGGATGCCGACCTGGCATAGCTCTATGCATGCTCTATGTGTACACTTAGAGAAAATCGAGAAATTCGTACTCAATTCAAATTAAAAATTGATTTGCCCAATTTTAAGTGATAACAAATTTAATTGAAAACTTAAATCAGCAGCTTAAAATATTTTCAATTGAAATCCGACTAAATAAATAACTTAAAAATTAATTCTCAATTTTATTTACGTTTATTTATAAATAAAATTATTAATTAAATTAAATTAAAATGTGAACTAATGAAAAATTTTCTTTCTTGTTTGAAGTTGAGAAAATCTCAATGAAGCCAGTGTTGTATTAGAATATTATTTTATATTATTTAATATTTTCTTTCTCTTAGATTTAAGAATTCTAATATTGCAAAATCATATAAATATAATTTTGCATTAACGAAATGTCAAATATACTAATAAGGCTGCAGAAACTTTTAGTATAATTTATTTCTAAGTGTATGTATGTAAGTATATGCATACCACACACACACACATACATATATGTATATAGCTATGCACTGCATCGGTGTTTGTGTTGCTTTTTGTGCCACCCTAACGTGTTTGTATGTGTTTGGTATTTTCCTTTTTTGCATTTCTTTTCGCCTTTTATGCATTGCTTTTATCGCGCTTTCTACGCGTCGCACAAACACGCATACTAACACACAACACTCACGCTCACACTCACTCTCTCTTCGACTCTCCCACTCTCCCGCTCTCCACTGTTCCACCTCGCTCTCCTGCTGTCTGCTGCACTCTCATAACACGCATTGCCTAAAAGTATGCAGCATGCATTGAAAGCCTTTTTACATGACACTTTGAACACTTTCTTGCATACTCTGCTGCCATTTTTTCGCCATTTTGTGTTTTTTGTTGTTGGGTTTTTTGGGTTTTTGGTATGGCTGTTGTGCTGTTATTGTTGCTGCTGCTGCTGTTGTTGTGTGTGTTGCTGTTAATTTTTGTTACACTTCTGTTGCATTTTTTCGGGCATTCGGGCCCATTTCATTTTCGGTCACATTCGAGTCACTTTACAGCTACTGTGTGTGCCACAATGTGTACATGTGTGTGTGTGTGTGTAAATGTGTGCGGAAGTATGCATGTTGTGCGTGTGTGTGTTTGCTGGCGTGCTGTGTCGCTTATTTATATCCAATTGTTCATTTGTCTTTGGTTTATGTTACGCATACGTCATGTTTGCCCATATTTTATATTCTTATACATATGCATGCCTCGCTGCACATCTGTGTGAGTGTGTGTCTCTGTGTGTGTGTGTGTGCAGACTGTACTTACAATCAGAGTGGTCGACCACAAATGTAAAATATTTTTCGTAATATTTATGCGTATTTTCAGTTTGCTTTCAGCCTTAATGCCCCCCGCCACACCCCTTAAATTTAATGTGTCAGCTCTTTTTGCAAAAGAAAATGCCACAGCGTTGCATTTAAACCGTTATGTGTTTCATAAATATGCCCATCATAGTGCATATTGAAATTATTGTGGTTGAAATAATTCTCACTTATTGCAGCAATTAAACGCAAAAGACAGCAAAATATTGTAATTGATTCGATTTGTTAAATCTTTATTTAAAAGCAGTTGAGCAATTTCATATAAAAATGTTGCACAAAATGCATATCTGTGGCACAAAGTGACAGTTGTCACTATGCCCTGACAGCTCGTGAGTGCATATCTATAGCAACTGTCAATCCATAGCCGCTGGCTCTCTACAGGGTATACATATATCGGGCTCGCCAATAAATTCTACGCTTTTTTTCGCTCGCTTTATTAAATTTGCAGCAGTTGTGTTAGTTCAATTGGTTTTAAATTGCATGGAATGAATGAATGATTTTTATTTGTAGGTAGTTTTTTAGACCCTGTGCTTTAAAAAATAAATAAATGGTCTTTTAAGTTAGTGCAAATGGGAAATTTGTGTAACAGGCAGAAGGAGGCAGACCCTACCGAGTATATATTATATGTTCTTGATTAGGACTCCTAGATAAGACGGCTTTATAGCCATGTTCGTCTGTCCGTCCTTATGAATATCTAGATCTTGCAAACTTTAAGAAACTTTTTGGTGTGTAGATTCTCCTTCAACTTCTTAACGTCAAAACTATAGCCTCTCACAACTTATAAGAGCTAGGGCCACAATTTTCGATATATAGGTTCTCCTATGCAGCTAGCAGACTAAATTTGTTTTAAAATTTGTATATCCCCTCCCTATCCCACGCTAATAGAATTTTTTTATTCGATTCTACCAAAAATGTAAATCTTCACACTTTAAATTTGGTAATGTACGTAGCCTATAGATATGCACTTTGACGCTGTGAAATGCATCACAATCAAATAAGAAACAGCGAAGATATGCAACAGACAATTCGTTAAATGGGACAGGATGGGAAGAGTTTTATGTCGCATAGCTCATAGTGTATTCTCTTTGTTCTGCGTGTGATTTTTTCAACCCAAAGTGCAGGCTCTACCACTGTCGGTTACGTCCGACTGTAGCCTTCCGAAGGACTGCTCTGCCCCATCCAAACCGATTTTATATATGTATAGCAGTTACTGCAATGTCTGTAAATATTATAATAATAACAACTGTGACAGCAGCAACGACAACAAATTTGTCTTGCAAAAAAGTTTATTTTGTCTGTCACAATTTCTTATTGTAGTTGATGAAACTTGCCGGTTTCGGGTACTCGTAGTGCGAATACGAATACGAATGCGAATGCGAATGCGAGTAGTGCCATGTCCAAGTGTCTATGACTGTTTATGACCCGTCAGTCAGACTGTCAGACTGTCTGTCTGTCTGTCTGTCCGTGTGTCTGTGCGTCGACATGTTTTCGTTTTTTATTATTCAGTAAATCAAATCAGTTGCCTAACAACTCAATCCAAACACTTGCAGCACGCGCCATGTACATGCTCGACACACCTCTCCTTCCCCCTCTCTATCTCTGTCTCTGTCTCCCTCTGTATCCCTAGCTCCGTCTCTTTCGCTGTGGACCGAAACTTGTAATATTCGGCAGCTACTGGCCTCATCTTTTTGCTCTCATTCAACTGCAGCATGTATCTCTCCATCGTAACTCTCAGTGCTGTCCGGTTGTCCGGCTGTCCGGCTGTCCTACAGCCTCCGACCTGTCATTGCCATGTCTGTTGTTTGTTGCTGCTGTTATTTTTACAGTTAAGTCAATATGCAGCCGTCAAAAGCAACACTTGATACTTTTGTGTGCTACTTGAACTGGCCAAGACCTGCACCCCCTCTCCCTCTCCCACCCTCCCTCTCCCTCCTCCCTCGCTGTAACTCGCTACTTTGATTACTGGTTACAGTTATTGTGACTTTTCTTTCATTTTGTTGGCCAAGTTTCTGCACAGTTATAAACAACAGGCAGACAGACATGAAGTTGGCCAACTAAATTTATGTTCATATCAACAAACAACTGCAAACACATACATGCAAGCCGGTTTAGCAATGGGTGACCATAATCGACTTATGTGCATAAGCCGGCGACACAAAAAAAAAAATACAAAAAAAAGAATTGAAAAGCAAAAACTATCAAACCCAAAAAGCCAGTGGACTCATAGCTCATAAGCGCCGGCAAGATGCCGCATCAGACGGGATTGTCCGGCAGACAGGATTGTCCGACAGATGAACAGACCAGGAGACAGCCCGTCCGTCCATCCATCCGTCTGTCCGAGAGCTTTTGCTGAGGCTCTTTTGCAGTCGGCGACTGCAGTCGCTGGAAGAGTTGTAATCATCAGAAATGAAAACCCTTTTGCCAAAGCGGATTGTTATCAATCAAAAAGAAGCCATAAATGACCAACATTTGGCTCCTTCCCTGCTCAATACCGGCTTAAATCAATCAGAGCTCTATGCATAAACGTATTTTGATCTTAACTTTCAACATGCTTAATATCCAGTTTCAATTTAATATTCGGCAAATTCTATTTACACTCTCAATTTCACAGCGCATAATTGAAAGACTTTTCCAGCTGACGTTTTAATTCTTAATTACCATGCAATCCATAAATTTTCACAACAATTTTGCATGCTGCTGATTTTATGTTCCTTTTTTGATGTTTTGTGTAAGGTGCCAAAGGGAAAAGTTGGCAACAAAAAGTCTCGTTTTCTATAAAATCAAATGAAACTACTCGGAGTTATTTTTTGCACATCCACAGCATACCTGGGGTACAGTGGGCCTGCATAGAATTCTATGCATTACAAAATGCTATTTGCTCAAACTTGCTGAAAACTAATTGATCTTAGCAAAGCAAAAGTTCTATAATGAATTACTTTAAACTCCAATTAGTTGAAAGCAAATTGCCCGGTTTAAAAAAAGTAACAGGGTATTTTATACTAACGTTTTGGTTAGCTTGATTGAAAATTTAAGGCCATGTTTATTCTAAATTTTAATAATTGAAAGACGAGATTGATAAACAAATATTTATTTAACGATGAAAATTGATTATCTCATAGAATTTTCCACATTTAAATTCAAATCATTTTAATGCAAAGTTTACTTGGTTTAAACAAAAGTAATATAATATTTTAGACTTGCAATAAAGCTGATAATAAAATTAAAAAATAAAATTACTTACAATTAAAATGTAAACCCATAATTTTTTCTTAAATGAAAGTAATTAAAACACTAAATAGATAAATAAATATGTGTTGAACGGTATAGAAATGTAATAATATCTTGTAGCATTTTTCCACAATGACACATTCAGGCACATTTGACGCCGTTTTATACTTTTGTTTTTAGACTTTTGAGCCAATTGGCAACGCCTGGCCTGCTATACTTTTCCCGCCTTTAATATGGATAAGAAGCGCTTAAGTCATTGTTCAAAAATAATGGGAATTAATTTTCCTGTTCGCTTTCATCGCTTGTAATAAATTAATTGTAATTTTCCAAGCCTTTTGTTAATTAAATCCAGCTAAAAAGAACTTCTGTTGCCCATCTGGCAACGCTGATATTATTATTTATTGTGTGCCTTTTTTTTATTTTATGGTTTGTCGCATAAATTTGTTCAAAAAGTTCAATAATAATTCAAAATGTTCAATTTGGACATAGTTCGTGATGGTAAATACTTAAGACATTACTGTTATCGCCTATCGAGCGTAATTCTGAAGATCAATAGCCTCTCAGAGCTAAATGGCCCAAATTTCGTAAGGCTTTTAGCCACTGTCAAGGCCTGATGAATGCAGAATAGAGAATGGCGAATGGAGCAGAGAAGTTGGCACGTAGTGGGCGTATGGTCGGGACGGGGGGGCGGGGACTTGGGGGGTATTGTGCTGTTGGAAACCTTTTTTACGATTTACGTGCCGTTTCCCCAGGGAGAGTCTCTCTGCCGCTCTCTCTCCCTCTTCTCCCTCTTCTCCCCTCTCTCTCCCTCTCACTGAGGCAAATGGCAGCCCAGCGCTCATGCATGGCTTTTAATAATGCTCATATTTTTATGGCTGGCCCAGACGATGGGACCGAGCGTGGAACCGGGAATATGGGATATGTATGGACAGATGAATGGACGGACGGACGGATAGACGGGTGGACGGACGGACGGACAAAGGGATGAATGTTGGTAGGCATCATCACATTTTGTGTGATTTTTCTTCTTATGCTAAAGTTGGTGTTGGCTTTTTTTGTGCTGCCAAACATTTTTGCTGCTGTTGTTTGTTGTTGTTTGCAACTTTTGTTGCTTAAATTAACAAGTAGGTAGCAATGTATGTGTGTATCTGTGTGTTTATAAACATTGTGACAAACATTTATGTTGATTTTGCTCTGACCCAAATCTCGTTTTAATTGAACGCTCCGCTCAAGCGTGGAAAGCCGCGAGACGTTTTTCAGTTAATAATGCCATGAATTTATAATTATGGCAAATACGCATTGAATACAGTTTTAGCCAAGTTGCAGGCTAACATACACACACACACACACTTACACACATGTATATGCACAACAAAAACACAGCAAACACACAGAAATTCTCGTAAGTAAACATATAAACAATGGCAAAAGTGTTTGCATTGAAACCAGTAGCCCGCAGTGTCAGAGTTTTGTTGGCGTTGTTCTTCAGGTTGTTCCCCTTGGTGATGTTGCAGTGCACTGAGAGAAAAACTAAAGATTTCTGTGCTGAAAACTATAAAACAAATAATTAAACCTATAAGAAAATACTCGATCAGTCGAAATCGCCAGTCTGTATAATACGCTCCTCCCAATATTTTAAATATATAATTTATAAATATTTGTAAAACAATTATTGACAGAGGGCAAGCGAGGAAAATATTGCAATATTGTTTCTTTAATAACTTCGGGGCTTATTAACTGATTTCATTGCGATTTTCAGCATAAATAAATAATATTGTAGAGAGTATATATTCTAAATTAAAACCTTGTGTGTTCAATATAACTACCGTTTTTCGATTTTCATCGACTGGGCTGTAAGGAATCATGTCAACATTTGATATAAAATAGTATTGAGAAAGTAATCATATAAAAAAGTAAGAAAAAAACTTGTATATTCTGTTTTTATATGCTTGTTTACAATTAAATATTTTTTTTCTAAATATTTTTGATTAATCACTTATTTTAATTAATTTATGATTTTCTGTTACTGTTTTTAAATAGCAAAATTGTTTAGAGTTTTAATTGTTTTATATTACCAAAATTTTATAATAAGTTTGCAAATTCATGAATCGAATTCATGCATTTTAGAAGGTAATTTTTCTGTGTGTATGGCTGTTGTTATGCACGCTGTGTGTGCTTGTGTGCCTTTAGGGCTTGTTTGTTGTAATTCAATTTGATTAAACAAATTTTGATCAGCTCAGCACAGTTGAGTTGAGTTCAGTGGAGCTGAGCTGAGCTGAATTGAGTTCAGTTGATTATTTGAGCCTCAACGCATCAAGTGCCAGGGATCATTTGCTGTTACGCTGCATATTTAATGCAGTTTGCTTTTTATTATCCTTCTGTGCACTGTGCGTGTGTGTGTGTGTGTGGGAGTCATGTGTGTGTGTGGTAAGCAGAAAAACAAAAGCGCAAGAAAGTTTAAATAAACTTTTAACTTGAGGCATCAGCGCAAGTTCGGTTCGGATGTCAGGCATCAGCAGCAGCAGAAGAAGCATTCATCTGGGGAGTTGTCAGTGTCGTTGCGCATACGTCCTGTTGCCCCCAGTGTCCTGTGGCCCATTTTGCCACTTTCTGTGGCAACAGAGGCGTCATCAGCACGGCCCTTCAGCCATTGTTGCCGCTACAGTGCGGGGGGTTATTATGGGGTTTTTCGGTTTGGCAAAAATGAAGTTTTTCTTTTTGCCATGAATTGATAATGTACACATGTTCATATATGCGCCTGTCAGAGGGGAAGGAGGAGTAGGAGGGGGCCAGCTACTGATACGTTGTTGCTATTTGCATAACCAAATACAGGCTGTATATGTGTGTGTGTGTGTGTGTGTGTATTTGCAGATTATTTAGCCAAAAAGTTGAAAGGTATTCGAAATTTTGCAGCCAAACTACGAAAAACAAAGCACACCGAAAAAAACCCCAAAACTTTTATTAAGTTGAAGATATTTTGTTGAAATTTATACACATTTGCCATTTTGCTTGCTCTTATTCTCCTTCTCTGTCTCTTTCTGCACATTGTCCTTATTATTGCTGCTGTGTGTGTGTGTGTGTGTGTGTGTGTGTGTTGCCTTTTTTACGCTTGGCCGTTAAAAACTACTAGCAAATGGCTTGGCACAACAAACATTTTGGCATTTCTCTGCCTCCGCTTCATGGGGATTTATATTTTTAAATGGAAAGTTAAGCTCATAATAAACTGTGAAGAAAAACTAGCTGCTTATGCTTTTTTTCTTGTTCTGGTTGTTGCTCTGCTGCTGCTTCTCTTCTGTTTTTTGTGTTCTTTATGAGATTTCTTTTGGCCGTTCGTTTTGTACAAAAGTTTAACCCAAATACTTCCGTTTTTGGGCCAGTTTTAACTGCGTACAGTGCTGCCAACTTAAAGTCCAAGCGTTTATCTTGAATGGTATTATATCTTATTGACAACACTATGCAACAAGAAAATTATATTTTTGTTTAGATGAATAAGCTGTCAGATTTTGAAATTAATAAATAAAAGCTAAATAATGTTTCTATTAACAGATTATACATATTTTATTCACAAGTTCAAAACTTTTCAAGTTACGCAGTTCACATATTCCTAAAGATTGCGTTGTTACCCCTTACTTAAATTGATATTTAAGCCAGGCCCTAATTAAATTATGTTCAATGCCAAATATATTTTTTAAATACCTGCAAAATCAAATTAAATCTTCATTATTCAAATGCCGCGTGCAGGGGCCATGCGTAATCAAAATGCGCATATTTTTCACAAATGACACAAAAACAATTAAATTGTCGATTTACATATGAATTGAATGATAATAAACAAAAACATACGCGAGCTGACAAACTGCACCACTTGCAGATACCCTAGAAAATTTTATTCTATAACTTTACCAGTTAATTATTAACATTCCGGTATACCCAACCAGTGCGTAGGCTTTAGCAGTGGGTATTTTTATGGAGCACTGCAATTAGAACAAAAGTACATGTGAATCAAACGCATAACATTCATTAGTAGCTGAAAATTTGCATACATGATATTTGCGCTCAAGTGAAAATCGATAACCAAAAGCTGGCAATAAATTACAAATTATTATAAAACTGAAAACTGAAAAACAGCAAACAGCGAACACAATATGGAAAACCAGAGAACACAATGTCGCGCTTTCGATGGCCCGTAAAGCCAGTGGAATGTGTAATGTGATTGCAATTGCCATGTGAGCTATGCGAATGGCATTGCGGATTGCAGGGGACAGAGGGGCCAGTGTCATTTGGAGAACATATTTATAAATAATTTCCATGCTAATATGCATTTTATGTAATTAGCGGTTAAAATAATAAATACACTACATAATTATCGCCCATCGGCTGACCGCACAGCGACAAAAATGAACTTCATAGATAAAACTGAGCGAGAGATGAGGCTAGATGGAGCTACAGATACAGCAATATGAAACTACACTGTACCAAAATGGGAGTTAATACGAATTTGCTTTGTTTTCAGTGCGTAAAATAAATATAATACATCAACGGATATCAGCTTTATAAGCAGAATGCATCAAGCAAAATATGATTATGGACTTGGACTCCAAAATCGTAAGCTAAATATGATTATTATTATTTTTTTATATTAAAAATATTTAGTTTTTATATCAGAAGCTTAGGGTATATTATAGGCATTATTTAATTAAATTTAAAATGCATCTCATTGTTAAAGTTAACAAAATAAATAATAATAAAAAGTTAGGGAAGGTTAATCGAATAATAATATATAACCAGCCTTTGATTACTTTATTGAAATAAATAAATATTAGATTATGATATGCGAAATCTGTAATTATTTATTTATTATATTTTTATTTATTAAAAACATTCTCAAAAAATTTTTAATAATGGTTAGAATTATTTGGCAAATGATTAGCAAATGCCTCGTATTTCTAAGAGTGTAGGCGTAATGCATCAGCAGTTTGGCACTTATCGCTTGCTGCAGCAAATTAAGCGTCTGTATATATTAGATATAAGTGCGTGTGTAGGTTTGTCTGTGTGTGTGTGTTTGTGTGTATATGTTTGTGGGTATTAACATTAAGGCATTAGGACCGCAAAAACATCAACTAATTGTGCATTTTAGCGATAATAAACACTCTGGCGACAAGAGTTTATTATTTCAGGCTTGGGCGCGTTACGCATACGCCGCGTGTGCCAGGGGCAACGATTCAAGAGCTCAGCTCGCACAAGTGACAAAACTTTGACACGTTATGCACCTGACAATAAAACTGATACACACACACACACACACGCGCACACACACACACACGCGCACACTAAAATGCCTAGAGTCAAATTAATAAACGCCGCATTTATTAGCAGTCAAATAAAGAGATAAATGTCACTCATACGCAGCGTATGCCGCTGCTGGCGTCTGCTCCAACCGCTGCGTAAAATATTAAAATATTTAATTTGAATGGCAACTGTGCGGCGTGCAATGGCATGCGCCAGCATATGGCAAATATTTCAAGTAGTTAAGCGCATTAGCGGCACTTTCGGTTGGCTTTGTCACGATGAGCCAACATCAGCCGGAATGAGAGAACGTAGAGAGAGGTGTAGGTAGGTGAGGCGTGTGTCTGTCAGACAGGCTCTCTCTCTCTACCTTTTTCTCTGCCTCTCTTTCTCTTCTGCTGCTAGCAGTGTTGCCAGTTTTCATAGAGAGAAAAATCTGGGTTTTTATGGCGGAAAAGATGAAAACTAACCAAATCTTTATAGAAAATTCGAAAAACAGCGAAGTTATTCCAAAGTATAAATATAAATTAGTGTTATATATTATATATATTATTATTATATATATTATATGTTAGAAAATAATTATTGAAATATTGCCATTATTTGGATCAATATAATGGCGATATTTCAATAATTATTTTCTCTTTTAGAGTTAATTTATTAAAAATGTTAGAAAAATCTGACAAAAAGCTGGATTATTTTTTTTTTTTAATTTAAAATCACCACTTAACATAGTTTTAAAATGTATCTACCAAATACATTTAAAAACCAGCTAGATCTGGCTGGAAAAAAGCAGATCTAACAACACTGCCCGCCACAATCGCTCTGCATATGCCAGTTATCGTACATCGCACATGGCACATTGCGCATACGCAGCGTATGGCGCAGCCAATTAAAGTTCTTAAGCCCCTGTGCCGTGCCTCCTACTCCGCTCCGCATACAGTTTGGCCAACTTGTGCATTATCCATTGCAATTGTTTAATGAACTTTTGCACACTCTAATGACTTCATTAACAAGAATCACAGCATCTGGAGAGCCAACTAGAGAAACTAAATCTGAAATAAAAAACGACTAGAAAACTAAATAAAACAAATCAAGCAAATCAAACAAAAAACAGAAAACTTTTGCATTGTCTCATTGCAAATGTTGTTTGCATGCTGCAAAATGTTTTCCATTCATTTTTAATGTGTGAAAAAAGTTGAGCATTAAAGTGAGCTCTGGCAATTGCTGTAAATGCTGCAAAATGCTTGAATTCATTCGGCTATTTAATAAATCATGTTGTGCATTTAGTAATGAGCCGAGCATGCTCTCTAATATTAATGTCATGTCAAACAGCAATTACAGCATGTAGCAACAACTTCCAACAACAACAGCAACAACAATATATGTAATTCTATGCTGCAATTGTTCTTTGCCAGGCGCACACTTGAGCAATTTGACAAATATGTACAAATTTCTATATATATATCATTATTATTTCATCAAATTTGTCATTGATAATGCTGCTACATTTGCACACTGCGAGGCAGTTTCTGCTGTCCTCTGAGCACTTAAAGCATTTAAATTTAAATTTGCCAAAAATAGTTTTCGGTGAATTTGCATATTTAATGCATTTCATAATCTTTTGCCGAATTCTTATCGTAATGTTGCAAATGCAGGTGCTAAATCACCGGGAAGCAGCAACAGACGCAGCTGTTGCCGCTCTAGTCGGAAGCACTCGACAAGCTAGTTCTATGCTTCTATTTCTTTTCTTTTATTTATTCTTTTCAAATAATATTTTCCCATAAATATATTTAATTATTCTATTTCCAAATATAACACAAAGCAGTTACGTAACCTAAGACATTTGCTATCGATGCTGTTGTATGCATTACGATCGAATGAAAAACAGCAAAGATATGCAACAGACAATCGGCTAGACTTGGGTAGCTTGCCTCTGTGTGTTTATTATAAAATTACACCTTGCAAGGCCTTCTACTGTCGGTTACGTCCGACTGACCTTTTCCGTCTTTGCTGGATTTTGAATACTCTATACTCTAGTCAACATAATTTCACTTTGATTTTTTAAGTTTTATACTTGTAGCATTAGGATAATATATCTAAATAAATAAATATATTATATAATCGCCAAGTAATCAAAATTTGCCTTTTTCAAATTTATTTATTTATGCATTTCCCTAAAATCTAGCAATATTTTTTAAATTCCTCATAAAGTAACATACTTTAATAACATAAATTTACCCAAGTAGGTAAATTTGTGACTGTTAATGAGCAAATTCCACCCGTCACGCACTGCTTAAAATCGTTTTCTCTCCTTGCTGTCCCGCGGGATTTCCGTTTCTTTGGCATCCCTGCTCAGTAGGCAGCTAAATTATGCATATTTAGAGAAGCGAAGTTATTGGCATGCCTATGCTTATTATATTATGTGCTTAAAGTCAATTGTGTGCTTCAGTTTTTGGCACAAATTTATTATACCCTGTACTAGGCCTTGGAGACTGGGCATAAAAATATGCACAATAAATTTGGCATGCCGAGAGAACTGAGAACTGCATGCAGGCAGCAGCAATTGCAGATACCAAAGCATGTTAACAAAATTGCTGACAATTATCAATGCACACATACAAATATACATACAGACACACGCACATGTTTGTATGTTTGTATGTTTGTTTGTGAACATCTAGGGCATACAAATTGCGATTTAATGGCAAATGTTTGCCATAGACTAGCCTGGTCGCTCTGCAGATTGAATTAGCCCATGCAGGCAAGAGAGACAGACAGATAGAGAAAGAGACAGAGTAAGAGAGAGAGAGAAACGTTGGCAAAATGGTTATTAAATTTACATGGCATTCTATCTTTTCAGTTGACTTTCATTAGTTGATTTAATTTCGGTTAATGCGCATTGCGAATTGCAACTATCGCTTCAATATTCATAACTCAAAATGTCAACTTAGTTTATTGCACATGACAGGGAACAGGCTGTAAAACGCCTAAATGTATGCAGCAAAATATTGAACATATTTTGATTATGCTGTGCACATATTTAAGATAATTTAAGCCCCACATTTCTGGCATTTAATCAAATTAATTTACTTCAATTGCACAGAGCACAGAGAATATATATGCACTTATGCAAAGGCGAGCGTTTTGAGCATTTTCGATTTAATTTCCATCAATCAAGTGCAGTCGATGCTAATACAAATGTAAATTAAGTTGGACTTCAAGCAGATATTTGTGCTATTTTATAATTTCATATTGTATTACTTAACCATTGGAATTTGTAGTTAAATAGTTAGGTTGTTATGGCTGCGATTTGATTTCAGCATTAATGAAATTCTTAAAGCATTTTTAACCAAACTATTTCATTTCAAATGTGTGAGTTTTAGAGGAATTCAATTACATCTTTATAAAGCTTAAAGACTATTTTCATTTACATACTTGACATAACAGAAAATTATTTATAAGTTTGAATTAGTATTTTCCATCATTAATTAATAACAACTTTTTAAAGCAAAGGTTTAAAGAATTAAAAATAAATCCCATAAATAAATGTTAAGAAACAAATATAGTTTTCGTTACAATTATAATTTAATTAAGTTTCGATAAAATCGTTGTATTTGTGAATTTAAAAATTATTATAAAATAAATTAATGTGTAAATTAAGTTCTTTTTATTAAATTTCTCAGATATTTTCTATAAAAGCATAACGACCGAAATCTTTTGTTTTTAAAACAAAAGCAACAAAATGAAGCATGATTGGATTTATTAATACTCTTTTTTAATATATTACAAGCCTTTTTTGAAAATATATAATTTAAAACTTTAGTGCACTTTGGTAGCTTGGATTTATTATAAATGATTAACATAATAAGCATGTAAATTAAGCAGCCGAAACAATGCGAGGCAACAATGTTTGAAAAGGAAGCAGCCTGCAATAATTTATTAGTTTTTGAAGTGCTTTATCACAATTTATGATCTATCGATTTATGCATATAAGTTTCCTCTATATAGCAATTTTTTCCAGCTGCTTAACACACACACACACACGCACACACACACGCAGGTGAAAACCAAAGCTGTGTAACTGTAGCCGAGAGTAGCAAAATAATTATACATGCTTGGTGTGTGCATAACTTATTTGCATAATTCATGTTGCTCCATTAATGGCTTTCTGGTTGCCGCCATAGCGTAGAGGAAAGATGGCGAGAGGGGGCAGGAAGTGCGGGGCGAAAAAGTGAATTTGTGGCAGGAAAACAAATCCTTTTCACTTACTCATTCCTCACAAAGCGCAGAGCACAAAGCAGCGAGCGGGTTTTCTCGCTGTCAATGCCCAGGCACTTGAGAATTAATATCAATTTGTATTCATTTGTGAATATTACAAAAGGATTATACAAAATTAATTAAAATTTGCACAATTTACGTACGAAGGCATCGTCATAAGCAGCGGCATCGGTATCGGCATTTACAGTGACATCGCACAGTGGTCAATCTTGCATAATAAAATAATAATATGCAATGGAAATAGTTCTACTAAGATATCGGAATTATAATTTTAACAAAAATCCAAGAATATATATATAATATTTTATATAAAATAAAGTGTTTTTATTTTGTAATAAAAAATAAACCAACTACGAGTATATCCTATAGTTTCTCAGATACAATCGGGAAAAATTTTAATAAACAAACTTATACTAAATTAAAATACTTGGCACTTTAAAATAAAAAAAATTGTAATACACAAATAAAAATAAAAAAAACCTTTTTATTAAAGTAACCAATTTATCTATGAGATAATCTATCATAATTCAAACTATAAAATTGGCATTTAGATTTTTCGATCATTGTTGCATGGAACCACTGTGCAGCGGCTGTGGTTATTTTGCTGCTGCTGCTGGCATCGGCTTGTGGCATCGACTTGGCGTCAAAATGTGTCGTCGATGCCTTTGCTTGTTGTAGGGATCTGTGGGAAAAGTTTTGGACAGCTGGCGAGGCGCGAGTGTTGCAGCTTAATGGAGTTTAATCGCATTGATGAGCATCAATTAATCATGCCCCAAACGCAAATGACATGGTATAAGCATGCCACACCCACACCCACACCCACACCCACGCCCAAGCCCACGCCTCAGATCCTCAGATCCTTCCTCCACTTGCCTCGCGTCCACACATAACGAGCCTAATCCTAATCGACGCGGCCCACTAAGCCCGCACATTACGCATACGACACGCACGCCAAAGCCAAGCAAAAAGAAATCGAATTGCCAATTAAAAAGCGCCAGACAGCAAATGAAAATGAAACTGAAACTGAAACCTGAAGCGCTCTTACAGCATCATCGAAAGCAAAAAGAAAAACAACATCAACCCCAGCATACGCGTAGTTAACCCCAGTGCAACCCCAAACAGAAACCCAAACCCCAGCCCCAAACCGCACACTTAAAGCACTCAATAAACGGCATCATTTGTGCTAACTGTCAGGCTGACTGTGAACTGAACCGAGCGCCCTCAACTCGCTAAGAACTTAAAGCCCAGCACACACCTGTCGCCAGCATAGCCGAGGCAATTGCCAGCGATTGCGACTATATACAAACAAACAAGCCATTATCATAATGCGCCGCAAAGATGCCGAAGGAGCAGACATTCCGCATTCCACATTGACATCGATGACGATGGCGATGACGATGAGGATGAGGATGATGAGCACGATGCAGAGACATCGCAGCCCATACACAGACAGCTGTACTTTGCACACCTATTGCCATTCTGGTTGACTGAAGCACGCGATATGATGACGATGACGATGGCGATGGCAGCAGCAGCAGCAACAGCAGCAGCAGCAGCAACATCAGCAACAGTTCGTGTTCGCATAACTGAGCATAATCGACGCCTTTCGGTTATAATTAACTCATTAAAGTGAAACGTCAGCCGCAGGATGTGGCATTGCTGACAGAAGGCAAGCCATCAAAGCGCACACGTAATCCGAGACAGCAGCAGCAACAGCTGCTAATAGCTAGAGCTGCACTCAGAAAAAAAAACAGCAAAGAAATTCTAACATCATGCAAGAAAAATCTCTTTGGATTTGCTGACTTAAAAAAAAAAAAGAAAATTTTATACTCAGTAACCGGGTGTTCTTCAGTTTAGTAGATTGCAAGTTTTATCTGAGCTTCAGATAACCAAATTAATCAAGAAAAATCTATTCGGAGTATGCAAATTTAAGAAGAATATACTAGACTTAAAATGTATGAACCTGGCATACTACTTAAATTCAGAAGATTTGGAAATAAACATGAGTTTCATATAATCTTGTTTCTAGTCAAAAATAGTATCATTTGAAACCCAAGGAATATTTTATTGTTATTTTTCAGGATTTCATTTAAGAAAAATCTATTTCCTTAATTTAGGAAGAAAACTCTGAGATAAGCCTTTTTTTTTAATTCGGGGCATAGTTAATTTAAGTGAATTCCTAATTAAATCTGACTCTCATATAATCTAATTTATTGACCAACATATGTAGTCTCATTTAAAATCTGAGAAATATTTTATTGCATATTTGAAAATAATATTATTTGTATTTTAAATTAGTAAATGAATACTTTTCTATTTTTTTTTTTTTTTTCAATATTGTTTATTGTATTATTTATAAAGTTTTCCGATGTGCTCAATAAATTTAATTAACTTATTTTTATGTGCATATTTTTAATTTTAAGTTTAATAGGTTCTAAATTCAAGTTTTTTAGAACTAAATTTACTTTAACTATTGAAAAATGACATAAATTCTCGTATGGTTTAAGATCTAGTTCTAAATCTAGTTGTGATTTATTTCGCTGAGTGTGGCAGCTAACCAAGCGTAACCCACACATACTCGTAAATAAGAAATGAAATCAAAGTTAACATTTTGTAAATCTGGTTTTTATAACTTTGCCTTGTGCCAAACATACGCACACACTCACACACACACACTCACACACACATAAAGCAGGCATAGCGCTAAGCACACGAGATGTGAAATTGCAATTAAATTAATGTCACGCATACGCCGCGTATAACGCGCTCTGCCGCGCTTTTGCTGCCATGTGGGAAATGCCACTGGAAAAGCAATGGCAATGGGGCAGGGAAAGTGATGAGGGAGGGGAGGGGGAGAGGAGGGGAGGCACACACACATAGCTCAGGTTTTATTGCTGAACCACAAACAACAGCAGCAACAACAGCAGCAACAATTAGTGCGTGTTGCCAACCAGCAGCAGCTGCTACTCACGCTTGTTAGATTTACAGGGTGTGCAAGTGTGTGCGTGCGAGTGTGTGTGTGAGTTTTGTGGCAGCGGAGCATGCATATAAATCGATGCTGATGTTGTGAAAATTTGCCAAAATAACTACAGACATACACTTGCCAAAAGCAATTAAACTGCTAAAACCACATTTTGTGCGAGAAATAATTGCAAAAATGCCAAAACATAAAGCCAAAGCTCCCCCTGAAAAAAATGCCCAAAAACAAGAAACAAACATATTGGCAAAAACAGCTCACACACACACACACACATACACATATAACAGTAAACAGAGAAAAAATCATGAAGGCAAAAATAAAAACAGTCAGAAGCCGCGATGCCAATTACAATAACATCCTCCAATAGGCGTGGTCCAACATACATATATGCATGTATATATATAGACGATGCGTGGCGCTGATCGAAACATAACCCACAAAAAGTCAAGCCCAATAAATAGGCCAAGAGCGGAGGAGAGCTGAAGAGAAGCAGCAGCAGCGAAAAAATACACAAAAACGGCAAATTCCAACAACAAATCAAATATATTATAACGTAAAAACAAACCAAAGTCAACGCCGCTTCCAATAACAATAACACTGTCGTATGTATTGGGGGCTGTTGGATTGGGAAATGGCAGCTGGGCAGAGGGAGGGGGAAGAGAAGAGAGGAGAGGAGAGCAGATGACTGTGCCAGCAGCAGTCATAGGCTGAGCTGGAGCACCTACTACCCCATATCTCATTCTCATTCCCACTCCCATGCCCATACCTCAGCATATGGCATGAGATTTTTGGTTACACTGTCAGAATGTGGCAGAATGTGGCAGAATGTGCCATTTTGACGGTGGCACATTTCGGTTGCGGTAGCTTTGTTTACACTTTACAATAGGATTTTCGCTATGCCTTTTCCACATGCCGCCATTTGTTGGCAACTCTGGCCAAAACTAATGCCGTCACACAAAACTGTGGCAAAAATACAAGCCGAAATATGTTCGCAAAAAATGATATCATATGCGTTCCATCAATTAATTAGCGCGAAAGGGAAAAGGGGGATTGAAGCCTATAGAAATGTGCGCACTATTATGCAAAACTTGAATACGAAATAAAGGATACAAATATTTGCAATAAACAGAAATAAATTCAGTTTTGTGGCCTACTTTTGAGCGCAAGCAAATTGTTTTAAACTCAGCTAATTATATAAATTTAACTTTATAAGAGTTGTACTAAATGCATCAACTTAAATGAATAATGTATTAAAATTAATTAAAATAAATAATAGATAATAAAATTAAGTTAAATTTAAGTAAACAAATCTGGGGATTAAAATGCCCTGTAATAATGAATATTTTAAAGTTGTCTAGAATTTATGTATATATGACGTTACACTAGCAACGATCGCTTCTTTATGCGCCTACACAACTTGCGATTTATTTAAAATATTTAAATAATACCCGCCATTACTTGTGATATATAAGCTAGCATATTTCTATACATATACAAATATATAATAATATCATATCACTTTGGAAAATGCAACCACAAAGCTGAGGCAAAAGGATCTATTACAGTTCGTTGACGCAGAAAAGTAGGCAACAATTTGTCAGGTGCTCAGTCGCTTATGGGAGAGGGACAAACAAACAAGAGGTTGACAGCGGCAGACTTATAGAGAGGTAAACAGTAAGAGAGTTAGGGAAAGCGACAGATAGCTATAGCCAGATAGATAGATAGACCGAAGGATATACGGACAGAGGGCCAGAGGGACGGAGGGACAGTGAGACAATGGCTTGACATTGCACCAGCTGACTGATAAATTCCAATCGCCTCGCTTCGCAGCGCACAAAATACGCAACAAGAGGAAGAGAAATCACAAACAATAGCAGAGACAGCGGCAACGACAATGACAACAAAGAGAGAACGAGAGATTGGGGAAAAGAAGCATGAAAACGAAAACGAAAACGACAAAACAAAATGAATGGCAATCGCGGTTCAGTCGTCGCCAGTCGCGCGACTGAAAGACAAATTAAGATTATAAAAAAAATAATAAAAACACAAAAAAAAAATAAAAAATAAAAAAATGAAATGAAATAAAATAAGGGAAAAAAAAACAGTAAAAGAAAAATTCGAATTGATTGATTGATCTATCAAAAATATACACACACTGACATTCGCAATCGCAAGTATATCTATGTATATGCATGCGTATATGCACTGAGAGAAAAATTAAGAGTTTTCATATTTGAGGTAAGAATTTTCGGTGACAAAATTATAGTTTTATGAGTCAGAGTATACTTGCTTTAATAATCAAATGCTTTATTTTAGTTTGCGATTTAAATGCTTATTTCTGTTTATAAAAATTAAAACCAAATTAAAATTAAAAACCATTCGGGCTGAATTTATTTTCCCTTGCACTTAATTTAAACTCAATCTGATTGAATGCCTTTATTATTCTGATTTTATAAAGTATTCTCTACCGATTTGTAATTAAATTCTGGAATAAAATTGATTTTATTTAGGCGCTTTATTTTAAAGAATAAATCAATTTATATTTTTCTGAGTGTGCATATTTGTTTGTATTGTGCGTAAGGCACAAGGTGCGTGCTAGGGAATCTGTGGCATCCCTGGGCGCATATCTGTAGCTGTGACTGCGACTATGAGCTGAAGGCAGCAAAGAGGAGCCGGAGGAGGAGAAAGAGCCGAAGGAGGGGCAGCAACAGCGGCGCCTTTGTGATTTGACAGACAAACTGACAGCAAGACTCGGGCTTAAGGCTCATGCCGCGGGCAGTGCCAGACACAGACAGCCAGAGAGAGAGGGGCAGAGAGACAAAGAGGGCCGGGGGCAGGAGCAGGGGCAGACAGTGAAGCGACCTGTGACTGCCTGTCGCCGTTTATGTATGCGCGTAATTCTTTGCTGCTTGGCTGCCCCACCTGCCTGCCACTTGCAACGCCTAGAGGCAGCGTGAGGGCAAAGGGGCAGCATGAAGGCATGTGCCTATGATGCTCTGCATAGGTATGTGTATGTGTGTGTGTGGGTGTGTGTGTGGGTGTGTGTGTGTGTGCGACACGTAGCACATTTTATTTTCCAAGTAATAAATCAATTTTCCGCACCACTAAAAATGAAAACGAAAAACGAATTGAAGCTGAAGCTGACGCTTCCTATCGACTGAAGTGTATATGCAGAGGCGTGGGAAGCAATGCCAAGAGGGGCAGAGGGGCAGGCAGAAAGCGTGGGCTTGACTTCAGGCTACGTTGGCTAAGATGTAGGAGTGGGGTGGGGGGTTTGGGTCAGGTTAGCTGTATTTGGGGTTGGATTGCGTTGTGCTAGACGGTCACAGCTGTTTGGGCGGCTTGGGCGGTTTGGTCTGTTTGGTTCTGTTTGGGGGAGGGGGGGGCAACAGTTGGTGCACCTGAGAGTAGAGCGTAAATTAAAGTCACTAAATCAAAAAAAATTTCGACGAAAAGCAACAAAACATAGCAAATGAAACGAGCGAAACGAGAAAGTTAACATTTGTTTACGTGGAAACTAGAAGAAACTGCGGCCAAACAAATGATAAAGTGTGGGGTCATTGGGCAGGTGCAAAAGCCGTGCAGAGCGGCGAGGGGAATGGAGAGGGGGGGCACAAGTTGGGCACGACTTGCTCTATGTTCCAGTCATTTATTGGCCAAAGTTGGCCAAGAAACGCATAAAGGAACAAGCGTCAGCAGCAGCAGCAAATGAGCAACTTGGCTCACAACAAAAAGTAAGCAAAACAATTTGCTGTTTGTATTTTTTTTTTCTTGTGCGTCTTTTTGTTTCTTCTGCTTTGTTTTTCACTACATCTGCCACTGCTGCTGCCCCCTTTGCTCCCTCTGCCCCCTTCTGCTGCTCGCTGTGCGGCAATTTGTTTTCGAGTGGGGTCACTGGGAATGGCGCTAGGGAATGAGCGCCAGTCGAATTTCAGGGGGCAACTGCGGCGTCAAAGGCAGCAAAACAAATCAAGTCAACAATCAACAAAATACACATACACACACACAAAATACACACACACAAAATACACTGAAAGCAACATCAAGTGCTTTTGTTCTTGCATTAGGTATTTCCGGTGTCAAAAGTTTAATTAGCCAATCAATTCTTAATCCAAGATCACCATGCTTTATTTAAGCGTGTTCGTAATATTCTTATTTAAATTGAACTTTTAAGACTTAGTCATTACGTATGTCCATTTGGACATCCTACGTCTGTCCTTCTGTCTGTTCGAACATCCTTAACATCCTGATCTCGCAAACTAAAAAGCTAGATACATCCTATTCGGTACGTAGCCTATAGCATTCTCTATTAATGCTGAATCAATGAAGTCAATTGTATTACGATCGGATGAAAAACAGCGAAGATATGCAACAGTCAATTGCCGACTGTTGTCAAAAAACAAAATACAGGATTTTCTACTGTTTTGTACATCCGACTGCAGCCTTCCGCCTAACTGATTTGCTCAGTCCATACTGTTTTGCTGTGAATAAACTGAATCCATTCATGATTCCGTTTTGAATCTTAGAAGAAAACAGGCTACAATTAAGAGCTTAATTTTCTAGAAGGAATCATGCTTTATTTTTTCGAGTGTACACACAGACACACACACACAGCGAGACATTGGGGCAGACACTCTGTAAAAGTTAATGTAACGGCGCATTTAATTGCACGCACGGCACGAATCCGACGCTCGACGCTCGACAGCCTGCCTTGGCCTTTGTTCCCTTCAACTCCCCCCCTGCCAGCCTGCCTTCTACCTGGCCACTTGGCCATGTCTTCATTCCGCCGCAATGTGTATAACCGTAACTTGTTGTTGCTGTTGTTGTTTTGGCCAGACACTCACTTGGCTTTTTGGCCTGGCTAGCTGTTTCAGTTGTGTCCAGCGTCTGCAGTCCAGCGTCTTGTGCTCTGAAGTAAGTAAAAATGGCTATTAGCCAAAGCATTTTATGTGGCTCCTTTTAGTCGAGGGGCGGCGCCACGCCCACAGCAACTGAAGGCTGGACGCAGATACCTGCCACTGGCAGCTTTTGTTGCCTAATGCGCTTTGCTATTTTTTAATTATAACGAAAGTTACCTGCGAATGAAAAGTAAAAGGGCTGCCAAGACAACATCAAGTGTGAGAGAGCGTGTGATCGAAGGGTTGTGAAGAGGGAAGGGAATGGAGGGGGGCGATAGAACGTGCACGATAAGCAAGCTGTAGACGTTGTCGACATCGGCCGCATCCTGGCGCAGGAAGTGGCAACGACCAAAGACATGAAAACGCTGTAACAGACACACTTAAATGCCTTTTAGCTGCAGTGAAAAACGGCGAGAAAAAATCGCTGGCAACAATTTTAATTGCGTAAAATGTGCACTTTCCTACGCGCTCTCTCTCTCTCTCTCTCTCTTTCTATATCTATCATGCTTTGCCAGTGTTGTCAAGTTTTTTAATAAAAAAAGGTTTTTGGCTGTAAGGCCAAGTTTAAACAAATTTGTGCAAAAATAAGCTAGAAAACAGCTAAATTCCGTTTGTCTCTCTGTCTGTACACCTAAATCTCAGCAACTTTAAGAGCTAGAGACACTATATTTGGTAGCTAGGCTCCTCAATATCGTAAGCAGATCGATCTTTTTTTTTAGATTTTTGATATCTCCCCGCTTTTCAGGCAAATCACACAAATCCCTAGCTGAATCATAGAACTCTTAAATTATAATCACCACAGTAGCCACAATAATTAAGCTACAGATTTCTAAAATGGCACGTATGTAGTTTTTAGGATTGTCATTTGATACTGTGAATTGCATTACGATCGGATAAGAAACAGCGAAGATATGCAGCATAAAATTCGCTCGATTGTGTGTAAATTATTGGTCTCCTATCGTCCGACTGCAGATTTTTGTCCGAATGATCTGCTACGTTTTGACTTGTTTAAGCATGAATTTTGTAGTGTTTAAAAAAAGGTTGACAAAAAGCTGCACAATTTTGAATAAAACCCAAATTGCCGCTTGCTCTTGAAAAACAGCTAGAACTGGCGAGAAAAAAGCTCATTTGGCAACACTGCCTCTGACAGCATCTTAACATTTTCGCCGTCTGCGCTTTGTCTGCGACACCAAAGGCCAAGCTGCAACAAAATTAAATTACTCATTCGCTCTGTTGGTCAGCTGCAGGATGCAGGCAGGCAGGCCGATGGGCAGAGGGGCAGGGAGGGAGGGAGGCAGGCGTGCCCATGGCTGCGACTGCTTCACTTGAGACTGCAATGGATTTATTGTTAATTGGAAATGAGGCATGCTCGGACTATTTGATGCGCAAAAGATTTCCGCCACTCAACAAGAGACAGAGAAACGGAAAAACTCAGCGAAAGAGAGAGAGCGGAAAACTGCTGCTCTCATATAGAAACAACAAGAAAAACGCTGACAAATCGCACGCGTAATTAGAAATTAAGTTCTCTCGCTCTCTTCCCCTTTCTCTTTTCCTTCCTCTCTGTTTCTATGGCACTTTCTTCGGCTGCTCCCATTGCTGCTGCCAATGTTTTAGATAATTAAGTCCGATGACAATCGAAATGAAAGTAGGAAACTGCAAATTAATAGATTGCCACAGAGCGCACATTCATTGGCGTAACATTTAATATTTCAATAAGTAGCTTGATATATTGAGACATTATACTATTTTAACCACATATTTGTTATTAAAAAACCAAAAAAAAATAAAATTAATTAAAAATAAATATATAGTAGGAAATACACTTTGTTATATTGTAAACAAGTTTTTATTTTATTACAAAAAAACTCTAGGAATAAAGAAACAAAAAATCTGTATAGAATTGAAAGAAATTGTACAAAAATTTTATTGAATCTTCAGCAGAAAATTATGCTACATTTGTTTCCAATCTTCTATTTACAATCAAAATTTATTTTTTTTTAATCTTCCCAATTTGTAAAGCTCTAGCTATGTTTATAGAATTGATGCCAGAATTATGGTATTTTTCCAAAGCAAACTCCAAAATGATTAAAGAAAAAATCACATAAATTTTCGTCTGATCATCTTATTAAAATTGTTTGTTTAAAATTCAAAAATTCAGTTGAAATATGATTGCAAAAAGAAACAAATTTGTGTTGCAGTCACTATAGTCTAATAGAGTTCTTCCAATTATAATCTTTTTGCAATAACAAGTTTGCGCTTGGTTGCCATTTTGGCTTTATATTTGCCACAGCAATTCCCATTGGAATTTCTGTCGATAGAATGGCTAATTGCTGTCTCTTCACATTTCATTAGGGGGAAAAGCGGCGAAAATGAAAGAGTAAAGGAAAGCTGGCCTCTGGCAAGGGAAACTTTCGAGTCTGTAGAATGTCCTTGTTGAAACAGAACACCCAAAAAAAAAATGAAAAAGAAAACCCGAAAAAAAGTGGCAAGCAGTTAAATTACTTCTCGTTTATTTTAAATTGTGAAAAATATGTGCAAATGTTGCAGCGAACAGGCGTTACAAGATGATACCAAACCGAACAATGAGCGGACACAAGCGAATACGAATACCCCAACGAATACGAATACGAATACCCAAACGAATGCACTCGTTTGGGTGAGTGCGAGTACAAGCATAAAAGACAAACGCTCGCAGCAATAAGCAAAAAAGCCAATGCACAAACACGATGAAAATGTTCTACAATTTGCTGTGAAATTTGCGCGCTGTATTTTCAAATAATGCGAAAAGTTTTCGCCTATGCGAGGAGACAGAGACAGAAATAGAGACAGAGACAGAGATAGACTGAGAAAGGGACAGAACAGAGATATGCAGCAGTAGCAGTGTTGCCAGTTTGGTCTATTATAGTCTAGATTTAGCATATTCGAAAATGCAACAGCTTATAAATATTGCAAACAGCTTTTAGCTATAAAGCTGGAATTTTAAATTTCATTCAAACTTGCGCCATTTCACAAAATATTTTACACGTTTTTTTAACTTTATTATTCTGAAGCCGATTTTGCTTGCATTGACAAAATAATAAAAACATTGAATATTTGTTAGCTAAAATATAACTGAATTAAAAAAAAATGTTTCTTTAAACAAGGATAAATTGAAACAAGCTGTAACCAAAATTCTTGCAATTCTTAAAATATTAAAAAAAAAAATTAGGTTGAATTTCAGCAAATAATAAAAATAATAAACAAAAGGAGAGCAATGTTATTTGATTAAATAAATTATTAAAATAATTATTTTAAAATTAAATTGCGGCAAAATTAAACAATAATTAGTTAGATTTTTATGGGTTTAAAATTTCGTTGAAATTTCTGCCAATTATTTACATATATTCTGTTGTGTTTTAGCTCTTTTTTACCTCACGTCTCCAAAATCTGGCAACACTGAGCAGTAGAGAAGGCGAAAAGCGAACTAGGAACCAGCTACAGCCACTGCAGCAGCTTCCAGCTTCCAATATACTTTTGTTTCCTTGCCTCCATTGTGCTGCATTTTGCGTGAAATGCAATTTCTCATATTTGCATAACTGCAGACAGCAGATAGCTCAAAATAAAGTTGAAATTTCAGTTTCAGTGCAGCGACTGTGGTTCCAGTCAAATCACCAACAACATCCACAATAGCAACAAATGAGACCGAAAGCGGGAGCGGGAAAGAGAGGCCTGCAGTCGGGTTCACTCGACTAGCTGTTGCTCTGTAAGCTGCACATTCCATACTTAAGCTCACAGACAAGCAGTCCAAGTGGTGCAATTTTAATTAAAGAAAATTTTTAAAATGCTCATTGGAGTTCAGATTGAAGCTATATATCGTTCATAGATATAGAAATTTTTAACATATATCACGAGATATGGCCAGTTATCAATTTCGCATATCAGACAATTTTTTAGAATTCTCTAGACAATTATCTTTAACTTGCAAACTACTTGTAAAATTTGAAATTAGTTTGAAGCTATAGAACTTGTTCATAGATATTACCATTTTTGATTACGACAAACATATTACCATTATAAAATATCTTTACAATTAAATATATATATATACAATCTAATTATATATATATCGTTTAGAAAATATAAAATAAAAAATATAAAATGATATAAACAAAATATTATAATTTTTGCTAAAGATAAATTTTTGCTCAGAGAAGTGAAAATGTCAGCTATGAGTATACCAAAAAATAGATTTACTCTTTTCTCTCTCAGCATACTCTTCAAAGATATGCTAGGTACAGGGTATACTCTAAGCAACAACAACTTTAATATTGCCAGACTGCGTCATGTAATTGTCCACGGTGTGCCTTCGCTGGCCGCCTCTTTACTCCTCCTCTCACCATCTCTGCCAATAACTCTGGCCTAGCTGGATCCAACAGTTGCGCTCAATCCTTCCGCTGGGCTCATGTACGCAAAGCAGCGCAGACCAAAGAGCGAGGCGGCGTACTGTGGTTTTCCGGCAGCACAATACGGCGCAACAAACTGCAGCCGGCATTGCGACCAAATTCAAATCAACGGAGTTACGCGCATTTACAAAGCAACTACACACACATACACACACACAGACACACGCATACACGCCTACACGCATACTCGTGTGTGTAAGACAAAGCATACTTTCAGGCGCAAATAACAGACGATACAAGCGAGAAAGCTAACAGCGCACAGCACGGAACTGCGGCTATTCTATTAGTGCTAACACACACATACAGAAAGCCCAACTGCCACACAGATACACACACTGATATATATACACTGAAAGAAAAGCTTTCTTGAAGCTCCTTGTTATAAACAATTCAAACAAAATTGTTTATTTAATATCCCTTGTACTAACTAAACGATTTCAATGCGCTTTTCAGGATTAATAAGTATACTAGCAAAGAGAATATATTTTAAATAACAACTTTCTATGTCGAATATTACGCTTGTTATTCTAGTTTAATCATGTAAAAGGGGCGTGGCATACAACATTCAAATTAAACTCGACATTCGTATGATAATTCCCTATCTACATTCTAAAAATGACTTCTCTAGCTTTTATAGTTTCCGAAATATGCAAAACGTACTTTAAATTAAGAAATTCTGAGTTATATAGGAAGTACTTGAATTAAGAATTTTTTGAATAATCAAAAATTGGATTAATCCAAAAATGGATTTCTCGCTTACATCAAAAACGAATGTTTTTTCCCAGTATACATACATGCATGATACATACAGCAGCTTGCCGAAATTATACGCACAAAAGCAAACAAGTGGGCCAGGATCATGGAGTAGGGGGCGTGGCCAGGATGCCCCCAAGTGCCCCCGCTGTGTGTGTCCTTTGTGTGCTGCATGCCACGCTCTGCGTCCGGGGCCAACATCATCGATGGCCAAAGCAAACATAATTGATATCGTAATCAATTCAAAAATCCAGCAAAACTAAAAACAGCAAATGCTGTGAAAACAAGTCGACTCTCACCGGATGTACAGCGCAGATGGCCGCAGGCATGCCAGCCCTCGACACATGCCACCCCAGCCCTGGCTGTATGTTGTGTGTGTATGTGTGTGTGTGATGTGTGGCAGTGCGTGCCACTCAATCAACTCTGAAAAAGTCTACAAATATTAGCCCCTAATGCCATTGAGACCAGAACCAAGACGTTGTCAAGCGCTGCACACACACTCGGGCCCAACTCCAGAGCGCCCGGACCCATAAAAAGCTGGAATTGTGTATAAAAATGAAGCAGCAAAAAAAGTGGCAGCTTCAAATAAAATTGTTGCGACAAAAGGCTACAACAACAACAGCAGCAGATGAAGCAGCAACAGCAGCAGCCAAAAGGAGCTGCATCGGGCAAGACGATAACATTAAGAAGAAGTATCGAAAAAATGTGTAGTGCCACACACACTGCGAAAAAAAAGCAGCTCAGGCAGCGACGTCGACGACGACGACAAGGACACAAAAGCAGCATAACAACACAATCAAGCGAGGCAGGCGCACGCCCAGCAGCAGAGGGGCTTGGTGGGGTGTGGTATGTAGGGCAGGGGGAGGGGCATGCCTGCCGTATCGGGAGCGGGAGCGGGAACTGGAAGCATGTCTGGGCATAGGCGGCACTGCATAACTTGGCAGCGCCAGCGCAAGCGGCACGTAATAACATTTTTCTAAAGAAACAGCAGCAACAACAACAACAGCAGCCACACTGAGAAAAAATATACATGCAAAAATAAGAAAAAAAAGTAGAACAATTCTTAAAATAAATACTTACACACTTTATATAAATGTTGACATTTTTTTTTTAGCTTGAGAAGAGCATAGCAATTTTGTCACAAAATTTTATTATTAACTTTAATTCCATATTTCTAATTCTAATATTAAAATTATGTTTATTTCTATATATTACTATTAAAACTAGTCATGATGGTGAAAGAAACCAAATTAAATAATAAAATATACAATTTACTAATCAAAAAATATTTTTTTAAATTTTTTAATTTTATTTTTATATAGTTATTAAATAGGTTTTCATTTATATTTAGTTTTTATGTTAATTTTTATAGATATTGTAGAACAGGGCTTAAAAAAATATATAAAGTCCAAATTTGAGTTGGGTATTTTAACTTAATATAATCTTAATATTAATATATGCATATAAGGTTAACTTTTCTTCTTCATAGACCGATTTATCTTATTAAATAAAAATAAATAATTGGATTGTAAAATAGAACATTATATTGAACAAAAATTTAAAAATTGATTATTTTAAAACTAGAATCTTCATACTAAAAATGTTGTGAATATGAAATAAAATCAAAATAGGTGTAATAATTTCGCTCAGTGTTGGCAGAAAAAAATACCGTAGAACCGTTACAGTCGGTCGCCTGGCAGAAATGGCGACACAGATGAAGACGAAGACGTCAAGCCGAAGTGGAGACTAAGACTGTGGCCGGGGCTTGGGGCATGGAGCATGAGGAATGAGGCTTGTGGCATTTGGGGCATGAAACGGGGGCAGGGGCGGGCGGAACGAAGCTAAAGCCATAGCCATGAACGTGCGTGGTGTGTCGTGGCGCTTGTGGAATGCTGTCTGGAGACAAGTTATTGTTTTTGATTTCATTTTTCTTACGTTCATTTTTTTTGTGTTTTTTTTTCTGTTGCCTGTTCTGCTTGCCCACTTTACGGGCGAGCCAACAATGGGACATTTGTATGTGAATGTGTGTGTGTTTGTGTGTTTGTGTGCGCTGCCGTAGACGCTTATTTCCATATAGGAATGCCTATGCCCCTTCAAATTGGTTAGTTTGGCTAATCGAGGTATTTGCCTGGAGCATAAGTTGGATTTCTTTTCTATTTTTGGTGGGGATTTCGGTTCTTAGGCAGAGCTAGGAAATTGCCTATGGCTGCATTATTGTTATTATTAGTATTATTATTACTACTATGCCCATTATTATTATTATTATTATTAAAAGTGGCACAATAATTTGAAAGTCAGCAGCTTGGAAATTATTGCAAATGGTCAGGTGCTGAGAGCCTAAGCTCTTTAAGCTCTGCCCCGCAGTCAAGTCAGTCTACAAAATCTCGTTAGAAGCCATCCTGTTGTGATATTAGTGTGGCACTCAAAACAAAATCATATGCCACTCAGTCAGCATTTTTCCCATGAAACCCATCTTGACTTGCCGTTTGTTTGTTTACCTAACAAAGTGCTCAGATTGTTCCCAGAAATACGTATACCATCAAAGAGTGCAGCTTTTTCGATCTGTTTACCCAGAGAGTGTTACGACATAGTGTGTTGAGAAGGATAATAAAAACTGCAAATTTTAAAGTATGTTTAATATGAATAAATATGTGTATGTATAATAATTGAATGAAAACACAGCTCGCGCTACGCGCACTCGCATACAGTATGTAATTAAAATTAATTTAATGTAATTAAAAAATACTTTAAATATACTAGATGCCTATAACAATGAGCAACATGGTTTTAAAAATCTAAATATCATAATATCAATAATTTTCTGTTAATTTTCTTAATTTAATTTCCAACAAAGATTTTATAAAATGTAATAAAAGTAATACTTTAAAATGTATATTATTTAAACCTCAAAAAATTCTTCGAGTGGAATATCCTAATTTTTTTATATTTATCAATTGTTATACAATTTAATAAAATATTTTTCCACATTTAAGCGACATTATCAAAAATAAACCACAGAATCAAAGAAAGAAGAATACCCGTTTTTCTATAAATAATTCAATTGAATTAAATTCAATTGCCATTGCAGGCAGAAAATACTTTGGCATTATAATAGACTCTCTGCAAATCCAATCAAAACTACAGAGACAATGAAAAACGCATAATCAATGTGTAGTATATATATCTGGGTAAGCCACACTCATCCATAACAATCAATCATTCCGTGAGGCAATATAAGTTGCGCAATTCCTGTTGTCAGACATACAATGAGAGCACCGAGAGACACCGAGGGGGAGATAGAGGAGAAACGGGAGGAACGGGAGGATGGAAGTTACAGGGGAGGCGCATCATTAGGCTTGCAGCATTTCGAGACTTTCGGCATTTCAGCCGCAGCTCGATGGTTTTGGGTTTTCCAACACTCGACAAAACAAACTTTTGAAACTTTCTAATAAAATAGCCCTAGCTAGATTACAATACTCAGCTCGTAACTCGGAACTCGTAACTCGTAACGCCAGCAGAAGCCCCAAGGTGCGATGTGGGTTTAGGAATCCGTGGCAAATTACAACTCAGCATGGAGTTGCTGCATCTGCACTGACGAAAAAACAGTGTTCTCAAAGTTAAATTCACGTGTAATCTATTTAAAATTTTGCAAACTGAACGAAAAATTCTAGAAAAAATCTCGCAAATAAATAAAATAATAATTAAAGATTTGAAAATAAGTAGATCCGAATTTTAATTAGAAAATGTACGAAATTTTTGTCAGCTTGAAATTGATTAGGAATATGGAATCTTAAGGAAAAATTATGATAATAATTATATAATAAATAATTGGAGAATAAACCAGTTAAAACGGAGTAGATTAATCGAGCAGAAGACTACAGTCGCACGTAACCGACAGTACACTAAGCGCCCGTTCAAAATACTATCTTCAAAATACTAAACGAAAAGTTTATTGAATATCTTCGCTGTTTCTTATCCGATTATAATACAATTGACGGCATCGATGGAGTATACTACAAGCAACGTGCAAGTCTGTAGCTGTAGTTAGTTTTGATTGAGAAGGGTTTAGAAGATGGGGGGTATCAAACTATAATACAAAGTAAATTACATTACTAATATAATTTAATTTATTTTAAGTTGGCATAAACTTGAATAAAAAACTTTCTCGTAATCAAAAAAAATTCTGTATAGTAAACTTAAAAATATTTTCTTGTTGAGAAAGTAAGCTGAAAATGCATAGTTTCAGGAAGGGCTTTGATTAGACTTCTACTCTTTGCGTAATACGCTGGCTGCTGGTAGAGCGAGGGCATTTGGCATGGGTATTACTCCGTGGCGCAACAGACAATGGCGCCGCATTACGTTGTAGCTCAAGCCCTAACCCCGTGCATCTATCTGCTAACGGTTTCTCTCTGCTGCGATGGCTTTGCACACAATGCAGTTGCAATTTAGAAGAGAACGCGACTCTCTTTATGTCGCTCTCTTGCATGTGCGCCACGCTCTGTTGTTCATTTCCACTTGTTTCAGTCGCTGAGCGTGCATGAGTGTGTGTGTGTGTGTGAGGAGCGCACACATACACGGCCACAACATCCGTTACAATTTTTTACGAGCACAAGACTGAAGCTGGTGCTGACGTTGATGTTGATGCTTTTGGCGGCAGCGGCAGCGGCAGAGACAGAGGCAGAGGCAGAGGCAGAGGCAGCAGCCACTGAGATGCTTTGTGGTTACGCTATGGCTGCTCTAAGTGCGCTGGTATGTGTAAGCGCATGTGTGTGTGTGTGTGTGTGTGTGTGAGAGGGTGCATGTGTATGTCGCATTCGAGGATTGAGTAAATTTTTGTGGGCTGCTTCAGTAATGATATGGAATGTGTTGGAATTTCAAGAAGTTACTACAGATTTCTTTATTTATTTAAATGAGCAGCCAACGAGAGCGAACAATTTTTCTGTCTCTCTGTCTGTCTATCTGTCAGTCTGTCTTAAGGTCTTCACAGAGAGAAAAAAAACGCATCACTTACAACTTGACATCTGTTCAAACGAAAATGTTAAAGTTAAAATTAGTAACTTAAAACGAGTTCGCAAAAAATTTTGATTCCAGTTTATTAGTTTAAAATTATTTTTAATTAAAACAAGTTTTATTAAATCTAGATTTCAGTTTATTAGTTCAAAATTATTTTTAATTAAAGCAAGTTTTAATTTTAAGTTTTTCCGAAACAGTTTGTTCACATAAAAATAATAATTATTACTAAAACTTTCCTGCTAGTTTTAAAAAAAAACTGGCTTTTATTTCAAGATAATAATTCAGATAATAAATTAGAATTTGTATTCTTTTAAATGTGAAATATTGATCAAAGAAATCTGTTATTTGGAATATGTACTCTCCATTATTATATTTTATCGGTTAATAAAAATATAAGGTATTTAAGAAATAATATTTAAGATTTTCCTGGCTCTTTAGAGAGATTATAGAAACCTAATTTTGGCACGCAAATTTTCGCGCTGTGTAACATTGTCTGTCTGCTGCCAATGTCTGTATTTGACTTCTGTGTCTTGGTCTGCAGCTCTGTTGCTGCCACTGCCTCTATCTCTGTGGCCTTTGCCCCCCTTGCCCCCTGCACACCCTTGTGGCCAGGCAGCCCCAGCCAGCATCTTCAATTGACTGACTCGCTGACTGTCTGGAGTGTCTGTCTGTCTGTCAGCCTGTCTGCCTGTCTGATAGAGCCAGCGTACAACTAAATGAGCGTTGTTATCAGTCTCCCAATGCGCCTCAGCGTATACTATACTATATATAAATATATATCTATGTGTGTGTGTGTGTGTGTGGGTGCGTGTAATTGGAGCTGGCAACGTCATTGAAATTTATGCACGTTGTTCGGTCCGTGTAGTGATATTTGTATTGGGAATTAAAAGTATGCCCTCGGGATTATAAGCTAATTTTTGGCACTGTGCGTTCGACGTCTTCCGTTGCCGTCGTTAACATTTTTACTTTTAATTGCTCTTGTTGCCGTGTAATTAAAATAAAGGCGTGCAGTAATTGCTGAGGTCAGAGAGCCAGGATACTTACTCTCTACCATACCCTTTTCACTTCCCCTACTTTCGCTACTTTCCCTACATCTCCTGCCACACACTCCCACATAATGCTAACTAAGCTGAGAGCGAAATTCAGAAATTAACACTCGGGCGTGTTTTTTTCCGGCTGGCCTTTCTTACATTTGTGTTTTTTGGTATGCTCGTGAAATATATTCCTTGGAGCTGGCGCTGAATTACCGAATTGCAGATAAAATTCTCAGTTTAACACTTTGTTAAAATGCTGCTCATACGCCATGTGGTGCGTCCCTTTGGCCCATAAAATGTGCCAGCAGTTGGCCATTACGAACCTACCTACCTAACTAGCCGACCATTTGACCAATTCACCCATTTTGCCCATTTCACCCATTTCGACCGTTTCGACCATTTTGGCCATTTTGCCCATTTCGCCATTTTGCTTGGGCCTGAACCTCAAACTCAAAACCAGAGCTTGAACTTTGTATACTACGTCTATTATTGCTGTACTTTTTCTGCCCTCGTTCTGTTCCCCTGTGCGCTTGCGGTAAATTTCGTTAACAGGCCATCAATAGAGTTGCAGATCCAACATTTCCATGCTAATTGGTTTTCCAATGTATACAAGACTTGGAAACTGTAAAGCCAGCACTTAACACGCATTAATTGAGGCGACAGCAGCTCTAGTAATCTCACTGCTCTTACAATGCCAATCTGCTTGTATTCGATACGAGATACAAGATACAAGTTACCAGATACTAGATACAAGATACACATTCACTATATGAAAATGAAATGAAAATTGGATTAGGCTGGGCAACTGTAAACTCAAGATTTATCTATGGCAAGCAATTCACATGCATTTCAATTAAGATTCTCCCCCCACTCTTGCCATCTAAAGTGTAAAGTGTTTGCAGCAATTGCTGTAAGCTGTTTGCCTTATTTCAAGTCCAGGTCAAAAGCAGTTAACGAAGTGCAGAACCAAGCAATAACAGAATATATATTCAACTAATAATGCAAGTTTTTTGTGTGTAATTAGGAAAATTTTGAAGTTAACTAGGCTAAGAACTGCTCAGTTCACAAAAAGGAAACCCAAATTGAAATGGGAAAGCAGAAAAGGCAAGAAAAATGTGGAGCACACAGCAAAATAATCTTTAATTACACAACACAATTTGAGCTTTAAATTTTAAATGAAGCAGAAGTCCAGGCAAATTGTGACATAGATGAAATGGGTTAGAAGTTTATCTTTAGTTTTAATAAATTTCTTAAGTACAAATTTAATTGATTTGTTAAGATTTTTATAAATTTATTGTTAGGAAAATCCTGAGAAATTAAATCTTAGGAGAACTTAAAATGCAGCATAGATTAATTATTTATTTTACAATTTACCGCTTAATCAGGATAGACAGACATGAAATTTATATACATACAATTAATAGGGTCTGCCACGCCTCTTTTTGGATGTTTAACAAGTTCCTTATTTGCCCAAATCTATGCCACAATTTTATCTACTTTTGATTTATACTATTATAGACAAGATTCAGTCTCGTTAATCTGTGTATATCATATCATAAATCCAACTTTAAATCTAGTTACCCAAACTGACAATGATAATAAAAAAAAAAATTGTTGATTTGTTTGTTTTCCTCTTGTTGCTCTGTTTCTTGGTCCTTGTGCTCTGTTTCTTTTGTGCTGGCCCCCATTTACTACAACTTCAACCACAACCACATGTCTGAACTGTCATCACATTCACACCCACATATCATAACGCTCATGGATTTTTCAGTTCTCAATGACATTTTATCTTTGCAGCAGTTACATTCTGCTGACAGCCGAACTTCATTAAAGATTACACAAAGTTCATCAAGTTTTAAAGTTGTCGCCGCTTAAATGGTGTTAAATTGTTTTTTGCTTTAAGCCGTCGATTAATCGGATTTCAACTGAAAGTTGCATAAGTTATTTATATGCCACTTGAGCATTCTTGTCTTAAGCAAATCTTTATTAGAGCCATTTGTTGGTGTGCGTGGATTTAAGCTAAATGCCAATAGCTTTCAGCGTTTAGTTTACGCATAAACTACTCAAAATACAAACAAATTCGACACTTTGGCAAACAATTTGCACAAAACTTTTGTGCGACGAACTCTTATTAAATTATTCATAACTGTAAACGAAATAAGCAACTTTTCTGCCAGAAACTTTACTCTCAAATGCTATAAGCTGTATGTATATTGGTTTCAATCAAAAGTGCATCAAATGCAACAAATTCCTAGCGAAAATAAATAAATAAATTTATCAATTAATTAGCCAAATAATTGCGTATCAATTACTTTAAATATTAAGCGACTAAATTGTTGTTATTCTTCAATTGTTGTAATTAACACATAACTTTGTAGACATAAATTTGTTTGATTCAATTAAATATTTCGACAGAAAGCAAACACAAACTTTACCACAAAAGATAAATAATAAATATATTAGTATAATTTAAAAATGAGTATAATTTTAAAATAAATATGATTTTAATCATTCGATAGTAAAGTTAAAACAAATTCGCATATAAAATACAAGAATTATATTAGATATGGATTAACTGAATTTAATGAGTATTACATTCAATATATTATTAAATTTCAAAATTTATTTAGCTGGAAAAACAAGTTACTACCTAATAAATGCAAATATATTGACTATAAAATAAATAAATAATATATAATACATAAAATGACTTAACAAAAAGATATACAAGCGTTTCTTACATCTTTCACTTTGTGCAATTAAAAATATTTGAATAAGAAATCTATTTTTTAATTTTCAAGTTGAAATAATTGGACTTGAAATATTCTTAAACATTAGCAAGCCATTATTATTTTGTTTCTGATAAAATGTTGTTTAATCAAATTAAATTGAAAATAAGTTAACTCATTTGCTGAATTTAAAATAGAATATCCAAGCACTTGCCGAATATTCAATATGGTAATAAAATAAGTTTGAAATCTGGAGCAAATTAATGCAAATGCGTTTGCCTTTGTGCATTGAAGGGATAAAAGCAGAGAGAACAGTTATTAAGCTCTTAATAATGCTAGTAAATTTGGCATAATTAAAAAAGCTGGTAGTGCAAAAGGAGACTGCAATTAATCAGCATCATCATCATTTATGGCCAATGCAAGTAGCTCAAATTCAAATGCCAGTTGCCAAAACAAATCCCCAGAGCCACAGCAGCCACAGGCGCCACAGGAGCCACAGCATCCACAACGGACGGTGTCTACAACAACTACAAGCTGAACAAGAAGAACTATAACTATATGCTTACTTAGTAATGGAGAGGGAGAGAGTTGGAGAAGGAGAAAGGGAGGAAGGGAGGCAAATTGTACGCTCTCAAGTGCCATAAAGCCATAAAGTAATCAAAGTTGATATCAAAGTACCACACTGCTAACTTATGCTCTCATGTATTCAATTAGGACAGATTTCGAATGCCCTGACTTGGCCGGCGCGTCCTGCTCGTCCTGTTCGTCCTGTTCGCCCTTCGCCTGCTACTCGTTCATTTTGAAAGAATTAAGCACTTTTGTGGAGCGCAGCTGTTAAGAAATTACCGCAGCTTCAGCCGAAGCCGAAGCTTCAAGCTGCAGTCACTGCTCCTGCAGCTCCTTCAAGAACTTTCAACAACTTCCTATGCCCAAAGTTTCCACAAATTAGTTATGCAAATTATGTGAGTCGCCTCTACCTCAATGGCAGCAGTCAACCGCCGGCTACAACAACAGCAACAACAACAGCAACAACTTTGTAGTTAGAAATCCGCATTTAAAACAATAGCGAACTCAGTTCATCTGGCTCTTCCTTCCCATCCCATCCCATGCCCTTCCCTGCTTGGGCTGTCAGTCTTCGGGGTTGTCCGTCTCTCAATCTCTTTAGCTAAATGTGGCCTAAACTCAAAACTCAATCCCCAGTCCGATTAGGGCGCATAACAAAGCAGAATTTGTGTAAGTTCCTATTTAACATGCTTTATGCATTCCTCAATTATAAATAGATTAAAGTCCAAAATAGACTAAAGTTAAATGTTAACTTTCCGGCCGAAGCGGACACCATTCACAAAGCAATTAACGCGCCCCAAGGAAGCGACGCCAATGGCAAGGATGTCTGCTGTGCTGAGGTTCCCAGCATAGCAGAATGAGCTTGGGGTTTTTCCCCAAATGCGAAAAGTGACGAAGGTGAGCACGGAGGGCGCAGGCCAAGGGGCAAGTGGGAGCGAGAGAGAGAGAGAGCGAGAGAGCCGAGAGCGTTGCCCGAGCAGAACTCAATTTAACTGACTGCCAACTTTCACAATCACTGCCCATCATCAATTTCAGATTTTGCTGTATGTTTTATGTGGCTCCGGCGTGCAGGACCGCCCGTCAAGCATCCGTCCTGTTGTCCCCATTGTCAGTCAGTCAGTCAGTCAGAGCTACACCAAAAACAACAAGCGGCAGGCTACAATCGGACGTAACCGACAGTAGCAGCACCTGTACAAAGCTATGCGCTTACACCCCTCATACCTTCTTTTCTAAGACAAAAAACTTTCTGTTGCATATCTTCGCTGTTTCTCAATCGATCGGAACATAGCTCTCAGCAAAAGCTATGTAAATGCCTTGTTGTATGATATGCAATTATGCGAATCAAGCAAATTGTCTTTTGCATATCTTACCTGTTTCTTATTTCATCGTAATGCAATTCACAGCGTATGTAGAGAATGTCAAAAGCTATGTAAATGCCTTGTTGTAGATGTGGCTTTTTATGGTTAGTGGAGAAAGGGGAGTAAGTATTCAAAATCGAAAAAAATTGATCTGCTTACTGCATAGGAGAACCTAAATTCCAAATATGGTGCCTCTAGCTCTCATGGTATTGCAAAATCTAGTTGTTCTTACAGAAAAACATGGCTATATCGACTCTGTTCGTCGTCCTAATCAAGTATTTATATACTTTGTGGGTTCTGCCACGCCTCCTTCTACCTGTTACACGCATTTGCCACCTGCACTAGCCTAATACACCCTTTTGAGCCTTTGCAAGGTACAGGGTCTAAAAAAGAATAAATAAATAAAAGTGAAAACAATGCTGAAGCGGCCAACTCACAATGCTTGCCCAGGGATGCGACCTTATGATTGAGAGTGTGTGTGTGTTGATCTGCCCTGTGTGTGTCTTTGTGTGCCTTTGTGTGAGTGAGTGTGTGTGTTTACTTAAGCGTAAGCCTCGCAACGCCCCTGGCAGCGCAGCACCTCGGCATTGGCTTTAACCACACAACAATGGCAACCCAGATAAAGCGGCCAAGGCAAAAAGGGTTCTACGCCATTTGCCTGGCTGCGTCTTAAAGGATTGCTCAAGTTTTTGGTAACCAATATGTAAATGTGCGTGCTGTGATTAAGCACAATAGCCAGCAGAGAGAGAGACGGAGAGTGAGCGAAAGAGTGAGAGATTGGGCTTTGCTTAACCTATACCTAAACCTAAACCTAAACCTAAAACGTAAAATCTAAAACCCAAAACCTAAAACCGAAATCTAACCACAATTTGAAGCGCACAAAATGTGAAACCAAAACAAACCGAAAGCCGAACAAACGCAGCCAAGTCAATGGATGGACATGGCTAACTTTGCACACCTCAAGTGTTTGTTTAGGCTGCCAAAAAAGACGCAACGACAGCAGCAGCGGCAGCGGCAGCGGCAGAGGAAGGCCAACAGATACGTAGCATTTTTGGCCATCTTCTGCCGCTGCTGCTGTTGTTGTTGTTGTTGTTGCTGTTAGCCAGCGGCAACATAAATCTTGTCTTGCCAAACAAAGATCCCGCACCATAAAGCTCTAGCAGTTGGGCCATATGCCGTTAGCAACTTTGCCCCGCTAGATGGCGCCAAAGACAAAGGCAAAGTCTCCGTCTCGGTCTCTCCATCTCCATCTCCATCTCCGGCTTCATCTCCGGCTCCTACTCCGACTCCGACTCTGGCTCAAAGTCAGACGCGCCTGCAGTGCCCGAAACTATTAGCAAAGAGCCAGAAGCTTGCAAAATATACATATGTGCATGCGTGTGTGTCCGCGTATATGTGTGTGTGTGTGTGTTTAGTGTGTGTGTGTGCGAATTTTTAAGGGGCACGCACATAAATTGCAACCGCCAGGTGAGCATTGCTATTACCATTTACCTACACAGAGCGAAAAAACGCGTTCCAAACTTATAAAAATTAAAATTAAATTTATATAAACTCAATTTTATTATTTGTAGTTTAATATTAAACCATAAACAGCATTATCAATTTAGCTAGCCATCTAGCTAGAATTATTGTTAATGTTTGTTCTAAATCTATGAGAAAATAATATTTATTTATTTTTTAATATTTTACAATGATTCAAGAGCTAGAGTCATCATTTTTAAAGCTTCATCTATGCAGTTAGTAAATCAAGGTATAACGATACGAAAACTAACAAGAAAAAGCAAAGATATGTTGCAGACAATTTGCCAGAGGTGAGAGATGCTGTATGTTGCATTCCAGCTGGGTTTTTACCCACTGCAGTGACTATGCTAACATAAAGTATACAAAGTACAAGACCTGCTACTGTCGGTTACGTCCGACTGTGGCCTTCCTTCGGACTGATCTTCATACATATAGGTTTCAGTTCGCATTAACTTGAAGCTAGACTTATTGTCTTACTAGTCTTAAGTTTTGTTTGCTCAACTTTACAATTATCTTCTTATTGAGTTTGATTTGATTTTTCTAGATTATTTCTCTCTGTGTACTGAGCAGCTGCCTGTTATGCCCGAAACTCCATGCGCTCGGGGTCTCGCCTTGATGTATCACACAAACAGACACAAATGTATTTATGCTCAGTTTATTTTTTCCTTAGCTGCGTGTATGTGTGTGTGTGAATGTGTTAGTGTGTGTGTGTGTGTGTTTGTATGTATGTGTGTGAGCTTCAAGACTTTGCTGCTTATGGGCATCAGCCGCGTTCCGGCCGTAATAAAAACTAAAATCCGCACAACAATATGTGCGAGGATAATGCCATTTCCGTTTTATGTGAAATCCTCTCAGTAGTCCGTGTCCGCATATCCGTCTAACGTCCCACCCACCTACCCCTTTATCCCAACTAACCTCGCTCAAGGTGTATGCGATTGCATGTGTGTGTATGTGTGTGGCATCTCCAAGGTGTACGCTATGCCCCAGAACGAGTTGGATACACCGTGCCGAAAAAAAAGTGTGTGGTCGAAAAGTTTTTTCCGTTATGGCACTTTTGGTATGCGGATAAGCAAATGGTTTTCGGGGGAGGCGATATTTTTATGGATTGGCACGCCTCCTATTTTTTTTTTACTTATTTTTTTTCTGCAGTGGTTAGCCATAGGAAACACCTTGAATAATACACATAGAGTGCATGCTGTGAAAATAGCGAAAGTTTCTAATGTTCAGCAGCCATAAAGTTATATTGGCTGCCAAATTAAAGCATGGGCAACCCAACAAATAATATAATATTATGGGCAGTAGTAAAAACTGAAAGTGCAGCGAGATAGTTATTATTTTAATAAGCTCAAAATTTGCATATGTATTGGCCAACATTATAATAATTTAGGTAACAAAAATGTTGGAATTCAAGTGAATTTATATTTATGCAGCAGAGTTTTAAGTAATATTGGAAAGCTTAGATAAAGTTTTAAAAGCAATGCATCCAAAATGTTATAATATTACTCCAATAATTGTACATTTTAAAAGCTGTGTTGAATAAAGTTTAAAAAAAAAAATAGATTATATTTAATAGTGCTCGGTTAATGTATTTTTAATATCTATTGGAATTTAGTTCCTATACTTCCTATATTAAAATATAATATTGAAATCCTCAATCCTCGATTAATTCATAGATCAAGCATATTTATAAATGTTCGCATTAAATTACTTGGTTTAAAAGATATTTGCATTCAATTTATATTTTAAAGTTTTTATAACAATAATTAAAAGAAATAATATTTTAAATTTTTGCTATAAAAACCAAATTAATTTTGCAAAATGGAAAAAACATGGTTATTTTAGAATGAAGTTAGATTCAAAATAAATTAAAATTGCTTTATTACAACGTACTGAATACCAAATTTAAATATTTGGTTACAATTAAGTCCCATTACTACGGATGTACTTAAATTAAATTAAAATATCTTATCTATACTCGTATTTTATTACGTTATAATCATACTTATAATATGACTTTAAATATGCCATATTTTATATAAATATGTGATGCACAGAATGTCTGCTGCTGTGTAGAGCGTTTATGCTACAATTAATACAAACTTAATTGAAGTTATCAAGAGAACATAATTAATACCCATAAGCCCATCCCATACAGCCCTAATTTATGGCGTTTGTGAACTTGTATTGTGGCTGAACTAATGGTAGTCAACACGGCATTATTAGCAAGGACATGATTTTAAATCTACTACTTGGTAGTCTTACCTTTTCAGAGATTATGTGACAGCTTCTAGCTCGGATTATGAGAGCCATTCATTAGCAGCAGTTGCCAAGGGCAGGCGGGGGGAGGGGAGTGGACAGGACAGCACAGGAGATGAGCTGCAGAGCTGAATAGGAAGCCCCGTCCGAGGAGGGGAAGGGAACGGGAAGCGTCAACAAAGTGTCTTGTCTTGTGGCCAACTCAAGTTTTCTTCTGGTAAGAGAGGGAAAGGGAGGATGGCTATTTGTTTTTTTGCGGCTTCTGCATAGCATAACTGGGTAAATGTATGCAAATGTGGCACAGTTTTTGCGCAGTGTTGCAAGTTGAAACAAATGTAGGAAATTTAAGGAGCAACGACGACTGCAAGAAGCGCAACGCAACGAGAACGGAAGAAAAACCATAACTAAATCCATTGCCATAGCCAAATCCAAAGCAAAGACTGCGATGCAAATAGTAGAGATTATGGGACGCCTGCCTCATGCCGCATGCCACCTCCAACGCAAATGTGGCATAAGCAGCAGGCAGGAAGGCAAAGGGGGGGCTGTGCTGCTCAGTAGGCGGCACTAGAGGTGCAGTAGGTGTGCCAGCGTGTCTGTGTGTGTGTGCATGTGGCACAATAAATCTTACAAGGGTGCCGAATAGCCGAGCTTTGCCCATGTCGAAGCTGGCATTGGAGCTAAGGAAAAACGGGAAAAACCTAGGCGGAGGTTGGAGGAGCGGGCGGGGAGTGAAAACCAAAACCAAATAAAACTGACATTATGCGAAAAGCGAAAGCCATAACTAAAAGTTGGGCATGATGGAGCGGCAGTAAAGTAAAGTTGATACTGCCGCAAAAAGCAAAAATAGCAAAATAGAAACGATAGTGTGGCAGCGATGGGGATGATAGTTAAAGGCGGACAGAGGGGACAGGGGACAGGGGACAGGGGACAGGCAAGAGGAAACAGAGAGCAGCTAAAAGCGTAAAGTAAAACGCAGCGAGTAAGCAACGAGCAGATCAGCCGGCCGGAAGGCTGCAGTCGAACGTAGCCGACATTAGAAGACATTGTGCTCTGTGTTTCAATGAAGTTGAGAAAATTGTCTGTTGTATATCTTCGCTGTTTCTTATGCAATCGTTATGCATTTCAGAGCATCGAAGCATGAAGAATCTCATAAGCTAAATGCATTATAAATTACAAGTTGATGGTGAGTTTTTTTGCCTTATGGGGGTGGAAATGGAATAGGACTTTAAAATCGATCTTAGTACAGCATAGGAGAACCTAAATACTAAAAATTGTGTTTCTAGCTCTAATAGTTAATAAATACAAGAGATCTAGAAGATTTATGAGATCTAAGAAGCTGCAGTGTTTTCTTTTCGGTTATCGAAGGAAGGACCGGAAGTATCCAAAATCTAAAGCAATCTTGATCTGCTTACTGCATAGGAAAACCTACATACCAAATATGGAGTCTCTAGCTATTATATTTGTGAGATCTATGTATTCGTATGCAGGGACAGATAGATATGGTTATATTTTCCTTCATTATGTTACACACATTTCCCATTTTCACTAACATAATAGACCCTTTTGTGCTTTTTTTAAGTACAGTCTCTAAAAAGGCTGAGACTGAAACGGAAATCGACTTTGGCAAGGCTTTTACCTGTGAGTGTTTGTTGCAGTTGCACGTTGAACTTGCTGCAAGTTATGCAAATGTCCTCAGCGTGTTGCCTTGCCATCTAGCTAACAGTTGTTGTTGTTGTTATTGATGGAGTTGTGGTTGTTGTAGTTGTTGTTATTGTTGGAGATGCTGCTGCTGTTATCAATCGCTAACAGCAATGTTGCTGCCTCTGATGTTGCCGCTGCTGTTGTTGTTGTTGTTGGTGGCGCGTGCTAATGACATTTGCTTTGATTGCGACTGGAACTCAAAACTGTCATTTGATGCGCTGACAATTTCTGCTTTTCTATTCCTATTTCGATTTTTATTTTCTATTCTTATGCTTATTATTATATTGTATATTTATTGTATGCAGAAGTTGAGCTTGCTGTTGGTTGTCGCTTGTTGGTTGTTGGATGTTGGTTGCTGTTGTTGACTCTATGGCGCTGTCTATTTATTTAATTTGCATGCAATTTTCAATTTTTATGCGAAATACTTTGAATTGACAGCAGACACACACACACACAGATACGCACACAGATACGCACAACCACACAGACAGCGAGCTGCCAATGCACAATGGAAATTGAATTGCAAAATTTGTTTGCCAGTCAATCGTTGCAGAAGAAGATGTTGGCGCTGCGAACTTCAGATATATTGGGAGCAAATGGGGTAAGACAAACCTTGCTGGGGGAAGGGGGGGAGTAAAGTGCGCCACGTTCATGGCAATGTCACAGTTATAGCCACAGTCAGAGCCACAGTCAGAGCTAGAGCTTGGCTATGGCCTGAAGAAATCGCACAATTTGGCGGCGAAAATGTCAAGTATTCAGAATGCCACGAACGCGTCGAGGTCGACGACGACAATGGCAGCGACAACAACAACAACAACAGCAACAACTGTCAACAGTGTTGCCAATTTTATATTTAGAAAAAAAAAAACTGTCTTAGCTTTAAAGTCACAAAAATACATCTGCAACAATTTCTAAAAAAAAACCCCCCGAACAACTGTTAATATTTTTAATGCTAAGCCTTATCAATTGAGTTGATAATCTTTTAAATCTCGCAAGTTTTTCACTAAATTTACACTATATTCAGCCTGAAATCCTCAGTTGCTCACACTATTGTTATCTGGAATTTATTATTGGAATACAATCAAATAAAAAAAATATTTTATTAAATAACCGCATTTATTATATACGGAAATCTATTTAAATTTGTGCTCCAGCGGGTTTCCAAATCTGATAAAGCTAACCGTGGTAGGCACAGAAATTTTAGAGATTTAATTGACATGACAATATAATTGTTTATAATAAAAAAAAAAAAAAATCCCCATAATATTTATTTGTTGGCAGCAAAATCATCGATTGTCTATTTTATGCTATTTGTGACTTGAACTAAAGTTGTTAGAGCAAATATTGAACAATATAAAGAAAACAGAGCTATAATTGTTGCTTGTTTTAAATTGAATTTTGTAAAATTCAAGAAAACGCTGACAATAAGCTGAAATATTTTTACCGCTCTGTAAAAATAGCCAGAATTGCCGGGAAAAAAAACGGAATTGGCAACACTGAAGAGAACTGTTACAACAATGGGGGGCAACAACAACAGCAACAACAACAACCGGCAAACATGCACAACACACACACACACACACACACAATGTCTCTCTGCATGTGTGTGTGTGTGTGTGTGTGTGTGTGCGAAAGTCAGTCTCAGTGCTTGCCGCAAAAAGAAGTTGCAAGCAATTCGCTGGAGTGGCGCGAAATCGCCACATAAAAAACTCACGACACTCGACACGCGTTTGGCGCTGCGCTTTTTGATTTTTGTTTGAAACAGCCGCAGCTGACAGCAGCCGACGGCCCCCACTCTGTGAATGCGACCGACTGCAACGACGAACGCTGCGAAACTGAAGCTGAGACTGAAACGGATGCTGCAAGCAAATCGCACACAGCAGCCGCGACAGCCGAGCGCACAGCCGACGCCGAGCCAGAGCCGAAGCTGCAGGCTTGCCGAAGCTGCAGACAGCCGAAGCTGTGTGATGCTAACTGCCGAAGCTTCGGCTAAGGATGCTAAGAGCGCGCCAAATGAAAAGAGCGAGCAAGAGCACAAAAGCTGCCGAGAAGAGCGCGGCTGCTGCTTAAGCGACGTCGACAGCGGCTGCGACGCCGGCAGCGGCAGTGACTAACGTGTGACTTCGTTAAATTTCTGCGGCGACAGCGCACAAAACGGATTCGGAAGCGGAAGTAGCAAGTAAGCGAGCGTACGAACGAGCGGAAGAGCGAGTGCGGGGGGTGATTGAAACAAGCGGGCAGAGGGAGGGGCAGGGGGGATGCTGGGCAGTCAATGGTAAGGTAAAGATGAGCTAGAGCTGAAGCTGAAGCTGAAGCTGAGGCTTGTAGGCGAAATAACGGGAAGTGTTTGCTGCCACTCGAGTGGCAATCGCGCGAATTGCCATGTGTGAAAGGGCTTAACAGCGGAGGGGGGAAGGGAAAACTGAAGAGGGGGTGGGGGGTTCGCTCGCACTTGCTTTTGGTTAAGCAGCTAAGGGGTGGGGGGTAAGCTGGCAGCAACATCAATATTCACATTTGCACTTGTGTGAGAGCATTTTCTGATTTGCTGCAATCGCATTGCCAACAATCTTTACAGCACACAACAGCAACAACAACAACAACAACAACTACAGCAACAATAAACAACACACACACACACACACACACACACGCACACGCCACTTAGCTGAAGCGACAGCCAGAGCAAATTTTCTAACGGATGTTTGGCAAATCTTTTTTCTCGCGCTGCGGATGCTGACGGTGTCTTCGACACACACATACACACACACACACACATACACACTCAGTGCTAGACGCATACACTGAACAAAATATAATCAATAGTTACAAATGTACGCAAATTCTCTATTCCAGAACCAATGCTTGCCTTCAATAGAGTTTTTAAATTTCAGATTTTTAGAGCCGTCTTGGATATGATTAGTTTCAATTTTTCCTAAACTTTTGAAATCAAAATAAATTAATTTTAATTTAATTTTAGCTGGTTTGGCTCTTTACTGCTTTTTGTCCTAACTAAGTAGTACACTCAAAAAAATACAGCTTCATTTGTTTACATTTTTAGGGCCGGTTTGGATATGATGAGTTTTAATTTTTTCTAAACTTTTGAAATCAAAATAAATTAATTTTAATTGTATTTTTGTTGGTTTGGCTCTTTGCTGCTTTTTGTCCTAACTAAGTAATACACTTAGAATAATATAGCTTGATTTGTTCTACAAAATAAATATCTTACAGTATCGTTTTGTTTTGTATCTTTCATGGGTAAAGTGTATAAAAACCGAATTGGGATAAAGTTGATTTTAAAGCATAATAAATTATCTAAGAATTCTAAATTATCTCCAACATAAAAGTTCATCAAAGTTATCATTTATTAAACATTTGACACCGGAAGTTGTTGATTTTTCTCAGTGTATTCATTTATGTTTCCATTTCGACTTTTGCTTGAATTCTAGCACAAATCGAGCGTAAGGTCTTATAGAAGCTCTATATTAAAAACCGTTGTATTTTTCTGAGTGTACAGTTGACATAACAGCGCATAGCCTTAGCAGAGTTGTATGTGTATCGATAACTAATAATGATATTACAGTTATCTTTTGGCCAAACTGCAACTGTGTGTGTGTGTGTGTTTGATTCGTTAGTCGCCCTCTTGTGCGATATTTCAGTTGTCATTTCTGTGCAGTCACAAACAGTAATTTTATGTTGTGCTGTTAAGCTTTTTGTTTATTTGTTTGTTTCTGTAACAACTCACACAAGACACACACACACACACACAAACATGCTCACATCCGTACAGACAACGACAACTAATTAGAAACACTTGCAGTGTGCAGTTGCTTTTTTCCAACTCCAATTGGCAATTGCTTAGCTGATTTTCATCGACTGCCCCTTTGGCAATGGGGACAGTTATTGCAGTTGCTGTCGCTGTCATTAATTGGCTGTTTGCTTTTCATTCTCCAGCTCCAGTTCCAGCTTCAGTTGCCGCTTCCTCCAGCTCCTCTCCGTCTGTTTCTATTTCCACCAGTTCCTCGTTATCGTCGCTCGTTTTGCTGTCAGCACAGGCAACGATCTTACCATGGCTAAATGCAGGAAATTCTGATAGATGACGTTCATACATCACATCAATAACTATCAAATTTTTTGGTTTATATAGGGTTTTTGTCATAATAAATATATTATTTAATATTTTGTGATGACTGGTAGAAATTTATTGCTTGAAAAAAATATATATATGTTACTAGAATTTAATCATCTTCGTAATTACCTAAGGTTATTATTTCATTAAGTATTTAAATAATTTTTGGTAACAAGAAATAATTTTTATAAAAATATATCTCAAATATTACGAAATGATTGTAATTATTTAAATTAATGTTGATAGTAAAAATTTATTCTAAAATATATGCCAAAATTAAAATATTATACATATCTTAATAAATACATTTTGCTTTACGAAGCGCAGCAGTAATGCATCTTCTTACTTTTTGATTTGTACCAAGCTTGAATGGTCATGCTTTAATTATAAAATAGAAGGAACGGAATATTAATTATTTGAAATAATCTTGTTTTACATACTAAGTATATATAAATATCTACGTTCTGAAAATGAAAACTCAATAAATATCATTCGCATGATTTAGTTTAAATATTAAATCAGCTAAAGCCTGCTTGGTAATTAACTGTGATGATTGGCATTTTGTTAATTAGAAAATCGACGCATTTGTTGGATATTGGAATTTTCGTTGTTTCTTTATGGAATTACATAATCTGTCGTTGCAGTTGACAACACTGTTTATTGACCAACTTGTGTTGCTTTGGGTGCCACTTCATTTCCTTGCTGCAAGTTGCAACTCATAATCAGCTTCCGACTTGGCAATTGCAAAAGACTTTGATATACAAATAGTTCAGCTTTTGCTGCTTCCGTCAGGCAGATTTGGATTATGCACCCAACATTGAAGATGTTTCAATCGAGATAACTTCCGGTCGGCCATCGTTGCATCTTTCCATCTTTCCGTCTTTCTTTCGTTTTGATTTTTGCACTAGCATAGTGCAGTTTGTACCCACTGTGCACTCTTGCACTCTCCGTTCGATTTGGCCAAAACACATACAAACACATGCACGTAGAAGCAGCAAGAGGCAACATCACAACCACAGCAGAGGCAAAGCTATCGCCACAGACTGAAGCAGCAGACAAACAGGACATTGAATTTGTTTTGGGTTTTGATTTTTCGATTTAAAATTGTCCGTTTCAATGGCCTCGCCAGCAGTCTGTCGGAATGTCCCCCTGTCCGATTGTCCGTCCAATGGGTCTATTGGTCAGCTTGTGCTCTGGCCAGAACGAGGTGTTGCGAGCACATTTATTTCCAGACTGCATTGCACAGACACACAGACAATATTTCAAATTGGCATCTTTCATGAGCCGAGCTTTCCGAATGCTATGGGCTACTCAATAAAGTAATTAAGTGTTATGGCAAAGCACATATGGACTGATAACAAAATCAAATCACTTGGAGAAAAACTAGCTTCAAATAAATAAAATGGCTAAAAATGAGTACAAAAAAAATAAGTGAAAAGATGAAAAATCTTTAAAAAAAAAAAAAAGTTTTTTTGAATTAATTACTTTTTTATACAAATTTGAAAATTTCAAAATAGTTTAAGAAAAATTTTAAGCCAAGAATTACATAATTCTGATATCAAAAGGGTCATAGGAAAATTATATTTTTTTAAATGGTAAAAAAGACAATTTGTTTTTGAATTTAGACATTTTTTTTAATGACATTTTCATTATATTTCAAAACTTTTTTCTAAAATTCAGTTATAATTTTTTCTCTCAGTGTTCAGTGCGTGCTGGTTGCTGCTAAGATTTACTATGACAGATTTTAAGATACTTAAATTTTCGTCCAGCATTGCATTTCAATCAAAAGACCACTTGCATGTAATTTTTAAATGAAATTATTTTTTGTTTTGATATGGAGAAAAATCATCAATAAAGCCAGATTGAAAATGAAAATGAAAATGGAAAAATTCGTATTGGAGTTGACACCTCCACTAACAGCATTGAAGCCATTTTCAATTAGCCAGAATACAATTAAGTAAAAACGAAAATATTTTCGTTTTAGTAATTGCCAAAATACCGACAAACAACAAATAACAAATAACAAATAAAACAAATCACTCACACTATAAACAATTATTTTCATACGGCTTCGATGGCATATCTTTAGCCAAACAAAATGGAAACTAATGGAATTGCAGCTATACAAATTTAATAGACAGTTTAAAAAGTGTTGAGGCTTTTAAATTGTATTATGGCATTATGGAGAGACATATCTATGACTTTCAAGCCACTTTTTGGCAGAGTTATCAAGTTTGTTGATAATTCAATTAGATCGAATAACTTATTGTGTTGGCAAATTCTTAAACGAAACTTTCCGTTGGCTAGAAATATTTCTGCATGCCAAAATAAATGACAAGCAGAATTATGTGAGCTGCACGAAAATTTAAGTATCGTAATCCTAGCTGCAATGGGGTTTGCTTGACTAGTAGATGCGCTATTATGACAATCGTATATTATTTATGGACTCTATGGGCTCTGCATTAAAATATACAATATTGGATATTTTAACTGTGCTTAGAGAATTTTATTTTATTTTTTTTACTCTTAAAAAGAGCATTAAAAAATCTATACAGCGTGCGGATAATGTGCGCTTGGTACAGCGTACAATGTAATGAACTGTCGACCAAGTTTGTAACCGCCGATGACATGTAGATTAATGTTTTCTGTAAATCAGATGAAAGGACATATTAAAGTTTTCTAGCAGCTACGAAGAAGCCGCATTAATTAATACTGAAGAGCAGAGAGAGCAAGCGAAAAAAAAGGCAAGCGTAAAGTAATGACATTTTTGGACACTGTACTTAATAAGCACAAGTGGGAATATTAAGTTGCTGCAGCTGCCAAACAGCATAAATTATTATTTTTTTTAAATTTTGTTTTAGAAAAAGATTTTGTAGATTAGAAAATTACATATCCTGTACGCCATACTCTTTACTTAATTTATGAAACGTCAAAATGCAGGGAAATATCAAAATTAAACATCGATAAAACGGCCATCGATAGTTTTGCAGCTCTAGTTGTAAGTGAGATGTTGCCACAAGTCGCAAGTGTCAAATGGCAGATGTTGCAGTTGTGTTGCCTGTTTGCATGTTGTGTTTGTTTGATTTGTTGTTGTTTACGCTAGTTGCTTTCGTCATGGCAGGCATTGTCGGCGGCCTTTGAGATGGCGCCTTTGACTGCCGCCAAACAAGAGCCTGCCATTGTTGTTGCAGTTGTTGTTATGAAGTTGTAGTTGTTGCAGTTGTTGCAGTTGTTCGCGCACTTTTGCAAAAAACAAAAACAAAAAAGTAAAAAATGAAAAACAGGCAAAGCAAAATAAAAATAAAACACAAAGATGAAAACTTGTTTACCAGTTTCTATTGCCGCTGGTCGTCTCTGGCTGTTGCTTTGGCTATAGTTGGTGTTATTGTTTGTTTGTTGCATATCCGAGACCATTTTCAGCATTATGGGTGTAATGCACACTTACACACACACACACACACACTAACACACACCAACACACACACATATACGCGCTGGGGGCAGCCGAGTGCGACTGTAATATATTTAAACTTCTTAGGGCTCACAGCTCTCAGGGCCGTGGGCAAGCAGCCGCATCCCTGGTAAAAAGTTTCACTCGCTGCTCAAGCTTAGCAGTTGGTCTTAGTTCGGCAGAGCCATGGCCAGAGCAACTTGTGCCCCCAGAAGTTGCAGCCACAGCCACGGCCAAGTGCAGCAGGCAAAGGATAAATACGGATAGCACCAAGAGCTGCATCGACTTCTGCTGTTGCTGCTGCTGCTGTTGTTGCTGCTGCTGTTGTTGCTGCTGTTGTTGTTGCTGCTGTTGCTGCTGCTACTGTCAGAGCAACTTTTGTTGGCTCTGATGCTGCTTTTGCCTGCTGCCGTTGTTTACCAAGTTTTTTACTTTGCCTTTGCCACTTGCACTAGACTACAACGCTGCCTCGGCCACAAGTCGACTGCGAGTCGGGTTCGGAAATATATATTTAGAACCTGTACCTGAAAAAAGCAAAAAAGGGTATTTTAAGTTAGTGGAAATGGGAAATTTTTGTATATGGCACCCACAAGGAGGCGTGACAGATTCCACAAAATATATTTATTCTATATAGCCATGTCCGATCAGAAATGAATATATATATTTTTTTTAAATATTTAACATACTTTGGTATAAGTTATTACTAATAAAAGACGGTAGCCATAAGAAATTTAAATTAATAATTTTATGTGTAAATTGCTTTCCGATCAAATAAAATAAAAAATAGTGAAGATATGCAACACACAAATTTGCTCGATTGCAACAACGTCTTAGTTAGTTTACCTCATGCTCCGTGTATTCGAAACATAAACATATTAAAAACAGCGAAGATATGCAACTGACAATTTACCAAGTGCAGTGTCGGCTACAGTGGGTTGCGTCCGACTGTTTTCTTAGACCCGACTAATCAGCTGCGTGCTTACTGGGTTTTTTGTTGTTGTTTATTTGTTTGGCCGCCTGGGCAACGTGGAATCTGCGTTATCGAGTTGATTGATATTTTTAAATTATGTGCCGCAGTCGGCATAAATTTAAATTTTTGGCTGCTGATGCTGCTAATCCAGTAGGGCTCACAATTCCCGGGCAGGCTTGCCGTGTCAAAATGCCAATCGAGCGTCGACGCCTACTGATGATCCCCTTGATGATGATGATGATGTTGGCGATGCTGATGTTCATGTTGATAATGATGATGTTACTGCTGCTGTTGCTGTTGATGTTGATTGGTATTGGGTTTGGGTTTGGGTTTGGGTTGCGTTTGTTGTCGGACGCTGCGGTTGCTGTTTGGCTGGCATTTTCTTGGTTACATTTTGCCGTTGTCGATTTTAGCATAAAATTAACATTAATTTACTTGCGGTCTTTGAAGTTATTGTCGAACGCCAGCCGCCCGCTTTGTTCTTGTTTTTGAATTATGGAGCGTTCTTGATATTGGCCCCAAGATTCCTGCACGGTCCGAGCACACAATGCCAATGCCAATGCCAATGCCATTACGCTTCATGCATTTGGATTTCTACTGCGGCGTTGGAGAGATGGCGACGCTTATCGAAGCGTAGCACAAACGTTATCGGCCATTTCCATTAAGAGGCGGCCGTTTAATGAATTCTAAAATGATGCCAACGGTAGCGGCGACGCCAACGCCAACGCCGACAGCGACGCTGTTGAAGGATGTGCGTCCGGTTTTGAAAAGATTCGATTTTGGCTTTTCAATTGTTCGCACGGCAGCTACAGCAACAACAACACAAACAACGACAGCAACAACAACGCGCTTCCCTTACCAAAAACTAATTTGCGGGTAACGTTTTTGGGGGTCGCCGGAAATGGCTGAAGCCATTAGGGCTCGCCTCTCTTGCCTCCGCTAACCGGCCATCTCCAACTCCAGCAGCGTCTCTAAAGTGCTGAATGGCTTATGTGAGTGCCGTGCACATGACGATTGGGGCATTTTGATAAGCCCGGCGGAACAAATTTAACGCTCAGGGGCTAAAACAGGCAACTGCCGTCTGCTAACTGGCATTGATTAACTATTTCATTTCGGCCCCAGAAAGTAGGCAATGTTTTCTTTGTAACTTGATTACGTGATGGATTCCAATTGTTATGGCTACAGCTTGATTTGCATTGTTTTTGGTTTAGCCCTAGGTAATGTAAATACTGATATAGACGCACGATTTGCATATATACACATGTACAGGTGTGCATTGAAACTGTGGAAACTATGTGGCGTATGCGTAATGTGTTCACTAGCAGAGAGAAGCTGTAAAACTAAGTTGCCGCAACTTGACATCACATAACACAAATTGAAACAAGTAAATGTGCCGCAGGAATATTAAAGGTATCGACTTGCTAATACCCTGTAAACAGCTGAAGGGCTTGGCTATAAAAGAGCAATGAGAAGGAACTAAATATATTTGAAGCTATATTTAGTATTGTGTTTTATGTGTCAAATAATAATATTTTACATTTGTAAAATATAAATAAAATTTGAGTAAAAAAATAATATAAAAATAAAAATAATAAATACTTTTTAATTAGTTAGGCTTACAATCAACAATTTTAAATTCTGTTTCATAAATAAACGTTAAATATTTGTAATAATAAAAGCGTTTGATTAAAATATAAAATTTTGATTTGCCATTTGTCTTGCTACGCAATTGTCTTTCTCCCGAAGCTTCTCTATGCACACAAATATTACAGGGTATAGCTGTAGTGAGTAGAAACACCGTCTGCATGGTAGTTTGGCTGTACATGTGCCACATTAAGTGCCACACTCAACGTGCAGCGGTTGCACATTGTAAAAAATAAACCAAACAGGGCGTATGCGTAATATTCAGCATTTGTTAGCCGCTTATGTTGATTTCGACATGCCATGGATATCTATATGTACAGTAGGTATAAATGTATATATATATGTATATATATATAAAGAGAGAGAAATGCAGCATGTTGCCACATAATGCATGCAAATGTGCAAATCAGATTTGTTGCGTCTGTCGATACGCAAGTGTGTAGACTGTTGCAATGTTTGTACACTCAGAAAAAAACATTGCAAGTTACATTATTTTGTAGTATTTATTGTATGATATACATACGTTATTAATTTAATTTATTTTTATTTTTCATAGTTGATATGTAACTAAGATTAAAGTTATTTAGTTTCTTACAACATTACTTTTTTCTGAGTGTACATATGCAGCTCAGCTTAACAAGGTCAGGCAGAACAATTAAATCAAGTGACGAATATGACAGATTAAAATGTGCTTAAATCGAAAAGACTTATGCGATTATTGGTCAAGCACACAAAGATGCGTTGCAAGAGTGCGAGAAGTGTGGCATGCAGCAAATGCCTGACGCATTTATTGAAATGGGCAGCGTGGCAAATAGTTGAAGTAAGCGCTAGCGCATGACGGTGCTAAACAATGAGCAAAATGCACAGTGCAAAGTTTGCGCCAAGCCAAGGGCCAGAGAGCAAATGGCAAATAGCAAAAGGCCAAAGGGTTTGCGGCAGGCAGGCAAACAAATGGCAGTTCGAAAGCGATTTGAAAATAATTCCAAAGACAAATAACATTACCTGTTACACACGCACACAATGCACACACACACAGAGACACACAATCAAAATGGAGGCTGGGAGAGCGAGCGGCTGCCATGGCTGCCTAGGGCAATGTCGGCTTATTTATTTAATCAACACTCCACAGTTGGCTTAGTCTGTGTATGTGTGTGTGTGTGTGTGTGTGTGTGTGTGTGTGTGTGTGTGTGTCTTGTTGTTGTTGTTGTCTTTGCTTTTTATTTTGGTATGCCTTTAAGCCAAATAAAGTGCGACGTTTAATCTTTGCCACATTTTATCAATTTAATTATTTCAATTTGAGCGTAAGCAGCAACAACCGACAATTTCAGCAGCAGCTGCGGCCCCCAACACACACACACACACACAGAGAGACAGGATGCGGCAAGCAGGCATTCACTAGCATCCTGTCTGTGCGTCTGTCTGTCTATCCGTCCGTTTGTCTGCGCTCCCCACTCGCCCCGAGCCCATCGCTGCTGGCTAAAATGCGCGCAATCTGCGCATCAATAAACGCTTTAATCTCTGCTTGCCTGCCATGTTGCTGCTGCTGTTGCTGCTGTTGCTGCTGCTGCTGCTGACTTGTGTCGTGTTGTTGTTGTTGTTATTGCTGTTGTTGTTGTGGTTGTTGCTGCTGCTGCTGCCTGGCTGCTTGTCTGCCGTTGAGCTTTGACCTAAAGCGATTCAATAATCAACTGCCAACAATTTTACCGTACTTTACTTTATTTTCACGCTAAACTATCTCAAAGATGCGAGCTCAAAGATACGCTACAGCGATTTTTTGTGCGGATTGCCAACATATATATATATATATATATACTCCTACACACACACTCACACACACACACAACGGCACACACTTACAGTTAGAGAGCAGCGCCCGCCTTAGGCCAAAAGTTACCATACTAACTTGTTTTTAGTTTCGAGTTCGTACGACATCATTTTACTTTAAGCACTTAAATATACTTTGTGCCCACACCCACAAATACAGCCACGGGCTAAGCTCTAGCCATACGCCGCCATGCCACAACAGAGCATGCCCCGCCCCCTTCGCAATACCACCCCTACCCTTGCAATTTCATTGTATTTCTATTCTATGCTCTATGCCATCCTGTTCTATTTTATATATCTGTGAGGCGGCGGCCACTCGAGCAGTCCACACTTTTTATATCGGCAAACTTTTGTTGCTCCAGCGAGTTGTTTGTGTTTTTCTTTTGCAGTTTTCAGTTTGTTTGCCTCTCTCTATCGCTCTGTGTTTCCCTCTCTTACGCTTATCTATATAGTATATATACGTATTATACACTCTGCAAAATATCACAAAATTCATACCTAATCTAAGTAAAATCTTTTTCAAACGAACTGAAATCCCAATTAAGTTTGAATTTCCTCATCTTGAATTAGGTTTCGAATGGAACAAAATAAAAATTGCAATATTATCTGTATTTCTGTATTATTTTTATTTATTCAAAGCCCAATTTTCACTAGAAACCCGAGAAAAATTTATTTTTTCTTTGTCAGAAAACATGTAACAGGAATATTATACGATTATTTTTCACTTAATTTTGTATCACCATTATTTAATTAATTACGTTTGGTAAGTTATAGAATTTTAGCAGTAGAAAGATCTATATTATTTAAAACTATTTTCGGAGTATTAAGTTTTCTCCAATCATCATAATCATTTTCGGAGTCTGTTAGTCTAGTGCTGAACCAATTAAATTTTATAGGCTGATCTGCAATTTTAAATTGCTTAGCAGAAGTAGAAAAATCCGTTTTATATAAATTTATTTTCGAATTGTTTGTACTTAAATTCTTTAATAACAAAATGATAAAAATTTATTATGTTCGTGGGTACTTTAATCGTAATTTCTCCAAGTGTATATATATAAATATCTGGCTCGTCGCCGTGTTTGCCTTTGGTTGATCTAGAGATTTGCGCTTACCACCTAGCGCACCCAATGACTGCCAGCCTGAAACTGTTTATGGCAAACGGGACAGTTTCTCAAATCTACTCGCCATCCCTCATCCCCATTCCCATTCCCACTCTCCATTTCCCCTCCCATCCGAATCCCCTACCACTTTTTCTACTCCCACTTCCATTGCTGTTTGCGCTCGCCAAGGCAGGCGTATTGAAAATGGCATAAAAATCGCATTTGAATGTAGCCGGGACGCAGCTCATGGCCCATGGCCCCACTCTTCTCTCCCCTCTCCTCACACCCCTCTTCCCTTGCTCGTTGCGGGGTCCAGTGCTCCTTGGGGGGAGGTTCGGCCTGAACGCGCAGCACTTTGGGCAGCACGTTAAGTCAACGACGCGGCCGTTCGACCCTTTTAGAATCTGCAGCGCATATAAATTTTTGGCTCTTGGGCAGCCCACACGATGTTGTTGATGTCATTGTTGTTATTGCTGTTGTTGCTATTGTTGTTGTTGGTGTTGTTGGTGTTGTTGCTGGCGACATCGTTGCTGAGAGTGCCATCGCATCGTTTTCGGCCTTGTGGGGCATTAAGGCAAATCGGGTTTAATTGAAAATAAAAATTCTTAATGGTCTTTAACCCAAGATTATGGCGCTGTATTGCCTTGTGCCTTTTAGTGCCTCTTTTATTAAATGTGTGTATGTGTGTGTAGTGTGTGTATGTGTATGTGTGTGTATGGGTGTGTGGCAACCCTTTGCGTCGCAACGCAGCAGCAGCAGCAGGATATTGTTACACTTCGTCTTCAGCGTTGTTTCCTTGGCTGGTCAGCGGCATGCGCCATTTTTATGTCGCCGGAAGTGGCGTGTAATCGTTTTTATTTTGTAATTGTTTTAGTGGCACTTCCTCTCGTGTTTTTTATGTGTCGACCGCTTCCTCTTTGGTCCTTTCTCTGCCCTCCCGCTGCTCGTTCATGGTTTTTATTTTTGTTGTTGCGCACTTTTGGGGGCAAATAGGTGGCCTCATAAATCAAATATGTCACAGCAATTTAGGTGTCAGAATTTTTTATTCCTTTTTATTTTTATAACATTTTCTTGGGGCAGCCGAAAAAGGGGCCAAGCCGTCGGGGCAATGAAATGCGTAAAAAAACCCACAAAAAATATTTAAAGGCGCTCCAAATGGACAGCACTGGGTTAAAGGCAGAACGCAAGTCGGAAAAGAGCGCGGTATGCGTAGTAGGGGAATTGAACGCTTTTTTCCTTGCACAAAATATTTTCCAAGGGTTCGAAGTGGCGCCCAAGACACAAAAAAAAAAACACACACAAAAACACAACGGAAAAAAATCGCTAAATTTAATGAAAAAAGTTTCATAAATATGGCAATGAATTTAATTAAAACACACACACAAAAAAGCAAAGCAAGCCGGAGACTGAATGCAAAAAAACCGAGCAGCAAAGAAAAGGAAAAAATTTATAAAAAACACGCAGCATGGAAAACAAGCCGAAAAATGTCGGCGCACTAATTACGCGAATTAAACGTCAATTTGCAAAAACAATTCGTTTACGAGGCGTTCAGCATTCACAAACCAAACACACAAAATTAATGATGACTGACTTATAAATACCCTTAAAAAGTGAAAACTTAACTACTTCAAAAATCAACAAAAATGTATTTAAAATTATTATTATTTTTCTCATGTTGTGAAAATTTGTTCTAGAAAATGTCTTAACGTAATGAAAATATAAATTAATTATAATACATTTCTAAAACAAAAGAAATATTTATGCTAGTTATGTATAGACCTCGGAATTTGCATATAAAAAATATGCAAAACATATGCAAAAAATATGCAAAATATATGTAGTAATATATTTATTTAAATATAAACATTTTCCATTAACAATTAGCTCCTCTAAATAAATATAGGGTAAGTATATACCAACTAAAGTATTACCAAATATCTCAACTATTTTAATTTCAATATGTGCTCCCAATTGCATCAAACTAAGAGGAAACTTAAATAATTTACGAATTGAATGACAAATGAAAACTGTAAGATGAACTGCGCTTATTTATTTATTCAATTGACAGTTTCAAAATAAAATAAATAATAACAGCAGAAAAATGTTTTTATATGAATGTATTTATATACATATAGCACAGAGCAATGGACTTTATTAAAATAAAACAATATTAAATATAGTTCTTAATTATAGTTCTTCTTGGTAACATTTTTTTAAATAACTAAAAAATGTTTTATTTTTTACAATCATTAATCATGGGCGATAAATATCTATAAATTGCGAACAGTAGAGACAGATTTAATAGTTATAAGAAGTCTTACTGATGCAGTCTCAATATGAAGGAAATGTGTAGTATTGGTAAGATAAATGATGTTTATTTAAGCTCAAAATCTAGAACTATTATCCAGCTAACTGAATCAATAACTACATATATCTGCTCAAGCAGACTTTGTGTTAATTGAAATTCTATGGGGAATCTTACGACACTTCAAATCGAACTTGATAAAGTTTCTGGGCCAGCTTTGCTTTGCTGTTTTCGCCGTGTCTGGATCAAATGTCAGTGAATTAAGTCAAATTATCTGGCCGTAAATATTTTCGGCATACGCCACAAACATACGGCAAGGGCAGACAAACAGACAGTTGAGCAGACGTACAGACGCACTATGGGGAAAACCCGTAGATTTTTTGGCATTAATCCACTTCAGTAAAAATACTTTATTTTGTAGATAATCAAACAGAATAACGAAACTGTTATAAAGACTTTATTTCAAGCGAGCAAAGCGGTAGATATGTTCTAGTTTCAGTAGTCCTAATCCCCCTATGACACAAAAATTAGCTCTAAAATCTAAATTTTTAGACAGAATAATGTCATGTTTGGTTTTTCTACCCAATTTTGCAATACAATTCATTAACGCTTCAATTCTTACGATTTTTTTTCCCGAAAATTCAAAATTTTTGAAAATTAAAATTTTTGAAAAAAAATTCTTTTTTTTTCTTGGATTCATTACTTAAATTACAATAGCAACCTCAGAAAATTAAGACAAAACCACACCGCTTGAAAATCCGTTGAGTTTTGGAAAAGTTATGGGCATTCAAAATTTAACAAAATGGCATTTTTCGTTTAAGGAGTGATAATCCCCCCCGATGGATTATTTTGCAGCCCTACTCATTTGTACGATAAAACTATATAATTGGGTATGTAAACTAAATTCGTTTTCTCCTGATATCAATTAATGCCACGAAATCTGATATTTTTGCCCATAGTAGGATGGACAGACGGACGAACGAACGTGTAGAACTTTAAGAAGAACAAAAATCAGCCGTTTGGATAAAGATTCATTAAGGGCATGCCAACACCAAAAGACTACGTATAACTAACTCTGGCCCCAAATTCGAACGTCTCGTTTTCTGGTCGTGGCGAAATGTTAATGAACATCACGGCAGACCGACACGGATATGAACAAAACGGATGCGGACACGGACACGGACACGGACTCGAGCATGGTCAACTGCTAGACAGGCTGACGGACTTAGTGACGGGCTCTCTGACACAGTAGGCAGTACATCATTGTAATTGAGTGTTCATTAGCGGACGAGTCGAATGAATTTTGGCATATTGGTTGCGGTCAGGAACATGATTAACTTACAACTCGAGCATGTTAGCTTTGGCCATGCCCACCCGCAGCCTCATTATCGTCATCAAGTCATCATCTTTATACGCTAATATTTGTGATGTACGCGCCAAGTTTTGGCCAATTTTATTGTACATTAAAGTCAGCTCGAACTCAACGAGGGGTAAATCCAGCTGGAGTGGGGCCAACAACAGCATAAGAACGAGATTGAGCATGAGAATAGGGAAGGGGATGGGGTTGGGAATGGGGTTGGGAGATGAGGATGAGGATGGTCCTGGCGGGTGCGAGAAGTTTACAAATATAATTTTGTAAATGTGCGTTATGGCAATGAAAAGGACGCCAACTCTTTGGCCAAGGCTCTGAGTAGCTTGAATGGTGAACGGGGCGGCAAGGATTGTGCTGAGGTTTAAGGATGTGGCAACGGGAATGGGACTCGCAATGGCAATGGGAATGGGAACGGAAGATTGTTAAGGACTGACTGCCAAGTATAACAACAACAAATTGCTGTCGGTGTTTGTTGTGCTCAAGTTTTTTGGCAGCGCGCAACATCTGACTTGGATTTGATTAATTCTGAAGTCGGTTTAACGGCTAAGCACCAAAGTGTGATGAAGAGCGGTTGGGGGGGAATCCCGGGTACAGACTGTTTGTTGACTTTTATGCGTTCGTCAGAGTGGAGAAGCGGAAGTGCGGGGGCGTGGGAGTGCGGTGCTCATTCATTTTGCTGCGGCTTCTGCGCTGTCTGTTGGGGTAAACTTTGATGAGCAACAAGAGGACGTTCAGCTGAATGTAGCACAAGTCTAACAAGTTTGATTATAAAATGCAACAACTGTAAATGCTATCACAGCGAGTAATGTGCGTGCAATATCGTAAGCAACAACAACAACAAGCTCACTGAGCTAAACAAAACTGACAGTTTGAAACGTTACAATCCCGTGCTTACGACTAGTCTCATTCTCTTTCTCTCTATCTTAGTCTCAGTACGCATTTATACGCTGATGTTTTTTCATGATATTTTATTAAGAAGTTTTTGTTTATTGACAAGTGGTATATAGGTCTAAAACTTCATTAAATATGAAGCTGCCCGGAATTTTTCTTATTCTGCTTTGCCTAATTTCGATTGCTTGTAAACACAGAGTCGCGTAGCCACAGGGTTGCATGTAAGCAAACAATTTATCGATAATCTCAGGGTTGCATGTAAGCAAATAAGCTATCGATCTATATCGCTTGTCCAAATTATGAGGTTGTCTAACATATCAATTTTGTTTAATATTACGTAATTGAAAATAATGTACAAAAATCATGTTCACATATAGGGCAATAGATAACAAGGATAATACATCGATAACATCGATAACATCGATAAAATCAATTTTTATCACAATGGGCTTTATGTGTCCTAAATGAGGTGGAATTAGTTTCCAACTGCACTGCTCTAACCTAACTTAACCTACATAGACAACATTTAAAAAACATCGCCATCTAAATGCGACAAGATTTCAAAGATGTCTCAGACTGGAAAATAAAATAAGACAGCATCGTATAAATGCAGACTCAGTCTCAATCTTTGTCTCTGTCTCTATCTCTGTCTCTATGTCTGTCTCAAATCCCAGTTTCAGTCTCAGACTAACTCTCAGTATCTGTATCAGTCCCATTAGCTGAAGTTACCTTCGTGCAACTGTCAAATCAAATTAGTCCCATTCAGCTGCTTCACAAAAACAATACTTGAATCGCATTTTATGAAATACATTACGCACTTGCTTAGGTAATTCATTTGATATATGAATCCCCACTCGAGCGACAAGCACAGGCCATTCAGACCGACTGCCGAGCCTTAAGCCTTGCCCAACTTGAGTGTCTCTTAGTCAAATTCAAAGCAGCTCGTCAACCGAACACTTGTGCGTGTGTATATAATTTCTATAGCATAATCTTGGGCAAATGTAGACAGAGAAAAATATTGGTTAGAATTATTTGTAAGCTTGGTATTTAAAAGAAAAATAAGAGCTAAAATAACTAAAATATCACATATATTTGTCATATTAAATATTAAAAATTCTAGAATAAATTCAAAGAAATCTATTAACTTAGAGTTTAACTTGATTTGTTAGAGAAAATATTCTATAAATAAATCGCATATTGTTTTTGTGTTTATTATTTTTTTATTTATTTTTTAACCATATTAAACGTAAAAAATGTTTTTTCCAAGCTCTGATAAATAAAATTAAACTATTTAATAGTTGCTTTCATTCATGCTAAAGTACCGTAAAAATATTGAAAATATACTTCAACTATTTTGATGTTATTCAACAAACTTTACAAATAAATTCTTACTAAAGTGGTTTCAGCTTTCAAAATTTAAATTCCAAGTAAAATACACATATATGTAAGGTTGTTAAATGTTTTAGTAAACTGAAGTTATCTCTGCAAAACATAGAGCATAAAATATGATAGCAAACGAGGAAATTATATAGTTCACACATTTGTGTATATCATAAAGTTTTGCTGACTCAATTCCAAGAGACATTTGTTGCTGCCGTTGCTGTTGTCCCTTTGTCGTCGTCTGGCTAATCTTGTGAACTCATCTTTTGCCAATGTTAATAGAAAATTTGTAACAATTTAAATGCAAATTGCAAAAATCACTTTTGACACTGACTTTTGCCACAAGAAGTTTAGTGATAAATCCACTCTTGGCCCCAGAAGAGACACATAATCAAAAACAACTTTAAAAACTTGCTAAAACCCTAATGCAGTCTACGGAATAAAGAATGATATAGCCAAGACCCGACGTATGACAGACCCAACGGATACAGTTGCTGTAGATGTTGCCGTTCTGGCTCTGTTTTCGTTTTCTCTGTGGCTGTCAATCTAAAGCAGCTAACAGTTGAAGTGGGATCCCAGAGAGAGAATGGAGAGGATAGGAGACCACTCGGAGAGGAGACCACTCGGCTGATAGTTAATTTCAGTCATTCACATAGAACTGTATGCAGTTTGCTGTTGCTGTTGCTGTTGCAAACTTGAATTATGTGCATGTCATTGTGTGTAACAACCAGAGTCGCATAAAACTCATTTGCCATTGCCGCCACGTCAGCTCTATATACAAAAGTCCCAATGCACTGTGGTCTGTCCCATACGACATAAATAAAAAATCAAGTCCAAGTCCGAAATTACCGTTTAAAGCATGTCGATCTTCTTATAAATAAGTTATATTTTTAAAAAAATATATATTTTTGAAAGAGATGTATTGCATTTTCTTTTGTCAGCTGCGCCCGACTGTTGTAAACATATTTAATTTATATATTTTATAAAAAAAAAAACAAATTTTATTAGGCCAAAAAAAATTGTTCCAAACTTGCCCTGATCGCTTTTATGGGAGTATAGGACAAAGTCGATCGATGTGGCCAATTTTTTGTATTACTCATTAAAAAACGCTTAAATCTTAAAACTGAATTACATATTTATTTGAGGGACAATTCATTTAATCAATAATAAAATTGATTTTCTTTAATTAAATTAACCTAATTTCATTATTATACCCTGTACCCATTGAAAAATGGGAAATACAGGGTTATTTTAAAATTAAATTTAAATTTATAAGTATCTGTACTTGAAGCACATTTTTTTTTTTTTTGTGAAAATATAAAAATTTTTATTATTATTTTTTTATGGTATACTGTTACTGTAGTATAGTAATTTATACCATAGTAATGTGTAACAATTTCATAAAAAATTTTTAATATATAAATACTATAAAATATTTTTCTACATTTTTTCCAAAAATTTCATTTTTCTAGATTTTTCCTAAAAATTTCATATTCTATTTTCTATAACTATTTTCTTTGCCTAACCACTGTGCAATGTCCAGGCTGTAGTAGAGCGCAGTGTTCAGCGTACTTAGACTTCAACTTGGAGCTGAACCTGGAGTTGGAGTTGTAGTTGGGGAACAAAGAGCGTGTGCTTGGGCCGCCGTCATTATCATTCAACTATCTAACTGTGACAACGATCACAAAAAAGCTAAAAAAAAAAAAAGCATCCAAGAGCATTTCCCTTTTGCGCAAACAAAATAAATTAGAATTGAAATAATTCGTTGGAAACTTTGCGTTTTGCCTCAGTTTTTAATAAACCAAACGCCGCTTTGCAAACTTTTGCCCAACGGCCAACGCTGCGTATGGGCAATATGCAAAACGCCAGCCCAAATTCCCAGAGTCGTGCTGGCCTGCTGTCCGGTTCTCCCACTGTCTGCCTGTCCTGATGTCCGGCTGCCTGCTAAGGTTGGGTAGATTTTGCGGTTGGACTCCTAGCTAACAAACAAACAAGCATAACAAAATGAAAGAGCAGCAGCAGTGAGAGGGGAACCAAACGCAACGAAAGCAGCGGCAAAAAAGCGAAACGAGACGCGACTAGGTATAGTAGATATAGAGTATATATATACACATAAATAAATAAATAAAATTTCAAGGATGCGTGCGCTTTTATCTTTCACAACTTGCTTTGCCTTTTGCCATTTTAATGCTTTATTCTTTTTGGTTTTTTTTTATTTTTATTTTTTTAAATTACATTTAGCTACGTGCAGTTTTTCATATGTTGTAAATAGCGGCATTTCCGACCTAAAAACTTTTTGTGGCAATTCAAACTAATGATTAAAAAATGTTCAGTTGCTCTTTTTTATGTTCTCTACTTATTTTTATTTTTTTTTTATATTTTTGTGCTTTTTTTTTTTGGTTCAACTTTTGTATTTGTGCTATGACATTCCGTCATTGAAACTGCGCTCGTTCGTCCTTTCAGCAGACACAAGTTGTGGCTCGTTTCATTCATGTTGGTCGTCGTGTTGATAATGTTGTTGGTTTCGTTTGGGCACCACAATTTGAATATATAAATACATTTTAATGATGTCGCCGCTCATTAATCATAATCTATTCATTAATTTTTGGTACATTGCTGCCCTTGCCCTGGCTGACATGTCAGAAAATCTTGAACAAAATGTAAAATGTTTGGACCTTTGTTTTACATGAAAATTAGATAGCATCGCGGACAGTTCTGTGACAACAACAAAAATTACACCACAGAGAGTTGTAAATGACTGACTCAAACATATCCTGCAAATTTCTTAAATAATCTTTTATCAGCATTACGTAATTACAATGAAATTTTAAACTTAACTAAGGTGACTGTAAAGTTGCAGTTTTAACAACTTTTACGGAGTGATTTTTAAGCTGTTTTTGTTGATTTCCAATAACAGCTTTCTACCTTAATTCAAGATTTAACAATCTCCAGTTAGTTAAAATTTATAGGAAGTCATATTTCAAATTTGATATCGATAGCTTACTTGGATCCTGAGATTTACGTGCTATTTATGCAAAACAGACGTGCTGTTTTCTTAATATTTTTAAGCTGCAGGGTATGAAAATTAAAAAAATAATTTTATAAAGCTGTATGCATGATAATGGCAAGGCGGCAGTTAGAAATGAAAGCCGTAATACAAAATGGTACACGACATGGCAGCTAATTAACGAATATTTTTCGCCAAAAGCAGCGTCCAACACCTGCCCAATTAGTGAAAAACGACCACACAGCGCTTTTCTTAATGGCAATGACAAATTTTTGTATAAATTATGTATTAGCTGGAGATGCCTAAACGCTTACTGTACATAAATGCCATAAAGCAGCTCAGCTCAGCGCCAAAAAATACTGTTAAATATTTGAAAGATAAGTAGCTTGTCCAGAGATTGTAAGCGAACAGCTAGCTGAAGGCCCGAGGACCTTCCAAGGATCAAGCATACCATTGGGATGGGCGTGTTTGGCATTTGACAGTGTCCATTGGGCGTTGCCTTTAATATAGAATGTGACCCATTAGCCATTTTCTGGTGCTGCTGCTTCTTCCGTTTTTTATTTATTAAATTGAAGCACAGTTGTGAGCTCGGTTCTACAATTTTCCTACATACATATATATTTTTGCTTTTTGCTCAGCCTGCCGATGTGACGGGTCTCAAGAAATCGAAGCGGGATAATTTGTCACCAGAGAGCAAATGGTGAAACATTAAATTTGGCAAATAAATGGACACTTGTTTGTCATAACGCTGCAAATGCGTCCAAATAAAATGAAAATGAACAGCAAAAAAATAAAATATAACGAAATGAGAAAAAGGGACACGATGTCGGATATGGCTACGGCTACGGCTACAGCTACGGCTATAGGAATGGCAATGGCAATGGCAAGGGCGACAGCTACGATGTTATCCGTTACATGAGAATAAATTTATTTTAAAACATGAAAAACAAGACCATTTTCATTTGTGCAATAAAATAGAAAACAACAAGAATGAGGCTATCGGCAATGAAAGTTCAAAAGGAATAGTCAACACGCCGAATGCCCTATGGAAAATGAAATCTGAGAATCGCTGCGTTTACTTTTAATAAAATCTGTGTAAATGTTTCGTTATTTTGGTAATTCTCCTTTATTGCATATTTCTAAAAGTTGAATATTACAGAATATCATGTTTAATAAATATTTCCTTAGGGAATTAGTTCCACAAGATTTTTTTAATTTTCCTTTAACTACGTAATCTTTACCGTTTATATAATAGTTTTTAATTGAATATTCATCATTCACATTGATTAACCTTCATATATAAAATTGTAAAGCTTATCGAAAAATAATGTATGTAAACAGATATATTTCTGGAATGTATTTTCTGTAATTTTTAAGAATTAATTAAAATATATAAAATGAAAAGGAATAATGAATATATATTTTTGTAATTTAAGTTGTCTAAATTTCAAATTCAATGTGTAATTTGTTTATATTAATTAATATTGAAAATATTATAATTTAACTTACAATTTATCATAGAAACCGTATCGCATAAATTGTCAAAAATATATATATTAAGTTCTTATGTTGACAAGTGCTGGAATAAGAACATGATTAGAAATAGTTTTAATGCTCATATGCCAGAATTTGTTGCTGCAGAGCATTTGCCAAAAAAATACAATGACAGCAATGGCAGCAACAGCAAGAAGAAGAAAAGCAGCAACAACAAGCAGCAAATGGCAATGGCGATGGCAAAAAGTAAATAAATCGCTTAAAATTTTCGCATGGGTTGCCAGCCAGGCGAACAGGAATAGTATACCAAACTAGTAGGAACAGAGCAGATCAGTCGGGCGGAGAGGTACAACCGAATGTAATCGACAATAGAAGACCCTGTGTTTCAAGTAAATTGTCTGCTGCATATCTTGGCTGTTTCTTACCTGATCGTAATTAAATTCACAGCATTAATGGAGAATATCATAGGCTATGTACATGCCAAATTACTATTCTGTAACTTAAAAATGTTGACTGCTCTGCTTTTTTATCGAAATCGGAAATTAAAAATCTAAAAATTGATCTTCAAATTTATCTGCTTGCAGTATAGGAAAATCTAAATGCTAAAAAAAATTTATGACATGGCTATATTGGCATAGTATATAGTTCTGATTGAATATACATACTTTCTGGGATCTACCACGCCTCCTTCTGCCTGTTACACACATTTCCCTTTTACACTAACCTAATAGATCCTTTTCTACTTTCTTAGAGTACAGAGTGTAAAAACGTTGGGAATCAAAGGCAGCTGGAAAGCGTGGAAGCGTAAATAGAGTAGTAGAAGAAATGGAAGTTGAAGTTGAAGCAGACGCAGAAGTAGAAATACTAGAAGCAGAAGCAGAAGCAGCTGAAACCGGCGTAACTGCAGCGTAATACCAAAAGTAGAATCCCCTTTCCCTACCCCTTTCAGCTAGCTCCGTATTCGTTTTGTTTCTTTATTGTTTTTTTTGCTGAATGTTGTTGTTGGTGTTGTTAGCTGTTTGTTGTTGATGTTGTTGGTGTTGTTGGTGTTGATGTCGTAGGTTGTAGAGGTTCTGCTGCTGATACTGATGCCGCTGCCTGGGACATTTCTACGTAGTATGTACCAGGTGCAATCTATCGATTCCAGTTTCTCCAGCTTCTCAGACTGCTGCTCGTTATTGCGATTGTTGTTGTTGTTGCTCCTGTTGTTGTTGTTGTTCTCTAGTTGTTGCAGTTGAAATATTTACGATGTACGTTGGGCTATTTCACTATTTGTAACACCCTCTGGTCCCTCGGAGTAGGAGACACACGCACAAGTGTTGCCAGCTCTTTGTTGTTGTTGCCGCTTTTCCTGCTTTTCCTACTTTTCCTGCTGCTACTGCTGCTGCTGCTGCTATTGTGATTGTTGTTGTTTTTGGCTGTGCGTCACCTATTTTATTGTTTTCTGGCTTGTAACGACGAAAACGAAAACAGTTGCACCAAAATGTATGAAATTATCAAATAAAAGCAAGGCATAAAAAACAAGCTCTAACAAAAGTTTTCTAGCAACAACTAACTAACTGAACGACTAGCATATACTCTGCAAACTTAACGTCTTCTTCGTCTTCTGCTTCTTCTACAGCCACTACTTCAACAATTTGTTATAACTAACCAAAGAGTACACAGAAACACAAACATGGCAAACAAAAGTCGATAAAAACCACACGAAGCAAACAAAAAGCGAGCGAAAAAATAACGTTTATTGGTATATAAAGTAAGCAGTGATGACTAGTGTGCTGTGAAAAGCAATAAAAACTATGAGCATAACGCAAGTAAAGCAAACAAATGAAAACACAACTTCAAGCAATGCTCACTTGAAGATACCCTCTAAGCAGCTGCCAATTATAATATGCAAGAAATACTCTCTACAAAAAATATTACACCATTAAATATGCATTTTCTGTTAAGCCGTATTACAGGGTATGCTCGTATAACAACCATCAACATCAACTAAATTAAAAAACATATTATTTCTCTGCACACTAGAGCAGCGTTTTCAATTTCGATTTTCATATTGGCAATAGCAAACTGCACAAATTGCTGCTCTTCAATATAATTGATAAAAATAATAAAAAAAAATAAAATAATTGATAAAAAAAAATATTTATACATTTTTTTAATGCAATTTTTTAGTTCTTCAATAGCAATAAATAACTTTACCAAAAAACGAAAACACATTTTTAGTAATTTAAAACGAGGTGTAAATGTCAACATTAATTTACGATAGAGCACATAAAAATAAAATAGTATCTTTCGTGGGAAAATCATCTGATAAACTAGGTTTATGGGGAGCTTGCACTAATAGCCAATGACAATTAATTGATAACAGTTGGAAACAGTCAAGTGAAGTGTAGTGTATTAATTGTCAATTGCTATGGATACTGTTGGATTCCTATCGATAAATCGCATAATGAACAGCTTAAAACAGTGTTTGTATATCAGGTGTAATGCATTATTCGAGATTTGTTGTCAATGTTTCTCAAATAAAATTAATTTTAATTTCTAGATCTTAACTGATTTTGCGTGCGTCTCCCTCGCTTTATCTTTTCAATTTAATTATTCTTAAAATATTGTTGTTCTTTCAGTTCGCTCTTTTTTCATTAAGGTAAAAATCATGACGAAGAAAGAACTAAGACGATTTAACTCGTTTTAGGATAATTTATTTAAAATTTTTCTTCTATTCTAATATTTTTTATTTTCCATTTAAAAAGCTTTTTATCTCTTTAAATCTAAAATTCTTCGAATTTCTTCATACCTGCCTTATCTTTTTGGAATCCTTTCCATCAAAGCCCTATCCCAATTGGGATTACAGGGTATGTAAGGAGAAGCTGCACGCGTTGCTTTCATTTATAATTTTATTTATTTTCTCAATGCATTTTGTGCAAATAAAGAAATAAAAAATGAGCACAAAAAATATATAATAATTTGTGCAAATTTTATTTGCCGGCACTTTTCATTATTTTTATTTGCCGAAACAAACGAAGCAAAAGAAAGCAAAGCGAGTAAGATGTGGAAAGAAGGTAGGCGGCAAGGATGAAGCGCAAGTGGGAGGATTTTAATAAAAACCACAAGCTGTAGAAACGCTTACATACACATACGCACACACATACGTAAATACACGCACATACACACACACACACAAGCACACACATACACTTTGTTGAAGCCAAAAGAAAGCAATTGAGTTGCGTTGAAGTGGCATAAAGTAGTAGCAAGTGCCGACTGAGTTGTAGTTGTAGTAGTTGTTGTTGTTTTTAGACCCCGTACTTTCAAAAAAGGTCTAAAAGGTCTATTAGGTAGGTGTAACACACAGAAGAAGGCGTGGCAGATCCTACAAAATATATATCTTTAATCAGGACATCTGTCTATATGTTGTCCGTTCATGCAACCTATAAAAGTTAGGGACTCCATTTTTCGTATGTATGCTGTACTCTTATCAAGTCTGTTTTAAATTTTGGAATACTTCTTAGCTTATCGCATTCTCCGAAAATGCTGTAAATATCATTACTATCGGAAACAAATTAACAAAGATATGCAACAGACAATATTTTTAGACCCTGTATTTTAAAAAAATAATTTAGTGCAAATGACAGCTGTGTGTAACAGGCAGAAGGAAGCGTGGTAGACCCCCCAAAGTATATATATTCTGACTCAGGACGACGAGCTGAGTTGATATAGCCATGTCCGTCTGTCCGTCTGTCCGTCTGTCCGTCTGTCTGGTGCCGTATGAACACCTAGATCTTAGCAACTAAAAGAGCCAGAAACACCGCTTTTCGGAATTCAGGTTGTCCGATGTCTTACGCAGATCAAGTTTGCTTTAAATGTTTAATATTTCGCCTCCTTCCTCCGCGAATTATCAAAAAACTACACCTACCTCAAAAATCTCAAAAACTAAAAGCGCCACAGCAGCCACAATAATAGCGCTACAGACTTGTAATTTGGAATGTACGTAGTCTATGGTATTCTCCACCGATTCTATAAATTAATTTGTGATTTGAATTAGAAATAGTGAAGATATGCAAGAGACAATTCTTTTCAAAATGCGTATATGTGCCACGGCAGCCACAATAATGAAGCTACAGACTTGTAACTTGGAACGTACGTAGCCTATAGAATTATCCGTCGATGGTGTGAATTACATTGCATTCGGACATAAAACAGCGAAGCTATGTAACAGACATTTTTTTATAAATGTATGTAAGTGCCACTACAGCCACAGTTTAAAATCTACAGACTTGGGATTTGGCATGCACGCAACCTATGGCATTATCCGTCAATGCTGTGAATTACATTGCCAACGGAAAAGAAACAGCGAAGATAGCAAAGACAGAGAAGCCACCTATATCTTGCAGACTGTAAGAGCTATAAGTACCATTTTTTGGTATTTATGTTTTCCTATGCAGCAATCAGATCAAGTTAGTTTGGGTTTTTTGATAACTCCATCCATTCTTCCACTAATCGAAAAACCAAATTAGTAACAGTTTTCAGTTTTAAAGTTACAGTTTAACAACTAATGACTTAGGATGTGGCATGTACGTAGTCTATGACAATCTCCATCGATTCTGTGAATTACATCACGATCGGATACGAAACAGAGAAGAAAACACAAAGTACAGGGTCTCATACAGTCGGTTGCGTCCGACTGTAGCTCCGTCCTTACTGGTTGACTTTGTGATTATTGAAAGCCAATGTACAGTATACCCTACTGTCGGTTGCGTCCGTCTGTAGCCTGACACCCAACTGATCTGCTGTCCCTTTACTCGTTGTTGTCATTCTTGTTGTTGTTGGGTTGGTTTGCTTTTTAACCATTTTGTTTGGTCTTTGCGTTTTCCCTTTAGGCGCAAGCCAAGGAGCCCAGGTGAAAAACGCAGCCAACTCTGCCCACAGTTGGTGGCAATGAATGCATACACATACACATACATACATAAATATATACCCATGGCTGTGGCCTGGTAAGCGGGTTTGTGGGGGGATGGGGGGCAAATGTAATAGGAAATGAAATGAATGAATGAGCATAAGCACTTTTTTTTATTTGTGTGTTTGTGTGTGTGTCTCCTTGGTTTTATTTGTTTGTTTGTTTGTCTGTTCGTTCGTTCATTCGTTTGTTTGTGGGCGCAGGGAGTGAGGGGGCGTGAAGCAGGCCAAAGGAACTGAGTTGCTGCACTTCAAATTAAAATGCGAATGCAAGCGAAAACTTCAAAAGAAGCACTAGAACAGAAAACAGAAGCGCAAACGAGATACTAATAGACAATGCCAAAGCCAAGTGGGCGCGCATGTGGCAAGAGTAAGAGGTAGAGGGGTAGAGGAGCAAGCGGTGCACGCGGGACAAGCGGGGGACTAAGCTATTGAAAAGCATATAAACATACTAACACACTGCACCAGCGAAAGTGTCTCAATGTGTGAGGGGGTGTGTGTGTACTGAGAGAAAAATAGCTTTCGCATTTGAAATTTTCGATGTCAAAATGACCACAAAAATTGTTTATCCAAGAAGGAAATTCTTTATAGAACAACGATCTAAAAATTCGTATTTCAAAGTCTATATTATAAATGTTTATATTCAATTTAATATAAACTCTATAATATAATACTATATTCAATTATCCTCAAAGCTGTATTGAAATCGGTAAATAAACAACGAAGATATTAGGGAAACAATATTAAAAGCATTTGCTTTCTTTCAGCGTGATCATTAAAGCGTGGTAGAGATAAAAAGTAAGAAGAAGAAGAAACATTATTGTTTAGTTTTTAATTATAGTTAAAATAGAGGGTAATAGTCTACTTCCTTATAGGTTAATCGATCCGAATTCAAGTATGATTCTAAGCCGATTTTTACTCCAATTCTATCACAAAATATAACAAATTTAAGAGCTTTATTTTGCAGTACGACTCTTACTTCATTTTTGTGAGTGTGGATGTGTGAGGGTGTGAGGGTGTATGGGTGTATAGGTGTACGGCTGTATGGGTGTCAGGCAGGCAGGCAGCCAAGGATAAAGTTAGCGACAGCGACAACAACGACGACGACGACGACAGAGCACAGGACATACAAATGCACTTTGGACGTGGACGACGCGCGCTAAATTCGCTTTAATTCACTTTTCATACAAAACAGCAGCGGCAAAAGCACGCGCCTCACACAGACAGAGGAACTGCAGGGAACAGAAGACACACACACACAGATACACACAGACATAGATACACAGACACCCACAGCGTGAACACAAGCTCATGTTTGTTGTAATTAATTTAAAATATTATTACAAGCGCTCGCGCGAGCTAACGCTAAACTAAAGCAACGACGAGACGAGAAGCAAAGAAGTAAACAGCAAAGGGAAGTGAATAGTGGAGAGAAGAGAAAAGAACGGATACGCAGCAACCACAGCAGAGAGGAGGGTGGAGAGGGGGGAGCAGTGACAGGGCTGAGCTAAATAATTATAACCCACGCGAACTGCACACGAAGCGTCAGACAAACAACCAAAACAACAAAACATCAGCAGCAACAACAAACAAGTCGAGTATGGAATTACAAGAAGATAGACAGCAGCGAGATACATACATACATACAAATTGCAACTCACACACACACAAACACACATGTGCTTAGGCAGGTGTATTAGGGTGTATATTAGGGTGGCCCAAACTAAGGCAAACGTAATAAGTATAGTAACATAGTCTGACCTTTAAACAGACATTGTTGTGGGCGAATTACATGTTCTAAACAGCATTACTTCAGGCGACAGCTTAGGATTTCGACTGTAAATTCAATCGCCTTGAAAATACCAAGTTTATATTCGGTTTTATTTACTCATTATGCTTTAATTAATTATTTGAACATAGTCGCAGTTAACAGTAAAATAAGCAACAATTTCGTATGATAAACTTTCAATTAGGCAGTTGTAGATAAAAAAAAAATTTAATAAAACAAATATATATATATATTTTTTTTTTTTAATGTGTAAATTTTATTCATAAACTAGTTTTTTGCTACCTTCTTGGCAGCTCTCTAAAAATAACACCCTCCTATTAAGATGAGGTTTTTGGAGTATCTATCCTGCATAAAGAGTAACCTTTTTGAGACAGATTATAAAAATACATTATAAAAATTAGGATTTAAAATAAATTATACAATACATAATGAAAATAATGATTTCAAATAAATTATACAATATAATAATTTAAATGATACAATATAATAATTTTAATTAATATTGTTTTTTGTTTTTTTAATTTTATTTAAGTGTAAAACCCGTATAGTTTATATTTTTATATTTTATACACATAGTTTCAGCCATAAAGCATGCAACAAAAAATATGCATGCACTTTCTATGCTCTTCATATAAACAGAAAAAACATTAGAAAATAAAATAATTGTAGGTTTTTTTAACAGCGCTGTAAATTAAAAGTTGTTGATACATTTCAATTCCCTTTTGGTTGGTTGTCTAGGCTTGGGAAAACGTTTGTTAAACTAAAATTTACATTAAATAATTTAGCTGAATTTAATATTATTTTCCGGATTTTTCGCTTTAAGTTCTTGTATGTATTTATTTTTGCTCTTGTGTTTTTTTTTTTTTTGTTACAAACCACCCTATTGTGAGCGAGTATAACTAACTTAAATTATATGTGTACGTAGCTGAATGAAAAACAAAATGCTTCAGTCAAGTTTTTTAATTGACGTGCAAAGCGCGACAAGCACTAAGAACCAACAACAAATCAACAAGCATTGACTGCAATAGACAAACATACACACACACAGATACACACATTACCACATTTGCACACACATGAATTCACGTACGAATGTGTGTGGAATGGCGGACGGAGGAGCAGAGTGCGCCAAATGCCAAAAAATACCGAAGACGACGAAATTGAAAAAAGTAATAAACGTAAAGCTATTACAAAATCTGATAATGGTCCACCGCTGGCAATGGAGCGAAAATGCCGGCGCACGCACACACACAAGCACAGAAACACACAGACACACACACACAGAGGCAGAAACAAACGAAATGAAAATAAACAACAAAAAAGAAAAAAACAGAGACACAAAGACCGACAGACAGACAGAGAGACAAAATAAAAGAGCATTAGAGGCAAATGCCGACAAACTGCGATTGTCGAAGAGCGGAGAAGAGCAAGAGAAAGAGAGTCGGAACAAAATGGAATCGAAACACAACAAACAGCAGGCAGGCACAAAGCAGAAGGCACAAGGCACAAGCCAAGCAGCATTGGGGCACATAAAAAACCGTTACAATATGCAGCTGCAGCAGCGACAGCAGCAGCATCATCAGCTACACTCAAAAGAATTATACTTATACTTAGATACAGCTTTTAAATTCGATCTATATTTAGAATAAAAAGGAACAAAAGATTCTAAAAAATGGGAATACTTGTTCAATATTTTTATATAAATTTAGTAATTCCTTCTTCAAATCATAAAACATGGACAAAATTTGAAATTCAAAAATAAATTCGAAAATTAGGATCTGAGTTTGAGTTAAATTTAAGAATAATTCGTAATAATTGTAAGCCCAAAAAAACATTTTTTATAAATCCTAATACGGATGTTAAGCAAGCGCTTAAAGATAATCCTAAAATACACTTTACTATTGAAATCGGTAGTAAGAACTTGCAACATTCAATTCGATTATTCAAATGCACTTAGCCTTCACCCTATATTTAGAATATAATTAATAAAATATTTATAAAATATTATACGAAGTGGAGCATCAACGCTTCTTCTTAATTTATTCAAAAATGTCTGCTCTAGATCTTATAGATTTTATCCGTTTCATGGATACAAGATGTCACAAAATGTTTAGAGTTGTCTTGTAAATAAAATTTGTAGAATTTTGAGTTTGGATTAAGAATTTTCTGACTGCACTTATAGCACCAAAAATTCTTGATTAAAGCACGAAAGCTCTTCATTTTTCTCTCAGTGAACAACAGCAGACATTAAACATAAACATTGTGGCGCGCGTGCTGCTGCTGCTGCTGCCGTTGCTGCTGTTCCCGCTGCTGCTGCTGCTGCTGCTGCAGCTGCTGTTGCTGCCCCGAATCGTGGCAAGCGCAATATTAATTTCACGAATGAACAACCCTTGAATAACCATGCACTTCATGTGCCGTTATTATTGCTTTGCTACGTGAGCCCGAGCATAATTGTCGGAGCGCGAGAGCGCCACAATAATTGAGAGAGAGTGTCGACAGTTTCCGAAAGAGAGAGCGTGTATGCACGCAGAGAGCAGAGCATACGAGAGCTTTCGATGTGCCGAAAACAAAGTTCGATTCGTGTCGACTGTTGGTTTGTATGTAATGTAGCACTGTGAGTGTGTGTGTGGTTGTGTGAGTATGTTTGTGTGTGTGTGTGTGCAATGCTTTTTCATTGTGCATTTCCCAGAGGTGCATTTTTCTGAAAATCTAATTTGAGAGATTGAGATTGTTTGGTCTTTCAATGTGCTGTTCGCTCGTTCGTGTTGCGACGCTTGCAATTTTAGCCCCAGCCAACAACAACAGCAACAACAACAGCAGCAACAGCAATAAGCATTCTTATATTTATGTACACACACACACATACACTCAAACATATTGGGGAGTTATTACTCAGCCGTCTGTCCCTCCATCCATCCGTCCTTCCTTCCATCCATCCGTCTGTCTGTTTGCCCCGCTTGCCGCTTACTTTAATTGGACGCGCGGGCGTTACGCTGTCGTAATTTTTTGAGAAATCTACATACTTTCAGTGCTTTGCACTGTCTAACACACATCCGCATCCGCATTCACATCCGCATTCGCATCCTACTGCCATCCGCAGCTCAGCGATAACGATGCGACGCATCGCAATGACTTCAATCATTGCGCGCAGCGCTCACTGCGGTTTGACAAACATTTTTCACTGGCTGTGCCACAAGCAACACACACACTCACACTCACATACTTACACTCTCATACTCACACTCAAACACTCACATTCACACACACACACCCCATCGGAGACGAGCGTGTATGTTTGATGAGTGTGCGAGAGTTTTATGGCTGTATTGGGAATGAGCTGTTCAGGCCGAGGCGAAGCCAACGGCTTCAAGGAGCAGCGGAGGCAAACGTATTAGGTCGCTGTAAAGAGCGGACAGACAAGGGGTTTATGCGGCGAATAACCAGTTCATGAATTGAGCAATACATGAAATCAACATAACCTTCGAACAGCGTTGCCAATTTAGCTATTTTCAGAGTTATATTTATGCTTACCACAAATTATATTATTATTTCCTACTTTTCATACTGATTTAATTTTAATTATTTTTATTCTTTTTATTAGACATTGTATAAACGTAATAATGCCAAGACTCGAAAAAACGCAATTTAAACATTATGCTAAATTTGAAAAAATAAAAAACTGATTGCGTTTGGATGCAGATATTTGTTTAGGGCGTAACTATATGTATATTCAATCATCTTACAATGTGTTAAAAATATATGTACGGAAACGACTTATAACTCTAATTTAAACCATTGATAACGTTAATAGGATGGGTTAAGATTTTATAGTATTTCAGAAGAACGAATATCAGGAGAACGGACATTTAAATAATTCTTGAACCCAGCGCACCGAAATACCTCAACAATTGTTAATCAAATCGAATGAAAGTCAAATTGATAAAAATTAAAATTTACATTCGGAATACATTGCATAACGAAAGAAATTCATAAAATATATGCATGAATTGAGCCACGCATAAACGCAGCTATAGAGGAGCTTAGTACGTTTGGGGGACTCCCCCAGCTTCGCTTCAGTGTCGGGGTGATTGGGTTATGCTCTGATTTTAATTTTGAAATCATACAAGTGCAGCAGCAAAACTGCAAAGTGATACATGCGGATTTATTTATTTATGTACGTGTGCATGTCTCTTTTCCTACAGCTCTAGCTACATATATAAATATCTATGTGTGTATGCATGTGTGTGTGTGTGTGTGTGTGTGTGTGTGTGTGTGCGAGCGTTATGCGATAAAGCGCCTTACAGGATTTGGATGATGGCTGGCAAGGCAAGGCCGCTTCTGTTTGCAATTTGATAAGCTCTCTGGCATTATTTTTACGACATTTTCTTTTTTGACATGCCATTCGCCTGAAAGTATGCAATAAAAATATCAATGCTAAGCCAATGTGTAAATCAGTGAATCTTATTGTTTTACATTTTTTCTTCCTCTCCAGCTCTCCAGCTCTCTTCTGATGTGCATGTGTCTCGTTTTTTGCTGTTGCTATAAGCTACACGTTAACTACAGCTTCCTTTTGCTGTCTGCCTCCCTCTCTCGCTGTTGCTGTCTCTCTGTCTCTCCCCGCGCTGACAGTCCAATGCCCATTGAATACATCTCATATTCAGTTTATCAATTGATTATTTTGCATTTCTCTGGAGAGCAACTGCATAAAAAAATAACAAGCAACAGAATTGTGTTACATTTCTGCATGTTGATGTTGCTCTCCTTTAAACGTTTAATTTTGCATCTAATGCTAAATAATCGATTGATTTTTGCTGTTCGAATAAGAGTTAAATGGCGGATATTACTATTTCATGACAAACAATTTAACAATTTAAAGAAATGGTAAAATTAATTGTAAATGCCTGGCAGAATATTGAATCCGAAATGCGTTGATTAAAGCTAATTGAAGCAATCTTTAATTGAATAAATTTCACATATGTCCCAAAACTATGAAGCGATCTTTTATTATAATTCGATAAGTTTTATACACATATAAATACAATTACAAATATATATATATAATCATATATACACAGTTTGTGTTTCACATGGTCACCCATTTTGCTTACAAGCTAAACTAGATTACAGACTTCAAATAGAGCGCTGTAATACGCACAGGATCAGGGATGCACTAAAATCCTAAGTCTAATTGCTAATTGCGTAATGGAAAAAAAGTGCACAAAAGCATAATATTATAGTTGCTTCATAAGAATATCGCCTTCAATAGAGCATAGAGTGCCCAGAGTGTTAGTGAATAGCAAACACCGAGTGTCACGTAATGCAGAACCATCAGCCTGTAAGAAATATTGGAGTTATACTTTGTATATAAGGTATATAGATGGATAGATTGTCAGACCTTTTAATGCGTACGATGGACTCGGGTAAATTGCTGGGATCATCCTTGACCACGTACAGGCGCAGACCATAGAGACTCATGCGGAAGAGATTCGACCAATCCAGATCACGCATATCGAAAGCAAACAGATGTTTGTCCCTCTCATCCAATTTATCGACCAATCGCCGCACATTTCCGTTATCGAAATTAAAGTCATTGGAGCTGAAGTATTTGAGGACATTGGTAAACTTGTGTATCTTGCGGTACAGCTTGAGCATTCTGTAAAGAAAGTATAAGAAATAAATATACATAACTATAAACCTAACAAATAAGCAAAACTTTGATGCATCATATCACTCTTAATTATGGATAGATTTTGATAAAATTTACAGAAGTAAATTATCTCTTATGATACTAATATTGGGCCTTGAAATCTAATAATTAAAAGCTCTCTTTTCAAGAGTTAAATTCTCTCGCAAGCAAAACTTTGATGCATCACATCTATTGCAATTATTGACCGATTTTGATGATATTTACAGAAGTATTGAGTCATGTAATCAACAATTGTAATCTGTCTTCTCTTGTTAGATTAAATTTTTTGACAATTTCAGTAAAAGAAAAAAAATAAATTTAAAATAAGCCAATTAATAATTCAAAAGGCAGAAAAACGTAAGAAATTTATCGTTTTCGGCGCTAGACCTTTTCCTATAAATGCCCATATGTCATGCTTCCCACTCACCTGGGTTTCTTGCCCATGAGCACCATAATCAGGTCTACGCACATGGCGGGCAATGTGTGGTACAAAAAGCAGAGTATATGATATTGCCACATGTGGGAGACGCTGGTGAAGCATGGATACCAGATGGTCTTTCGCATGGGTATTATGTTGACATATTTGAAACCCGTCTCCATGTAATTACGCCATGTGACTATATTGTCCGTATCCGGCACATAGTTGTAGATGGGCGGCGTTTCATAGCTGCGGAAGAGAGAGAGAGAGAGACAAAAGTGTCATCAAATTTGGCAAGCATTGTTGCCACTTTTACCCACGTATTCCGTGCCACATCCCAAGCGCTGGCCAACAACGCATTCACACACATATCCACGGGCACAATGTGCGCCTTGTTCTCCATGCTGCCGGTAAAAACACGTAATACTCCGGAACCAATGCCCACAATAACCCCACTGGGTCCGTACATATTGTCAATCCAGCCGGTGACCGGTTCGCGATAGCTGGTGATCACTGTGGCAAATAGTTCAAATTGAGAGTTGCAAATTCGAAGCTCAAGTGGTTACATTCACTTACCAATGCCCGGTCGAAAGATGGTTACTGGCAATTTCTGTGCATGATGCCGCACCACATCCTCGGCAAGCACTTTGGTGTAGGTGTACGTATTGGGGTAGCCATTGATGAGCTTGGGCGTCAGCTCATTCATTGTGTGATCATCCAGAAACTCGTTCAACTTGACGGCATTATCCCCCGACAATTTGCTGTTGTAGAACTTCTCCTGAATGTATCCCATGTTGCAGTGTGCAAATGCAGTGGATACATGAACCAGCGCCTAATAAAAAAGAAAATTTGAGAAGAAAAAATATGGTAATTATGTAGAGATTTAAGTAAAATAAAAATAAATTTTAAATTTTGTTAGAAAATTTATTTCTTCAATCTTTATTTAAAATTTTACAACTTTTTTTGATTAAAAGAATTAACAAGATTTTTAAATATTACGCATACGCAGCGACTAATAAACAGGGAAAAATTTACAAGAAAAAAAATTGTAATTATGTAGAGAAGTAAGTCAATTAAAAATCAATTTTAAACAATTTTCAGAGAATTTATTTATTTACTTTTAATTTAAAGTTTAGCAATATTCCTTTGATTCAAACACTTATAGTGATTTTCAAATATTACGCATACGCAGCGTATGCTATCTGAGAACTTCTAGTATTGATTGATTAGGCGTAAGTTTTAAGCAATTATAGCTACTGTCACAATATAAAAAGCTGTTTGAAAACAGTTTTAAAACAAAAGTTTACACTTGGTGAAATTTTGCAAATATTACGCATACGCAGCGTATACTTCTTGAGAACATCTGGATTGCTTAAGTGTAACTTTAAAATTATTATACTGATATAATGTAAAAAGCAGTTTGATAAGAAAGTTGCGACTTATTTTAAATATAGATTTACTGATTAAAAATTCTAATCAGCATTTGAATATTAGAAAAGTGGCTTTAATCGTTAAAAATTTAAATCGATTTAAACAAGATTTTTCCAATGTTAGCCTCTCTTTAAATCTCACCTTTAGATGTACAATCTCTTTGGCCAGCTTGATGATCTCCTTTGTGCCATGCACATTGATGGCAATTGCCATTTTGAGCTTCTCATCGAATCGCACTGTGGCCGCACTATGCAATACAATGTTGACATTCTCCTTAAGGGTCTCCCGCTCATCGGCTGTGATTCCAAGTCCGGGTAGAGAGCAATCGCCGTTAATGATTGTGATCTGGCAGCGATACTTTGGATTAATCTGTTTCATTTTGGCAAATACCTAGAGCGAAAGCAAATCCCAAAACACACAAAGCAATTAGTATGGCCGTGAACAGCAGGAAAATGGAAGGGAAAACAAAATGAAACTAGTCATTTACCGGTTGATCGAATAACTCCTCGATGCGAGCATGGGCGTCCTTGCCCTTCTTGGTGCGTATCAGCAAATAGATTTGTGCCACCTCCGTGACGCGCAACAGTTTCTCAATAATAACTGTACAAATCAATTTGAACGAAGCAAAAAAATAAAGCAAATTATTCAAGTCACGTACGGAGTCAACAACAACAACAGCACAGAGGAGGCGAGAGTTTTCAACTTACTTTTGCCGAAGAAGCCGGTGCCACCAGTAAGGAAGACGCCCTTATCCTTGTAAAACATTTGCATGGGCGACTCATCTGCAAGAAAGATCAATGCAAACAGCCATTAAACAATTAGCCAATTTGATGCGCATCATTGTGTTTGGCTGCCTCGCACACAGCCGTGGCAACTGTGGCACTTGCCAGTCTTAACCCGGCAATAACCCCTACACTGAGAGAAAAACTCCACAATTTCGTGCTTTAAAATATGCATATCTTGATAAGACAGATATATGTTATGTTAAGCAAACAAAACTTAAATGAAAAATTGAAATTAAATTGAAATTGAAATAAATAAACCTGGAACTTAAGTTAAAGTATGCGAAAAAATTTTAGTTTATGCGATTTTAAAAATTAAAAATTAGTAATTAATAAAATTTAAAACAGAATTTTATAATTTTCTTTATTTCAATATTTTAAATGTATTCTATATTCAACTCTTGCTTAAAATTCATATTTTTATTCTCTTATTTTCATTCTCTTAATTATCTTGTCTAATACAGATTATTTAAATTTGTATTCTTAATTGGAGATTAATTCTTCTATATACCTAAATATAACAGAATTGAAAAAAAAAACTTCTCTTGAGCTTATCCGCTTTTGATTTCAAAAATCCAGTATCTGCTCTATATAACATTTCATCCACATCGTGTTTTCAATCTAATTTTTTAATATTCCCAATTTGTTTTATACCCTATTCTATATTTAATCTGTCTATCTACTCCATAAAATTTGTTTTTTTTTTTAATTATTTTAAGAGAAATTGAGGGTTTTTCATTTTATGATTTTATATTTTAATTTTATATTAATTTCAAATTCTGATAAAATTGTTTTAAAAGTGTTTTTTATTCCTATGAAGCGATAGATAGTCTTGTTTCCAGTTAAGTTTATGTGAATTGGGTTTTCGAACTGCCGCTTTTCTCGCTGTGTAGCATTCCGTTCGTCTAGCATGGCCAGCATGCTCCATGCTTGTTTGCCACCCACTTGAAGCGCGTCACGAATTTAAATGCGCTCCCAAAAGCCACTTCAATTGCGCATAATTCACGCCGTCATACACGCACATACACACACACACATACGATAGGCACGTGCACACACACACCGCACACATATTCACATACAGACATACAGCTAAGAGTCACAGGCAGTCGCACGTAAAGAGCGTTTGGCATGTGGCTGCATTTTGGCCATATGTCAAAATGGCAACAACAACACTGAAAGTTAACGCCAATGCTGACATTGTTGTCGTCTGTTGCTGCTGCTGCTGCTGCTGCTGCTGTTGCTGCCATGGTTGCCGTCTGCCACTTGTGGGCCACTCATAAATATTTGCAAGTTAGCAGCTCGTCGAGCTATACATCTAACCCCCTGCCACTGCCCCTGCCCCCTGCCTCCCGCACAACGCACACACATGACACACACTCTGGTCACATTTCTGCATCTTGAAGGTGCCAATGTGGCTGCGTCTGCTGTGGCCTAATTGCCAATCGACGACGTAAATCACTGTCACATATAGCTTACATATACACACAAGCAAATACACACACCGACAAATACACTTAAAGAAACGCAGCTAGATAATCCCCCCATTATACCAATATTGGCCCTAAAATCTACATTTTTAGACCAAATACTGTCATCTTTTTTTTAAAGGCATAAAATTTTTTAAGAAAAATTAAAATTAAAATTAAGGAAGGATAATCCCCTCTTGATTACAAAATTGGCTCTAAAATCTACATTTTTGGACCAAATGCTGATATATTTGGTTTTTCCTGCACAATTTTGCAATTCAATTTTTTTGAGCATCAATTCCAACGATTAAAAAAAAAATTTTTTTCTCCGATAATTACTTTTTTTAAAGGGGCAGAGCTTACATTTTTCGTCAAAATTTCAAATTTTTTTTTCTTCGATTGAATACTTAAATTTTAATTTCGAACTCAAATGATTAAGAAAAAACCACACCGCTTGAAAATTGGTTGAATTTTGGTAAAGCTATGCGCATTCAAAGTTTAAAAAAAATGGATTTTTTCGTGTAAGGTAGAATAATCCCCTCCTGATAACAAAATTGGCTCTAAAATCAACATTTTTGAATCAAATGCTGACATGTTTGGTTTTTTCTGCATAATTTTGCGATACAATTCGTGTAAGCATCTATTCCTACGATTAAAAAAACATTTTTTTCACCTAAAGTAAATTCCAAAATTGCGCATAAGACGACTATTATTTCTCTGAGTGTACATTTACAAGGACTTGGCCTCTCGATAATTGCATAATAAATGCAACATTGTTAAGGACTTAGCCTCGCCCCAGCCAAGCATGCGCTGGCCCCGTTTGTTGTGCATTCATTCATTCATATTCATTCAAACACGGGCTGACACCTAGAGCCGACACTCATACATCTTATGGCCTCTGCCTTCCCCCCACCGCCCTCTTCTCTGGGGAGGGGAGAGGAGTGGCGAGGAGAGGGGGGCACACTCTCAAGCGTAAGCACTTGGCGCGCTCACTCAAATGTTTTGTTTACCTATGCTAATTGGCTTAAATGCAACTCAAGCGCACTTCTCATCGTGCCAAGCCGAAACTGAGCCGCCTGCCCCATGCCCCATGCCCCTGCCCCCGCCGCTCTTGCCACTCTCCTTGCCCCTATAGCTGGGCCTACTCCGCTGCATGCTGCCATTGTTTATGAACGCTGCGAAATCGAGCTTCGTGGCCTCACTCGTAGCTGTGGTGTTGAGGGCGCGAAAGGGGGCAGGGACGGAAGCGGGGGCTGTGGCATGCGGCGTGCGCATTTAAAGCTTTTGAGCGCTTTGGGCCATTTGTTCACTGACAACAACAACAGCAACACTTTGAGTGAATTGTCAACAATTGTGTTGGCTCTTTGGATTTTGTGCGCCGTTTGTCGTTTGTCTCTCGCAGACAAAAGTCTGTCACATAATTTGTCAATTTCAAGAATTTCGTTTCCTCTGCCTCTCCCACTCCCCCTCCCCTCACTCTAAGAATGTAATTCTTTATGTATGTATTGTATATTGTTCTCAGGCCATACAAAACTGGTTTCTGCTTTTCTTCCGCTTTCTCGCTCGCTTGCACTCTCGCTTTTCTCTGAGTTTGTCTCTAATTTTGTTTTTATTTATTCATTTTATTTTTTCAGCCCTGACCCCGCTGTTTTTGCATGCCCTGGTCACTCACCCTTCACACCATTGATGAGCTGACAGTGATCATCATCATTTATCAGATGACAATGATCATCCAGAGATTTCGATTTCGCATATCCATTGCGTATGTTCATTAATTTTGCATCCTCCATGGCTGCCGGAAATTTATTTGGTTGCGCTGGAAGAAAAAATAATAATTAATTAATTATAGTTCACATTTCAAATACATATACATATGTATCTTAAATAATCTTGAGTAAGAAAAAAGTATTTCCTAGAATTTATAGCAAACAACCTATAACAAATTTTAAATCTCGTTAACCATTAAACGAACATTTTCAATATAGAAAATTAAAAACGATTTTAAGAATTCAACACAAAATAATTTTAACATTTTCTTAAAAATAAATATATTTTACAATATATAAAATGTGATAATAGAGTAATAGATTGAGTCTATTCGAATTAAATTTCCAAAGAACTAAAATCAAAATCTATTCACACTTTCAAATTAAATTTCAAACTTTACAAGTTTGTATTTTGTTTTTAAATTGGAAATATTGCAGCCTTTTTGACGTTATCTGGCATCGCTCTAATTAGAAAATATCTATATTTAATTGAAACTGGTTAAAATGTATTTTAGGCAATTACAAGACCGGCAGCGGTGTCTATGCGACAGTTTCGTGGCGACTAAAAATCAAATGCAAAATACGACCATAAGTGCCAAAATTCGTTATAAAATTTAATTAAAAGTTTGCTATCGCATTGTGTGTGTGTATATATGTGTGTGTTTGGGTGGGTGAATACACCCATTCAGCACTGTGGTAAAGTGAACAGCAAAATTTGTAATGAAGTGCCAGGCACACCTGTTGACAAAAAGATGCCACAAAAAAGGCGAATTGAAAATTCAACTCAAATAAAATTTTAATAAAATTCACGTTATGCCGAAACAAAAGTAAAAGCCAAAATGAAACTGAAATTAGAACTGTAGCTGAGAAACTGTTTTACATTTTGTTTATAACTTCAAAAACTGTGTGGGTTTCTTTAATTAAAGTTCAGAATGCCTACAAAAAGACAGACTTTAAGGTTCAGCTAAAATTTGTACCGAAATTTGTAGAGATGCAAATTATTGTAGAGTTTAGAAACTATTGATTATTCAATAGAAAATAGTACAGTTTCAATTGAATAATACTCGGTAAACACTTGGTAACATTATTTGCACAAGTGTGGAAAGAAACAATAATGGAGCGCTGTTAATTCAGATAATTCAAACATTAATGAGAAGATTTCAATTTACGAAAAATGTAATAAATATTGCAATTTTTTTCTTGTGTTCTGCAAAGTAAGATGAAGGTAAAAATAAAAAAGTGGTGCAAACAAACGAAAAGCCAAAGGGGGCGCCCAGACACAGTCAATAATTGTAAAGCAAAAGTAATATAAAACTACGAACAATAATGCCTGAAGCATGAAATAAAGAGCGCAAGAGTAGAAGAAACCGAGCTGAACATTAAATAATTTGAGTGTCGAAGTCTCGCACAATTAACCCATATTTGCAATGGAAACCAGCCAGCGAGTCGGCCAAGCTCTGACTTCGACAGTCGGACGGTTGGAGAGTCGGATGGTCGGAGAGTCGTATAGTCGGAAGGTAGGATGGTCGGATAGTCATTCAGACAGTCAGTTAGCTGGGCTAGTAGCATGTTGCATTTCACACCGATTGCGGGGATTTACGGACCAGAGACCCCGCTCTTTTCCCCTTCCCCCTTCCCCCTTCCCACCTTTCATGGCCTGGCGTGCACTCAGTCGTATGAATGACGAAAGCAGTAGGGGGGCAAGGGAGTGGCAGGAACTGCGGGTGCAAGAAGTGAAGGGAATGTTGTTGTATGGTCGACTGCCCGGGCAGCTTGCCAAAAGCTCCGACTATTGAGCTGACTGACTGACTAACTGACTAACTGGCTCACTGGCAATGCCGGCCAAAAAGCAACCACATCAACTGATTGCACCACACCGGCGACCACAGCACCACCATCATCACCACGATGCAACAACATCGAGCGACATCAAAACAGTAGCTGCAGAACGCACTGAAAATCGCCTGAAATTTCTACGGCTACTTTTGCTTTTCAATGTGGGCGGGGCCTCATTTTGTAGGCGAATTTATACTATAAGGTTTAAGCATAGGCCACAGCTGCAGGCGATGTTGTTGTTGCTGTTGTTGTTGTTGTTGCAGCAACAACAGTCTTTTGTTATTGTTGTCTGTTGTCGACACCAGGCTTGGCATCGAAGCGCAGCTAATTGAAACATTTTGCACAGTGTGTCCAACGATTTATGGCCATATAAATACTAACAATAACACCATATAGTATGCATAGTTGAACAATCACGCTCTCTGCATGACATTCGCTTCGATTTAAGCATGACAAATTATAGCAAACGCTTAGCAAATAAATTAATTTTTCTAAATTATTCTACAGACTAAGACTAGAAAGTCACAGCTGCTGAAATGTAGCACAATTAAATTGATTGCTAAACATTAAATATGCACCTAGGCTATGAAATTGTTGTTTAACGATGTTATGAAATTATTTACATTCGGTTAAGAAACTGCGAAGATATGCAGCAGACAATTTGCTCGATATATATCGCATATATGTAATTAGTGTATATTCTGTACTTAATTCGAGCATAAAAAAAATGATACTTATTTGTTTCAAAATTATTTGTTGTACATTTTTTTTTTGTATTTTAATCAACTTTACAACTATAAAACTCGATGTAATTTAGCAGAACACATAAACAATGTAATAATATCAATTAATTAATTAATATCGGTGCAATTACATTAGCATTGCTAATTGAAACCATAATTAGATTTGTAGATAATTTAATGATGATATTTCATAGCAACATTAACGCTTTTTTAGTTAACCTGGTCAATTGCCGTTTTCGATTGCTTCAATTAAAGCACTTCAATTTACAAATTGGCCTAGTTCGGAAATGTTCTGTTTAGTTCGTTTAATTTTTTGTTAATTGAAATTAATTTAAATAACGACTTGAAATATTAGCCGAAATATTTGGGGAATATTGATATAGATATTCTTAAAAATAAAACAAATTGTTCACTTATTTTACAATGTATAAAAATTAATAAATATATGTTTTAAATATATGACTGAATTTTTTCTTATTTCAAAAAATATTTTTCAATAGAATATTAGATTACGCAGTTGAACTCTTTATTCTCTTAAACAAGTAAATTTGTTTTTGTGTCAAAATTTAATAAATTCTTAAATATTTTTATCATTGCTTCCCAAATGTATTGGATCAATATTGCAATATAATACAGCTAAAATAATGCGTTTATAATAGCATAAAGCCTGACAAGCTTTGTGCCACTGTGGCAGCTAGTCATCTCAATATCGCGCTGCTCTTGGCACTTTGCGATACTTGCAACTTCTTGAAGAATATAGACGTTGTTGCAGCTGCAGCATGATACCGAAAACAATGGAAAACAACGCTGAAAAGTATGAACCGCAGCAATAACAACACAATCGCACAACTGCAACAGCAACAGCAGCAGCAGCAACATCGACAGCAACAGCAGCAACATCGACAACAGCAGCAGCAACATCCACAACTGCGGCATATTTCAATGCGAATCGAAGCGTCAACTTCAGCTTCAGCTTTGGCGCCTTTTGTGCGCCCCCTTCTCACGGCCATGCCCCCAAGCCTCCCCCTCACATCCCATCATTTGCTGCTTGCCCGCATTCGCTTTGAATTTTATTTAATGCTTTTGTAATAAAGTGTAAAATGGTGAAAAAGTGCAAACAACAGCTTTCACGGGCTGAGACGTTTGTGGGGCAGGGCAAGGGGCAGCAGCAGCTACAGCTACGGCAACGGACAACCGACAGCCGACAACCAACAGGCAAACACCAGTGGGGGATGCCCCATTGCATAATATCAACAACATCATCATCAACGGTAACAACAGCAGCAACAGCAGCAAGAACTACGGCACATTAAAAGAAGAAGAAATAATTAACAGCAACAGTTTGAAAGTCCATAAAGCGAAAATGATTGTTGTTGTTGCTGCTGCTGTTGCTGTTGCTGTTGCTGTTGCTGTTGCTGCTGTTGCTGTTGCTGTTGCTGCTGCCATCAACCGGCAAAGTCCTGACCAGCTGCCTACCCGCCCCCCTGCACCTTCCCTTCTGCTGCTGCTGCTGCTGCTGCTGCTGCTGCCTCGCATCATTCTTCATGCTCATCCGCAGTCGCCGCATGTGCCATGGCCATACAACTTCCGACTTCCGACTGCCTGACCAAGCTTCGAGCCGTAGCACTATGGGCAAAAACACTAAATTATGTGGCATTAATTAAATTTTTAAAATTCGATAAATGCACTTTTGATTAGCGAAACTTTTCGGAATTACATTAAGCTGCAATGTTAAGTACCACGCATGTAAATAGAGCGCTTCACTGTTAAGTTAACAGCAATTAAAATCTGTTATCGGTAGTCGACAATTTAAAAATTGAAAACTTGTGAATGTAACATGTGTGGTTGTTATTCAATTATAGAAAATCGAATCTGATGTTTAAATATATAATCAAAATAGATAATCCCTCCGAATTCAAGCATCAAATATATTTAATATTGTAGAATAAAACATCAACCCTATTTAATAGAAAAAATATACTTCAGCGGTATATCAATGCTTCTTCTTCTTACTCTTTAAAAAAAAAGGCGGTATAACGCCCACTTATATAAAATACATTCATTTTGACTCTATAAACTCAAAACAAATTAAACATTTTTGCTTCGCTCTAGAGCTATTAATTAATGCCACATATTCTTGTATTTTTCCCCATAGTTCGTAGATGGTGCTGCTGTTGTTGCTTCTGTTGCTGCTGCTCATGCTACTGTTGTTGCTGTTGTCAGTATCTGCTACAGGGATTGCAAATGGCATTGGCATGGGTCCGGCTGCCGGGAGGACACAGGCAAATTCAGTGCGAAAAATGTTCGTTAAATCTATTAAAAGATAATTACGTGAAGACAAATGGAATGGCGGAGCGGGCGGCAGGCAAATGCGGGGAAGCACATGGATTGAGAGATATTCAGGGATTGCGGGAGGCAAGAAGGGAAAGGGGAAGGGAAAGGGGGGGGCTGTTGTCTCTTGTCTGCGGTGCACACATACATATGTACATTGTTATTATTCGAGTTCAATGATACGATAACGGCTAATGGATATGGATATTGATTATAGTTTTTATGCTGCTGCCTCTGCTGCTGCTGTTGCTGCTGCTGTTCGGATAATGATAATTTTGATTATATTGATGCGTCATTTTATGAGCCGCAATGGTATTGAAATTGAGTGGTTTGTGACAGCCTCTTGTTTATGGCGCCCTGATAATGGTTCGCCCTGGAAATAAGATATTCATGATGTTCGCAGCCATATCCACAAAAGGCAACGCCAATTATTAGCTGTGTTAAGTGTATTGTGCCTGTGTGCATCTATGTGTACTTAGACTTAATTAATATGGACCTTAGCTATTAATGCTGGCAACGGGGCGTATGCGTAATTACTTGATATACAACATATAGTCGGTATATAGACATTTGCACTTAGACAGCTCATAAAATCGAAATTAACAAAGTGATTGCAGAAATCTTGGAGATCATTATGTTGCTCTTATAATAAATAATAATAAATAGCACATTAAAAATCAATTACTTAATTTATAGAGCGATTCAGAGAAAAACTTCATAATATTTTATCACACAAGATATTTTCTTATGTGCTTCTTTATAGAATAGTTTACATTCAACTTTGTTTCAATAAATATTTAATTAATTTTCATGGTTTTGTTCTAGAAATCAAATACAGATGGGAATAGAATTGTAAATGAATTCCGATTAATTAAAGTACGGAATGATATATGGTTACGAATAAGTCCAAAAACCGATTAAATTAATCACGAATCATATTTTATTGTTAGCTTCAAAGTTTATTAATACCTATATAAGAATTGGTGTAACGCTTTGAAGTGAAGAATATGGTCGCAGATCAAGAATTTTCTGGATTATTCAACTTTTGACACCGATTCTTGATTCTTGATTCAATCACGAAAACTCTTGAAATTTCCTTCAGTGTACATACGACACTCAAATTGTAATCGATTGAGCTATGATATTTACCAATAATTATGTAAAGTAGCTTTAAGTTTTCTTTTAGCGTCTGCGTGCGAAATGCAGCGGGGAATCCCCTCCCCAACTCGCAAATATTCACAAGGTATTCAATGTTTTTAGAGGTGTAATAATCAGAGTTCTTAGCATGTGTATAAAATGCTAATGATACTCAGCAGTTTACTGCGGCACGTGTGCTTTTTCTCTTGCTTTTGCTATTGTCTAATTGGGAGTTTCATGGAAAATGACAAAACATTTGCAATTACATAGCGCTAAGTACGTGCGTTAGATACGGCTGATGGCATTTTTGGCTGGGTTTTGCCAATGTCAACTTGAGTCTGTTATCAGTTCACATCTTTTGGATTTGTAGCCAAAAATGTTGCGCAGGCGTAATGTCATAGACAGAGTTGCCAATTTTTCTTTGAGAAAAAAATAAAGCTAAACAAAAACCTGCAAAACATAGCCAGAAAACAGCTAAGAACTGGAATTGTTTTGAATAAAAAAACACAAACTTTCGCCTAACGCATTTTCGCAAATGTTCTAGCAAATGCTTCTCAAAACAAGCCAGATCTAGCGGTAAAACAGCGGGCTTGGCAACAATGGTGGGAGTAGAGTGTAAAATCAGCTAATGAGTGCCGGCGCCGGCGTTGACTTCGACGTCGACGTCAGTTGGTTGATATGGCTCATTGATGCTGTTGCGGTTTTGTTGCCTGTCTGCCACGCCCCAAAGTCTGCACAACACGCACCACCAACCACACACACCGACATGTCTAGCACACCTGTATGTTGCCATTTGATAATGGTACTGCCCATAGCGTTTATGTATGAGTTAGACAAATATTAATAAGCATTGCCTCGCTTTCGCATTGCCATTACCACATATGCCCAATAATAACAATCACATCAAATCAAATAAGCCAAAATGCTCATTTACTCACTGACTTTCCGTCCGCCCGTCCGTCCGTCAATTCGTCTATCCGACGTATGTTTCAAACGTGCCCCGACATTGTGGCCAGCACAGTTTAAACTTTAAATCGCTCGAATTTGTACGTACAATTGCAGCAGGCTGTAATTGTAGCTGTAATTTAACACGTTTTCTGTTTGCAATATGCAATTGTGTAACAACTGCAACACAGTCTAAATAGCCATTGTATTAAGACATTAAGCATACGCAGCGTGTTGCCAGTCAGCATGAAATGTTATTCGTTGGCAAATACAAAGCTAAATCGTGCGAATTTCCAGCGCAAATATTCAATTTGTTTATGAAAATGCAAGTTGAAATAAGAACTCTTAATTTATTGCCTTTGTTTTAGCTGCCTCTAAAAACTTAAAAAAGTTGTTGCTCTCTTTTTCTAAACATAAAACATATTAAATAACCGCAACACAGCTTAAATAGCTTTATTACCAAACATTGTGCATGACAATTATTGATTATCATACACGTAATTTGCACAAATCTAAAATGGACTCATTAAAAACCAGAAATCCATCATACGACGCGTTGTTTATTCATAGGGTATTATGCAAATGCTTACAAATCCGTTTTCGATTTCATGCATTTTTTTCAAGATTTACAAATCAGCGCAACTCAAACTAATTATTATTAATTATGCGCATTTATCCACAATGTAATTTATAATTATACCCTGTGCCCATTGAAAAATGGGAAAACAGGGTTAATAACTTTGTGCGAATGTATGTAACAGGCAGAAGGAGGCGTGGCAGACCCCATAAAGTATATATATTCTTGATCAGGGTGAAGAGCTGAGTCGATATAGCCATGTCTGTCTGTCTGTCTGTCTGTCTGTCTGTCTGTCTGGGCGTCTGTATGAACGCGTCGATTTCGGAAACTACAAAAGCTAGAGCTGTCATTTTTTGCGTGTTTGGTAGATAAATAACGTACGCAGATCAAGTTTATTTCAAATCGTTGATGCCACGCCCCCTTCACGCCCAAAAATCAATAAAACTCGAAAAACCTCGAATTTTTAACACAAAAAGTTGAATAACAAGCGTAATATTAAACATAGAAGGTTGTTATTCGGAACATAAGCTCTGTTTGTATTATATTTAACTATCCTGAAAAGCGCATTGAAATCGGTTAAGAAACACAGGAGATATAAGCTTCACAATAGTTGAACTTAAAAGTTCAAAAACAAGCGTAATATTAATCATAGAATGTTGTTATTGTTAAATAAATACTCTCTTATATTATATTTAACTGTCCTGAAAAGCGCATTGAAATCGGTTAATAAACAAAGGAGATATAAGCGCCGTAATACTGCATGCACACGTTGTTGCAGCTTAGCCGCCTTACGCTTGGAAATAGTGTGCGAGCGAGATGGCGATACCAAGCACGCTGCTGGGCAATTGTGCGATTGTGAAAACATTTGAACATACAAAGTTAAATAGCAAGCGTAATATTGAACATAGAATGTTGTTATTTGGAACCTAAACTCTCTTCTATTATATTTAACTATCCTGAATAGCGCATTGAAGTGAGTTAATAAACACTAAAGATATAAACAATGTTGCAGGCCACGCTTGCCCTGTGACAGTGCGCCCATTAATTGTTATACTATGGTTTATAAATAAATTAAATCATATTTTAAAATATTTTAAATTATACTGTATGTGCGAGCGCGCAGCGCGAGCTGCGGCACAGGGTATAAGACAGTCGGGCTTGCCCGACTGTCAGGTCGAGCGCGCAAGCGCGCGAGATTTTTTAATACTACACTTGTTTTTGAACTTTTAAGTTCAACTATTGTGTAGCTTATATCTCCCGTGTTTATTAATCGATTTCAATGCGCTTTTCAGGATAGTTAAATATAATACAAGACAATTTACATTCCAATTAACATTTATTAATTAACTTTTATGTTTTTAATTTGAGTTACACACAATGCAAACATTTTGATCAATTCTATTTCGTTCAAGCTGATTAAATTTGTATTTCATTTGTGCGCGCATTTTCTAAATCAATTCAATTGTGCATTGTGCCATTTATTGCACCTATTTATTTACGGCTAATATTACAAAATTGCCCTACGCAAACACACATAAATACTTCTACAATTAAATTTCAAATTAAGCTTAAAAAAGCCAACACTATTTGAAACACTGGAATTGTAATTACATAATTCGCGAATTATCCAATGACAGCAATAAAACAGACAGATAAAAAAATATAACAAAATGCGAATAGCATTCGAGACCTTACAAAATCCATAAACAATAACAAATATAATAAACATGTACCGCTATACACGTAATTTATATTAATTAATCGGTTTTTTTTATGCCCGCAAATCTCATGGATTGCCGGCCTAAAATCAAAGCACCCACAATTGACGGCTTTACAACCAGTAAAAAAAATGCTATAAAAAGCACGTGAAAATAAAAGTAAGCAAGGTTACACTTGCACAATACCCTATATTTTTTCAGCATCAGATGTGAACTTATTTTTCAAATCTTAAATTAAACTAAATTAAAAATTGAATATTTCTGTTTTAGCTTTGAGAAATTCCTGATTTTAACGTGCAAGAAATTAGCCTAATTCAAAATCTTCTAATTAACCTTTGTGTTAAGACCCCTTTTACGTTGATTTCTATAGGGTATGCATATTTAAAATAAATGTATGCGTATAAATAATTGGAATCTCTGGCATTTGAAACTTAAAGTCATTTCAACTATTACGCTTTAGGTATTTAGCGACAATATTTGTTTTGTTAATATTTATGCGAACACAATTTAAAAGCTACGCTAATGTGTGCTTATTGCATTGTAATTTGACAAGTTTTTTTTTATGTTGTTTGTGTTATATTTTTTGCGGCCAATCATGTATATTTTATTTGTTTTTAAATATTGTGAGCTATGCGCTGTTTTTTGCGGTGACAACTACGATTTTGCTACAGTTAACTATTTTGCCTTTGTTTATATAAATGCAATTTATTTGTCAACATCAATATGCACAAACAGTCGACAAACAATGGGCAAACATTGCAAGAAATTTTACATACAAAATAAAAAATACATTAAATAAAATTACAGGAAAATGCATTATTTAATGTATGCTTAGCAACAAAATATTAAATGAATTGTATTCGGTTAAAATTGCTGCATTTAAGGAAATAATTATTTTTTGGTAATATAATAATATTTAATATTCATAATGTTTATTTGAAATTCAGGCACTTAAACATGCTATAAAGTTTTAACCAAAAATCAGTTAAACAGCTTAAGCTGAATAGCTATAAATTAAATCAATTACTTGTCAACTAATTCGGCTATAAACAACACCAAATTATACCACAAACGTGTAAATATATTAGGTGAGAGTTAGTGTTATTTGCACACTTAACAGGTCATAGTGAGCATAATATGTATAATCTATACTTAGTTGAATGTAATCCATTACGTATGTTATTAGCATTTTCCGACAGTTCTGCTCGAGCAGCATTTTCTTAGCATTTTCCAAATCCCAGTCATCAACATAAACTGCAGCTACCACTAAGACGTAGCTCGGATTTCAGGTTCTTTGGCAATATGTAATGCGACACGAAAAGCGACAGTTGGCTTATACACAGGTACAGCTATGTAATTGGAGTGGTAAGCGAGAGGAGAGGCGTTTGGACTGGGTGTATGGGCAGTGGGAGGGGCGGCTTGAGTGGCTGAAGAAATCACGTCATAAACGTGGCGGGCACGAATTATTTACAAAGCAGGCGAAAGCCCAAAAGAGGTCCCAATAAAATAACAATAAACTATGTCACACTTTGCTGGGTAGACAGGAGGTTTATGTGCGTATGCGTGTGTGTGTTTGTGTGTGTGTGTGTGTGGCAAACCATAAAAACAAAACAACAACAACAGCAACAAGCCACAAAAGCATAAACAATTGTATTACAAATACGACTACAAATGCATAAAGCACAGCAGCAGCGCCTACAACAGCAACAGCAACAAAATGTTGCTCTTATAGCAGACGATTATTTATTGTTAACGATTTATATTTCGTCTGCTGCTCAAAACGCTCCGATTTCAAAGCTGCACGATACTATATACCATACACGTTCTCAGCTACACACGTGTATGTATGTACGTATGTATGTGTTTATACGTGCAAACGCCTGAGTGCGAGCGCCAGATTGCAGGCTCCGTTTTTGGGGCAGTGGAGAAGGGGGGGAGACTGTTTCAGCCTTCACATCGATTGAGCCTGATTGCCGGCTCAAGTGTCGCTTGCCTCACCCGGATATAAAGGCGCTGCTGGGCGTGGCCTGTGGGTGTGAATTGTCGCCATTTTGCCCTCGGCTGAGCAGCGCTTGTGAGCATAGAGCATAAAGAGAGAAAGAGCGATAGGAAGAGACGGTTGTGTTGCGTGCTTGGTAAAAGCTACCTCAACAGTACGTCAGCTTGACTTTGCCTACACTCAAAAAAAATATATAAATAAATAAAATTAACTAGAAATTAGTTACAGCTTTTCGGTGCATTTTTTGAAAACTTTTCCCTATGTTATAAATTATGTTGGTGTGTACAGCCCACGTTGGGCGCCGTTTTTTTCTTATTACCGGACACAACCGACTGATTTTGTTTTTAGCCCTAATAACCAACATTTCCAATAACCATAGTCAAAGTTATTATACGTGATTTCCATTTAGGCGAACCAGATAGGTTAATTACAATCAATCAAATTTTATGTAGATTTTTTGTTTGTCATAACCCACGTTGGGCGCCATTTGTTGCATTATAATCATGGCCAACCAACAGTTGAAGACACTGTTTGTGGTCATTCATTGATGGATCCTTGTTTGGTTGTTTTGGGCGCCATATGCAATATACGAAAAACTACAAAAGAGACAAGTCAATTATTATCGACCTAATTTTGTAGCATCCGAGGTGAGTTATTTGAAATACTGCTTCAAAATATCGCATCTATTGAAATTCCAGAAATTCCACCGCTCTAAAAATGAATCTTTTCAGCCAGTTGAGGACATTTCGCGCAGTGTACATTACCCACACTGCCATGCTGGACCTGCCTCGACTTGGCCTGGCCATCAGATCAGTCACAAGTGTTACAGTTTGTTTTCCCACACGTCGCGTTGCCGGAGTCGCAGCGCTTTTCGTCATCATCAACTGAATGCGGCATGTTTGACAGCAATGAGTGCTTGACACGTACAAAGGCTTTTGTTTGGGCCAAGTGTGGTTGTTGTTGTTGCTCTTGTTGTTCAGCTGGCAGTTTATCTTGCCATTGTGCGTGTTATTTAGTGTTCGCTGTTGCTGTTGTTGTTGCTGTTGTTGTTGCTGTAGCTGCTTACAGAATCAATGTGCGCCTTTTCTTTGCACGCCACTGTAAAAGTATCTGTGTCTGTATCTCGACAACTCAAGCTGTATCTGTGCATGTCAATTGTTTATATCTCAGTGTGTGGCTTATAGAAATTCATTTGGTATGCTCGCTTAAACGACAATTTGTTGTTGTGGCCGCAGTTATGTTGCCCTTACGCCCAATTCATTGACTCAGAACGCCCACAGTTGGCTGTCTGCCACTGCCCTCAAGCTGCTTATCAACAACAACAACAACAACAACAACAGCCAGAAGGATAGCAACAAAACCAATCTGGCTACAACCCCATCGAACGGGCAACCAAACGACCGACTGACCCAGACAAAGTAACACAAAGATGTTTTACTACCAGACGTTGTTGCTACAATTTGCTCATTACTTTTTATCACTTGTACATCTCGCTTTCTTGGTAGGGAAGCTCGCACCATCCATGGACCATCCCTGGCTGAACAGACCTTTGGTATACGTATTTAACCTCAAAGTAAATTGTTGCCCCTTTTTATACCCTGTACTAATAAAATTGATAAAAACAGGGTTAATCACTTTGTGCTCATGTACGAAAGTTGGATGTGCCCGACTGCACGGTCGTTCCATTAGCGCAAACATATTTTAAAAGTATTTTGATTTTGTTTTGCATATGTCACATGACGAAAACAATATAAATTAAATGTTAAACAAATACCTAGTCTTTTATTTCTAATCACCCTTGGCACTTTTATATGGGGCACTTTCATTGATTTTATGTTGTATTCTACATGGAAGTACTATATGCAAATTCGCAAAGTAAAGAATCCACCAATGCACATTGGGCCACATGACCGATTGTTTATGTTGTTTATATAACTCTCCATTATTATTTGAAGCCCGTGTAAAATTTAAATACAATACAATACAAACAATTCTTTAAATTCCATATTTTATAAGACTTTGTTTCCATGCAAAAGTATTTTCATAAAAAAATCATCCGATTGGCCCAATGTGCTTTAATCAATAAGGTTAACAATTAATTAAGTATATATAAAAAACACTTCATATTGAAATTCACTGATTTAATGAATTTGGTGTAGTGTGTCAATAAATTTGATATTCACTTAGGGTAAACTAATATATGCAATGATATGCAACAAGAATTGTATAAAAGCCGGTATAGTTGCTTCAATTTCTATTATTTGCGAAATTCGAGCGCTACGTTAATTATCAAAAATTGTGCACACCTCAGTTTTAAAAATAGTCATCGGTATTAGTGAAAAAGTGTTAAACTAAATACAAGGACTACTAAACGGGATATTATTTGGTCGAATACGAAAAACATTGGCCTTACAAAAAAATTCGGTCTGTGCTAAAGTGATAAAGAACTAAACCTCAGTACAATGGCTCCCAATTTGCTGGTGAATGGTCACCAAGATAAGGATTTTGTACGATCTCGTCCTGCGACAGATGGCGATGAAATTGTGATATCGGGCATGTCTGGAAAATTCCCAAATTCACGAAACTTATCAGAATTCGAGTATAATCTTTACAACAAGGTGATTAAATTAAATATAGTAATAATAAGTGAAAGAATACACGAATTCTTGTATGTGTGTTTATGCATGACAAACACACACATACACGTATCGCTTGGTGCTGATGATTGCTTATCTGATAAGTAAAACTTTGATGCATTATAGCTTTCTTAATTATTTACCGATTCTGATTAAACTTTCAGAATTTGTAGTATTAATGATCACTACCAACTAATGAAGACAGAACTTATGTATGAAACTAAATTTTTTTTCGTGGTGTATTTATTATATTATTGTTTATTGTGGGAATATCGAGGCAACATTTGAAATAAACTGGATTTGCGTATAGTATATGCTCTATTTTTGTTTTTTTTTTTTTTTTTTTTTGTTGAGATCTTTACGCTCATAGGTAAACAGACAGACATGGTTAAATCCACTCAACTTATCGTCATGATCAAGAGTATATATATTTTGTGAAGTCTGTCACGCCTTCTTCTGCCTGTTATATGCGTTGCACAAAGTCATTAACAATGAATATAAAAGTAAACATTTTGATTGATGAACTTTGTTTCCTTAGATTGATATGATCGATGAAGATCAACGGCGCTGGCGTCATTTTCATGCCGAGATTCCTAAAAGGGCTGGTAAATTATACGATCTGGAAAAGTTTGATGCTGCGTTTTTTGGTATGACCGTTAAACAGGCACATTCTATGGATCCTCAAGCGAGAATTTTATTAGAGGTAGTATATGAGGCTATAACTGATTCAGGTATAAACCCAAATACCTTACGTGGTTCGAAAACTGGCGTTTATCTGGGACTATGCATAGCTGAAGCGGAAAAGACATGGTTCTATGACAAGGTATCATACAGAGGCTTAGGTGGGTTAAATGTAACGGGATCCCATCGCTCCCTGATGGCGAATAGAATATCGTATTATTTTGGATTAGAAGGACCATCACAGGTACTGGATACCGCATGTTCGAGTTCATTTTATGCCCTAGATAATGCATTCACAGCTTTTCGAAACAATGAAATCGATGCAGCAGTTGTAGCGGGTACAAATCTTATACTACATCCATTAGTGACTATTCAGTTTGCACGGTAAGAATTAATTTGGAACTAAATAAAGTCATTATATATATTTATAAAACCTTCTTCTCTAATTTTTCTTTCAGACTTGGTTTATTGGCTGCGGATGGATTTTGCCGGCCTTTCGATAAAGATGCCTGTGGATATACGCGATCAGAGGCAATAAACTGTTTGTTCCTGCAGCGGAAACGAGATGCAAAAAGAGTGTATGCAAGTGTCATTCATTCGAAAACTAATTGCGATGGATACAAGCCCGAGGGTATTACATATCCATCGCGAGAAGTTCAAGCAAACCTATTGACACAAATTTATAATGAAATTGATATCACGCCAAATGACTTGGGCTATTGGGAAGCTCATAGCACTGGAACTGTTGTAGGTGATCCAGAGGAATGTAACTCGGTCGACAATGCAATTTGCAAGCATAGAAAAGAACCTCTGTTGATAGGATCCGTGAAGTCAAATGTTGGACACGCAGAACCAGCTGCAGCTATTTGTTCCTTGATAAAAGCTTGTTTTGCTTTAGACTCTGGAATAATAGCTCCAAACATAAACTTTAATGAAGTGAATTCCTCAATTGAACCCCTAACAGAGGGACGACTAATTGTGGTTCGGGATTGTACTCCTCTTCCAAAACCATATATTGGAGTCAATTCTTTTGGTTTCGGTGGAGCAAATGCGCATGCAGTTTTAAAGGGTAATTCGAAATCAAAAGCAAACCTAGGTTTACCAGATGATGATCTTCCTCGGCTTGTCACCTGGGCAGGCAGAACTGAGAATGCCTGTAATGAGATCTTAAATGCAGTAAAGAAGAACCCTCTTGATGCAGAGTTTATTGGACTCTTACATAATATACAGGAGAAAGAAGTGGGCTGTATGGTGTTTCGAGGCTATGGAATATTTGCCAAAAACGAAATGGAACCAGCCACATTATTAGCTAAGAATGTGCAACCATATACAGATGAAAAACGGCCCATAATCTGGGTATACAGCGGAATAGACTTGCAGTGGAGCGAGATAAGTACATCGCTAATGGCAATACCACTGTTCAGGCAATCAATAGAAGCTTGTCACAAAACTTTATTGGCAAAGGGCATAAATCTCATTGATATCATAACATCACAAGATTCCTCAACCACTCACAACATACTCAACTCTTTCGTCGGTATTGCGGCTGTTCAAATTGCATTCACCGATGTTCTGCGTTCGCTTAACTTGGAACCCGATTATATTATTGGGCATTCTATTGGAGAATTAGGTTGCGCTTACGCGGATGGATGTCTGACCGCGGAACAAATGATACTTGTCGCTTATAAATTTGGTAAAGCAAGTGTCAACTCCGAAAAGATAATGGGTGCAAAATTATTGAAAGATGTGCTAGAGATTATCCCACACCCGAAGGCTAGGACATCCAAGTGGATCAGTACAAGTGTTTCGAAAAGAGAATGGAAAAAACCGGAAATTCAAACATGCTCCGCTCAGTATCATATAAATAGCCTATTAAACAATGCTTTCTTTGAGGAAACATTCTCCCAATTACCGAACGATGCGCTCACCATTGAAATCGCTCCATATAGTTTATTGGGAACCATTCTAAAACGATATATGCCAAAAGCTGTTCATATTCCACTGACACAAGGGGGGCAGAAGGACAATGTAGTCTTTTTCTTGAAAGCACTTGGAAAGTATGTATAATATTTGTCACAATATATCAGTATAATTGTAACCTGTATCCATTTCCATTTGATTTAAATTTTAGACTTTTCCAAAACGGATTGATGGTGCATGCCGCAAAACTATATCCTGGGATTAAATTCCCGGTATCCCGTGGTACCCCAAAGATAAGTTCACTTATTCATTGGGATCACAACGATAATTGGTTTGTACCAACATATGATACTATGAAGACTCAATCCGGTGGGGAACATACATACACAATAAACTTAAAGAGCAGTGATGAGGCATATATAGATGGCCATGTTGTAGATGGTAAAGTTCTAGTACCTGCCACATGTTACTTGCAATTGGTTTGGAAATCCTTCTGTCGTATGTATCATGGAACAAACTATATGATTGTGCCCGTACAATTTGATGAAATAAGCTTTATTAGAGCGACAACTGTTCCTTCTAATGGAGAAGTTAACTTAACAGTCAGGATTCACCATGGCAGCGGACATTTCGAGGTTTTTTACTTCAATAATTAAAATATGTTGTTGTTAACTAACTTTAAACTTTTTCAGATAACTGAAGGAGGTAGTTTAGTGGTTACCGGGAAAATAACTGAAATTAAAAATCCAACCATACCACAGGTGTATGATTTTATAAGCAACAAAAACTTATTAATGGTTGGCAAGAAAGACTTTTACAAAGAACTTAAACTTTGTGGGTACCATTACAAAAGAAAATTCTGTGGAGTAAGAAGTGCTCGTTCCGATGGGCTTTATGGTTGTGTGGAATGGAACCATAATTGGGTAACATTTATGGACGCAATACTACAAATCCTAATTTTAAGGGCAGACTCCCGTTCTTTAAAGCTTCCTAAGAAAATTCGCAGAATACGTATAAACGGTATTCATCATAATAATTTAATGCATAAAATGGATCGCGAAAACCTGGTATTCGATGTATTTGTCGATAAGTACATGAACCGTCTTGTTGCTGGAGGTATTGAGATAATCGGCCTTCAGGTAACCTCTGTTGAAAGGCGTAGACCACCCGGTATACCTGTCTTGGAGAAATATGAATATATGCCTTATTTATCCACTCCTGAGGTATCCCTTGAAAATGCAGCAAGGATTTGCCTCCACATTGCTCTTGAAAATAACCCTGTACTAAAGATGAAATTAGTTGAAGTTGACTGTGACGACAGAGGAACAATTTTAGATAAGTTTGCAGAAGCAGTTGAAGATATACCTCAACTAACTGGTGAATATATTTATTTAACCAAACGCAAATCTGACGAAATTCCAAGCGTACAAATTGAAGATAAAAAATTATCAACTCTATCAAATTGTCATTTTGTTGTGGCCGGTGGAATTGGTGGAGTTCTTAACGAAGACATCATCCATGATGCCCATAAAGTACTGATTGCGAGCGGGTTTCTTTTAATCAGAGGACGACCAACGAACAATATTAACATGTGCCAGTTGCCTAAACAATTCCAAATAATCTCTGTAATACCGATTGACAATAAGGAGGAAGTTCTCTTGTTTCTCCAGAAAAAATCCACAATTCTTCCAATTGAACCTACCGTGGTGAATGTATCAGATAAGGACATGAGCTTTGAATGGATAAGTCAGGTGCAGTCGGCACTTGCTAACAAAAGTCCCGTTGTTCTCTACGCATTCAACGAAAAACTGAACGGGTTAATCGGATTGGTGAACTGCCTCAGAAGAGAACCTGATGGCCATTTAGTTACCTGTTTCTTCATCGATGACATCAATGCTCCGAACTTCAACTTATCAGATCCATTCTATTCCTCTCAGGTTTCTTTGAGGTTGGCAATTAATATATATCGTAATGTAAGCTTATTATTTATACTTGAAACGTTTTAGAAATATTAATAAATATTTATACTATTTGTTGTAGGGATCTTGGGGTAGTTTCAGACACCTGCAACTTCTGTCTGAAGATGAACCTCGATCAAGAACAGATCATATCTATGCGCATATAATTCAGCGTGGAGATTTATCAACATTACGATGGCTTGAAGGGCCCCTAATACCAGAAGACTGCTTGATTAAAATCGCATACTCCTCATTAAATTTCAAAGATATTTTGCTTGCAACTGGACGGTTGTCTTCGGAAAGACCTGGTTCAAAACGTACCGATAGTGATTGTATACTTGGTAGTGAATTTTCCGGAATAAACCCAAAAACTAAACAAAGAATAATGTGCATAGCTAAGACAGGTGGAGTGGCTTCATATATGGCGAAACCTTCGAAGCTTGTATGGAATATTCCTGAACACTGGTCTCTTGAGGCAGCAGCTACCGTTCCTGTTGTATATGTAACGGTGTATTATGCATTTTTCATGGCTTGCGATATCCGGGAAGGAAAGAGCATTCTTATACATGCTGGAACTGGAGGTATAGGTCTGGCAGCAATACGTGTAGCTTTTGCATATGGCTTAGAAGTTTTCACGACTTGCAGTACACCCCAGAAGAAGCAGTTTCTTTTGGATACCTTCCCTAAACTGAAAGGTATGCGTTTATCGCAAACTTTGAATGAAAGTTGTTCAATTGATTCATTTATTTGCAGCCTCTTATATTGGTAATTCTCGTGATACATCCTTCGAACAAATGGTGCTACGTAACACCAATGGCAAGGGTGTTGACTTTGTGTTGAATTCTCTCTCAGAAGAAAAATTGCTCGCTTCTGTGCGCTGCCTCGGTCAAGGTGGACGATTCTTGGAAATTGGCAAATTTGACATGGCAAATGATAACAAACTGGGAATGAGTCATTTTCGTAAAGAAATTAAATTTCATCCCATATTAGCTGACTATTTATTAGATGCGCCAGACGAAATAGTTTTGGTAAATATCCCAATGGGTGGCGGACTGTGTTGCTTTAATATAAATCTCAGTTATTTATTAAGACTTTCTTATTTATCAATAGCCTTTAAAAGGACTAATTTATAGGGATATTGCAAACGGCATTATTCATCCTCTGCCCACTACGGTGTTTGAAGCTCATCAACTCGAACAGGCCTTTAGGCATATGATTGGTGGAAAACATATTGGCAAGGTTTTAATTAAAGTACGTGACAATCCTGAAGATTCAGAAACCTTACCAGTGCGAGCTCTAAAGCAAGTTTACTTTAAACCACATCTGGCCTACGTCATTCCTGGAGGCTTGGGTGGCTTTGGCATGGAGTTTGCCGATTGGATGGTTCTGCGAGGAGCACGGAAGCTAGTGCTCAGCTCAAGTCGCGGAATATCTAACGACTATCAGTCTTATCGGATTGCGTATGTATTTTATGTGGATTTGAACTCTAAAGATAATTATAAATACTAAATTGCAGGCTCTGGAAAACGTATGGCTGTGAGGTTAAGGTGAACATTGATGATATATCTACCATCGATGGTTGTCGAAATCTGTTGGAAGATGCCTCCACACTGGGTCCAGTTGGGGGCATCTTCAACCTTGCAGTTTCTTTACGAGATAGCATATTTGAGAATCAAAATTTAGAGAAGTTTGTGCAGAGTTTCTCTCCTAAGGCGATAGCCACCAAATACTTGGATATATTATCTCGCAAATTCTGTCCTCAATTAGAAAACTTCGTAGTATTCTCAAGCCAAGCATGCGGTCGAGGAAATGCCGGACAAACTAACTATGGAATGGCGAACGCAGTAATGGAACGTATAATTGAGCAGCGGTTTGAAGATGGGTTGCCTGCCAAAGCCATTCAGTGGGGCGCTGTCGGAGATGTCGGTCTTGTTGCCGATATGGGGGAAGATATAACAGATTTCGAAATTGGAGGACTCATGCAGCAGAGAATGTCGTCTTGTCTGCAGGAACTTAATAACTTACTTACTGGCAATGCAGCTATTGTATCTAGCATGGTTGTTGCTGAAAAGCGTTTGGGCCGTACCGGTAATGAAAGTCTCATTAAGGTGATAATGAACATAATGGGTATACGCGACCTAAAAAGTGTTTCTATTGGATCTACATTATCCGAGGTGGGCATGGATTCTTTAATGGCGGTAGAAATCAAACAAACTCTGGAGCGGGACTTTGATTTAATTTTAACCCCACAAGACCTGCGATCTGTTACATTTCAGAAGCTATTAGAATTTGAGGAAGCTAGGAAAAAAAATAATGCTGATTCTATGAAAATGGTTTTTGCAGCAGAGACCAAACTATTGCGAATGGATTTACTCATACGTAATTTGGGTGATGAAACTCATTGCGATCAAATACTTTTACCTTTAGAAACACAAGCTGCGCCGTCAGAGGAAGACTTTCCACCTCTCATAATAATACCAGGCTTAGTGGGCGTAGCTGGTAAATCGTTCTTCAATATTGGCAGTGCTCTAAATACCCGTGCAACTGTTCTGCAACTATATCACTTCTCTAAATTGGAAAGCATCAATGAGATCGCTGAGCAAACGATAGAGGTGAGAAAATGATCGAGAAAATATAATCGTTCAAATTCACAAATGTCATTATTCCTTTCAGTATGTTAAAGGAATATTAAATCCCAATATTTCATTCTATCTCATTGGGTATTCTTTTGGATCGTATTTGACACTACAACTGGCACAAATGTTGGAAAATTCAGGTTTCCACGGACATATTCTTTTGATAGATGGAGCCCCGCAATTTCTTGCCAGATTGGCTCAGATTAATTTTAAAGATATTAACGACAACGATATGTATGACATACTATTCTCGAGTATCGTTAATCAACTAATCCCCGAAGAATCACAAGAAGCGGCAGCTATCGTATTCCATAAGCTTGACACTCTAGAACAAAAATGGAATCTTTTAATGGAGTTCGTTGACAAACAAAGTATATACAGTAGAGACTATGCCCGAGTAATAGCCGAATCAATGTATCGGAGGATTAAAATGGCGTTAACATTCGATATAGATTCAATTAAGGACTTAAAGGCTCCTATCACACTAGTACGTCCATCAGAGGTATCTATTCAGGATATTGAAGAGGACTACTGTGTGTCCCAGCTAACTTCGGGTAAAGTTGTTGTTAAAGTCATCGAAGGCAATCACACTACTATGCTGGATAATCCAGTTTTAGGTCAAATTATAAATGATTTTGGTCAAGCATTTGAAGACGATAAACAAAATTAAAATATGTTCCACCCTTTTTATATCATTATATGTATTTAACCTATAAAACTCAATGAAATCGGTAAATAAACTCAAAAGGTATAGAATAAAGTACTTTACAATAATAAAAAGTAAGAAAGAGCATTTTTGCGGCACCCTATATGATGCTAATTAGAAGGGTACAGGGTATTCTACTGTTGGTCAAGTCCGACTGTACAACTTGATTTTCTTTTCTTCTCTTGTTTTTTACGATTATATTTTTTACAGCTGTTGCGCTGATTTAAGCATTGTTAATTCCTATGTTGCACCCAAATACGAACAGCAAATAGACCATGGCCAAGTCACCAGCAACCAAAAAAAACAAGCATCATAACTGCAGTTTGAATTGTGCTCTATTTGCATCTGTATTTTGTGGCCACAAAACGTTGTGTGTGCTATGCTTTCCCAACAAACCATATATAATTATGCAATTGTGGATCCAGATACTTGATTCGAGATATGAAGCTGCTCCTCCAGCTAGAAATCCATATGGTACGAGTGTATGCACTTGTCCAGCATTTATTGTACCATATTTATTTTAGCTCATTTTTATGCGGCCCACAAATTGCATACAATTTATTTTGCTTGTTGCAAATCAAAAATTTCCATAAAATCAAATGCTTGCCGCAATGTTTGTGTCGGGCATAAACCAAACAACAAACAAACAACCAAAAAACACAAGCTCACAAATAAGGAGAGCGAGCTTTATTTTATTTAATGCGGCATAAAAGTTATTACTTCATTTGTTTTAAAATGCAAATAAATTTGTTTGTGGACTTTTCAATGCAGATTTCATTACAATCCCCATTCCGTCTTGTTTATGGTCTCCAAAGCATGCAACATATTAAATAAATTAGAATCGCCCACAAAACATTTGTAGCTGATTTAATATTCACCACCTAAATATAATAAATTTACAATTTACATACATTCAATTTTGTAGATTACTCGCCTAATGACCTATGTCCATGCAAAACGTTCATAATGACATTAAATTCATATTGCTATCAATTTTAGCAAAACATTTTAATACTGATTAAGCCCAAGCCCATGGACTATAATTAAATTTTTCGACAACTCTGTCAGGCTGGCAGCATGAGCATAAACAAGTTTATTTGACTACGTCGAGAATAATCAAATATCAATTTGTTAGGCCAGCAAGACATGCAAGAGTGCAAAGAATACGCAAGTCAACAAGCCCTAGTCGTGTGTACTCGACTCAAAAAATACCCTAGTTTAAAAACATAAACTAAATGGAATTAGAATTAATATTACAGAAAGTCATTTGAAATTGCTATTAAAATATCTGATGATTGAAAATGAACAAAAACTACATAAAATATGTTTTAGGATATATTTCAAAATAAAAAACTTTAATTATAATAAGCTTTTATTAATCAGCTTTTCAGGCACTCTTTTCAATCAAAACTCCTTCAACAATATGCTATTTTAAACACTCAATTTGTTAAAATAAAGATAATAGCCTCCAAAACTCTTTCAACACCATTCTCTACTATGCCTACCATTCCCCTTATCCCAGTAAATTTGCAGGATATAACCCACAAATAGCAACAGTTGAAAATCATAGTTTCAAATTACACAAGCAGCTGCCATTTTTCCATAGCAGCATATTGTTATTTTTATTTTTTAATAAATGCTTAAGCAAAATTCAAATATTCTTCCAACCGAAGCAGTGGCTTTAACTCAAACCAAACTTATAGTACACACATACTTGCGTACGCTTGGAAATCGGTATGGAAAATGGGAAAACGCTTCTCGTATTTGCATAAGAAAACTAAGTTGAACCAAAATCAATGATTGCTCGAGTATTACTTGAAAGAACTACATGTGGCACGCCCAGCAGGACCGTTCGCCTCTAGCCAGACATATATTGAAACATTGCTTCAAATTGGAGTTTGGGGCAAGGCTGGGGGAAGGGTGAGAATGGGAGTTTTGGGGGCTGCTCTAAGGCTAAGAGAGAGGTTGGGGGTTGGTGTTGGCGTTGGCTTGTGGTGCTTTGGTGCTTTGGTGCTTTCATATTATTACTTTATGGTTGCCTCCAGTTATGCATACTATAACCATAAATATGCTCCAGAGCAGAGCATGCGAACCCCATCGGATGTCCAGCCACAGCAGAGCAGAGCCAGAGCCAGAGCCAGAGCGCCAACAAAAGCATGTGAATAATATTTTGTGCTTGTTTTAATGCATACTCATATTTATACTATAGCTCAAAACAATAAATAGTAAAAGCTGGATTATGATTAAATCGATTTCATGGAGCGTATTCTGCCGGATGGCCCAAAACCCAACGTCTTGCCTGTAATCCTGCAGATACATGTTTGTCTATATAAACACACAATCGTTTGACTATGTCTGTGTGTGTGTGTGCATGTGTGTGGGTGTGTGTAAGTGAGCGTGCATGTGTGTGGGTGTCGTAACTATTTGTTGTGCGCCTTTGAGTGCAATTCGCCCAAAGACAGGCAACGCCCACGCACGTTTATCGATTGCACTTGTTCGCACACAACAAAAAAAGGCAAAATAATCAACAAAAAAGACAAAAAAAACCAAATAAAAAAAGATAATAAATATAACTGTTACGACATTGAAATACCCTGTTATTTTTACTCTAGCTGAAAAGCTGCAAAATTACGTAAAGATAATTATTTGGGTAAATTCTATTTTAATTTGTACCCACTAACAACCTTGTTAGCAGAGCACAAAAAAATATTCATATTTGGAAAATATAATGAAGATAAGGTCATTTTTTTAAGCTTCACATCGATAGATCTAAGATTCCATACCCACAAAACAAATCCAATTTAATTTAATTATTCAATTTATTTCTAATTTTTGCTATCAATTGTCGAAAATATATTTTGTATTTATTTATTTAAATTACAATAAAATTAAATTAAACTAGTATTCATTAGTTATTTCTATACCAAAAATAATTTAATTTAAATATAAGAAACTACATAAAAATCCTGTGAAAAAAATTTAATTACTTTAAATTTACAGAATACCTAATTGATTTTTATAGCTCCCGTCACACACAAAGTACAGGGTATAACAGGGCGCAAGTAACTGTTTAAGTACCCGAGCGAATGCGTATGGTGGGCGTAACGGGGGCGTGGCGGGCATGGATTGCATGGCTACGCATATTTATAAATGCAAACATAAATATATGTATTACTTGCATATCAAACACATTGAGTGAAATATAAATACGAATACGATAACGAATAGCATTCATACTCATAGGGGTAATGCTTGCATGCAATTGAATGAGTGCCATGACGAAAATGAATGAATGAATCCGATCGCATGCAAATGCGATTCAAGTGCATTAACAGGTATCCCTTTTTGCCACTTGCCACAAATGTGATGCGAGTTTTTCTCAGTGATTTTGGACGTGAATACACGTATTCATGTCACGGTTTTCCCTTTGCCACTTTGCTTGTTTAATGATATTATGCTCGTTGGGTTTTTGACACCCAAAAAAAAAAAAGATACAACTTCCGCTTCAACTTTCGTTGATTAAGTATCATTGGAGTCTGGAGAACATCAATTAGCATTAATCTTGTTGACATAATTGTTTGCACAAATCATTCAAAATTCCACTCAGCGTGAGCACAAATGAGTACTATATACGAGTGTATATGAGTACCTATATGGATGGCTATTTATGTTGCTTATTTGTACAAGTCTTAAAGCTGATTTACACTCTTCTACACTACAAAAAAAAAGAACTAAATTTTAAGATTAAAATAATTCAAAATGTGATTTATAAAATTTCATGTTTTGGGATTTATTTAAAGATTAACCGAATTGATTTGAGGACCAATGGGGATATATTTAAATACAAATATTTAACACACTTTTGAATATACTTAAAATATTCGAAGTGGAATTAAACTCAAGAAATTCTGGATTACATAAGGATTATTTTAATAAAAAACAAATGAGAATATATATAGTTAAGAATTGTAAAAATTTAAAAGTAATAGTTAAAAATATTTAAGACTATATTGGATGTACTTAAACTTAAAATCAAGAAATTTAGGAATATATGAAGATTACTTAAATTAACAACAAATGAGGATATAATTGGGAAAACATATTTAAGAAAATATATTTATATATACTTAAAATATTCGAAATCGAGAAATTCTGGATTACATAATGACGATTAATTTAATTAGGTACGATAAAATTCCGGGTAACTTGACTGATTGACTTGATTTAATCAGGCAAGAATGTTGTGGTTTGTTTTTCTGAGTGTACTATAGAGACGTACTCGTATCTCACACCCATTCATCCCTTCTCGCCACCTTTCGTTGGCATCTCACGTGGCCACTGACCGTAGTCACCATGTGGTTTTTGGGGTGGTGCGTGCCATAAACTTCCCCACGCTAAAAGTCATTTTTCTGGATGGCAATACATATCGTATTCCCTTCTGTCAACATGCGTCCCTTTCATGCGTCCCGTTCCCTCTGTCTGTGGCCACCTGCTGCTTTTCTTTTACGTACTATCCCACTGAGTGCTCTTTGATTTTATGATTTCCCAACGAATGAAATGTGAATTGATTTTCTGCTGTATTTTAAAAATTAATATGAAATTCCAGCTTAAAGTGGTTTACGTTCTGATATCATCGGAATTCACATTTAATTGAAAAGTCTTTACTTTATTTTGCTGTGTGGTTTCACTTTATTATTTGACTTTGGCATTTCGTAACATATCAGTTGCTTTATGCATATAAACATTGCTGTCACGTCATATTACTGAGCAATATGGGTTAATTTGGCATAGTGTGACTTAATAGCCCTTAAACTTGTACTGCGATTAATCGGTCAAGGTCGTGCGTCAATTACGATATAATTTGATCGACACACCACTGATAAACTACGAATGGAGAACTAACCGACATTATTATGCAATTTTGTTTGTAGAGATTTCCAACTTTGAAAGTCATTCAAAAATGTCATCACGTCTGCTGATAAAAAATTCCCCAAAAAAAAAATCGAAAAAACACAACAAAAATTTAAAATTTTCGATATGTGGATTGGGGTGCGATTGGTAATCCAAGCACAGGAAGAAAACTCGCACACACGTTTCAACATTATCGCCATGCGTAATGCATAACAATATCCGGAATATCAATCCATGGAAAGCACCGATCACAGCACGTTTACGAAACCGTTAAGAATGACAGCTAAGCATATGGCTGAAACAACTACGGATAGCTCATTCTGGCTAACACTTTCGAAAGTTATTAGTTGTTTGGGTTGGGGTTTGGGGTTCAGTGGGAAGCTATTATTTCTCTGTCTCTGCATCTGTCTGTCTCTTTGTGAGAACCTCGTCTAAACCGAGTTACTGCCACCAAAACGCAATGCAAACAACTTTTATTTTCACATGTATCTGTTAGATACCACGTACAACTGTGTACGTGTGTTGTCGTGCGTTTTGATATTTTAAACAAATATTTAAAACAAATTACCAAAGCGCAAAAGAAGCACGCAAATGTATAAAAAGCAAAAGGAAGTTTACTGACAACCGTAAGGTACAGTGGGTGTGCAGGTGTACGATACACATACATATTCCAGCAAACTGAACAAAGCAAAATGACAATGCACAAAAGTGGTTATGAGCAAAATAATATAAAAGATACACAAATAGAGGTAGTATATGTATATAAATAGGTAGCTTTATAAACAAATAAATGGATAAATACATAGATAGAATGTTGGATTTATAGAGGGTTAGAGAGAAGAACAAATGGAAAAAAATATGGGGAATATATTAATAGAGTTATTCAAATAAAAATAATAATAGCGCTAAAATTCACAGATAGAAATAAAGCGGATTGAAAGACAGAAATGGGAAATGAAAAGAAAAATATAATTAAATAATAAGGATCAACAAATTTATGGAACTATTTATAAAAATGAATTGATATAAATAATGATTTGGTCATGATAGATTTTTTATAAGAACGGATATATGCATAAATTAATAATATTTTAATATAGACAAAGATTTATAAAAAAAATATTTTTATACAAAGATTTAAAAATAAATTTTATATTGTCAAATTTATTGATATTTATTGATATGATAGAAATGTAAATAAATATATAAATATCAATAAATAAGAAAATTTATGAAGATAAATTCACAACAATATTAGCTATTCCAATGGTATATTTCAAATGAAGATGGATACAAAAATAACGAGTATATAAAAGATTAATTCATAAATTTAAATATAAAATTTAGAAAACTGGTAACAACAAGTTACTTACAAAATATGAAACACTTTTAAAGGCTATCTGTATGCAATCGCAATTAAGCTCTCAAAGTTGTCAATTAGCTTTTATTGTAATGATTTATGCCCACTGTGCCAGGTATTGCTTTGATTTATTTACGAGCTGAAAGTTGGTAGCCAGCATGGTGTTGGCTTTTAGTTACTACTGCCAACAGTGTCTGTATATTTATATATACAAATATATAGACAGACTTAGATATATGTAAATATATAAAATAGTTTTGACTGTGGCCACTGTGGCTAATATTAGTACACATAAGCACGCACAGTTTTTGGCTTGGAAATTCAACTAAAAGATACAAAGTTTTTTGGCTAGCCAGTGGACAGTGGAGAGTGGCAAGTGGAGAGAAGATAACAGTGGGTTGTGGTCTAATGATCATTGAAAAGCGGTGTGTGCATTCGCAGCTAGATGTAGGGCCAGAGGAGGGAGTAGAAGAGTTGCGGTTTTGTATGGCGACAGTTGTGCATGGATTGTGCAAACAAGTCAAAATGGGCAAACAGACAAAAAAAAACAAAAGTGAGTTGTTGAGCGTGTATCTATTGGCTACAAATAGGCGTTAAATCGGCAGCCAAGTAAAAACATTTAAAAGAAAATAACAACAAGTAGGCTCAATGCGTAACATGCTGAATCTATCAGCGCCTGGGAACCTGTCGAACCTGGCCAAGAGCCTGCTGGGCAACCGGGCTTATGCAGTCGGAAAATTCGGACAGTCGGACAGTTGTCTGACCGTTTTTTTTTTTATTTTGCCAGTTAAAAAATTATGTCAAACCAGTTTGATTGAAAATTAAAAAAAAAACAATCTGCAACATTGTTTAGCCGCGGTATTTATTATGGTGCAAGCGCATAATCTAACGTAACCAAACCAAACCAAACCAAACCAATAACAACTTTCATAGATAACAATCTTTTTGCATTTATTTGGTCTGATATTATGTACGTTTCAAACTGCATTCGTAAATAATGCACGCAGTTGCAAAAGTTTTATTTGCGGAAGTTTTTCGCATTGAAATGCAATTTTTTAGCCGTTGGCAGAAAAACCGGCCAAATTAGCTGAACAAAAAAAAAACAACATTAAATTCAACACACTTTTACGATTAAATGTGCATTAAATTAAAGATGCTGTAGAGCAATGGATCTTTTACGACATAATGCCAAATATATTGTATACTATATATACTATATATGCTGCGTAAATGCTTCCTGAATCGAATTTAATTGCATTTTGTATCTGCAGCGCGTATATCAGCTGTAACTTTACAGAGTTATAGTCTGTGACTGTATCTGTATCTGTATCTGTAGTCCATCTATAGCCTGTCTGCCTGTCTGTCTGCCTGTCTGTCCGTCTGTCTGTCCATCTGTCAGCTTGTCTGGCAGCCGATGTTGCGGCTTGCAGGTTTAATTGCCTGCGGAAATATTCCGTGTGATTACTTAATGAGACCCCGCTCGTGTTTATTATGCATTGGTTCAGCGCTCGGTTGGTTCTATGTTAAAAGTGCACAAAAGTTAAAAGGTTAACAAATTAAACACGCTGCAGCTACAACTACAACAACTACAAATTGTGGCTTTTTCGCATTCATCTCAAAATAATGGTGTAAAAAAAATAATAATAATAAAGCAGGGGCGTGCTCTTGCAGTTTATTATTCAATTATGCCGGCATTAAGGTACATAATTATTAATTTAATTAAAGGTGGCTACATAACTTAATTTGATTTACCTTATTACTCATACGGCCATTGTTCAACTGCAGTCGCTTTTTATTTTGTCTGCAGAAAGTGCAGAGTTGTATGCCATTTTCGTAATGTAGTTAGGAGTAATCCATATGCAGATAAGGTTTATTTTAAATATTGCTCACTTTACGCCCTAATGGTTAAAAACCGAATAACAAGTCAAAAATAAAACATAAAATGTTTTTATTAGGAATATATACTATTATATTTATCTAGTCTGAAAAGCGCATTGAAATCGGTTAATAAACGCAGAAGTTATTAAAGAAACAATATTGCAGGCTTTGCCTCGCTAGTTTTCTAGCTCTCTAATAAAAACCGAATAACAAGAGAAATATAGAACACAAAAGGTTGTTATTAAGAATATATACTCTGCACAATTATATTAATCTATTCTGAAAAGCTCTTAAAAATTGGTCAATAAACGCAGAAGTTATTAAAGAAATAATATTGCAGGCTTTGCCTCGCTAGCTTTTTAGCTTTTTAATAAAAACCGCATAGGATGAGAAATATAGAACACAAAAGGTTGTTATTAGGAATATATACTCGATACAATTATATTTATATATTCTAAAAAGCGCTTGAAAATCGGTTAATTAACTCAAAAGCTATTTAAGAAACAATATTGCAAGCTTTGCCTGCCCAAATAAATAAAATGAACAAAAAAATTCGGTATAAAAATGCAATTCAGTTTAATTGCTGATAATTTTTTTTAAATTTGTTACTGCTTAAAAATTGTTTTTTAAATTTAATAAACTTTTTGTCCCGACTGACAAATTATTTGTATACTTCAACAAAACTATACATATTAATACTTAACTTTTACCTGCTTTGCCTTTATACCAGTTGAAAATTTAATAGCACTAGTTGAAATTAATATCTGGTATATTCAATATGCACACTTATCGCAGTGCATTGCCTGCCAAATTGTGCGTAACTGTTGCGCAATGAGCCATAACGAATACGAGTTTGAGTTTAACTTAGTATTAAATGCAGTGCAATTTCTCAGACAGACCATAAAGTATCTTATGCATTTTTTCTTTAATAAAATATTTGGCAATTGGTAAAATGAAATAATTCTATGCCCACTCTCTTGCATTGCATTTATTTGGGTCAGCTGCAAAATATCTTGTGTGGCTTTTGTATCTTTTTGCTGAAATCCCCACAATTCCCTCATTGATTGATAAATATCTGTATTTAATTTGCAACATTTTGTGGCTGTTGTGGCGTCTGTGGGCAGAGCGCATAACCTTTGGTTTACCTTTAGTACGGGCACTTTGATGACCTGTAAATCTCGGTTTTATGTGCCTGGTAGAGTGAAGGTTACCGGACTACCGTACCATATTGTACACCAAGTAGTTTGTTAACCCAGTCCAGTGCCGTAATGACCTAATTGTTTATGCTGCCAAATGCCAACTTGTAGCTAGCCCCAAAAATGTTTATGGCTAAATGCATAATTAAGAAGCCGTTACAGGCTGTTAAATGCTCATAGCTGAGCCTATTAAATGTTCAGGTAAAGCAGACAAAACTGTGTTGACAACAAAGAAAAATACCAAACCGGTAAGGAGGGGGAAGATCAGTCGGACTAAAGGCTTCAGTCGAACGTAACCGGCAATAGGAGACCCTGCACTTTGTGTATATGCAAAATAATCCATTTTAGGATAAAAATTGGTGTCATGGGGGATTATCTTTCCTTAAAAGAAAAAAGCCATTTTACTTTAACTTTGAATGCTCATAGCTTAATCAAAACTCAACCAATTTTCAAACAGTGTGTTTTTTCTTAATAATTTGAGTTCAAAATTTATAACAGGGTAATAAATGAAATATAAAAAGATTTAAAAATTGTGTTAAAATGTTAAACCCTCGCCCTAAAAAATTTGGAATTACCCGAAAAAAAATTATTTTTTTTAAATCTTAAGAATTGATGCGTAAACAAATTGTAATGCAAAATTATGCAGAAAAAACCAAACATGCCAGCATTTGGTTGAAAAATGTAGATTTTAGGGTCAATATTGGTATGATGGAGGGATTACCACTCCTTAAACGAACAAAGCCATTATTTTTGAACTTTAAATGCCCATAGCTTCACCAAAACTCAACCGATGTTCAAGCGGAGTGATTTTATTTTAATCATTTGAGTTGGAAATTAAAATTTGAGTGTTAAGAAGAAAGAGTTAAAAAGAAAGAGTTGAAATTTTTAAAAAAAAATTTTGAGCCCTCCCCTTAAAAAATAAATAAAATTAAAAAAAAAAAAATTTGTTTTTAATTGTAAGAATTAACGCGTAAACGAATTGTAATGCAAAAATTATGCAGAAGAAAACAAACATGGCATTGTTTGGTCGAAATTTTTAGATTTTAGAGCCAATATTGTTATTATAGAAGGATTATCACTAGTTAAACAAAAAAATCTGGAGCGCGCTGCTTGTCGTGCTGATCAAGAATCTATATACCTTTTGTAGGGTTTTCTGTTACACACATTTCTCGTTTGCACTAACCTAATAGACCCTTTTGTACCTTTTTGAAGTGCAGTCTCTAAAAAAGAGCGTAATAAAAGTTGAAGAAGAGATATTGTGGGCCGGCACTCGCTGGCAATTTAACGTGTAGCTGCAGCATGAATAAATTTAACGAATTTAAGCTTTCATAAGCCACAGCAAAAGGCATAAATAATTTAATTGTGAAGTGTGCTCCTTGGCCAACAAGTGGCCACAAAGATAGCTGGCAAATTGTGGCGCTGCCAGCTGTCAATGTGTCCGTGTGTATCTGTGTGTCTCGGTGTGTCTCGGTGTGTATCTTTTGCTGCACTTTGCTGTTTTCTCGCTGCTCTGCTCTGTTCTGTTCTGCTCTGTGTGGTATTTTTGGTGCACTCTTGCTTATCTGTTCTCTCTCTCTCTCTCTCTCTGTCTCTCTGCGTTTGGCTTGTCTTTGTGGCAAATTGGCATGCTCAAGCTCAGGCTCAAGGTATTCCGGTGCATTTATTGCAATTAAACACTTGTTAATGCCAACGCTGCCAAAGCTGCCAAAGCCACAAAAACAACGCCACATCGAAACAAGAAGACACAAGATACAAGTTTAATAGCAGGTTGAAAATTTGCGCATTTTACCGCAAAATCGTTTGTGATACGCTCAGAATTCAATGGCGACCAGCCGAGGCCCCCAAATCAACGCCAAGCGCTGACCTTGTCTCTATACTAGCAGCTACTTGCAACTGCCACAACAGCAGCAGCAGCAAATGTGTGGTTCAAGTGGTTTTCCTTGTGTTTGATTTTTCGATTTTTCAATTTTTCAATTGCAAGCAAATGCTGCTGGTCCAGCACCAACAGCAGCTACTAAGCTATATAATTAAAGTGCCAAGAATTTTGTGCATAAGCTTGAGATACAATTGTATCTTTTGGCGTGCAAAAGCGCAAAACGCAAGCGTTGAGCGTTTGGAGCTGTTGATTTAAACGTTAACGCAATACTATATCGTACATTTATCGATTACAAATCAATTTCATACAACAATTGCGCATCTCACGTAGCTTTCGGCTGCTTGGCAGCGACCTCGACTTGGACGCAGTTGTTGCCGTTCCCCATTTGGGTCTGGGCCTTGGCGTGCTCGTGCTGCGGCCCCTCCGGAGGCAGGTGGGGAGTGGGAAGGGAGGGGAAGGGGGTCTAGGAGTTGCCAACTGTGTGCAACGCATCGCTGCCGGATTACACGATTAACGCCACTTGCATACAAATTGGCGCATTTCAGCTAAGAGCGTGTGTGCCAGTGTGTGTGTGTCTGTGTGTGTATCTGTGTGTGTATTACCTGAGCTATCCGTAAGATACAGCTGTAGTGTGACTGCACTCGTTAGCGTTGTTGGCTGCTAAAATGCGAATCGGAATCTGCAACTGATTCTGAATGTCAGACAGCGCCAGTGTTGCCAAATGTTTTAAGAGAAAACAAAGCCTTTTTTTGGCGGGAAGAGCACCAAAAAAAAAAGCTTAAGAAATACTTGAAAAAAAATAGATAGAAAATTTCATACTTATTCTTAAGTATCTGTTTTAAATTAAAACTGTTATAAGCAAATGTCGAACAAAATAATAAGCCAAAAATTTTTATTTATTTTTATGAATTAAGAAGAGGCTGACAAAAAGCTTAATTATTTTTTAACAATATAAACAAAATTCCCGCTTTCGGGAGTATTACAAATTTTCTAACCAATTTTTTTTCTGTTATCTTCAAAACCAGCCAGATCTGGTGGGTAAAAAGCGAATTTGCGGCCAGAGCCGTAGTCTCTGCTCTCAGGCTCTGTCTTATGCTCAGCTTCAGTCTGAGTCGGAGTCGAAGTCAAAGTCGGATTTGGAGTAGGAGTCCGAGTCTGGGCATTGTCTGCCATTTGCTTTCCTTTAGCATTCACCACAGTTTCTCAAATTGCATAAACAACAGCACCAACAGCTCCTACAGCACCTACAGCACCTACAGCTCCTAGAGTACCTACAGCAGCGGCTACAAACGAGCTAAAACAAAATGAAAATCGCGCCAAGATGCACAAGGTGCGAAATATAAATTACACCTCGATAAAACTGCATGCAAATTTAGTTTTTGATTTTCGTTTGCAAAGTGCGACAATGCCAATGCCACTCACAGATACATACATATGAAGAAAATAGTATATATCTATATCTATACACAGTTGCAAAATACAAAACAAAATCATTATAATATGATAATATAATAAGAGTTATATATAATTTAATAATATCTTTGAAATCTTTATTTTGGAAATCTTAGTATTTTATCTTATTTAAATATTTGATATCTAGATTTGATTAAAAGAAATTCTATAATATAAGCGATAGTAATTTTTTGAATTTGGTAAAATAACAATTTTTATATTCTGCTAAAAATCAGTTGTCAATATAGTACAATCTCTCATATTTTCTAAAAAATTTATTAAATAATTGATATTGTTGTTTAAAATCGAATTTAGAATTAAATACAATTTTATAAATATTTTTTGTTATTTTTTTCGCTTGGCTCAATATCTAGATTTAAGGTGTTTATTTATTTTTCTAGATTGTGATTAAAGATTGCTCGAAATCTAAATTTTTAATTTACATATTTAAGAAATTTTAAATTGTGACCAAAATCTTTATAGATTTTAATTTGATGTTGTTGTTCGAAATCGAATATGAAGTTTGATAAAATTGAATGGAATTTATGGGTTATTTTTTTCGCATCTAAGTTGAGGACTTTTATTTATTTTATCAGTGCACAGATACAAATGTATCTCATAGATACAAATGTGCAGCTGTCTGCTCGCAGTTGGCATTCAAATGTGTGCAACGCTCTCTAGTCTGATTCAGCTTCGGTTTTAGCTTCCTGGTATGAGTATGCTCCATTCTCTCACGCTCCGGCTGGACTATCCGTAGTATCTTGCCGTGACGACAGCATAAGTAAGCAGCGCATTCGCGGGATTTGTCAAATATTTGCGCTACGCTGCGCTCATTCATAAAACCTTAGCCAAAGCCCAAAGACCAAAGCCGTGCCTTGGCTTTGCCTTGCCCCTCAGTCTCCGCCCGCCCGGAAACTCCAGCTGTAACCCTGTCAATAAGTTTCGCGTCTTTATCCCACTCTTCAGACAGCGCTATCTTTATCTCTGTCTCTGTCTCCGTCTCTGTCTCTGTCAGTGTCGCAGCTGCAGCAGCACTGCAGTTTTTACGCCTCTTGCAAGGAAAAACAAACTTTTTCAGACACTGTGTAAAGTTCGGCAAGTTTAATGCTGTTTGACTTTGATTCAATATTTGCATCGATTAAGTTTTTCAAGGTTTTTCTCCAGCTGAAAATCCATTGGTGGCCACTTACAATAAGAGCAAACACACACGCACACACACCAACACAGAGATATACCAAAATATTCTTCTAGAATATGCATATCTATAATACTAACTACTTAGATTCACCTGCGTCATGACATTAGATTAGCATTTTTGAATTAAGTGAATGTTAAATATTTACGTTATACTATATGAAATGTCAATATTTGGAATGTAGTTTTCAATAAATAAATTCTGAGAAAATTCTACATTTGTTATTGTTTAGACTATTTTAACCTCTAAACAAGGACATGCAAACTGGAACAATTGTAAGCTTAAAACGCTGTTAATCAAGTTCGCATTTAAACTAAATAAGGTTAAATACTACTCAAAATTCAAGTAAAACTTTGAAATTTATAGGTTACAAATGCAACTAAAATTTAGAAAGAAATTGTCTGAGCTTTTTACTTTCCGTCATATTTATAAATACTAATACAAGTTGTTGTTTTTCCAGTTTGAAAATCATACGATATTATTGTGTATTTAACAATATGGCAATTGTTTGCTTAATGAAGCTGTAGATTGATTTCTGCATTAATCTCGTTTAATAAATAATTAATTAATTGATGTGCATTATAAGCCATTGTCATTAAAAAACAGCACACAATATGGCTAAATGCAAAACGCAATTGGCTATTAAACTGCACAACTTTAGCAAAATATAATATAATGTTTATATTAATTTTCAACCTCACATTGAACTATGAGAAAAATGCTAAAGAAAATTGTGGAGTTTTTAATAATATTATTATAACAATTCTAAGCCAATTACACGGATTAAAAAAGTAGTTTAAACGGTTTAATAACAGCAAAGAAAGTCAAGAAAACTGAACAAATCCATAATAAACAAAGCAAAACTTAAACCTAATTTATTGTATATTAATTTAAATTTAAATTTAAATTCAAATCTGTCTAATATAATATTGTTTATTATTTTTTTCTCTCTTTATAGTGACTAATGCAATAATTTATAAGTTTTATACTTGTAGCATTAGGATAACATATCTAAATAAATAAATAAATAAAATAAGCCAATAATTTTGCACTGTGTATTTGTAAGTTATGCTAAGCTCTAACAGTCTTTATGAGTTCTAAGCACTTTTACAAAATGTTATGGCTGGTAATTGCCACATAAATGCAAATGCGCAATCCTACAAAATTTGCTAATTTTTCCGCTTGAGGTGGTCGTATTATTAACTTTGTTGCTTCTCAAAAGACTGGAAATTCCATTTGAAATTTCTCACATATAGTTTTCGCTGTAATTATGATTTCATAGCATGCATCAGGCGAGGAGGCATTTTGAAACACACACAAAAGCTGTAAACACCCCATTTTGGCTTACCCAATAAGTGGTATGGATGGATTTCCCAATTATACGGCTTCAATCGAAATGTGGAGTAAGGCGATCAATGTTTTCCTGTATGATATTATGGCGGGTTGGCTTGTAAGTAGTATATCCAAATTATGTGTTCGCTGTAATTGGCTAGGCACTTTCGAAAAATTTACTTTATTCAACGTTTTTCCAGCTTTTCACGCAGCAGCCCGACGACGACAACGACGGCGACGACGAAGTTGCACAATTAGCTGGCCAGCGGCAAAATAGCCAAAATCGCGTACAAAACGCCAACTTTTAAATTGAAAAGTGTGTTGCAGGAAAAACGACTTTGCCAGCGTTACCAAAACACCGAATTAACCCAAAACGTATCGAACCACAAATGTTGACTCGAAAACAATTTTGTACGCGTTCCAGAACCGCGCTGCCAGCCAGACAAAAACAGACTCAGCTCGACAACGGCTTGCAAAAACGACAACACCTGACAACGCGGCCTAAACAGCGGCCTGACCGCAGCTTAACGCCGGCTGAAACGTTAGCGTTAACGTTAACGCCAGTGCTGCCAGCTATGGGACACAAAAAAAAAGGCTAGAAGGGAAAAATAAAAAAAAAGGTATAGAAAAGAGGACCTAAATTTTGAAGCTCATACATTTGAAATTTGTAGTTTTAACTTAAATATTTAATATAATGTTAAGGCTTAAGAATAAATTTGTCATCGTTCAGTGTAAGCTTGATCTGTTGCCAATAGCTTCAAATATTTCGTCGAAAGATCTTTATACTAGTTCTAATATTTCAAATCTAATATTGACAACAATAAATATAAATAATCACTTAACGAATTTTATTGTCTAATGAAAATTATTGGAGTAATAACTTTATACAAAATAGCTTCAAATAAGTATAAATAAATTAAATAGAAATAAATTAAAATAAATAAAATAATTAAAATAGAAATACATTAAAATAAAAACCAAAAAAAAATATATTCAATAAACAATTTTAAAAAATAATTATAAATTTATTAAATATATTTATAATAAGCATAAATAGAATTATAAAACCTGCTAAATTGGCAACGCTGGTATTCAACATCGTTAATTGGCAGAAGCTCGATAGACCGCTAATCGATAGCACATGACTACGATTTTCATACAGTATTATTGTACAAAACGATTACTAAAACGATTATTATGATTATTAGAACAATTAAATAGCTCATTGTCAAACAAAATACTATATGTATAGTAAAATAAAACAATATAAACAAAATAAATTGAGTTTATTTAAAAAAAATAAATAAACCCAGAATTCTAGACTATAGTTGCTTACAATTTTTCCTGACTAGACAAAGTAAAGATCTGTGCGGAAAAAGCTGAATCGTCAACACTGGTCAGCGCCGACGCCGACGCTGACGCTGACGCCGACTGCAGCGATAGCGTCGCATGTAGGCGTCAGCTAAGCCTAACTTTTTGGCTTGGGGTAGCGTCTATGCGTCGCAGTCGCAGTCGCAGTCGACGTCTCACTCAAAAAAAAAAAAAACAAAATATTAAAAAAATGTTAACTGAGCGACGCTGTCGAAAAAAGCGAAACTGTTAATTAATTATCTGAGCCAACAGCGCACTCTGCCTGACTTGAAGCTTCATTTAAGTCAGCATTTGGCTGCAATTGAAAGCTCGCGAACTGAACTGAAGTGAAGTGAAGTGAAGTGAAGTACTTTGAGCCGCTGGATTGATGAGTGTACTGTTGCTTAGTATCTGATTGGTAGGAGCAAATTGAATCATTCGGTGGCAAAAGCTTCTTAATCTGTGCAGCGCTCGCATCCGTCAGTTGATCCTACTTGGTATGCCTGCATCGTGCGACCGAGACGTCGTTTGGCGTTGTTCGCTCATAAATTTTGCAGCTCTGAAATTTTCATTTATTTTTCTTGCGAATCACTAGACAGGCCAGCAGCTACACTCAGAGAAATCACGAATGATTCGATCTGCAAAACAAAATTCTTCCATCAATATTAATTTGTTCTAGAAACTCGTAAAAAAATTCGATTTTTGATTCAATTAAATAATGAATAAAATTAGGTACAAATCGAATCTTGATTTAAACTTGAATATTTAAAGAATGATTAAATTAAGTACGAAACAATCGTTAATCTTAAAAACTCATGAAATAGTTTGTATTCCTACTTAATCTAAACGGACTTGGAAATAAGAATTTAAAGAACTCGATGAAAGTAAAAAGAATTTAATTTGTGGATCAAAAATTTTCCCACTGGTTTAGATTTATATTAAGAACGAATCGAACACAATTTGAATCTTAAAAGTTTGTAAAATAGAATAAATTTGTACTATATAAACGGTCTTCGAAATAAGAATTTTAATAGCGCGCTAAAATAAAGAATTTTATTCTTGAAAAATGAATTTTCTGGCCCATTGAACTTTTGACAACAAAAATTAAAAATTCAATTACGGAAACACTTGACTTTTCTCTCAGTGTATATATATATATATAAATACTTATATGTATATATAAATATATTCTACGGCTTTAATCGCAACAGAACAATCAATCACGTAATTGCCAGCGTGTTTGTTACGCCGTTTGCATCTGTATCTTGCCATTGTATCTTCTCACACAAACAAAAGACACAAGTCTATTAACTGAAATACATATGTATGTACTACATAAACATACATACATAGACGATACTATAAGTATTTGCAACAAATGACAAACAAAAGACGCATTAATTAAATATTTTGTAAATTTGTCATTTAATGATGTCGCCACATAGTTCATAGACAATGTCCATTAGTTGCGGCACATCTTAAACTCAAATTCTACATAAAAATTTCGTCACTTTTATCGTCATTAAACAAGCATATCGTAAATATCGCTCATACGCCTGTTGTGCGCGAGTAGAATTTCTAGCAAAATGACCATAACCTTGTGCATTTTTAACTTTCTAAAATACTTGGTATATATACGAGTGCCATTTAAGTCTATCACATCCAACATTATGCATTATTTATAGAGCCGGTGTAATTAACCTATTTTAGCTATTAGTCTAGTAAATTGTATAATATAATCTTTATTAGACACAGCGACAGAGGTAATTTTAGAATATATTAACTATAAATAGTAAGAAGAATTTTGATGTGCTTGCGACTTTGAGAGAATACATTAGTACAAAGCTAAATACTCAATTCAAACGATTTATAAAACATTAAAGAAAAGTTGTATTATTTTAATTGCCAAGATATGACTTGAGAGGTGTAAAAACAAACGGATTATATATAATTATTTTGATAAAAATATGCCATATAATTAATCTATTAAGTGCGCTATTATTTGTAAAATATTTTAATTTTGAACATTTGTTGTTTAACTAAAATGTGTTATTCTAGCTCGACAACAATAAAAGAAAAATTGATGGAAAAATAAAAAAAGATAATAATATTTCGAATATTGCCAAATATTTTCATCATCATTCTTAGCATTAAAAAATTGCAATATATTTAGGATTCGAAGCCGCATTTTCAATTAATCCTGAGCATAAACAATCCCATCTAAATAATTTTAATTTCTTTTGATCCTTCCTTTTCTTGTTTAAAATAATTTCTATTGCAATTAAATTCTTTGATTCAGCTTTGGCCTTAATTGTTTTGAATCTATAAATAATAAAATAAAACCCAAATTGTATATGCCCTGCTTTGTCCATTTCATTGTCAATAAAATTGAAATTTCTGAAATTATTTTGAAATTGTTTCAATTATAAAACTAAAGCATGATGTTTTTTTTTTTTTGGAAATACCACCTACCGCAGTCGCTGAGGTATGAAAACTAGTTAGACTATTATCAGCAATTATGATGAATAACATTATTTCTTTCGGCAAGTCATGGTGTCTGCGGAATACCAAAACAAATAGCAACAAAAGAAGAAGATTGGGATTTAGATTGTGGTAGAGACGTATTCGTGCATAAAAGTCAAAGTCTGAATTATCAATAAATTCGTAGAGGTAATTGGTATTGCGGATTTCAGACGTGTGCAGTCTGCTTGTCACTGGATAATTATCACCGCCTCTTGACGATTTTGGGAGGGTCCATGGTGGAATACCCCAAACACACACACACACACACAGACTGACTGTAGATATCTGTCTATATGTATAGCATTGGTGTGATTTAACATCGGTGCTTGTGTCAAGCTGCCTGATTTATTTTATGACTCAACACATCAGGCATTCGGTAAACGGCATGCGGCTTTAATTCCATCTCCCCACTAAAATAAAAAAAAATACCTGTCATGATACGTAGTAGAACGCAAAAATTACCAACACTTTGCCAACAATAGCACACACTCCGACGCAGATAAAATCCATTGAAATTCAGAGCGGATATCGGTTGCCACAGCTACAAATCGCACAAACAACTCTCCGGCTGCATTTCATCGCTTTGCCATCTTTCACCGGACAAACTGAGCTGAACTAAGCCGTAAATGCGGCAGACTGGGACAAATACGAGCTGTACGGCTCCAGTACAACTCCAATAAATGCGATTTTTACTTTTCCTAAATGCATTCGAGAGTAGTTTATTTATTGCCAAGGTGAACGCAGCCAAGGGTAGCCGTAAATATTGCGATAACTTTTCATTTTTAGCGAGTAAACAAAATGCATCTTTTGTGCAATTAAGCGATCACACGCTGATTACCAAACGAAAATTGTGCAATCAATTTGGGGAACGGCTTTAGAACATCCCATAGAAATTAATTTGCAAACATTAGCGGAATCTGCTATCGAATCGGACGGGATTGCCAGGTCATTATTCAAACTGTGGGCGTATAATACGAAATGGATTTATGGTCTAGTGAGAATTAAACTCTTTAAGAGCATGATTTTAAGTAAAGAAATTTTATATTAAATTAGTAAAATTCTAAAAAAAAAAACGACAGAGAATTGTAATATTTAGACCGTGTGTCTGACTGTCCGTCCGTATAAACACCTAGATCTCGCAAACTATACGAGCTAGACACACAATTTTTGGTATAAAGATTTTACTATACAGCAAGCAAATAAATTTTAATGCAAATTTTTGATACCTCCCTTCCATCCACCGCGAACCACTAAAAACCACAGCAGCCACAATTTCACAGCTACAGATTTGTTTTTTGGATTTGACGTAGCCTATGATATTCTCTATCGATGCTGTGAATATAATATTAATCGAAAAAGAAACAACGAAGATATGCAACAAACAATTCGATTGACTTGGAAGAGGGGGGAGCCTAATGAGCCCTTTGTGTATTATATTGGTGCCTACGCTCAAAGCTTGTTTTTGCTATGTAATAAAACTTAATAAATAGTTTTGTGCCAAGAAATGATTACAAGGGAATTACAATACTGCAAAAAATAGAAGTGTGAACTTTTTGAAATACTTTACACTTTGCATGCTCATTTAAATTAAACAATAATAGTTAAATAAGTAGAATAAACAACAAAATATTTGCTTAAGCTGTAAATCTAAACTAAAGCCAAACTGTGAATAATATTTATATTTTACTTGAATTACGTAAAGGAAAACTGTACCAGAGTAGTTGGAAGTTCGCAAATGCCCTTCGGATTGTACACATATTTAACTTCCTATTAAGCTGATGGCTGTACTAATTGCTACCTTAAAGTTGAGTGTTTAACTTGCTGTTTTAGCTAGATTTTTAGAGCTTTAACATACTCAAAAAAGCAAAAAAAAAAAAAAAAATAACCAATTTAAACTAGAACTTCTACATGCACGTGTTGCACTTAAATTTCTTTATTATCTGTGAAGTTTGCCATTTTCAGTGACAGAAATTTTAAGTTAGTATTTTACGCATTGCGACCGAAAACCGTTAAACGTATTATTATACTCTTAATAAGTTAGTAAGTTAGTAAGTAAGGTCAGCTAAGCTGAGTGCAGTCACAAGATACTTCCGGAAGGTAATAAAAAACAAAAATAGCTTCTCGAAATACAGCGCCTATTAAAATGAAAACTCATTGAAGCAAAAAAGTTCTGCTATATTTTAGCATATGCTAATAATATTTAGTTTTAAGGCAGATTTTTTATTATTATTCTTTTAAAATACTGTAACAAATTCTAAATATTTTAATCATTAGTCAAAATATCGAAAATTTTGTTGACATTTGTTTAACGTCATTACCGATAAAAGAAATTCCGGTTTATTAAAAAACAATATTAATAAAAATTATATAATAAAAAAAAATCTAATCGCTTCCGCTTATTATCAACTGTTTCAGCGCTATTTAACTACTTAATTGCTGTTTATTAAAATTCAATTTCCAACATAATAAATAAATACTGTTTAAATAAATACGTTTCATTCTGCTGCAAAATGAATCCAAGGCTGACAATATTGCTGCTACTTGAATTGCTACAGTTTTATTACAGTGTAGAGTATTGATAAAAATAATTTAAAATATTTTAAATTAAATATTTGTGAATTTACAGCATGCAGTTGACTTTAGAATGACAAATGCCGTATGTGAATCCCACAACAAATCCTGGATAATATTCGATTATTGCCGCCTGCGCGCTGTCAACCGTCAGAAGATATATTTAAACGTAAATGCAACTGTGTTGCATCAGGTTAATGAAGTCTCCATTCAGGGACAACTTATGAAAAAGGCCAATGGCTATAAGCCCTGGCTCTACAAACTCTATTTTGATGCCTGTAAATTTATAAGTCGCCCGAATAATCCTTTGGTTAAAATTGTGTGGAACATATTCAAGGACTTTTCCAACTTAAATCACACATGTCCCTACAAGGTAAGTGCTCCTGCTGAATAGATAATACAAATAAAAATATATTTTTATGAAAATTTATTTATGCTTTTCCAAGCAAGGGCAAATATATGTAAAAGATTTGCACCTGCAAGCGGAAAAATTGCCCACACCAATTCCAACTGGAGAATATTTGCTATTGATAACTTGGATTTGGAATAAACATCCGCAGGCTTCAACAAATATTTATTTTAGTTTTGTAGAGGACTTATAAATTGTTTACGGAAATAACATAAATATATGTCAGTTGAATAAATTTAAAAATTTATTTCAAATAAATTAATTTTAATTACGATAAGTCACCCTCATTTTAGTATTTATCTACATACCTAAGTTCTTCATTTTCTTAAACTTAAGGAGACCTTTAAAAAATAAAGTTTAGGTTAATAATAAAGCTAAGCACAGGGCAATATAAAAACCTATATAATATTACAGTAATCTAAGGTTTAATTGATCAGCTTTAGTGTATAGTGATATCGCCAACATGCTAATTAACTTGAATTTATTAAACTACTTTAATTAATGAATGAACTTACAGCATATTTTAAAACGATACAGGAACGAATTAATGACGCTGAATATTTATCTACTATTAAAATAATATGCCATTACCTAGGGTAATAATTACTGTACTTACTACTTATGAGCGCATAAAGTTCATAGCTTTGCTTAACAATAAGTAGCCTTTCAGTAATCTTTATCAATTTTTAAATGCCATTTATACACCTCATTAACTTGCTATGATATAATCGTACGATAGCGTTTAAATTATAAATAATAAATTTAACGCGTGCTCAAGTCATTAAATTTCCATTTAGTTGAAACGATTTCGAAATTAAAAAGCATTTAAAAATATATTTGAGGTTTCCAAAAATTCGAAGAAATGCGAAATATATTAAATCAATAAATACACGATTGTGTTTAATAAATTGGCTGTCATTTTTATTGTTTATTCAAAATAGCGTAAGAATATCATTGAAATTTAATGAAAATAGGGAAACTTAAAGGATTTTGATGCAAACTACCACATGACATGACAAGTTTTTTTGAAATCTTTAATTTATATTAAATATTTTAATTTATATTTGTGAAGAATCTGTAAATAAAGAAAATCTGATTATATTATCCTGTTTAACAAATGTAAAATCATAATAAATAATACTATAAGCACAAATGTAGATAATTTGTAAATAAAGAAAATCTATACTGTTTAACTAATGAAAATTCATCATAAATAATGCTTTTAAAAGAATAATCTTAATATTTGAACAATTCAAATTAAGCGCTCAAATGTTATCGCTTGCAATCGCTCGATAAATCGATAGTTGTGAAACGCAAAATGCGTTGCCATCATGCAGTTCTTTGAACCAGTTCGCGCCGGAGCGACGTATTGATTACTAAAACAACAAGAATTTGGCCACAAAAAAACACACACAAAGCTAAGCTGCTGAAAATTGGAAAATTCGCAGTCGGCATGGATGTGATTAACAAATTTTACTCGTCAGCCGTGCAGACAGTGTCGCAGCTATCCGGCGTGCTGCCTGGCAACAATGTGACACGGGAGTACGAGGTGCTGGAGCAGGTGTGCACAGCAGGTGTTGGTAAGAGGAGGGAGGAGGGGGAGAAATCGGTGGCATAGGAAGATATAACATATGTTAATGATAATCTCGATTATCTGCAGGTCTGATGTGGAAGGTGTACAACGGCTACAAGAAGAGCACCAAGCAGGAGGTGTCCGTGTTTGTCTTCGAGAAGAAAGTGCTGGAGCGCTGGTCCAAAGAGGATCGGGAGACAATGCTGGAGACCTTGAGACGCGGCGTCCAGCAGCTGACGAAGATCCGACATCCGCATGTGCTCACGGTGCAGCATCCGCTGGAGGAGAGTCGGGACTCCTTGGCCTTTGCCACAGAGCCCGTGTTCGCCTCCCTGGCCAATGTGGTGGGCGATGCGGTGCGTGCGGAGAAGAAGCTTTACGACGTGGAGATCCGTCACGGTCTGCTCCAGCTCTTCGATGGCCTGCAGTTCCTGCACAACGATGCCAAGATCGTCCATCGCAACATCAGCGCCGAGACCATGGTCATCAACAAGAACCGCAGCTGGAAACTGTTTGGCTTCGACTTCTGCATCGCCAATCAGCCGGCCACAAATGGCACTCCTCACTGGCCCTGTCGGGAGCACAGCACCTCGATGCACGTACTGGCGCAGCCCAGTCTGGAGTACACGGCACCGGAGCTGGCCCTCAACAGCGTCAACACGCCCGACAGCGACCTCTTCTCGTTGGGTAAGCACTGAACTCGAATGGTGTGAGACATCGATGTTTTATACCCTGCATGAACCAGCGAGAGTTCTGAGATCGGGAGTTCGGCAAGCGAGAGTTCGTTTAACGAGATTTTGTCCAGCGAGAGTTCAGCAATCACAAGTTCGGCAAGCGAGAGTTCGGCAAGTGAGAGTTCGGCCAGCGAGAGTTCGGCAAGCGAGAGTTCGACAATCGCAAGATCGGCAATTGAGAGTTTGCCCAACGAGAGCTCAGCCTACTAGAATTTGACTTACGAGAGTTTGTCCAGCGAGAGTTCGGCCAACGAATGTTCGGCCAGTGAGAGTTCGTTCAGCGAGTGTTCGTTCAGCGAGGGTTCGGCAATCGCCAGTTAGCCAAGCTAGAGTTCGCCCAGCAAGAGTTTGGCAAGCGTGAGTGCGCTCAGCGAGAGTTCGACCGGCGAGAGTTCGTCCAGTGAGTGTTCAGCAAGCGAGAGTTCGGCAAGCGAGAGTTCGGGCAGCGAGAGTTCGTCCAGCAAGAGTTCAGCAATCGCAAGTTCGCCAAGCGAGAGTTCGGCAAGTGAGAGTTCGGCAATCGCAAGTTCGCCTAGCAAGAGTTCGCCCAGCGAGAGTTCGCCTAGCAAGAGTTCCCCCAGCGAGAGTTCGCCCAGTGAGAACTCGGCAATCGCGAGTTGAGCCTACGTTCGTCCGGCGAGTGTTTCTTCCGAGAGTGTTTGGCAAGCGAAAGTTCGGCAATTGAGAGATCGACAATCGAGAGTTCGCCCAGCGGCAATCGCTTTTTCGGCAAGCGAGAGTTCACCCAGGGAGAGTTCTGCTTACGGGAGTTCAGCCTGCGAGTGTTCGGCAATCGCGAGTTCGTCAAGCGAGAGTTCGACCAGCAAGAATTCGCTCAGCGAGAGTGCGTTTAGTGAGAGTTCCTCCAGCTTGTGTTCTTTCAGCGAGAGTGCGCCCGAGGGAGTTCGGCATCTGCGAGTTTGGCAAGCGGAGCAAAAATTCGCCCAGCGGAGTTTGCCTAGCGAGAGTTAATTCAACGAGAATTGAACCAACAAGAGTTGAACCAACGAAAGTTCGACCTACGAGAGTTGCATCAACGAGAGTGCGGTATACGCCCTACGAGAGTGGGGTATACGAGAGTTAGGCCTACAAAAGTGGGCCCATTAATCTCAGGACGGAGCCCTCTCTTATTTATAAAAGCGCTGAAAAATAGGTGTACATGAAATCAAAATAATATAAACAATGTATAATTTGATAGAAAGGATAGTATCAAGGTTTTGTTTTAAACATTTATGCTCGCAAACATCGATGTTTTTACACCACTCCCAAATCCCTTAAAGTCCATCAACTTATACTAATTAATTCCATTCTAGGTGTGCTCATCTTCACAATCTACGCCGGCAAGCCGCTGAAAATGTTTGGCAGCGATTACAGCGGCTTTCGGCGGTACTGCAACGAGCTGAACCAGCGCAAGTATCCGCCAATGAACACGATTCCCAGTGAGCTGACGGAGAGCCTCAAAGCCCTGCTGCATCCCAGTGCCAGCCTGCGACCTAAGCTACATGAGCTGAAGCAGATTAGCTACTTTCAGGATGTGGGCGTGAAGACGCTGAGCTATTTGGACTCGCTGTATCAATGGGACAATCTGCAAAAGTCGAAATTCTACAAGGGCCTGCCACAGATCATACCGACGATGCCGCATCGGGTCAATCTGCACTCGATACTGCCGTATTTGGTCAAGGAGTTTGTCAACTCGCCGATGATTCCGTTTGTGCTGCCCAACGTGCTGCTGATTGCGGAGATGAGCAGCCAGCGGGAATACTGCGATCACATACTGCCGCACCTGAAGCCCATCTTCAAGCTAACCGATCCCATACAGATTCTGCTCATCTTCATGCAGAAAATGGATCTGCTGCTGAAGCTCACACCAGCCGAGGAGGTGAAGCAAAGCGTGCTGCCGTTGCTCTATCGCTCCCTGGAGTGCGACATGCCACAAATCCAGGAATTATGTTTAGGTGTATTGCCGACATTCTCCACGCTCATCGACTACAATGCGATGAAGAACTCGGTTATACCGCGCATCAAGAAACTCTGCCTGGTCAGCAACAATGTCTCCGTAAAGGTCAACTGTCTGGTGTCCATTGGCAAGCTGCTGGAGAACCTGGACAAATGGCTGGTCCTGGACGAGATTCTGCCCTTTCTGCAGCAAATACAAAGCCGTGAGCCAGCCATCGTTATGGCCATTATTGGTAAGACTTCTTAGATAATTATATTCGTTAAGGAAATCCTGATGCAACTTTTTGGTTTTGCAGGCATTTACAAGATCGCCATGACGAACACGAAGCTGGGCATCACCAAGGATGTGATGGCGCACAAGTGTATACCCTTCCTGGTGCCGCTGAGCGTGGAGAACGGACTGAGCATATCGCAATTCAACACGATTGTGGCACTCATCAAGGAGATGATGGGACGCGTGGAGCAGGAACAGCGCGAGAAGCTGCAGCAATTATCCACCATACAGCGGGACAACAAGTAATATATCCTTAGCTATAATTTATGTAAGAACAGAGCAGATCAGTCGGACTATGATGACAGTCGTATACCCTGTATTTTGTGTTTCCATAATCACAGCAAAAATCGCATGCACTAAGCGCTTGCATTAGACAAACTACTTCCCTTTTTCCCTCTGTTCAGTTAAGCAAATTGTCTGTTATATATCTCTGCTGTTTTTTATCCGATCATTTCACAATCGAATTGATTGTATTGGTAGACTAGTATTGGACACAATATAGGAGAACCTAAGTATCATAAATGGTGTTCTTGCTAGATCTAGATAGGTAGTTTGGCTTTTAGTTGTTAGCGAGGAAAGGGGAGAGATATCAAAAATCTGAACCCAACTAAATTAGCGTACGGTATAGGAGAACCTATGTATATATCAAAAAAGGTGCCTCTAGATCTTATAGTTTACGAGATCTAGGTGTTTATACGAACGGACAGACGGACATTGTTATATAAAATCAGCTAGTCCATCTGAGTTAGAATATATATTCTTTATACGATTCCTTATTCTTTATATTTGCCCTAACTTAACAGACCCTTTTAAAGTACAAAATCGAAATATGTTATACTATATTATATTGAATCTTCAACTCTTTTTAGACCCAAAGATGCTTCCGAAATACTGGCCAACGAACTGGAAAACAATACGCTATCGCCTACGTCAAGTTTTTCCGGCAATGGCAACAAAAGCGACGATGATATGTTCTCCGGATTCTCCGTCGGACAGCCGCCCAGCACAGCAACGCCAAAGACAACAACAGTTGCGGCTAGAAAACAGCTCAAGTAATAGATCAAAACTATGACAAACGAAACATAAAATAATATTAATATTGATATTGCAGAATAACGCACAGTGCCACAGGCGATGCCACAACGAAGCCCGACATTTTCTCCTCGCTGATGCAAAGCAATTTGGGCGGTATTGCAACTGCAACTGCACCTGCAACAGCAGCAGCTGGAGGCACAAGCATTGTGGCAGCTGCGCCTTTTAGTGGCAACAACAGCTGGCAAAGCGCCAATCCGCTGGTGATGAATCATCAGCTCAGCTCGCCACAAGGCAACAGCAGCAGCAGCAGCAACAACAACTTCTCATCGCTGGACGATTTGGATCCGTTTGGAGCTGCCGCCAAGCCAAACAATGCGAACGGTGCCAACATGTACACGCTGCAGCAGCCCACGGTCAACTATATCTATCCCACGGGATACAATTCGCTCAGCAGCATGCCGCTGGTCAATGCGATGAATACCGCTGCCACGCCCACAGCGGCAACCACGTTGCTGCCACAAACGCAGGCGCGGGATGGCAAGAATCTGAACATGTTGTCCCAGCAGGATATACTTAACTTCTTAAACTAAACAATATCATTCCAAGTTAGCCAATGTTTTAACTGATAACGATCGCATGTATATTTTATATCCTAAATTTTAAACGTTGAATGTCGAATGTCTGAATGAGTTTGTGTGTGTCTGTGTGTGTTAGTGCTTGTTGCATGCTGCAACATATATCAAATTGCAATTCCATAGCGAGTGAATGTGTCTAATTTATTGTTAGTCTAGGCAAAAAGTCAACTTATACAATACAATAATGTACTACTTATATATATATATATATATAAATATATAATAATGTGTAATGTGCAATTCGCAATTTGCTCCTTAGTGTATGATATAGTACACAAATTAGTTAAATATATATATACATTCATATTTACATCAATGCATACAACATAATCCAAGTAATTAAACAAATTTCAAGTGCATTTCTTCAAGATTTATTCGTTTATTCACTGAGACCGGGGATTGCAAATGATACTTTGGAGTTTAAAAAAATTAGAACACAAACAATCGGGGGAAAACCTGCAATATTGTCTCTTTAATATCTTCTATGTTTATTAACCGATTTCAATTCGCTTTAGAGGATGGATAGACATAAGGTCAAAAGTATATTACGCTAGATATTTAACCTTTTAACCTCTTTTATGCCTAATATGTGGGTTTTATTGATTTTGGGCGTAAAGGAGGCGTGGCAGCCAATATTGTAAGCATATTCGGTACTTCAATACCGTTCATATGATGCATTACATTTATATGCTTTACAATTTTTATAGTAAAAATTAAAAAAAGGAGTTTCCATTTAATTTTTTTGTTAAAATAATTTTTATTTAATAATTTATACTTTGAAAATGATAATAATTACGATCCCTGACTGAGACTGTACGATTCAACAGATCTAAGCTAGTCTTAAACACGATGCTCTAACAGAAAGTGCGCCGTCTTTGGTAGTAACTTTTAGCATTATTATTTTTAGCTCTATTAATTAGCACTTTATTATCTACAACAGTTGCAAAGAGTTTCGAATATGCGCCAGGCGTTAACAGTGCTGTTTGCTTTCAGATACATTTATATTCTTTATATATATATAGATTTTCTAGAGATTTCTAAGCTAAACTAATCTCGAAGTTAAGTCTCGACCAGGATGTGCGTGAAGAGCGCGTGCATGCCCCGCTCCACCTCCTTGTAGACCAGGGAATTTAGACCGTCGGAGTGCATGCGCAGGGAGGCGGATCTGAGTAGGGCCATGCGGTTCTCATTGGGCGTGGCATGCTTGTGCTTGAGCATGGTGTACTCGCTATACGCCGGATCGAAGCGACATATCTCCACGCCCACGACTTTCAGCCGCTCAAACAGATCATCGTCCTCCCCTCCCCAGCCATGGTAGAGATTGGACATGCCGTTGATCAGGTGGAACTGCGTGGTGCTGATGGCAACCACGCCTCCAAAGAGCTCGCGATAGGGCAGATGAAAGCGCCAGCTGTCCAGGGCGGAGCTCATGTGCCGGGGCAGCGCTGTGCAGGCATAGATCTGGCCGGAATTGAGGGGCATCAGGTCGACGTCGTGCAGTATGAGGCAGGGATAGCCGTAGCTGGCGGCGATCTTGGCGCCAATGTTGAAGAGCATCGCCCGATTGAAGGGCTTGCGATCGCTCTGCTCCACCACAAAGATGCGATAATGGATCTGCTGGAGGCGCAGATAATTGTGCATATAGTTGACAAAGGCGGCCAACTGTTCCTGCCGATCCCGATACGGCACAATGATGGCGGTGCTAAACCGCGGATGACACTCCGGCGGCTGATATTCCCCGCCCTGCCGTATCTCCTCGCTGCGTTGAATCCGCTCCCGATGCGCTGCATCATAGACAAAGCGGCTCTCATCGATCACCTCGGCGTAGCTGCAGTCGAAGGACTGCGCCGCCTGCGAGGAGACGTTGGGCGTGGTCTCCGCCAGCAGCGACGCCTCCATGTGCTCCCGATCGATATAGTCATAGCGCAGGGCAAATCGATGCGGCAGCAGTATATATATTATCAATGTCAGGGCGCCGCTCAGGAACAGCAGGTCGTATACGTGAAAACTGTGCTGGCACAGCCTTATATTCATTATTCACGCTTATAATTACTTTAATTAATGACAACTCATTGCTGATATTCGCGTATTTTCCACTAAATATATTGTTATTATTATTTTACACAACAATAACAAACACGGGGTTGGGTCTGACAGCCAGTGCTGCCAATTTAGCGGGTTCTAGCATTCGATTCATGTTTAACACAAATTTATTTGAATTTATAAATTATTATTTTTAATATTGCCTACATTTTTACTATTGTTTTTAAATATTTTTATTTCATTTATTTTATGATATTTTTAGCTTTTTTATATTGCAAAACTAGCTGCTTCTAGCAACACCGCTGTCATAGCGTGCGAAGGTATCGATACTCTGCAATGTATCGCACTTTGCCCAGCTCTAATGCAATCGACATATTGTGGGTATTCCGATATTTAATTATATGCATCGTCATTGAACTTGGTAATTAGTTCGAATTCAACAAAATTTAGTTTTAGTTGCCAAACTGAAACCAATAAATTAATTACATCAAATTATTGTTTAGTACTTACACGCGCTGTGAAAATATGCTGCACTTCAAACATTTCTCTTGCTTGACAGAAGACCAACTAAACTTCATAGGGGCTTATAGATTAAATATTTTTATGTGTCTGCCTGGACATACCCCACGATAAGATATGGCTCACCCAATAAAAGCTATTGATTGATAACCGCCTTTGCTGCATAATTATAATCATTATTATCGTTATAACAATTATTGATAGCAAATTTCAAATCCATGTGCACTCAGTTTTACACTGACCGCTTGAATAAAGCCAGTAGGAACGGAACTGTCGTATGATTGACTGTAGAATACTCTGCACCCTATATATTAAATTTATTTTATCGAAATATTTATGAAATGCCTAACAGTAACAATACTTCTTACTTCTTAACCTATTTATTTCAAACTAAATATAATGGTAGAGAGTAAATATTCTAGATAACAACCTATAGGCTTGGTATCGCTTAGAAGGTGTGGCATCCAAAATTTGAAATTAACTTTATCTGCGTATAGTGTACACCTACCTACACTCCGAAATGGGTGATTATACAGATAGTTAGACAGAGCGACAAAAAAAACCTAAGAGATAGATCGACTCAGTTCGCTGACCTAATCAAGAATATATATACTTCGTAAGGTGTGTCACGCCTCCTTCTGACTATTATATATGTACAAACATTTGCAAAAAGTTATTAACCCATTTCATGAGTACAGGGTATGAAAATATACTATAAGCATTTGCATGTGTGTACGTAAGAGTATTAATTTCAGAAGATAACTCATTCATGATTAGATAGACATAGGCTCCGCTCAGCACAGCTCAGATCAGTCGCTCTTTGTACGTAAAGCTCTTAACACCTATGTCTATATAATTAACAGAAATGTGCAACGCATTCAAATGCCTTATTTACCTAGGCGTCTTCAGTAGCTACATCGGTTTGTTAAGTGCCCAGGAAGATATACATTGTAAGATTTGGACTTGTTATATATTGAATATATATTTATTTACCTTCCCTTACAGTGAAGAAATGCTCAGCAGATAAAGAATGCCCGGATCATTCGATATGTACAAAAGTGGACGCTCATTTCCATTGTGTCTGCTGGCAAGGTTATTATCAAAATCCGGACTGGTCTTTAGAGATCTCCGAAATCGTCAACTCGGATGTAGAGTATTGCAACAGGGGCGCAGAAAACAAAACAGTTCACATCTATAAGCGCTTGCCTCCACAGAAGGAACATTTGGCAATTGTTATATTATTTATATTATTGGGAGTGATTATAGTAACGCTGGTGATCTATTGTCTAGTAATTCTGCGTCCCATTAAACGCTCCCGGGCTGTTTATCGTCGCATGCAGCTGAGGCGTAACAATCATCGCAGATTAGTGGAATTTGATGATATCGACATGACCTTTCAAGATACATGGGCTGACGAAGATCTGGCCTGAAATTGTGATATTTTTATTTGAAAATAAGCGAAACTCTTTGTTTTAAAAGACTGTGAGAAACCAAAAATTAAATCGTTTTAAATTACACATATAATCAAAACAAAATGTATTATAACTATTTATGTTATGTATATGCATTGTTTTTATTTTTTCTGTTTCCCAGGCTTTTGTATTTTTTCCAGGCAGCTTGCATTATCGATAAAAGTTTCGCGTGCACTTTGGCATCGATATCATTTTGCTGTTTGCGACTGGCTGCGTTCACGGCCGTTGCGCTCCATGGAGCGATTAACCGATAACGATTATTTTGCCGAAAATTGCAACCCTAAATGTGGCATAATTGTAAAATCTCGTGGAGCGCATGTAGCATAAAATTTTTGCGCTCCATTGGATAAAATTATCGCTCCATGCAGCGAACACAGCTGTTTAAATTTGAAAATGTAAAAATTTATCGAGTTATCGCTCCATGGAGCGCAACGGCCGTGAACGCAGCCACTGTTGCCAAATCTAAGGGATAAGTGCCCCATGATACCAATCTTGGTCTTAAATCAACATTTTTCGACCAAATGCTGTCATGTTTGGTTTTTTCTGCATCATTTTGCAATACGATGCGTTTACGAATCTATTTCTTCAATTTAAAATATAAAAATTTTTTTTAAAAAATTGCACATTTTTGAAAAAGACTTAAAATTTTCTCAAAATTTTCAAAATTTTTTTTTATTTTCCATTTAAACTCAAATTTCCAACTTAAATAGTTAAGAAAAAACCACACCTCTTGATCGGTTGAGTTTTGGTAAAGCTATGCTGTTTTCGATTAAAGAGTGATAATTCCCCCATGACCCCAAAATCTTAATTTTTCAACCTAATGCTGTCATGTTTGGTTTTTTCGGCATCATTTTGCAAGACAATTCATTTACGAATCAATTCTTCCAATTTAATATATTTTAAATTTTATTTCGAAAACTGCATATTTTTGAAGGAAACTTAAAATTTTCGCAATATTTTCAAAAATTTTTTTTTATTTATCATTTAAATTTTAAATTCCAACTCAAATAGTTAAGAAAAAACCACACCTCTTAAAAATCGGTTGAGTTTCGGTAAAGCTATAAGCAGTCAAAGTTCAACAAAAACGTCTTTTTTCGTTTAAAGAGTGATAATTCTCCCATGACCCCAAAATCTTAATTTTTCAACCTAATGATGTCATGTTTGTTTTTTCTGCATTATTTTGCAATACAATTCGTCTACGCATCAATTCTTACGATTTTAAAACAAATTTTGTTTGTAAACAAAAATTGCATTTTAATGTGGCGGGAGCAGCTGACTTTCGATAGGCTGCTTGCGTTATCGATAAGCGTATCGCGTGCACGCCGGCATCGATATCATTGCGCCGGCTGATTTAGCAAGATATTTTATTGTTTACAGTCGTTTAAGCAGATGCATTTGCAAATCTGGGAAAAGTTGTTGATTAAAACTGCAAAATGACATCAATAATTAAGCTGCACACAATATCCGGCGCTATGGACGAGTCGCCGCCCTGCTACATCCTCCAAATTGACGATGTTCGCATACTTCTGGACTGTGGCTGGGATGAGAAATTTGATATGAATTTTATCAAGGAACTTAAAAGGTATAAATTGTTTTTACTGCTGATTAAAGTGTTAATATTATTTAACTTATTGCAGGCAAGTGCATACTTTAGATGCGGTTTTGCTGTCCCATCCAGACGCCTATCACTTGGGCGCCCTGCCCTACTTGGTGGGCAAGTTGGGCCTGAATTGTCCTATATATGCCACGATTCCGGTCTTCAAGATGGGCCAAATGTTCATGTACGATCTGTACATGTCGCACTTCAATATGTACGATTTTGATCTGTTCTCGCTGGACGATGTGGACACGGCGTTTGATAAGATCACACAACTCAAGTACAATCAGACGGTGTCCTTGAAGGGCAAGGCCTACGGCATTTCCATAACGCCTCTCAATGCTGGCCACATGATTGGCGGCACCATCTGGAAGATCGTCAAGGTGGGCGAGGAGGACATCGTTTATGCGCTGGACTTTAATCACAAAAAGGAGCGCCATCTCAGCGGCTGTGAGCTGGACAGACTCCAAAGACCCTCGCTGCTGATAACGGACGCCTACAATGCACAGTATCAGCAGGCACGGCGGCGTGCTCGGGATGAGAAGCTGATGACCAACATACTGCAGACGGTGCGCAATAATGGCAATGTGCTGATCGCTGTGGATACCGCCGGTCGTGTGCTGGAGTTGGCGCATATGCTGGATCAGCTGTGGAAGAACAAGGAGTCGGGATTGATGGCCTACTCCCTGGCGTTGCTCAACAATTTCAGCTACAATGTCATCGAGTTTGCCAAGTCGCAGATCGAGTGGATGAGCGACAAGCTGACCAAAGCCTTCGAGGGCGCACGCAACAATCCGTTTCAGTTCAAGCACATAAATCTGTGCCACACGCTGGCTGATATCTACAAGCTGCCAGCTGGTCCCAAGGTGGTGCTGGCCAGCACGCCGGATCTGGAGAGCGGATTCACCCGTGAGCTGTTCATACAGTGGGCACCCAATGCCAACAACAGCATTATTTTCACCACACGCACTGGACCCGGCTCACTGGCCATGGAACTGATCGAGTGCTCGATGCATGGCCGGCCCATAGAGCTGGATGTGCGTCGTCGGGTGGAGCTCGAGGGCACCGAACTGGATGAATACCTGCGCACGCAGGGCGAGAAGCTGAATCCGCTGATTGTGAAGCCGGAAATCGAGGAGGAGAGCAGCTCCGAGTCGGAGGACGACATCGAGATGAGCGTGATCACGGGCAAACATGATATTGTGGTGCGTACCGAGGGGCGTCATCATTCCGGCTTCTTCAAGTCCAACAAGCGGCACCATGTGATGTTTCCCTACCACGAGGAGAAGATCAAGTACGATGACTACGGCGAAGTCATCAATTTGGATGACTATCGCATTGGCGACACTGGCGCCTACGATTATGCGCCCGCCGACGAGCAGAACAAGGAGAACGTCAAGAAGGAGGAGCCCGTGGAGCAGCAGACCAATGGCAATCTGGACAACGATGTGCAGCTGCTAGAGAAGCCCACCAAGCTGATTAGCCAGCGTAAGACCATCGAGGTCAATGCACAGATACAACGCATCGACTTCGAGGGACGCTCCGATGGCGAATCCATGCTCAAGATTCTATCCCAGCTGCGTCCACGTCGCGTCATCGTCGTCCATGGCACTGCGGATGGCACCCAGGTGGTGGCCAAGCACTGCGAGCAGAATGTGGGCGCCCGCGTCTTTGCCCCCCAAAAGGGCGAGATCATCGATGTCACCACCGAGATACACATCTATCAGGTGCGCCTGACCGAAGGTCTCGTCTCCCGGCTGCAGTTCCAGAAGGGCAAGGACGCCGAGGTCGCCTGGATCGATGGTCGGCTGGGCATGCGCCTGCAGGCCATCGATGCGCCCAATCAGTCGGAGGCCACCACCGAGCAGGACATCTCCGTGCAGGAGGGCAAAACCCTGACGCTGGAAACCCTCGAGGAGGACGAGATTCCGGTGCACAATTCCGTGCTCATCAACGAGCTCAAGTTGTCCGACTTCAAGCAGACCCTGATGCGCAACAACATCAACTCGGAGTTCTCCGGCGGAGTGCTCTGGTGCTGCAACGGCACTTTGGCCCTGCGACGTGTGGACGCCGGCAAGGTGGCCATGGAGGGCTGCATATCGGAGGATTACTACAAGATACGGGAACTGCTCTATGAGCAGTACGCCATTGTCTGAGCAATAAAATGAAAGCTAAACAATTGTTTTTTGTTTAAAAGTGGGTAAAAACTGGATTAATAACTTTGGAATAGTATACCATAAAATAAAGTAAATAAATTTTTATATTTTCACAAAAAAAAAAAAACTTTGGAAGAATGTAACAGTCAGAAAGAGGCGTGGCAAACCCCACTAAGCATATATATTCTAAATCAGTTGAGTCGATTTATTTCGAAAACTATAAAAGCTAGAGCTGCTAGTTTTGGCATTTAGATAGGTATATACAATACGAAGATCAATTGTATTGCAAATCTTGGTTGCCACGCCCATTCTGCCCTAAACAAACATAAATGGAATACAATAACCAATTTAAGAGATACAAATATATCTACAACAATTCTGTCTTTAGTATTTGGTAGAGATCATCTACCAATTCTGTAAATTTCAGCAAATTCGGTCAAAAATTAAGAGAGTTATGATGTTTTGTTTATCTGATAAGCAATCTTAAGTAAGTCTTTAGTGTTGCCAGATTGTTGAATCGTTTTCTTCGTTGCGTTTAAAAATTACATTTATTTATTGTAATAAACAAAATATTCTAGCTTATAGGAATTGCAGCATGGGATCATCGGAGCGTGTGCGCTTCTTCTTCCATTCCTCGATCTCCTCCTCGGTGGGGGCCTTGACATCGTACATGCTGTTGTAGGGACGCTTGCGATCATCGAGTTCTTCTTTCTGCTGTTTAGAACGGACAGACTTTTCCTTAACCTCCTTATCCTTCTCCTTTGACTCTTTGTGCTTCTTTTTCTTTTCTTTGCGCTGTTCCTTTGCTTTCCTTTTCTTTTCGCGCTTTTTGGACTTTTTCTTGGACTTCTTTGTCTCCGGCTCGCGTTCTTCCTTTTCGGATGAATCTTCTGAACTTGACGCAGAATCCACCTCGGATTCCGGCGCCGGTTTTTCCGTTTCCTCCTCCTGTACTCTTGGCAAGGCTTCCGGAATGACTGCGGATTCGGAGGGAACACTCTGTGTGGTTGCATGATGCTGTTCGGAGTAACCATCGGGCTCCTGCATGCCCACACAGTAGGAGTTCTTGATGAAGGATTTGCAACATTTGTAGCCCCAACGTCCGGCATTCCAGTAGCTGCCCCAAATCGTGGTGTGGTTATTTATATAGACGTCCTCCTCGTAAATGCTGCGCGCCTTGGGCTTCTCGATGCCTTTGATGACCTTGCCGCTGCGCGAATACTCCACATACTCCTCGGTTTGGGCAAGCAACAGTGATTTTGGAGGCGCCTTCAGATGCTCCTCACCACCATATTTCTCCACAATATCCGTTTTGGTCTGCAATAATTGGGAATTTAAATTGAGTTGTGGGAACATTTCTTAATTGTGCTTACGCTGGACTTGAACTGCTCCTTCTTTTGTTCATACTCCTTCTGCAGCAGCTCCAGCTTGGTGGGCTCCGCCAGCAGATGCACATCGACGCCCTTGCCGTGCGCCTCCCAAGCAAAGAGCTGAGCGGTGGCCTGCGCTGTCGTATCTCCAGAGAAGCGCACAAAGTTCTCACCAGCAAACTCCGCTCTAAAAATGATAAATCATATAAGTAGAGTATATTTTGATTGCTATGCTGCACTTACTCCTCGGCTGGCACCTGCGGATTGGGATTATCGCGCATGGAGCGGGTTTTGGGATCGTAGTACGCCGAGTTGGGATCCAGATTGCGCAGATATTTGGCAGTGTCCTCGCGTATGCGCAAGTTGCGCACGGTAATACGCTGCTTGGAATCGACCTTTGTGCCCGGCATGTCCACCTCGTCCACGTACTTGTCCTCGTTGCCATCCTCATCAGAAATTTCCGCATCGGGATCTAAACAAAAGAGGTAAAAGTGTTAGAGAAGAATGTATAACAGGCAAAAAGAGCTGTGGCATGTACAGGGTATACTAGAATCCGTATGATCTGCCACGCCCATTCTGTAACCTTACCATTCTTAAGTTTCTCCGCTTTCAGCTGACGCTTGGCCTCTTCCACTTTCTCGTACTCCTCGATGATCTCGCGATGATTCGACGGATCGTAGGAGCTCCAGCGATCCCGCTTCTCATCGTAGTTGATGGACGCCTCCTGCACAAGGTGCTCATCATGCACCACAATGGACTCGGCGTACCTGGCCTGCACCTTGCGCGGCCGTTCGAGGCAATCCTTCCGCTTGTGCGTCATGGCGCCACAGTTCTCGCAGGCGCCCTTGCGAAACTTGGTCACCAATCTGCTGGTGTCCAGCCCCTTGGGCGCCCTCTTGTCCAGTTGCCCGCGTTCGTCCTCGTGCTGCGGGCGCTGATGCTTCAACGTGGGCCCCTGCGAGCCGTAGTACCAGGGCGTATTGGATATATACTGCGGTATGTGGGGGTTTATATCGCGTCCCTCCTCATCCACCGCGGCTGGCGCTGTGCCCGCCTTACGCGCCTCCTCCAGCTCCTTGGCCTTGCGCCAATCCTCGCGAGACTTTTTCTTGGGCTCCTCGTCGGCATCCTGATCATCCTTGCCCTTGATGATCTGCGACACGGGCGTGCGCATAGCTCCCGAACTCATGCTGACAACTTGCAGTTGGAGTTATTTAATAATATATCCACAATTCGGTTTGTTTTGAAGCAAATCAAGAAAACAAACGTACAAATAAATATACTTATCCGCAACTTGTTCCAAAGAACATCGATGTTTTTGTGTCTGTCTCGTTTCGACGCATGGCAAGCCATAGCACCCTCTCGCTCTTTAGGCTGGCTTACGAACGCCAGTGCTGACAGTTTTTGAGCACGCGCGTCAGCTAGTTTTGCAAAAAATTTATAGCTAAAAATAGTTAACAAATATAGTTAACAAATATGTATTTTTTCTAAACTTTAATGCATTATTTGCAATCATTGCATAGTATTCATATGAAATACAAATTTTTTTTCAACTTATAATTATTTGCAATTTTGATTATAAAAATTGAATTCCAATTTTTCTTTAACCAACTATAGTATTTTAAAATATTTGTGATTTAATCTAAATAATATACATTGCCAATAAAAGTTTGCATATTATTTTTATAAAATTCGACAAATAACTCTTTTTTAATAATTTGGCGGTAAAAACGCGGATTTGGTAGCACTTGTGGTTATCGCTATCGAAGCAGTTCCAATTAGCAAAACGTTTGCCTGTGAATGGCAACTGGCGAAACCGCCGTGACTGGCACTTGTGACGGCGTCTCATTCGTGTAAAATTTATACTACAGTGCAGACGCGTCTATTAAAAGGACTTGAAAGTCTCGATTTAGTTGTTACAATCATTCCACGCCTATAAACAAATAACCGTGCCTTGTGCATTTCCCATACGCCACTAACTGCTACGGAAAAATCGATTAAACTAAAATGGTAATTACTGCAAAGAGCTGCCGTTGCACGTACTGTAGTTTATTGCGCGTGCCTCGCATTGCGGCCAACTGTAATATTAATGCCGATTCCTGCAGCACGCTGTGTATATAGCAATGCTCGTGAAAATGTGGAAATTTAAAATAATAATATTCTGTTGGCGCGGCGGCAAAATCGTTCGTGCTTAACCTCAAAGCTTATTTGCCGCCACCATTTTGTGTGGCGTTTTTTCTACTTTGACTTTTCTGTCAGTGTATTTGTGTGTGGCGTATTCAAATTGTTTAATTGTGTGTGCACAACTCTTGTGTCTTTTCTCAGGCTGGCGGCAAGGCAGGCAAAGATTCCGGAAAAGCCAAGGCGAAGGCAGTTTCCCGCTCCGCGCGCGCGGGCCTTCAGGTAAGCTAACTGTTGTTGTTTGCATTGTTGTTGTTGCTGTACCAGATACAGTTTTGGCGCCTTTTTTAACAGCGCACAGACACACACACGCAGGCACACGCACACAATGCATGTAAATGGGGTGCGTTTGTGTATGTGTGACTTGCTTGCCTGTGTATTGGTGAGAGCTTGAAAATACATTTTGGCTTCTGGGGGTAGAAAAACATAAACAAGCAATTATTTGTTTCTGATGTGAGTTTTCTCGTGATTTTCCACAGTTTCCCGTTGGACGTATTCATCGCCATCTGAAAAGCCGAACCACATCCCACGGGCGTGTGGGCGCCACCGCTGCCGTTTATTCTGCAGCCATTTTGGAGTACTTGACTGCTGAGGTAAAGATTTATCGCCTACATTTAACGGCATTTTTCCAGTCGCTTGCAATAACAGCTGTACATTTACATGCACACAGACAACTTTGTATGTGTGTGATTATGTGTATATGCAACTGCATACAACGGCATTTGTTTACAATTCTTTTTTAAACTGAGCTTCGACTGCTGTTAAGTTAACAGTTATGTTAGTATAGGCCAAATTTGATGAATGTTACTGTTATTATCATTGCAATAATGTTAGCAGACAACGGCGTTTGTTTACAAACAGAATCTGGACTGCTGTTATGCGGCATGTTAAGCTAACAGTCTTATTGTCGAATTTGAATTTCCAAAATGTTGCTGTTATTGCGTCATATTCGAAGTTATTGAAACATATTTATTTATTTTTATATATTTTTTATATATATATATATATATATTCAATTGTTTCGGTAATTGTATTGTCTTTGAAATTATGTATTCATTAACAGCTTATATTGTTTTTATATTTATTTTTAAATTTGTATGCTATATTTTCAAAATGCTGCTGTTGCGTCGTTTTCTTAATTATAAATATATTTATATTTGTTTTATATTTATATATACACTCTACACGCATTGAAAAATGTAAAATACAGGGTTATTTTTTTTGTAAATACAGTATAATGTCGATAATGGCACATACATATTATTGCAAATCCAAGACAATTACATAAAAATAATTAAAAAATAGTCCCAAATATTAAATATTGGTGGCAGATAATTGCATAATTTTTATGTAAAATAAGGGAGTAAGTGGAATTATCGACATTATACTTTATGTACATTTATGTTATAAATATTTATATTACTTTTATTTATTTATTTTACAAGTTTCCCATTTCAACTTTGTTTTATTTGCCTATTATTCAACTGTTTATATTTTATATTGCATCGTATTGGAAAATATATTCGTTAATTTTCAATTTTATTATTTTTATTTATTTATAACCGCAAGAGAAAATATAGGAAATTTCCGGGAAATTCATTCCGTACTTATATTACATTTTATTTTACTCAAATATTTTATTTTATATATATTTGGATTAATTTATTGTGTATAAAATTACATTTTATATATATTTATTTATTATACATATCGAATTGCATCTAACGCATTTCCACCTGCAATTTTGTTTTATTTACCTGATATTTAATCCGCTTTCTGTTTTCCGTTTGGTCTCGCAGGTGTTGGAGTTGGCCGGCAATGCGTCCAAAGATCTGAAAGTGAAACGCATCACTCCGCGCCACTTGCAGCTGGCGATTCGCGGAGACGAAGAGTTGGACAGCCTTATTAAAGCCACCATTGCCGGAGGCGGCGTTATACCGCATATACACAAGTCGCTGATTGGCAAGAAAGAGGACACCGTGCAGGATCCGCAGCGCAAGGGCAACAACATTCTGTCGCAGGCCTACTAATGCAAATTTCTCTATATATATATATACACACACACACATACAAACACACGCTGTTTTGGAACATTTCGGAATAACCATTTTTACAATCTATTTTTAAAGGAAATAACTTCATAAATATATATATAAATATAAATATGCTACACAGACATACATACAGACACCCTAAAGCTTATCGATATGATAACAAATGAAGGAGAATTCTTGGCGAATTTCGTAGTACCCTAATGAGAGAAAATATCGTTGAATTTGTAATCCCAATTCCTTATACTTTCCGTACTTGTATTGTCCGTAAATTAACATTATTCATCATCATTCATTCACACCCACATTCACATTGATTCACACTCGCACTCTCACACTCGTACTAATCACAAAAGAAACAAATTGTAAACTTAATTGTCAAGTAACAAATTAAATGAGCCGATAACGAAAAGCAAAAACTTAATTTAGAGCAAAGTAAATTACACAAAATAAAGTTTAAATAAAACAAAATATATAAGCAAAGAAAACAAACGAAACCCAAGCCCAAATTGTTATTGGTATTTTGGACAATTTATTAGCAAATTGTTGATTGAATAAAACTCTTGTGCACCAAACATGCAACTAGTATTTAGTAAAGATTATAGATTAAACCATTACGATTATATTATTCCGCATGCTGCTCAGCCCAGCAACTGGGGCACAGCCTTCTGCACATCCTCGCAGCGCTCGTTGAGATCGTCGGCCTCGATCTCCAGGCAGGCGCCCCACTCGACCAGCGTGATGCGGTGATCCTTGTTGGAGTCGCAGGACTCCAGGAACGGTGCAATGCAGTGCTCCAGGCTGACCAACGGGGCACGAATCGGGAACAGTTCGTGACGGGACACGGAGCGATCGTTGTCGCCATCCAGATCGCACCATTTCCACACCGCAGCGTTCGACCAGCGACGCGAGTTGTTCGTCTCCCCCTCCAGCTCCATCTGCATGTAGTGCTCCGTCAGCTCGTCCCGCTCCGCCATGTCCCGCATCACGTTGAACAGCCAATCGCGCATGCGACGCGGAAAGTCCTTCAGATCCTCGCCATCGCAAACCCGCGGCTCGTGGCAGGCGCCGTAGTAATCAATATGCAAATGCGCATTCTCCGGATTGCGGCATCCCGGATCCTTGATGTCGCACAGGCAACGCTGCTGGTAAACGGCGCAGTCGGAGGGCCAGGTCTCATTCTTGTTGGTGCACACGTGACGGCGCGTCTCCGCCTCCTCGGGGCACTCCGGAATGCAGATGCACTCCGGCTTGTTGTCGTTCAGCTGGCAAATGCGTCCGGCGCTGCAGTGCATTATCTCGCAGGGATCGTCCTCCACCACCGGATGCAGAATGTTGTGCTGCACCTCAGCCAGCTTCTCTGTCAGCTCCCGCTCGCGTTCCAGATCCCTTTGCTAAACAGAAGAACATAGGATTGGCAGACGAATCTTAATTTAAAGTAGCAACTGAAAGTCTGGCAACACTGGCCTTGTACTCTAAAATTATAGAATCTATACTATGTTTGATTTTATTTGGAATTTCAGTTTTTATCCCCAGATTTGAAATTTTATTTAATGTTTTACTTAATTTAAATTTTCTCTATCTACTGCTAGTCGACATTAGATAAATAAATCTCCAGCTAATATTTTACTTTTATTTTAAATACATTTCATATCTATCGACTCATTCCTAGTCTACCGATATACCACCGTAATAAATAATCCTTAACTTTTTTTATACTTTTCATTTCATTCAATTTTACACTTGATTTCTATTTGTATTTTAATTTTCTCTATCGACAGATCTTAGAGAACATTGAATAAAAAATTAAACACCATATTCCTAATTTTCATTTAAAATTGTTTATTTTCTCTTAACTTAACATTTAAATTGCTATCAGCCGAAATTTTAAAATTGATTTCAGTTTCTCTTCATTCTTGACTCCAGATATCCGAAACGCAAACGTTAATAAAATTTTATTTTATACTCATTGTTGTATCTTTAATCTATTAGACTACTCCACTTATTTGACATAAAATAAATAAGTAAAATATTAATAAAAATAAAAGAAAACCCTAATAAGTCATAATACTTCGTTTATCACAATTTTAAATTGTTGAAAGAGGTTTTTATGTTATGAATTTACCTTGGCTTTTTCCTCTAGCAGCAGCAGAAACTCCTCGTCCTGCTCATCGAATTCATCCAGGTCAATATCGGAGATATTATCCTCGGTGGACTTCTCGGCGCGCACCTCCCAAGAGGATAGCGCCAATAGCCCCAAACAGAGCAGCAGCCAAGTGGAGCGCATATCGCTTAGTATGCTCTACTAAACTAAAAAGTGATCTGAGTGAAAATATAGAATATAGAAATATATGTATATATATAAATTCGTTCGATTATGTACAAAATATATAGTATTTATGCTAGGCGCTGTCTAATCTTTTGAGGGTCAAACAGAGGCGATTAAATTTGAACCGCAGCCGAGAAATTCGCGCAATTTCTTCAGTGTTACCTTGAGCTAAACTGTACCGGGCACGGTTCTGTAACTGCCAATCAACCCTCTTTACAGGGTGTCTTGGGGTAAATGACGCCTCAAGATGCCCTATATGGTTGCGTATCTACAATCGAGTTCAAAAGTTCATGCTGTAGGAAGTTGCAACAATTGGTATGCACATAAACAATGCATACTTATTGTTGCCACAAGTCAAAATGGAGCGGCAACTGATGCTGCCAAATGTATAAGACTAGGGTGGACCTAATGCGTCGAGAACTTGCTTGAAAATATGATACATATTGATTGTTATTTGCTGCTTTTACTTGATAGATTTTAAACCAAATTTAAAAGAAATCCCAGCGCAAAATGAAAATTATAGTTAAAATTTCTAATAAATAGATCTTAATTTTATAAACACAAGTTGGTCAAGTCAAGCGACTTTATACACATGGATTTCGAGAGATAAATCGAATTTAAACGAGTTCATTATGATGTTCAAATCTTATAGGAAGCTGATATACTTACAGTTCTTATAAGTAAATACAGATATTGGAAAATCTCCCATTGCTCGACGTCGAGCCCGAATTTCCCATATTCAGTTATCAAATTATACGTCGCTTTACAATTGTAAAATTTAAAAACATAAAAAAAAAAAAAAAAAAGGAAAATCATTTAGTGAAATTACAATTGGAATTGAAGACGATTACAAGAAAAAAGTGGTTTAAAACAGATGACAGCAAAATGATTAACTTAACCTTTTCAGAACTACTGAGACAATACGTCCCAATAATCATGCTGAAGACTTTTATAGATAATATTTAACTGAAAATACGTATTGGGGATTACATATCCTAAGATTAATAGACGATTTATGGATTTGCAAGTATGCAGTCTATCATTTTTTAAACTTTCGTTAAAAAATTCAAAAAGATCTATTTTGCAACAAAGTATCTTGGATTTTGAATTAGAACTCTGCCCCATTTTAAATATTTAATAACAAATTTTAATAACAATTTTAAATTTTAATAACAAATTTTAAAAGAACTTTTAAGTGCGCGGCTATTTATTTGAGAATTTGAAATTTATAAATCATATATTTATGCGATATTAAATTTAAAGACCTAGTTTAATATCGCTATTAATTAGAGCGATATTTTGGGTCCACTCTGCGAAATATGCAAAAATTGCGAGCGTTGGAACAACGATATTTATTTATTTGGAAAGGCATGTGGAACACATGTGCTCCAGTTGAGTTAGGAGGTATATATATTTTTGAGATTTTTGTTTATGACTTTTTCGTTTAGCATATGAGACTTGAAAGAGGGACAAACGGATTGTAGTACCTTGTGCGTACATAAGATTTCCGATTAGAAGCGTGACCTTAATGCTGGGCACTAACAATTTTGTCATGTGTCCCCATTATAATCAGCACAATTTGTCGGCATATACTCTGTATATATATAGTATAAGCTTGATTCTAGTTGGTTTCACAACGACTAAGATGAACTTATCGCTTGGGTTCCAACGAGGCTTATCTGTAGTCCGAGTTTCCGTTACACTCGGTCTGAACGTAGCATTGCTTAATCGTCACTTTTGGGAGCGAAGAGAAATATTTAAGAATGCAAATACATATATATAGAGTATATATCTCAAAGTGGCAGATGATGAGCACTACTAGGCATTGCAACAATTTCCAGGAATGCCTTTTTCAGTTCAGATGCTGTATGCATGTTTATGATCTCTCGCCCCCTCTCTTTCCCACTCTCTCTCTCTTGATTTGTTCGCTGCGGCTGCAGTTTAATTATAACGAAACCGACAAAGAATGACGTGATGCATCGCATATAGACACAGATATTGCTATTATGCTGCTAGGCCTAACGCTCCAAGCATCTGTAGTTTCATTCTAAACATCAGCTACACTGCGCAAAAAAAAGTTGAGTAGTTTGAAATTTATTTTAAGCAAATATCAGCATTATTTAGATTAATCTTAAGCACAATTATTTTTAAGGAGCTTTTAAAAACAACTGAAATTATATTTAAATAAATATCAACAATCTTCAGCACAATTTCTTTAAAATTATTTATTCAGAAATATTTACTAAAATTTTTGTTAATTATGATAGCAGTGTATTTGAAACAATTGAAATTATATTTAAATAAATATCAGCATTATTTACATAAATCTTAAGCAAAATTTCTTTTAGATTTTAAATTGTAAATTTTTGAAACTTTTTTAAATAAATATTAGCGCTATTTACGTAAATCTAAAGCACAAAATTCTTTAGGATTTGCTTAAATATTTATTCAGAAATACGAAATAAAAAGTTTGAAACTTTTAATAGCAGTGTATTTGAAACAATTGAAATAAATTCACCCGGCAGCAAGCCGTCATATAATATACCATATTTTCACAGTGGGTTTAAATTGCCAAAATTAATTGGCAATGGCTAGTATAGCGCTTTGATTGGGTTCAATTAACTTGGTTTATTGAACTGGAAACTTGATAGAATTTACCGCTGAACACGCATTAAAATGCCTTGCACTTGGAATTTCTGAATTCCTGTATTCCATATTACTTACGTATAGTACGAACAGACTGCAGTAAATTAAATTCTAGAACTGTTGCAGACGCGACGGCTGCCGACGTAGAACTGAGTTCGTTCCAGGCGGCGATCGTCCCCATAGCGTCGAACTGGAGCACGACGAAATCGTGGAGCTCTTGCAACATGTTTGATTTGATCACCTTGCAACATGTTCGCTTCAAACGTACGAATACGACGTGTTGATTGATAAGACCCTGTACTCTAAAGAAGGGCAAAAGGGTCTAGGTCTATTAAGTGCAAATGGGAAAAATGTGTAACAGGCAGATCCCACAAAGTATATACTATATTCTCGATAAGGATGGCAATATCGGCAATCGATATAGCGATGTCTCTCTATCCATCTGTTTGAACATCAAGATCTCGTAAACTATAAGAGCTAAAGACAACAAATTTGGTATTTAGGTTCACCTCAGTAGTAAACAGATCAGGTTTGTTTTAGAATTATTATACCACGTTTCGTTCTCCCGTTAACCGCTAAAAACATCAGCAGCCACAATATTAAAGCTTCAGGCTTCTAACTTGGCATGTACGTAGCCTATGGGCATTCTCCACCGATGTTTTAAATTTCTTTACGCTTGGATAAGAAACAACGAAGATATCCAATAGACAATATTCTTGATTTTCAGAGAGGGGAGTGGTTTGACCCTTGCGTCCGCTTAGTGAATAAGATATTAGCCTTCCGACCGAAAGATCCACAGCGTCTTCAATTGTTTTGAGTTGAGCTATATTTATTTCAGTAATCTGTAAGCGTAGAGCGCTGGCAGTATGTTGGACTTGCAACATGTTTGCTTCGAACATTAAAAAACGCAGTGTTGATTGTTTTGATTTGAGCTTTATTTATTGAAGTAATCTGTACTTTTAACCAACTTACTACAATATAGGGAACTTACCTAGTAGTCGTAGCAACTCTGCTGGCTTTTGTGGCACCCAGATAATTCCGCATGGATCTCAATGGGTTTTATTTCAAAAGATTTGCAAAAGAAAGAGTGGAATGCTGCATTATTGAACTGAGTGCATAATAAGCAGAGTTACTAGAAACTATATAGTAGTAAAAAGAATTCTGGATGAGCCTAGTATACAATAGTTTAGCGACTTACCTTGAGACTTAGACACTGGTATAGGATTATATGAGTATTATATAGTAGATATAGCTTGCATATCGAATATCAAACTTGTAACTAAATGTCTAATTAATGTACTTAGTTTGTTCCCATTTCGGTTAGATAGATAGATATATAGATAGATCGATAGATAGAGACTTACTTAAAATTGCAGCTAGTCGACAGCTCAGTTAAAATAAACATATTGCGATACATAGTGTGGGTTTTAAGTATTTATTTTATTTAAAAATAAAACGTAGTTCATAGTTTATATATATATATTATATATATTTAATTTTAATAGTTATAATGTAGCAAGAATTATGTGCTAAATTAAGCTGGAAATTTCTATGCTCAGTAAATGAAAAATCGTTTGAAAAGCCTTTGGCGTGCGCTACAAAACTTAAGCATATCAATATTCATATTCATACAGATCTAGTTAGATGATCTATAATTAGATATAGTTGTAGTTGTACATACTAAACTTAGAGTTTCATGTCATGTTTATCTTCATTTTTGTTTTTTTTTTTTTATATTTTTAGTTTAGGCTTCAAATCGTTCGCTATTAACTATATAACCATGGCAACTTCATAACTTTAAGCCAAATAATTAGTTTTGGAGCGAGCGGAAACCTTCTTCAGACAGTCGTATATAGCTAAGAGTTCATTAAAATTTTCATGATTCATATAAAATTGACAATTTTGATATCAACTCGTTATATATTAATATGTAAATGTATATATATATAGTTTTGTTTGAATGCATCCGAGCGTGGCTCACCAACTTTTTATTTCATTTTTATTTAGTTTTTGAGTTATTTTAGTGGACGTATCTTTGCATCTGGTATTCGACGAGTATTCAACGGTTTTGTATCTAATTAGCTACCATCTAGAGTCTAGACCAACAACAATTTAAGCTCAATCTAAAGCTGATAATTTTGTTTACAAAAATACATTTGATGAAATTATTTCCAGTTGCAGTTGGCGAGCGGCGCACAGTTGCTTAAATTTAAATATAATTTGTAATTTGATTTAGTTACATTACATTTAATTGTAATTTATGCGTGTGTTTGGAAATAGAGAGAACTACTCATAGAGGGCATGTTTACAATGTATAGTTATGCATCTAGTATCGTACATATATATATGATATATCTAACCGATGTGATAACCGTAAATAAAGCGTGGCAAGTATGAAATGAAACGCATTTTGTACACAACTTGCAGTTGTGTTCGTATTCCAAAACAAAATCTTATAATTTAGTTAATAAACTTCAAAGCGAACGCGACTTAAATTCAAACATAATCAATTTGTTTCAAATAAATACATTAGATCTTACATTTAAGGAGGAGTTGTTCATATAAATCTGACTGCAGTTAGTTGATCGGTTTGTATAAATATATATAGATTAGTGCTATATAAATATATGTATAGAAAGAGAGTCAACGTATTGTATTATTGTAGTTGTAATTTTTTTTTGTGTAGTCGTATCCTGTTTTAAGTTTCTAAGCGAGTTTGTGTCCTAGCTTATAACAAGCCTATTTGTATTTGTTTCTTGTTTCTGTTTCTGTTTCTGATTCTGAGCTTTCGTGCTGCACTTAAGGCACACACGCTTAAAGGCATCTAAATTAAAGAGAATTGTAGAAATTAGTACTTTAGATAATGCAGACATAGCTCTTAAACAGATGTAACAGATATAACAAATATATATATAGTTATATAGATATATGCAAATGAGTTTGTCAGTAGTTGGTACCTTAAACTCGCCTCTAATCAAAGCAACAGCAGTTGTTGCTTGTTGCCTCTTGTGACTTCGCACTTGCCCCATGCTGCACTTACCCGCATTAACGGCGATACTTGCTGTTGGCGCTTGCCCCCGTTGCCACCGAGCCATTGGACACGTTCTTGGGCACTGGACCAGAGGTGGGCCCGTTGCCAGGGGGCGGAGCTGCGGCATTGTAGGGTGCATAACCAGGCGCCGGCGGCTGGGCGTTATCTGCAACAAATTGGAATCAGCAATTATGTAAATTGATAGTTTAATTTCGGATTTTTTACTGGAAGCACAAATTAGTTCGAATCGTTTTCAAAATTTTGTTCTAAATATCGAAAGAATATACTGTTTTGGAAAGCTTTTATATCTATCGATATTAATCAATTTATATTGCTTCAAATAATCAGTATAGCCTTTACTTTATTAATTTCTAATTAATTTTTCTTTACTAATTAATTTCTTATAAGAAAAACAATCGGAAGACAATTATGTTGAAATATTGGTAAAAAAAATGTTTAAAAATTTAAATAGCGACTTTTTTTTTGCATTTTTGTAATCTTGGAACATAACTATTTCCGGATTATCCAACAGATTTGACGTTATCTGCCACCTCAACAGGTCAATTCGTCAAAAAGGGTTTTTTTCTGGGTACTAAATAGGTTGTTCTAATAAATTGTAGGTGATAAATTTGAGATAGGTAAAAGTCGTATGAATTAATTGAGTTGTTGCGGAAAAAATCATAACTGTCGGGCGTAACCGACAGTAGGACCCTGTAGTTAAGTAAGCGATAACCTCCCTACTGTCCTATCGACAAAATTTTCTGTTACATATCTTTGCTATTTCTTATCCGATCGTAATAAAGTTTACAGCGTCGATAGCAAATGTCATAGCCTATGTAGAGGTCAAATTAAAACCCTGTAACATTCCTTTTTTCCTTTTTCTACAAGCTCTAAGAAACGAACCCCAACTAACTTGCACTCCCAGTTCTCCGCCACTTACGATAGTTGGTGGGGGGACCCGACGGGTAGGGCGCCATGCGATTGCCGTTCATGGCGTGCTTGGCTGGGCCGCCGCCGTAGTTCTGCTGATAGCCTGCACCGAAATTGGGCAGCGGCGGCTGTTGCTGTGGCTGCGGCGGTGGACCCTGGGTGAGGGGCATGGAGCCGGGCACGGGTGGAGCAGCGCCTGCTGCTCCTCCGGGCATATTCCAATTGCCCACCGCTGGCGGTGGACCGTTGCGATGATGGCTGGGATGTGGCATGCCGGGCGCTGGCGCCTGCACCGCTGACGGTGGTCCCCATTGATTGGGCGGTTGCCATTGCTGGGCGCCCGGTGGCGGTGGCGGCGGTGCATTCCAGCCGTTCTGTGCCGGCGGATAAGCGTTCCAGGCATTCATCTGCGGCGGCGGCGGCTGCTGATAGTACTGTTGCATAGGTGGCGGCGGTCCCCAGTAGTTGTAGTTGGGTGGCGGGGCTGTCATGGGCGGTGGCGGTTGCTGATGCTGGTAGGGTGGCATTTGGGCGGGCGGAGGCACGGGGGGACGGTAGCCGCCGGGTTGCGGCATGTTGGGTTTTGTGGGCTGCTGTTGCTGCTGCTGCATCTTGTTGTTGCCCATTGCGGCGCCCTGTTGCATGCGATCCTTCTTCTCCAGATTATAGATGGACTTCTTGACATCCACAAGCACATATTTGATGGAGTGCTGGCGATGAACTGCAAATACAGACAATAATTAGCATGTGGCATGCAACAAATCGAGGTGTTTAGCAATTACGTATGGCCTTGTCCACAGCATCGTAGTCGTCAAACTCAATGAAGGCGAATCCACGCCTCTTGCCGGTGGTTTTATCAGTGAGCAGCTTCACAGACACCACATTGCCGAACTGCAGGAAATATTCCCGCAGGCAATCCTCATCGTGATTGTCTTTCAGGCCGCCCACAAACAGCTTCTTTACAGACACATTCGACTCGCGCGTCTCCCGCTCGGGGCGTGGCAGGGCGCGCTTCGCCTCCACGGTTCTAATCAGCAAGAGACAAAGCGTTAGATTTATGGTATTTACAGATTAATTAGGTTTATTGCAGGCACGTACTTGCCGTCTATGATATGGGGACGATTCTCTTGCGCAGTATCAACCATAGCGGACTTTGTGTAGGTGATAAAGCCAAAGCCACGAGATCGCTTGGTGGCAGCATCGCGCATTACAACAACATCCACCACCTTGCCCCACTGCGTGTAGAACACCTTGAGGCCCTCCTCTGTGGTGTAGGGCGCCAGGCCGCCAATAAATAGTTTCCTCAGATGCTCCAATTCGCAGATATCCTGTAAATTCCAAACACACACACATACATGCATAAATTTCTGCAGGAAATCGTCTATCGATATATGTATATATATGTAGGCGTCGGAGTGCAAATTTTCTTTTTTTTCTAACAAAACTTACGTCCTCATCTTTGATTTCATATATTTCGGGTGACTTTTCATCAGAGCTGTCCTCGATCTTTACAGTTTGTGTTGAATTTGCCATCGCGGGCGCACACTATGCAGAATTTTGTATAAAATAAAATTTATTGCAAAAATTTAACTTGTTCGACACGCACGTCAGTAAAAAAATTGTCGAAGTGCGCACATCGATTGCGTTTAGCTGTTATCGATTTATGCAGCTATTCGATTAGCCACTTGCCGCTTGCAGTCAGTGATGCCAAGTTTTTTGGCTTTTTCTCGCTACAGATGTGCTTCATATTAAAGGTGGAAAATATCAATTAAACTAACGACAACAGCTCCATAACTGTTCTAATATACGAAATACATATTTTAAAATTTAAGATAAACTTATAATTCCCTCTGTTTTAGTGCCTGCAGTTGGATTTAAAAAATTTAAATATTTCATATTCGATTACGTCTTGCTGCAAAACAACCAAATACACAAGATGGCGCCAGTGTCAAACATGTTTGAGTTCGCTTGCTCGCCTGTCGAACTCAGGCTGTCTCAGTAGCCCTGGTTTGTTATTGTTGCGCAAACAATGTTTTGTTCTAGTTAAATAAAATATTTAAAAAATCAGTTTATAAGACTAAATAAACTCGCTGGTGTTTCCGCTGCAGTGCCATCAAATGCAGTGAACAACAGGTAAGCTAGTATAGCGTTTAATTGTCACAATAACGAACACTTTATAAGCGTAATTGGCAGATAGCGCTGCCAGTTTTGGCTAGAAAAAAGCCAAAACAAAAGATTTGACGTGAATTCGTTGTTTATTTGATTTGTTTACATGTGAACTTAACGCTAAATTGGCTTAAATATTGAATAAATAAAAGCTGCTTTAAATTAAATAAATTTAAAATTAATTGCATAAATGTTAGCAAGTATTGATGAGCGTCGGCTGCGGCACAAAACGTCGGCGTCGCTGCTGCTGCTGCTGCTGCTCCCCCTCCCCTGCCCCAGTTGATGATGGTGTTGTTGTTGTAGTTGTTGGTGTTGGGGCTCTTCAATGTCAGCATAATTAACATCCGTATGGCGAACATTATTTATGAGCGGTACGCTCTCCTTGGCCAGCGTCGCTGCTGCCGGCGGCAGAGGCAGCGGCAGAGGAGCGCCGTAATAGCCAACGGCAGCGGCCGCTGCTGCTGCTGCCGCCGCCGGCGTCTGCGCCGACGTCGCATAACTCGCTTGGCCCATAATTGTGCTCATAAAACCATTGGCCACGACAAAGTTCCTGCAAATTGATGATATCGTGCATATTCATTAAACGACCAACTCCAGCACAACACAAGAAAACCAATAAAAATTCGATAGCGACACAGTCGGACGCCACCGACAATAGAACACCCTGCACCCTACTTTTTGTCTTTTTTCGAGCGAGCAAGACAGCAATATTTTTTCTAATCTCTTTTCAGCGAGTGAGACAGCAATGCTTCTTACTTTCATTCTTTTTCAAGCGAGCGAGACTGCAATACTACTTACTTTTTATCTTTTTCTAGCGAGCGAGACAAACTATGGAATATTGTTTCTTGAATAACTTTGGTGTTTGTTAATCGATTTCAATGCGCTTTTAAGGATAGTTAAAAATAAATATAAGCAGCATATAAACCCAATAACAAGCTTATACATTTAATATTACGCTTCTTATTCGATTTTTATCGATTAGCGAAATAAGTAGGCGTGACATTCAAAATTTAAAAAAAATTTGATTCGCGTTTTATATAGAACTACCTGCATTCCAAATATGGTTTATCTAGCTCTTATAATTGCAAAGATCGGTGCTTTTATACAAACAGAAGGACAGACAGATAGATAATATATGTACAAATTTATTATGTCCCTATTACATACATTTCCACAAATTTATTAACCCTCCCTTTAACCATTTTATGGGTACAGGGTATAAAAGCTGTTACCCTCGACCCCCTGTCTAATTGGGTTTGTCTCGTAAAATTAATTTCGTGTTAATTTTATGGGAGGACATCAATTAAACTTGTCACATTTATTTGAACTACTTCTGCTTCTCTTCCTTCTCCGTTCTCCCTGCTCTGCTCACCTGTAATGCTGATCAATTTGCGCCTTCTCAATGCGCTTGTCCTTGGCACGGCGATTCTGAAACCAGATCTTGATTTGGGTCTCCGTCAGACGCAGCGTCTCCGCCAGCTCGAAGCGTCGACTACGGGAGATGTATTCGTTCCTATGGAACTCCACCTCCAGGCGTAGGGTTTGATCGGTGCTGAAGGTGGTGCGCTGACGCCTCTGCCGCCCCTCCTTGCGCCTGCGTCGCGCCACTAAAAAATAGAGAACAGACAAATTGTTAAAAATAGACAGCAGATAACATAATCTAGGAACACGCACAACGCTCCCAAATGAAGATGCTCGAGGGAAATTAATCTTACATTAACAAACCATCAAATTGCGCCCGCAACCCCTAAGCAAACAACAAGGACCTCAATGTCCTTGCGTGCCAGCAATGAAAACAAATAATTAACCAGTTCCTAGCCCCCTTTCCTCCTTCCCTCCTCCCTCGTTTTGAGATCGCGTTTATAGGGCACATTAAAATGCATTTTACACGTGTTCTCCTCCAGTCTTGGCAGCCAGCACCTTTCCCCCTACACCACATCGGACAGCCCCCTCACGTCTGTCCTCCCGCTTTCCCTTCCTGGCCAGCGCTTTGCACAATCTGAGCCGGGAAAGTTTCGACAATGCCAGCAGCTGTTCGTCATCCTCCCATTGTTACCGCCGTTGTGCTCATCATAGTTATGCTCTACCCTAGAGGGTGTTACAAATTACACAAGCGGTCTGTGAGGTTTTCCTAAAAGAGTACTGTTCGGAATTTTGTTTCCGAGTAAGTCATTCGGAAATTTTATATTAAAACCTCTTCATTGGGATATCCGTCGTATTACTTTCTTTAGTACCTTAATCTCAACTTTTATATATACAATCATCGGTTTTTATTCGAGTGTACATCATCGAATCGTAGAAATCCTATCCGAAAATCTATGAATTCTTAGCACAACAATAATTAATAAAAATAAAAAAATGTATAAAATTTAATAAAGATCATGGAAAGCTTATAAAAGATAGATTAACAAACTAAACCGCAGAGGTATTTAAAATGGTATATAGGAGAGTTATTTAGTGAAGAAAGGGTATTTGAATTTCGTCATGGACAACAACAAGTTCTACCCTGTTTTGTTTGCATTTGATTGTGACATCAAGCGCAAATTATGCCACAGTCACGCCCACTTATTGTCTGTTTCCCCTGCGCTGATTACCGCCTAATTGTTGTTTTTTACTGACTCTCCCTCTCTCTCCCTTTCTCCACTTCTTTTTTGTGGAAATATGAATCTGAATCTGCAAAGTTTTCATTTTGTGTGGGTGCGTAAGGCGGGCTAATCTCTCTAGTTTTCGCCTGATTACCCCTTGCTTGACTAACTCACAAACTGCTATAAGCCGGTGCTGTTATGGCTTATATATCTCTCTGTGTGTGTGTGTAGTTGTGTGTGTCTGTGTGTGTGAGTTCGTTTTTTAAATCACGTGTGAAATTCGATATGACAAGTGTCCTTTGAGCTGGCGCAAGTGTCTGTCGCTGTTTTTGCTTTTTCTCTTCCCCCTTTTGTGTGAACATTTCATTTTTTTAGGTTTCCTGTTTAAGCTCAATTACAATGTTAATTTTTTACCAATGCATTCACACAGATTATATTTGTAATACCCTGGCAGAGGTCTCAACAAGTATATAGGTTCAAAATCGAGAAGAATTTATCTACATAGTTTTATTACAGAAATATTTAAAAAATTTATACTAAGATAACTTCAACTTCGTAACTTCTTTGATCTTAATATACTGCGAATAAATTATAGTTAATCTTACTTTAATTTATTAAGTTTAAGCTACTGAGTGCCTTTCATCCCTTGCACTGCGTCTGCACGCATTGACAGCCGCCAATGAACTAATTGAAGCAACATTGTAGCTAATTGGAAACAAAAGTCAAGCTTATTATTTTCAGACTGATTTCATCAATTAATATAAAATATATATATTTTCATAATTTTATAGGGTATCTCAAGGGTATCTCATGCAGAAGCTACCTCTTAAGATCCCCCAAGTTCTCCCCATTTAACTCAAACTCATGACTTATCAAACCCTTAAGAAACTCTTCACTTTTAATCGAGAATGCCGCAAGTAAATGCCAAATTTTCACAGCTCAATGCATTTTAATATTTTTTTAATTTCTTTTTTCTTAAGGCTCTCGCTGGCTTTCTTTTCGTTTCTTTTCTTTTGTGTGTTATTATTTCCTCTGCTTTTCCATGTTTTTTCATCAATGTTTGCCAACAAGGATATTAAATAGCCCAGTTTTTTTTTCAGCTTTTTTAAGTTCCTGCGGAACTAATTTTTTGTGTTGGCCAAAGAATTGTTGCACCTGCATGCTAAAGGCGTGTGAAGTATTTAACAAGTATACGTAATCCCCACTTCCTCCAATTACAGATATCTGCTCAAAATGCTTGCTCCTCTGCGTCCCTGCTTCCTGCTACTCAGACAACTCGGAGTTGGGTTGGGATTAGCTAACCCCAACAGAAATCTGGCGGACAAAAAATGCTCGGATATTGAGGTAAGCTCAACTATCTATTATAGATTTTAATAATCATATACAAATTATACTCCATAGATTCCGCCGGAACCCACGACCTGCTGCATGTCCGGCTGTGCCAACTGCGTTTGGATAGAGTATGCTCAGACCTTGTCCAAATTACTGGGTGATAACGATGACTGTGCTCGTGAGATTGTCTTGAGCAAGATAACAGATCCAAATTTAAAAATGTTTTTAAGTTTGGAACTTCAACTTTTAAAGCAGAAGCGAGAGAGCAAAGCAACATCCCCAACACCCGAGCAGCCAAAGGAAACACCAAAATAGTCTTCAAACTGGCACAAATTACTTTCAATATGTGATTATTAAAGTATCAAAATTTTCCTTGTGCATAATTTTGATTGTTTTTGAAAGATGCCGAATCTGAACACATTGAAATGTTTGGAAACACCAAATAAGTCTTAAAACTGGTACAAATTACTTTCAATATGTCATTAAAGTAGTACAAATTTCTAACTAACTTTGAATAGTTCTTTATCGGTTCGACTCATTGTCCTGATCAAGAAAATACCTAGTTATGAAATCTCCTTGACCTGCTTTACTTATTTACACAACATCACTATGGTATAAATTACTACACTACAGTAACAGTATACCATAAAAAAAATAATAAAAATTTTATATTTTCACAAAAAAAAAAAAAACTTATTTACACAAAGGTCGTACATTACGTATACCTCTAATGAATTTTCTTTAGATATAAATAAATTTGTGTTCTGCGTATAGAGGCATATGGAGATATGTTGTGTTTAAGTTGTATTAGTGTAGATAATACAGATATACTATTATAAATAAAATGATTATACATTTTGAATATTAGTAGGACTACATTATTATTCGGGTTGGTTGCAACAAAAAACTGTTTTGGTTCGAACCACATTTAATAAATGGTTTCGATTTCGGTTCGTCTTCGTCTGGATATTATATTTTATCAATTGAACAAAAATAAGTTTGGTTTCAGTAAAAAACTCGGCTTAAAGTAAAAATTCTTTCCCCGAGCTGGTTTAAAACCGGTTTGCAGCTTTAATTTAAATAAATCGGTTGTACTTTTGAATACCACGAATACCAATCTCTAATGAAACTTTTTTGTTTACTGAAATTTCCTTTCCGTAGACTTAGTCTCCGTAGTTATCCCTCATTTATTTCGAAATAATTATCCTTTATGTTTTTCTACTCACAAAATGCTGAGAATCCGGCGGTGATATGTGATTCACTGGGAAACGCATTGAACGGAATGGCAGTCGGCGATGCTCCCGTCGAAATGCTTCCGTAGGCGGCATACTCCGGCGGAGGGACGTGCAACTCGTACGGCGGATAGCTGGCCAACGAGACGCGCTCATCACTGATCGATATGTCCGGGGAGGAGGCGCTGCCTCCGTCGCTCTGATAGGGGGTTTCGATGTGGGTGCCCACATCGATGTCCCCGTTCTCACTTTTGTGCGTTCGCGTCTCGAGATGACCGTAGAGACGTTCAAAGAACTGCCGCGGAGAGGAGGGACGTTGCGGTGTTATGCCGATGGGTGTCGAAATCGGCGTAGCTTTATCAGATTTGATATCATCCATGCATCCAGCATGGGCTGATAACGGATTTTGTTGCAGCATTTTATGCACTCGAATCGAACGGTTTTTTAAGACTCTATAATCCGGATAGGCGACTGAACTAATCACTTTGATAATCGGCGAGCGACTGAAGTTAATTTTACTTCCGATATTGCGGCTGACCAGAAGTTAGCCTCGGTCAAGCAGCGGCGCTTATCCTGCGCCCTGGGTATTTATTACCGCAATAATATCAACAAGGTGTTTAAAATTGTGGTTAACGTAAAAAACTTCCAGGCGCCAGTGCTATAAAAAACAGCTCTTTATGCTGATTGGCTGCTCAGCGTTGGCCACCCTTGTTCACTTCCGTTTTGTTAAGGGTAGCAAACAGGACAAGCCCCGCCCTTGATAGTGCTGCCGAAATTGCAGGACAAAAAGTCAGAAAAAGCTACAGTCGGTTTTATTTAATCAAATATATAAATTATAGAAGCAGCAATTATGTGTTTATTCCATATTTTATCCTCATTTTATTTAATACATTTGTATATACTGCTTTTCCGATGTTATATCGGCCGACTTTTTGACATGCTGTTGTTTATTTTAGCTATTTTTAGCTGATTTCTTTGAACAGCACTGTCTTGTACTTTTATCTGTTACAATAGCTAAAAAAAAACCTCATTGAAAAAAGCGTTTATCAAAATAAGTATAGAACAAAAAATCCAATCAATATACAATATTTAAAATAAATAAATAATTGCAAATAATATTTAATTAAAATTGAGCTTAAATAGAATTCTGAAACTACATAGCTAAACTGGTAACGGCAGCTGCGTGACAACAATGCTATAGCAAGCAGCTTCTTGTGTCACAAACATCACGCTTGCAGGCTGCTTGAAATTTCACTCATTTCCAACATAATTGTTGTTTATCGCACCGGAGTCTATCGATTGTAAAGACATCGAAATAAGTTGCCATCCATAATTTCTGCTGCCTTCAGTTGTGTTTTGGCAACCACAACGAAATAATTAATTTTTACAAGATAACTTAAGACTTGCAACCACAAATGTCGTATCAGCTGTACCGCAATACCACGCTGGGAAATACCCTGCAGGAGAGCCTGGATGAGCTGATACAGGTGAGTTGAACGCCAAGGTGCAAGCGCAGCAGCTGCGTCACAGACGAAAAAGGTTCAGTCCGCATTTATACGATAAAGTTTTTACGTGAAGCTTTTGTGTGAAGTTTACATAAAGTTTTACCTCACTACAGGCTTTACTCATTCTTTGTCTGCAAGCATTGTAGGGGGAATTTAACTTCACAGCAAAACGTCATGCAGAAACTGCATCGTGTGAACGCGGACTCAGACTGAAAATTATATACCCTGTACCTGTACAAAAGGGTATATTAGGTTAATGCAAATGAAAAATGTTTGTAACAACCATGATTTTTGGGAAACTCGTAAATAACATAGATAATAATAAATGATATTTTGGTTTATTTTCAGTATGGCCAGATTACACCTGCGCTGGCCTTCAAGGTGCTGCTGCAGTTTGATAAGAGCATCAACAACGCCCTGAGCCAGCGGGTGAAGGCGCGCGTCACCTTCAAGGCCGGAAAACTGAACACTTATCGCTTCTGCGACAACGTCTGGACCCTGATGTTAAACGACGTAGAGTTCCGTGAGGTGCACGAGTTCGTCAAGGTCGACAAGGTGAAGATTGTGGCATGCGACGGCAAGAGCGGCGACTTCAACTAGAAACCGCGACTTCAACCGGCATTCTACACTATAAGTTAGTTTTTCATATTCATAAGGTTGCAGGAAGGGTTTAGTGTGAGGCCGATTCAAACTTCACGCATTCAAGTTGTTCACGCATATACTCTAATTTACTCCTCATGTTTAATGCTATTAATAAAACGTACGTATTAAATCATTATTGAAAATGCATTCAGAATTTGAATTTCTTAGTTTCATGCGCATTTTTATGCAAATCGCGAAATTTAGCAAATTTTCTGTTATCGATATAACAGCTAATTAAAACTTATCGAATTCAAGTTGTTCATGAATATACTCTAATTTACGTACATATTAAATTGTTATTGAAAATGGAATCTAAATTTAAATTTGATTCGCGCCAACGTCCATAATTTTGCAAATTTTCAGTTATCGATACATATATTACCGTATCGATTACATACATATCGCTTAAGCAGTGTTGTAAATGAGCAACTTGCTCAAACAATTGTTGAAATTTTCGAATATTAATGATTTCTGAATGAAATTGCATAAAATAAAAGATAAAACCAGCAGAATAATCAATTGTTGGCATTAACAATTGCACTAAAATTGATACATTGAGTATAAGGAGCCGCATTTAATCAACTGAGGCAACAGCTCTTGACATTTTTATAAAAATTGCTTGGAAAATGTAGCTTTTTCCCATATTAAGCGTAGTACATTATTTTCTAGCCAACATTTAATAAATTTCTAGTATCTAAATCACAATTAAATCGTTTATATTTAATGTTTAGCAGTTGCGGCTGGCTTGCCCAAATCCTCCTCTTCCCAAGGGCGCGGACCGCGTTTATTGGACCAATTATCAATATCAATATCCTTTACTTTATCGTACTCTGTTTCCAGTGTTACGTCCGTGCGTTTTTTCATATTTACGCCGTATTTCTTCATTTCCTCAGGGGACACCGGTTGCATCTTGGAATATTGATATCTGCGGGGAGAGGGGAAAACAGAAGAGATAAGAGATTAGAGCGTTAATGCTGAATCGGTTTTCGCTTACCGCAAACTGGAAAACTGCTGCAGTCCAAACGAACCAGCAACCATCATTAGCAGAAAGGGAATTCCATATTTAAATGATTTTCGTTTGGAATATTTATTCAGCCTTTCTATAAACGACATTCTGTTTGTGTTTGTTATGAAATTGTGCTCGTTGCGGTATGACGAACATGTATGAGCTGGCATGCTGTTTTGGCGCTGTCTCACTGCCACGCACAGTCTGGCCAATAGCGCCGTCTCACTCATCAGGCCGTTGCACGCACTCAAACCTGCTCGACAAGCCGGCACCCAACTTCGAACATGTTCCACCACGTTTCAGGGCTGCAAGCAAATTAACGCGCCAAGCTTTCAAATATTAAACAAATGAATTGCTTTGTTTTATTTATTTGATTATTTGAGCTATGCAGCTGCTGCTTATTGCAAAGCAATAAAAATAGCTTATTTAAAGCGAACCCCCTTGATGACAATCAAATGAGTCGTATGGCTTTGCCAAAATTCGTTCAAATTCGCAATTGTTTTCCGGCTAACGATTTGTGGCACGCTTTGCAGCTTGTATTTTTTATTTACATACGATTTGGCGATAAGTTCAAGGTGCCAACAGACGTTTTGCAAGCCAATGTGACAGTGAGCACCAAAAAGTTTCTCACACCACGACATCTGATACGATTTGGTTGCTGGCTCACCTTGGCCGTTATGCCCGGCGACAACATGCTCACTAAGGCAAGGCAAGTGGCTCGTTGCAAAGATTTCCTTTTAGTGTGGCAACAGCGATCTCGACTTGGACTGCAACTGCGACAGCGACTTCAGGAGCTACACGACCCGCCAATTGAGTCATCAACCGCACTGCGGGACGTAGACGGATGAACGCGCCGCTGAGACTGGGTTTGGTCTAGAGACGGGCACGGGCTTTAATTTTCAGGCCCGGCACGGCCCAAGCCCGCACAGTGAAAATAGGGCCCGATCCGGTTCAGGCCGGTATTTTCCAAAAAAGGTCTGGAAAAAATTGTGATTTTAGAAGGCAGTAAACAAACTCCTACCGTTTTTCGCAGCTTTATTTAATCTTAAGATATTTGTTGCCAATTCACATTTATCGCAATATAAATTCTAAAAAAAAACTGTAATAAAAAAAAATATTTTTTCTTATAAAAAAAAAACAAACCTTTTATTTTGTGCATGGAGAAATATGCAAAAATATGATGCAAGAAAACAAAGAAATAGGCACAACCTTTTGTAAAATTTGGATATTACGTTTCCAATTCTAAAATGACAATAGAGCATATTTTCTTTTCTACTCATGCTTTATTTTATATTACGCATTTATGTTTTGATGGGTTTTGAATTTTGTAAACAGCTTTTTGCTATCCGAATCACATCTTTTGTATCGAAAATACTGAGTTATATCGAAATACATACTAGACTCTTTTTCGACCTATAGTGGATTAATAGCTCACGCCCTGATTAACGGAAATATTTGATGCATTACGTCGTATAAGCCCGGTATTACAGACCTGTCGGGCTTTATTTTTGGGACCAAGCCCGCAGGTAAAAAAGCCCGTTTCTTATTTATAGGCCCGCGGCCCGAATTTCTCAAGCGACGTCCGGCCCTGGCCTAACTCTAGTTTCGTCAACCTCCCGCCCCCCTCTGTTGCATGCGGCCGGCTAAAGTCTGTCAACAACTATACGAACGATCTAAGATTATTTTTCATTTGCTGCCGCACGCTACCTGCCACAATTTGGAGCTTATTTGTTGGCTTATCGCCCGATGCCACAGGCAACAAGCGTTCTAAGCGTTTTCAGCGTTTTCAGCTAGTCGTCTAGGCCGAACTCGACAGGCTTTTCATGCAATTTTCACCATATTTGGTTGCAATTTTGCACTTGTTCGCACTATTTGAGATTTCGCAGCGAATTATGAAAACTCCGTTGTTTTTACACATGTTTGTTCTACGCTCTTGGCCATGATTTAATTTTTCATATTTAGCTAGTTGTACTGGCTTATTGGTTATTGCAATGCTATCGCTATCCAGGGCCTTCACACTTGTATATCTATGAATATATCTATCGTATATAGCTATACCTAACCTATAAATATATATAATATATCATTCCCCAATTTGCTTTTGTTCTTGTATTTTGCTAAAATCTTTGAATGAAAGACAATTACGTCATTATGTGGGTGTTGCTCGGATTTAATTATAAATTTCTCAGTTATGCTCTCATTGCTAAATTGAAAAGTTTTCCAAAATGTAAATATAATATAGCAAAAACATATATTTGAGCTTTCTATATATTATTTCGCAATTCTTTTGCACGGTTTACAACATTTAAATATTTGTTTGCTTTTTATTTTTGATTTTGTTCTATATTTTATATTATATGGTTCTATGAATTATATTTTAATCGTATAGCTTAAAATTGTATTAAAGGTTATTTAAATTGTTAATTTTGCTTTTTACATTGAAATTTAACCATTTGAAATATTTTTGACATAATTTTCATTTTTTGTAGGAGCTTTGCTAGAAAATTTTGCAATCTCGTCATATCTCCATCGATTATATCAAACAAATTTCGAAAACTTTATTAAGATCACAAACAAATTAAATTTAAGACATAATATTGTAATTTGGAATTTATTCTCTTTTAGAATTCTAATAAATCAATAAATAAAGCACAAAGTATTCATTTTCTTTGGCATATTTTTTGTCGATTTATCTATAAGATTTTAAAGCCAAAAATGTGAAAAATACTGCATCCAAAATAACTATTTTCTTAACATTTATAATTGAAATTTACTGATTTAAAGTAAAAACTATATATAGAGACATTTTTTAGATATCGAGAATTGTTTTTTTTAATCTGACTTTTTCAAAAATTTTCATACTATATCTTATCTATTTATCTATCTTATCTACTCGTATGTATCTCATCTCAAAAGATTTATTTTAGATTGTAACAATTAAAGATAAACTCAGCAGCTGGAAACAAGAGTAGCAAAAATAATGGTTATCTGATCATAAATAGTATAATATTTATATTTATATTTAAACAGTGCGTGTGAAATCGTTAAATATTTTATCAGAATGTTTGGGAAAACATCGTGTACTGCTGACGATCTGTTTGTGCACGTTCTGCAGTTTAATTGTGAGTCATTGAGGGGGGAAAAATGAAAAGCACTTTTCCGATTTATCAATAATAATTGCAAATTAGGTACGTAGAGCATTTGTAGACTGCCAAAAAGATGTTTTCCGTACGTAGACATGACGTTGAGAAATCTATAGAATAAATACATATTTCAGATACAGCGAGCAGGAAAAAAAAGAATTTGTTTTTTGGCATATCAATAACTGAAATTTAAAAATAGCCGCAAAAATATCAAAAACAAAAAAAGTGTGAAAAAAAAGTCGAAATAAAATAAATAAATGCAAAGATACACGCAGACAAGCTTGAAATACGGGCAAAAGATGAAGCTTTCAAAGGAAATACTAGGAAATTTTCAAAAACAGAGAAACAGGTGAAAGAAAGCAACGCAAAGCGAAAGAGAGCAGAGCGCAGGCGCCGAAGAATTTATGTTCTTATTTGCCGTTGCTTTGCGGCTCTCGTTCGTAAATTGAGAGCCATCAAATGCACTTCCAAAATACAACAAGCCGAAAGCAAAAACAATTTTTGTGTTGAGCATGCAAAACGCAGCAACAACAACGACAGACAGTGTTGTCAATTAAAAACACAAATTTTGGCGGGAAGAACACAAAATATATTAAATACAAATTTGAATTGGGAATGCTAACAAATATATGAAAAAAATTAACAAACAAATGAGTAATTCGTAAATATCGATCAAAATATTGACGTTCCTTATATTTGCATAAATTTCGTAATAGAAAAAGCTGATAAAAAGCTGGTTATTTTCGAAAAAATAAAGCATGTAAAACAGCACAAGGTAACAAGGCAACAAGCAACAAAGAAATTATTGAATATCGATCAAAATAATGACAACGAGTCCATAATTGTTCCTTATTTTTGCATACATTTCTTAAAAGAAACAGTTATAAGTTATATGGCTTGAAAGTAAGAGTGTTATGGACAAATATCGATAAAAATAACGATAACAGCCCAATAATTGTTGCTTATTTAAGAATTAATTGTTTAGATCCTTTACTTTTAAAAAATAAAAAGAGTCTATTAAGTTGGTTTGTGTAACACCCACAGGAAGGCGTGGCTGACTAAGCAAAGTATCTATATTTAAAAAAAACCATCAAAAAGCTATTTTTAAATTTTTCAAATATTCTAGCAAATGCCTATCAAAATAAGCTAGATCTGGCGGGAAAAAGCTTATTGGGCAGCATTGACAACAGCAGCAGCAGCTGAGCGGCAGCTGAGCGAACGTCTCTGCGGCGCTCTCACCAACACAAGCGCACGTCCACACACACACACACAGGGCAGGCACGCACACAAGCGCAAGGCGCTTGAAATCGAAAAACAGCGAGCATCGAACGTCAGTATATTGAATAAATATTTTCAGTTGAACATCACAATCCGTTCAAGTCGCGGATAACTCCGAATAAAAGTTTTGTAAGTAAAATAAGAACAAACGAAAAAATTAACAAAAATTCTACAAATCAAATGTTCGAAATTTGAACAAAGTTCTTAAATAAACAAATTCAATATTCCATGTGCTGCTTATAAATTTTTCAAAAAAATAAAAATAAAATGTGCTTCAAGTTGTAAACCAAACTAATAAAGGATAATTCACTATAACAATTACATAACTATTAAAATAAAAAAGTTCTTGAAAAGTGTTTTGTGTGCCGTTAAACCGCAAGTATTTTCGAAAATTATTTAAAATATTTAGTTCACAATCGTAGCGTATTGGGGTTAATCAACTAGTTTTAATAATAATGTTAAAAACTGAGCAGAAAAACCAAAGTCTTTGACCATATTCATAGTTTTTGCCAACTTAACCACAACTTGACTTCTAGAATTTCAGTCAAGCTCGTATGCATTTATATAGACATATAGTTTATTGACTTTAATAGGTTTTGTAGCTATAAACTGCAGAGATTGAATTTAAATTTCGCTTTACAAATACAAAATAATTCTCCAGAAAGAATTGTTGCCATAGATCTACATATTATAGTTTTCAAAGAACAAATAAACAAATTTTCTAAGTTAGATAAATACTAAATTCAGAACAATTTAAAAATATCCTAAATTTGCTATAAGGATAAAGAACATTATCCTAATACACACTAGATATTTTCGAGTAATCCTTTTGTATACAAACAATTTTTTATTTGCATATTTTTCATGGGGGTTTTACTCAGAAATCTACATATAAAATACGTTTTAAAATTTGTTAAAAAAAATATTATATATATTTTTACTGAAATTTTTGTTAATTTAAACAAATTTCATTTGCGTTAAATTTTTGCGCTGAAATTCGATACAGAACCGCATTTTCCGAGCATACAAATCTGTTTGAACGTGGGCTGAACGCTTTTCCAAGAGTTTTCAGGCGCAAGAAAAGCAACGTATTAAGTAATATCTTGGCGTTATTAGGAAATATATTCAACAGATGCCAGGTTGGGCTAAATTTAGCATTTTAGCAAGAACAGAAAAGCTTTTTCGAAAGCTTTCTCAGCAAGGTGTCGAAATGATTGTATATATGTATGTGTGTACAGTCAAATCTTGTATATATGTTTGTGTTAAAAATAGCGAAATGAGAGCATTTTGTGTATAACAAAAATCAAATTAAATTTGGATAATTTGGAATATTTGCTTTGGGCCAGAAAATCAGGTTGAATTTCGAGGTGTTAGAAGCGAGCCAAACGGTTGCTAGGAAAGAGGTCTGTAAAGCATAGATTATTCCAAAAACATTTTCGAACATTTTTTTTTAAAATTAGTAAAATAACAAAAGAATAAGTTCTGTTAGAACTTGAGAAACTTTTAAGGTTTTTAATATTTAGAAACAAATTTTAATATAAACTTTGTAATTTTAGAACTTATGTAGATATCGATATAGTAAGAATCTCCTCTGTATAGGCCTATTTAAATATTTATTTTGTTAAAGTTAAAAATATTTATTTTATATGTATGTCATTGCCATAATTTATGTCATGCCGAAACTTGAAAAAAATCGCAAGTGATTTTCTGCTGAATAAACAAATATAATTCATTGTGTCACCTCGATCGTATACAAAACTTATACTCTCGAATATATACTATATATTTATATATATTCTGGTATTCTTATACGCATGCTTTTGTAAGCCTTTTGTCCCAGACGTTAGGTCCAAATTACATATGCACAAATTCTGCTGTCTCTGCAATTTTATTTTAATTTCATATTTATTTTATTATTATTCTATGTATGCATATATGTATATAATTTTGGATTTTGTTTGTCTGGATTTTGTCTTTCGCCTGTCCCATTGACTTTCGGTAGCTGGAATGTAAACAAAAGTGTTAAAAATAAACGCATATGTAAGAGGTATTATAATACCTGCCTGGCACCCTCTCGATCGGTAATGAAGTGCAACAATCCCGAAACTCAATTAGTGTGGCATTACTTCCATGCCCCGCTCCTCCCTTTGCTACCAATTCACGAGCAGCATGACCAATTCAAATTTTGGTCAAGCAGAATTTGCGCATTCGCAGGGTTTATCTTCCTCTCTCCCATTTCTCTTCATTCTGGCCAACAGCTGAGTGCAGGCGACACTCTCGTTTCATGTGACTCAACTGCATTGTTATCAACACACAACTTACTCTGAACTGCCCTCTACTCTGAAAAAAAAAAACTCCAGAAACTTTCTTGAGTTTCGAAGAATTAATGAATCCAAAATATCTTCGCTGTTTCTTATCCGATCGTAATAAAATGCACAACATCGATAGAAAATGCCATAGGCCATGTAAATGCCAAATTACAAGATCGGAGCTTCAAAATTGTGGATGTTAAGGTTTTTTGCTGTTACTTGGGGAAGGCAAAGGTATCAAAATTCTAAAATAAACTAGATCGGCTAGATAGGCTGCAAGGCTTAGTGCCAAAAATGTTGTTCATAGATCAAATACTCTTAACAAACGTCCCAAGTCCAATCGAATATTATTTTAAAGTTAAAAACATTTCGCAATCCCGAACTTAAGCCATTAATTTGAGTTCCTTAAATGAACTGTCTGTATTCTATTTACGCATCATTGTTTCAGCTCATCGGGTCTGATTTTAATATTTAACTGGCGTCTTTGATGACTGCTCTTTTCTGGTCAATCATCTCACAGTAAATCATTTAACGCAATCGTCAGTGGGGCGTAGCGCACGTTTTTCAACAATTTGTTTTCTACCCAAAATGAGATTCTATATGCATAAGAATCGCCTAAACTTAGGGGAATGGAGCTGGGGGGGGCAGGTGTGAGGCATACAATACATATACTTAACTATGCAGCTCACATTCGGGCTGAGACAAGCCGAAGCTGCGAGCATTTCTAAGTAGAGAGTTAGCCAAAACAAGAATTGTGTCAAATTTGTGATCGTTATGCTGTAAAAATAACCCAGTTTCATTCTGTACTCCAAATTTTACTGGCGGTTGCCATTCAAAAATATATACCGATATTTTACAGTAATTCTTCATTTCAAATTTTAAAGAAACTTTAAAATTTTATAACAAATTTGATGATTTTGATAGCAACACCTTGTTATCAGTAATCTATTGTCATCAAACATGTAATTGACAAGGATTGGCAGCACTGCAAATTAAACATTGGCATCACTGCAAATCTAACATTGGCAGCACTGCAATTCAAACATTGGCAGCACTGCAACTTTTGTTGATAAAAACTTAAATCAAATTAAACTGCAAACAATTCATTCTACGCTAATAAAGTTACAATAATTAAAGTTCGATGATTTTGTTGGCTGCGCCATGTTATCAGTAATTAATCGTCATCGAAAATGTAACTGACAAGCATTGGCAGCACTGCAAATCAAACATTGGCAGCACTGCAACTTATGTTAATAAAATCTTAAATCAAATTAAACTGCAAACAATTCATTCTATGCTAATAAAGTTACAACAATTAAAGTTCGACAATTTTGCTGGCTGCGCCATGTTATCAGGTATCGATTGTCATCGAAAATGTAACTGACAAGCATTGGCAGCACTGCAAATCAAACATTGGCAGCACTGCAAATCAAGTATTGGCATCACTGCAAATCAAACATTGGCAGCACTGCAACTTTTGTCGATAAAATCATAAACCAAACAAAACTGCAAACAATTAATACTATGTTAATAAAGTTACAACAAATAAACTTTCTATAGCATTGAAGCACTTGTGGAGCTATGATTATCGCATTAATTGCCGTTATAATCATAGCTATTATTTGATTGAACGCCTTACAGATTGTTATCTTAAATTTATGCCGTTTCCATTTCAATTTCAGTTTCTTTCGAGTGTAGCAGTAAAACAAAAAACCAGCCACCATGGATGCCATCAAGAAGAAGATGCAAGCGATGAAAGTCGACAAGGACGGAGCTTTGGAGCGCGCTCTCGTCTGCGAACAGGAGGCACGCGATGCCAACACTCGCGCTGAGAAGGTGAGGCAGTCAGTGGAGCATGCCACAAGCCCACATTTGCAACAGTTGCAACAAAATGCATAATTAACAGTTTACAGTTCGCTAATGTGTTAACATGTAATTCTATACACTCCACTATGATTACAGGCCGAGGAGGAGGCTCGCCAGCTGCAAAAGAAGATCCAGACCGTTGAGAACGAACTGGATCAGACCCAGGAGGCCCTCACCCTTGTCACTGGCAAGCTGGAGGAGAAGAACAAGGCTCTCCAGAATGTAAGTGCTACTAAACTATTAAAACTCATTAAAATCTAGTTTACTTTAAGATAGTTAGAAAGAGCGATGCATATAGAACAAAACAATTTAGTATATTGATCTTCAAGCGTATTATAATTCCTATTAAAATATTCCCCAAATGAATAGGACAAAAAATATAGCTAGTTTTTTATATTGATATTTAAACTTAACTGTATATTGATATCAAAATTATACTCTCCAACTGAATAGAAGAGAGAATATAGAAGATGATTTGAAATGTTCATATTCAAACGTATCATAATTCCACTTAAAATCAAATGTTTGAACTGAAATTAGAAATAATATAGAAAAAAACTAGTTTTGTATATTGATATTTAAACTTAAATATAAATAAAATAAGGAAAGCAATGTAGTATAGTATAGTATATTGATATTAAAGTAATATTCTCCAACTATATAGAAGAAACAATATTAAAAGATAATTCAACGGAATAGAAGAAAGAATATAGATAGGTATAGCAGATAGTTTTGTATATTGATATTTAAAAGTATTGTAATTTCTGAAAGATGTTCTCCAAAAATATTTCAAAAAAATGCGTTAAATTTATATTCCCACATAAATTTAAATCAAAAATTTCAAATACAGAATGAATTAAAAAAAACTCTTAAGATTTTAAAACCACAACTTGACATTAAAAATTGTATTAGAAATAAACACCTACAACTATAAGTGTCTATAAATAAAACTAGGTTAAAGTAATATATGCATCTGCTCTTTTCAAAAAGTGTTTGGAAATTTCTGTAGAGTATTTCTTAAGCATATTTTTAAGTATTTAAAAAGAAAATACATATCTTCGCCTAATGATGATTGTTTCATCTGGAAACCTAAAGCAAGAAATACACTTGAATTCGATACGATAATATGAGTTTTACGATGTCTAAATGTTTTGGTGACAGCAATAACTGCACTAAAATTTGGAACTTGGCCAAAATATAGGCTCCTGGTTTAGTAGGTGCAGAGGGGGAAGGGAAAATCTATGCCATCTGCGTTGGCAACAGCAATTTGACGCGTATTTTAATTTGTGGCACCTTGCGATAAATTAGAGAATGTTTGAGGAAATGCCTTTTGGATGTTTGTGCTTCAAAATTCCATTAAAAACAACAAAATGAAAAAAAAAACAACTAATTTTCAAACAAAAGAAAAATATCTGAATAATTTCTGTCTGTTGGCAACGCTGCGGTGCTGCCATTCGTTGCGCGCTATTTTTAAATCGAGAGAGCGTGCGTCTGCATGTGTGTGTGTATGCGTTTGCTGTGTGTGTGAGGCAATATCAAATAACGCAAAGACAAAAGCTAAAAGTGCTTTTGCTTTGATTTTGCTTTTGTTTTTGGCTTTTGCCTTTGCCAAAATAGTTGCTCGCAAAAAAGCAACGTATGTACGCTGTATGAAAATTGAAATAGCTCGGATCTTTGTAGCAGTATTTAGCACATTTTTCAGCTGTCTAGTAGTTGCGTTTCCAAACGCAAATTAGCTAAAATTGTACGTTTCATTAGCTTCTATCGCCAAAAAGTATTCCAAGGACATTTTTTGTTTTTGTTTTTCGTTTTTTCGCTTTTTTTGAAAATGGTGTTGCCAATTGGCAGCGTTTCAAGTAGTAAAAATATTTGGCAACTCTGCAGGTAAACAGCGTGCTATCGATATAAATAAATCAATGCTTATCGAACAGCATAAATTCAAATTATTGACAAATTATGCTCATTATCAGCTGGCTTTTGTTAGAAGACAAAAAAAGAACACTTGAAAAGATAATGAGTAATATGTGCAAATAAGATAAAGACGCGAAGCGGCATGACAATTAAATCAAACTGAAATGAAATTACAGCTAACGCAAGAGAGCGTGTGTGTGTGTGTGGGCGTAGCGCGCTCTAGCGCTCTCTTTAAAGAGAGCAAGAGATCACACTGCAATACGCACACACACACATATGTGCATGTGTTTGAATGCATGTATATGTGCGCATAGTGCTGACTCACTCGCACATGTGCCACACGGCTGCTTCTGCTGCTGCTTGGCAGGGGGCGCTGTCTCACCCACAACAACAACACGATCCAGTGAGAGTTGCAGAGAGCGCGCGCTCTCTTTGCTGAGCGGCGGCTGAGCGCATGGCATAGAAATTATCGAAATTATCGCATAGTACAACGGCAACGCCAGCAGCAGCAGCAGCAACATCAACTGCCGCATCAAATAAATAAAGAAAAAATAACAATTAAAATAATAATAATCAAAATACATTTAATAATATTTGTTAATTGAAGAGAACACTATTTTTATTTAATGCAAGTTAAATAAAATTTGAGTGTTGCTCAATTATATAAAGAGAGACATCTAGCGGAAGTTGGCCAAAAAAATAATTACAAAAAAATAAATAAAACTAACAACAACAACAGCGGCATTTTCTATTGCAAATTTCAACGCGCGACTGAAATTTGAAAAAGAGAAAAAAGCGTATTAAATCATCAATATAAATAGCAGGGCAGGCTAACGGTACTATGAGCACAGCTCAACAACAACAACAATAGCGGCACGCATCAGAAATCACAGACAACAACAACAACAAAGAGAAAAACTACAACAACAAAAAGCACATAATTAATATGTACGAGAAAACATTAACAGGAACTGCCAAAGTTAATAATGCATATGAGTGGCAAACAGTGAATTACAACAAAAATCCAGCAGCAACAACAAAAACAATAACAACAAAAACAGCAACAACAGCAAATCAACACAACAACAAAACTGCTGCAAGCAGCGTAAAAACAACAACAAAAGCGCAAAATTTGAAATCTGCAACAACAACAAAAATTGTAACGGTCGCAGCAAGTTGCAACAACAACAACAACAACGACCCGCTTAGAAAACAGCTTGGCAACGCCGCCAGGCGGCAGTCGCTGGCACATCAAATAAAGCGCGCGCACCGCCATCTGTTGACCAGCGGCGGCAACGACAAACAAACGCGTAATAATTAAACACAAACAAAATAAAAAAATAAATTAGCTGTGCACAAGGCAAGGCAAATGAAAATTAAATTGAATTAATCTAAATTACAATTATTAATTAATTTAAAAACTTTAATTTGGCATTTTGCAGCTGGCTGGCAACACTGCATGCCCAGCTATCGCTATCGATAACGCATTTGTGCAAATCAGCTGATCGTTTCACTGCACTATCGTTATCGATTGAAATTATTAAATAGTAAATAAAAAAATTAAATAATTATTTAATATATTTGCCTTGCATTGTGCACAGCTAAAACAAATGCAGGCAACTGCAAAGCGCATTTTGCAGCTGTCTGGCAACACTGCATGTGCAGCTATCGCTATCGATAGCGCAGTTATGCAAATCAGCTGACGATTGCACTGCGCTATCGCTATCGATACATATTAATATCAACAATTCGCAGGTAGCAGCGCAGCTGCTGCAGGACAGCAGCAAACAAAAACAACAAAACAGACGCAACAGCAGCGCAACAGACGCAACATTAATGTTAACAAACAGCTGTTGGGCTGCAAAAGTGATAATAGGCCAAAACAGAGGCACAAAAAGCAGCTAAACAAACGTGGCAAGCAGCGCACGACGTTGCAGTCGCAGTCAGCGTCGCAGTCGCAGTCGCAGCTTTCCTCACGCTGGAGCTCCATTGAGGAGCAGCTGAATCTGCTGGACGCTCTGCTGCAGTACGATGAGCAGGCTGAGCAGCTTCTAGCCAACTTCTACGACAGTTATCAGGATTTGGATTTGGATTCGGATTTGGATTACGATTCGCAGATGTCGCAGCTGAGCAGCAGCAGCGGCGCCGGCAGCGGCAGCAGCCGCAGCACCAACACCAATCCCTCCCCCTCCGCCACGCCCTGCCCGCTGCCACCCGCCTCCCTCAAGCGACGCGGTCATCAGCATCATCCACGCTTCCAAGGCACACGACGCCCCAATGTACCCAATGTCCAAGAATTACTCGCTGCGCTCTATCGTGGCGACTCCAAGGGCGTGCTCTCCAACATACGCGGCGAGACGCAGCCGGAAACGGAAGTGCAGCCGGAACCGGAAACGGCAACGGAAATGCAGTCAGCACGCAGCCAGCTGAGCCTGCCACTAACGGATTCTGTTAACAATTCGGTGGGCAGCAACAGCGCCACGCCCACTGACGAAAGCAGCATTGCCGATGCCACGCCCACAGCAACGCCTACGCCTACGCCCGCTGCCAAAAGCAAGAAGAAGAAGCGGGAGAAAGGTGAGAAAAGCGACAAAACGGAGCGCAAAAAGAAATCTTCCTCCTCCGCCTCCTCCTCTGAGAAGAAGCAGCGCAGCAAGCGACAAAATGGTGGCGCCGCCATTGGCGTCATGGAGCTGAGCAGCGACAGCATTGCAACGGATCTTAGCGCCTCGGCTATTGATGAGGGCATCGGCATGAATCCAGAGGAGGAGGACAATCAGGCAGCGGAATGGTCCAAGCTGCGCTGCACCAGTGAGGCGGCCGAGATTGTGGCAGAGCGGGAGGCGCGACGCAACAAGGGGCGCTGCGCTGATTATCCGGGCCTGGCCTTTGGGCGCTCCATCTTCAGCTCGGACACGATGATGAAGTTCAACATCATACGCAACGAGCTGCACAACATCATGAACACGCAGCTCAAGCGGGTAATTAGCCAAAACCTGGCCAAAATGGCAACCATTTTGGAGCCACCATTTTGTGGCTACCATTTTGGCCGCCACACACAAATCTATTTTCCCCACTAATCATATTTCTACTTTGATCTTTTCCAAGCCAGCGCCAAAGCCTCGCAGCGTTTTGCCAAACAAAAAAAAATCTAAAATTCAAAGAATCCAAAAATTCGGAAAATCGAAAAGTTCAAAAGTTGGGTTAGGGTTGCGCGTGAATCTTTTGTCCAATTCTTCTTTCCATGTCTCTGCTCCAATTTGTTGTTCTTCATTTTCGCACACACACAACGATACACACACTCACGCACACATCTTTCTCTCTCTCTCTCTGTGTGTTTGTGTGTGCTTTGCACATTGCAAAGCGATTACGTCGTCGCGTTGTCTTTGTTGCTTTCTTTGCTCTTCGCTCTTTGCTCGGTTTCTGTCTTAACCCCACGGTTGCCACAATCGGCACAATTGTGCTAAAAGTGGTGTTTTTTTTATATTTTTTTTTTATACTTGTTCCATTTGTTGCAAACTTTATTGTTTTCTTCTAATAACGAATTCTATTTTAAAATTTTTTTTAAACAAAATGCTGTCGAAACATCAAATAAAATTACAATACAAAAGTGTAAATGAAAATAAAAAATTCTGCTATTTTGCAGATATTTTTTTTGTCAAAAACCTTGCATAAAATATTAATAGAGCTACTTTTCCATTTGATATTGTATATTATTTTTTATCGATATCTTTGATACACAAATTTTACAGACTACCAAAATTGCAGTTTCATGGGAAACCTAAACCCCAGGTGATTCACTTAACCCGTTGAGTTGTTTTTTTTTTGTGGCCACGTGAGCTTCTGGTAATCTTAACCCTTGCCGGCCACGCCTTGGCATGTCATTGCAAATAAATAGTCTCAGCCTTTTGGAAGTCTTGACCCAATTGCGCTCTTGTTAAGTCGGCGTCTCAGTCTTGCTGCCTGCCATGAAGGTTTCTTCTGCGTATGGCGAAATGGCTTTCGTATTGCTCAGCAGTTAACTATTTGCATTGTTTAACTACACTGAGAGAAAAGTATAAAGTTTAAGTATTTGAATTTAGAAAAAAAATAAATTAGCAATTTCTTGAGCCAAGCAAAAATGCGGCATTTTTAATTTAAAAAATAAAATTAAAAATTATTGTTTTTATAAATTTTTTAACTAAAGATCGATTTTGTCGCTTTTTTTCTAAATTAATCTAAATTAATTTGTAAATTTTTTTTTGTAATTTCAATTTAAATTTTTTATTTGTTACAACAAATAATGCTTTATTTTTCTGAGTGTAGTTTAACTACTAAGTACTATTTGCCTAATTGTTTAATTTCTTACGCAATTCGTCACACTGTTTGACCGCTTAACGGTATCTCGTGAGCACCTGTTGCGCTCAGCGTGGGCGGCTCCCCCCACCCCCCATGCCGCTCACTCTCTCTTCCACTGCACAGCGCTGGCTCTCTTTCACACGCTGGCTCTCTGCTGCGCGACGCTGCCCAAAAAGGCAGCAGATAAAAAAACAGACCAAATGTTATTGTTGCTACAATTATCGTGGTTTCCACACACCCCCGCGCGCTCTCACACACACACAGGCACACACACTCACAGCGGCACACTTATAATTATTTCACTTGTAAAAAATCTCCATATAAAGCAATAGCTTTATAAAAATAAAGAAGCAAAAACAGCTCGAAACGTTTTATCTGCCCAAAAACGTATGTTTTTCGTCTTCAAGTTGAATCTCCAATTATTTTATTATTTTTATTAAATTAAATGTTCGTTACACACACACACACGCACACACATACAAGCATAAGTTCTGTACGTGCCGCAGCCAATGACCTTCGCCGTGTGTCAGTGTTGCCACCCCTGCCCACTTTGGTAGTGTATGCACACACACGCATACATACAGACTCACATACATAAATGGCTGTGTTTATGACACTGACGTTTACTTTTAATTTCTTTTCAATGCCGCATTGCTAAAAATGGCAGGCGTGCTCATTTAATTGAAATAGAAAAAAAAAACTGAAATTAAAATTGACCATTCGCATTATCAATAACATATTATGTCATAGAAAAAGAAAAGAAAAGCCAAAAGCAAATTGTAATCGCAATCCCAATGGCACTAGTTGTTATCGTTATCGCTATCGAGCTTTGGTGCAATCGCTACCTGTCACATCAGCAGGATCATGGAAAGCCCACAACAAACAGCGCAAAGAGAGCCGTTGTGCGAAAGAGAGAGAGAGAGAGCTAGAGAATGAGAGAGCGGGAGCGCAACAACTGATTAGTCATTGTTGCTGCTTGCGTGTTGATAAGCCTGATAAAGCACCGGCATTATGTGCTGTATTATACAATTATCTCATATGTACGTTGTTGGCCAGGCTAACAAGCAGGCAGGTTAACAAACACACATACAAACATAATATTATGTATGTATGTATATAGCTGAGAGGGAGAGCAGAATTGAGCAGCAATTTTGCCCAATATTATTTGCATTTCAGCGCGAGAGAGCAGGCAAAAAATCTCAAATATTTCTTCACTTAATTAATGCAAGAAACAACAACAACAACAAACACGTTCGCTGAAACAATTTTTAGCGGCTTTAACAGGTTTTCCAGCCGGGAAAGCCGCATACACACATGCTGACCCACTCGCACTTGCCAGACTAGCTCGCACTCACACACACACACACGCACACACACGTATAGGCGAGGCAGTCGAGAGACTGGAAAGCGCAGCACAGCAGTTGTCCCGCTCGCGCACTGTATCAAACCACCACCGCCGCTTCGCAAAGTGTTTCAGCGGTTCATTTCCAGTTACGTACTCACAAATGCCAGTCGCAGACTCGCGTCGTTCCATCGTCCGTCTTCTTCGTCCTCTTCGTTTATCGTTTATTGTGAGCGTGTGCGTGTGTGTGTGTGTGCGTAGTTGCTGCTAATCAAACAGCAATAAAGAAAAATATTCAACATAATTGCACTCGATAAATGTGCATAAAGTGCCACAGAATAATTCCAAGTTGAATATCACAAAATTTCATACACGACGACAGACGGCAAGAAGCAGCAGACAAAGCGAAGCAAACCAGTAAAAGAAGCACAAGAGAAAGAAAAACGAAGAAAACGAAACGAAACGCAACGAAAAAAAACCGGTGGTTAGCGCATACTCTTTTTCTGTCTCCCGTTCGCTTGGTTCTACGTACGTGTTGGTGTTTTCAGTGGCTCACAATTTATCCAAATTTACACAAAAATATATATATTTATATATATATCTGTATAGTCTTGTTGCCTGCCAGCTAGAAAGCAGACGAAAAGTGAGCTAAAAGCGAAATATTTAAGCATTCGCAACTCAGCTGCCAACGCAAAGTTCAAGTGCAAACTCCCACAACAAAATAAATAAAAAATAATAATAAAAAAAAGCACAAACATGACGACCAGCATTCCACAAGGCACACTTTTGGACGTACTGAAGAAGAAAATGCGTCAGACCAAAGAAGAAATGGAAAAGTATAAAGACGAGTGCGAGGAGTTCCATAAGCGCCTGCAGCTGGAAGTTGTGCGACGCGAAGAAGTAAGAGCTGCAAATAAATAAATAAATAATTCCAATCAATTCGATAAATTTGCTGCTACTTTTGGCATAAATAGAAAAACACCAAAAAAAATAGGCAGGCAGGGTTCTCTCTCGATCTCGCTCTCTCCCTCTCTCTCCCAACGATGTTGCCAGATTTCAATTACAAAATATTAAAAAAAAAAAAAATAACTTTAAATAAATATATAATTAATTATATAATTAAAAATAATACAAATAAAATCAATTTAAAACATTAATAATAAATATATATTTTTGAATATATTTAAATAATTGTAAAACTAGCCAAATTGGCAACGCTGTTTTCCAATGCAAATACATGCGCAACTCTCACGCACACAGATACTTTGACTATCAGTGACACTCTCTTTGCTGCTCGATCGCCTCGCTCTCTTTCTGTCTTGACTCTCTGCGGCTCTCTGCACAAATTGTTTGGTTCCTGCTGCTGAATATCGTTTGTTCCTATATAACAAAAGCTTTCAATTTGTTAAATGCATGAGAAGCTCAATACAGGGTGTTCCAGGCAGTAGCAACTAACTGTTGTTATCTCTGTGAACAAATTCATTCACCTTTCCAAAAAAAAAAAAATACACCATACAATACGTTCTCTTATCGGTTTTAGATTAGCATATCTTGCAGCGATAATTTACATAAGCTTAGAAGAAATCTTCTTATTTTCTTCTAGCGTTTTTTGTTGTTCTCGATTCCTTATGACAAAAGAACAGCAAACCGGCTTCTTCTTTTCAAAGCTTAGCGGTGTTCTATATTCGATTAATTATGATTTTAACGCCAGGGCCATCGATAAAGTTTTTTTTCTTTTCTTCCACTGTTGAGCTTTTATGTGCGCTTAATTCAATTCTAATTAGACAATTGTGCGAGTGCCGTCATTCCATAATGCATATGTGTGCGTGTATCTGTGTCCGTAGGGCTTCTCTCTATCAGTGTTGCCAGAATTTTTATGCAAATTCAGCTAGTTTTTAAAAAGAGATACCAAAAAAACGAATAAATCTGCAAATAAAACAATTAATAGGAAATTATAGGAAATTATATGCCTTTATATAAGAAATTAAGTAAATAATTTTCGTTAACTTAAACATATTTAATATATTAATTATTTTGAAATAATATCCCCAAAAGATGCAAACAAAGCATAAGGCTAGATTCAAAATGTAAAAAATCGGAAATAATAGGATATAATATAAAATAAAATAATATATGGGCATTTCCACAGAAAGGTCCACCGGGGCCAAAAAATTAAAATTTCTTAAAAATGATATTTTTAACATTTTTAACATTAAGAAATATTAAAATTTAACAGATTTGAAAATATCTATTATAATCTATTATAGTTTTCAAAAAATTCGAATGCAAAGTCGCGAAAACGCATTTTTTGTCATTTTGACGTTTTTTAGGGAATTTTTTTTTTGAAAACAGCTTCTCAAACAGAAGCATCATGCTCAGTCATTTGTTTTCAAAATCACTCCTGTTATGTAAAAATAAATAATTCCAATTATTTTTGTCAATTTAAAAACATTTTAACCATTTGTTCCTTAAATACTTTCCTACAACAACAATAACAAAAACATACATAAAAATGGTCACGTGCCAAATGTCACGTTACAATTTTTTTAAATTGAATTTTAAAAAAAAATGCAAGTCATCTTTGAAAAAAATCATAACCATTTTGAAGAGGCATCCATGCACAAGAGTTTAAAATTTGTTGCATTAAAATATTGCCACTGGATTAGCTAATATTGGCGATTGAATTGGTTGACCTCAAATGCCACTACCATTTGCTTCCGGTGACAAATGTCTTGAATTTTTCAATTTTCTTAAAAATGAAAAGTTACCCAAAATCAATCTTTCCACCAATGAAAGAGCTAATTAAATGCTATATGTTAAGCCTTTCAGAAGAAAAAAATATCGCTTCCTTTTAACCGTTTTTTTACTTTGAACGCGTACGAATGTCTTGTGCGCGACTGTGGAAATGCCCATATATAAATAATATATATAAATAATATATATATAATATTATATAAATATAATAAATAATTCACGTTCACGTGAACATATTTATTATATAAATTATTCTGCCGTAATATCCCCAAAAAATATCTAGCCATAAATATGCTGAAATGACAACTCTACTCTCTATGCCAAAATCACAGTGACAACATTTGCTGACGTCATTGGCAGGCGCATAAAGTATTTCTTTAATTTTGAAAACTAAGTGAAATAAATAAGTCTGGCAACCATCAGACTGTTGAAAATACAGCAGCTGGCCACTCCCCAATCCGCATTCCCTTTTGCGCCTCATTTCGCCTATGACCCGTTAGTTGTTAGCTTTTTTTCCACGCTTTTGTCAAGTGATTGACGTTCGGTGCGGCCCCTCGCTAAAACTAAAGCTAAAGCCAAAACTAAAACAAAACCAAAAACAAAAACAAAAACAAAACATAATGTGCTTATTGTTTTGTGTGTTTTTAGACAATGCTTTTCAATGTCATTTGCATCAGCATCACTCATACGCTCTTCCCCCTCCCCTTCCCCTTATTCGCTCCCTTTCTATCTTCGTTCACTATCGCGCTATCTCGCTCTGCAGTTGTTGTTGTTGTCATGCAATTGAACATTGATAATTTCAATGCCTCATTGTGACAAATTGGGTCTGATTTGACCACTGTTGCCAAAGACGCTTTTTTCAAGCCAAATCTGTCGGTTTTTGAAAGGGATTTAGGTTTTTTTTTTTTTTTTTTTCAAAAACAAATCTGCCTTTTATCAGATTAAGCGAACCTAACGACAGCTGACACGCACACGCAAGCTGTCTGCTATGACACGCAATGCGGCATTTGCAAGCTGTCTGCTATGACACGCAAGCGGCATCCTCAGTTTTTCTGCTTGAGAGCGCTCAGCTTTTATGCCGCCTTACTTCTTCGCTTACAAGTTGGTAGCTTGTCTATTTAGTGTTTTTTATGGCTTATTTTTCGGTTCATAATTAAAAATGCATCAAATAAAAAACACACACATACATGCACACACACACACACACACACCCTACGCACTCACTCGAACGTGTCTTTTCCGTCTTTTATTGTTATTGTTATTGTTGTTTTGCGTTTGTTGTTGCCACGGCAATGCAAACCAAAAAAAAAAAAAACAGAAAAAAGGCAGAAAAAAAGCTAGAATTCAAGGTGTGTGTGACTAAGCCAAGAAATATTTTTATTATAATTTATTTTGTTGTTACCATTACTCGCTGGCATGCAGTTTTTTCTTTTCTTGCCATTTTTGCATACTCATGACTTTTATTATTTGTTATTATTTTATTCGTATTTACTTTGCATTTTGCCGGTCATCTTTTTCGTATTCCTTCGTTTTGCCAGCGAAACTTGTTTGCATCTCTTTTTTATGTCTTTAATCTTCGATACGTTTTGTTAATGAGTTCAAAGCAGAAACCCAAAAACGGCAGCGTGACCAGTGTTGCCATTTTGGGCTTTTTATGGTCAGATCTGAAATATTTTTTTTTTTGTAAGAAATAGCCTAAACATTTCGAACGAAATAAAGCAATTAAATAATAAAATAAAAATAATATCAAATAAAAATATATTTATTTTTTTGTATTCAACTTTTTTTGTTGTTTCTTGATCATTGTTTTAGTTGCTGATCTGGACATTTTTAGCTTTTTTTTTTCAAATCTAGCTTAATTTGAATACAAACTTCTGGCAACACTGAGCGTGACTGCCGCTATTTTTAAACGAAACGTAACGAAACGAAACTGAACGAAACTCAAGCTCAAAATTTATTTTTGTTGTTTTTGGCATTTTGTTGCCTTTTGCCGTTGCTTCATCAACATTTTCTGTTGTTGTTGTTGTTGTTGCTGTTTGGAAAGCTACGCTCCCCCAATACGAAATGTTTTTTTTGTTTTTAGTTTTTTTTTTTTTATCGTTAACTTGCGCCTATGTGTGTTTGTATGTCTGTTTGTATGTGTGTTTTGTATGCTGCTCGTCGTCGACTGTTTGGACGATGACGTAAGCCGAAGCGTTGTTAAGGCTGCTTTCGGTGCCAATTCTAAATCACACAATAATTTTTTCAGTGTTTGTTCTAAGCACAGTGGCAGAACTCGCTTTTTTCTGACAGATCTGGCTGTTTTTTTTTTGTAGAAACATTTGCTAAAAAATTCTAAAACTAGGAAAATTTTGTTTTGTTTTTAATAATTTTTTTTAATTTTATAAATGTCATGCCAAAATAAAAAACTCAATTTTGTATTGCTTTTTCTCGAAAAAATTGTTAGCACTGATTCTAAGCGTCATTCTCACTCCACTCGCATTTGTTTGCCAGCATTAAAATTGAAAATTCTTATTATGGCCATCCTCTAAACTGTTAGCTGGATCTGGCCTGCCTTGTCCAATTGCCAATTGGCAATTGCCTCTGCCCGCTTTTGGTCAAATACGCTTTTAGCCATTTTTGGGCGTGTGCTTTTAATTCATGCTCATGCTCATTCTCTCTCATTCCGCCATTCTTCGTATTCGTAGTCGTATTCGTATTCGTTGGCTGTAAATGGAAACGGCGTCAATGTCAAATACATGACTTTTAAACGGTCTTTAATGGGCTTTATTATTTAAGCAAACTGGAAAACTGTGTGAAAATTCCTAATCAAATGCTGACGTCATCTTGTTTGTTCCTCTGTTGCCTATCTTTTAGCGCTGCCAAACTTAATTGGCTAAACTCGCGTTTACACCGGTAATCGATATCGTTATCGATATGCTCATAATTGACAGGCTTCTTCCTTACATGCAAAACGCTGCTCAGGCTTCTGGCAAAGGAAATCCCAAGTTTACTTTCAGATGGAAGCACCAAAGCTGCGGTCGACAACAGTTAGCTTTTAGGTCTAATTGGTAGTATTAGATGGGGGAGAAATTAGTTATCTTTTAGATCAAATTGGTAGTATCAGATGAGGGAAAAATAAACAGATAATGAGGTCTTAAAAGATTATTTTGTATGCCAAAAGTGTAGCAAATTTACTAAAATATTTAAGTGTATATCTTGCTTTAGGTCTATTAAGTTTTTATGTCTATATTAAGTTTAGTGCTTAAGTGATTTTTGGAACATTTCGAATATTTGGCATTATTGTTTGTTTTATAGGCCGAATCTGAGGTCGCTGCATTGAACCGTCGCATTCAATTGCTCGAAGAAGACTTGGAACGCTCCGAGGAGCGTCTGGGTTCCGCCACAACCAAGCTGTCGGAAGCTTCTCAGGCCGCTGATGAGAGCGAACGGTTAGTACAAACTTTTACCCCTAATTTATATCTATATCTATCTCGATTATCAACTTATGCGTATTAAGTTTACAGCCTGAATTAAGTATCTTAAGAACTATTTTATATAAATATGCAATTTAATCGCTTTAGGATACGAAAAGCGCTTGAGAATCGCACAAATATGGAAGACGACAAAGTAGCTCTATTGGAGAATCAATTAGCACAAGCAAAATTAATTGCAGAAGAAGCTGATAAGAAATATGAAGAGGTATAATTATAACTTATGCATACAACAACCGATTAAACTTCGTAGGGCATTAGGGTTATTAGGTCTTTTTCTCAGTTCTTGACTTTTTCGTTCTCTCTTGCTTTTGAGGTTAGGTGCGTCAACAATACCGTTACTAATTAGGTGGTGGGCTATAATCCAACTAATGCATAATTACAGGGTATCTGTTAAGTTCTGTTTTGTAAACAGCCTTTAGCCTCTAAGCGTCGACCGCAGCTGCCTCAACGGATTGCCACAACACTGGATCTACGGAGTATATTGTATTTAGCATGTTTTAAGCTTATGGTAGTCTCTTAGTTAAACGCTGTATCTATATCTACATAAATATTTGTATCTATAAAACACTCTGTATGTGATGGCTAAAACATTGCTTTTGTCTAGGGAAGCAGAATCAAGATAAAACTCTTAAGATTAAAGTAAAGCTCGAAAAGTCTACACAAATTTGTAGTTACAACTCTACATACCAGTTTTGATACTGCATTTAATATTAATCGAGTCTATTAATTAAAATATCTATAAAGTAATATGCAAAATTTTTCAAAAGTCTACACCAATTTGTAGCTAGACTCTTCAAGCAATAGATACTGTATTTTGACTTTAATCGAGTCTCCAGTTGCAATTTGAATTTTTTAAAAAGTCTACACAAATTGAACTTTTCGAAAACATTCTCGGATAAAACAATGTTTGAGCTACCCTGCCTGTAATATTTTTGTACCTTATGGAATTTCCAATTGAACTGTAAAACTCAACAAGCAACAACAAACTTTTTTATTTCTTTTTGCCAAATACTGTACTCTGGAACGCACATAAACAAAACAATACCAAAAATCGCAACTCTACAAAACGAATACCCAAAATATCAACCAATATCTCAAATATCGTCTCCAACCAACCAACCAACCAACCAACCAACTGTTTGTCTATCTGCCCATCTATCTCTCTGTCTATATCTATCTATATATATCACTGTGTGTGTATATACCAACATGTCTTTGTCAACCCAACCAACAACTACAACAACAACATCAACAACAACAACTCTACACTTGCAACTCTACACTGTGGATATGGATGACGTGGAATGATTCACAAATACCTCTTTGGGGCTGTACCAAAACGCAATTGACAAATCATCGATATAACAACTTGGTCACTGTCTTCTATGGGCATGGATTCTACAAATATGCTATATGCTATATATATATATTTCGATCGCATTATATATGTGTGCGTAGTGCTCGCAAGATTCTTGAGAATCGCGCCCTTGCCGATGAAGAACGCATGGACGCTCTTGAGAATCAGCTGAAGGAAGCCCGTTTCCTTGCTGAGGAGGCTGACAAGAAATACGATGAGGTGCAGCTAAATACCAATATAATTAATTTAAGCAATTATCATAACAACAACAACAGTAACAGTAACAGTAAATCACCCATAACAACAACAACCAACAACAACAATAATAACAGTACAGATACTGCTGCTGTCGTTGGTGAAACTTCAACTTTATCCTCCACACAGAACAATACCAATAATAACAATAATAATAATAATGATACTTGATCCGTTGCTGCAATTTCTATGCCAAGAAATGTCTGTAGAACAAATTGGAATATATATATATCTATATATAGATGTATCTATATATAGACTTGGCACCGAAATCGGCAATGGATGCAGAAACAGGTGCTGATATTGTCAAACTTGTGCTTAAATCGAAAGATTTTGATGATGATGATGAAACGATGTTGATAACTGCAGCTACATAGATAGAAATATATAATGCTAATGAGCCGCCCGATATATACTATATATGAATATATATACATATATGCAAACTAACTGTATTAGTCGATCAATTGTATTTATATGTACATATGTATCAAATGCAAACGCAAATGTTTAAAGTCCAAACGAACTTTGTTTAATTGTGTCTTATGTAGCCTAAACAAACGAAACATTTTGTTAAAAGTACTCAATAAACTATACCTTATATAAAAAGAAAAAAAAAAAAACATATCCCAACTAAAAGAAAATGTTTTAGAAATTTACACTGGAATTGTTAGTAAATTATCATATCTACCAATATATCAACTATTTTTGCTATTGTATTCTATTTAAATTGGTTGGGTTTATTATCAAATGTCAAACATATATAAATATATTTTTGTATAAATTCGGATTATATTCAATATGCAATTGTGTAAAGCGTAAGCGAATTCTAAACTAAACAATATCCATACACATGTACTCCTATTTAATAAATTAATTCAATTATAATTATTTTTGCAATAAAGTTGAACATAACAAATTATACCTAATGCTATCTATATAGTATATCTATGCTTCATTTTGATAAGCGCCGCTTAAACAATGGTTTTCTATTGCTAAAAACAACTTTGGGTTATTTTAGAGCTTAGTCATCATTAGCCGATTGTTTAGGCTCTAGGTTTTGGGTTTAGCGAAGGGCTTGCACTACAGTTTAGACATGATATATGAGAAAACAAATTTTAGTATGCCTTAAAATCTTGAAAAATAAAATCAGTTTGCTTTTTATAATTTTAAACAAATTGCATTACTTCCTATACAAGATTCTTAAGATTAGAAATTTTAAATTCGAAAGATAGTTTTCAGAATTTTTTTTTATCGTTGACAAATTTTAAGTTTCATACAAACGAAAATAAATTTTATACTTTCCCAATTTTGATTTCAAAGATTTCTGAATCTTATTAAAAGTTTTCAAAATTTTTCAAACAGATTAAAATCTACTTTTTGTAGTAGCATAATTTTTATGAATATATAAAATGTTTTTAATAATATTTTTACAAGTTTTTCTTTTTATCACTTATAATTAAAAGTATGTTTTAAAGTAGATTTTCATAGAAAAAGAATTTTAAATTTTTATTTTTAAGACGCTTTCTTTGAAATCTACATTTTATAATATTTCTTCTTACTTCTATAAAGATATTCAATATTTTATATATAATTTTTCAGTTTAAACTTGGATTACAATAAAGTTTTTAATTGGATGTATGTCTAAAAGTCGATTTTCGAAACTCTTGCTTTATGTCTAAACTGAAAGTTCAATTGATCAGTCTAGTGGGGTTTAACGGGCCAAGAAGTGAAGCACGTTGTGTTAACACTTTTGCTGCTTACGTGTTATGTTGTACGTCAATCAAATCGGCTAAATAAAGCTATTGATAAACTGCGATTGGCGATAAGCGTTCTGTTCTCTCCCTCTCTCTCTGGCAAGCTCATGCTCTTATCTATTCGCAGAAGTTGAACCGAAAGCAAACTGAGAATGAAGAGAAGAAATATAACGCCGACGACTGATAAGTGTGGGAGCTGTCGGGGGGTTTCCCCCTCGGAATGGGGATTGCAGATCGTTAAATTGTTTGAAAGTTTAGTTTTGCGCCATGACATAAGCAGCTAAAAACTGTGAGCACATTTCGTTGATGATGAATCAAACAATTATTTGACAACACTCATGAATAATGTGAATAGTTGTCCCCCAACTTTCGAGACCTTGCCTCTTCGCATGATTCACGCTCGCTCTGTATCTGCATTTCTCTTTGGAGTGCGAGTTGCAGTCGTATCAAAACTCGACTCATATTACTTATGAATACACCTTTTCGGCTGCAGGCCATGCATTCATTTCAAATGATTCACATTATTCGAGGCGTTGCTCAAGATTTGCATACGGCGCCGGACAACAGGAAATTTGGTTGAAAACGTTTTTGGAAATCCACCGATTTGGCAATACCTCATTTCCTAAACTGCTATATTTGTTTTAAGGTATATGCGAATAAAATTTTTAAACCATATAGGAAATTGACTAATATTTTCTAGAGATTTTCAAGATTAGATTATGTACAAACGGAAGTAGTGATTTTAGCACTATTTTATCTGATTTAGTTGAAGCATTTATATTTCTTAATTTTATGGATTTGGTAGAATTAAAAATAATTTAATTTCCGTTTTTATCACCCGAACAATCTATAGAATGTTTTCGATGCGGAAATTTATAATTATTTTTTTATAGGCAGCTAGGTTTAAAATATGCAAAAGAAAACCTTAGTTTAACTGCGGAAATGTTATATATACGCATTCCAATTACTCTTTAACCTACAAATGTGATTTTTGAGTACTTTAAACAAAATCGGAAAAATATATACAATAAATAAAAAAGTTTATTGACAATATAAAATCGAACTAAGCACAAGTATAGTACCAAATATATCAGCTACATTACACTCAACAACAAAACTTGAAACCCACATTACACTGTAAAAAAAAAACCAAACTAATGCCAACTGTTTAGTACTAAAAACTTAAATCATTCACATGACAGTAACCTATAACTTCCATCTAATATTTAGCCATAAATCTATGTAAAAGGAACTCTAAAAATAATGCAAACCATTTCTCTATGTTCTCTGTACCATTATTCAATTGCGATGATGAATGTAAATTCTGTACAATACAAAACAAAAAACCAACAACAACATCAACAACAAACAACACAAATTTGATATATCTATATATACACGATATATATAAAAGGTTGCCCGTAAATTGGCCATGGTTGAAGCTGATTTGGAGCGTGCCGAAGAACGTGCCGAACAGGGTGAAAAGTACGTTGAAAATGCTAAATTACGAAATTCCGTTTCGAGTTAAATTTGAATTCAATTGAATGTTGCGCTCCTTCTTACCAAGAAAAAAATAAAAAATGCTTAAGTGATTAATCAGAATGCCGAATTGTGACTTAGTTTTGTAAGCGTTTTGTTATTGTTTCTTACAGCGCTGTTAGTTAACAGGCGACGCCGCTGTTACTGTTAAAGCAAACCTAACCTCACTGTTTGTAACATTTCCTTGTTTCGTTTTGTTTATCTTATTATTGTTGCTCTTTAGCTAGCTAGCTTTTTGCATAAACAAATGCCACAAATTGGCCAAAAATGTGAATAGAAAAAAAGATATATTTAATACACGCATGCTCTTAGTTTAGCAAAACTTTAATAAATATAACTAAAAAAAAAACACAATCATTGTGCACAGAGTTATTCACATTTTTCGCCAAATTGCAATCTGAAGAAATGTATTATTAAATAATCCCCAAAACTAATTGAAAAACCCTTCCGTCTTTACGCCTAACCTCAAACACGTATTGCTGTTTGTTGTGCTGTTTCTGTCTAACCCACTGCGCTGCTTAATCGTGCTCACTGTCTGGCAACGCCACACCACGCAAAAAGGTGGCCAGAAAGTTAGTGCTCATGGAACAGGATCTGGAGCGTTCCGAGGAAAAAGTTGAGCTCAGCGAAAGGTTTGTTCATTTGTTCGCCTTACTAACCGCACTCAAAAATTTAATTATTTTCGCTTAATTAAATTACATTTTTCGTGTGTAGAGCCCAGAGCGAGCAACAAATAGTTTATCAATAATTTGCATAGTTTATAAACATTTACGAAAGCCATGCTCGCCCCAGGCTACGAGCTGACAGACGCTTTTCAACTGTTTATTAAATAATATTTAGAAAAAAAGAGAAAAAGAAAAAAAAACAAAAGATAAACAAAAAAGTGAAATCAGCGAAATGTTGTCGATACAACAATTGCTGTTATTATTTTTTTGGTATATCTCAAATATTTGCCAGACCTTCGCCTGGTTTTATCTCGCTCTCTTCAAAGATTTGAAAGTAAATTGTCAACTATTTTTTGTTTTTATTATTTTTGGTCTCTCTGGGCCACAAAAAAAATGTAATTTAAACTCTGCATGTGATGTACATACGATTATTTGTGTAAAACAAATGAAAGCTTAAAAAATATAAATATTTAACTAATGATAATTTTTATATTTCCTACCACTTAGCAAAATTGTGGAGCTTGAGGAGGAGCTGCGCGTTGTGGGCAACAACTTGAAGTCCCTTGAAGTGTCTGAGGAGAAGGTCAGTATTAACAGTTTGCACTTAAAATATGTATACCATTTATTTCTCAATTATACAATGACCAATAATTTTTACCCCATACTATATTCCTTTCCCAAAACTTGGCATATATATATGCGTATATATTTATATCATAAACAACAACAATAAATAGGCCAACCAACGTGAGGAAGAGTACAAGAACCAGATCAAGACCCTCAACACCCGTCTAAAGGAGGTTAGAGCACAACATACAAATAACTCAAGGAAGTTATTCCCAGAGATCTCTGCCGATCTGAAAAACCAGAACCAGCGTTTTCTTTTCTTTATATTGTTGTTGTTTATGTTGCTTTTTTTCTACTTTAATTTTGACTATGGAGCGCACAGAACCGTTCCCACACAAAAACTCAAATATTTAAAAAAAAATTCAAAAGATTTTCAAAAAAATTTATAAAATGTCTACCGACTTGTTAATAATGCCTATTTTATTTTTGTTTTACTAATTATGATATTTTCTATTTTTACTTTCATAACACGCGCTTTAATGCTGCTGCAAATAATGTTTGAACAAATATTTTAACTAAATATTGTTTTTATTTGCGCACTTGGATACACTTCCTGCCCTGCTCTGCCCGCCCGTCCACGCCTTGACATTGTGCATGCTTTTTTATGTTTTATTTGAATATTGCTAACACAAAAATTACCCAACCAACGACCACAAAAAAATGAAATAAAATCAAATCAAATAAATAAATAGGCCACACAAAAAGAGGAAACCTTTGAAACGCAAATCAAGGTTTTGGATCATTCCTTGAAAGAGGTATATAGTATACATAAATAACGCTAAGTTTTCTACAATATTTGTGGTCTCTGGTGTTGGTAAATGCCCTAACATAAAACTGATAATCAAAAAGAAAATATTAAATTGCACAAAACGTTATTCTCAATTTTCAATTAATTGTACATAAAAGTTGTCGAGAAATCATTTCACATTTGATATTTTCTTTTATAAACAATAAACAAACAAAAAAATAATACCAAACGAAACTACAAGAAAATGCCGTAAATAATGGGAAAAATACAACAAAACATGAGCATAATAATATATCTATCGATATCAATATCAATTTATCAGTTATCGATCGATCATGGCAAGTATTTGACGTGTCTTTCTTTTCTAGAAGTTGTGTGTGTGTACATATTATTTAAAAATTGAAAAGAACATTTTGTGCATTGATTGCAAATACGTTTTACAACACTATGCGTACTGCTTGCCAGTAGTAGCAACTGTACCCAAAAAGTATCAAATTAATTGTGACCTAGAAACAACTTAATGAAATTAATTCTAAAGTTTCGGTAGATATTTTATATGATACACAAAATACAAATAAACAAAACACGCACACATTTAATGACGATGTTAACGATGTTAATGATGATGACGATGATGATGATGATGAAGATGATGATATTATTGATGCTATTGATACGATACCCATTTGTTGTATATTTCTCGACGTCTAGGCACGCGAAAATCAAAAATATTTCGAACAGGAACTCATACAGTTTAAATTAAGTGTTGAAACTGTAAGTCGCTGCAAAACCTGAAAGAGCCTAAAGTAATACCATTGTTTAATATCTTGTTGAAAATGTGCAAATTTTTAACAGCATTACGAATTGGTTTTCACAGTTTTCAGTGACTGCGTAGCGTCGTACGGCAAATTGTTTTAGTTGATTATCATCTACACTTTCCCGTAATGATCATTATATTTAATTTGTCCAATTTAGGTTTGTCTAAAACTTAAAACCCGTAAGAATCGAAAACAATACAAACAAAAAACGTTGTAAGCAAATAACTGGGCATAAATATCAAAATAATTTAAATTTATTTATCGAATTGTTATGCTTTAATTTATCGAATGTTTCTTGTTATAATTAATTAACCAACTTCACCAAACATTTATATAATTCAACACATTTATTAATATTACATTTTTTATTAAGTTACTTAATGCTGGTTTTGGTAGCAAATTTTGGGAAGCTTCGTTTTACTGTAATGTCAATTGGCAATAGATTTCAAATGCTGCTAATGTTTTACAACACTGGCCGCATTTGAAACCTATTTCTGTACAGTGTGCGACAATTTGTACTAATATATTTTTAACTCTCTCTTTCCAACACTATTCAAGGCTGAGGCACGCGCTGAATTCGCTGAACGTTCCGTTCAGAAATTGCAGAAGGAAGTCGACAGGCTCGAAGGTATGTCCGTTAAAGATTATATGCTCATAAGACTAAGATTATAAACATTTATCGAGTTAATTAGCTAAATTCTGTAGCAAACAATATACAAGTTGTAGTTGAATACGATTTTATTATTGATTTTGATTATATTTAAGTAGGTGCAAAATTTAGTTCCTTTTTCCTAGTGTTAGTTTATTGAATATTTCAATGATCTTTTTAATTTTTTAATTTTTATTTATCCCTAATAATATATGTAAATTTTTTGTTGTTTATTTATTTCATATGTTGTGCATTAACCAAAAATTACAAACTATCCAAAACTTGTGTACGCTTTGCTGCCACGCCTCAACAAACGCCCAACCGCCCGCCCGCCCTCTAAATGTTAATTGCTGCATGCCGCCATTTTGTTTACCAAATACGCAATACACATAAAATACACAAAATACACATACGATACACAGATGACATTTTGAACGAACGCGCCAAGAACAAACTGCTGCAGGAGGAAATGGAAGCCACCTTACATGACATACAGAACATGTAGAGCGTTGATTTGCATACACTGTAAATTACACTGCAAGAAATAACTGCCTGCTTTGACGTCAGTACAGAGAAACCGGCGCTTTCCATATTATAATAATAGAAACACTCACACACACACAGAAACACACACACACAGATGCGCAAGTGTCTTCCATGAAAATAGACAAAAGAGACGCAAATGAAAATGGGCAATAGCGCATTAATTAATTAAGCATTTAACTCAAAGAAAAGCAGACAAGAAAAGTAAAAGAATAGCAACAACAACACTATTACTTTAAAAATTAAAAAAAAAGACAAGAAAAGACAAAAGAAAATCAAATTTCCATTCCAAGCACACGCACACATTCGTAATATTCGTATATATTTTGAAGCCTTACTGTAACATTCGATGCTTTACAACACTGTTGCAATATTTTCCCCTAAATTAGTTATTTTCTCGTAATCTTTTTGCGTTTGCTAAGTTTTGTTGTTTTGATATCGATTGATTTACACTACTTTTACTATATAGATGACAAAAAAAAAACAAAAAACCAACACAATCAATTGCAAATTATAGTTTTTGTGTAATTATTTTGAATACATTTGTATGTATTTTTGTAAAGTAAATGGAAAGATTCTAATTCTAATTGTATTTGTGTCAGCCAGCTTAACTACTGTATTAATTATGCTAATATTTAAATTGTTTATACAAAAAACAAAATCAACAAAAAAACAAAAAAAAAAAAAAAATACAAAAAATGTATTGTGTTTGTGTAATATTTTGCTTTACCTTCTAATAATTTAGACACAAGTTCAAAGCAAATAAATTATAAAAGACAACAACAACAACAACTACACATCGCACATCATTCCAATAATAATGAAAACTAGACAGCTCCTTTTACAATTTACCTTCTATATCTACTTCTATATCTATTTCTTACGATTAATTCATTTCCTTTGACAAAATGTGTTCTTGCCTTCTTAGAGAGCAAACAAAAAACGAAAAACAAATCGCATTAAAATGAGAAACAATTTACATAAATTAATTATTTATACTTTTAATATATACATCTTTAAATATACTATATAAATATACATACTATACAAATACAACTACAACTACAACTACAAATACAAATACAAATACCATGCTGCTGCAATTGCACAAATAAAGTATTTTTCAAAAACCGATTATTCAATGCGCGCCTATCGATAGACACATAACTACCGCAGCTGTGTTTCCCCTTAACCCCTTGTTGCCCCACAGAGTTGTTGTGTTTACCGTTACCGCTGTTACAGATCCTGAACCCAATAATTGGCTTATTGGAGAGTTTGATGAGCCACTTGCTATTAGCACTAATCAAATTTTGCTTTACTTTTAAAAACGCCCTTATTAACCCACTAAAACCCAGACGAGACGATCAACGAGAAAGAACATTATGCGATTATAATGGATAGCTTGGACTTTACCTTCGTCGATCTAATGGGCATGCCGCCATTTTATAACGATCGCTACCCCAAACCGCCCACACCCGAGCTAACCGAAGAGGAGAAGGCGGCCAAAGAGGCTGCCGAACAGGCAGCCCTGGCCGCTGCCGAAGCTGCCGAACGCGCTGCCCAAGAAGGCGGTGCTGCCGATGTCGAGGGGGGAGTGCAGGGTGAAGCGGTCGAGGGGGTTGTGATCGAAGCCGCCACTGGCGAAACTGTGGCCGCCATTGTTGCGGAACCTGTGAAGCTGCCGACGCCTCCCCCACCCCCACCATTCGATTATAACATTGATCTGCCGCCAGAGGGCGCCGAAGTGCCGTACGTCAAGAACTGCGAAGTTGTGGCAGTTGCGGCAGCTGAGGGTGCAGTCGTTGAAGAGGGGGTAGCTCCTGCGGAGGGGGTAGCAACTGCGGAGGGCGCAGCTCCAGCTGAAGGGGCAGCTCCAGCTGAAGGAGCAGTTACTGCTGAGGTAGCTGCTCCTGCTGCTGAGGCAGCGCCACCTGCCGTTGAAGCCGCTGCTCCTGCTGCTGAAGCGCCACCTGTTGAAGCGCCTGCTCCCGAAGCTGCCGCTGCTGAAGCGCCACCTGCCTGAAACTAAACCAAACTGCAGCATAGAAGAAAGAAAGAAAGCAAATGAAACGTTTTATTTGAATTAAAATAGATCTCGTAGAATCTGGCCCTGGGATCTCGTCGCTTTTAACAGAACATGTTAAATGTTGTTTTTCTTGTCGACAACATCGCTAACATAACCCCCTTTTCACAACCCCCTCCGCAGCCCCGTCCCAACCTCTTACATAGCATTAATTTTTAGTTTGTTTTGGTTTCGCTTCTGCCTGCTCTTCACGCCTCTCTCTCTCTTTATTTCTCTCTCTCTCTCTCTCTCTATCTAAACTTTCGCTCTGTCAACTGCTTGCACTGCTTGCACTGCTTTCCCACACCCCCAGACGATCTAATCGTTGAAAAAGAACGCTACTGCCTCATTGGCGACAGCCTAGACGAGGCCTTCCTGGACCTGATCAAGGGTCTGGAACCCTTCTGGACGGTGCGCAATCCCAAGCCGCCCACTCCCAAGCTGCCCACGCCCACACCCGAGGAGCTGGCCGCCATGGAGGAGGCGAGAGCCGCTGCCTTGGCTGCTGCCGCCGCTGCTGCGGCCGAGGCGGGCATTGAGATAGGCGAGGACGGTGAGCCGGTGGCGGTGGTGCTATCGGAGGCGGGTGTTCCAGTGCCCAAGGAGCCGACGCCACCACCAAAGGAACCAACTCCACCACCACCACCCCCACCGCCATTCGATTATAACATTGATCTGCCGCCAGAGGGCGCTGAGGTGCCATTCGTCAAGAACTATGAGGCGCCACCACCCGGCTCTGAGCCCGAGCCAGCGCCAGAGGGAGCCGAAGGAGCTGCGCCTGCCGAGGGTGCCGCTCCAGCTGCCGAGGGTGCCGCTCCAGCTGCAGAGGGCGCTGCTCCCGCTGCCGAGGGCGCTGCTGACGCCGCTGCTCCCGCTGCCGATGCTGCTGCTGCTCCAGCTGCTGATGCTGCTGCTGCTCCAGCTGAAGCACCTGCAGCTGAGGCAGCTCCAGCTGAGGCTCCAGCTGCCGAAGCTGCTCCCGCTGAGGCGCCTGCTGCTGAAGCTGCGCCAGCGCCGGCAGAGGCTGAGGCGCCACCTGCCTAAAGCAAGCACAACTACATCAACGATAACGATAACCATTGCCTCACCATCGATAAATCAACCGCGCCAAATTCAAACTGAAAACTCACAACTGCTACAAAATGCTGCCCCGCTTTTATTTCTAGTTTAAAATGCACGTTTTTTTTGTAAAACAGCAAACAAAATATGCGTAATAATCTTGAATTTCGAATTAAAACTTAACAGAAGCATTGCAAAACCGCAGAAAGCCGCTCAATTGCTTATTTATTTTTGTTGTTTTTTGCTTGTTGCATTTTATATTTTAATTTGAAATTTAACAGCTAAGCGCGCACTGCATTGCCGACCGAAAACCAGCTGCAAACAAGCAGTGCAACTGCTGCTGCTGCCGCAATTATTATTTAATTTTATTTGATGAGGTAATTATTATTATTTCTTTTATGATTTTCTTTGTGTTTAGATTATTTGTCAATGTTCGGTGCAGGGTTTACTTTTTATATATGTTTTTTCTCTGTGTATTTTATTCTTAATTATTTTAATTTATATTAATTGAATTTTGGTTTCTGTTTATTATTTGACGTTGCACAGACGACCTGGTCTTGGAGAAGGAGCGCTACAAGGATATTGGAGACGATCTCGATACCGCCTTCGTCGAGCTCATCCTCAAGGAATAAGCGCAGCAGCATTACCAACCCCTGCCCCGCTTACACAAGAGCTGCACTCAAAATCTATCTATCAACACCTATCGCACACTTATCGATTGTTTATCGTAGCATACTTGTAGGCGCTCTGTAAACCTGTAAACTGCTTGCAATATTGGAAAAACTTTTGTAGATATTTGTGCCTTATAATTTGTAGATTTTGCGTAATGCTTTTATTAAATGATTTATGCGAGAAAAACGCATTGTGTATTTGTTTCAACTCGATAATTATCAGTTTTCATTACTATTATTATTTGTATGCAATAAATTAAAAGAAAGAAAATATATACGACTGCTATGTGTTTTTATTTTACAACTTTTGTATTCTCAGATGAGGTGAGCAGAGGTAAAGAGAAGTACAAAACGATTGCCCAGGAATTGGAATACGCCGATCTCAACAACTATTAAAAGATCTAACTGAGAGAAACCCGAGATTCAAAAAACAATCTGAAGTCGATAACGCCTTTCCGACGTACAGCTACAACAAAACACATTCGACCTAAGCATTCCACAATATTTCGTACACATTAATAACAACAATAATCATAATGGAAACTAAGCAAATTTTTAGCAATTATATATGTATATTGAAAATTACGAGTGAACCGAATATACTGCCTGCATTAAGATGAACATTCTCAATATTACTTTCAGCTTTCCACTTAGAATATCTATCTATATACATCCCACCAGTCGATATATTATAACCAAAACCAATACGCCATCATTATTTATAGCCAGAATACACATTTTATAGCTCACTGTCAATTTCAATACAAAATATTTAATCTCCCTAAGTTATTTACGCTTGCAATGTTTGTGCGAATCTAAAATGATATTATGATATTACAAAAAGAACATTTCCAATGCCTTTGTATTATGAAAAAACCCAAAAACAAATGACAATTATTTATTAAAACAAAATGTACACAGTCATAGCTTTTGTAATTCTGTAACTAAGTATAAAACATTCTCTCAGTTATAAAGCTATTATATTTTTATGACAACATCTAATAAGAAATATTTCTATTGCAAATACAATTCATAAAAAAATAATATAAAATTTGTTTGATTTCAAATGGATCATGTTTGGTGAGTAAAAGTATTCGCAAAACGCCATTTTGTTGAACTTTGAATAAGCATAGCTCTACCAAAACTAAACTGATTTTCAAGTGATGTGATTTTTTCTTTATCATTCGAGTATAAAATTGTAATTTGGGTGATACATCAAAGAAAAAAATTTTTTTTTTGCGAAAATTTTGGGGCCTCCTTAAAATATATGCAATTTATGTCATGAGGAAAAAATTTGTTGATTTAAGATCGTACATTTTTACGCGCAAATGAATTGTATTGTAAAATTATGCAGAAAAAACCACACATGACAGAATTTGGTCGAATATTGTAGATTTTAGGGCCTATATTGGAATCATTAGGGGATTATCACTCATTAGACGAAAAAAGCCTTTTTTGCTGAACTTTGCATGAGCATAGCTTTACTAAAACTCAACCGATTTTCAAGCGGAGTGAATTTTTCTTAAGCATTTGAGTTCAAAATTAAAATTTGTGTAATAAACCAAAGAAAGAAAAAATTTAAATTTTTTTGAAAATTTTAAACTCATCCCATCGATATATCGGACAGTTCTGAAAACATCAAGAATATCGAATTTGCTATCGATAGCTATCCAGCTCTGCAGAACACAATTATTGTTCTCAATGGATCCTCTATTTGCTAGTGAGCGACCCAGTTAAATTATGCAATATTGTTTCTTTAATAACTTCTGTGTTTGTTCACCTACTATTTGTTAGGCTATAGGTTGATTTAGACAGAATAGTATTCAACCAAACGGAAAAGCAGACATGGCTAGATCGACTAATATTATGGTGCTGATCAATATTTTGGATTTGCAGGTCCTTCTGCCTTTGCCAATGCGCTTTTTATCCATTTTTTATAGCATCACAGTCTATAGAATTCGATCTTAAATGGTGTGCTCTAATTAGCAAAAAAAACATTTCTGTAGTTTTCGAAACTGCTGATGTTTGTTGAATAAATCAAAATTAAATAAAATCCCAGCAACTGTTGATAGGAACTTAAATTTTGGATATTTAAAAAAAAAAGTGAATATATTTAAACATTTTCGAAATTATATTTAAATTGAATTGTCACGTCAGCCCAGAGTGTGTGAATGTTGGGAATGAAATGAATTTCTCAATATTTATTTAATCAAAATAGATTCTCATCTCGTTAGCCGTGTACGTACACATTTATGAGCTATATATAGACGCACTTTCCGATGGATACAGATACAGATACAGCTAAAGATACATGAGAATAGACTGTGAGAATTAGGGAAAATAGAAAAGACAAAAAGCAGAGCAAACGCATAATTTTCACGCTCGCCTGTGAGGCATATGATGAGAATGCAGCAAAAGCAAAAAAATAAGGAAAAAGCAAAAGATACAAAATCGGGAGCATTCCGATAGATATAGACGATCGGCTGAGAGGAGCTCAAGCGAGAGAGAATAAATAATACACACGAATAGAGATGGATGAATATGTATTAAGGAAAACCATTTGGGAAATTTTGTGAGGGAAATTTGTGTGAAAAGTTGCGAAAGTGCTTTTTTTAATGGGAAATTTGACGAAACGAAAAATTATTCAATACTGCGTTGGTGTGTCTGTATCTGAGTGTGTGTGAGTGTGTGTGTGTAAGTGTTTGTGTATGTGTGTAAGTGTGTGTGTGTGCCTTGCGTTAAATCTTGAGGTCGCTTTCTTGGCACGGCAACTTGGTCAGTGATCAGTGTTCTCGGGGTTTCGACAGCGTATAGTGTGTTTGAAACGCTAAGGTTAGTTACGGCTGCTGCTGCCAGGATTTTTGCATATTGGGAATATTACAAAAAATTATAAATAAAATAAAATTTAAAAAAATATTAACGACGAAAGAAAACCGTAAATTGCTTGACAAATGCATGCATGGGAAAACCTATAAAGCTGAACAAGTGAAAAAGTGCAGATCGAATGCAACGACAGATCTAAAATACTATATAATATCAACTATATAAGGCTGATATAATAATTCCAATAAAATTATTGATAGTGCATATGTATGTGTATGTGTGTGTGTCCAAAAATAAAACCATTTAGCAAATACCAAAATAAAATACCAAATATTACAAATTATTTAAAATAAAGTGTAAAATATCGGAATATATATCTATATAACTGCCAAAATAAAGGATCTATCGCAAAAGATATATATTTTTCGAATTTCCGATGATGCTAGCGAAAAATAAACTTAAATTTATGATGACTTTTCATCATTTTGTGAGCGATTCGCTTATAAGGAATTTTGTAACTAAATCTCACAAAAATAAGTGCGCGCGTGTGTGTGAGTGTATAAGTGAAAATTTGCACACACGCACACGCATACAAACATATATACACACACACACACTGAGAAAGCTGCACACAGACACATACATATGCAATTGCCTACGCACAAATTTCACACAGCAAAGGAAAAGCTTTTGCTGGGAACTTTTCCTATAAAATTAACTGCAGACAGACACCTGCCTGTCACACACACACACACACGCACACATCCACACACACAGATGCAAACTTTAGAGAGTTTATTTTTAACTCTACTTGAAACTTAGACGGGAAAGCTTTCGGTTTTTCGCTCGTCTTTGGCTTTCATGATCTCATGAACATCATTTTTGTTCTATTCGTAATTTATCCTTGAGTTGCTTTTCGCTTTATATATTTTCGTATTTTTGTTCTTTTGGCTATATGCTAGAAATACTAGCTACTAATTATTGTAGAGAAATATCTATATCTATATCTATCTGGTATATGCTATATCTATAGATCTTGTCGGGGAAATACCGCCCACACAACATTTGGTGTGATTTTGCCGTTTATGAAAAATATGCGAAGGCCATAGATGCAGACAATGAAATGATCTATAAAATAGCTATATCTTTTAACAATTTCGTAGAATTTTGGTATTTTATATACTATATTATTATCGAAAAATTTAACAGCGCTACCGATTTGAATTCCTAAAATACTTCCCCATTATGCACCTTATTCTCATAGACATTGAACTAGCACTTTGGCACCCCCCAAAAGTAATACCTGCTACAACAGAAATGACTTTGCCCTACTTATAGAGCTGCTCGGTTCTGTCTGTTCCTACATATAACATATACTTAAACCTCCACACATGAATCTCTGACCCAAAAAAAAAAAAAAAAACCTAAAAGAAAGAAATGTTTTTTCAAATGAACCGAAAACTTTTTCAACAAATTGCAATGAGCAAACATGTGTATATGTGTGATAATTTTGAAACACACAATGGGGAACTCTAGAATTACAGGCCAGGCAAAAAAGAAATGTCCAAAAAACGCCAGCGCCAATGAATATATATGCTATATGTATAATACTTATAGGTATATGTGGGCACTGGATATGCTCATCTGCTCACAAAAGTATATCAAGTTTATTTTTAAAATGCTACAACAAATAAATAGACCAGAGAGAGATCAAGAGAAAAAATATACCGCCAGTTTTGTAGTGGGCGTATTTGAATCTGAAAAAAACTGAAAAAAAAGAGAAATAAAAATTACGTTTGATTCTATAAAGCAAGCAAATTCTGTTTACATTAGCTTTTAATTTATACTGTATAGTAGTGTGTATATGTCTATAGCTATATCTATAGGTCGATTCAACAGGCACTGCTTTCTTGTATAATCCACTTTTAGATTGCATTTTTATTAGCTGTGAAAAACATTTTTCAAGTTAAATTGAAGATTGTCGAGTGAAAAAGCGCAGAGAAGTGGAAGCACTTTCAATAATGTAAGCAATTAAGCCACAGTGGGGTACTAAATACAGGAGCTGATTTTTTTTGTTTTGTAAAAAAACAAAAATTAATTTTACAAAATAAATGCAGCTGTTTTGAAGGCGCAATTTGCAGATTTACGTTTTGTTTTAATTGTATTTTATTTGGCTTAATAAGCACCAAAAGGTATAATATCTAGCGATGTAAATTAATTGAATCGCATAAGGGTTAAAGCGATTGTTTTTTACAAATGGGCAGCACTGTTTGCATTGCTTGGCAGCACTCTACCGAAATTAATTGTTTGCCTTTGATTTTCTACTACTTTCAGTGCCGTTTTCCAGTTTTCTTCCCTCCTAAGCAAATAAATAAAACACAAACACCATGGACGCCATCAAGAAGAAGATGCAAGCGATGAAGCTTGAGAAGGATAATGCCATTGATAAGGCAGATACCTGTGAGAATCAAGCTAAGGATGCCAACAGCCGTGCCGACAAACTCAATGAGGAGGTGCGCGACCTGGAGAAGAAGTTTGTTCAGGTTGAGGTCGATTTGGTTACCGCCAAGGAGCAGCTGGAGAAGGCCAACACCGAATTGGAAGAGAAGGAGAAACTGTTGACCGCCACCGAATCCGAGGTTGCCACCCAGAACCGTAAGGTGCAACAGATTGAGGAGGATTTGGAGAAATCTGAGGAACGCTCAACCACCGCCCAACAGAAGCTGTTGGAGGCCACACAGTCGGCTGATGAGAACAACCGTATGTGCAAAGTATTGGAGAACCGTTCCCAGCAGGATGAGGAGCGCATGGATCAGCTGACCAACCAGCTGAAGGAAGCCCGCATGCTCGCTGAGGATGCCGATACCAAGTCCGACGAGGTGTCCCGCAAGCTGGCCTTCGTTGAAGACGAGCTCGAAGTGGCTGAGGATCGTGTCCGCTCCGGTGAATCCAAGATCATGGAGCTGGAGGAAGAATTGAAGGTCAGTTTAATAACCTGATTTACAAACTTCAGCTGATTGTAATTTCGATTACGATTGATCGATAGGTTGTCGGCAACTCGCTGAAATCTCTGGAAGTGTCCGAGGAGAAGGCCAACCAGCGCGTGGAGGAGTTCAAGCGCGAGATGAAGACCTTGTCCATCAAATTGAAGGAGGCCGAACAGCGCGCCGAACACGCCGAGAAGCAAGTGAAGCGCCTGCAGAAGGAGGTCGACAGGCTAGAAGGTAAGCCCCTCGATCCCCCCAATTCTCCCACAGCACTTAAAAGATCTAAGTTGCGAAAACGTCTATATATAAATATTATTATCATTATATATAACGATTTGCAAAGTTCTGCAGCTTCAACTAATGCGTACAATTGTACATATGTTGATTCGCCATAATATTCGCTTTTATTAATTGCTGTAATATATATATATCTAAATATCGTATATCTGGTATATCTTGTATATATAAACCAAACAACAAACAAATGCTTCTTGCAGACCGTCTCTTCCATGAGAAAGAAAAGTACAAAGCAATCTGCGACGATTTGGACCAGACATTTGCTGAACTTACTGGATATTAAAAACACAAGCAAAAACCACCAAAAATATATACCACAACAATATACCCTGCAATTTCCCCCTCATATAGTACTTCCTGTCCTACTACACACAACAAAATATTTCCCTCTTCTGCCATTTTGTCACATGTTGTACTTATCTTTCTGTACTTCCCCCGTTTTGCTCTTTCACACTGTGTAGATTTGCCACAATTTTACACTGTAAATAATCTGTTTAGTCTTGTGTGTGCACACTTCCCAAAACGATACACTGTAAAAAATAAGTTCAGACAGTTCCACTATAGAACAAATGCCAACTGTAGATTTATGCCAGGTGATTTAAAATATAATTTTTTTAAGTGTATGAAATATTTGTATTCCGTTTCGTGTTCTATTTGATTTGTGGCATGTTGCAATTGTCTTGCCTCTCTTCTTCCCAGACACACAAACTTGAAATTCTCTGCTGAATATCTCCAAATTTCTCAAGCTGCGATTCATTTGATACACGAAGGGAAAGATCTCATTGACAGTGGTTCAATTTGTGGTCCATTTTTCGCTCATTATTTGTACAGTTATTCCAAGGGGAATACGTATGATTATAAGTGTATTAGCTGCTCCCTGAAATCCCACAACAAATGTTAATTTTTGCATTGTATTTACTGACACCTAACAGAGAATAATGATGAACGTACTAACGCATGCTGTTTTCTCGCTGTGTAGCTGCGAGCTATAGGCACAGTGGTACCATGTCTATTTGTTGCACTTGCTGTTGTTCGATTTGCTTTCACCTGTGAACATTAATTAATGGTTTTTGTATTCATAATTAAATCCGCAGACGAGCTGGGCATCAACAAGGACAGATACAAGTCTCTGGCCGACGAGATGGACTCCACATTCGCCGAATTGGCTGGCTATTAAGCGGAGCACTGGCAACCGGAACTGCGACTGCAGCCTCTTCCCTCGGGAGGGGGCGGGTCAACGATTTTATCATCATCTCAAGATCACTTTATGCAAACTAAAACTATCGTCATAACTGAGAAAAATACCAAGAACAACATCCAATTGTGTATATCTTTTTTGAAACCAAATCTATTTCTAAATAAATAAATAACAACAACAAATAGATTGAACACAAGCAAAGCAACAAACAACAACAACAACTGTCAGAGTCGAGTCTTTGTAAACTTTCAACAACAACAACAACAACAACAAAATTAATTTCTATTATTTTACACTTTTTTTCTAAATGCAAATGCAAAATAAGTAGCTAAAACCTAAAATCAAAGTAATTTTTGTATTTTTAAAGCCATGTTTAAAAATATTAAGATCACAGTAAAATAGAAAGAGAGATATATATACATATAGGGAGAGAAAGAGAGAGAGAGAGCTTAAAATGTACTATCTATGCTGTTAAGAGTAATGGTTGAAAATTTCGATCGATTTTATAATATATTAAAAAACCAAAACAACAAAACACACCAAAAAAAAGTATAAAATATTTATAAAAAAAAAAGATTTCTAAAAAAATTATATGTTGATGTTTGCTTTGACGAGAATCCGCTACTTATTTTCTTTGCATGGAACAGAGGTTTGAACAAATTTTTGGCTATAAATAGCACTCGAAACTTCCAATGTTTCTACAGATATTTAAACTAAGCGGGTTTTCAGCAAGGTTTGTATACGAAAAGTAATCGGAACTTGGGTTATTTTAAATGAATTTCAAAACCTTTTCAGCAGAAAACTAAAGATGAAATCTCGAATGGGGGAAATCCCTTGAACCCAAGTGCGTCATTCGATATAAAACCACAAGATAAAAGACACACGTAGACCTTCGTTGCAACATCGTTGAAGCATCGGCTAATAAGTAGTCAAAATAAGTCATAATGAAAGTCAATGTTTGGCTATAACAGCCAAGACTTTAGCCTCAACCCACAGAAATCAATTTTAGCTGCTCTGTATATGTACATATTTATATATTTATATTGATATTTCTTTTATTTTTTACGTTGTTAGAGAGCACTTTCAAGACATCTGGGCATGTGGGCAGCAGTTGAGAGAAACACGTTCCATTTGGCCAATTCGACTGATGGCCAAAATCTGCAGGCGGTCGCCGAAAAACCTATCATCGAAATGAATCGAAATGAAATGAAATGAATTGAAAAATCATGAATTGATTGAGCTTTAATTGCATGCTAACTGCGGCAGCTTTTATAATGCTCTTGCCATAATTTAATAATCAACTTGTCATTAAAACTGATTAGAGCTGCTATTTAAATCTGATTAAATTGTGAATGCCCATAAACACTTTCTTTAAATGCCAATTGACAAGTGCAGTATTTTCTTTTGAAAATCAATTATATTTTATAGCTTGCAAATAGGTAAGTTAATTTAATTACAAACAATGAAATTAATATTGGAACAATTGTGTGTTTTTATTTAAAGAAAAATCTATTTGAAAGTATGTTTTTTTTCGCATATGCTAATTTTATAGATTTTGAATTTCCAATATCACAAAAATTAATAATTCATTTAGTATTTTAATTATTTTGTATTTTTGATTAATTTTATGGATTTTTAGTTTTAGTTTAGTTTGATATTCTGTCAAATATTTTACTATACCCTAAAATTATTTTACTTTGTATATATATATAATATATAAATATATATTATAATTATAATATATATTTTATTCAAATAAAATTTTGAAACTATTTTCATAGAAATTTTGAATATATAAATATTTAAATCAAAATCGATGATTCAATAAAAAAAAATGATATTTATTTATCATAGTAATTAATTAACGTTTATATAATTACCATGTTAATTATTCTATAATTTCAATAAACGAAATTTCTTACAGTGTGCATATTTCAATATTTAAGTTGATATTTTAGTGAGCATTATATTACTTTAATTTATTTACGATAGCAAGAACTCTTTTTCGCACTTTATTTGCCACATAATACTTGACGGTTAAATGAATATTAATAGTTATTTAATTAGGGCCGAGCACTAAAACAGACCTCGATGGGTTTGACAATGTGTTAACAACAACTTGAAAAGCCGCCGAACCCAACCCCAGAGCCGACAAGAAACAAAAACCCAATGACTTACATTCGGCGGGAGAAAGTGAAATTTTTTTGCATTTCTCGTAAGTAATAAAAGTAAAAAATATAAAAGCACAAAGAGCAAAAAAGCGTTGAGAGCATTACCAAGACCAAGACCATGGTCAAGACCCGAAGTCAGGGCCCAGAGTGAAGCTTCAATTGAGCTGCAAGTTTCAGTCTCAGTTCGTAGCTCAGACGCGACGCGTCGTGAAATTCAAATTCATATTGAAATCGAAAGTAATATTTGTGTTTGTTTTTGCTTTAAGTGTTGTGAATGGCATATGAAAACATAAAAAAAGAAAGAAGCCAGCGTACAGTTTGTAAATCATAATACATGTCAGCGCAATGTGTCGTCATTTCTTGGTGCTGCTTTTAAGTCTGGCCCTCTGGCTGGCATTATGCAATCCGTCCATGCAAAAATCGGAATCGGACACGGAATCGCTAGCGCCAAATTGGTCGCAATTTCTCGAAGATTATGTGCTCAGGTGCGTTGGTGTGGCATAGATTAAATCAAAATCAGTATTGACATGGCAGATCAGTCGGGAGAAAGGCGACAGTCGGATTTAACCGGCGTAGGAGATCCTGTACTTTATGTTTCCATTTTCACCGAAGCGGTGTCTCATAAACACAATGGCAATCTATGCTCGTTTGCCCAGTAAAGAAAATTGTCTCTTCCATATCTTCGATGTTTCTTATCCGACCGTAATGCTGTGCACGGCATCGATGGTGAATGTCATAACCTCGGTTTTTGCAGTTAGTGGAGGGTGGAGGAAGGGTTATCAAAATACATATAGTCGAAAAATTTAGATTTTCGGGTCAATATTGGTATGATGGAGGGATTTTCACCTCTTAAACGAAAAAAGCCATTTTTGTTGAACTTTGAACGCGCATAGCTTTGGCAAAACTCAACGGATTTTCAAGCGGTGTGGTTTTTTCTTAAGAGATTGAGTTACAAATTAATATAGAATAATAAAAAATCGACGAACAAAAATTTGTAAATTTTTGCAAAAATCTTAAGGCCACTAAAAGAAATAAATTTGATTTTTGGAAAAAATTTAATTTTTGGAAAAAATTTAATTTTTGGAAAAAATTTAATTTTTGGAAAAAATTTTATTTTTTTTAATCCTAAGAATTAATGCGTAAACGTTTTGTAGTGCAAAATTAGGCAGAAAAACCAAACATGACAGTATTTGGTTGAAAAATTTAGATTTTAGGGCCAATATTGGTAACATGGGGGAAATATCACTCCTTAAACATAAAAATCTCGAGTTTAAATTCTCTAGCTATTATAGTTACTTAGATCTAGGTGTTTATACGGACAGACGGACTGATGGACAGGGTTATATCTACTTAGCTCGTCGTCGTGATGCAGAATATACATATATACTTTCTGCGGTCTACCACGCCTTCTTCTGGGTGTTACACACTCATCAACAGGGTTTAATCTGCGATCTGTGTTTAATTTGCAGTCAGAGCAGCAGCCAGCGCGTGTCCAAGGACTTGAACTTTATGGGCATGGATGGACCCATTAATTACCATTCCTCGGCCTACAAACGACCTGGCAATAATATCTACATCACGCGACGAATTGGCGAGGCCGTTGAACTGGAGCCGCATCTTCGCACGCCCGTGGAAAGCCAGAGTCCCATTGTGAATCCACAGTTTCGACCCATGACGAATCAAATGTTGCACCAACAGCAGCAGCAACAACAACAGCAGCAACAGCAACAAATGCAACAGCAGCAGCAGCAACAACAACAGAGGCAACAACCCGGTTTCTTGCAGCAGCTTTTTGGCTTTGGTGGCAACAGCAGCCCCGCCTCCAACGGCCCATCCCCAGCGCAATCCCATGGGCGCCCCGTTGGCCAGCAGTCGCCTCATCTGGCACATGGCAATCCACCCACGACCTTCCGGGCCGTATCCGAGAACGATCTCTACCTCTTGGGGGCCATTGAAAAGCTGGTCTATCGCGTTGGTAAGAAATCTAACAAAAACTAGTAAGGATGCGGCAGATCAGTCGGACTTAAGCGTAGAAGACCCTGTATTTGTATTTCAAAATTGTCTGTAGCATATCTTTGCCATTTCTTATCCGATCGTAATGCACTTCACAGCATCGATGGAGAATGCCATAAGATACGTACATTCCAAATGACAAGTAATAAGCTTTGTAGTTTTTTTCGGTTAGCTTACGAAGAAGCGGGGGTATCAAAAATCTAAAACAAACTTGACCAGCGTACATCATAGGATAAGCCAACCACCAATAATGGTTTCCTTAGTCTCTTTAGTTTTCGAGATCTAGTCACCTATTCAAATTTTAATCTCTATTTCTTCAATTTCCGCACAGATTATTTGGAAAGTCGCGTGCGCAGAACGGAGCAGTTGATCTACTACCTGATGGCTGGCAATAACCAGAAGGAAGTCCGTGATCCTTGCCCCACAAACTTTACGCGTATTAGCGATAATTGCTACTACATCAACAGCCAGCAGCAGGTTAACTGGAAGACGGCGAATACGGCGTGCAAAGGCCTCTCCGCGCACCTGGCGGAGTTCGAGAAGGTCTCGGAGAACGAGGAGATAATGGCATACCTGCTCAATCAGCCAGCGCACAGAGGACGCGACTATTGGCTGGGCGGTCTGAACCCGGGTCTGCTCTGGATCTGGGCGAACTCTGCGAAACCTGTGAATCCCAATATGAATCTTACATCGATTGCCATGCAGCAGAAGGCGGAGAACTCGACGGCCGCCAATCTGGTGGACAGCAGCGAGCAGTCATCGGATCAGAGCAATGTGCTCAACAATACGGTGCAGATCGATGGCAAGGGGCGTTGCCTGCGCCTCAGCTATAATGCGGGGAAGCACAGCTACGTGTACTACGGACAGGAGTGTACTTCCCGGCATTATTACATCTGTGAGTACGAGGACAAGACGCTCGACAACAAGATACAGAAAATAGCCAGAGATCTGAAGCTATTCGATTGATTGAAACTTAAATAATTATCATAAATTTCCACAACTATTTATCTAAAGTAAACTGTTCTGATATTATAAATGTCAGAACCTATTCTCGATCTGTTATCGATCCGAAATTCAAGCCATAAAAACTATCATGTAAATCTTGAATGAATTTATTCTCGTGTTAAACATAAAATATTTATAAATATTTATACATTTATATGTAAATAAAATAATTTATAACACATTCAATTGTTGAAAGAGTTAAGGAAACTTTTGTTTTTGTTTGCAGGGCAAAGGAATCGGGCTAAACAATATAAGATCCAATAAAATAGTATGACATAGATCTACGGCTGAGCCGATCGATCGCTTCAAACTTATCGCAACTACATAAAGCAAATTATAGATTAGAATTAGTTTCAGTGGCTGCTAAAAGCAACATTGTAGTATACACAGAACAGCTGGGAGATCTCCTGATGTGGATCTGATTTTGGATGCGACTTGCAGTCGCCTAGTCGGGATATAGATAATCCTGCAGTATATTCTGAAAAGCTATTTTAATTTTGCCCCGATCGCGTCCGTTCAGCTTCTGTATGTCGGGCAGCAGGCTCATCAGGAACATGGCATCCGAGTCCGTTTTGCAGTCGCACAGCTCCACGGCGGAAGTAGGAGCCACTGCACCACCGACCCCGCTGTTCCCCTCTAGTCGCTGCGTGCCTGTGGGCTGATGATGAGCCAGAGCATGGGAATGCGCCACATGCAGATGCCGTCCATTCAGATAGGATGTGCTGGGTGCAACAGTTGAGGGCGTTGGTAGTTCTGGATCCATTGTGGGAGCAGAGGGCCCAACGCTTCCACTGCCGCTGGCGGCACCGCTGTGCGTGGTGGTGCTGACCATGTCCACGGGCTTGCTGCTGAACGTGGGACGCACAAAGGAAATGTTGGTGTGCGTCTGCAGATTGGCAGCCGAGACGGCTGCGGAGGTTGGGGCAACTGCATTGGCGGCGCAGGCGGAGGCAGCCTGCAGCTCCTGGGAGCGGGAGCGCATCACGCGCTGCTCCTCCTGATAGCTGCGCAGCTGCAGGCGATTCATCTGCTGCATTCGGCCGCTGCTCGACAGCTGCGCTGGATAGTGTTGGGAGTAGCGCTTCTCCAGCGCCAGCGAGGTGCAGCTGGACGTGGAGCTGGGCGCCGCATCGTAGACAATGGGGCGTAGATCGTGTTCCTCTGGTTCATCGTCATCCTGATGCGGATTAACACGCTGCTCGGCATCCGCTTCAGTTTCGTAGTCCTCGACGGGCTCTTCGCATTCCGATTTGATGTCATTGTTGTCCAGCGTGTGGCTGGGGAAACGTGAACGCTGCTCCTCCTCCATAATCTCGTCCAGCTCGTCGGAGTTGTGCGGCTCGTGCTCATCCAAGTAGTCCAGGTAGCCGTCGATTTGCTGCGGCTGCGGCGACTGCTGCGAAGCGGGATTCAACGCAGCTGTGCCGCTGGTGGTGCTGGCCGTGCAGCTGGTCACCGCGCGCTCCCGCTGCATGCGATTGGACAAGCTGCTCAGGTGGGCCAGTGCATCCTGGACTTGGGTGTCCAGGGACTTGGGCTGCTGGTGCTTCTTGCGCAGATACGGATGCAGAAAGAACATGCGATCGAAGTAGGACCAGCAGGGCGGCACCTTCTCCTCCAGATAGTTGGTGTACTCGCGTCGGAAGGAGATGCGCAGATTTGTCCATTTGGCCAGACTGGCGCCGGGATTCTTCTCCAGCTTCAGGTCCACCTCCCGCCAGAAGTTCTCCACGTACGGCCGGCAGAAGTAATACTTGTGCCTGGGATTATAAATCGCCTCATCCCGTTGCACAATATCGATCAGCTTGAAAACCTCTTCGGTTAGCCAACGGGAGAAATTGGCTGCACTGGCGCAGCTGTTTTGGGTGGACACAAATTGGCCACCGCTGAAGTCGCTTGCCATGATAATGCTGTGTTCTGGGCGTGGTCCGTCGGAAGTTTACATCCGACTTGTATTACAATTTTCCCTCAAGTTTTTATTGCGGTTTTTTTGCAAAACATTTTATTGTTTTCGCTGTTCTGTGTGAATGGCAAAACAGCTGCTCAGCCCCTCAGCAGTGTTGACATTTTTTTCATGAAAAAAGCTGTTTGGGCGGGAAGCAAAAAAAAAAAACAAAATACAAATACCAATAAAAATAATAAAAAAAAATTATAAAAATAATAACAACAGGCCCATAATTGTTGCTATTTTCGTATCAATTTTGTAAAAGTTAAGAAAAATCTAACAAAGAGCTACATTATTTTTGCAAAAACAAACAACAAATATTACCGCTTTAAAAATAGCCAGATGTGGCGAAAAAAAGCGGATTTGGCAACAGTGACACCAAGTGTGCTAGCTCGCTCACACCCACGGCTGCAGATGCTGCCCTCCTGCTCTTTAGGCGGGCATGCGAACTCCAACTTGCTGGAAGCCATAGTAGCTAGTTTTGCAACACTGCTTGTCCAACACAGGTCTGCATGGCATGTTTATCATTATTTACAACGATATCGATATATTATCCAATGTGTATGTAGTGCGAGTGTTTTCGTTTTCATTGCTCGTTTTGTTGCCGTTAAAAGAATTATAACTTTGCTGATGACTGGGCCTTGCGTAATTGATAAATGTATTAACCCGATTTAACATTTTCGCCGCTCAGCACATGGCTCATTTGCCCAAAACTCATGCCTGCAAAACATTGCCAGACTCACGCACACACACACACACTAACACACGCACACTGTTACACATAGTGAAATAAACTTTTGTTTATAAACGAAAAATATAAATATATTGCAGAAATAGCGGTAATACTGAGCCAAGCAGCTTGAATGATAAACGTTTGCCGGCATCGTGCGATATGGCGGTCAAGGTGCAGTTCGAAATCGGTCACACGTCCAAGCTGCGCGTCAAGAAGCATCCCCAGGCCTTCACCCACGACTGGGAGATCTACGTGCAGGGCGTCAACAAGGCGGACCTGAGCACCTTCGTGGACAAGGTCGTCTTCATTCTGCACGACTCCTTTCCAAAGCCAAAGCGCGGTAAGCCCCCGCCCTGCCCCGCCCCTCTTCACTCCATTTATATTTGTAGACCCTTTACAAAATTAGAAAGCGTCCATTAAGTTAGAGATGTGTCTAACAGCCAAAAGAAGGCGTGCCACACCCCACAAAGCATATATATTCTTGTTCAGAACGACAAGCTGAGTCGATATAGCCATGTCAGTCTGATCTAGCAAGTAGATCTCCTAGATCTCAGCAACTAGATCTCCTAGGTCTCAGCAACTATAAGAGCTAGAGACACCATTTTTAAGATTAAGGTTCTCCAATTTAGTGAGCAGATCGAGTTTGTTATAGATTTCGAGTACCTCCTCCTCCTTCCCCGCAAATCACAAAAAACCGCACAGACTTATAGTTTGTAAAATTTAATAACGATCGGATAAGAAACAGCGAAGATATGCCACAGACAATTTGCATTCGCACTAAGCAGTATATATTTATATATGTATTTTATAAAACTATATGGTTTTTAGGCTATATTTTGTAAACTTTTTTCGAAAAAAAAAAGTATAAAGAAGCATTGCTGCTGCGCTTCGCATAACCTTTTCGATATATTGGTATTGCTGCTGCGCGGTTTATACTTCAGATGAATATTATTGAAAAGTTTCTAATATTTATAAATTATTAATAATATAAAATATTTCTTGCAGTTATCAAAGAGCCACCGTATGCCATACAGGAGTCGGGTTACGCCGGCTTCATTCTGCCCGTTGAGATCTACTTCAAGAACCGGGACGAGCCGAAGCGCATTATGTACCAGTATGACTTGGATCTGCAGCCGACGGGGCCGCCGCATCATCGCTCCGAGATCAAGACGCACGTGTTCGAGGCGCCCTCGGAGGAGTTTCGGGCCAAGCTAATGCGCGGAGGGGGCGTGCCGGTGTTCGGCTCCAACGTTGCTGCCGCCGGAGGCTTGACGCGCACACAATCCCCAAGCCTGGGCAGTGGCGATATGCCCGGCTCTGAGCTGGCCGTGGTTAAGGCCAAGGGCAACAGCAACAGCATTGTGGTGGACTCGGCTCCGGCGGCAGCGTCCGCCTCTGGCAAGAAGCACAAGTCGCGTAACGATGAGGGCGGCAAGATGAACAACGCTTTCTCGGCGCTCTTTGGTCCGCCCATCACCAAGGGCAGCGGAGGCGCGGCCAACGCCAGCTCCGGCTCTCCGGCCTTAACAGCTGCCAAGCACTCGCCGGACGGCAAGGCTGGCTCGGGCAGCAGCAAGAGTGGATCTCACGATGCCAAGGAGAAGTCTAGCAAGGAGCGGGACAAATCCAACAGCTCGGAGAAGACGCGCGAGAAGGATGGCAAAAAGGACAGACACGGCCGGGACAAGGAGCGCAAATCCGGCAAGTCCGGCGAGAGCAGCAGCAGCAAACACGACAAGGACAAGGAGAAATCCAAGAAGGACAAGACCCGGGATAAGGAGCGCGAGCGAGATCGGGAACGCGAGCACAGCAGCAGCAGCAGCTCGGCTTTAGTTGCCACCGGCGTCAGCGCCGCCGCCGTGCGACGCACAGCGAGTCCCAAGTCAGCGGCACGAGCAGGGGAGGGGAGTCCGCGGAAGGCGGCAGCTGAGAACGCCTCCGGCACGCCCAATTCACGCTCCAAGGAACGCGAAGAGCCGAAGCCATCGAGCAAGGCCGAGAGCAAGGAGTCAAAAGACAAAGAACGCAGCTCCAACAAAAAGACAAAGAAGGAGAAGAAGGACAAGGATCGGGAGCGGGAACGGGAGCGGGACAAAGACCGCCGCTCCCTGAAGGACGAGCGCAGCACGCAACACGCCGACAGCCCGGCGACCAGCAATAGCAACAGCAACAGCACCAACAGCAACCAAATGCAGCAGCAGCAACAATCTCAGGCCAGCTACGAGGCGCCCAAGTCCACAACCGGCAAGGCGACGCCCAATTCGCTGGGCAGCAGCGCCAGCGTCAGCAGCGTGGCATCCGCCAGCAGCAAGCGCAATCCCGACAAGGAGGAGTCCACACGCTCCGCTGCTCCAGCTGCAACATCGAAGGGCGCTGACAAGGGCAACAAAGCCGCCAACAGCAACAGCACCGAGAAGAAGTCCCACAAGCACAAGAAGAAGGACAAGAGCAAAGACAAGGACAAGGAGAAAGAGAAGGAGAAGGAAAAAGATAAGGATAAGGATAAGGACAAGGACAGAGAGAAGGACAAGGATAAGGACAAGGACAAGGAGCGCAGCGAACGGGACAAGGACAAGGCCAAAGAGCGCGACAAAGACAAAGCCCAGCAGCAGCAGCAATCGCAGGCAAACACAACAGCAACAGTTGCTGCCACTGCTGCTGCTGCTGCAACTGCAACCACAGCAGAAACCTCCAGCAAAGCTTTGGAGCCTGCAGAGCCCAGCAGCAAAAAGGAGAAGCACAAGAAGTCCAAGGAGAAGGGCGCCGCCAAGGAGGACAAGCGACAACGCGACAGCAGCAGCAACAACAACAAGCAGGAAGCAACGCCAGCAGCAGCGGCAGCAACAACTGCAGCAGCAGCAACTGTTGCGGCGGCAACTGCTGCCCAAAAGCCGCCCAACAATCTGGATCTAAGCGACATGGACTCGGCGCAATCGGCGCCAGATTTGGCGGCCACCAATGCGCTGGCAGCGGCAACGGCTGCCACGCTGCAGCAGTCGGACAGCTCGAACAGCAGCTTCCCGGATCTGCCGGCCAAGGGCAGCCAGCAGCAGAAGCATGCGAAGGGCGCAGCGCAGGGCAAGGAGAAGGAGGCCAAGAACGCCAAGCAGGAGAGCAAGCTCAAATCGAAGAGCGAGAAGACTGAAAAGCTGGACAAGTCGCCAGACGCCAAGGCGGAGCGAGAGAAGGAGAAGCCAGAGAGAGAGAAGGCGGAGCTGAAGGAGGAGAAGAAGCGCAATCGACGCAGCTCACAAAACAGCAACAGCAACAGCAACAGCGGCAGCACGCCCAAGCACAGCAACAATCCCAACAGCAACAGCAGCTCCACCTTTGTGGAGCCCGCGTTGAAGCCCAGCAAGAAGGAGCAAAAGGAGCAGAAGGAGCAGGCGGGCAAGTCGGCACGCGAGAAGTCCAAGTCGCCATCGCTGCGGCCGGCAACGGCTGTCGTCTCGCCCAACAGTCACCTCAACAACAGCAGCAGCAACGCTAACAACAACAACAGCAACAGTTGCCCGGCCATCAACAACAACAACATGCCCAGCGGACACTCGCCGGTGGAGCCGTTGGCGGGCGGGGGCAGAGGCGGTGGCAACAGCACGCCACTGGCCACGGAGTACATGAGCGAGCTGCAGGAGCTGCACCACAAGATCATGACGCTGCAGGACAACGAGGAGCTGCAGCAGGTGGTGGAGATGATCGCGGCCACCGGCTGCTACGAGATCACGCACAAGACCTTCGACTTTGATCTCTGCAAGCTGGATCGCGGCACCGTGCAGCGGCTGCAGGACTTTCTGGCCACCTCCGTCTCGTGACCCAATCTCACGCCAGCAGCAGTTGCAGTTGCAGATGCAACAGCAACAGGAGCAGCAGCGGCAGCAGCAGCAGCAGCAGCAGCAACAACAGCAACCACAGCAACATCGGCAACAACAGCAACAGCTGCCTTTAGCTAAGCTACAGATGCAACACACACATAACCAAATAACCATTACATTTAATTACATTTAAAGCTAAAGTACTTCTAATTAGTTCGTACATTGGAAATGCAATACGATCAATTCCCGAATCGAAGTTTATAATCTAATCGAAACCCATTTATGTAGCTAAATACGCGCCAAGTTGTATTGGAAACGTGTATCTATGTCTGTTTAGTTCTATAAGTTGCACAGAGACGCAAGGCTATATTTATCCATATAGTGCTATATATACATATATATATAATCGTAACAAACTCGTCTAAAATATTTACAAACCTGATTGTAATCTTTTTTTTCGTGTTCTATTTGTAACGTACACCTGAGTCCTAATTGTTCAATAAATAATTTATTGTTTTTTTATTATTTTGTACCACATTTCATTTGCCTTTCTTTTTCTTTATTATTATTATTATTTGTGAGCAAGCTCAACCCAAAGTTAGGCGTATTATAGTTATATATAGGGCATATATTTACATAATATATCAAGTTAACACAACAGTTTTAATTAGTCTACAAGTCTAAGTACATTTTAACACACAAGTCAGACAGCAAGTGCCACTTTAAGCCAATAATATGGACAAGCATTGTTATAAACCGAAGTCCCTCAATCGAAGTTTCCTTTTATAACTGTTCACAGATACAAATACAAATACAAATACAATACATTTATGCCAGGCGAGTGCATTACAAATATTATTAAACATAATTTTGCTATATTTAATAATTCATGTATATAGCAAAAGTTTAAGTATGCGATTACGAATTTATACAGGCAGCGGAGAGTTAGAGAGCAATGTGTGTGCTACAGACATGTTTTGTAATAATTATAAACAGATCTGAAAATGTATAATGGAAACACCCACTGTACAAGCAATGTTTATGAAAGAATATTCAAAGGAAATAAAATTACACTCAGCATACGAAATATGGTTTCAAATTCAGCCGCCATTCGTTCGATCGAAAATTAAACACTCTGTTATCGATAGCAGCTTTATTTTTTGAATTTATTTTCGACTATTCACGACAGTAACAGAATTTTCGCAATTCGGGATCACGATCGTAAATACAGTTAGCCTGAGCTCCATATTCGTTTATTCTGGATATATCCGAGAGTTGTGTGGTCATTTTCAAGGTGCGCAGATCATTCGCCACACTCGCCTCATAAAGCCCCATGCCAGGAAAGGTAACCAACTGCAGCTGATAAAGCTCATCTTGTACCTTTGTCTTGTCGCTCATGACGCCCAGAAATCCTTCCGAGTCCACTTTGACCTTGAACTGCAGCAGCTCCTTACGTGGCTTCAGCAGCATTGCCCAATTGATCTTCGCCACCTTAAGAGGCATACAAATATCGCGCCTTTCATCCGTCGCTGCATTGATGGTGTCCACAATACTGTTGGCCGCCTTCAGGATAGTCTCCTCGAACCGAGAGTCGTTCAGCTGCAGCTTCTCCCAGTTGAGACAGGCGCACCAATGGGGCTCAATGTAGGCATCGGCACAAGATCGGTTCTTGGGAATAGGTCTCAGCAGGGATATAGCGCGCTTACTGGCCATTTCCGATACGGGTATGTTCTTAGGGGGTTTCAGTTTTATGCCAACGCTCGACGTTTGCAGTTCTGAATAAAACATAATGGGCGAAGTAGATTAGTCGGACGCGCCCGACTGCAAAATATCCTGTACCCTCTTTTTGAAACAGAATTTTAACTACATATCTTCTGTTTTTAGGATAAAATGTTTAAAATTACGCTGCTTATGTGGTTTTTATTGATTTTGAATGTTAATGGGGCGTGACATACAATATTTAAAATAAATAAACTCTGCATCTGGTATAAACTTGCCTACCTACCAAAAATGGCAGCTCTATCTCTTATAGTTTCCGAGATCGACGCTTTCATACAGACGGACGGACCCCTTTTCGATAGGTACAAGGTATAAAAATGACCAAGGCGTTACAAATTGACGTAGTTTGTTGAAACTCACCTAGTATGTGTTTGAATGTGGCATGCACATCAAAAGGCGTGCTCAGACGGTGCTGGTTCTCCAGCAGGCTCTCGTACTCCTTTGGAAAGCGTTTCTTGAACGACTCCGGAAGGACGAAGCTGAAGAAGGGCAGTCGCTCCTCCTGTTTGCCCTGCAGCGTGGCACGAACCTTGGCGAAACGGTTGCCATGATCTGCCATGAATATCAGTATGGTGTTATCCAGTAGGGACTTCTCCTTGAGCTCCACCAACCAATCGTGCACATCGTTATCCGCTGCACCCACAAGATTGATGGAATCGTGCGACAAACCTCCGTGAAACGTGAATATAAAGCGCGGTACATGATGGTACTTTGTCATAAACTGTAAAAAGAGCAATACGTTAAATTTGTATTCAATGTAAAAGTATTTGGATAAGTACACTCTTTGTGTAGTTTAGCATAATCATGTGATCTGGCTGATTGCCTACGCAGTTGGACAGTCGGGTCGTCATTTTGTTATACACATAGGTGTATAGCGTGTGCAAATAATGGTCCGTAGGCTCGGTGGTGAAACTATTCATGCGATACGCAAATGTGGTGCCATCCTCATTGAGGGAGGTCACATAGCCCAGCTTGGCGAACTCTTTAAAAATGAAGGGATAGAGGCTGATGGAGCCGGCACCTTTGATCGCCCGTCTAGCCTCCGGTAACTCGAGTTCCGTATGTCCGGTGAGCATCGGTATAATAGCCTGGGGTGTACCGTCACCCAGAATATTGTAGTCGTGTAGCACAACCGCTCCCAGTTCCCTGGTCAAGTAGTCATAGGTTCTGGGCAGCTTACGCATAACTGCATTGCGACTCATTGAATCGAAACCGAACATGAGAATGTTGTAAAAAGGCTTCTTTGAAGAGTCCTCATCCAATAAGATCTGTTGTGGAGGTTGGACATTTTCACGTAATCCGTAGGCGATTCCCTTCCAAGTCGTGCCATTGGACGCTCGGCAGGAGACCTTGACGAAATCGCTGTCCTGCAGGATATAGGTCTCCTTGATGTAAGCGGTGCGCCCGTAGGATACGTTGAATTGGGATTGCCGTAATATATCTGTGTACGAGCAAATTATATCAGCGTAAATGGACCTTATTTCTGGTCTGACGAAGCATAGCGATTTCTATGGATAAAACAAATTTCGTAGAAGCGCTAAATTAGTGTGAAATACTTGTTAAGAAATTAGTTCCGTTAACGCAATTACAGCCATGTGGCCAAAGTCAATACTTAGTTTTACATTAACTAATATGGATAGTCGGATTCATAATATGCATCAAGATTTAATATGGAATACTTACCTCACACATAACCCAATCTGGATTATCTCCGCAATCTATGTCGTCCACTGGCGTATAAAATTTCATGATTTCAGGATTATATAGCGGCAATTGTGGCATCTGGCATTCGCCTTGATTCATTTCCGATCTTATCGAACGCTCCATTAATTCACTAGGCCAAATAAGTGGAATAAATGTATTTAAAATCCTATTTGTAGTATTTAACTTACATTATTGGGCTTCTGTCTAACAATAATCCTGTAATCTTTGCACTCATATGAAAGTAAATGATGTAACAAATAACTAAAACACAGCCTATGAACAAAATTTTACTCAAAGTATGTCGCATTGTCGATTTAAATGTTAATTTTTATATTATTTTTAATGTTAAATAAGTTATATTTAAAAGTATTGGACAGAGCCAAGCTGTGCTTTCCTCTCACACGCTGTCAATGGACTGGCTGCAATTTTAAATTTGAAATCGATAGTGCAGTTGATGTAATTTAACGAAAGCTTCGTTAAAATTGCAATCGCTAATGCGGTTATCGAAATGCACTCTACTGTAGTTGGGTTTATGCGATATTATTTCGAATTGAAACAAAACTCTTTAAACTTTAAACAGATAAATAAATAATCATATTTTAAATATTTTTATCATAAAATTTGTATTTTTTAAGACGTTGTTGGCTGCTATTAATAAACAACAATTAAATATATATAATAATTATATATTATTATAAAAATATTAAATAGTATTTTCAAAAAACTTTTATGTGATATAAATGAGTATACACCAAATAATATAAACACATTCAAAGGCATTTTTTATTCAGTACTTAAGTAACTTTCATTGTACAATTCGAGTCTTGAATTAAGGAATAAATGAATAGAATATTAACTATTAATGAAAGTACAAAAGAAACAAAAACTGCATATCTTTGGTACATGACTAAACCTGAAGTCAGACTTCATCCTATACATAATATCAAAATATACAATAATGTTTAATACTAATATTCGAATTAATTCCTGAACAATTGCGTGCATATTAATTTGTGCAGATGGTGCAAAGGATTCTCATTGACTAGATCGTGTTCATTCATTCATTCAGTCGCGACAATAGCAAAATTTGCGCAACTCCGGATTACGCTCATAAATACAGTTGGCCTGCGATCCATATTGGTTAACTCGGGATATATCCGAGAGCTTCGTAGTGACATTGAACGTGTGCACATTATAGACGACACTCGCCTCGTAGAGTGCCCTGCCCGGATGGGTCACCAGTTGCAGCTGAAAGAGCTGCTCCTTGACGACTGTCTGGCCATTCAAGTTGGCCACAAAACCGTCTTCATCCGTACTCGATTTGAAGTGCAGCATGTCCCTGCGTGGCTTCAGTTGCAGCGCCCAGTTCACGCGCCACACCTCCAGTGGGGCACACAACTGTCGACTCTCTGCGGTTGCCGCATTTATGGTGTTCACAATACTGTTCGACGCCTTCAGGAAAATGCCTTCGTAGCGCGTGTCGTTCAGTTGCAGCTGCTGCCAATTGAGGCAGGCGCACCAGTGAGGCTCGATGTACGCATCGGCGCAGGAACGATTCTTTGGTATAGGTTCTAGTAGGGATAGGGCCCGTTTACTGGCCATTTCGGATACAGGTATTTCTTTGGGCTCCACCTTGGGCTCGTCCAAGTCGATGCTGTTGTCAGCAGTTTTCGGTTCCTCAACGTTGGGTGCTTGTAGTTCTGCAATGACATCAGAAGGGTAAATCAATTGCCACACATCCGACGTCAATTGATGCTTACTTATTAGATGCTTCAGCGTTGCATGAACATCAAACGGCGTGGACAGACGATGCTGGTTTTCCACAAAGTTGTTGTACTCATCTGGGAAGCGTTTCTTGAACGACTCCGGAAAAGTGAAGCTGAAGAAGGGCAGACGCTCCTCCTGTTTGCCCTGCAGCGTGGCACGAACCTTGGCGAAGCGATTGCCGTGATCTGCCATGAATATCAGTATGGTGTCATCTAGCTGGGACTTCTCCTTGAGACCCACCAACCAATCGTGCACATCGTCATCCGCCGCACCCACAAGATTGATGGAGTCATGCGACAAACCGCCGTGAAAGCTGAAAACAAAGCGCGGCGTGTCCCGATACTTCAGCATGAACTATGAAAACCAATAATTAATTAATTTCATTGATTGCTTTGATTTGATACTCACATTTTTGGTATAGTCCAGCATGACCATGTGATCTGGCTGGCTTCCAATGCAGTGCTCCAAGCTGCGGCTCAGCATGATCTGGGCCTGCATATAGTAGGTGCGCAGATAGTGATCTGTGGGCTGATCGTCGAAGCCGTTCATCCGATAGGTGAACGTGCCTACATTGGGCATATCCTCATTGAACGAAGTCACATAGCCCAGGCGAGCGTAATCCTGCCAGATCATGGGATACAAACTGACGGAACCCGATCCCGACAGACGCTTGCGCGTCTCTGGCAGCTCCAGCTCCGTGTATCCAGTGAGCAGGGGTATCAGAGCCTGGGGCGTGCCATCGCCCACAATATTGTAATCCTGCAGGACAATCGCCCCCAGCTGCTGGGTCAGATAGGCGTACGTGCGTGGCAGCTTGTGGATGAACGCATTTCGACTAAGGGAATCGAAGCCGATCATGAGAATATTGTAGAAGGGACTCGCCGGCAGATCCTGCATTTGTTGCTGTGCCTGAGCAATAACCTCGGGAGGTAATATCGCTAGATTGGGTGACAAATTGGGCATAACTGGACGTTGAACGTTGTCCCGAATTCCATATGCCATGCCGTACCATCTCTGTCCCTTCTCCGCCCGGCAGGAAACCTTGACGAAATCAGACTCCTGAAGTACATAGGGCTCCTTTATTCGGACGGTGCGTCCGAAGCGTGCGTTGTAGTCGGATTTACGAATAATGTCTGTGTAGGAGCAGATCGTCTCTCCGTAGATGGCACTTATTTCCGGCTTTACAAAGCATATCGATTTCTAAGTGCGAAATTTAACACACATTAGTACATACATAAATCAAGTACGGAACCGATCAGTCGGTCGCGCCCGACTGTAGATTTGAAAGAATATTTAAATGTGTGAGGCAAAACCTGCAATATTTTTTCTTTGATAACTTCCGTGTTTAATAACCGATTTCAATGCCCTTTTCAGGATAGATTAATATAATGGTAGAGAGCTTATATTATGGATGACAGGCTCATATGTTCAATATTAGACTTGTTATTCGGTTTTTATTGATTAGAGCGTAAAGGGGGCGAGGCATCCAATATTTGAAATGAACTTTATCTGCGCATATTGTACAACTACCTACATTCCGAAAATAGTTGCTATAGCTCTTATAGTTTCCGAAATCTCCGCGTTTCTCCTTACGGACGGACAGACGGACGTTGCTATATCAAATCAGCTATTCGTCTTGATCTAAAATATATTCATATGCTCTGTGGAGTCAGTAACGCCTTCTTCTTTTCTACTTGTACAAACTTAGTATACCCTTTTGTACTTTTTTGAAGTACAGGGTCTTAACGAACCCTGAAATACATTATTTAAATGGCTTGAAACTTCTGATAACACCGAGTAGAAGCGCTGTATATGTTAATTAAGCATTCACCTCGCACATAACCCAGTCGGGTTCGGGCCCGCATTTGATTTTCCCAACATTTTGATAGAATTGTGTGATGTCGGGATTGTTAAGCGGCAAATCTGGTGCTCGGCACTCGTGCCCATTTATTTCCGACCTTATGGATCGCTCAATGAGTTCGCTGGAAAGAATTTCAAAACAACAAATACATTAATTAAACAGATATACATATATATATATATACATACGTAAAAACGTATTTGTTTGTGGATGTGCATGTGTAAAATAGATATATATGGATATATGTATATATTTGTTGATGGGTGGATAAACTCACATTGTGACAGACTTATCGACGATTTCTGGCTGCTCAGTTAGCATATAGAGGGTGAAGAGTATCAGAAGCAGGACGCCCACAATCAGCAGCTTTTGCACACTGCGACGGGCGTAACGCATTTTGAAACTAAAACAGAAGTTTTGAAAAAATTCGATAAGCATGACGGCGGGCAGAATAGTAAAAGTTAATAGTTTGGCAATTGATATATCTATATATACATACAGTCACACTCCGATTGTAGATTCGATCCAAAGTCTTGCTAATTGGCAGCATGAAATTCGATTTTGTGCAAATAAATTAATAATAATAATAGCATAACAAATACCGCTTGAGTTGAACGCAGACCAGCTGTCGGCGAGAGTGACCGCACTTTCCCAACTATCTATCGATAAGTCGTGCAATAAGTTATCGTTTTCCTTTGATACGGCAACACGATATTTTTAAACGCATTTTAACAGCTTTTGAGTTTTCAAAAAAAGTTTATTATTAAGTAAATTTGCTAATGTAATGCACACTTTTTGCTTATTGAATTTCAGCGATTTTAAGAGTTTTTGAGCTTCTGGAAATCGTAAGCGCATATTGCAAAATCACAGCAATAAAATATACGCTGCCGATTACAATAAAATAAAACGCGTACACTGTCAACTGCTCAAAAGCGTCAAGATCGAGGCCAACACTCTCAGAAACCACAACCAACGTGAGCAGCGATTGTATTACCAATGCAATAAGTGTATTTATGCCGAAAATAAGAGCAAAGCTATCTTCCTCAAGGCTGCTAGCCAACTCCGCACTGCAAATTCAATAAAAACTGCTTTAGTTATCAAAAATCTTAAGAAGCAACTCGCACTTACCTGGCAACAGTTATGGTAAATCCATAGAGTGCACCAAACATCACGTACCCCAGATACGATAAATATATATTGCTCGTCCAGGAAGCCAATAAAATACAGCCTCCTTCAAGCACAGACAGAAAGGCCAAGGATAACAAACTGGCGCGTGATTTCAAACGTCCTGCATGCCAGTATCCAGCAATTAATGCGAATAATGCCGCCAAGGCCGTAAAGGCGGCATCCACAGCGCCGTTCCAAACAATCTGTAGTATAATAATAAATTGATTAGCCAAGAAAACCAGTAAGAACGGGGCAGATTAGTCGAGTGAAAGGCTACAGTCGGACGTAATCGACAGTAGAAGACCCTTTCGATCAAGTTGATCATTCTAAACTACAAAAGGTGCTATGGTGCTGTTAGTTTTCGAGATTTATGAGGCTGCTGGGATTTCTTGGGATTAGCGTTGTAAAGGAAGGAGATATTAAAATTTGAAACAAACTTTATCTGCTGGCAGTATAGCAGAATCTTATGTCTCTAGCTATTATAGTTTACGAGATATAGATGTTCTTACGGACGGACATACGGACATGGCTATAATAACAGAGCTGGTTGTGCTGATCAAGAATATATATACTTTGTGGGGTCAATCAGCCATTTTTAATTTCTACAAACCTAACAGCCTTTTTTAATTATTTAAAGTAGAGGGTCTTATCGGTAGTAGATTTCATAAATTACCTTTGGCGCATTATCAAACGATTTCCAAGCCACTTGCATGTAGGTGTTCACTTGCAAATAACCCGCCAGAGCAATGGCATACCAAAGACTCCACTGTATCACCATGGGATTCGTGTAGGCGCTGCGGAAATGCGACCATAACAACTGCATAGGTCGCTGGGTATTGCTTCCGATAATCGTGGGATTAGCATTATCCTCAATAGCTGCGCTCTTAGTTGTGCTCGATCTCCGATGGAAGTATAAACTTTTCTCAACTCGGGGCAGAAAAAAGGACCACAGCAGAGCCAAAACCTGTGCTGCGTTGTACATCATGAATATATCCAAAAACTGGCAGTAAATACTACTTACTACTTGCTGATATATAGAGTAGTTCATGATAGTTCATCCAGCCCATGCTAACCAGCAGTTGGGACAAAAATCCTGCCACCAATTTTCCGGCAAATACCGCGGCTCTGGTGTGGGAGGTAACCCGGGGATAATACTGTTTTTCGACTTTGGCGTAGATGTAGGAATAATAGGCCACCTCGGCAGCCTGATAGAAACCGAAAAATACCTCCACAACCTGCAATCCCAGCAGCGTTGTAGTCCATATCAAAACACTCCAGATAATAATGCCCGTCAAAGCGTTGGCAATTATCAGCGGTTTATATCTGTTAAAAATTATATATATAGCATGTCTCGGCTAAATATAGCGCAGGGCACAACAATTACCTTAGGTAATCGGTAATCAGAAAGACAACAATCAGCAATGCCAAATAGGAGTAGGTGCCAATGGGATAGACCGAACGATTCACCTGATCCTGAGTCACGTTGTACCATTCGCCAATCAGAATCTCGGCATGATAAGGCTCCGATGGACGTATCTCCCGCAGAAAGCCAAACACACAAAGCAATCCGGAGATCTGTAGCCAAGACAACTCCATTCTGATTCACTTCTGGCCGAGAACTAAACGTGAATCGTGAGTTCTATCCGATCTCAGGTAGTACGTCTCACTCAAGACACGACTACTAATACTCATTAATCCTATAGCTGTTTACACTGCCACCTAGACTGTACAATTATTGTATTTAAATAATTTTTTATTCAGCTGTAGATAAGTAACAAAACATAGTTAAACACAATAAAGATACGTAGTCTGATGCATAAAGTACAGATAGGGAATTTTCCATCTATGTATATCCAATATTTAGATATATTTTGAACAAGAAGTTTTTGTATAATTATGATTTACTTTTAATAAACAGAAATTTGAACCAATCGATCTAATTCGATATAACTCAAACAGTGTACTTCTTAGATTATTTTCACATACAAGTCATTAAGCAGTAATTGCATATGTGTACATACCTTTTATATGGGTTTGCTAGCACACGTTTTTTTTTAATTATGGCTCGTTGATTAATTTTGCAATCGGCTTAGATGAGCGATAACCGCACACAACGGGACACTGTAAATTTTCCCTAATCGTTTTTACATTCCAGTTGCTGAAAGTTCTCACAGTTGCTATTCATAGTAAAAACCTATAAAAAAAAAATGGCTTTTCATGCAATTATTATGAAATAGTTTACTGCAAAATGTATCCATTTAACAAGTGTATAATTGGTGAAGTAAAAAAATATTATTAAAACAAAGAAAATTGCATGCTGTAATTTGCTTATTGGATCCGTTTAACAAGGTAAAATTACTTAAAATTTTATTAGATACAAACGAGTTTTATATTAGATACTTATAACGATATAATTCTAGCAAGCTGCAGCTTTCGTAGGATTAACTTATAGATATAGTACTTACCTTTCTTATGCCACAAAAGTTTAAATAAATATTTGGCTAGGTTAAATAGCCCAAAAACAGATAACTGATAAATAAACAAATTTGTAAATTGTTACCATTATGTATATTTATAACTAGTTAATTATATTAAATTTCATGTAGTTGCTACATATAATTAAGTTTACTTTTGTGTCTCTTAGAGGTAGTTAACAGAACCAATACTATATAGAAAACCGTTTACTTTGTGTTAACAGCTAAGTACAATTCTTCTTAGAAATCTTACATGTTATGCTATCTTTAAGTATCCAATTTCAAGTAGTAGGAACGTTTGTTATTCCCTGTATTATTCAGTTAATTGCAGCTTTTCGCTGGACTTGCTGCGATGCAAGAAATGCTCCAGCGAAACGGAAAAAAAGTAGATGACGGCCACAGCAATAAAATAGAAGGCATAGACGGTATATTGGCCAACAATATTGAGTTCTAGGCCCGTGACGACAATTATGGTCAGCAGCGATTGGAAGATCAAAGCCAGAAGTGTGTTGATTCCAAAGACCAGACCGAAACTTTCCTCTTGTAGATTGCGAGCCACCTCCGCACTGAAAAAACAAAATGAGAATATATTTTTTGAGAATTTTTAATGGGTACAGAGTTACTGCAAAGAATACCTGGCAACAGTTATGGTAAATCCGTAAAGCGCGCCAAAGATAACAAAGCCAGCGTAAGACCAATAGATGTCGCCTGCCCAGCAACAGATCAGGACACTTCCCCCTTCCAGAGCCGAGAGTATCGAGAGCAGTAGAAGACTAGCCCGGGGTCTCATCCGACCTGTGTGCAGATATCCGGCTGCAAGGGCGCTGAGCGCTGCCAGGAATGTTAGCGCTGCATCGACGGCGCCATTCCAGGCAATTTGAGGATTGGGCTCGATGTCTTTCCACAGTATCTGCATGTAGTAGGTGACCTGCAGGTATCCGGCCAGGCCTATGGCATACCAGAGGCTCCATTGGAGCACGCGCGGATTGGTGTAGGCGTTGTAGAAATGCTGCCAGAGCAGGCGTCCGGCGCTGATCTCGCCCTGACTGCTCCTTCGCTGGCCAACGGCATCGGCATCTATAATGCTGCCGGGTTCCGGTTCTCCGTCCAGCTCCGGCTTCGACACGACCTCCCGATGAAAATACAAGCTCTTGTCCACCTTGGGCAGCCCAAAGGCCCACAGCATGGCCAGAATTTGTGCTGTAAGCAAATAATAGATTTAAGTATTACTAAAAGTCAGGCACACTCAGAAAAAATAAGCCGGAAACCTTCTCGAATGATTAAGAAAAATATCGGTTGAGTTTTGATAAAGTTATGCGCATTCAAAGTTCAACGAAACGGAAGATAATCCCCTCCTGATACCAAAATTGGCCGTAAAATCCACATTTCTGGGCCAAATGCTGTCATGTTTGGTTTTTTCTGCATAATTTTGCAATACAATTTTTTAGAGCAGCAATTGCTACGAATTTAAAACAAAAAAATTTTTCGCCGAAAATTGCATATTTTTCCAAGGGGACAAACTTAAAATTTTTGCAAAAATTTCAATTTTTTCTTTTCTTGATTTTTTACTCAAATTTTAATTTTGAACTCAAATGATTAAGAAAAAACCACACCGCTTGAAAATCTGTTGAGTTTTGGTAAAGTTATGCGCGTTCAAAGTTTAACAAAAATTGATTTTCTCGTGTAAGGAAGGATAATCCCTTCTGGTACGAAAATTGGCCCTAGAATATACATTTTTTGACCAAATGCTGTAAAATTTTACTTTCGAAAGTAGTAAATTTCGCACAACACGGAATCAAGTAAGAATGTTTTGGGTTTTTACTGAGTGTAGCTTTTACTGATTAGTACTTACTCGATAGCGTGATATAGTTAAGCTGCTTATAGTCCATCAGCTTCAGATTGATCATCAGCTGCGATGTGATGCCCGAGATCAGTTTTCCGGCAAACATTGCGGCGCGTGTGTGCGAAGTGACACGTGGATAATACTTTTTATCTACCTTGGCATAAATATAGGTATAGTAAGCCACCTCGGCGGCCATATAGGTGCCATAGAAGAACTCTAGGATCTGCAGTGAGAGCAGGCTGCTGGTCCAAATCAGCATGCTCCATATTATCACTCCAGCAGCGCCGACTGTTATGATGAGCGGTTTATAGCTGCAATTATGAAGGATTGTAAAGTTTTGGTTTGTAACTTTTATTGCGAATATAAAATGTTATCATATTTTGTCATAAAATAGCCATAAAATCTACGTTGACCTTAGGCAAATAGGGAAGAATTATTCAAGAGTGTGTAGGCTTAAATAAATTAGCTAATTAATGCGGAACAATGTACACAAATTAACAACATATTGCAAATACCAAAGAGTATTTACACACAATAAACTATTAATAAGATATAAAATTGAACATGCGTATTTAAAAATAGAGACAGAAAGACAAATTAGAACGCTTGCATAGCATGAGAGGTGATGTCAAAGCAAAGTTTTAAATATAAACTATTAAAATAATCAACAACTTTAGAATAAATCAAAATGCTGCATTTAAGCCAAATAAATTTGGATTGTTTAATAAAATTACAAACAAGATACAAAATTGAACATACGAATTGAAATATAAATAAAATCAAGTAAAAAAGGTTTAAAAATAAACTATTAAATCAATTAAAAACTTTCGAATCAATCAAAATGTTCCATTGAATCCAAATAAATTTGGATTGTTTACTTAAATTACAAACAAGATACAAAATTAAAGACACGAATTGAAATATAAATAAAATCAAGTTAGAAAAATATACTATTAAATCAATCAACAACTTTAGAATAAATCAAAATGTTTATGCTGCATTTAAGCCAAATAAATTTTAATGGGATTACATTTGTTTTCCATTCAAATTTGGTTATAATATTTTATTTTTGGCTTGTGCACTTACCGCAAAAAATCCGTAATTAGAAACACGAACACCAATTGCACCATGTGAGAGTAGGTGCCCACTGGATAGACCTCCCTCGTTAGCTTGATAATGCGAATTCGAATACGTATAGAATGTAAATAATTCACACACCGATTTATATATCTTTTAAGTTCTCACCTGCTCCTCGCTTATGTTGCGCCATGGACCCAGTAAAAACTCAGTTACGTATGGCTCCGAAGGTCGAATTTCACGCACGAAGCCAAAGACGCAGAGCAGACAGGAGATCTTCAGCCATTCCTTCATGTTGTAACGGTTGCACGTAACGTAACGCAATGCCACGTAACGTATTCAAATGTAACGTAATGTAACGGAACGCAGGTAAACCTGATGTAAGACTAAATCACCTTTGTCAGCTGTTATTTGAGCTTATTGGAACCGAATGTGGAGTAATATGCATGCTTTTAACGCTTAATTTTAGCAACTGGCGAATTCGCTTCTTGGAAACGCAGGCATAATCTTATCGGAGGAGGATTTATTAGATGGCTGCTTGGATGTCATTATCTGACAAAGTAATAAGCACTGATTGCTCTTTTTTATGCCATTCGTTAGATAATTGAAAATATGTATATAAATCGCACTCGAAAGTAACAAGAAAACGCCGACTGAAGCACTTACGTTGTTGCCGCCTCGACGTTCGGCGACCAATTTGCCTTGCCGGCTTTCCACACTCTATTTTGAATGTCGCACATGCATATTTATTTACATACAAACATGGGTATATATACATACATACACTGGTTGGTTAGCCTGAACTCTATACACCCTACAATAAGTATTTTATTTATTTCTTTTATTTGCGCGCCATGCTCGCTGTGTGCTCACATTTATATCTGTCTATCTAAATTGATTCAAATTTCGCGTCATCTTCTGGAACTTATCGTGGCAATCAATTTATTTATTTATTTATTTGCAAACAGTTTATTTTGTTTTCAGTTTCGTTGTTATCACAGCTCTTACATCACAATCGCAGCTGAGAGTGCATGCGCTTCGCGATGGTTGGCAACGCGACGCCCGAACAGCTGTTCGCACCTGAGCTCTGCAGTGTTGCCAGAAATAGCCAGATTGGCAATATAAAAAGGTTAAAAACAAAGCTTAAAAAAACATAACTAAAATTATTTAATTTCATTAAAGTTAAACATATATCCAAATATTTATAAAAAATTTCGCTTTCATTGAAGAGCATATGCTAAAAAATTTGCGGAAATGCGGGAATATTTAAAAAAAAAATTGAGCCGCTTATCAGCTTTTTATTAAATGTTACATAATGCATGCTAAAATAAGGAACAATAATAGGTTTATCAATATTTTGATTCCTAAAAATTTAGCAGTTTTATAATTTTTTGGTGTTGAATATATTTGCTTATCTCTTTTTTTTTTCCTTTCCGCCCAGAAAAAGTGTTGGCAACACTGCATAGAATTCCGAAATCCGCTAACTCGGCAACGCTGTTCGTCTCTGCTATATTCAGTGCTGCCCATATGACAGAAAAAAAAAGCTGACTTGCCCGCCAAAAGATTCAGATTAACAAGAGCACGCAAATTGGTTTTTGTAAAAATACACGTTTATTAGCGCGCCATATTAAAATTATGTATGCGAATGTGTGTGATTGTGTGTGTTACAAGGTATGTATGTATGTAATGTAATGTATAACAAAGTAAAAGAGAAAAACATTTAGCTATATACACAAACAAACGGGAATTGTTTCCTACTCAGCTGCCGATTTGTTCGAAAAAGAGTTATCAATAGACTACGCTAAGAATTATTGGCCACATGTACGGAAAGTTAATAAAATACGTGTAAAAAACGCTTAACGCTTATCAAACTTGAGGTTAGACTCTTTCGCACTTGTTTCGTGTTCGTTGATTGTTCCAATCCAGTCCAGATGCGTGATCGGAGAACCGAGATCCCCGACACAAGCCAGATAGACATCACTGCTGCGCAATGGGCGTACCTTGGGGATTTATGGACTGCGCTGTCGCCGTCGTCGTTATCGTTGTCGTTGGCGCCGCCTCCACGAACTCGATGGAGGCCGAATTGATGCAGTAGCGCTTGCGGGTGGGCTTGGGTCCATCCTCGAAGACGTGCCCCATGTGGGCGTTGCAGCTGGCGCAGCGTACCTCGGTGCGTATGCGTTCTGGATGTGCAATTAGTAGTAAAATATTGCCCCCTTTTTAATTTGTATTTTTGCAGATTGTGAGATTAATTGTTTTCGTTTGTTCAATTGTTTGTTTTTTGTTGTTGTTTTTCATTCGTTGTTGTTTTGTTGTTTTTTTACAATTATTATGGCATTTCATTCAAGTTTTTCGGATTAGGTTTGTGTTAATAATTGAAAAAGTTGAAATCATATTGAAAATAAATTGCAAATCAAATGGAGTGAAAAGCAGTGAATGATCCGAGCGAAGATGGAGAGAGAGAGAGGGAGGGGAAAAGAGCGAAAATGACGGGCAAAGCGAAGAGAGAGAAACGTGGAGGCAGCGACATCAATTAAAAAATGAAAACAAGATGTGATAAATCAAAAGAAATATTGTATTTTGATCGTATGACAATGCGATGTACATTTCATTTATTATTATTATTATTTATGCAGATGTTATAAATATGTTTGTATGTTGTGTTAGAAAGCGTCAGATCAGCAGGTGTTAACAATGATTTGTGTGTGTGTATGCGTGTGTGTGTGTTAGCAAAACAAACCCCCAAAAACGTTAACAGGCGTTACATTAAAGGTTACATTGTGGTTTTGTTTGTATTCGGTTTTTTTTTCGAAGCGAGTTAAAAAAAGAGAAATAGAAAATATACGAAAAATACACATTATTCAGTTTGTTTGGACTATAATATAGAATGTCTTGGCTACAATAGTCTTGCATGTTATGTAGATAAATCATAAAAATCATAAATCATAAAAACAAATAAATATGGCATAAATAAACAATAAAACTGTCAAACCAAATCAAAAACAACCAGGGAAAAAGCACAACAAATAATAACAATAATAAAGGAAAAGCAATGCGACCAGCTCATTGAATCGGTTCTTATATATCTTATATATATAGTACATGAAACCTAGCCCAAATCATAATATGTTAAATGTTCCGAAAATAATGTAATACAGTATAAAGCTTGTGCGTGATTAGATGAGATTTTTGTGAGATTTATGCGAGTTGTATGCAGTTCTTATGGGTATATTGAAACCACAATTATAGATAATGAAACACAATTACGAACTAAACAAAATGTATTAAGTATGTGTATTCCATTTTAGATAATAAATACGATTTGTTCTAATACTTTTTTAGGCCACAACAATGTTTCTTGAGTATCATTATTCCTGCTTGATTTCTTCTCTTTTGTTTTTCTTTTTTAATAAACTCCTATAAAATTGCACAAATGTACTTTATAAACTTTGAACTTAGCACGAGATTTATATGGTTTTTTTTGCTGTGTAGAGATGCCTCGCAAAGTATTATTTTTTGGACGATGTCGTCGTTGTTGCCGTTGTACTTTTCACAAAGTCTATGGACGCCGAGTTGATGCAGTAGCGCCGATGCTTCGGAGGAGGTCCATCATCGAACACATGACCCATGTGAGCCGAGCACTTGGAGCAGCGCACCTCGGTGCGCACCATGCCTAACGTTTTTGAAATGACTACTGTTGTATTTAAACATGTTTTATGCCAAGAATATTTCAATACAATTTGTATTTCAATTGGAATTTCAATTTCAATTTCAATTTTGTGTGGAGTTTGAGTAATGTTTGAGAAAGAGAAAGAGTTGGTTTTCGGTTTGCAAAAAAGATGTGGATAAAAGAATAATCAATAATCAATTAGGTAAGTTTTAGTTGGATTTCTTGCTGTTTAGCAATGCATTTTCAGCACATTCATCAAACGTTACGGGACAACGGCACAAGTAACGGCACAAACAGTATGCTTTTAAGCGTTTAACAACTACAGTGAACACAGGTCTCTAGAAGATGGTTATAACACACGTTTCTATATGCGATTATGGACTTGCGATCGAGTCCTACTTCAATTTATGTCAACACAAAACAAACTGAACAGAACAATACAGAAACGCCAATCATAGAACTTAAAACTCTAAACTTGTAACAGGAATGGTTGATCTAAATACGAATATTATTGATACTTGATCAATTTTAATTTGGAATTTTATTTGTTATTATATTATTTTATTTATGTTTCAGTTAGATACATTTTTATTTTGGTAATTATTTTATAGTTTTCACTTGAATTCTTTTATTAGTTTGATGAAATTCTTGGCTAAACATCAAACCAATATTTTTATAGAATATCAACATCCCTACTCTAAACCAGAATGGGCGGAGCAGATCAGTCGGACGGGCCCGACTGTAGAATACCCTGTACCCTATATTTTAAATATAATTACATAAAACAGTCATACAAAACATAGCAGCAATTCTTCTTCTTACTTTGTTATGTGTGCCAGCTTTAGCGGCCGCGCTGCTAGAGGACGAGCGAGTTGCCGCCTGCAATATTGTTTCGCTAATAACTCCTGTGTTTATCAACCGATTTCAATGCGCTTTTCAGGATAGTTAAATATAATAAAAGAGAGTATATATTCCAAATAACAACATTCTATGTTCAATATTACGCGTGTTATTCGGTTTTTTTCGATTAAGGCGTAAAATGGGCGTGGCATCCAAAATTTGAAAAAAGCCTTATCTGCGTATGATATAGACATACAAACTACTGAAAACAGAATTTATGTAAATAGCTTAGTGTCTCTTAAATAGGCGAATGTATTTTGTTTTATTCATGGTGGGCGGCAGGGGCGTGGCATTCAAGATTTGAAATAAACTTGATCTGCGTATGGTATACACCTTTCAAATGAGACCAAAACGGCTTCTCTAGCATTTGTAGTTTAGAAAATCTCAGCGTTCATACAGACAGACAGACAGACAGACAGACGGACAGACAGACAGACAGACAGACAGACAGACAGACAGGGCTAAATCGACTCAGCTTGTCTCCCTGATCAAGAATATATATAGTTTGTGGGGTCTGCCACGCCTCCTTCTGTCTGTTACATACATTCGCACAAAGTTATTAACCCTGTTTTTCCCATTTTTCAAATGGGCACAGGGTATAAAAATTTAGCTTAGCAAATAATAAACTATCAAAGATACTTAAATTCAGCTATATTAGCTGCTAATTGAATAGTATTATGAGCTAAAACTTGATAATAAACTGGTATAATACCAACTGAAATCAAGTACACTAGATCTTTTGCTATACAGGTGCTTAACGCCAATTCAATTTGGTTTGCAAAAGCGACAAACAAATTAAATTAAAAATTGTACAAACGAAAAACGAAAATCTCAAAGGCAAAACTTTTGCAAACGTCTAAAAATCAGGTGCTGAACGACTCTAAGCTATTAGATAGTTGCAATCTCCGCACATACCTGGTATGCTGGCGTCCCGATGTAGGGTCACCTTGCCCTTATCGACGACATCGTTGAACGCCGGCCATCCACAGCCAGAATCGTATTTGGTATCCGAGCTGAACAGATCCTGATGACAGACAATGCACTGATACATTCCCTTCTCGTAGTGCTTGTTGTAGCACCCTGTAAACGGGAAAAATACTTGGTCAGGGAAACTGTTGCTTCTTCCAGACTTTAGGTCTATTAGGGCAAACCTGTAAAGGGGCGTTCGGTGCCCGCCTCTTGTGTAACCTGATACTGCAGCGGCGTCAGACGTTTGCGCAGCTCCTCTTTGTTTACGGTAATCTTTTCGCTTTTATTCTCCATTGTGGCTCTGTTGGAATTTGTCGTCTTGTCGTCACTTAAATCTGCAATTTGAGAACAATTTGTGTGCTTAGGTTTTGCGGTTAAGGTTTGGGTTTAAGTTCGTTGTGCGCTTTGTATAAGTTTATTTTATTTCACAACAATTGGGCAACTTACTTCAACGGGGTTAGCCAAGTAAATGGGGTTTACCCCAATGCCAAACGCCGTTTAAGTAGATTCTTGAATCTTGCAATCTCGAATTTGTTTACTGCATACTTGACATAACAGCAGATTGGTAGCCCTAGACACAAATAGCCATATATCACCACAAAATGTGCAAATTGTTGTGCCGCTAACGATAAGAGTTTGGAAGCTTTAGATTGCCTGTTATCAGCAATGATTTGCAGTTCATGAACTAAGATTTGAAGAGTATATTAATAGCTATAATTACTGTTTATCTTTACAAACAACATGACAAGCAAGAAATCACGAAAATGGAAAGTCTAAGAAATTTAGCTGATATTTTTGGAATTTTAATTTGCCGCCCTTTATGGGGTATACTGGGCATGCCAGACACCGCGCATAGTGTATACAAAACACAGGCTATAAACCCAACGGCCGAGACCATTAGTTATTACAACAGGCAATGGAGGGAGGTGTGAACAAATTTGTTGCATCTTTGGGGGCTGCATAGCTACAAATTAAGCCAATGCATAAGTTAAAAATAATTAAATGCTGCCCGCACTTAAATCAAGTGGCGCCTAATGTAAACAACCAGACGAAACGAGAGCGAAAGAGGGGTAGACAAGAGGGGGAGAGAAGAAAAGCCGCTGAAGTGTGTCGCGCACAATTAAAAAATAAAAAAACCAAATAACTTTGAATTCATGGCGCATTTTTTGGCTTACCAAATTCGAATTGTTGATCAACGCAGCGCACATGAATCACAGCGAGGGGGGCTAAAAATAGACTCAAGTGGACGGACGGGCGACTTATTGAACTAGAAAATTCATCTATAATTGGAAATTCGCCAATCATTGCATATAAAATCGATTGAATTCATTTTTGCCTGCTATAATATTATTGTTCTATCGCAGTTACCCCACTGTGCCCACTAGTGTGTCCACCACACCCACCTATCTCACCTCACCAACACCCTTGCTACTCACCAGCGTTGACAATTTAGCGAGTTTTTGCATACTATTAACGCTGATCATAAATCAATTTTGAATTTATATAATTATTTTAAAAATCGTATTTTTTTATTAATTTATATGAATTTTAAAGAATTAAAAAAGACAATAATACCAAAAACAGCCAGATCTGGCGGGAAACACGCTGCCTACTCACCTGCAAGGGAGCGCACGCTGGAAGGAGGGGGAGCGTTTTGAAATTGATTCAAGTTCCAGCTGCGCCTGTTGGCCACAAGTGCGATGTTTCGTGCCCACAGTGCGTAGCGAGAAAGTGAAAACATTGTATTTTTTAGCAAGCGCCAACGCAGAATGACAACAACACGTAAAGCGAAAAACGTAAAAAAATTAAACCGTTCGTCCGCTTGCACTTGATTATTCAATCACTTGCAAAATGCTATGGGGGGAATTATTGAAAAGTCAATGTTTTGCCTGCTAGTGTGTGTGTGTGTGTTGGCTCTCACGCACACACATAAGCTCAACTAATTTCCGTGTTTTTCTTTTCGACGTTCTTTTCAACGTGCGCCCGTGCTCTTATGTGTGTGCGTGTGTGTGAGTGCACAGAGAGAAAGCGCATTGGAGAGAAAGCCAAAGCCAAAGCCAATGCCAATGCCTGTAATTGCACTTAACTTGGCTAACGGAAAATTGTAGAATTTTTTAAAATCTGCTTCGCGTGCACAGCAATTTTTCCAACTACGAAAGGCGCAAGGCGAAACACACACACACACACTCACACACAAGCACACATGAAATGTCCTTGAATGGGTGGAGTGGGGTGGGGGGGGCAGACCAGTGGCAAAAATCACTCACCTGCTAATATATAAATTGCCGCTGCTGCGCTCGCTGTTGTGTTGCTATTTTTGGCTTTTGTTTATAGTTTTCTTTCTAGCTGCGGACAGCAACGACAACTGCCAATGTTTTCGCAGCGAATGAAAATGGAAAACTAAAAAGCCAGAAAACAGCTGCCACTGCATGAAGTCGGCGTTGCCAGAGCGTTGGGTTGTTGCGAACAGATGCTTCGCGTTGCCAACGATGGCGAAAGTTGAACTCGCTGGATCCGGCAACGCCACTGGAAATAATTTGTTGTTTTGTGGGATGGCTCATAGCTGCAATCTTTTGTAAATTGTTTTAATCCGTGAAATAATAGACCATAAAATGTTGTGCACTTAGCCAAATAATGATAATTCTGCCGCCAATACTGTGAAAATCGCGCTGTAAGCAGCGAAAATTCTGCCACACGCAAAGCCAAAGAGGGCGTCAACAAAGGGCGAGCGAGTGCGAAGAAGAAGAGCAGATAAAAAAATTCATAGATAAAAAACGAAATATAATTCGGACTAGCTATATAGTAGTGAAATCGGGGCTATGAGCAACCACAGATATCACCACGGCGGCGGCAGCTACATGCATCCACGCATGTCGTATCCACACCACTTCACCTACGTCTCCAGCTGCGTCAAGTATCTGATTTTCCTGCTGAATTTTCTCTTCTGGTTGTTTGGCGGTTTGTTGTTGGCCATCGGGGTGTATGCGTTTATGGACAAGCTGAAGGAGGGCAACGGCTGGATGCGCCTGGAGACGATCTACGATGTCATCTTCAACATCTCCCTGGTCATGATCATAGCGGGCATCGTCATCTTCGTCGTCAGCTTCGCAGGCTGCCTGGGCGCCCTCAGGGAGAACACTTGCCTGCTCAAGTTTTACTCCATGTGCCTGCTCATCTTCTTCCTCATGGAGATGGCCATAGGTGGGTGCAGTGAGCATATCTTTGATCTCTATTCCAACTAACTTGTCCACCCTTTCAGCCATCATCTGCTTCGTCTTCCCGCAGAACATGAACTCCTTCCTGGAGTTCCAGTTCACGGACAAGATCATTCACTCCTACCGCGACGACTCCGATCTGCAGAACTTCATCGACTTTGCCCAGCAGGAGTTCAAGTGCTGCGGCCTCAGTAACGCTGGCTATCAGGATTGGAGTAAGCATCGAATTTGGTATACCCTGTGCGTAGCACAAAAGGGTCTATTAAGTCCTTCTGTAGGAATACCTAGATCTCAGCAACTATAAAAGCTGGACACACAAATTTTGGCATGTAGATTCCCCCAATAACCGGTAAAAACCTAAGTTTTTCGATAAATCGATTAGATAAATTTTTAGACATGAACCGATCGAAAAGATCAATCAAAATTCAAGATCGAACTTAGCTCTACTTAGCGGCCATCTAGATCTTGCAAACAATAAGAGTTAGAGGCATCATTATTGGTATTTGGGCTCGTGTATGCTACACACTTACCAAATTTGTTATAGAATTTTGATACCTGCTCTCAACTAACCGCAAAAAAAAACAAAGAAGCCATAATTTTAAAGCTACAGACTTGTTATTTGTCATGTACGTAGCCTAGAGCATTCTCTATCGATGCTGGGAACTTTGTTACGATCGGATAAGAAACAGCAAAGATATGCAATAGACAATTTGTCGGTTACATTCGACCATCCATCCGACTTATCTTACCCGTCTTGCTGGTTTTATACTCACTCATGATTCATTCCCTCTTTTTAGGCAAAAACGAATACTTCAACTGCTCATCGCCGTCGGTGGAGAAGTGCGGGGTGCCCTACAGCTGCTGCATCAATGCCACGGACATCAGCTCCGGACTGGTGAACATTATGTGCGGTTACGGCGTGCAGGAGCATTCGGTGGCAGCGGCCAGTAAGCGGATCTGGACCAGCGGCTGCATTGAGATTGTCCGAGTTTGGGCCGAGCGGAATCTGTATGTGATCGCTGGAGTGGCGCTGGGCATTGCGCTGCTGCAGCTGTTTGTGATCTACTTGGCCAAGACCCTGGAGGGCCAAATCGATATGCAGAAGTCGCGCTGGTCGTGAGTGCCATAGCACCCGGTGTTCTACGGGTATCCATTCGACGATTTCTACTATTACGACACGCAAATGTAGAGTCACCATTTGGTCAATATTGAATATAATTAAATCTGGTCCGTGCAGTGCTCAAATAATCATAAATTTCACCCAATTCGCACCCATTAGTATTTAGGCGAAACCAAAACTGATTGCAATTTCCACAGTTTCCATTAGCTGCAGTTGAGTGAATAACATTCAATTCGTCTTGCCCCTTTATGTATTTTTGTAACTGCCCGTGTTCTCAGCTGTTTAATACTCTTTCTTATACACTATCTGTCTTTTATCCAAAGTCATTAACAAGTTTTATAGGGGTAGCGACTTATCTCCGCGAAATAGCTCCGCGCGGAGATATGACGTTTTTAAGCGACATAGCTCTGCGCGGAGATATGTCGCTTCGAAAACGACTTATCTCCGCGCGGAGCTATGACATTTTGGGCTCGGCGGAGATATGTCGTTTCTAAAACGGCATATCTCCCCGCGGAGATATGTCGCTTTGAAAACGACATAACTCCGCCAACAAAAAAGCGACATAACTTCGCTCGAAAATTGTACCGGGCGGCGATATGTCGCGCGGAGATATGACGCTATACCGTTTTATACAATCTTGCCTTCCTGTGAATTTCTCTTTGCAATTCTACAATTTTTAAAGATTAATTTGTTTCTTTTTGCTGAAGTTTACCAAATATTCAACTCATCTTGCCTACTGTTTAATACTCTTTCTGTCTTTTATCCTAAGCCCCAAAATATTTCATATGAATCTTCCATCAATAATTTTCCCTTTCTACAATTTTAAAGCGTGTTTTACACTTATAAGCATAATCAAACTCGAAAAAAAGCCAGATTTGTTCCATTTAGTGCATGTTTTGTATGTAAGAAAGCATTTTAATGGCTTATATAGACAATTTGTTTCGCGAAAGCCGACAAATTAAGATACTCGATTTGTATTTATATATATAGTATATGCAATATAGCATTGTGTACGATGAAAAGACATAATGTACATAGCTCGTAAGTCGATGAAAGTGTATGCATTTAAAATGGTCATCTTTTAATTGAATTAAGTATAAACGTATATACTATAAATATATCTAAATAATTTAATACAAATACCAAACTGCATGCGCATTTACTGTAAACATTACACAAATAAATCGAATATTTAAAGTGGTAGCAATATTTAATAATCAATTGTAGTACATCACCCAAATATTTGAATTATCTCAAAGTATGAAATAAATATATATTCTACATCTCATGTGTACAAAAATAAACACAGTTTCATCTTGGGGCTTCACATAAAACAAATCGGGAATATGATAACCTTGACCTTGAGCTATGTTGAAATCCACGCCGGATGTATTACGCTTTAGGATTGTAAAACAAAGACTGTTTAGCTTTAGCTTTCTTCAATGGATATGTAACTACTCCGGTTATAAGCGACATTCAAGGGATCGACGATTTTACGTCGTTATATCCGGCAGACGCACTATCCGAAAGGAGCAAAAAAATATTTTTTTTTTAATTTTATGGATGCCATGTTCGTAATAGGTTTTAAAATAAAACAAATTAATTTTTTATTCAAAACAAAAAATTTAATACAGTAGAATCCGGTTATAGCGACTTTCAAGGGACCGACGATTTTACGTCGTTATATCCGGAAGACAAAATCCATGATTTTGTTTCTTTTTCGTATTGAAAAAACACAAAATCCATGATTTTGTTTGCTTCTTTTAGCATTGTTAAAGAAATCAAATTTTCCTCTTTAAAGTTTTTTTTTTTGTTCGGCACGTCGCAATATCCGGTTGAATTGTGAAAAATCTCGTCGTTATAAGCGGTTTGTCGCTAAAAGCGGAGATGTTATAAGCGGAGGCCGTTTCATATAAGTTTGTATGGGGACCAACCAAACCATCGAGTTTTCGTCGCAATAACCGGACGGACGCTATAAGCGGCGTCGTTATAACCGGATTCTACTGTATTATATTCTAGATACCGCTGGGCAAACAATTCGCGATGTTTATACGATGTTCAACGATTGTAAAGTGAAACCACTGTAGAATGCAGCTGACAAGCAGCTTTATCTTTAAAAAAAATAGTTCATATTACGATCGGATCTGACAAGCAGCGTTATCTTTGAAAAGTAGTTCATATTACGATCGGACCCCCTAGCAAATGAGCTACGTATTAAATAACAAGCGCTGATTAGATGCAAATGATGTAAACAATATTTGTTATTTATTTTGTTTTGGCATACAGAGAATTGGGGCTGGAAATGGGGCTCAGTACTTGATGATGGAGCGAATGCTCTCTCCGCTGTGCATCAGATCGAATGCCTTGTTGATCTCGTCGAGCGGCATTTCGTGCGTGATGAATTCGTCCACCGGCAGATCCTTCTTCAGATAGTCCTCCACCAGCTTGGGCACATCGGAGACGGAACGCCAGCCACCGAAGGCGGATCCCTTCCAGACACGCCCCACCACCAGCTGGAACGGACGTGTGGAGATCTCCTGACCCGCACCCGCCACACCGATCACCACCGAAGTGCCCCATCCCTTGTGTGTCGCCTCCAGAGCAACGCGCATGGTCTGCGTGTTGCCGATGCACTCGAAGGTGTAATCAAAGCCGCCGTCGGTCAGGTCGATCAGGTAGTTCTGCAGCGGTCCCTTGTCGGCGACATCCTTGGGATTCACAAAGTCCGTGAAGCCGAATTTTCTGGCCAACTCAAACTTCGAGGGGTTTATGTCAATGCCATAGATTTTGCTGGCGCCAGCTTTCTTGCAGCCAAGTCCAACGGCCAAGCCAACTGCTCCCAGTCCCCAAACGGCGCAGGTGCTGCCGGGTTCCACCTAAATAACATATGGGCATATATTAAATATCTCGGGTATACAAATAGATCAAGATAATATAACATTACCTTGGCGGTGTTGAGCGCAGCGCCGTAGCCCGTGGAGATGCCGCAGCCCAGCAGACCGACCTTCTCCAGAGGAGCTTTTTCGTTGATCTTGGTCAGCGAGATGTCGGCCACAACGGTGTACTCGGAGAACGTGGAGGTGCCCATGAAGTGGAAGAGGGACTTCCCCTTGCAGCTCAAGCGGGAACTGCCTTCCGGCATCACTCCCGCACCCTGCGTGATGCGAATCTTCTGGCAGAGATTGGTCTTGCCGCTCTTGCAGAACTTGCACTCATTGCATTGCGGCACATACAGGGGAATCACATGATCACCCGCCTTGAAATTGACCACGCCCGCGCCCACGCTTTCCACAATGCCGGCGCCCTCGTGTCCCAGCACGACGGGAAACAGACCCTCGGGATCGCAGCCGCTAAGCGTAAAGGCATCCGTGTGGCACACACCCGTGGCAATTATCTTAATGCGCACCTAAAATTATTATCACAGCTCAATTTAAAAATTTCACAATAATTCGACTTTGATCGAGGAATTGGAACTCACCTCATGCGCCTTTGGTGGCGCCACCTCGATATCTTCGATAACTAGCGGCTTCTTGGCCTCCCAAGCCACGGCGGCCTTGCATTTGATCACCTAATTAACAGATAAATATTTATAATCATATTCTTAATAACAAATGAGATTTTACACACTTTGCCTTCAGTTGCGGACATTTTGTGCGAATGGAAAAACACCGACTGGAAAATTCACCGTAACGTGTTCCCACTGCAATTGGCGAAGGTAGAAACGCGATTAATTGATATATGGAAAACAATCAGTTTATAATTCCATCACTCTTGCTGCTGTCAATACTATTGTTAACAAAACAGTAATAGTTTGGTGGGCAATCATGAGATCTACATACGTATTTAAACCAAAGAAATTATTTAGAAAGCTTTTATGGCTCAAGCTGTTTGTAAATTTATTGCGATAACTTATCGATAAAATGCGCCTTATTCAAATACGTATTATTTATTTAATTTGAGCTGTAGTCTTTACAAAAGCAGTAAAATAAATATGTATATTTTAATATGTTTATTGCAATGTTTAATTATCAGTTATTATCTACAGTTAACTCATAACTTGTCAAATTGCCAAGCGATCAGCATATCTTGCAACTATGTGGCAACGCTGCACAGCGAATTTAATGCGGCGAATTGGCATATAGGCGGCGAAAAAAGTGTTGAATTGCAATTTAAAATTAAACGGCGCGTTTAATTTGCAAAATTAATTGTTTTTTTGCTAGTTAATAAACAAAATGGCAATTGTTTTTAATGTATTATTGTGTATTCGGCAAACAGCTGTTTGATTGCAATACCAAACAATGCGCGGCGCATGCGCCAGTTGGCTGTAAACATTACCCGCCCAACCCAAAGTGCATTCCCAGCCAAATCCAGCACAAGGACAGCGAGAAATTCCAAGAAAAATCAATAATTACATAGCTAAGCGCGACGCTGCACAGCCGGAAGTGCATTTTTATTTATTGTGCGCGTTTGAAACAAAGAGGCGACGCTTTTGCTGGCATCAATAAACCGGGGAAACCCATGGAAAACGATGCAAAGTGAGAGAAAGTGAAAAGCATAGCGAAAATCAAGGAAAATGGTTGGAAAAGGCGCTGGCATGGGCACGGGAGACGGATCGGGCACAACAACATCAACAACGGGCAAGGAACGCCCCGTTTTCATACCGCCCCGCAAGCGGCAGCAAAACAAAGCCGAAGCAAAGAAACAAAATTATGTGGATCATATTGTTAATGTGCAGGTGAGTTGGGAGTTTAAAAAAAAGAAAAGAAACTGGTATTCAAATAAATTGTTTTTTTTTCAGCCGAGTCGCGCCAAGTTGTCGCCCTCGAATCCCGGCCTGGAGGAGGAGCTGCTCAAGTCCAAGCTAATTATCAAAAACAAGCAGCCGCTGCCCCAGCTGCCAGGGGAGCTGGGAGGCGCCCAGGACACCATGGTCAGCACCCACTCGGCCAGCTCCACGCAGCACAGCAACAAATCCGCACGCTCCAGCAGCAACATCAACGAGCTGCACAACTTCGAGTCCATCTCCCAGTGCACCAAGTCCACATCCCAATCCCAATCCCAGACGCAGTCGCAGCGCCATGAGAGCAGCACTGTGACCCCCAGCAGCTGCTGCTACTCGGAGAGCAGCCTGGATGCCAAGATGAGCAAGTCGCAGGATTGCCTCAATCACAGCAATCGATCCTCGTCCAAGAAGCGCGTCAACATCCGCACCTGCGACCTGCCACACGTGCGCAGCCAGCGCACCTCGCCGGATATCGCCAACTACGAGGATCTGGAATCGGGTGAGACTAGCGTGCTTAACACTTACGATCAGAGTCTGGAGCGCTATCAGGCGCGCAAGGGAGGCGAGGGCGGCAACTATCTGACCATGACAGGTAAGGATCGGGGGATGTTCAAAAACATCGATGGTTTTCACTCGATGCATCAAAATTTTTCAATATCTTGAACAGTTCGATGCATCGTCGATAAATCGATGTTGGGCTTTTTTGGGGTTTTTTTTTGGATGCCAAAGAACTCTACATTTTTATGGTTTATTGAATTTGTCTGATACATTTTTAAAGTAGTCCCAAAATTGTTTACATTTCTTGTTTCCCAGAAATTTCAATAGAAATTATATAAACAAAGTTTCACAGAAATTTTAATAGATGTTATTTAAACAATATATGTATTCGATAGTACCGAGCTTTATTTTTGAAATATCGAAAACATCGATGTTTTTACAACTCTAGTAAGCAATAGCATTTAGTATGACCAGCAGAGATGAGTTGATCAGCAGGTAAAATAGTTAACTCGCATGGATTTCTCTAGCTCGATAAGTGGCTGAACATTTTATACAAACCATATCTTTCTTGTTCTCTGCGCAGGCACCATTAAACGAGGTCGCAAAAAAGGTCAATCGATTGACCTGCAGATTAACATCAGTCGCGAGGAACTGGAACAGCTGAATGCGCATGCCATGGCCGGGGATTCCCAGAAGGCCCATAATCTCTGCTGCACCTGCAGCTGCGGAGTCGGATTGCATATATTTCTGATCTCATTGCTGTGCTTTCCCTTCGTTACGATCGTATCGTCCGTGTACTCCTTCTACATTGGCACCCTCACCTGGTACAACATGTTCAACTACTACTGCGAGGAGAAGTCGTATCTGCACAAGATCTTCGTAACGCCCATACTCTTCCTGGCCTATCCCCTGGCCATAATCCTGTGCACCTTCGGTCTGGGCCTCTACTCCGGCTTCCGACAGCTGAGCCTGCAGTACAGCAGCTGGATCAACGACATCACCGATATCGAGAAAGGATTCTACGGCTGGCTCTGCGGCTTCCTGCACATGTCCGATTGCAGTCCCTACGAGGTCGTCATACTAACGGACATCTGTGTGGCCCCGCAGGACCCTCAGCGTTTGCATATTAACAAACCCCGACAGGAGTTGTCCATGTAAGGCAAGGTTGAATGGGAAGGATTAAGAAAAATAGCGCGAACCGTCGACAAATCTAAAAATTTTAATGTCAGCTGCAGTAAATACCATTTTAATTTAAATTATTCTTTCTGATCTAAAAACTGAATAGTTTTATAATAGTTAACACAAATTTGTACTTTCTTCTAAATGATATTACGAAATGCGAATCTTCAAAAATATACTGCAGCCGCATCATATCCAAATCATGAATTGGGACGGTTTCGGTTTTCGACCATATGTGTGATAAACGTAATTAGAAGCATGAAAACTACGGCACAAATATGTATCTTTGTACTTCGAGTACAATAAAAACAAGTGAAAAACTTACAAGTAAACTAAACTTAACACAAGTTCAATGCATTAAGTTTCCTTTTTGGCCAAATTTGTTCCTTTTTATATGCAATTTTCAGCTTTAGAGACTACGAAATATCCATAAATATAATATACATATATACGCATAGATAATTACCTATATCACCAATATCCACAAGCTTATTAAGTCTAAACATTAAGTATGTAAACATGTGAGATAATAAGATCGTAATTTTCCGAAAAAATTAACAGCCAACTTTTTAAATTGAACACATTTTTAAATAATCCATCAAATGGACTTACACAGTTTAATTTTTTTATTTTAAATTTCATTAGTACCAACCATAAATCAAACAAACCTTTAAAATAATTTTGAATTTATCTGTTTTTGCGATAAGCAAAATCTAGCAAAAAACAGAAAACTGAATACTAACAGAAATGAAATTATTGCATTTATGTATTATGCATTTATATTCAAATAAAACTGAACAAACTGAGTTGTAATCGTGATGGAAAATTTATTTAGATTTAAGCAGCAAAACATTTTTAGGTGTACGAGTATGTGCTAAAAATCTATACGTACATCGGCCAAAACTAGAGGCTATAATATTTATATGTGTGTATGCGATATATGTAAGCAAACGTTTTTAAATAGATATTCTAATATTTAAGAGATACACTTATAATAATAAATGAACATCAACTTTTTCGATAACGCCGAAGATCGATTGCTCTTACAGAGATAATAAATATAATTGTTAATTAGACTAGTTTTGAGTAATTGTTTCTCCAATAGCCGCTGAAGCATCCCAAAACCAAACCTTTGAAGACGAACATATATACTGTAGTATACAATGTACTTAAATCTTATTAAAATCAATAAATCAGTTTAAAAACATTAAAATCTACCTTATTGTTTTAATAATATTTTATATTTCTATTATATATATTTATATGTTTTATGTGATATATGAATTCAAATAACGAAAAACACATATATATGTAATTTCAAAAATTTTTAAAAGCATGACAAAAACAAGAAAACGCAGGCGCTCAATACATTTAAGGCTAAATCTAGCTTTAAATAAACCAAGCTGGCAGCACTGCGAAGCAAACAGAAACGTAAACAAGCAATGCGAAGTGCATGGCAAACAGCCGAAACTCACCACGGGCAAGGTGAACTCTGATAAGGCGAATATTTATGCATATATAGTACTACATACACACAAACATATTTCGCAAAGGGCAAAGCGTAGGTTATTTTCTGTTTATTGCTCTGGGCAAATAAATCTAGTCTAACACACCCCACAATCCGCAATTGACAATATATACACGTATATATACTATGTCTACTCAATTGATGTCCCAATCAGCAGCGTTTGTTCTGGAATTCAGTCAAATAACAGCGGTGAATGCGTGCGGACTATTCGCTTTTTGCTCTAAATACGTAAATATTTAACGAAATTATTAAAATTGCATTGCAGAAATGGCAAAGGACAATCTAACAGCTGTTTTGCATGGCATTGAAGACCTGCGACTGGTAAACAGAATATATAATTAACATTTAATTGTCAAAGTCAATTTGTATTTCCGTCTCTGACGCAGGAGCAACGTCCTATACCTCAAATCAGCGATGATGGTGAGTTGTGTGATCAAGGATAATCGATAAGAGTTATCGCTAAAGTCTGCAATCGAATTTAAATAAACCGCATTTCTCTTTATCGAACAGAGGTGTTGGTGGCTATGGATAGCGTTGGAATCTGCGGATCGGACGTGCATTACATGACCAAGGGACGCATTGGCCACTTTATTCTGACCGCGCCCATGGTCATTGGCCACGAGAGCGCCGGAGTCGTTGCTAAGGTCGGTAAGAACGTAAAACATTTGGTGGCTGGCGATCGCATTGCCATTGAGCCCGGCATGCCTTGCTCCAAGTGCGACTTCTGCAAGGAGGGAAAGTACAATCTGTGTGCTGGCATGGTCTTCTGTGCCACTCCTCCCTACGATGGCAATTTGACGAGGTATTACAAGCACGCAGCTAACTTCTGCTACAAACTACCCCATCACGTCTCGATGGAGGAGGGAGCTCTGCTGGAACCTCTGTCCGTGGGAGTGCACGCCTGCCGCAGGGCTGGCGTTGGCTTGGGCTCCAAGGTGCTCATCCTGGGAGCAGGTCCAATAGGATTGGTCACCCTACTGGTGCGTGATTACACTATGGATAATAAAACATAAGCTAATTGTTTATTTGTCCTAAGGTCGCACAATCCATGGGTGCCACGGAGATTTTAATTACGGATCTGGTGCAAGATCGCCTTGATGTGGCCAAGGAACTGGGCGCCACACACACCCTACTTCTGGGTCGTGATGACACCGCCGAGGAAATCACCAAACGCGTGCACCAAACGATGAGCGAGGCTCCCGACAAAGCCATCGACTGCTGTGGCGCAGAAAGCAGTACCCGCCTGGCAATCTTTGTACGATTTAATTTTATATTATTATATTGCCACTAATCTAATCTTGATTACAGGCTACGCGCTCGGGCGGAGTGGTTGTGGTTGTAGGTATGGGTGCGGCAGAAATAAAGTTGCCGCTTTTTAATGCTCTGGCACGTGAGGTGGACATCCGCGGAGTGTTCCGTTACTGCAACGAGTGAGTCGGATAAGGTTGAACTTTACCGAATTCTCTAATATTTCAATTTATTAAATCTTCAGCTATCCGGGCGCATTGGCTTTGGTAGCCTCGGGCAGGGTGAATGTTAAGCGCCTCGTCACACACCATTTTGACATAACTGAGACAGCAAAGGCCTTTGAGACTTCCCGATATGGACTGGGCGGGGCCATCAAGGTCATGATTCACGTGCAACCCAGGGATACTAACAATCCTGTCAAATTTTAATTTTCAACTCTGTTATTTTGTAAATCTAGTAAACGTTGTCATTTCACTTTGATGCAAATGATTAGCTAGAATAACAAATGCTTCAAAAGTTTAGTAATCGTTATTTCACTGTGATTGGAGCTAATATAATACATTTTAAATGGTTAAGAATTTAGTTAGTATCTTGAAAATTTGTAATTCTTAAAATTTTCGGAACAAAATAATGACAGATCTGTAGTATTGGCGGTTCTCGAACAAAAGAAAGGAAAGGTAATAAAGTCATTACGCTTACCCAAGATTTGCGTGAATTTATTTTTACGACCCGCTTCCCAGGTGCGACTTGGCTGGCCACAGGTTTCGATAGGACGCTTCTCATTCGGTGTAATCGTGTCATGTTCAGCGGGCATTCTTGCGATGCAGTAGAACCAAATGATTGACCACAAGATGCCTGCCGAACCGGATATGTAGAATATGCCAAGCTAGTCCAAGGAGAGCGGATGAGGCAATAAATCCGCTCACAAAAGTATGATCGCAGAGCCAAATTGTGAACCGGAATAGCAGTAACATCAGACGTCCACATTCCTCGGCATGCGACCACTTCGAGGGGAGTGTAGACGTTTAGGGAAAGACGACATCCTGGCAAAATTCCTGAAACGCACGCAACGCAATCTGCAACCTGGAACCGCCCGATACAGCGATATAAGGTGTCATCAGCGGCAAGAGAGCTCGGCATTTCGTCAACAAACAGCAATAACTTGGCATCAAACATCGAGAAGAGATGTTTGTTAGGCCCTTGGGTTATAACATACATAGCCCCAAAAGAAGCTGCTCAGGAGGTACCATTTTGGCACCCCGTTCCAGTCGAACACATCGAATCTTCATGTCTCGTATTCCGATTCGACATGGCCATTATCGCCACGTAGAGATTCACGCGTATGGCGTGCAACACGCCCAGACCGAACACCGAAACGCATTGCAGGTGACGCACACCGAAGCGGCAAACGATAATCTAACAGTTGTTTTGCGGTGCAAAACAATTGCAACGAGTAAGTTAAAAGCGGTTTAGTGTTCATGAATTTTCATTAATTTCCTAAATCTTCAGCTATCCGAGCACATTGGATTTGGTAGACCCAGGCAGGGTGAATATTAAACGCCTCGTGACGCATCATTTTGACTATGAGACCTATCGATATGGACTAGACAGAGCCATCAAAGTTATGCTACACGTGCAACCCTGAGATGTTAATAATGCTGTCAAATTTTAAATTATGTTTCATTGTGAATTTCATTTGGTTTAATATTAAAATTGTTGTATTCTATTATATCTGTCCATTTACTATTTAATAATAAATACTCATTGCTAACCGGCTATGTCAGACCCTCCCATGGGAATATATAAAAATATAAAAAAAAGTAATCGTTACTTTTTCACTCTAATGCAAGTGATTAGAGCTAACAAAATAATAGATTATTCAATTGTTCGAAATTTTACTTAGTATTTGTAATTCTAAAAATTTTCCGTACCGAATAATGGCCAACCAAGTATGTTGGCGTGTTTCGCGTTGCTTTGGTATAAATTTCCCTATTAGGAACATCTATAACCGTCAACTTTCGCTAAAACGATATCTTCATGGGTATGTGAATTACAAATCGGGTTTGGGTAAGAATGCATCATTAGGATTGAACGGACAAAAAGAATATTTAGAAAATACAATTATAAAACTCTAACAGGTTCCTCTCGAGAAACATTGCGTGACAAAGTGTTAAAGTCTAATAGCAATGCAAATGAAGAATCTCAGAAAAGTCAATATTTTTATAGGGATACAAGCGGAGATTTTGAAAGTTTTTTCCACGCCGAAAATGAAATGAAATTAATGCCAACGCACAATTCTGCTAAAGATCCAAAATCAAAGGATGAAGTTTCCACGTCGAAAAAATATGAACTGGATTCGATTATTGAAAATGATGAATGTAATGAAAATAGTTCAAAATCGACGGAAAAGTGTGAAGCAGCCAAAAAACCAAAACCAAAGAAATCTAATGATAAATCAGATATGGAAATGGATAATTTAACAGCTGTTTTGCATGGCATTGAAGACCTGCGATTGGTAAATGGAATATATAATTAACATTTAATTACCAAAGTCAATTTGTATTTCTGTCTCTTACGCAGGAGCAACGTCCTATACCTCAAATCAGCGATGATGGTGAGTTGTGTGATCAAGGATAATCGATAAAAGTTATCGCTAAAGTCTGCAATCGAATTTTAATAAACCGCATTTCTCTTTATCAAACAGAGGTGTTGGTGGCTATGGATAGCGTTGGAATCTGCGGATCGGACGTGCATTACATGACCAAGGGACGCATTGGCCACTTTATTCTGACCGCGCCCATGGTCATTGGCCACGAGAGTGCCGGAGTCGTAGCTAAGGTCGGTAAGAACGTAAAACATTTGGTGGCTGGCGATCGCATTGCCATTGAGCCCGGCATGCCTTGCTCCAAGTGCGACTTCTGCAAGGAGGGAAAGTACAATCTGTGTGCTGGCATGGTCTTCTGTGCCACTCCTCCCTACGATGGCAATTTGACGAGGTATTACAAGCACGCAGCTAACTTCTGCTACAAACTACCTGATCACGTCTCGATGGAGGAGGGAGCTCTGCTGGAACCTCTGTCCGTAGGAGTGCATGCCTGCCGCAGGGCTGGCGTTGGCTTGGGCTCCAAGGTGCTCATCCTGGGAGCAGGTCCAATCGGATTGGTCACCCTACTGGTGCGTGATTAGACAAATGATAATATAAGACAAATATTGCGAATCATTCTTTTGTCTTTAGGTCGCACAATCCATGGGAGCTACAGAGATTTTAATTACGGATCTTGTGCAAGAGCGCCTCGATGTGGCCAAGGAACTGGGCGCCACACACACCCTACTTCTAGGTCGCGATGACACCGCCGAGGAAGTCACCGAGTGTGTGCACCAAACGATGAGCGAGGCTCCCGACAAAGCCATCGACTGCTGTGGCGCAGAGAGCAGTACACGCCTGGCAGTCTTTGTATGAATAAGTATTATATTATTATACTATTGCTTCTAATCCAATCTTTAACACAGGCTACGCGATCGGGTGGAGTGGTTGTGGTTGTGGGAATGGGTGCCCCAGAAATCAAATTGCCACTTTTTAATGCTCTGGCACGTGAAGTGGACATCCGCGGAGTTTTCCGTTACTGCAACGAGTAAGTCGGAAAAGACTTAGATATCCTGTATTTTCTATAATTTCTTAAATATCTAATCTAATACCTAATCTTCAGCTATACTAGTGCGTTGGCTTTGGTAGCCTCCGGCAGGGTGAATATTAAACGGCTTGTGACGCATCATTTTGATATAACAGAGACCATAGAAGCCTTCGAGACTTCTCGATATGGACTGGGCGGAGCCATCAAAGTCATGATACACGTGCAACCCAGGGATACTAACAATCCTGTAAAATTTTAATTTTCAACTCTGTTATGTTGTAAATTTAATTGGGCTTAATATAATTTTTTTTTTATCTATTCGTAGACTTTACAATCACATTTAATTCTGTAGGCTAACAGCAGAAGCTCGATCTATTTTGCAGATTTATGTACATATATTTATTTACTTATTTATACTTGTATTTTATACTTGAAAAGATGTTAATCCCAGATACACACAAAATGTTGTCAATGTTGTTGTAGTATATATATATATATACTTTAGTAATCTTTGTTATTTCACTCTAATGCAAGTTATGTGAGCTAAAATAAATTTAAATCGTTCAAAATTAAGTTAGTATTTAGTGAGTTTTGAAAATTAGTAATTTTGAAAATTTTTGGTACAGAATAATGGCCAGCCGGATATGTTGGCGGTTCTCGCGACGCTTCAGTATATATTTCCGTATACGGCACATCAACGGCCGTCAACTACCGGCGATACGACATCTTCATGGGGATGACAAGAACAACACCGGAAGTTTTGGAAAATATACTAAGGATTCATCAGCTTCAAGGAATAGCAAAAATACAAGTAAGAGAATAATTACAGCTCAATCTCGAGAAATTATTCTAATCATTTTTTCGTTATTTTAGATAAAGCTGATAACTTTGATGAGGTATATAAACAGTGCCAATCTGAAAGGTTAAAAGCCACTACTGCGAGCAGTGAAATTGAAAGAACTTCAGCAGATGCGGAAAATCCAAAATTCACTATTGTCAGTAATTCAAAACAAGTTCCAATAAAATTTCCTATTACTGCAAAATATGAAAACTCAAATGAAAAATCAAAGTCAGATGACAAAACCGTAAGCAATAAATCCAGGATTTCTAAGATTAAAATTGTAAAACCTCTGACACATTCTGAGGCCAAGGAAAAACTAAGTCGTAACTTTAAACCATTGGATGAAGCAAAATCTCCCAACCCATCTGAAAAACCCACACCCCCAACGGGTGATAAAGAATCGGAAAAGAAATTAAATATTGAGCAGAAAAAAAATATCAATCAGAATCTAGCAGATAAGCCAATAGTTTCTCAGACTCCCCCTGGCAAAGCTTTACCTCTGGTAGACTCCAAGGACTTATTAACTAGTTTGTTCGAATCAATTATCGGTAACCCTGAATCAGACAAACTCAAAAGTTCTCAAAACTATTCCAAGAAATCATCAGCTTCAAATATCGCAACAAAACCGAAGGAGGTCGAAAAAACCAATACAAAATTAACCGGAAATTTTGATATTCCTTCTAACACTAAAATGGATAAGGCTTCTCAGGTACCCTCTTCTCAAGTATCCTCATCAGATAAGAAAGACACAGGGGCTAAATTAACCGGTTTGCAAAAACCAAATTCCGCTAAGACTAAAATTGGTAATCAGAAGGTTTCGCAGAGTCCTTCCGAAAAACAGCAGTCTTCGTCTTTAACGAAAAAGTCCGATACCCAGCAGAAAACAATTATAGCTAAAACCGAATTGGAAAAGACCAACGTATCCTTTGGAAAACCGACTAATCCTGAAGAATCGAAGAAAAATGATCTAGCTACAGAAATAAAAAAGAATATAAATAATGTGAAAGATTCAGCTACTGATAAATGGGAAACGGATGTAAAAAATGTCATTGATGACAAAGGGCTAAGCAGTGAAACGAAAACAACAGCAAGTACTGAAATGGATAAAGAAAAGGTTTCTCCTGCTTCTTCCGGAAACGCCCTTTCCAAGTCTGATGTCGCAGAAAAACATAAGAAAACATCTGAGCCTGAGATCAACAAAAGCAAGGTTTCTTCTCAAACTCAAGCAAAAGAATTTGTGGTCTCGTTTTCCGCTGACGAAGATCGACAGATCGACGAGATTATAAAGACAATCAAGGAACATTGCAAAACTTTAGAAAAAATAAAACGTTCGTACAAACCAGTAAAGGTAACTGAAAATGAAATTAAGAACCCGTCAAAAAAGACCGATACCAAATCTTACTTAGCTGGGAATCAGTTGGGAAAACCTAACAACACAGCGCAACCTAAATGTTCAGCAGAAGATAAAAGTAATAATAATAATCCAGATATTGAAGAACAATTTTGTGGATTCAAGTTTGGGCCAGTAAATGAAACTACAGAACCTTTAAGGGGAACGGTTGCTACACTACTGCATAAAGATGCTAAGCCTCGCATCGAAAACAAATCCAAGTTGAATGAAAATAGTACTAAATCTCAGATTGATCAGAGTGAAAATAAAGTGTTGAACAATAAAAGTGATGCTAAGCAATCAGAGATTAATCCGATTAAAGACAAACTATTTACGCCTAATAGCAGTATTAAAGAATCTTTGATTCTGTCCGAGAGTACTACCACTTCAAAGGACGGATCAAAGCCTGACGGCAAAAATATACAAAAAGGTGGCATAACAGGAGATCTTGAAAGCTTTAACCAAGTCGAAACACAAACTTCAAACCCCAATAAAAGAGTTAAATTGAGAGGATTAGTAGGAAATCAAAAGTTTATTCCAAAAGGCAACTTGGCACTTAAAGTTAAGCGCGGATCAAAAAATAAACTGAATATAAACGATGCCATATCTGTACTTAAGAAAAAAATAAAAACTCAAATCAAGAATGATAAAAAGCCCATATCTGAATCAATACAAAACAAATCTAAGCCACTGGATAAAATATTTAAATTAAATTACATAGATGCCGAACCCACGATAAAAACACCATTTAAAACAGGTTCCGAATCAACAACAAACAAGTCTAAACCCTTGGATAAAATATTCAAATTAAATTACATAAACGAAGAACCCGTAAAGCATACACCATTTAAAAAGGATTCCGTTGATGCTATTGCTGATGTGAAGCTACAAAGCAAAACTTCTGTTCATTCAGTTCATGTAGATACATCAAAAGCTGTTAATAAAATCAATCCATGTGACGAGGTCTTTAAACTAAAAAGAATCTCCAAAGCTCCTTCAAATATCCAAAAGACTTCCACTAAATCGTATAACGATTTAACACCCGGCGATCTATATGAATCCAAAGATGAAGGTCACACTAACGATTTTAATATATTTACTCCCAAATTAAAAAATTGGGAAGTAAATGATAAGCGCGGTTCTGCTGAAGAATCAAAATCAAAGAATTCAAAACCCAAAGTTCCCAAATTTGAAAACGACGAAGCTGCCGAAAGTACATCGAAATCAACCGCAAAGCGTGATTTAGACGAAAAATCCAAATCAAAGATATCTAAAATGGACCATAATAAAACACCTGAGGTAAATAGCTCCAAATCGGAGAAAAAACAAAGTTCTGATAATAAACCAGAAGCGAAACAATCAAATGTGGATACAGACTTCAAACATTATTCATCATCACGAAAGGATGAAATCAGCAGCAACAATTCAATCAATAAGACAATTGAGTCAAAAGAAAGCGATCTAAAAAAGGAATCTTGGACATCAAAGAAGGTTCAAACAACAGGTTCTGATAAGTCCACGAATTCTGAAAACGATACAAATAAAACTGCAGCAAAACAGGAAGAAAACAAATTGAATAACTCGGAAGTTAAAACGACAGTAAAGCTAGTTGAAGAAACCAAACAAAATTCCAACCATCTACCTATTGCAGAATCAATATCTGTTAAGCTTAATGAGGCCAAGTTGCGTTCTGAACAAAATAATGCCAATAATAAGGCAGATAATCTTAAATCCTCTAATGCGTCGGAGAAAAAACAAGCCCCGACATTACAGAAAGATCAGAGTAAAACTGCAATTAAACCAAATAGCCATTTAACAAACGATTCGATTCAGAAAACAAATTCCACACTGTCTAATGAATTGAAAGAAGAAAAAAATTATACAAAAGCTAATATTAAACAAGATCATGTGGAAAATCTGACTGCAAAAACTCAATCCCCAGTTAAGGATGAAAAAAATTTCACATCCAGTGGTCCACACAGTTCAAGCCTGAATGAAAACAATGTTAATCAGGAAAATTTCAGTAACAAAACAGAACAGTTAAATAATATTGGTACATCTGAAAAACGTGAAAAGCCATTCTCCTTAGCGACATTTCTTTACGATTTGATAATGGGTAAAAATAATAATAGCGGTAATCGAAGAAGTTTTACTACATTTTCACCTGCGCAATCTTCAAAAGATTCCAAAGCATCCACAGATTTGACACTAGAAAGCCAAGATTTATCAGAACCTACATCTTATCATAAAAATATTTGTGAATCAAGCGAAAGCACAGATGTTTTTTACTCTCCGGATCTAAACAAACGTGGTCTGGGCGCTAAAACAATACTGTCTGAACGAGTGTTTAATAATTTAAATAATGATGACAATAATATTGGTACTACTATTTGTGAAAAGCGTGAAAAGCCATTTTCATTTATTGGTTTTGTTGAAGATTTGGTAATCGGTAATCAAAAAAGTTCTCCTTCAAAAGATCCCAGAGAATCAAACAGTTTTATACTGGATAAACAAGATTTACAAAAACCTACGTCTTATCCTGAAAATAGTCGGGAATCAAGCGTAAGCACAGATGTTTTTTTATCCCCGGATCTACAAAAACGTGGTCTAGGCGCCAAAACTATACTATCAGAAAGAATATTGAATGATGTGAATAATAATGGCAATAATACAACCTAATTATATATTCCCTATGTATTATAGTCAGACTAAGTATAATTCGAACGGATATCAGAAGAAGAATGATCTGCATCAAAGATGTTACGGAGTAATAATAAAATCCTCTGAATTATATGTTTGGGTAAGAAATTATATATTATATTTCAAGTAGCTTATATAGCTTCCATAGCTTATCAACATCCATTTCTAGTTTATGTCAGATCTAGGGTACTGACGTAAGCGTAACTTAACTTTATAATCTAAATATATATATATAATATATATATAATCTATATATATATATAATCTATATAATCTATATATATATATATAGATAAGAACTTTTATTTTGGCGATAACTTTTATTATAATATTAGATTATTTGTAGGTCAATACCTTACATAGTGCGTATATTTCATTAGCAAATTTATGTTTACAGATTTAAACGCTAATTAACGGAAAACGAAGTCAAGAAACAGGCATACCGGCAACCCAAAATGAATATAGTATTAATAGACGTATTGTGTTCTCAAGGAATAACAATAAATGCTATGCACGATTAATTATGAATATTAATAACACATTTGATTAATAACTTTGAACATTTTGTTCATTTTATTTTTCGGAATGGAGCCTTATATTTTTGTTCATTTAACAAGGAGAAAAGAAATGTTTAAAACCAATTAAAATAAAAATTTTAATAATAAAAATTTTTTTTAGGATAAATGAATCTTTTAGCAAGCTGCGCTATGTATGTCTCATTTTTTTCATTGTTAACAGAAATTCGACAATCAAAACTTCACTTCCCTTAAAAATTTTTCGGAAACAGTCAAAATTTTAGGTAAATCACAAAATTTATAAATTATTGAAAATGTTTAGGCGTACTGTTCAATCTATTGGTAATAGTACATGTCGAGGGTTATACAGTTATTACCTAACCTCTGTAATAAAACCAAAATTTAGAATACACAATCTTTCTTTTACACGCAACTTTTATGCACCAAAAATAAACCAACAGAGGCCCTTAGGTAATTAATATTAAATATAAAATTATTGCAATATATTTAAGAGATCGTTTATAGGTAAATCGCAGTTAATTCGAAACTACAATTCAAAAGACGATTGCGATCCATGTGATAAAACAGAAAAGCTAAAAGAGCAATGTACAGAGTTGGCCCAAGAGCTTCGAAAAACGTGCAGAAAGTTAATTGCAGAAAACTGCGATGAAAATGAACATCAGATAAAAATGTGTAAGAAATTGGCCGAAAAGGAAAAATGTGCTAAGAAGAAGCAGCTGGAGAAGCTGAAATGCCAATGCAAGGAGCTGGCTAAGAAGGAAAGGCAGAAACAAATGAAGGCTATGTGCAAAAAAATGGCAGAAAAGAAAAAGCAGAAGGAACAATGCAAGAAATTGGCTCAAAAAGAAGAATGTGCTGAAGCTGCTCGGCAAGAAAAATGTGCAAAAAAGAAACAGGAGGATCAATGTAAAAATATAGCTCGAAAAGAAAAATGTGCTAAAAAGAAGCAGCAGAGGCAATGCCAGAAAAAGGACAAATGTAAATATGAGAGCCAGGAAGAAAAATGCGCCAAAAAGGAGGAAAAAGCCAAACAGCAGGAAAAATGCACCGAGAAAAAAAAGGAATGTAGAAAACTGAGTGGAAGAGAAAAGTTATGGAAGCTGAAACTTGAATGCATAGAAATAGCGGAAAAAGAAAAGAGAGAGAAAAGGAAAAGGATAAACGAAATACGAAAGCCCGCAAAAAAAGGACAATGTAAAAGGGAGAGTGAAGAGGATAAATGCAGCAAGCGGGAGAAGCTAAAAAAGCAGTGCAAGAAAATGGCTGAAGAAGAAAAATGCGCTAAAGCGGCAAAAAGAGAAAAGCTAAAAAAACAATGCAAAAAATTGGCAGAAAAAGAATGTTCTAAAAAATGCTTAAACGATAAGGAAAAAAAGCTGAAAGCAATTTGTAAGGAATTTGCCGAAAAGGAAAAATGCAAAAGGAAAAATAAAATGCGGAAAATAAAAAAACAGTGCGCTAAACTAGCACTGATGGCAAAATGCGCTAAAAAGGCGCAGAAAGACAAATGCAAATATGAGAATAAATTGAGAAAACTAAAAAAAAAATGCAACAAATTGGCTGAGGAGAAAAAATGCGATAAAAAGAGACAAAAGGACCAATGTCAGAAAAAAGACAAATGCGAGAAGCCAAAAGATACGTGCAAGAAATCAGACGAGAATGAGAAATGTGAAGAAAAAATGAAGAAGCTAAAAAAACGGTGCGCTAAATTGGCGCAAAAGATAAAATGCGCTGAAATGGCTAAGAAACGGCAAAAAAACAAGTGCAAGAAATCGGCTGAGAAAGAAAAATGCGCTGAAAAAGATAAATGTGCTAGAAAGAAGTTGAAGGAACAATGCAAGAAATTGGCCGAAATGGAAAAATGTGCTAAAAAGGCTAAACAAGACGAGCAGAAAAAACAATGCAAAGAATTGGCCGAGAAAGAAAAATGCGCTAAACTGGCAGAGAAAGAGAAATGCACAGAGGAGGGAGACAGCGTATCCCATTTTCAGAAATTAAAGGAAGCCTGCCAGAAATTGGCTGAAAAGGAAAAGTGCCTAAAGCAAAAAGCTGATGAAAATGAATGCGAAAAAATCAAAAAGAAGGCAAGCGTCTGGTTGAACAAGCGTAAGTGCAAAGATCTTGCGAGCAATGCTCGAGAAAAGCAGAAGGAACAGGGCAAAAAAGTGAAAGAGGCGTGTGAAAAACTTGATACTGATACTGATCCCATTTTGTAATGAATATTATGTTGACAGGATTTTCCAGATCACAGATGGTTTTTGTATTTAGTTATATTTCATTATGGGTTTCAAGTTGAAGGTGCTGTATAGGATAACTCCTGTGACAAATAAACCTCAACATATTTAAAAAATATTTTATTATTGTTAAACAAAATATTGACAAAGCACAATGCAAAAGTTTTCGTTTGAACGGAAAGCTTTTAAAATGCGAAGAATAAAGACGGTTTTGAGATATTCATAAAGCATAGATAGTTATAGATAGTTTCTTCTAATTTCAGATATACTAAATATATCTAAGGACTGTGCACTGGGGCCGTGGCCTGCCTGAATTGAAAAGTCGGATAGCGTGGAGCAAAGGCGCCGTCTCCCATAACTTGAGTATGTTCCGAATCATCTTTTCCGGTTATGTTGGGCGCACGATACTCCGTTTCCTTGAACTGCGGTGGCGCTGCAAATGAAATTTAATTAATTATTATCTTTAGTAAAGTATTTCCAATGCCAACTTACGTATATTGGGATAAAGTGAGCCACCGTTCGCACTGTCGGCCACATTCCAGCCCATTGCACCGCCCTGACCGCCATCGCCGGGCGGACTGACGGGGCTAACGGGCTGTGTGGGTGCCAGGGAAGGATCGTCTGCATTCTGTGGCTTCATGGTGGCCAGGGGAATTGTGCCCAGCGTAATGGGTATTTTGCCAGTGAGATTGCTGTGCGGACCGCTAACGTCGCACTCCACGTGGAGGTCGTAGTCCAGGGCGATGATGCCGCAGTTGAGTAGATTTGTGGGCGGCAGCGGGGGAATTTCCATTTGTTGCGTAAACGTGCGAGATTCTCCGGCGTTAACCGGACCAACGCTGAGATTGGCAATGATCACCTTGGACTCGCGCTTCTCACTGCGCGGCTGATTCGTATGGAAAGTGACGAGTTTTCGCAGCTCCAATTTAACTGCCGTCAGATTAACGTTGCTGGTATTGTCCACCTCACAGGTGATGGGCAGTACCTGACCGGAAACGTAACCAGTTTGCGGCAGGCTGGTTATCACAGCCAATGGACCGGACTTGCAGCAGAAGCAGCAAAAGGACTTTTCCAACTCGAGCTTAAAGGAGTCCTTGACCCTTGGATTGAGATTCAGATCTACTGGCGCAATAATCGTAAAGGCCATTTTCATATCCTGATCGAACTTCCAGGGCCTATCCAGCGTGACTTTAATGGTGTAACGTACATGCCCAAATTCCCCCTCGAAGGACGACGGCAAAGTGGGCGGTAAGGCACATGTGAAGGGGTACGTGTGCGTACCCGCCGGTAACTCCGTTTCCGAGCCTTTTAATCAAAGGAATTTCAATTAATAAATTTATAACAATTTGCCAATTTAATAGCTTACTATTTTTGCCACCCAGCAAGTAATATTGTATCTTGAAATATTCCTCATGTCCCTTCAGATGAGTTATCTCGTTTTCAGTCTTGCCTTCACTCGACGTCACGTTGCGCTCCTCAGTCCATTCCGTGTTGGCCTCGCCCAAAAACCTAATGATAATACCTGCAAAGCAAAGCAAGAATTAAACAAGTGCTGGAAATAATTATACTGAAATTGTTAATGGACTTTGATATAAAATACACAATTATCGTATAATTTTTTAATTGTATCGGACTCAGTAATGATGGTTCGTATCAGACGTAACCAACAGTAGAACACCCTGTATTTTGTATTAAAATAATCACTGTAAAGTAATTTATTTTTTTGTGCCGTTTAAACAAAGAAAAGGTTTTATTTTGTATGATAAGTAGGTGACATACCCCCTATATTGTTTTGTACATATCTTCGCTGTTTCTTATACAATCGTATTGCAGTTCACAGCGTCGATAGAAATTGTCATAGGCTAGTACATGTCAAATTACAAGTCTTTAGCTTTTCAATTAGGGCTTTTTATACCCTGTATCCATTTGAAAATGGGAATAAAAGGGGTTAATTCGATTACGGTTCGATTTAATCGATTCGTTTTGTCGGCGATTCAATCGAAATGTAATTGTGGAGTTTTTCTTAAAATTCGGGTCTGCTACTGTCGGTTACGTCCGACTTTAATCTTCCACCCGACGGATCTGCTCCGTCCTTAGTTGTTTTTGTTTGTTTTTTCAAACAAATTGAATTTTTTCGATTAATCGATTAAGCTCTACAAAATCAAAGATCGAACCCAGCTCTAACATGTTCACTAACATTTGCACAAATTTAACATACCCTTTTGTAATTTTTTAAGTACAGGGTCTAGAATACACAAAACCCCGCATACGCGTAGAATGTCATGCTGGGGCTATAAATAGACGTCAACAGCGAAGAATGTTTAAATCTTACGCCCCTCTCGCCTTCCCTCTTCCACTCTATCAGTGCTTTGTGCTCGATGACATCATCGTCAACAGCATCATTCCACTGTCGCGTAGCAATAGATTGACCTTAAATGCGATATTAATTGAAGAATTGTACAATTGAGCACGGATTCCAGGCGTACACAAATAAATTCGCTTTGAATTTTAATATAAATTTCGATTCACTTCAAAGTCTCGCAGGAACCGGCGTTTTACAGGTACGGGAGGGGGCTGGAGAGGGGCGCCAGTTGTTATTGGCAATCGGTAAAGCAGCTGTGTGAGAAATCTATTATATCCATAATATAATACACATAACTACATATATTGCATACGTATAGCTCCAATATTCGGATGCCGTCATTTCTATGAGTAATGCGGGCTGAGCTTAAAGTTAAATTCATGTTTAAATTGAATTCTCACCTCGCACTTTTTTGGGCGAATCGAAGGTGATTTTTACTTGGCCATTAACCGTTTGTCCAGCGTAGTAAGTGTTCCATGGATTATCCAATTGCACTTCGCAGCCTTTTAGACCCATCGCGTTTGTTGTCTAAGTATTAATAAATTCACTTCTACTAAGCTACGTACTGCCCAACTGTTTCGCCCAAAACCAGTGCTGCCAGTTTTTTTTCGACAAAAAAAAAGCTGTTTTTGGCGTGAAGAGCACAAAAAAGCAAAATGAAAGTTTGCAAAAAAAGCCAAAAAACAGCCAAGGTTATTCTTAAGTATTTGCTTTAAATTAAAGTTGTTTTGTCCAAATATCGATAAAAATAACACAACAGCTGACACAAAGTTGAATTATTTGAATTTTTCCACAATTTGTTCAGGAATGCTCTTTAAAAACAGCCAGAACTGGCGGGAAAAAAGTGAATTTGCCAAAAGTGCCCAAAACAGTTAAGTCGGGCAGTGTGACCAAAACGCTAATAAGCCTATCGATACTAGCCAACTATCGCTAGGGCTGAGTTTCGACAAGTAGTTTATCGAGCCGGTGAGCTATCGACAATTGGAGCAAAGAAGAAGAAACTTTTTAGCGAAAAGGTTTTTGGCAGTGATATTTACGTTTTTATTTATTATTAAATAATAATCAATTGCTATTAGCATAGTTAGTGAATTAGGCTAGGCAAATGTCGCTGTTTCGCAAGCCCAAGAAAATCCAGCGACGCGTCTTCTCCAGCAATGCGGACGACGAAGACGCTGCGTGCTCCATGGACGTCGACGGAGGGACATTGGAAACCGTTGCGCCCCCTCCGCCCCCGCCGCCCATCATATCGCTGTCCGGAAAACGCGAAAAGGAGCAGAAAACAAAGAAAAGCAGCAGGCAAAGGGAGGAGGAAAGCGGATCGGGCACCAGCCAGAAGCCAAAAGCGCTGCTCAGTTTTGCTGATGATGGTGAGAACTTTTGACATACAGTGGTGGCTACAACTATTGGCACAGCAAACATCTTAAACTTTGAGAACATTTTTCGGCCCTTAATATTGTAATTTTTTATGAAAACATAATTTATATGTATAGAATAGACAATTCTCAACTGAATTCTTTTAATATTATTATTTTTATAATTATATATTATTTTCTGAAAATTAAAAACTAAAGTAAGACAATTTTTCGATGCCACAGCTATTAAAACAATGAATTGGCAACATTAATTATTATTATTAATTAAATAATTATAGGAAATATTACAATGAACTAAAATGGAGTTAGTTCAAAATTACCTATATACATATATAAATTTTGATTCAACCAAAAATTATCTTATTGAGGGTAGAAAAATGGTCTTAAATTGTAATATGCTTGCTCTGCCATCACTGTAACTCCAATTATATATGTATGCTCGCTAAACTGATCGATTTGCTTTATTCAGAGGACGATGGCGAGGTTTTTCAAGTGCGCAAATCCTCGCACAGCAAGAAGGTGATGCGCATGCTGGACAAGGAGCGGCGCAAAAAGAAGCGCGAGGAGCGAGCGGAGCACACGGATCACAACTGGACACAGAGCCAAGATCAGAGCCAACATCAACAGAGCCAGAATGTCGATGGGCATCAGAATGGTAGTACTGGACAGCATTTAGAGTCGTCCTGCAATAGTAAATCTTTAAGAAGTGCGTCGACGCATCCAAGCGTTCAGAGTAAAAGTAAAAAGTGTGATAATGATATGATCCAAACCGAAATACGCACAGACGACTTTGTGGTAAGGTTATTATTATTCAATTTCTACTACAAAATACTATACAACAAATCCATTTCCAATGCAATGACATGGATCTGTAGGAAAATTCGAAATCAATTCAATTCATTGCCAGTCATTGGACATGTCTTGGCCTGGTTTAGGGCAAATCTTCTCCAGATTGGCCACGAACTACGCCCAAGAGCCATAAGACTCCATAAGACTCTGCTAGCTATATAAATTAAGATAATGCTTTTCTTGTACATAAGTTGAGCGTTCAATTTGAAATTGAAATTTGTGTTTCTTTTGCCTGCTCTATCGCTTTAAACTAGCTCACTTTTGTTTGTTTCTACCAAAACCAGACATCGCAAATTGTAATTACAAGTTTAAAACATATTGTAAGTTTTATTTTGTAACTTAAGTTGGAAAACTTGTAATATTTACGATGCCTGATCAAAACTCAATGCATGCAAACAAATTTACTGCAGTTGGAGATAAGCAATTGCGATGCTTTTTGCTTATCTCCAGCTGCTTTCCTATGTACCTTTTCAAACCTCTTTATATTTCCTTTGAAATTCCTTTAATAATATATGGCCTAACTCTTGCTCCAACATACAGCTGGTGGTCAAGAAATCGGAGACTCCGGAGCTGGTCCTAAATGGACGCGCAGCACTTTGTGCTGGCCGCGATGACTTGAGCGATGACGAGGCGTTGGACGAGCGCGACACTGATAAGGCGCGTCATCGCTTCTCCAAGCCGGAACAGCTCAAACAGATGCTCGAGAGCGGATCCATTCCGGATGCAGCTATGATACATGCGGCGCGCAAACGCAGACAACGCGCCAGAGAGCAAGGTGAGCTTTAAAGCACTTAAATTGAACAATTGCTATAAATATCTTGAACTGTTTTAGGTGCTGGGGATTATATTCCGATTGAGGAGCCCAAAGAGTCGCCGAAACTTAGCGCGCGCCTGGCGCGTGAGGACGTGGAGGGTGATCAGTCGGACGACGAGGAGCGCATGGATATGAACGATATAACGGGTCGCAAGGAGCGCGAAGAGCGCCGTGAACAGTTCTATGCTGTTGAGAATGATTGTATGTAGCAACTAGCTAGCCACAGTTTCATCTGTGCCCTGATCCAGTCTCAGTCTCGCACTTCCGCCCCTCCTTCCGCATCTCTCTAATCTCTGTTCAATCCATTTCCTACAGTGACCGAGGAGGACTCCGATCGTGAAATGCACGAATGGGAAAACCAACAGATACGCAAGGGCGTCACGGGCGCCCAACTGGTGCATGCTCAGCATGAGACCGTGCTCTCACGCTTCATGATCAAGCCCGCCACACCAAGCGGCAGCGATGCCCTGGAACTGGAACTGTCCGCTCAGCATCAGGCGCCGCCGTCCACGTCAACGCTGCTGGAGCAAGCCTACGCCAAGAGCGCGATTGAGCGCAACAGCTGCGTGGCATCTGCAGCGCGTTTCAAATCCAAGAAAGACAAGACCAAAGCCACAGCGCTGCGCACGCCGCAAGAGATGCGAACTGCGATCGCTGCACGTCTGGAGGAGCTGCAGGAGCGCAACGACGACCACAACGCCAGCATTGCGCGCATTGCAGCCGAGCTGAAGTCCCTCAAGCTGCAGCAGCTGGAATGCGAACAAAACGCGCCCACAGCGGCAGCCAAGTACAAGTTCTACCAGGAGGTCAAGTGCTATGTCAACGACTTGGTCGATTGCCTGGCGGCCAAGTCGCCCGCTATCAACGAACTGGAGAGGCGGGCGCTGCAGCTGTACGGCAAGAGCCAACGCCATCTGGTCAACAGAAGGCGGCAGGACGTGCGGGATCAGGCCAAGGAGATGGCAGAGGCTTCCAGTAAGAACATCCACTTCTTATTCTATAGATATTTCTATACCCTGTACCCTTTCAAAGACAGAAGTAGCATTGCTGTTGCGCTTCGTATGATATTTTGGAAATATTACAATATATATTCAAAATATAGCGTACAGGGTATTCTATAGTCTGCCCTAATTATTTATTTAAGCACAATGTTTATATTGTTTATATTAATACGGTTTATTTTCTTATAGAGGCCATCTCGGCGGCTGCTCGCAAGACGCCGGAGTACGAGGAGCAAGTGCGTCGTGCCGCGGAACGGGAGGGCAGACGAACGCGGCGACGCTGCGAGCGGGAGCGCAATGATCTGCTGGCCTCCCACCTGGACGGCATGTCGAGCGACGACGAAATCGCCGATCAGCAGCAGGAGCAGTGTGTGGCGGCCAAGGGGCAGATTGAGACGCAGGCAGCCGAGGTATTCGAGGATGTGACCGATGAGTTCTGCAAGGTCGAACTGATACTCGTGAAGTTCTATGCCTGGCGCAAGACGGACATGAGCTCCTACCAGGATGCGTTCGTCAGCCTCTGCCTGCCCAAGCTGCTGGCGCCGTTGGTGCGCCACGAGCTGCTGCTCTGGTCTCCGCTGCACGAGGAATACACGGACCTAGAGACGATGCAATGGTACCAGGCCTGCATGCTCTACGCGTTCCAGGAGGACGAGACCACAGACAAGCTGAAGCAGGATCCCGATGTGCAGCTGGTGCCGTCGCTCATCGAGAAGATTGTGCTGCCCAAGCTGAATTGTTAGTAGCGTAGCATACCCTGTAAAAAAACAAATTAATAAGGTTACTTCTTTGCAGCTCTGGTCACCGAGTGCTGGGATCCCATGTCCACAACGCAAACGCTGCGTTTGGTTGGCTTTATCAATCGCTTGGCACGCGAATTTCCGCTCAACAGCAACAACAAGCAGCTGAAGAAACTGTTTGAATCCATTATGGAGCGCATGCGTTTGGCGCTGGAGAACGACGTATTCATACCCATCTTTCCCAAGCAGTAAGCATGATGAGAACCATTTGTTGTAATGCAGATTTTCTAACGAATTTAAATTCTAGGGTGCAGGAGGCGAAGAGCTCGTTCTTTCAGCGTCAGTTCTGCAGCGGATTGAAGCTGTTCCGCAACTTTCTCAGCTGGCAGGGCATCTTGGCCGACAAGCCACTGCGTGAGCTGGCCATTGGCGCCTTGCTGAATCGCTATCTGCTCTTGGCCATGCGCGTCTGCACGCCCAACGATGCGATCAGCAAGGCCTACATCATTGTTAATACCCTGCCCACGGTTTGGCTGATGCCCAAGGGGGACACGCTCAAGAATCTGGAGCTGTTCATCAGCTACATTCGACAAACGGTGGAGAACTGTGATGCCAGCAATCCACTATTCATGTAACTAACAAAGCATTTTGTTACCAAGAAATCACGCTAATAATAATAATATTCTATTTCAGGCAATCCTGCGAGAAGGCTAAGGAAATCCTACAAAGACTACACAGCGTGCCATTTGTGCAGCAAAATTCCCACAACTGAAGCAATGCAAATGTTGCTCAATTAATGGGTTTCTGAAGCTATTAAATATGGAAAACCCCAGCAGCAAGGGAATAATCATCAAGTACACATTAAGCAACGCAAAACTTAAACTGGCTCAAAAATGTAAAGTTTTTTTTGTTGGCTAAATGGTAGTTATGCAACTGTAAATAGCTCTAAATTAGCGTGTTAACTATTTGGATTCTGTCTATAATGTAAATTTGTTATGAAAAACCAGACCGGAAATTGTAAAGGGTAAAGAAATTACTTGCTATGTTAGAATTGGAATAATTTTCATCAGCATTATGTTTGAATTTCCGTTAAGATATCATGCTCGGCTCATTTATATAATTTGGGTAGAAATAACAAATTTTTATTATGTACACACTACTTGATAATTCCAAAATACACAGACCATAACCAATTAAAAGCCAAGTTTTGTTTCATTTGCTAGTTGGAGTTACGTGCTCTTTAAGAGTAACTTAATCAGCCTTGGAGACGGAAGCGCGCGAATAGTTTTGGGCCAGTTCGACGACCTGCATCTGCAACGCCTGCAGCTGCTCGTTGACGGACTTGGACTCCACGGTGTCCCCGGATGACTGCTGCAGCAGCTGCAGCACGAGATCTAAGAAGAAAGAGAAAATAGTTTAAACAGACGATATGATTTAAGAGAGGGAGAGAGAGAGAAAACGGCCTTAGGTTAAGAGAAAACCCAACCAAACCGAAACGATGTTAAAGCGGTCTTCAAGAGACTTTAAGCCATCAGCTCAGAGAGAGAGAGAGAGAACCAGAATGGGCGGAGCAGATCAGTCGGACGGGCCCGACTGTCTTATACACTGTGCCAAAGCTGTGCGCTCGCTTATACAGTATAAAATATTTTATATATAATTTTTTAAAACTCACACGGAGCGTAGCAACAATTCTTCATCCATTTTGTGTATGTCATGCTTTACAGGCCGCGCTGCTAAAGGGCGCGCGGCGTAACGCCTGTAATATTGTTTCGTTCATATCTCTTGTTTATTGGCTGATTTTAATGCGCTTTTCAGGATAGGTAACTACCATACACAAGAGTATATATTCCGAGTTTCAACGTTCTATGTTCAATATTACGCTTGTTATTCGGTTTTTATTGATTAAGGCGTTAAAGGGGCGTGGCATAAAAAATTTGAAAAAAGCTTCATCTGTGTATGATGTAGACCTATAAACTACTGAAGAGAGAATTCATGTAAATATCTCAGTGTCTTTTAAATCGGCAGGGGCGTGGCATTCAAGATTTGAAATAAACTTAATCTGCGTATGGTATACACCTTTCAAAAGAGACCATAACGGCTGCTCTAGCTTTTATAGTTGCTGAGATCTACGCACTCATCCAGACGGACGGACAGACGGACAGACAGACGGACATCGCTAAATCGACTCAGCTCGTCTCCCTGATCAAGAATATATATACTTTGTGGGGTCTGCCACGCCTCCTTCTGCCTGTTACATACATTCGCACAAAGTTATTAACCCTGTTTTTCCCATTTTTCAAATGGGCACAGGGTATAAAAAGAGATCTCTGCTTAAACTATTACCATGATATCGCAGTAGCAGCGCATTCTGTGGCTCTGTGAGGCTGCTGCGTATGTGCTGCAGTATGGCGGATACGAATTTGCCGGAGGCGTGCAGAATGCAGCCCGTGATGGTGGTGAAGAGCACAAGGGCGGCCAGATGCAGCAGCAGGGCGGGTTCATGGCACTCCAGCAGCTGTTGCAGCAGTTTCTCCTTGTGCCCGACGATCAGCTGGCGATCCTTCTTCTTATCCATCTTCTTCACAATCATGCTGCAAACTTTAAGCACCGCCTCCGTGGCCAATTCGAAGTCATCGATGCTTTTGTTCAACGCTTTGTTCTGCTCCAGCAGCGCAGTGCGATACTGTGCATCTAAAAAACAGATGAACATCATTAAGTTATATGGTAATCATTATATTTTTGGCTACTTACCGCACTCCTGTATCAGTTTGTTGCGCTGATCCACATTCAGACTGCTCGACTTGACCGTTAGGTTGCACTCGCTCGCCACGTAGAGCGTGAGCTCATTGCAAATGTCGTTGCCAAGCGATTTCAGCAGATATTTAACCAGCTGCGTCTGCGTGTCGTTGGCAAAGAGCTTCAGGCCCTTCTCGTACAGGCGAATGTCCACGAGCAGCGTGTTCACACGCTCCTGAATGGAGGCGTGCGTCTGGCGTCGATTGGTCTGGGGCGTGGCTTCGTACAGCTCCTGGGCCTTTGCCAAGGCCACCTGATTGAGTTGGCTAAGGAGTTGGAGAAAGTTTTTCAAATATTTACAAAATATATATATATATATATTCCGAATACAAACTTTCCATTTCCGCTTACCTCAGGTAACGAGCAGCGATCTTCTTGGCCAGCTGCTCTATGCCCTCCTGCTCCAGCGCAGGTTCAATAATTTTGACGATGTCTGCGATTTTCACGAGCTCCAGGGGCTTTACGGATTTCTTGCCGCCAGTTGGCTGCACTGCATCCTCCTCATCCTCGCTGTCGTTGTGAGCTGCGGCACGTCCACGTGCATGCTTCTTGGTGGACTTGGTTTTGGTTTCACGCCCCTGAGCACCACCACCAGCCTTGCCGGAGGCAGCCTTCTTGCGACGTTCGTCCCGCTTGTCCACTTTGCTGTCGTCATCCGCATCGTGGAGGGCGCCCAGCGTGTTGCCCTTCTGGGCCAGAGTTTTCTCCACGATGTGCTGCTGATAGATGCCGTTGTCGATGGAGGTCTTGGCCAAGGCCTGAGCCATGTCCTGACAAGGCTGCATCAGCTGGTTGAGGTAGGCTTGCGAGAAGACTGCAAATAGAAAAAGTATTAGAATAAAGCGTAATCAGCAGAGATTATGAGAGTGAGATTACCAAAGGTGTCCAGGTAGACGAAGTTGCTGGGATTGCAGTGCTTTTGAGACATGACCGCATCGTAGGCTTGGGCAATGTCCTCCTCGGAAAGATTGGATGGCAGTATGTGCGTCAGGTCCAGATAAGATTTGGCGGCGTTGCACTCATTGAGGGAGGAGACAACGGTGAGCTCAATGAGACGTGCTCCGAGCGCCACACGATCGAGGAACATGAACTGTTCAGTGGGAAACTGTTTTCTTATATAACCCTTGGCATCGGAGATGCCCAGCTTGTTGATGGCCTCGTACTCGAGGAAGCTGTTCTGCTTGTAGAAGGAGTTCACCCAATCCGCTTGCGTCTTGGCATAGATATGCGGCACAAACTGGGCGTTTGTCTGCTTGGACGTGACCTGCCCGGCAGGGGCGATCTCGTCAAGCAGCGAGTGAAAGATCTTCTCCTGCACGTTGATTTGCTGCAGTATAACGGCGACATTTGTGGGCTTGGTGATGGCTGCGAGGGCGCCGCGAATCTTGGATTTGCAGCGCTGAATGTAGGCCTGGGTGAAGAAGACACGCGGATTGCTGGGATCCTGACGACCCTTGATGATCTTGCCCAGATGCTTCTCCATCACATTCTGCTGCAGAAAGTCCGAGGGCAGATCGAACTGGGACGTCAGATCGGATATGGAAATCTCGCCGCGTTGCGCCAGCTTCTCGTTAATCTCCTGCGCTATATGCGTAATGTAATCCTCATCGATCAGCTGGCCCAGCATCAGATGCACGCCGGGATTCTCGGCTGCAATGCGCTCCGCCAGCGTCACAATCCTCGAGAGATCCACATTCAACGTTTTGCTGACCTCCACGAGATTCGCTCGTCCTCCGTTCGCATAGAGCTCGTCCTGAATCTCACGCTCCAGATGGTCCGGCGTAATGTACTCCTTGCCATCGTTGGTGAAGACAACGTCCAGCAGCTGCTTCTCCAGCAGCAGCGTAACAATTTCAATGCAATTGCGTTCCGAGAGCCTGGAAATTTAATTTATAATAAATATAGAGAACTTTTTTTATTAAATATATATATACGGGGCAGATCAGTCGGGCGAAGGCTACCAAGAATTAGGTGCAGTGTTTTGCGATCCCACTGGCACTAAGTTAATAGACCCTTTTTACTCTTTTAAAGTAAAGGGTCTAAAAAAATTCACAAATTGCATTTCGCTGTTTTATGGCCTTTCGATGACAACTCACTTCTGTAGCGTAGATGTTAGCTGAGCCTTTTGAAAGTCGGCTGCCAAGCGCTTAATCTCATCCCAGTCGCTGCCCATTTTATTAATAAATAATAATAATAATATTAAAATTAATAATTCTTTAATTTGGCCTATGTGACGCGTCAACAATTCAGCACTGTGTAATCGCCTGATTATCGATAATTCATACACGATTTTTTGGTATTTTTTCAACTGGATTAAGGCAAAGCCTTTTCTGGTATTTGTTATTTGACATTTTTGTTGTGGCCGTGAAACGGTCACACTGCCGGCTAAACAATATTATATTTAATTCAAATTTAGAGCAAAATGGGACATTGAAAATGTAGTTTTTATGTATGAAAAGCGTTGAAATAGCAAGCGGTGATTCATTAACACGAACTGTGCCAATATGTCGATATCCAAATTATTCGTGAAAGTTTTCAATGAGGACATATTCGAGCACCTGGACAAGGATAATCACAACTCCGACCTAGAAGACGATTTCGATGGGGGCGTCTGTTCAGCGTCCCCAGATCGGGGCATAAAACTGGATGAGCTATCGGTGACCAAGTGAGTAACATGCTCCAACCAGATGTTACACTTGTGTATATATATTTCATGTATATTTCGCAGGCAAATGGTGATTGTCAAGAATTGGCTGGAGGACAAATTTCAGCAGATACAAACGGACAGCAATGAGGAGATACGCCAGCTCTATATAGACACAGAGGCCCGGATTGGGCCCGATCTGGCCATTTTCGATGTGGATTATACGACAACGGTGCGCGTCTCCTCCGACCGCCTCGCCCTTCGCTCCCAGGGCAGCTTCAACACAGTGCGCGCAAATTGTTGCGTCTACGGAGGCCGTTGGATGTATGAGGTAATCGTTACCTTTCAAATGGGTGTGGGTGTTCCAGAAAGTCTCAGTATTGGGGTGGCTAGACCCCCGACGACGGTCAATGACATTGAACGTTCGTAGTAGTTTACGTTGCTTGGTAGTGTGGGTCGCACGTGCGCGTTATCCCGCAAGTGTTTGGCGATTTCCCTTCTTTGTTTATGGGGGGAATAACACGACTTTTTATGACTTTAACTTACGAGCTCAAAGGCGTAGTTTTTCCTGAAATTAAATTGTATTTAAGCGTACAAATAACGGCATAATGCTTGGCAAATATTGTAGATATTACTAGGAACATTTAAATATCCTGTACTTTGAAAAAAAATATTAAGTATATTGAGTTAGTGAAAATGGAAAATGTAGAAAATTTATAACGATAATTTTAATTAGGATGACGAACTGATTCGATAGCTAAAAATATACAATTGTTTAGTTTTTTTTTATGGTATACTATTACAGTAATGTAGTAATTTCTACATATCTACATTTATAATTGGTAATATTGATGTTATATTTGTCTAATCGGCATATTATATTATTGAATCACAAGGAACAGGGTCTCCTATTGTCGGTTTCCTCCGACTGTAAGCTTCCCCCAACTGATTCGGTTTCTATCTTTTACTATCTTTTTTATTAAATCTATTTCCAGGTGCATCTTCATACAAAGGGGGTAATGCAAATTGGATGGTGTTCCTCGGTATGTGCGTTCAATGAGAACAGCGGAGTTGGAGATACAAAGTTCAGCTATGGCTACGATGGCAGCAAGCAACAGGTGTGGCATATTTCCACCAGAAAGTAAGTATCGCCAAAATATAGCCAATAAATTGAATATAATTTGTAAACTGCTTTGTAGATACGGTGACAAGTGGCAGATTGGTGATATTATTGGTGTTGCCATCGATGTGGATCATCAGATAATCGAATACTATCGCAATGGGCGCTCAATGGGCGTGGCATTCGAGAAGATTCAACGGGGCCAGGGCGTTACGTTCTTTCCGGCCATATCGCTGGGATACACGCAGGGCGTAATGGCCAACTTTGGCAATCAGCCGTTTGTTTATCCTGTGCCCGGCTTTCAACCGCTGATGGCACGCCCCATTCTCAAGCTGCGTCGGGCCGATATGCTGCTGAATTATCTGATTAATTTGGCTGGCATCTTCGCCCATTATAATGCCCAAACTACAGCCAGCCAAGATGCTGAGGACAAGGAGATGCGGGTGTCGACCAAGAAAACCGTTTACTGCATCTTTGCCACGCTGCTAATCGAGCGTTTCACAAACGAGATCTTCGATACATATATTATTGGGGACGTTCTGCTGCCTCGCCTGTCTAACTTGTGCACGCTGGCTGCTGAAAAGGAGAATCCACATACCGTACTTAAAAGTCTGCTATCGCTGTTCTGGAACTTCATGGAGGCGGACGAGGTGAAGTACGTGCTGCGTAAGATGGTCAACGTTCTGCTGGTCAGATTCACGCACACGGTGCAGGGAACTGATTACGAGAGCCAGCGCAACACGCTGATAATGATGCACTGCCTCTGTCTGCATGAGCAAACGCGCAAATATCTGCTCGAGGTGAAACTCTTTAAGAAACATTGGTAAACTGATCTGGATATTGTCTGTAATCGTAGACTATATTTAAAGATTACTTTTGATACTTTCAGTTTGGCATATTTTCTGTACATTCGTCCACTGGAGTTTCATGTGCTCGCTGAACTGCTGCCGGACCATAATGCCTGGACGGTGGGCATCGATGGGCCCAAGGATAAGTACATGGGCGTGGTGGAAAGGGTGCGCAAGCTTACGGAACCCTTGTACGCTGCACAAAAGGATTTTCTCTGCACGCTGCTGAACAACAAGGATGGAGGAGCAGAGACGCCATCCAGTCGTAAATTGTTCCTACTCAAGTTGCGGCGTTATGTCATTGATCTGAGCATGGAGCAACGCGTAAGCATTTGAATAAATAATTAAAGCTGCAGTTTAATGTAATTTGACTTTTTTTTAGCCATTCCACGCGTTCTTCTTCATGCAGTCGAGCATACAGCATCCGATCGATTCATGTGTGGCTTTAGCATTTGTTGTCATTCTGATCGATCAGGTGCGCTCGATGTTCAAGGAGGAGCTGCCCAGTCAGGTGCTGGAGGTCAATACGGATTTCTTCATTGACGGCACCTTCGACTACATGCACTTTGATCGCGTGGGCGGCGTTTTGTCGCATTTAAAGAAAGTGCATCGTGGCGATATCGATGCGCGTTACGGTACGGAACGCGCTCAACAGATTTACAGCGAGGATCAGGCTGCGGTACGCCACAGCGAAGCTGGTAAGCAAAACTGTTGCACGGATGTTGTATAATTCTGTATCTGAAGAGCTCCAATGTTTACAGATACCACGCTCTATCTGCTAGGGGAGAACATCAATCATATGGCCGTGATTGGACACACGCAGGGGGCAACCAATTCCACATTTACGCACTTTCTGAATCCACGTGGCACCCAAACTGCCGAAGCACCTTCAGGCAACTCCAACGTAGAGATCAGCCTCTGTGAGCTGGTGGACATTTGCATCATACTCTACTACTCCGCCGGACACAAGTATATCGTCAAGGTGGCCGCTGTGCGGGATGAAATCGCCACGCTCAACGAGGTGCTGAAGGAGACCAAATACTACCGCGAGGACATCGAGAGGAAACTCGTGGCGCTGGAGGAGCATGCGAGCGTCTGCATGAACGACAATCATCAGCATGTTATGTCCGAGCTGCGCACCAAGTTCAGCCAGCGACAGAATGTGTTTGCCGTGAGTATACCCTGTAAAAAGCAGCATCTATAGACATTCTTTCATCATCTCTTATTGCAATAAAAAAAACATCCAACCAGTTTTTTTATACCAATCAAATCCAGAAAATTAAACAACAAATTATTATATATATTAAATTAATTTTAAATAATTGTGCTATGCGAAGCCATGCGAAACTTTAAGAAAACTAACTCGCGAGCTTAGGTATGAACTGAGTGGAATAAGAAAAAATACACGCAATTGTTTTTGTAATTTGCTTTGCGTACGAGAAAGAGCGCTCACATATACGCGCTGGCTCATTCTATAAGAAAGAGCAATTGCAGATGCAAAAGAGCAGCGAGAGCTATGTCTTAGACCTTTTTTGCTAAATTTTCGTTATAAATGAGCCACATTTTTATAAACGGATTTAAACTCAGCAGCTAAAAATGACAAATGATCACAAATTTACACAAATAAGTTAAACTTTTACGTAGTATAAAAGCAGATTAGTTGTAGCAAAATATTAATCAATTAAAAATAAATATTACCCATTACTTAACAACAATTATAATATCAAATTATTATTTTCTCCACCTTCAGACACGCTCCATCTCGCTGGCGCGTAAACAAGTCTGGCTGCGTGCTGTGGGCTTGAATGGTCATCGAAAGGCGATGTTTACCTGGTTGCTGGAACGCACCTTACGTAGTCTAACCGTAAGCTGAATGTAAAATGAGCTATTCAAATTATAATTAAGTATATTTTTGAATTTAGAGCGCATCAGCGAGCGGAGCACTGTTTTCGTTTGTACCTGAGATGTATATTAATACGCTGCCGATTCTGCTGGACACCGTGATGGACTTCAGCCATCACGATATGCGCGTTCAGTTCGATCTCCTGGAAGCGGAGTGCTGTGTGAATGCAGCTGCTGAGTTTCTGGCGTTCCATTCGGCGGACTCGCGCATTGTGCTGGCGTCCTGCAAGGATTCTCTATTGCAGGCACTGGGCACTCTCACTTGCCACAAGGCTGGCATTCGTGCCTTGGAGCGCACCTCGAAGCGTGCGCAGGCGTCGTTGGTGCGCGCTCTGCTGCGTCCCTATGAGAATCGTGCCTGGGGCCAGAGTAACTGGCTGCTATTGCGCTTTTGGCTAGGCGAGGGATACGGCTTTAAAGACGCACGCCAGCCGAGCGTGTGGCAAGGTGGCTCAGAGCCCTTGCATCAGGGCCTGTGCCGCAGCCGCTCAAAGAATGAGACGCACACGGGACTGCTGCACAATGTGGCACCTGCGAATCCCTCAAAGCACTTTCAACGCCTGATCAGCTCTAAGCTCTATGAGGATGAGCCCTTCGCGACGGCCTTCCTCAACTCTGTGCTGAGTCAGCTCAATTGGGCCTTCTCCGAGTTCATACTGCTGCTGCAAGAGGTGAGCAATGACGATGTGCAACTTGGCTATAAATTATAAATTATATATAACTATAAACTCGTATTTTTCAGATACAAAACACTGCACAGCGACAGGAAAACACGCTCTTTGAGCCCAAGCAGCTGAAGATCTGCTCCATGTGCTTTGAGCTGACGGTGTCGCTGATGCGCTGCCTGGAAATGATCATCACCGTCGTGCCTGATGTGGTGACCGATGAGTCGAGGGGCAACAGCGATCTGTTGCTGAATCGCATTTGCCAGCTGATCAGCCAGGTGCTGTCGCGGGTTACAGTTCCGCCGGGCTGCTTTCAGTTTGTGGTGGACATGTGCTCGGCCGATCTGAATGCCGTCACCCACTTTCCGATTATTTCGGCCGCCTTGGGCATACTTATGGCACTGCTGCGCAACGAAATGGATAATGATATGTTGCCGCAAAAGGTGACGCGAATCTCGCGCGCTTTTCTCACCGATCCGAGCTTTCAGTTTGCCACCCTGGAGTTTGCGCTGGGAGAAATTCGCACCCCGCTGCAGGAACAGAAAGATATACCACGGGGCAATTTCGATCCCGCCACGCGACCCAACATTGATCCTCTAACCAACGATGTGCGTGTGCCAAACATAAGCAACACAAAGCGTATTCGTGCGGATCCTCCCATCATCAAGTTCTCCCTAGCTGATTGTAAGTAAAGTATCTACAAAAATAATTGGATATATTATAAAATATTGATCTTTATAGATCCCACACACATTTCGTCGGAGGAGATTGAAGATGTGCGGCATCTGATTGAGAATCTGCGCATTAAGCAGTCGCTGCTCTCGGATATAACGCTGCCCTCGGAGGACTCCCTATGTCCGATTTGCTGTGCCAAGCCCATCACTGCCATCTTTGCGCCCTGCAAACATCAATCCTGCAGCGACTGCATTCTGCAGCACATGATGAACTCAAAGGTCTGCTTCTACTGCAAGACCACAATACAAACCATAGAGACTCTGGATGGCACGATCATCTATTCAAATTTGGAGGCAGCCCAAACGCCCGTAACCACCGAGCATACCTGAACGGAGATCCCACCGCAACCTGCAACCCAACAGATTCCCAAATAGAAATTCTAGTCAAGTTGAAATAGAGTTCAATTGCTAACATAACATAACATATACATATGCATACTGCGCTATGGATTATAAATAGATAATACATAGATATACAAAGTTTATAATTTTAGTTTTTGTTAACTCAATTTAATTTAATTTATCTAGATGTGATATGCTCAAGTGCAATTTATAACCATCCAAACCCAAATAGAATCTAATCTAAATTAAATTATGCTAGCTGCTACTTTTGATCTCGCGCTGATGCTTATATGAAAATATGTTCAAAAGATTCTATTGCATTTCAAGAACAACGATTGCATTTAAAAATCAATTGTAAATGTATTTATATACGATAAATAAAACGATAATAATCGATTCTAGTTCTTTGTTGATTTTAAAATCGAAACAAAACATTTACATGAGAAAAAGAAAAACTTTATTTTAGTCAGAGCTGCAAACCTAAATAATTGTTTCCGAATAGCAGCAGTATTGGTATAAAATGGTTAAGAGAGATAATTTTCCCATATTGGCCCTAGAATCTAAATTTTTGTACCAAATGCTGACATGTTTGGTTTTTTTTTTTGCATTATTTTGCAATACAATTCGTTTACGCAGAATTTCTTACAAAGGAAAAAAAATTTTTTTTTCCTAAAAATTTATTTTTTTAAGGGGAATACTAGTTAAAAATGTTCGAAAAAATTTTAAATTTTGTTTCTCGATTTTTTACTTAAGTTTTAATTTAGAACTCAAATAATTAAGAAAAAACCAAACCGCTTGAACATCGGTTGAGTTTTGGTAAAGCTATGCGCATTCAAAGTTCAACAAAAATGCCTCTTTTCGTTTAAGGAGTGATATTCCCCCTTTATTACCAATAGTGGCCCTAGAATCTAAACTTTTCGATAAAATGCTGATATGTTTGGTTTTTTTCTTGCATAATTTTGCAATGTATTTTGCTTACACATCAATTGTTACTATGTATCTTAAACCAAAAATTTGTGTCCCGAGAATTTCATAATATTCAAGAAAGCTTTAGATTTGCTATGAACATTTTTCCGAATTTCTGTTTTGAACCGGTTGCAGCCCTGATTTAATGATTGTAAAACTAGTTTTGTGTTTATATAGCATTTATTAATAGATTTATTATTTATTGAAATAAACTGAAAATGTAGAAATATTGCAGTTTTCATATATTTTCCGCTTTTGATGTTTGCCTGTTCAAACAAAAATCAAATACATAAATAAACAAATCGTAAAGCAATTTACATATTAGCGTTGCTTTTCCACAATTTTCATGCAGTATATTTTGTATGTCAGTGAAAAGTACAAGTACAAGATACAGCCAACTCTAAAAATGTAGGCATTTCCCGAAATATACAAATATAAATATAGATTTATCTTTCTCCGTGTTTGTACTTGCCGTTCAAGAAAATCAGTTATGTATGTTTAAAGCACTACAGATAGAGTATACTATGATACAGAATAAGTATAATTGTATACTATATACATCTATATATTAACGTAATTGAGCACATACACAGAAAGTAATATGCACGTTTATCAGGTGGTATGTATGAAGCCTTAAATGTTTAAAATCTGCATAAATTTGTTTCAATTGTAGTTTTGGTATTGTCATTTTCGAGAGGTCAATAGATTTGTGTATCAACATTTAACATTTAACACAGAGTGTTATAGACTAGATATAGTACATAACTGGTATTTTATGGTACATTGAAAGCCTTTTGACTAGCTACAGTTACAGACGTAGATACTTTAGCAGCTCTACAAGGTACACATATGAGAATCAACAACTAACTACTATACCTAAACCCTAATAATTGTCGAGTCCACACGACTATAAAGCGTACACACAGAAAATAGTAGTATCGCTGTTGGGATTTACACGCTGATGTTTTTTCACGCAGCTTTTTCATGCAGTTTTTATAAGCACAGACTTGCATGCGCCAAAGCACAAGGTTGCATGTCAGCAGATCTGCTATCGATAAGCACTTATCGCAGTTATAAAGTTGCTTAACCTATAAATTTTAATTGAATCTATACAATTGAAGTTAAAGTAAACAAATTTTGTCCGCTAATAGAGCAATCGAAAACAAAGAATTTCACACATATTTATGTCGATAACAAATAATCGACGAAACAATTGTAAACCAAAGAAAAGCTTCATGAAAAAACTGCATGAGAAAACTGCACCGTCTAAATGCGACAAGGTTTCCAAAGATGTTTCGGATGTTTCGTGAAAAAACATGAGCGTGTAAACGCAAACTTAGATACAAGTTGAGATATGAAGTGCTTTAGTTCCAGCTAAAGTTTTCCTTATGATATTGGTTCCAGTTCTCTAGAGCATGTTGCAGGCATTGGAGTGCATGCGATGCGAGTGTCTGCCATTTCCGTGTCCGAATCCGCTGCAGCACTGATGGGTGATGGGTCCGGAGCTGCGCGCGTGCTGGAAACTCTGGCTGTTGCTCAGCTTGGGCTCGTGCAGCGTATGATGACAGCTCGGCGCATGGCTGTGCCTGTCAAGAAATGTAATGATAAGAGCAGTTAATATCATTTGCGGCGTTTGCTTACCCGTGATTGCAGATGCTCGTATCGGATATGGAACTGGGCATGCCACGAATCATGCCGGCAGCGGGTGGTGGGGGCAGAAAGAGCGGACAACCACCGGATGCCAGATCGGAGGCGCCTCCGCCATCATGGCCAAAAATGGCCAGACGCATGTTGGCCGCCTTGGCGGTCGATTGGGATTCCACTTCCTGCGCCTCCTCTATCATTTTGTCCAGTTTCTCCATGGCCTTTGTCTGCTTGGCAGCCAGAAAGGCTTTGCGTGCCGCCTTTGACATGGAATGGGGTCTATAAGAATTATAAAGAAATATTAAATGAGTCTGGGATCAAAAAAAATTAATGGAAAATTAGGGTTGATAGTACTTTTTCGAATGTTGCCAACATTCTCATCAGTGAACTTAGAATTGAACAAACAACTAATGTCTCAATCTCCTGGCAGCCTAACTGCATTCATTAACTGATCCATCTGAATAATTCAAGCTTTTATTCCCTTTCAACAATCTTAATTAGACCCTTTACTTTAAAAAAGTAAAAAGGGTCTATTAGTTTAGTGCAAAGAGGAAATGTGTGTAACACCCAGAAGGAGGCGTGGCAGACCCCACAAAGTATATATATTCTTGATCAGGACGACAAGACGAGTCGATATAGCCATGTCCGTCTGTCCGTCTGTCTGTCTGTCCGTCTGTCTGTCTGTCTGTCTGTCTGTCTGTCTGTCTGTCTGTCTGTATGAACACCTAGATCTCAGCAACTATAAGAGCTAGAGACACCATATTCGAGATCCAGGTTCCCCTATTCAGTAAGCAGCACGAGTTTGTTTTAGATTTTGGATACCTCCTTCCCTTCCCCCGCAAACCGCAAAAAGCTGCTGTAGCCGCAGTTTTAAAGCTATTGATTTGTAATTTAGTATTTAACTAGTTTATGACATTCTCTATCGACGCTGTGAATTTTGTTTCGATCGGATAAGAAACAGCGAACATATGCCACAGACAATTAGCCGCACTAGGCAGAGGGGGGTGGTGTGCCTTGCATACGCGGATAGCTTAGTGTGTGTGCGTCTGATTGTGTTTGTATGTGCATATAGTAGTAGTAGTAGTAAAGTAAAGGGTCTGCTACAGTCGGTTTCGTCCGACTGTAGCCTCCGTCCCGCTGATTTTATTTTAAGTAGGCTGTGCTTTTGCTGTCAAACTCATTTGAAGCAATCATTCTATAAAATTCATTTGCTCTCAGTCTACGAGCGGCTTTGAACGAAGGCACATCGAAAAAAATTATTTATTTTGACTTTTACAAATTCGGAATATTTGAAACGGCTGATACCAGGACAAACTACAGTAAGTTAAACTTTAAATAAAATATTTTCATTTTATATTTTTATTCTGAGTAGGCTGTGCTTTTGCTGTCAAACTCATTTGAAGCAATCCTTCTATAAAATTTATTTGCTCAGTCTACGAGCGACTTTGAACGAAGACACATCGAAAAAAAATATTTCGACTTTCACAAATTTGAAAAATTATTTTTTGGGAAATATTTGAAACGGCTGGATCCAGTATAAACTAAAGTGAGTTAAATTTCAAATAAAATATTTTTAATTTATATTTTTATTTTAGGTAGGCTGTGCTTTTGCAGTCGAAATCACTTGAAGACATCATTCCATAAAATTCAATTGCTCTCAGTCTACGAGCGGCTTTGAACGAAGACACATCGAAAAATAAAATATTCATTTCGACATTCACAAATTTGGATCATTATTTTTTGTGCTGGCTCAAATATTTCTCAAAAAATAATGATCCAAATTTGTGAATGTCGAAATGAATATTTTATTTTCCGATGTGTCTTCGTTGAAAGCCGCTCGTAGACTGAGAGCAATTGAATTTTATGGAATGATGTCTTCAAGTGCAGGAGTATGAAGTGACGGAAGAAGAGTTCTACGAGTTGTCAAATGAACAGGCACTTCGGAATAATTTAGCCCATACTCCAATTCTACTTCACCTACTTCCTCTTGGTCATCTTGGTCATCCATCAAAGATTGACAAAGCTTGATAAGTGTAAGGATGAAGACTTTGAAAAACAGGAATACGAAGAAAACCAAGGGTGCTGTGCCTACCAAGGATGCCAAGAACATGGACGAAGTGCCCTCCAAGAAGTCGCCAGAGTGCAAACAGAATGGAATCCAAAATGGCTAAACCAGATGCTCCGCTTCCGAAGGGTATTGAGATAGACGAATCGAATACAGATATTGACTTATAAAAGAATTCATCTTATTTTTAAGAAGCGCTGCGTATGAAATTTTCTAAAAATAAATAATCTTTTCTCGTTGAAAATGACTAAGTTTGTAGTATAAAATTCTTAAGTTTGCACAAAGATAAACTCTAGAGGAAATTAATATTTTTAATTGTTTACAAATGTAAGCTACATTATTTTGATTACATTTGTAAAAACTAAAGAAATATTTGTATAGAGATATATATTCCAAACCAGATAGAAATTCCCCGAATCTCCTTACCTAGCTGGTGCGGAATTGGAGCGATGCGGCGGAGGGGAATGTAGCGATATGGATGTCATTGAGTCCTTGGATGTGGGCCGACTGCCGGCATTGTTGCTGGTGCTCGCTTGCACCACGGCTGGCGCTGTGCCCACCGCCAGAGGTGGCGACTTGGCTGCAATCACCTTGCCACGCATGGGGCAAACGCTGGTGACTGCATCCTTGAGATTGGGAGCTGCCTTGCGGACATCTTTGTCAGGCGCAGGTGGCGGGTTGGTGGCCTCCAGCGTGCTGCTGGTGGAGAAGGAGAGTCTCCTAATTAACGTTTAGATTGGATTTTTCAATGCTCGTAGACTTACTTCAGCTTGCTGGTTTTCTCCAGAGCAGCGTTGGATGTGGATGGCTTGAGGCCGGCGCTGCTGCAGCTGGCGGTTTCACGGGGAGGCGCTGTCGAGGGCGGGGTCAGCTGATCCATGGCAGCAAGCTCTTCCGGCGTGAACTTATCCGGATTGCTGGGCCGCGGCTTGGAGGGCGCGCTGCCAATGCGAAAGGGTGGGGTGGGACTGAAGCCGCATGGGGATTCCCTGCTGTTGTTGTTGGTGGTGCTGTTGGCCAGGGAGCCGCGGGATATTTGCAGATCCTCGAGAAACTCTTCGGTGTCCAGTATGAGGGAGCCGAAGATGTCGCTGGGCGAGCGCATGAACACATGACCAGTGGAATTGGAGCGGGATTCGCGCCGTCTGCTCGGCTCCACATGGCCACCGCCAGAGGCAACGCCAGCGGTGGCGCCACCACCACCGGCGCTGCTGCGCACTGGCGAATTGGCAATGCTGCGTCTGGCCACATCCTTGAATGTCACTGGCGAATAGATGCGACTGCTGCGCTCATCCGCGCCAGCTGCTGCCCCCGCACCACCACCTGCTGCAGCTGCTGCGGCGGGTGGCGCATGATGGGCCAATGCTGTGGCAGCTGCCACCGCACCACTGGCGCCCAGCACCACATTCGCCAGGCTGACAGCATGAGCCGAGCCGCTAGCCATGGCCGGCTCCGCTCCAGCTACAGCTGTTGCCTGTGCCCCGCCAGCTGTTGCCGCTGGCTTGGGAGCCGGCATTATGGCCTTGGGTAGTGGGGTCAACGGTGGCCCCGCCGACATCGGATGCAGCTGCAGTCCAGCGGTCAGCTGCAGCGGCAGGCGATTCTCACGCTCCTCCAGCCAGTAGGTCTTCATGGTGCCCTTGCCCTTGACATCGATCTCACCTCGCTCCATGATCTTGTAGCTGGCTCCAATCAGTTCCTTTGTGGACTCCGAGATGTGCACCTTCATGGCAATGCTGGTGGACTCCATGCGCGAGGCGGTGTTCACGCTGTCCCCAAAAAGGCAATACCTGGGCATCTTCAGTCCCACAATTCCAGCCACCACAGCACCCGAATGAACGCCCACACCTTATCCAATAGGAAATTGGGTAATATCAAGAATTAAATTGATATTCCTAATCACTTACGTATTCGCAAATGCTGTCCGGTTGAGGGATCCTTCAGATCGGTTATGGCATCAACCATATCCAGCGCCATATCACAGACTCTCTCGGCATGATTTGCATCCTTGTCGGGTGCACCCGCCACCACCATATAGGCGTCCCCTATGGTCTCCACCTTGTAGACGGAGTTACGTTCGGTGAGAGTGTCAAAGATGGAGTACATCGCATTCAGCATGGACACCACCTCCATGGGTGTTATGCGACTGCAGATCTCGGTAAAGGTCACAATATCCGAGAATAAAATCGACACGCTGTCAAACATCTGCAAAGTAAAAGATTCTAAAGGTTAAGTATCTGAAAAATACGATTATCACTAATCCAACCTACCTCACAGGTATCTATGGGATTTTCGCCACGTCTCAGACGATCTGCAACTTGTTTGGGTATCATCTGGTACAGCAGCTCATCCGTACGACGCATTTCCTCATCCAGTTTTCTCATGGACTCCTCCAGTTTCTTTGACTTCTGCTGCTCCTGATCGAGCGCCAATTTCAACTCCACGGATTGCTGTGTGCCGGCCAACATTAGATCTCTGCTAAAGTCGTGCATGGACAGATCGTTAATATAGAGTCCCGTTGTGATCAGAGAGGTTAGATCTGGCATAACCGGAGTGCCCAGAAACATAATCATGCGCCAGTTTTCCATGTACACCATTTGACCTGTAACAATTTAAAGAGAAAGAACAGCTTCTTGATATCTCAGTTGATCTTGTTTTAGTAATTTTAAGTTCTACCTTTTAGCCGAAGCGATTTCTCAGGCTCACTGCCATCGTCATGAAGCAACAGATCCTCGTTCTGTGCATCCAAACGCTCCGTTACTGGATCCACAGTAACCAGCTCAAAGATGTTGTTGGTGCGATTAAGTATCTGAGAATAATGTGGTTTAAAAACTGAACAGAGAGCTTATTAAAGCTACATACCGTTTGAAATTTGAAGGCAATCAGTGGACGCACGAGATCAAACCAGGCCGTAATCTTCTTGCCCAATAATTCCGGTAAAATGACCATGAGCGAGTTGCCAATGCTGCGCACAATCATGTCAGCACTAAGAACGGATTGTGGTAAAAAGAAGAAGAGTTGAAAGCCTCAAGATAACTCAAAACCCAATGAATTATATGCGCTTACCCGAACACTATGCAGAATGGGAATATCTCGAATAACACGTGGGCGCTTATGGGCAGATGCTTCTCCTCCCTAGTCATGGCCAGCGAGGCGAGCGTGAAGGCGCGATTATCGAAGGTCAGCTGGAAGGTCACGTGCACCGTGTCGAAGAGAATCTCCTCGCGCACCAGCTCAATGTGCATCTCCTTGTGGTAGAAGTAGCGGGCCACCTCCCTGATCTGCCCCATGGTATAGTAGACAAAGCCACGCCTCTTCGACCGATAGTGCAGCGTGAGGCCCTGTTTGGTTTCGTTCTCACAGATGAAACTCGGCGCTCGCATACGCGGATACGAGAACTTCAGATACTCGTGCAGATTATCCAGTCCATTGAGAAAGTCTCGCATGTGCCTGCCCAGCACAGAGAGCACACGATCGTAGCCATACTGTCCCACAAAGCCGACGAAATAGACACCTAAACGATCCATAAACTCACGTTCCGATACACCTAACACCTGAGGAGTAGCATTCAAGATTTAAAGAAGATTAAATGATGTTGTAGATCTGTGATCTATCCTCTGAGAAAAACATATTAAAATTAAAGAAACAGATAACCGAGGAATGGTCTATTTATTGTCTATTACCGTTTGCGCCTTTTTGGCCAACTTTTGCAGCAGATTCTCGGGATACACCTGATGCACGCTGAAGGAAGGCGCATCGATGCCTGCCTGCCGCCTGATATCCTCCCATTTCTCCTCGCCATACACAGACTTGATATACTCGGATAAATTCTCCAATAGCAGACCGTACATGTTGCCAAAATATTTTAACCTTGCTTAATTGACGCAGTCTTTGCACATTTCTGTAGATTTTTTTTCAGTGTAGGAGGCTAAAAATAGTACAAAAAGTTTAAAATACATTGCAAAATTATTTCAATAATTATTAAATGTATATATAATATATGAAATTCATTAGTACGCATTAAGCATACGCCCTGTGAAGTATTAAAGAGTTTCTTATTGATAAGTATCTTACACCCTATCACCTTTTCGCTTTAGTTACCTTGTCTTACTAAACAAATTTACGATTTATTGGGCAAAAAGCTGAAATACTTTAATGTGGATTTTTGTGCAATGCGGCAGACATTTGTCGCCTCATAATTTATGTGGCTGCCTCAAGTCAAATCAATATATTTGCTTTCACGCCACATCATCTGTTTATGTTTTCCGTAACTGTTTGTCTGCTGGGAAATAAGTCAATAGAATGCTAATGCTTTCATCAAAGCGCAAAAAATATACATTTTTGGTTGAAGGACTAACGGAATTTATTTATGTAAACAAGTATGCCCGGGTAGATCAGTCGGGCGATTGATAGACCCCTTTGTGCTTTTTTCAAGTGCAATTTAAAAAAATAAGCATCTAGAATCAGAAATATTAAAAACAAACAAATATTTAAGAATAACTGTAATGGTACAGGCCTAAATATCACTACGTTTCTTATAGTTACCATTTTAATTCCAGGTGAAATAAATATTGATTTATGTAGAAAATCTAATCCATAAAAACAGTAACTATACCAGAGACAAAACACTGATGTATCAAGATAAGTATGTGTGTCTATTATAAGTTGTCAGCAACTGTAGCGCATACGCAGCGTTGGCTAATTTCCTTGGCTTTTATGGCCCGGCTTAAGTGGCACTTAAGTCAGTGCGAGGAGAGATTTATGCGCAGTACAATTGCTATTTATACTCTCACAACTGGTATATTTATTTAATGTTATGCCTGGTTGCAAATCAAGGAGCAATTCAATTGCAATTCTAATTGAAAGATACAAACACCTGCCACACCTAGTAATTGCGGCGCATTCAAGGGCTTCCTTTTGAGCATCAGACTTGCATAATAAACAGCTGTCACTTGCAACATGCCACATGCCACATGCCACACGACACATATGTTATTACTGAGATTGCAGTCACATATGCAGCGACTCAAATTGAAAGTCATATGTCTGTAAATTGAGTTATGAATGCACTTGAGAACTGGCAATGAAAGACATTCCGAGTCAACACATCAAGGATGTACTTACTTTGCTACACTCGCTTTGCAATCTGCCCTACATTAACCGAAGGCTATTTCATACAAAACGCATCTAAATAGCACAAAACGAAGCATATGCCAAGGTCATATCATATCAACTTAAAGAAATGATAAAGTACGAACATAATATAGTAGTATCATTTTCAAGTTTAAATTAGTTTATTTCTCTTTGCTCCGGCAGCGAGTTCGATTGAACATCTACCTAAGCTCTAAAAGATGGCCGATAAATCAACAAGTGACAGCATAAAGCTCAACAGAAAATAGTCGTACTGCCAACTACAGGAACCCAGAACAAAATGTAATGAAATTCGACTAAAAGATACCCTAAATACGAAAGTATTTATTATCTAAAATGTTCAGAAATATTTAAGACAGTTTACTTAGAGAATTAAATGTTTGTTAAATTTTTTTAAAATTTTCAATTGTTAAATGATTTTGTACCCTGCTCAGTTAATGCATCTAGGGTATATAAGAAGCTGAATAAAATCCATTACTCTCTCTTTGCATGGCGTTATTTACGCTTTATTGGCATTTGTTTTGTCATAAACATATTTTATTGTATTCTTTATGGTTATCCACACTCACACCCATCGATTTTGGGCTTTAGACTCTTATTCATAAATTTATCTGCCGGCGCAAATCATAAAAAAGCTAGAGAAATGCCAAACCAAATGTGAAATCGTAGCAAAGATAATAAATTTATGTAGGGAATCAAACAAAAGATATTTGCATATTTCATTGACGCCTTTTGCTTCGTTGCATTTATGCTCAAAACTGGAATACGGATCGGTTTAGAACTGTAATAATATTCAAGAATATTTGAATTTATTTGAGTTTCTGCTTTAAATAAGATATTTATGATGTTTTTTATTATATAATATTGTTTATTCGGCTTTAATTTAATTGGCTATATTATCTGAGATAAAAGCAAGAAAAACACAATCCCTTGACGTCAGTCGGTGGGAAAATGTGGGGAAAATTGCGGGAAACAGATTTTCGGGTTTATGTTGATATTTTCCTGTTTGTGTTTCGCATACTTGATAAAGCAAAAGCTAACATTAAAGTATATAAATCTTTCTGATATGTGTATACAAGAAAAATAAATAGACGGTCAAAAAATAATATAAAATATAATTTGCTACACAAAAAATGTATTTATAAGACAACGATAATGTGCGAACAATCAAATAGACAAAGTAAGCAAAAAGTTGAACAACAAATTCGTATGGCAAATTTGTCGTACACTAATTTCGACTTTCCATTTCTGTTCAACAAGATTTTTGGCATTGAAGAGCCCTCAATAGACAGATTTAAAACACTTGTCCCAAATGCATCACAACAATGTCCAGAAAGTACAGCAAAACATTCTGTCATCTGCTGATATTCTGCGGCTTTAATACTATAGACTTTTTATTACATTTTTCGAACGTCTCGTTTTTGGCCAATTACGTTGCGGGTTTTTGATTCATGAATGGAATGCTCAGCCCACCCACTTATACAGATCCGTACAGATATATATACCATATATATGGGCATATCTGTGCATGTATTTTGTGTACTTTTTGCGTGTTTATTTTACCAAATTCTAAAATATAAATAATAAACAGGATGTGACTGTGTTGGCAGCAGAATGACGTCAGCGGTTTATCGATATATAATTACTGATATCAGTAGGAAATCCTCAGAAAGGAGAATAGGAAAGCCCATCTGTATAATTTCAAAAAACAATTAATGCAACTTTGAATATTCAGAAATCAAGATTGATGTTCAAGTGAACACTTAAAACTGGAATGTGTATAAAGTAAAGTGCTGTTGTGACCCAAATAATTTAAGGTTTATTATTTTTCCTATATTATTTTGCAAAAAATATGTGAAATATACTTTTATTAAATGCTTTTTGCAGAATTTCTTGCAATAAAAAGTCAAGAACTTACAATTGTACCCAATAAACGCAGCATAATACTATGTCAGATCTATATGTATACATAACGAATTCTTTTAGCCAAGGGAAGTTCATTAATTTTCCGCTCTTGTAGAGCTCTACGGTGCAAATAACAAAAATATTTTCGTAAATAATTCAGCTGTTGTTCATGGCTTGTTATCATCAATCACAAAAATGATGAGCACGCTGATGATATGGATGACTCGAAGTAGATACAAGTGCTCGGAAAAGTATTTGCAGGGCAAGTGCAGTGTGCAATCAGGATTGGCTGCTGTTGACCGTAATGTCCTTGACCATCATTCTACACCATATTGTGGAAAATTAGCCAACTTGCATGGACAGTGACTGATGAGATGAGCAGAGAATGCAAACATCTTTAGCTAATAGTCTCAGATATTTTCTATAAATTTAATACGTGATATAACATTTTACAAAAGGCTTAAATGCTTCAAAATTGTGTTGATTTGAATTTTGTTTAAATAAAAAATAGATTAATTTATTAAATATGCGCAAACGATGCAAAAATCAAGGCAGCAAACATTTGGAGGCTGTTGTTAATTTTAAATGAGATTTATAAACAAAAAAAGATATATAAAAAGTCATATGTAAAATAAATGATTAAAGCCAACACCTTCTACTGGCAATGAGTGTATTCTACACACACACACACACCTCCCACACACACACACACGCAAGCAAATGTGTGTAATTATGAGGCAAACAATTAATTTTCAAGTTCATTTGCGTGGGTAAAAGCAGAGAGCGAAATGAACAGAGAGAGCGAGAGCAGGAGAGCGGGAGAGCGAGAAAGAGGTAGTGAGAGATTATGTAGCATCTTGTCGAGACCCTAACAGGGTCTGCTATATCTACATGGTCGTGATGTAGAGCGCTACACACGGAGAGCTGAGTAGAGATATATTTATTTTTAAAATTCCGAGCAAATGTATTTTGAAAATTTCGTTTTTGCGCCTTGAAGGTGCCTGCTGCTTTATGTTAAGGTTAAATATATGCTTTATATACTACATCGGCCCACTATTTATGTATAGTTTAATATATGCATATAGAAGGCGAAAGCTTTCGAGAGTTGCGGAACGCAAGCACAGAAATCATTTAACTCAATTTGTTATGTTTTGCTCTTGTTTCTTATATGCATTAAAATAATGGTTAGGCTGCCAAATGTATGACTCAAATATTATGTGCATACCCTGTAAAGAATGTGTATATATGTGGGGTCTGCCGCGCCTCCTACAGCCTGTTACCTACATTCCATATAAGCCTGTTTTTACCAAATTCTTGTAGCTATGACTTCTAGTCTATATTGTTAATAAAAAGCCTTTACAGCGTATCTATAAGTCTTTCTACTTGCTGCTTTTACTCTCACACAAGTTCAGCTAATGTTGGAATATTGCTCATACGCTGCGTTGACATTGTGATTTTTATGTTTTAATTTTATTTAACTTGAAAATAATAATAAAAACAGCAATTTATAAATAATTTGTATTTGCAAATGCCTCATAAAAGACCCCAAGTGCAACCAAAATAAATCATCATCCTCTATATATATGCATTTGTATGGAATGCAGGCTGTTGGCTGCTGCTGACTTTGATCAAGTACGAGTACAAATTACTTTCTTGTGCATGTAATTAATTAATTTGCTATATTTAATATATGAGTTTCCTTTTGGGCTGCTGCCAGTCTGGCATTTTGCTAGCTAACTTATGGCTAAATTACACCGTGACAACAACATTATTTACATGTGTGAGGTGAGAGTCAAGGCGGCAGCTCTGAACAAAATAATTAGCTCAATAATTGACCTCATTTCTTAAATGAAAAGTTTTGCACAAGTGCCTCGTATATTATGAATTATTTATGATGCACAAATAGCTATTCGGAACGGCTTTCAATAATTTATGCTCTTATTTGGCAAATGCTTAACATTTTTGTCAGTTTACTCTATACTGGGCTTTAATTTTTTGATTTATCCTCTGACTGAAATCCATATTATCAGTTAATTGCCTCAGCGTCACGTACATCCGTCTGTCTGTTACTCGACCAGAACCGCTTGGGAATTATAAGGGCAAATGCGTGCTTAAGGAACCTAAGGGACATGCAGTGTGTGTTGTGAATAAACTTTGCTCTGTTTTGTGCTTGAAAAAGCATCAAACGAGTTAAATTTTTTGAATAAGCCTTGAAATGGAAGCCAAATTTAAATTGAGTAGAAATTTAACCAAATATATAATATATTTAAACTGTAAGCTGTGTATAATTCTAAAACAAATTACTAAAAAATCAAGCAAACAATAAAAAGCAATTTCTTCTTCAATTTTTTATTTAAAAAACTTAAAATGCAATTAAAATTTTGCAATTGAATTCAGATCAAAGTGTTTTTCATTAAAAAAAAGCTTGTTGTCTGTCTGCATTTGGCTTTTGTTATAAGACAAATCGAAATTCTTGCCAGAAAGTAAAAGTTTTAAACGATTTAAGTTCAAATACTATTTGTAGGTGCATTTCTAATTTCGATTTGCCAAATGAGTTCTTTGCCAGGTATTTCTCAATAGTTTTTTCTTTGACAATTTGCTACTTTTCCTTTGAATTCTCCCCCATTCAAAGAGTCAAGTTCAAGTCTGAGGCATTACGTTGAAGTGAAATTTGTTTATCGTACATTTAAGGGCAAAATAGAGTCTGTTCGTATCTTATGTAAGGTAAACAAACAAAGTCAAACGAGGCATTCGATGCAATTGCAATGGGCCTTGAATGGGCAAAATGACGCAAGTTGGCTTCCATTTTCAATTCTTTTGTTTGTATAATCCCAAAATAATGAACATAGACGGAAATATATACTATGGCTGCTGTACAGAACTTTTCAAATCCATAAACAGTCGAGGGAAAGGTCAAATTGCCTCTGCGGAGCTCAGATAACGGCGGAACTATAAATACAAGTATTTTCGCATCGTACGGCCTTCAACCCATAGAGAAATATATATAGCTTGAGATAGAGTACAGAAAAGATCTCCATAGAAAAGCTTTTGTTCCGATTCGCTTTATACATCCACCCACATTCAGGGTTTATGTTATTCGAAATGTTGTTTTTAGGCTTTTTCCGGAATCTGTTTATCTGGTTTGTTTAAATTCTACAACATTTCGACTAGCGCGAGGCAATTTTGTTTGTTTATCAGTGGGCCACATGTGCCATAAGCCATCATTTTGGCCGATTTAAAACAGGTACAATAATATATAGAAAAACATAATGCACTCTGCAAATGAAATACCTGAAATTCCATTGAATTGGATAGAGTAAACAGGAAAATCCTTGCAATTCAATGTAATACTATTATAATAATGGAAGATAAACAACTATAAATAAATTAATGATAATAAAAATGTTAAATTGATAACTTAAACTGAATACCTAAAAATCTTACTGTATTTATTGGCAAAATATATATTTTATATTGCTCTCAATCAGATACATCATATACATATTTGTTTTTGTTTATATTATCTAATAAATTGTCTTTAATAACCCGCATTAATTTAAGAATTAAACACAAACACTTTATTAAAATTTAGCTCAATTGAATATACCACTTTGTGAGTTTTTTGACTTGTAATTAAACTGAGTTATAGGACAGACCTAATAAAGTTCAATGCTCAAGTCAATATCACAATTGACGCATTTCCCACAGATAATGTATGTTGGGAAATGAGTTATTAACACATAATATGTGAAAATATACCACAAAAAACAAGAGAAACAACACACATGAATGGGACATATTCGTACAAACAAAGTTTGTGAAACAAATATAAAGATCATGAAACAAAAATATACACAAGAATAATGGGAAAAGATTTTTGTTTTGTGGATACACATGAAAAAAACTCGCATATTCTTATTGCGGGGTTAATTTCATGCTTTCTTTTTATGATCATAGCCGTCATCGCTTTCATTTCGAATCCTAAACAATGAGTGGGCGAAGTCGGCCCACAGTACTGAGCCATAAAAGCTATAGCCGAACTTGTAGAGCTTTTGCTTAGCTATACATACAAATACTATAGAGATCGGCTACCTACGCCATAAAGGAATATCGGGTGCTTTTCGTGTTCGCTTCGGTTCTGAAACAAATGGCAAATATTTGAAACGAGTAAAATTGGTGAGGCAAATTTCGAACGGTTTGCAGTTTGAAAAAATTCTTCGTTGAGGATAGATCGCTATTTTTTAGGAGTAAAGCAAATTGTAAGCTAAGCAACATAAAAGAAAATATATTCTATGGATAACAAATACCTATAAAATATATACATAATTCAATTGACTTTAAATAAAACAATTAAAACTGATTAAATTGTGCATAAATTTTGAAACAATAATTAAGAGTGATTTTCCAAATATATTCGAAAAAGTGCCAAGGTCACGAAGTAGTTCCAAAATGGAACTATGACAAATTTATGAATGAACGAAAAGTTATATAAGAGTCTGAGATATTTGACACCAAAAAGTGAATAAGCTTTGACATGAATAAGTGAAGTGTTGAGAATATTGGATAAAGTTCAAAAACAATTCAAAAGAAACTTTTATGACAAATATTTTTGGAAAATAATCTATTTTAAAATTATTTAAAAAACTTTATAAAATAATTGTGAAAAAATAAAATTAAATTTGATTGTAGCATCAATCAAATGAACTTTGAAAATATTTTATATATTGAAATAGTTTTAAAAAATCATGTCGAAAAAGGTTTACGATCGATTAAAGGTTTGAAAATGCTGACGAGACAAATTCGAAACTAAATTAAAACAAGAATTTTGGCGTCGGTGTTTTTCGAGGGAAAAAATTAAACTCAAGGACATTTAAAAATAACGAAAATTTAGCTGCAACTCGCGCCGAACGTCGTCACACATAAACTCACACACTGACACATACACACATACATTTGTATGTATATATGCAGATACGAAATGATGTATATAGAATTTTGCTAGTTTTCATACACATAGTTATAAATACAGTATAAAGAGTGTGAAAATTGTGAGGCGAGCATTTTTATAGATGCGTATACTGACGATATTATTTGAGAAATGAAATTTATTTTTAGTGATTGATCTTGTTGTAGATATATAAATGAATTTATACATATAGATGTATACAATTTGTATTTTATACAATTTGATTTTTTGTTTTTGTATTTTATAAACTTTGCTCCGCTCTAAAGTGGCACACAGTCTGTTTATTTTCGAACTGAGGAAAAGCGTCGAGTCAGCCAAGATTTGGACACATTTCTGTCTGAATCTCGTGCCTGACATTTGAACAATCGAATAATACTACTCACAATCTCACAATCTGCAACAGAATCAGCATCGATAAAACGTGAGATAAAAACTTTGCGTTGACAGAAAAACGTTTCGAATTGGTACAAAGTGCAAGCCAAAAGACAGATAACAACAAAATAAAATAAAATCAAAAATAAAATAAAAAATGCAATTGAAAATTTATAATATAGTACATTGTCAACATATTTTGGTGATTGTTTTTACAGCGAACGAGTTCAACGAATCACATATTTCTTGTGCTTGAAAGACACAAAACAAATCGATCAAAATGTTCAAGAACCATTTGGAAATGATTGGGCGCAATGAGAGCCCCAGCAAGAAGGCAAAGTTCTGGCAATCCTACATCAGATCCCTGAAGGGTAAGCACCAAATAATATAGTAGTATGAAGATAAGCATAATGATTACACTACATTAAAATCAGATATTTTGCTAGACTCTTAAGCTAGAGCTACAGAAATAGCACAATAGCAACAGCATATAGAATTTTGTTCTATTTATTTTCCGAGTATTTGGCAGGTGTCATTTTTAGGCGTAAGCACACATCGTCTAGAAAAGCTTTCCTCAGCAATATATAGGAACATCCCATATACAAATTGTATACATATATTCTCAAAAATATATTGAAAATATTTTAACTATGTGCTCATGAGCCAAACAAAGCGAAAAAATTTAGCTGCCTGCGCCAAGGCAAAATAACTAGGCGATCATATACAACATTTTCGAAAAATTCGAATATTCAAAGCACAGAATACAAAATACGAAAATGAAATCAACTTTTTGGCAATGAGCCAAATAGCAAATAAATTATAAAAAAAGCTGTACTGCCAAAACCAAATGAAGTAACGTGTACAGGTATTGATTGTCTTTCTCTTTCGATCTGCAACAATATTATTCATATAAAGAGAGTAAGGTTGAATATAACCACAAATTTTATGTAAAGTTTGGAATATTATTTTATTTATTTGATTGTTTTAAAGAATTAAATTCTAGATTAGAAAGTTGTAAACCAGAACAACTGAGTCCTTCTGACTGAGTTTTAAATACACTTAAGATCAAGTTAAGAAACTTATTTAAGTAATTAGAGAGCTTAATTGATCAACAAGTTTAAAGATTGCCTGAAATCAGATGATTGAAGGAAGAGTTAGGTGAAGTAGCTTACAATGTACTTAGTTTAATCAGTTCAGTCTAAATTTATAAATTAGTACAATATATGACGATATTAGTACAAGAATATGACTATGATTATATTTTATTATATTTTTTTCAATACTATCTGCAGGTTCCGAGGATATCCGCGCCCATGAGGCCCCCAGAGCTTCTCGTCCATACAGCTCGTACTTGGATTCCCCCACATACAGGAGCATCTACGATGAGCCCGCAACCGCCAACGAGCGTGTGCAGTCTTCTGGCTACAGATACTTGCCAGTTAGCCGTGATACCTACGGTTATTCGCCACGTGCCATCTACGATCATCATTACAGCAGAACAAGTAAGTTCTATGCGAATTGAATTGAATTGTCATACGTACTTATCCAAAAAACAGCAACAAATAACCCGCACAATTTATTCTTTAGCTTAATCTTGACATTTTTTCGTATGGCTCAAATCAATCAGTTTAACCGTCAGTCAGTCTGTCAATCAATCACTCAATCATTGCACCTGCCAAAACATATGCATCGACAATTCGCTTGCGAGCAGCCTCTGTGATTTCATAATTATATAAATATTATAAAACATATGCATAGGTATAGACAATTTTAACGCAAATTCAAAATAGTATTACGTCAATGCTTTTCTCTCTGTGTATGTTCTGTGTGAGTGTGTGTGTGTGTGTGCGTGAATTGTTTTTGGCAAAGGCCCCAAAAAAGAAAACTGTAGATAAAATATACACATGCTCATAAGCTTTCAGATCTATACATATGTACTATATATACATATGCTACTGCAGGTACATAATCTATGGGAGAAATATTCTCAAAATTTGCTTGTGTGTGCCACGGATCAAATAACTGCGGCACCCACAATTTTAGATACATTTTCTTGTCTTCTTGTAGTGATTGTAGATTGTACTTTAACTTCTGTTCTACACCCTAGAGAATCGAATCTTTTGTTCTACACACAGACACACGTACATATCCCTTCACTGGTTGTACCCCACAGTCAAAATGTACTTTGTGTTCTCCGAAAACTAACCAATTTTTGTTTTTTCTTTTCTCTCTCTTTTCTCTCATCAGAATATACATAAATGTTTTTGTCACCAGTTTATGAAAATGTTATAAAAATGACAGATATACTATATACATGCGTCTTGCGACGCAAAATTTGATTTTTCTCTTTCAACAGTTTTAGTTTAAATATATATTTTAGTAAAAGTTAAGCGCTGAATCTGTAGACTGTAGTTGTCTGTGTGTCTAGCGTATATTGTCATTATATATAGTATGATTATCAGAATGATTTATAGCACATTTTCTGTTTCGCTGAAATTCAATAAAAACTAAAATAAATAAACAAATAAATAATTTTGTATGAAATGTGAAAAAAGTCATGACATTCATAAGGTATTTGGCATGTCATATCAGAACTGCATTATTCATATCATTCTGGCATTTGTTTGTTGTTTTCATTTTAATTTAGTTATATATTAATTATTTTTCTTTTCTGCTTTTTAAAATGCTTTCGTATGGGATAAACAATCGTACGTATTATCCTAATTCTGCTATTTTAACGGAATATTGCGCATACGCACTGTGAGCCGCAGTCTAACATAAATTTTTATTTTTTACTACGACGTAAGCATAAGTTTCTTGTTTGAGTTTTTGTTTCATGTTTTGTTAATATATGTTGTTATTTATTTAATAATAATGCCTGTTATTTTTTCGTAGTTCCAGCTAATTACGATGCAGAGAAGGCCTGGAATGATCATTTGAAGCGCATGCAAGAAATTGAGCGCAGGTTGGTACCATTTTGGTGTTTAAACTTCACTTGATAACTTTTTAATATTTTGTAATAAACAAAACAAATAATTTGCAATTAATTTCCGCTAGATACCCATCTCGCTATGGTCTCTACTTGAAGGACAAGCCACTGACACCAAACTCCTTGGTGCCTTTGGAATACGAGCCAGAGGATAAACTGTTGGCAGAACTCAACAAGGGTAAGGATATCAAAGACATTTTCTAAATCAAACACAAAACAACAACAACAACAACAACAACAGCAACTTCAACCACAACAACAACATTTTAATGAAATTCAACGAAATTTGCCAATCTACGAAAATTACTTGAAAACTTATTTGTAATCACAAAAAAACTGAAAAATTACAAAATGTAAGCACGAAAGGAAAAAATAGCAAAAACAACATCCATTCAACAGAATTTTTTCAAATTCAATAAAAAAAATATTTTACAGACATAACAAAAACACACACGAAACTTGAGGAGCAAATTTCTTACTCTTTTTGTACAAGAAATTTGCTTATCTACAAGTTTGATTCAAACGATTTCTTTCATAAATAATCTTTAATACTGTATCATATATCATATACTATATCTTGCAGTTTTGAAAGTTTGAAGCACTGCGCCTTACATTCGCAGAAACAAATGAAAAAGCTAAGGGAACTTACTCTAGTAAATTGTAAAATATATGCAGAAATTGTTAAACTATTTAAAATGTAATTTAAAATTTGTCTGTAAAAAGAATCCAGCCCCAATATAGTAAAAGTACCGAAAACAATTTCGTTAAATGTTTCATTGTATGATATGATGCTTTATTTAAATTTTAACTTAATTATACAACATGAAAAAACAACAACAACAAACGATAAATAATAAAAACAAAACAAAAAAATTTTAAAATATCTAATTTTAATTCTCGTTTATAATATAATATTTTAGTATTACTCGTTCAACATTTTTAACTCTCCCGTTTCATTAAAAGTTAATATGCGCCAGCCTCAAACGCAGCTCATAAAAAAAACCCCCAACATCCCCACCCCTACCCCTACCATCATCCCTTTCATCATACTTACTATAAGCCTTTCTTCTAACAGCTGTACTATAGAAATTCTGAGCGCCCTGCTGCACCATATGCTGAGAGTCTGATATGTATGATTTATCCCGCAAGAACTGAAACCGTCACTCTACAAAAACTCTGACATATTCATACTTTTAATGCGAAGCGAACTTAATAAAAGTCAAAAGCGAAAAATTTAAACCGAAATTGTGTTTTTCATCTATTTATCATATCATTACTTTTTGAATATTAATGCTCTTTAAGTCTTTGTATCGTCCCCTGTCCTATCTGTCTCTCTGTTTCATCTTTTTATTGTCCCTTGCAGCGCTCACAGCTACTAAACATAAACATATATATTAAGTACATTACATACATACACTGTGCGGTGCCTGTAAATACAACTGCCAAAACTAAAACCCTCTAAAAAATATTAAAAAAATACATATACTATATCAAACAGAAATCAAATGAAATATTTAACGAATTTCTATGTTCCATGTATTCTACAAGCAATTTTTTTTATCAAAACAAAAAAAAAAACACACTTTAATTCGGCAGTATTTAAAAAAAGATTATATAAAATTGTATTTTCAATTCTTGTTTATTGTTTCGTGCCCACAGTTTTGTAATTTTGTACTTTGTATAGTTGTTTAGTTGTTTCATATATTTGTAACTATTTTGTATACATCTCGGGGTTGTTGTGTTTTGGAAACTGTTTGGTAAGTAACTTACCTATTGGTTAAGTCATACTATTATAGTTTGGATTCCCATGGTTGGAAGTTGATCAAAAGTACATAAACTGCAAGGAATAAGAGAAATATGTTTATAGAATATTGTTCAAGAAAATTATGTAATCTTACAGTAAAAAATCAAGTATTTCATTCTTATAACTAGCAAATTTTCCATTGATTCACAGAACAACTAAACAGTTATTGGCAAAGAAAAGTATCTGAAGCTTAGGGAATATTCTATATTGACTTTGAGATAAATATTAATTAATTTTTTAAAGATGTATAATGAAAATTTTAAGTTCAGAGAGAATATATATTTTACGCTCTATTAAAAATAGTTTTCATTAGCTCAAAGTAGTAAATATCGCTCGAAAACCTGGCGTATGCGTAATGTTAGCCCATCATACATATGGGTAGTATTTATATTATTATCAATAATTTGCTCTATTACAAGTAGCTTTCATTAGTTCAAAATAATAAATTTCTTTGGAAACACAGGCGTATGCGTAATGTTGGCCCACATGCGTATGCGTGATATTTAAATTATAAGCTGTAATGCTTGCTGCTCTGGCTATATTTTGGTATTCTCCGTTCCTGTTGCAGCCCGTCGCTCGGCCTCGCCGTTCCGCCCCAGCCGCACCACACGTGCCGGCAGCGAGCCCTACGTGCCACCACCATCCTACTGGAATCGCGACGGCAGCGTGCCACGTGGCCCATCGGTGTTCGATCGCGCCACCAGCTTGGCCCCGTTCACCCGCCCAAGCTTCCGTGCCAGCTCGTTGGAACCATTGGATGAACTCTTTGAAAGTAAGTTGCCCGCAATTGCAGAGGCGGCTGAGGCAGTCGGTGCCCCCGAACTAGCTCGTGCAGTACGCGCCGGTTCCCCCGCCCTTGCGGCTGCTGCAGTTAGGCCTAGCATATTTGAGCGCGCCGGCTCGCCCAGTCCCACTCCTGTTAAAGCCGGTCGCTGGGGACCTCGTCCCACTGAAGTCGCCTACGATGCTGAGGGTAAACGTCTAAATTCTAAAACAAATTTCGTTTTTCCTTAATTATACAAGAAGAGACGATATCTTAATTTGTCTTGTTCAATGTTGTTCTACTTGGCTTTAATGTTGCCCAAAAAGCAAAGAAATATTACGACACAATTATACAGCAGAAGAATGACAATTGATCATGAACACTTGGCATAAAGTCATCGAAATTAATGTTCCTAAACTGCATTTAGGGTACGCCCTACTTTATTCAATTCTGCCAAAGTTTTCTTTGAATTAAAAGTATATAGTGATATAGAGTTGTATCGAATTTGAACTTCATGAACTTGGCATAGATATCTTAATAGCCTATTTATTTTTTTAAATTTTTCAAAAGAATTGCTTAAAATAATAGATTAGAAATCGCAAACATGAAATGCTTTTATAATTCAGATAAAGTTTAGTTAGTCTATCATATATCAATTCCACCTATAAGTCTTTTAAAGTGTTTGCAATGATATTGAAATTCTTCTGCTTTTTATTTTCTGTGTGTCACTAGAATTTTTTTTTCAAAATTTTATGTTTTTGTTGTAATTTGGCTGTTACTCTAGAACTTATTGATTACGTAATTTGTGCTGAGCCAGCAGCATCAATAAAAAAGTATATGTAGCGCCGTGCTTAAAGTCTATCATGCCATATCCGATTCTATCGCTTCTTCTATTCTCTATAGTCTATAGTCTTTCCCATTCACTCTGCTATTTGAGCTTACTTCGTAGTGCCTGCTTCATACTCCCTCTGCTCCCTCTTTCTTCCCATCTTTTAATACGCTGAATCCCACTCCGATTTTTGGTAATTTTTCCACTACGAAAACCCCACATACGCATGGAAAATATCAAAAAAGATTCGTTGATGTTAAAGCGTTGTCTTTTCTTTGTTTTTTTGTTTTAATTTTTTTAATTGTAGTTTAAAAAGCAAAGCACAAAATATTTTTCTTTCTGCTCTTCTTGTATACACATTTCACAACAACAACAACAACCACAACAACAAAATTCAATTGAAATACAACTCTAATTGTATACCCTACACTCACTACGCACAACTACAACACATTGATTTGATGCTACTCTATAACAAAATGCTGTGTCGTACCAAAACAACAAAACATAGGACTTCCAATCTTCCATCCACGCAATCGCGTTCGGGACATGCTGAGCCCCAGCCCCCATCTGCCCATCTCGTCGATTGTGCGCGATCCCTTCTGGTGGGATGTGGATGATCTGGTGCCCTTCCGTGCCACCTCGGTGCCCCGTGCCTCGAGCCCCGTGGCACGCGATTCGTATTTGTCGCCGGTGAAGAACCGTTATCTGTGGTCGAAGCACCCAGCCAGACCCTTGACACGTAAGTAACTTGCAACCCACAGAAGTAATCCCCTTGTTGAGCACCCTGTATATATATCATGCCAAGGAATTACCGACTAAAATTTCAGCTCAAGATTTGCCCTGACTAAGTTTTGGATAATCCAATAATAAACAATGTACAGTTTAATTTTCATTGTAACAAAAAACCTGGGAAATTCCTTGAACTACATAAACAATGTGAAGCACCCTGTATATACTTCATGCTAAGGAATTACTTAAATATCATATTCAAAAACAATTCGAAAAGAAACCTTCCTTAGCATTAAAATAAACTTAAAAAGTTTTCTCAGAAAATTATGTTTAAAATAAATATTTGAGTAAAGGAATATATCCACAGTATAATGAAAATTATGCAATTTCAACCTTAGACTTATCTTGTAGATTGTAGTCCTATTCCGACAAATTATCCCTGTCTAATATGCATACATACAACTTTTAACATTATTATTTTTATTTTATTTTTACATTTTATTTGCTATGCACAGCTGAGGCAGAGGATTATTTCTAAATCAAATATAAAGTAAAAAATATATAAAAAAACAAAAAAAAAATTGTTAGCTCTAATAACCAAAAGCGACGCTATTGTCCTATAGCACTTCTGTAATTTTTTTGTACATTTATTTACATAAATTACATATAACGAAAAAAAAACCGCAAAAATTGGTAAGAATATTCAAATCCAATAAAAATAAACTGAAAGCATGTTTAAAAAAAATTTATACAACAAAACAATTGAATCATGCACAACTACATAGCTGACATGTAGTAGCCTTTATAAGTAGTATCCGTAGAATACCCGTAGTACGTACCCTAGCAGTAGAACTCCCTCTCATTATAACCTATGTTTGTTAGAATTATGTAATTGAAAAATATTATATTTAATGGTGATTAACATTTAAACACATTTCATCAATATTGCACGCAACAAATTTAATTTGAAATTGATAAAAACTGAACGATATATAAACATATACGATATGTCTAAAATAAGCTAAAAATTAATCGAAAATTTTCGATATTTTCCATTATTTTCAATACATAAATATAAAACTCTATTATAAATAAATCAGTTTATATCAATTTCTTCAGTATACCATATATTTTTAAGGAACACAGTTCAATTATAATTGTTTTTCGTATTGCAATTAAGATTTGTTTTAAATAATACTAATATATCTATTTTAATTTTTAAACAGCTCGCCGCTCAATTTTGTAAACGAACGAACGAACAGTAAGAAGAACTACAACAACGAATGCATCAATGGGGTCCCCAAAAAAAAAACGACTAGCTTAGGTTTCCACTTTAAGAACCGGAAACACAAAGTAGCTGATATATACGTATATCATAATAACTGTAGTCTCAACAATATCCTCTACAACGATTGAATTTTTTCAATACTGCCAGCTCGAACAACAACCAGAGCTGAGTCTTATTTAAATATTTGCCAACAAGTGCGTACTTCCCGAAGTCGAAAAGAAGAATAACAACAACATCATAATCAACAACTCTCAACGAAGTTTTTATTTTGATTTTCAAGATTTTTATTTTGCTCATGTCTTAGTATTAAGTGCAAGTCTATGAAGAACAACCAAAAAAAACCAAATCGATTTACATTTATTATAATTGAAACATAATACCAAACATACTTATGAGTCGCTCCCTACCATCTTGAGCGCCATAAATTGTTCCTTTTTTGTATATTTTAGATGCTTAGCTTTTAATTATTTGTATTCACGAAACTAAATCAAAAGTGAAAAAAAAAAAACTAAAAACTCGATTTTCAATTGTAAAGATTCTGATTATTAGAGTTGACAAGTTGAATTTCAGGCTGAATTAAAAAAGTATTTCGTATATCTGCCATAAAAATCAAATACGAAATACACAAATATGGCTTTTGTTCAATTTGTAGTAAAAGTTACAAAAAAAAAACTATAAAATTCTGGATAAAAATAAATAAAAACACTTCTAAAAAACCTACACAAAACTGTTTGCAATTTGAATATAATTTTTATGTTGTTTTCTTTTTCAGTTTAATTAAATCACAATATTTTGTTCATCGTCAAATTGAAATAAAATAAAACTGCAATATTAATTTTAACCTTGCACAAACAAAAAACGTAGAATTTATGGCTTATTGCGTCCATAGCCTTGAGGTAATTTTGATAGTGCCCACAATGCTAACTGTATTCACATTCCCGCTGTATAAATGAGACATAGGGATTGTAATAGTTTCGTACACGCAGCTGTTGACCTTAATTAATTTAAAAGATCTGTGTAGTCAGGTAAGCTTGATGGTACGGTCATATCCATAGGGTATAGCAGTTATAACTGCCTGGTATCTAGGCCTGATGCCGAATGTCATTTATCTTGCCATTTACTGCTTTGTGTTGTTGTCTTTTGTATTTTCCTGTCCATCTTTTTCTTCGACTTACACGTTTTTGGCGTTTAACACGCAATTGTTTTCGCACTTTTTGCGCTTGTTTGTTGTGTGTTTTTTATACCCTGTACTAATAAATTGGGTAAAACAGGATTATTAACTTTGTGCAAATGTATCTGGCAGAAGGAGGCGTGTTAGACAACACAAAATATATATATTCTTGATCACGACGATGAGCTAAGTCGATGTATCCATGTCCATCTATCTGACTGTCTATCTGTTCAAATGAACTTTTCGATCTAAATACAACATATTTATAAAACAATTTTTTTTTTAATTATATTGAAAATATAGAGTGCATGGTATTCGACAGTTTGGCACTTTCGGCTGATAGGCCCCATTCTTACTGGTTTTTTTTTTTTATTTATATATTATATTGTTGCTATTGCTGAGTCTGCAGCGTGTAGCCCTTGTAGGATATGCACACGCTCCATTGTGTTCAGAACGCCTTAATTTTCTTTTCTCTCTCTTTGCTGTTGCTGGTCATTTGCCACTTTTTTTTCACGTTCCCCTCTCCACTTGGCATTGCTTCTCTATTTAATTATTGATTCATAGCTTTTGCTATTGGCAAAGGTCATTCAATGTCAATTATAGCATGGTATTATTTGCTGTTGCTGGGGAATTTTGTACTCTTTGGAGATTTGGAGAATGCCAATTTCTGTGTGCAACATTTCAATTGTTTTTTAACTGTTGTTCTTATTATTTTTCCGCTCGTTCTTTATTTGATGTGTCCTCCGATGACTTGGCAACTTGTCTGCCTGTTTCGATCCTTTGTTTTTCGCTTGCCAGTCATGTGCATTTGGGGTATGCCTTAAGCATTTAATTAACAATTTAATTTCCACACACACATTCGCCGAATTCATTTCAGTTTCTCGTCATGCAAAACCATTTGCTAAGTGCTTTATAATTCTGCTGTAATGAAAGTACAACACACCACATTAAAGCAGCTTAAAGTATTGCTCCTTTAATTATGCTAAAATCTCTCGTATGGAATTCTCTTTGATGCCTAATTTTGGTGAAATTTTCAGTGCAGCTTATCAGCGATTAAACTGGATCAGTTTGCTAATGATACTGTCGACTGTTGTTAACACAAATTTAAAGTTTATAATTGTTTTGCATTATCTATTAATTTATATTCACTTTCAAACTATCTGCCGTTGACACCAAATTTGTTGTGGTTTGTTGTTTGTTTGTTACCAAATTGACCACAGAACAGAAAAGCTGCAGCTTGTTTGACTGAAACGTGTTCTTTTTTTTCAAGTACATGCTGTAATTAAACCAAAATAGATCTAAACGTTGAAGAACAAGTCTGCATTATAAACGAGAGTTATTGTTGTTCTTTATGGCAATTGTGGGCTGAATTCTGGGGTATTTGTGCCTGTTGCTGATGGCATATTCCGGACAGCTTAAGATTTATATACATATTTTGGCCGGCAAAGTTTTTGGACCACAAGCAAGTTGGGCCATCAAATGCACGTGCTTTGAGCCAGAGTTTAGGCCAAACTGACAGCGACTATTCAGCTAATTGGTATGGGCGTGTGGGCGTGACAGCCACTTGACATGCCTGTCACATATGCCAGATGAAGAGAGCACAAAAAAAGAGAGAAAAGAAAACAATGCCGGCGTTAGGGTTTCCGTTTCCGTTTGCCTTCTTCAACTGTGTGCAAAGGGTTTAATTATAAAAGAGTAAACGCACTGAGGCAAACAAAAATGCTCTAGAGTTTAATCGAGATAAATTTATGCGAATTTGAAATTAATTTCGGCGCAAGTAAAGAGCAGAAAAAAAAACACATTCAAATGAAATCATCAGGATGCTCGAAATCTAAGGCAAATCAAATTAAATTGATTGATGCTGCTGGCCAGACAAAAACCTCATCATTTCCGAACCCCAAAACTCGAACTTCAACTTGAACTCAAACTCAGACAATCCCCAATTAAAATGCTCTAATCGAAATGTAGACACAATGGGTAAAGGACTACCAAACCGAGGGGGGTATTTTTTGCCAGAGATACTTGAACTGTCTGCTATCGAAATTCTATTTGTATTTCAACGATGATTCAGCTTTAATTATTGTTCCTTTGAGCTTTGGCATCGTTAATGGGGGTTTAAGTGTTCTATTGAAGGTTAAATTAAAGTTAATGATGAAGCCAGTTCGATGCTGTTAAGTAGGTGATGAGAAAAGTTTGAATTGAAATCAGCAATGTTGCCAGTTTAAGAGTTTCCATTCAGCTACAGCTCTTTGTTGAATGTATAATAATTTAATGAGCTCGTAGTTAAATTTGTGAAAGTTTTACTTAAGCGAAACCAGTAGAAACCATTCAATTTGCTTTTACTGCTTCAGCTGCTCCACGCTCTTTCAATCAGTATTGGATAGTGTTGAAAGTCTGCTCTTTACAACACCTTGACGTTAATGGGATAAAGTGAAACTGTGAGCAGCGGTTTGTACTTTTATAAGCTTCGCTGCTTGTCGTACTCTGGCTTTTATTTAAATTGCAGCACTGCAACAGCTGTGGCTTACCAGCTTCATTTCTTGGCTCTTGGTGCTGTTAACCCCACGACAACAATAGAGATTTAGGTAGCATTTTCCTGAGCTAATGGCGAAAGGGAAAACAAAAGCTGAAACTTACAAAGAGACTTAGTGGCACCACGGGATAGACGGGAACAAAGGCAAACAGCATGGACATTATCCTTGGCACACCTGTAGCTGGAAACAAGAAACTTAACTTCCATTAACTGAACTAAGCTGGAGTGGCGGGATTTTCTTGTATTTTTTCTCGTGCTCTTTGCTAAACTTTTATCCGCAGATTTTACTCCCATCTGGCGGCAAGATAAAACTTGGCACTGGCTAAATTTAATTTACGTGAGTTACTTTAATTTTAGCCGTTAGCAACGTCTTAGTTTTATTATGCCGAGATTGCTTTGATTGATACGCCCAAAGCTGATTAATGCGCGTCAGGAAAATTCCGTGTGAGTGATTAGCAGCAGTAAATTTTCCGATAGCTTCATTTCTTAAGTGAAACGCAATAATTTCAGCCGCAAAATTGCCGAAAATTTTTGGGGCCATCTATCATGGACATTGCGCGCATTATTTAACAAAAATATTAATGCGAAAATTTATGCGCCTGTCTCAAGCAAGCAAAACTCTTGTCACAGCTGCCAAAATCTGCATTAAATGAAGGTCAACTTTTGTGAGCTCAACGATTTTCGACCAAAAGCAAAGCTGCAGAAACGACCACGGAACCGGAAGTGATTACTATCGGGCCCCAAAGTAAAAGCACAAGAGACGCCATTTTGTTTGCAGCTTATGCGGCAAGCTTTTGCTTGCTTTTGCCGTGAATTATGAACGAGATGCGGCCACCATAAGCCTTTTGGCACCTTTTGCTGTGGCAAGCCTTTGAGTCTACGAAAATGTGTGTGGTTGTTTGTAGAGCAAAAATGCAGGACTAACTTCTGATACGAACCAAAATGAAAACGCAGAAAGCTGCAAATAGTGAAAAAAATAACTTTAAAAGTCGCACAAAAAAGAAAAAAAAACTATTCATTCACCACATTACAAAAAACTGTTCAGATTTATTTATTTGAAAAGTTTTTACATTGCCATGGAAGCCATTGACTATTTAAAATTCGAAGTAGATATGTTAAATGTGTTGTATGCCTATATTTTATGTATTGGTTAAATATTTATTAAATGTGTTTCCCAACAATAATATGGCATTCCTTTAGAGTAATATATTCTCATTATTTTGTTATTTGTCACCCACCGCAACTGATAAATATGTTAAGTGAAAACAGCATTTGCACTTTTAAATTTGCATTTCTCCCATATGACATAACAAAGAATATTTTATGAGACTGTCAGGAAAAATGCTTGAAAATAAGATACAAACAAGCAAATAAATTTTTAAAATTTAAGGTTAACAAATTCCTTCTAACCCACACTATTAAATAAATTATAAAAAGTACGATTTTAAAATGGTAAAAACTAGTCTTATAGCTTATTTTTAATATAGCTTATTTATCTATGCATATTTTTAATAAAATTACATTTTCTAGGAATTTTGGGCACGAAGTGTTTTGCTAAAGACACGTTTGCCTTCGTTGAATTTGTTTTTCTCCTGTTTTTCCCTCTGCCTGTTTACCACAATCAACAAACAATAGCAGCCAATTTGCATTCGTTATTTATTTGCGGGACACAAATTTAAATACAAATATACATTTATTTATGGCTTACGTTAAGGCCTTAAATACTGAATGTGTGGTTAAAATGAAAAATGTAGAAAAACAAAGGCATATGGCAGATTTTAATTTAAAATGGTTTCTATGGAAAAATTATTTATAGGTTGATTCTAGCACAAAATAAAAACGTTTCTGGCGCAATTTTCACGCCTGAAAACCCTTTTTTCTAACATTTAAAGTGCCATAGTATACGTACATGTAAAAATCTAATAAATGCATACAATTTGCAAACCAGCAAGTCGACAATTTATTTGAGTTATTCTGTTGCTTATTTATGTATTTCTTTTTTTTGTTCAAGCTCGATTCTGTCAAGCGCCATGATTCAGTGATGAATTTTCTGTTTAGGCGAGCGTAAAAATTGAAAATCAATTCACTTTTCAATCGCAGCATACAAAATGCGCAGCAAAAAAAGATAGGCGAATGTGCACAATAAGTTAAAGAGTCAGCAGAGCAGGAGCCAAACAGAGCGAGGAGTGAAAGAGGAAGCAGCGATAGATTGTAAAAGAAATATGGTTGGCCTTTTGTATGTGTCACCAACACATACGTACACAAATATATCCATACATATGTACATACAAAGTCTGACATATTTTTTTGCATTTTATGAGCCGCAAAATGTTCGTTTATGTGATTTTAGCGGTTTTTATTTTCAATGTTCTATTTGATGATGAACATTTTAAAAAGAAGTTACTTTATTTTAAATTTAGTGAAAGCCAGTAAGGAGCGGAAGGCTACAGTTGGACCTAGCCGACGATCGAATATTCGCTCTGACAATTCAAGCAACTTGTCTGTTACATATCTTTATTGTTTCTTATCCGATCGTTATGCAATCTTCATCATCGATGAAGAACATTAGAGGCTACGTACATGCTAAATTACAGACCCTTTTGTACCTTTTTAAAGGGTCTAAAATAGATGCTCATCAACTAAATGTTTAATTTCAAACAATATTACTTGTATTAAATTGGTTGAGCATCATTCTGTCTGAAAGCTTCATTAGCTGCATTATGCGAGTTGTGTCAATAAAGCTTCTTGATAAGCTTCAATTTGGCATCCCAGAGCCATAATTGAAATCCTGCTGTGCTGTTATCTGTTGTATCTATTTCCATTTGCAGCTGCTCTTTAAAATCGTGTATCTTAAAGATTTCCATATAGTCAGAGCCACAATCTTCTAGTTAACATAGAATGGCTTACGTATGTGGGTCAACAGAAGGCGCAAACACACATTTCACACATTTCTCACATTTACACATTTCGATGTTATGTTGTGTTTAGGGACATTTGCTCGGTGCTTACAGAACGGGAGGGACTGAAAGGCCATTGTATAGCACTTTGGATTGTTGTTGGCGTTGTCTGATTTGTGATTTCAGTGGATGCCCTTTGTTATTGTTATTCACATACAGAGATATTGTTGATAGACAAGTTTGAGCATGTCGTTTGTCAGCATGTTAATGCACAATTGAGACAGGGGGCATCACTTCAAAGTCGTGTATTCCATGATCAAATCAAATTTGTGCAATACGCACCAATTGGCATGTAAACAAATAACAGAACAACACAAAATGGCACGGAGACTAAAGACATGCCAGAGGGTAGACAAATACAGCAAGTACTAAGTATGTAACTCACTTGTTCCGTCTGGGCCAAAGTTATGACTCAGTTAGTGACTTTTAATGGTTCGCCCTATGGGAGAACTTTTTATTGCATTGAATTAGATGAGGCAAATAATGAGACTAAGTACTCAAGCATCATGCTGTGCGCGAACATCAATTTATATGTGTACTCAAAGTACTGCAGTTCTATTCTAAACTAAAGTAGCGACAACACTGTGAAAATAATAATAAATGTTGTATTTTAATAGTAGAGAAATACTGAAATAAAATCAATAGTTTTCGTAATATAATCAAGAATTACTGGTGTTTAAAATTCGAAGATATGCAACAGACAATTTTGTCATATGATTTTCTTTCTTCTTTTCATACTGAGACCAAAGATATTGAGTTTTTTTAACTCTCAACTTCAAGAAAGCAAAATTCTCTACTTACTTTTATCAATTCTATTTACATGTGGCTTCAACCCGATTAAACATGTTAAACTCACACACTCACATGGTTGTAAAACCTAAAAGTGTGGCACGCACTGTGCTTAACTTTTGTAGAAATGCTATCAAATATACGTCTGTCTTTCTGTCTGTCTGTCTCTCTGTCTGTTTAGCCTGTGGCTTTTTTGTGGCTGGCATATCAATAAAAGTGTCAGGAGTTGAGACAACCTGGCAGGCACATCCCTCGCATATCCTCAGCGTTTTCTGCCCTTTGCTGCGGTAAACAGTTTTCAATTTTATTTCATTCCAACAATCTCGAGTTTATTTTTCACAACACGAGAGTGCGAAAGAATCATGAGCGTATCAGCACTTGAATTTATTACTTTTTTGCTTTTTTTTGCATTAAATTTATGCGATTTTTTGGCTACAAAACCAAACGCTTGAAGAAACAAGCACCAGCAAAAGTAAAACCATTTTAATTAAAACCAACAGTTACAGAACTACTGCATGCAATATGTTGGCAGCTCTAAATACCCTGTATTCTATAGAGAGAAAGTCAATAGACGTCACAAGAAAATACCTTTACAATTAGTTAATAGTTTAATATTTTTTATCGGTTTTTTTATGATTTATTTTGAATATTCAATTTTGAGTATTCTTTGACTTTTAATGTAACTTAACTTCAATGAATACAAAATTCTTATTACTGCCTTCTTACAATTTGTTTGTTTACAGGGTATTAAGATCAACTGTAAGTGCCAGCCATATATATTATGGCTTGACTGCAATTAAAGCGAAAATTCCTTAAGCTTTGCTGAAAATCTAAATAAAATTACAAGACTCTAAAGTATGTAATGTGAAATGTGTCAGACCAAATATTCGCCACACAAATTCTGAACCTTAAAGGCGTCTTAAAGTTGGCTAACATTATGTTCTCGCTGCCGGCTTTTAGTTTGGCTTATTTCCCTTTACTTCATTCCACTTCCCTACACAATTGAGCGTAGGAAATAATTTTTGGCTGAAAATATTTTCCCTTGTCGCTGTCCAATTTAAAATTCAATTTCTGCCTGCGCGTTCTTATTATATATAAGTATTTATTTTGCTTTTTTATTCGTATTATATGAAATTTTTGTGGATTTGATTTGTACGCTGTTCAGTTGCGTTTTGTTCACCAGCATTTGGCAGTTAATTTGAAGACTTTTCGTTCTTTTTATTTATTTAGTTACTTAAAGACTTGGTGCCACAAAAATGTGTTATATGAAATTGTTTGAAAATCTTATGAAAGGTTGTCCCCGGCAACTTTTGTGCAAAGTTTGAATGCAAAATGAAAATCAATAAACCAAAGTTTCCTACAGCACTCAAAACGACGCTAGAATATTACATCAGTCAAAAGTGGTATACTCTTTTGGACTTCATTTTCCAGTAGTATAAACACATATAACACAATAAAAAACAAATGCTCATTTCAAAACCAATATAAAAGATCTATAACTTGATTTTGGCTACGTCCGACTAAAGTGAATTGTATAAAATCTAAAAAATACCAGTAAGGACGAAGCAGATTAGTCGAACGGATGTCGACAGAAGACTTTGTTATTTGGGTTTCAACAATACACACACAGTCGATCAAATTGTATGTTGCATATCTTCGCTGTTTTATGTCTATCTTATATAAATATTTTTATGGGGTTAACCACGCCTCCTTCTGAAGATTAAGCACATTTTTCATTTGCATTAGCGTAATAGACCCTTTTGTACTTTTTTTTTTAAGTACAGGGTCTACAAGACGACAATCTGCTTTAACCATAAATGGTTTTAAAACGCCTTTGCAGGTAAATAAATTTGTGAAAATAACTCTAGTAGGGCACTGTTAACAGGTTTTTGTATAATGCAGTTTGCTGTGAAAATCCTCAACTAAAGCACTTAGCAAACACAATAATTCAGTTAGTTCAACCGTGTGGTAGGTTGGCATGCGGCATGTAGATTCTTCAGCTGCTGTCGTTACCTGTCTGGTCTTGTGCTCCTCGCTGGTATGTGCACTTTACTTTTATGATAAATTAAGTATAACAAGGCACAAAGCTCTCCCTGCGCCTTGTATGCCTGCCCGCATTGAGCGTTGTGCGGCATACTTGGCGTATGCGCAATGTCGAAGTAACGGAGAGGAAGGCCTAAGCTGCTTTCAACGTCTGTCTGTCTGTCTGTTTCTGTGCTAATAAAAAGGACATCTTCATATGTGCATATTCGCATTACTTTCGCGCTGACAGTTGGCATTAAAATGAATGCCATAAATATTATTAGCAGCCTCTTTGCTCGCACAATTCCGCTTCTATTTCCTTGACTCTGATAGACATCAGCTTAGGGCGTATTTATTTTTTGTGCGATAGAGTATTGTCATTTGGCTCCTTTTTTAAATATGTTGCCCCGGGTACTCGAAATTATATTGTTTTGCTTACAGTTTTTTTGTTTGACTTTTCTTATTTATTTATTTATTTATTATATTTTTTTGTTTGCCTTTTTTGTGGCTTTGGCGCATAACATATGCTACATCATTATCCCTTTTTGCCTGCCCTTTTGGTCTGTCCTTTTTGGTGAGCGCTCTTTGGGTTGTGGCTATAAAGGCTGTGGCTTTAATTTTCAACTGATTTGCAGAACTTTGAAATTCAATTCGTTTGATAAATAAAAGCCAAGTCAACAATAACACCACTTGTGAAGCTTTTTATGCTTTTTAATCTGGGTATAAAGCAAAGGTTAATGAGGCAAAATCAAAAGTTTGGTTTTATCGATCGCAATTTCCAAGTAAATTGAAATTATGGTTTATTTTTTTAAGTGCAGTTGATGCTTAGAAGGAGATTAAGGACTTAACATTCCATTCTAATATACTTTGAACATTTTCTAAAAAAAATTTCTATTAATCCCTATTATTTATTTACTTTTATTATTATTTCCAATACGACTTTTTCTACTTTTACTTTTAATTTCTGGCAATTTAACAGTTTTACTTGATGTTGCTTTAATTTTGACCCAACCGCAGGCATTAATTGCTAAGCGCCAGCCCAGTGGGCTTCCCCGTTTTGGAAGCCGCACCGTCTTCATTAGATAAATGACCCTAGAAATGCGAAAATAAGCTCGAAAGCAGTCGCAGCCCACAGACAAATTTATGGGCTTAAATTTTTAGTTGAACTTGGGTTAAATCAAAATGAGACAGAGCCCGCAACATGTTTGATTATGTTTCATTTTATTTTTAGTCGCCGTAGGCCTTCGCTAAATGCGTGGGAAAATGCTTGGAAAATGGGAAATTGTTGTGCAACCACAAAGTGAAATTCTCTTGGCAAGCACATGTGTGTGTGTGTGTGTGTGGCTGGTTGTTGTAATTGTTTCATTGTGCGAGTGTGTAAATATTTCACTTAGCTGAGCGCAGAGCGACATGTCAAAACAAGCCTGCAGCGCCTTTGTTTATAAATCTGTTTCTTTTATTTGCTTTTTGCCACATCAACTTAAATTAAAACCAAAAGCAGGCAAAAAAATAAAACAAACTAAACACGCAGCTGCTATAAAATGTTTTCCTTGTCTGCGGTCGGTGTTTGTGTGTGTGTGTGTGCGGATTACATATAAAATAGACAGACCCTTTTTACGAGCTAAGGGAAGGGACGGAATATTGCTCAATGTGCTGTGTCCAGTTCGCAGTCCCATTCCTCTCGCTTTTTACTGTCAACGGTGATTAGTTTGCATTAGTCTCTGTCTCTGGTGCATGAGGGACACAGAGAAAGGGACAAACAATCTCTCTGCCTGAATGCTACTTAAGTATTTTATTTGCTAGAAGAACCTTCGCACAAATGAAATATTTAAATCAAGTCAAGCCTCTTAAATGCTTCTGATGCACTCTCTGTTTTCTTAGGTCTATTGTTTTACGTGCCAGAGATTTGCTTTTTTCTTCGTCCTTGGGGAGCTCTCTACTGAACAATGTTTTGCTTGACGATTTGATCGAGTTAGCAGACAGTTAAAATAACTGGTTGATAATTATTAAAATCAAATTTTTTCCAAGAGTGTTTTTTTGCTCGATATCCTACGACATTTTTTTACAACTATAATTCAGCTATTAAATAGAAACAATCTGTCGTCACATTGCCTGTTCCATATCTTCGCTGTTTCTTATCCAATCGTGATTCAATTCACAGCATCGTTAGAGACTGCTATAGGTTTCGTAAATGCGTAATTACAAGTCTATAGCTTTAAGATTGTACTAATATAAATAAAATATAGTTTTCTTATTAAGATTTATTTTTCTTGTATCCTTTGTTAATTTTTTTATACAAATTTTTAATTAAATGCGGAGAGCAAATTTCAATTAATTTAAAGAGTGTAAAAAACATTTGTACAACATTTTCAACCACATAACAGTCAGTAATTTAAATCATAATTGAAATGGGAGCCAAGTTATTAGCATATTCAGTGGTTTAACATATTTTGTGTGTTCCCTCGTTTTTTTGTTAAAGAGAGACTTGCTGCTTGGTGTCATCATCATCAATTTAACAAGCGCCGAGTTAACTTTCTGAAGCTTAGCATTAATTATGACCTGCTCCAGCTGCAAAATGGAATGATACGAGCTCCATGAGGCACGCAGCTTCATTAAAAACATGCATGCTGCAAATTAATGAGCGTTAAATGTGACTAAAATGGGAGAGCCAAAAGGGGAGAGCGGGAGCAGCAGCAGCAGTATAACGTGTCTGCGCTCCCCTTGAACTGCTGCTCTGGAAAAACAAACACATTGACAATAAAAGACGCGCCAACACGTGAGGCAAATGCATATGAGTTTGGAGACCTTTAACGGCTCTGAGAGGTTACGGAGCTATTAACGTGCCAAACACAGAGACAGACAGGAAGACGGCCAGACAGACAGATAGACAAACATTCAGTTTGTCAGCTAAAGTGACAGTTTGACAGTTTTTCGTTATATTTTTCAATCTGCGCGTTTACATGTCATACGCTGCGTATACGCAATATTTTCTTAAGGTATCACAAATTGAATTTACTAATTTTTTTATTTACTGCAAAATATTTACATTGGCGGCAGAAAGTTTTAATAGCATCGCGAACCAGAAAGTTTGCCTTTACTCTGGTATTTTGTTGACTACCAATTAAAGTTTTAACCCTAAGATGAAAGAAACTGGAAGGAAAGGGTCTGAAAAGTTTAGAAAATGCTAATTTGCACAGTTTTTAAGCCAAGCAAATGCTAAACAAAATGAAAGGAGATTTTCTCAAGCAACTCTGTCTGGAGTTTATTTATGTTTGTAATTTACAAAGTAATAATCCACTTTCAATTAGGATTAATTTAAAAATAAATAAAAATAAATAAAATGTATAGAACAATTTTCATTTAAAGCTGATGAATCTTTATTTTAAGATCAGCTTATAAGCTGAGCGGATTACAATTAGATATAATTCTCATTAAATTTTAATCTGGAATTTCCTAGCAATCTAACTTTGATTTCGAACTTAAGCTTTTATTTCTAGAAATCTTGAACTCTCACATTAATCCCGTTGCATTCGTTTTAAAATTAATATTCCACGTGCTTCACGAATTTATGTAAAAAATTGATATAAGAGATTGTTTTTACGAGTGCCTTTTATAATCCTGTTGCAATCTTAAACAATTTGCTGTAAGAACACATGCTGGGGTCCTCTTACAGCACACAGGATTGCAGAATTTGAGCGCCTTCATTTCCGTTTTCGATTAGGCCTCTTTCCTGGCAATTTCATTTCGTGTCACTGATTGGCTTTCCTGTCCTGGAAGGATATGAGTCCTGGCAAGTCCTGGCGAGTAACAGGTGCGTATATATTGTCAGCAGTAATAAACGACAACGAGAAATGCCTGAGAGCTGATAACGCACACCATCCAGCCTCCGAAACAAGGTGAAAATGCGACTCTGTGTTTCCCTCGACAAAAGTTTTTCTTCATGACAACACGCCTACTTATGTCTGCTGCAAACCTCTCCACACATCGATTGCCTTTTAATTATACGAAAGCTGATTATGCAAATGGGCAACTTGAATGCGTAAACATGTGAAATATGATACCGATTGGGCTGTGCTTCTATTAACTAGTTCTGCCAACTATACCCTCTAGTAGCATATACCTATATATACGTACATATGTATGTAACTTTACTCAAAGGCATCTACTTTTATCTACTTGGCAAAGTGAATTCTCGACGCACAGACAGCATACGCCATATGAAATTTTAATGGGAAAGGAACTTGAAATGCGGCACTGGCGTTGCTCCTCAAACAATTTCCATCAAGAGGTATCAAGTGTGGTTCCCATAAGGCAGTAAAGTTATGCGAGGATTACTTCAAGTGTTTATGCATAAAGTTGACAGCATAACTAATAAGATGAAAATTCAATTTTTATACTTTGTACCCATTGAAAAACATATATTCTCCCAAAGTTATGAACTCTGCTTTTGCCCATATTCATTGGGTATAATATTTTTGAGTTCCTGTACCCACAGCTCGCGCTGCGCGCTCTACCGGACAAACATGGCTGAATCGACTCAGCTCGTCATCCTGCCGTAGAAAAACAAAACTGTAAGCTATCTAAAAACATTATTAGTAGTTGGAAAACAAGTTAGAATATTAAATAATAAATCAAATATATTTATATTTTTATATCATTATACATTTAATTATACATTTTAATTTGACTGTTTTAAAATAATTTAGATCAATTTTAAAAACTTTGCAACAAAATATTTAATTCTTTTGCATTATATTTCCATTATATTCATGAACTTTAATTCTATTCAATTGGTAGTTTCTTAATATATTGTTTACTTTAAGTAATGACTTATGTGCAACGCTGAGCGGTAGTATTTTATTTTTCTGGCGTACTTATCAAAGAACCCTCGCATGCATGTGTGTGCGTGACAGCTGGACGAGCGGGGGGGCTTCGGTTGGGCGGAATGGACTCTTTTGGCAGTGTCACACGCGTTGGTTGCGATTACATAGCCAGACGTGTATGCGCCTCGTGATTTATGTTTATTTAATAATTCAGACTTTTATCACCCACACACAGCAGCAGCAGCAGCCGAACGCCAGAACTCGGCAGACAGTTGGATAGACAAAAGGAGAACAGACAGAGGGACAGTGGGACAGAGGGATATCGGGACAGTCGGAAGTGGTAGATGGTGAGCGCTTACACTGGGTGAGCATTAAATTCATTTCAGCTTGACTACGTTCTTTGACGCCTCCAGCCACGCCCACAGCGCAACATTGAAGAAGCAGAGAACAGATGATTCAGATAGGGAGTGAGAGTGCCAAACATATACTATATCGCATACCGACATAAAAATGCAAATTAGGTGGCCAAACAGTTAGCTCAGTTCAGCTGGACAAGACAAGCGCCAAACGGCAAACTGCAAAGACCAAGAAAATGCGAAAAACTTTTGTCCCCTTCCGATAACAGCTAGTCAAGGCCAATTCGCAGGCATAAAATTGCCACTTTCAAAAGTGGATTATAATCTATTATTGGATGCTTTAAGGTCAGCTGGTGCTACAGTCTGTCTGCTAATTATGCGTCTTCTAGAATCTTCTAAGTCTCCTTCCCCATGCCAAAATTTCGCGCACAGATATTTGCCGTTTGCCACTGATTTATGCAAGGTCATTTGAATAATTAATACAGTTTGCTCCCTACACATGATTGCAGCTCAAATATTACATATAGTTTAGTAAATAACAGAGGCGTAGAAAGGGAATAAAAATAGATGAGATGCACCATATAAATAGGCCTACTTGCTTTGGACTTAACACACTTTCAACAACTATTCCAACTATATATTTATTATATTTTCTGCATCCCCCTTAGTTATGAATCCTTCTTGCCTACGCCCTTGCTTTTTGCTCAAATGGCCCAACAGCAAATTGGCTAATGATATGCAAGTTAGAGGTGGACAAACATCGATGTTTGGGACCATCAGGGCTGCCAATTTAGCCACTTTGTGGCTAGATCTAGCCACTTTTTGATCGGGTTAGCCACTTTTTTTTCGAAAATACTATCACCACAAATCTAGCCACTTTTTGGTTTCATTTAGCCACTTTTAGCCATTTTGTTTATTTGCACTTTTGAACACAAATTTCGGTTTGATAATGCTGGCGTTTAACCAAATTGGGACTAGATTTTACTACTTCACTCGTGTAAGTGCCTTCAAATTGTATGAAGAGGACCCTTTTTTTTTTTTTTTTTTTGCTTATTCACCATATTTTGTCGTATTTTAACTAAAAATACTTGAAAAAAACATTTAGCCATTTTTAGCCACTTTTTTCGTCAATTTTAGCCACTTCTGGCCCAAAAAATCTGGCAGCACTGGGGACCATCAATGTTTCCGATGTTTTACAAAACAACATCGAAGAAAACATCGATGTTATAAAAAAAAAGTACGTCTATTATGGAAGCAATAAGAAATGTAGACCTATTGATTTGTTAATTAACAATATTAACATTATTATGAAAATTAAACATGACAGCATTTGGCCAAAAAATGTAGATTCTAGGGTCAATATTGGTATCATGAAGTGATTATCACTCCCTAGACGAAAAAGGCTATTTTTGTTGAACTTTAAATGCGCATATCTTTCCCAAAAACTCAACCGATTTTTAAGCGGTGTGGTTTTTTCATAATTATTTAAGTTTTAAAATAAAATTTGAGTTAAAAATAAAAAAAAAAAAATTTTATATTTTTGCAAAAATTTTTAAGCCACCACAAAAATACAAAAAATCAATTTTTGGAATAAAAAAATTTTTTTTTGTTCTATCCTAAGAATTAATGTAAACGTTTTGTATTGCAAAATTATGCAGAAAAAACCAAAAAATTTAGATTTTAGAGCCAATTTTGGTATCAGGAGGGGATTATCCTTCCTTACACAAAAAAAACCATTTGTGTTGAACTTTGAATGCAAATAACTTTACCAAAACGCAACCGATTTTCAAGTGGTGTGATTTTTTCTGAATCATTTGAGTTCGAAAATAAAATTTAAGTGAAAAACAAAAATAAGAAAAAATTGAAATTTTTGCAAAAACTTAAGTTTTTAAAAAAATATGAATTTTCCGGGAAAAATTTGTTTGTTTTAAAATTATAAGAAATTATGTGTAAACGAATTGTATTGCAAAATAATAAAAAAAAATTAAAACCAAACATGTCAGAATTTGATCGAAATATGTAGATTTCAGGGTCAATATTGGTACTACTCCGTGAACGAAAAAAAGCCCTATGCAAAATTGTTGTATCACTATCTGACGTAAGGCACGTGGCTTGAAGTTTTTTCTTAGTAGATATACTAACACAGACATTGAAGCTAACTACTTAGAACTACAACTACTTACAAGTACTTTGGCGTAATTGCGCGCGTGTGTATGTTCTCATGGGCCCATGTGACTAGAATTAGTTAGTGTACACAAAGCATAGGATCTCCTACAGTCGGTTGCAGCTGACTGTAGCCTTCTTCTATGCACTTAAATAATTCCTTAAATAAATAGTTCTCGAACTCGCCTTTAATTCAATGTGCCACATTTGAATACCTAATAGCAAACTCGATTTTGAAATTGAAGTAAGAATGCTTAAGTTAAAAGTAAAAAAGCAATAATATTGTAGCACCCAATAGAATCTTTTGCTCCCGCCATAACCGCAATGTTACGAGAATCTCGTTTAGAGCAAAACAAAAGGAGCAGACACCATTAAGGTGTAAGAAGAAGCCTGGACCGTGGCAGACAAAAACTTGACGCTTGACTCAATTACCAGAAGGACGTGCCGCAGTACGGCGAACCCTGCCGCACGTTGCAAGGACGCAGACAGACGGGGCGGAAGCGCAGCTAAGCGAAACTTTAATCAACTGTCAATAATTGATGATAATCACAGCGCAGCGTAATATTGCTTATCAGCAGATACAACAACAAACAGCAGCAGTAAACAGACAACAACAACAACAACAACAGCAATACAACGAGTGATTAACTTAATAAACGAAGGCAATCGGATAAACAGGACAGCGACTACACAAAGTAGGCCAGAGGGGGGGACACAACAAACAAACGAACAAACAAACCAATCTACAAGTGAAACACAAACAGAACGAATCAGATAAAGGCAAAGCTCGCCACGACTGGAAATTACCTGCACAAAATTCGGAAATTTAACTTTGACTAAAGTTTTGACAGTAAAAGTAAAAGAGAAAACGCAAAGCAGTTACGGCTTATAATAAATAATATAAATATATAAAATAAAAATCCCTGATTCATCTATGAAAATTAGTCACACAAATTGCCAGTCAAATAACAAATGGCGAATTGCGACATAAGGCGAATTGAAGCTCGAAAGCGAATTCGCGTACGATGAAGATCGAATCGGGTGAATTGGCATCAAGATATGACCATTGGTTGTATTCACCAGGTTACCGCTCCATGGATCGATCACTCGATAATCGATAAAATGCAACCCTGATGGATCATAAAATTAGAGCGCATGTATCACAAAATTTTTTTGATCCATTGCCGTTTTTTCCGCTCCATTTATCGATAGTCGATAAAAACAGCTGATTTCAATTCAAAATGTAAACAAATATATCAAAAATAACTGATAGCATTTTAAAAAATAAATCTTTGAAGACTTTCTGCATTAAAAACTGTTGCAAGTTGCAAAATGTATCAAACGCATTCACCAGGTTACACGGAACGAAGGGTTGCATTTTATAGGGTATCGGGTGATCGATCCATGGAGCGGTAACCTGGTGAATAAAACCACTGCTTATTGAGTTTGGTTCTCATAACCAAAGATGAATTCTGTAAGGTTTTTCAACATATGTTCGACAAATCGAGAGAAGAAAGCTATATGGGTTTATTGAAAACATTTAAAAATACCTAAACAGAAATTATAAACCAACTAATTTTCAATGCATTTCACACATATCTGGCATACCCTATTTAAAAGACAGGCATACCAAACAGTAGATAATTGAACACAATTAATGCAATGCGGGACAAGTGAAAGGAAGACAGCGAAGGAGAGACAGACAGTACGGGTATATTAAGCCAAACAGCTGTTAAGGTTTTATTTTTCAAACAAGTTGCGTGATTGCTTATCTGGCATAAGGGTCACGGATTGCAGTTGGCGATAATTATGGCTGCCTCGGCTTAACGTAATCAATGCTGGTCCAAAAAACAAACAAAACATATCAGCAAGCTATCTGATAAAAAAAAACCTCATACTTCCGAGTCAAGTTTAGCATAAAAGCGAAGTTAATAAACGTAAAATAAACTCACTAACAGGCAAAGTAATCATCGTTAGAAGCCACAGCACGTGAGAGTTAACGTCTGCTGTGAAGGTTAAGCCGGAGACCTACAAAGGCTGCAGAGTCAGCCCTTTTTTTACAGAAGCGTGTATGGATTATAATGATAAGCAGCAAACCACAGGCATGTAAATTGCTTGTAGGGTAGCATTAAATTTAACAACCCCACACACAAACCCACAAACTTATGCTCACATATCTGCACTTAGTATGCAAAAGTTTTGCCCAGACAAATTCAATTTTCCAGCTGACTCTATGAAATTGTTTTATTTTTCTTGTTGCTCTTCTCTTCTCTTCTCTCGTTTCTGCTCTATTTGCCTTTTGTTTTAGTTTCTGACATTGACACAATGCCGTGTTGCCGTTGCTGCCCCTTGGCATGTGTGTGAGTGCCACTTGATTGCTCAGCGAGCCGTTAAGCAGCTGTCATGCCCCTTCAACCTCACCTTTTGCGCCTTGAACTCTCGCCTCGGCTTGGCAACAGGTGGCCAGTTTTGGTTTTTTGCTTCTTTTTTCCAGCTGCCACTTGATAAAATGCCTATTGGACATTTTCTTATTGGCATCCTCTTTCAATTTTTGACGCAATTTTCCAATTTTGGACTTTGACAGTTTTTACCAGAAGGAAGATGACAACGAACTTGCAACAGCTGGAATATTGTCAGGTTTAAGAGCCATGAAAATAAATAAATACATTTTTTCTTATGCATTAAAATTGAAATATTTGGGATTCTATAAAAAGATATAACTAATCATATTAGAATTTATTATTTTATTTGTTTTTCCCTTTTAAATTAGGGTATATCGCCCAGCCTCAACTATTGATCATCCCGCATTCTTTTTTATTTTTACACCCTGTGCCCATTTGAAAAATGGGAAAACGAGGGTTAATAACTTTGTCAGAATGTATGTAACAGGCAGAAGGAGGCGTGGCAGACCCCATAAACTATATATATTCTTGATCAGGGAGACGAGCTGAGTCGATTTAGCGATGTCCGTCTGTCTGTCTGTCTGTCTGTCCGTCTGTCCGTCTGTCTGTATGAACGCGTCGATTTCGGAAACTACAAAAGCTAGAGCAGCCCTTTTTGTTGGTAGGTTTATACCATACGCAGATCCAGTTAATTTAAATCGTTGATGTCACACCCCCTTCACGCCCAAAAATCAATAAAACTCACATAGCCTCGAATTTTAAACACAAAAAGTTGAATAGCATGCGTAATATTGAGCATAGAAGGTTGTTATTCGAAACATATTCTCTTCTATTATATTTAACTATCCTGAAAAGAGGATCGGTTGATAAACACAGGAGATATAAGCTACGAAATACTTGAACTTAAAAGTTCAAAAACAAGCGTAATATTGAACATAGAATGTTGTTATTTGGTATATATACTCTCTTCTAATTTATTTAACTACCCTGAAAAGGTCGGTTAATAAACATAGGAGATATAAGCTACTCAATACTGCATGTATTGCTTCGCACGCGCCCTGTATGTATGTATGTAGGTATGTATAAACAGAAACACACATAGAAACATGTAGAATAGACGAATACCTTATATGTATGTGTGCATGTACGCATGTAAACAACACCAATTGCAAGGTGCCAAAATAAGATTACGCAAACAGAGAAGAGAAGAGAGAACAAAAGTCAATGACGCGTGACGTCAGAGAGCAAGCGACAAGTGTTCGAGCGCCACCTTCATCGCGATTAGCTCGTGCCAAATTGAGTTTTGGCGGTAGCGTTGCCACCTCGTCAGATCGTTTTTTGCGTGCGTTCGATTGCTAGCTAAATACGTTGTATAATTTTTATAATATTTATAATATTCGTACTAATATAATTTTTATAATATTTATAACATTCGTACTATTATAAATAGTTTAAAGCGCAATTATCACTGCGAACGTTAAGTTAGTGAATTAGGCGCGATCCGTTGCGTGCAATTCGTGCGTTTATTTATAAATAGATTAAATTATATTTAAAACATTTTAAATTATATACTGTTCGGGCGAGTGCGAAGCGCGAGCTGTGGTACAGGGTATAAGACAATCGGCCCCGTCCGACTGATCTGCCCCGTCCAAATTTTTTTAATGTGTAATTTAATTTATCTTGTTTAACTGTTCTTAGTCAACATTAAAATAAGTATAAAATATAAGTTTAAATTGGCAACATCGTTAGTTTTAAATTATTGTGAATAGATCTGCCTCCGTAAACGATAATTCGTCACAACAACCCTGGCGCTGGTAATCGATAACTGGAGCAGTTCGGGCCGGTTTCACGCTGCTTTCCATCACTACGAACCGGCGTCAGTCTAATTTTTCCAGCGTTTGATGTGCACGTTTTCGTTGCAGATTTAATACTTTTAACTTTTTACTGTGAAGCAAAAACTATCCAAAAAATCCACATAATGTCTTCCATGTGCTGGGGTAAGTAGTTGCATTCAATAAGTGTGCATATTATAGTAAAAACGCTGGAGCATCAAGCTCAAGGAATTCCGCCATTGCTGCGCTCTTTTTTTTTTTTTTATTCACCACGTGCTGGAGCCGACACTATGCATACAGTGATGAACATAATTATTGGCACAGCAAGCATATTACACATTTCTGACTTCAATACATTAATTTTGTATATGTTTTATACAATATTTGTTAAGCAATTTGCTAATTTTTCAGTGCAAAATTTTGTTGCGAAAAATTAAGGCTTGATTTTTTAATTTTATAAAATTAAATTTAACTCAAATAAAATGCACTTTGTTAAAAAATTTTTATTCTATGCATATATATTTAGTTGCATACGAAAACCGCCGTGTTAAAGCTAGAAAAATGCCGCTAAAGTGTAAGATGCTTGTTGTGCGAATAATTTTTTTCATCACTGTACTTTGAAAGGCGCATTTTACTGAAATGCAATGATTTTTCTCTTACTTTAGACATGATTCTGGAACCAAAGTGCAAATACGCGCAAACCATCGCGAAATCTTTCCACCTTTCGAGCGTTTCCATCGATGGAGGTGATTCCGCCAAGTTTTATATGACGACGAACACCAACAAGATCTGTGTCGCTACACTGGACAAAACTATGCGTCAATTTCCTCTGGACTTAAACTTCTGCAAGGACGATAAGATCATGTTTGAAACAACTGGTGAGTTGAACAAATACAGTCTTATTATTATTATTAAATTTTGATATAAGTTGATATAATTAATATCTTTTATTTTGTGTATGCTTAGGCGATGCAACGGTATTTTTAACCGGTTATCTTCATGATGACGATGATGACGATGACGACGACGACGAGGACTATGAGGAGGAAACTTATAACAATATGGTCAAGAAATTGCGGGCAGCGGATGAAGTCGAAGGCGGCTCTGGCCAGGAGGACGAGGAAGACGACGACAAGGATGATGATGAAGAGATGGGGGAGAAGAAGGAAGACGATGTGGATGATGCCAAGCTATCATCGCTCCCTAAGAATTATTCTGGCCAGGAGGACGAGGAAGACGACGACAAGGATGATGATGAAGAGATGGGGGAGAAGAAGGAAGACGATGTGGATGATGCCAAGCTATCATCGCTCCCTAAGAATTATTCTGGCCAGGAGGACGAGGAAGACGACGACAAGGATGATGATGAAGAGATGGGGGAGAAGAAGGAAGACGATGTGGATGATGCCAAGCTATCATCGCTCCCTAAGAATTATTCTGGCCAGGATGATGACTCGAACGATGAGGAGAAGAGTTCCGAGGAGGAGGAGGAGGAAGAGTCGCCCAAGGCGAAGAAGGCCAAACTGAATGAGGCCGACAAGAAGGCTGACAAGGAGCAGAATGACGTGGCCAAGGCTGAGCCGAAAGAGCTGCAGAAGCAGAAGCCCGGCAAGAAGAACAGAAAGATGAAGGAGCAGCAGCCCAAGCAGGAGCAGCAGCCCAAGCAGGAGCAGCAGCCCAAGCAGGAGCAGCAGCCCAAGCAGGAGCAGCAGCCCAAGCAGGAGCAGCAGCAGCCCAAGCAGGAGCAGCAGCCCAAGCAGGAGCAGCAGCCCAAGCAGGAGCAGCAGCCCAAGCAGGAGCAGCAGCCCAAGCAGGAGCAGCAGCCCAAGCAGGAGCAGCAGCCCAAGCAGAAGCAGCAGGGCAAACAGAAGCAGCGTAAGCAGAAGCCGGCCAAGCGCACCTTGTCCGGCGGAGTTATGGTCAGCGATATGCAGACCGGCAGCGGAGCCGAGGCCACGCACGGCAAGCGTGTCACTGTCTACTACATTGGACGCCTCAAGTCCAACAACAAGATCTTTGATCGCATGCAGAAGGGCGCCGGATTTAAGTTCGGCATGGGCGCCGACGAGGTCATCAAGGGCTGGGACATTGGTATCCAGGGCATGAAGGTCGGCGGCAAGCGACGCATCATCTGCCCCCCCAACATGGCCTACGGGGCGCGCGGCTCTCCGCCCACCATTCCGCCCAACTCAACGGTCGTCTTCGACGTCGAGCTCAAAGCCGTGCACTAAACTAATTTCCAGCACATAGGATTAGTATTTAGTCTCTACATGCAGTTCATGCTATGAATTTGGCGGCAACACTAAGTCGCAGCCGCGTTTTCTTTACCATCTTTGTTAACAATAATAAATATGATATAAATACGTAAATATATCTGTCCAATACTTATTTAAAATATTTAATATGTATCTCCAAGAAGATTTAACATATTGAATATAATTACAGTAGAATCCGGTTATAACGACGCCGCTTATAGCGTCCGTCCAGTTATTGCGACGAAAACTCGATGGCTTGGTTGGTCCCCATACAAACTTATATGGAAGGGCCTCCGCTTAGAACGTCTCCGCTTTTAGCGGCAAACCGCTTATACCGACGAGATTTTTCACAATTCAACCGGATATTGCGACGAGCCGAACAAAAAAAAAAACTTTAAAGAGGAAAATTTAATTTCTTTAACAATGCTAAAAGAAGCAAACAAAATCATGGATTTATTGTTTTTTCAATACGAAAAAGAAACAAAATCATGGATTTTGTCTTCCGGATATAACGACGTAAAATCGTCGGTCCCTTGAAAGTCGCTATAAACGGATTCTACTGTATTACATTTTTTGTTTTAATTAAAAAATTAATTTGTTTTATTTTAAAACCTATTACGAACATGGCATCCATAAAATTAAAAAAAAAATTTTTTTTGATCCTTTCGGATAGTACGTCTTCCGGATATAACGACGTAAAATCATCGGTCCCTTGAATGTCGCTATAACCGGATTCTACTGTATATTATAGCAGGCTTTGCCTCTGGAGTGAAATTCTCGAAATTCTCTCAATGGACGAACTCACTGGCCTTACTCTCGATAGCCCAACTTTCGAAGGTCAATCGTTGGCTCAACTTTTGTTGCCCAACACTCGCTTGCTGAACTCTCGTTGACAGAATTCTCGATGGTTTAACTCTCGCTGCCCAACTCTGGATGGTCTCTCGCTATACGAACTCTCGATTGCCTAACTCTCGCTTTCGTTGGCCGAACTCTCGAATGCCCTAATCCCGTTAGTCCAACTCTAGCTGGCCAAACTCTCGCTGACCCAACTGTATCTGGCAAAACTCTCGACAGCTTAACTCTCGATGGCCTAACTTTTGTTGACCCAACTCTCATTGGCCGAATTCTCGACGACCTAACTCTCGCTGGTTTAATTTTCGTTGGCTGAGCTCTCGCTGGCCAAACTCTCGATGGCCGAGCTCTCTGGCCCAATTCTAGCGCGCCGAACTCTCGTTGGTCGAACTCTCGATAGCCTAACTCTGGTTGGCCCAACATTCGATGGCTTAACTGTCACTGCCAAACTCTCACTGGCCGAACTCATAGATAAAATGCTTCGCCCGCATCTTTTTGGGCTTCTTGTTCGTCTTGCGCAACAACGGTTCAAATTTCGGTGGTATGACTACTAATCTGATCAGTTTTGTTCGACGCAAAGCGAAATACTTTTCTACAAATCTCCCATCCAAATCTGTATGCCATTTTTGTCACCATTTGCACTTTATCATAAATATTATTTACATTTTGCTATTGGATTGCCAGCCCATTTGGCATTAGAATTGAGTTTGTCTGCGTAACCTTTCACATATAGAAATTTAGAAAAAAGCCAACAAAATCCCTTTTCGTCCTTTGTCACGCCTGCTTACCTTTTTGCAAAAACCAAGACTTTAGAAAGCAAAAAAAAAAAAAAAAATGGTGGCAAAAATCGTATACAACTTTCAACGCATTTTTTCAGTTTTATTTATTTTTTTTTTTTTTCGTTTGCGATACGATGTTTGCTTTGTTTTGTTTGCTGCAGCTTTTTATAAAAAATTCCAATGCCTCAACGCCTTTAGCGGTAAAGACAATAAAAATAAAAGAAAAAGCTTGGAGCCCACCTCATTTACATAACATACATTCGGGCAGTTTCAATTCGTTTTCGGTTTCGTTTCTCTGGAATTCTTGGGGGGCTTTGCTCTTTAAAGAGCTCCAAATCTGCTTGTATGTTTTGGCTGATTGCAGGCTTTCACGTTTGTATGTAGATGTGTGTGGCATTCTTTTATGCCAATGCATAAAACTATTTATGAAATGCCATACACTTATGGCCATAATACTTGTAGCCGCTGCCTGGACTCGGCTTTTTATAGCTGATAGATGGCCAGATGGCCCCCCATAAGCCGCACAGGACTTTGTTTTACGATGCTCAGAAAGTTCAGTCAAAGCGCCTCATAAAAGTTAAAGTGGTTTTTATACAAAAAAAAAAAAACAAAAACAAAAAAAAACACCGAAAGCGAGAAAAAATCTGAACAGCACCCAAGACATTCAAAATTAATCAATGGACGCTGGAAATAAATCACAGTTCCGGCCATTGCTCAGCTAACGATGCTCAGCCTATCGCCTATCGCTTAATAGAATTCTGACCAGCAGACGGCCCAAAGTGCCGGCAAAATGAAAATTGGGCACAATGGGGCGTATGAGCAATGTGTCAAATTGTAAAGAAAATAAAGTATTTGACGAATAACAAACGCGAGCATTAACATAGATATTAAAAACTTGTTACACAACACAATGTGACCAGAACATTTAAAAATATTAGTTGAAAAGTGTCTTTTATAAGAAGAATTTTAACTGCATTATATTTTAATAAAGTTATTATATTTTTATATTTTCAATTATATTTTGTTCATCTTTTGCACGTAATTTTTTACTAGCCAGTATTAATTTACAACTTAATTAAGAATTTCCGTATATCGATTACTTTGAGTATTCATTCATCTTGTTTCTAACTTACGCTAAATTATAAAGTATTTTATTTCCAAACTACATTATATTTACTTCAATTAAGCAAAATGTTATTCTCATATTTATTTTCAATTATTAACTACAAATTGATAATATATAAATAACACTTGACCTGGAATTTCTGTTTATGATGGCTTAAGTACGATAATGCCAGCCAACAGCAGCTTGACTATATAATTCAATACGCGTTCGAAGATATATTTATGCAAATTTCTAAGGATTTTATTTGGTACTTATTATAAATATATGAGCCTTAGCAGCAGTTATGCTTGTAAATGTGCTTATTATGTTGCAATATTATTAAGTAAGATAAGTCTAAAATTTGTATAATCAGCTATTTGGCATTTAATTTGTATAAACAGAGCTGTCAGCAAACTCATACACACAGTCGCTGCGGAAAGCATGTGCTCATAAAGTACTCTAAAAAATTATAAGGTGCACACTTACCCACAACAAAAAAACCCAAAACAACAAGAAAACGTTAGAGAAGCCGACAAGTGGCAGGAAACGGAAGCTGAGGATAAAACGGAAGCTGCTTCTCGAGTTGTCGGCGGCTTAAGTATTTTAATATTTAATAGGGAGCAACGCTTGTAAATTTAGATATCAGAACACACACACGGGGGTCGTCACTTTGGGCACGAGTATATGTTTTTTTATTATTATTTTATTATAGGGGCATTTATTTATGGCGTTTAATTTTATTTTTATGTACTTTGATTTCCATTACAGTCAGATTGTTTAGGCATTTTATTTGCTTATGTTCCTTTTATTCCTGGGGATTTTTTTTGCGTTAAAATAAATGTACAAATATCATAATAATAAAAAATGAGCTGTCGCGCCGCATCGTCGTTGCGTATAATTTCGTTTGATTTGATTTAATTTCGTTTCGGTTTTGGTTTTGGTTTCGGTTTTTGCTTTGGGCTCTTTTATTCGCTTTTCCGTACAATTTGCACGTGTGCTTCGTTATAATATACGTAGCAGACAAAAGAAGCCCAACGTATGCTGCCAAAAATACCCTGTAGTCTTTAAAAATAAATTCCAATTTCTCAGCAGTTGATATTATGTGTAAAATAAAACCAAAAGTAATACAAATTTATATTTCTCAATTTAATTTCGAACTATTTACTGCAATGGGTATGTGCTAGTTGAGCATTCTCTGCTGCAGCGGCTATCCCTTGTTTTTCGCTGAATTTTTATTTGCTGTTTAATGCCGCTCAACGCGGCTTAAATCAAAAATTCTGTAGCGTCGCCTTCAATTAAATTGCCTGAAAAATTGATGTGCTGAGGCATTCGTCTCCTGAGTTCCTGTATTCCGCAGCTCTATGGCCGTAATGAATTTAAATTAGCCCAAAAGCGTTCGTTAGCTGCCGAATTATTTCCATTAGTCCTTGCAATATTTTCGCCGCTTTGCCCGGCATTTGTGGCATGCTATAATTAATTACACTTTGCAATTTCAACTGTTTTACAATCGCATTAGAATTTCGTGGTTTTTGATGTTCGCAAGTTCTTGCTGTTTTGCATATTTAGTTGATAATGAGGCCAAATAAATATTTTATATGGCCATACACCGAGTTCATTAAATGTGCTGACTTAATAGGCGTATGATTTATATAATTTATTTTATAATCATTTATATTTATATAGTAGCAGGAAATAAATGCATATGTTGCCCTCATAAGTAGGCTACGGTTTTGAAAGGGAAATGGAATGAGCCATTTTAAACTCAACTTGTTTCGTCTACTTAAAATTCTTATTAAAATTACAAACAAAATTTAAACTAAAACTTGAAAGTTAATATTATATCAATTTTTATGGAATTTTTCAAGCATAATTTTAACAAAATCAAATATGTTTAACTTCCTATTGTTTTTGAAAATATATGTATGATACCATTAAAAAATTGTTAATGGACTATCATTTTTATTTGCACTTTAACTTTTATCCCACTTATTTTTCCAACATTAATTTTAGTAATTTACAACCCTTTTAATTTATTTTTTTTAACCTACCTACCTTTTTAAACCCTGTCCCATATGGATATGGGTAAACAAAGTTTTTAACTTTTAAAAATTTATTAAGAAACTGTGTTTGTATTAATATTTAATGTATTAAGGAATTTATAATATTTCCTTATGTCGTATAATTAAATTGATTTATTATATTATATTATATTATAGGCAAGACTAATATAGTTTTCATTATTTTACCAAAAATATGCTTACTTTTTTGGTTTTTATTAGAATTTAATTGTATTTATTTAGTGACATTTCGTTAAATTTTTATAGTTATATGCCATAGTTTTTTATTTAAATTATTTTAAAACATTGTAAAATTTTTAGTTGTTTAAATTATAAATACTTTATTCACTTTTGGGATGTTAGTTATTCCGTTAGGACGACCGCACGCCGCGAACCACATTTGGGAAATGACAACTGAGCCAATTCGCAGGACAACCGTCGATGCATAGTTGTAGTTTTCAGTTAAAGTGGCAACAAAATGGCGAACTCACACCACGCGATGGCGGAGAAACGCACTTTGAATATTAGCGAACGAGAATTAGGGACGAAAGCACACGAAGGACGAACAACGGTGCGTCGAGGAGCAAAAAACGAAACCGCACGCAACGTGCAACAGCCGCCAACTGAAGTGATGGGTTCATATCTGCCAGCAGCAGCAGCAGCACCCACACACACACACAGACAGTTGCCTGTTTTGTTGATAACAGTTTTCGACATCGAAATTCGAACTTGCTGTCAGCTGCTGTGGCTGCTGCTGCTAAGAAGGGCAACAGTGGGGCAGAGCATCAACAAACAGCGCCAAGCTTCAGCATGTTGCATATGCCACACACACACACTCACACACACTGGCAGAGCCGCCCCTACCTGACTTCCTTCATCAGGGGGCGCATGCGCCAATAATACGCAGAGGCAACAATTCATAATGACAACGTTGCTATCAACGCGTCGCAAGTTGGCGCTTCTTTTCGTGCCTGTTTTTATACCCTGCAAGCTAGAAATGAGCGGGTATAACAAACTCTATTTTGTTAATTTTTTATAATTTTTGTATGAATGAATTTATTAATATTATTATTTTATTTTTATATCATGTACATATGAAATGGGTAAAAACAAGGTTAATTATTTATTTTAAATTCTAACAAAAAAGTACAAATATAATTATATTTTTATTGAATGTATCCATTTGCGCGTGTGTTCAATAAAATTTATTTAATTTTATTCGTTTAATAAATAAAATATTTAATAACATTTCTTGTTTAAAATTATAACAAATTGCCATCTTTCACAAAAAAAATTTCTTCAAAAGAAAAGGCAGGCTTAATAACATAACCATATCTCTCTACAAATACCCATTTTTAATTTGACGTTTTCTATAGGGTATTCTCGCAAGAACCCCTCTTCTAAGTTCACCATCTTGTTGTTACCATCTTGTTACATTCTTTTTTGCCACCACATTCTGTTATTATCTTTATTGTCGTGCAATATTCGGATGCCACTGAATGAAATTAGTCACCCAACCGGCACTTGACTTTGCCACCGGCTTCAAGTTCACGTGCCACAGAAGAGGGAGCTAATAGGAGCACGAAGATGCAGGAAAAGGCGAGGGACACGCGGAGATGGGCGCTAATGAATTAGAGCAAAGTTTTTAATGAAGCTCTTTATGGCGTGGCTATGTCTAAGGCCGCCAACAACTGACCCACTTTTATCGAGTGACATCAAAAATAGCGCAGGCGATTAGATAAAGCCTAAAATATGTGAATGGAGCGTTTTATGCTCCGGCTATAAATAAGACACATAATTTAGTTATGCAACAGAATTTATTAATATAATTATTAGAGATAAATTGGTTAAATACGTACAAATGTGCATACATAAAAAATATAAAAAGTGGCACACATTGAAGTTATAAAATAGTTTATTTATATTTAAGACAGTCTGCATTGAAATTTAAAAATCAATTGCAATTAGTTTAACTATAAGCTTGAATTTAAATTGAATACTGCCAGAAACAAAAGCGTGCTGCTTCTGATTTTAATAAAAATATAAACTAAATAAAGCATTAATTGAATGAATTTTTGTATTTTTAACTCTGTTTAATTTTCATGCCGTTGAAAATCTATTGAAATTCGATTCAAACAGTTTGAATGTTAACAGTTTAAAAGTTAACAGAATGCGATATAACAATTTATTTAACATTACATTTAAATCAAACTAAAAACAACACAATTCTTTAATTCAATATAAATTTACATCAAGTTAAAAAAAAAAAGAAAAAAATATTCGGAAATTTAAATATACATAAATGTGAATTAAAATAACACAATTAAATGCTAATCTCAATAGAAATGGAAATTTAATATCTGTATAAAAATAAAATGAGTGATAATATAATTATAATATAATAATCATTGTATTTAATCCTTTTGATTCTATGCAATCTACAGGCTATTTAAATTCTCGCGATTTAATTTCAACAATAATTTCTCCTAAAAATATGCTTGCCTACTTCTGTGCGCATTTTTAAATTTAAGCAAAATGGCTGACATGGAATGCTGCTGAAAGTGTGTGTTAAATGCGACCTTGAGTGACCAGTGCAATTTCCCGAAACATTTTCAAATTGCATTTCCCGTTTTTCCGAGCCACTAAGCTTGTGTGTGTTTGTTGTTAGTGTGTGTTGTGGTTTTTAATGTGCATGGCAATAACCAGAGAAATTTCAGAAGCAGCTGCCACAATTTAGTTAATCTGCAGACACAAAAACTAACACCAAACGAGGAAATTGAAAAACTAGTTGTGGCCAAAGTGAAGGAAAATAAAAATGAAAACTGCATGTGAGTGGAATAAATTTTGCAGAGCATGCCAGCCAGCTGGGTCGTGTTAGGGAGTTTCTTATCAGTGGCCTGGGCAAGGACAAAACAAAAGCAACGGAAAGCGACAGAATGGACGGAGTGACAGCCAAAAGATATAAGCATTAAAAGCAGATGCGGAAAGACGAATGCGAAAGGGCGGACCAAAATGAAGGAACAGCAGCCCATTTCAGCGCTGATTTCAGCTCACTTTGGGAGCGTTAAAATAATAAAGCATAAATGCCCTTTGACCTTGTGTAAGGCCCAGAATGTCAATTGTGTTGTCAGAGCCAAGAACCAAGAGCCAAGAGCCGAGGCAAGGGCTGAACTAAGCTGCAGCTCTTTTGTTCTGGCCCTGGCAAGGTGACAAATTCTTAATGATGACTGCGCGCATTTCGCTGATTTTTTGTCATTCTGGCAAATTGTGCGCTTCGCTTTTTTTGCTATTTAAATACGTTGGAAATTAATTGGAAACTGCGTAAAAACAATGCCGAATCAGTAAGAAAGGCGCTGATCAGTCGGCCAGCATGCTGCAGTCGATCGTAACCGACAGTATAAGGCTCTACTTTAAGTTAATTGTCTGTTGCATATCTTCGCTGTTTCTTAATTGACCTTTATGTAGCTCATAGCGTCAATGAAGAATGCCATTGTCTCTAGCTCTTGGACAGATGCAGAATATATATACTTTTAGGGATCTACCACGCCTACTTCTGGCAGTTACGCACATATTTCATATAGGAAAAAAACCCCTTTGTACTTTTTTAAAGTACAGTGTCTAAAAAGTGACAATTGTATTTGACCCAATTACAAATTTCTGCTTGCTCTTTGCTCGCTTTATTAGCCAAAAATCAATTTGTATGTTTAACTTATTGCCATTTGTCTGCGTACTTCTCAATTAATATTTCCAGCTATTCGAAATTGCGTGAGAAGTCTTCGTCTTCAATTGAGGTTAAGCGAGTGAGCGCCATAAATGACATTAAATTGTTTATAGAGCAAGGTTATGGCCCTGTTCGCTTGCTATTTGAATTATGGCTTTTTATGCAACAACTGTAGAAATGGCCAGGTAAAATATGGGACGCTGAAGGTCGACTCACCAACGAAGCAGCATTTCAATAACAGTTGGGATATCTATGCAATCTGCAAAACTAACATAAACAAATATTTTTGAATGCGCGCCAAGTCAAGAAGACAAGCAGTATTTAGTGTAAGCTATCTAGGGCTGCTTGCTATGCAACAACATTTCTATGGGTATATTCATATTTTATCCAAAAGATGGCGCCAGTGTGCGAGACGGCGCGTTTGAAAGCTGTGCGTGGTTTGTTCAATCAGCTAAAGTTTTCTGGCGCCACCAGTAAATAAATAAATAAATAAATAATAATAATAATAATAATAATTTTACCACCAGTAAATTTATATATATTTAATTAAACTTGACAAGCAATTCAAATACTATGTTTGCAGCGCTTCGATACCTCTTTGCCCTTGCCCTCAAAAGCAGCTTTTTATTCTCCAAGAAAAAACTGGCAACTCTGTTTGCCAGCACTAGTTTTGCCATCGTTATCGGCAGAGTGCTTGCGTGCACAACACTGCCCGCCAGTTGTTTGTTTTGTTTGTTCCTGTTAACAACGACGACGGCTGCAAGGTGAATGCGAAGTTTGCGTGAAAAAAAATTATTAATTAACAGCTGTGCTGGCGCCCTTATTGCAAATGAATATGTTATCAGCAAATTGCACTTGGCGCCAACGCCGACATTGAAAAATCATAGTGCAAAAAAAATAGTGATAAATGTGAAACATAAACAAAACGTTGATAAGCTGAGCTGCGACGCTGCGTCGCTGCCGCTGCGCTGCTGCTGCTTTGCGGCTATTATCAATGCGCCGGTCGTTAGCTAAATTTCTGCGTGCTCTCGGGCCGGCAGTGCAACAACAACAATAAATTATCACGCCAAACTTGTTGAGCGAGTTAAAAGAAAAAAGCTAAAGAGGGCCAAGAACTACCAAGCATGGTGAAAATATATTTAATGCTCTCTCTGCCCGCAGCGCGCAGACAGCGGCGGCGGCACCGGCAGCGACGCAGCCACTGACCTTTATTTGACTTTTAGCTGCCGCCGCCTGTGTCTGCTCGGCAATGAAAACGCTGAAAGAAAAAAAAAACGCTTCTCTACTTGCCACACAGCAACAACTACAACAACAACATTGACGTCGTGTCAACAGCACTGCCTATTTTTGTTGTTGTTTCTCCAGCTGCGTTTGTTGTTGTTGTACTTCTTGCAGCAGCGCCGACTGCGCAGTCGGCAGCGGCAGTGAAAATATTTATGTATGTACTGTGGGCATATTTTCAGTCAGAATCAAAAGTCGTCCCGACCCGTCCCGTCCCCACTCGTCACACGCGCCACACCGAATTAATTCAATAAAAAGAAAAGCAAAAAAAAAAAGAAAAACGTAAGCAAACATTTTGAGCATGTGCCAAAGAAATTGCAATTGTTTTTCTCAGTGTCAACTGCAAATTAGAACTGCGCAAACTTTTACTTTCAAGTGCCGGCCTCTGCTATTCTTATGTTAATTACAGTTTTTCAAGTGCCCTGTAATAAACTAAATAAATAAATACTTTTTTAAGCAATTTTGACGCAATTGTAAAGTTATAAATGAAGTGTAAATACATTATTATTATTATTGAATTATATTATAAGAAAAGCAACAAAAAATTGGCAAAATCAGGGCTGCAAGGTGAAGTTTAAAACCGAAAAATTTTTTTATTAAGTTCCTGCTCTTCTTTTTGGTTTAATACAAAAATTCTAAGTTTATGTTTGGTAAAAAAAAAAATTTAAAAAACATCGTAAAACTCTAATTGGCAAACTTTTATAATACAGTAGAATCCGTTTATAACGACGCCGCTTATAGCGTCCGTCCGGTTATTGCGTCGAAAACTCGAGGACTTGGTTGGTCCCCATACAAACTTATATGAAAGGGTCTCCGCTTAGAACGTCTCCGCTTTTAGCGTCAAACCGCTTATACCGACGAGATTTTTCACAATTCAACCGAATATTGCGACGTGCCGAACAAAAAAAAAAAATTTTAAAGAGGAAAATTTGATTTCTTTAACAATGCTAAAAGAAGCAAACAAAATCATGGATTTTGTGTTTTTTCAATACGAAAAAGAAACAAAATCATGGATTTTGTCTTCCGGATATAACGACGTAAAATCGTCGGTCCCTTGAAAGTCGCTATAACCGGATTCTACTGTATTAAATTTTTTTTTTTTGATTAAAAAATTAATTTGGTTTATTTTAAAACCTATTACGAACATGGCATCCATAAAATTAAAAAAAAATTTTTTTTGCTCCTTTCGAATAGTGCGTCTTCCGGATATAACGACGTAAAATCGTCGGTCCCTTGAATGTCGCTATAACCGAATTCTACTGTATTTATTGTTACGAATTTAAGTTTATTAAATTTATCTTCTACTAAGAACTAGAATTGTATTTCAATTGTAATTTATAAAATAATAATTACTTGTCACAACACGCGCGCAACTGTGCAGGGCGAAAACTATTTGATCAATTAGAATTTGAAAGCGGTCCAAACTGTGCTACTGTTATACGGCCGCTGTTAAATGTCAGCTTGTATAACAGTTTATGCACGAAATTCGTTTAATAACAGTTGAAAAGTAAATTAATGAATGCCAAGGTCGCGAATAAAACTCAATTGTTTAGTTTTTGGCTGAATTTTCAAATAAATATTTCTTAATTATATATTTATGGCATTTACCATAAAAATGTATGCCATAATTGCTGTATAGGCTGTATAAACAAAAAGCCAAACTACAAATTGGCAACGTCGGCGAATTTTCTCGCTCAACTATAAATAGAATCCTAGAAATTATGGATGACAAGTGCAGGGCGACGACTAAAGAGACGGAGACGGAGACTGAGACTGCGACTGAGGCAGAGGCAGCGGCAGCGGCAGCGGCAACTGCGTTATCAGTTGGCTTAGGCGCAGCTTCTGTTCGTGATAAGGGCAATGCTAATGCTGGAAGTAATCAATGATGATGATGCAACGTGATAGCTAAGCTTTTAACGGATTTCAAGCGTAATCTGGGTCAGAGCCCAGCTGCGATTATCAGTCAGCAGTTTGCGTTTGCCGGGACTGGACTGTCCGGCATTTCTCGCATATTTCGCATATTTCGCACCATTCGAAATTCTCGCATCTCTTGGCAAAATGATGCGGCGTCAAATGTCCTATCGCTTCGAAGATCAAGAGTCAACGTCCATGGCCTTGCGGGTTGTGCTGCAGTCGCCGTTTCTCAACTACATTCTCACTAATTCTCTTCATTTTCTCTCTCTCTCTTTCACGCAGATGAATCGTCGCTTCTCACGCGTAGAGTCCGGCGGGGATCTCAAGGATTACTTCGATCGCGGCGATATTGCCTCGCGCGAGAATCGCTGGAACTTCGAGGTGGCATGGGAGGTGGCCAACAAGGTGGGCGGCATCTATACCGTCATCCGTTCCAAGGCCTATGTCTCCACGGAGGAGATGGGCGAGCAGCTGTGCATGATGGGACCCTACAAGGAGCACTGCGCCCGCACGGAAATGGAGGAAATGGAATTTCCACGCGGCAATCCCCTGCTGGATGCAGTGAATACGCTACGTTCCCGTGGCTACAAGATTCATACGGGTCGCTGGCTGGTCGATGGTAATCCTCAGCTGATCTTGTTCGACATTGGCTCGGCTGCCTGGAAGCTGGATCAGTTCAAGTCGGAGATGTGGGAGAAGTGCAACATTGGCATTCCGCATCTGGACATCGAGACGAACGATGCCATCATCATGGGCTTCATGATTGCCGAGTTCCTGGAGGAGTTCCGCAACTTTGCCATCGCCTACTCGCAGAACAACGATCTGGCGCCACCGCGCATTGTTGCACATTTCCACGAGTGGCAAGCTGGTGTAGGTCTGATCGTGCTGCGCACGAGGCAGGTGGAGATTGCCACCGTTTTCACCACGCATGCCACGCTGCTGGGACGTTATCTGTGTGCGGGCAACACCGATTTCTACAACAATCTGGACAAGTTCGCGGTGGACGAGGAGGCGGGCAAGCGTCAGATCTATCATCGCTACTGCCTGGAGCGTGGCGCCACGCATCTGTCGCACATCTTCACCACCGTCTCCGAGATCACCGGCTACGAGGCGGAGCATCTGCTCAAGCGTAAGCCCGATATCATCACGCCCAATGGCTTGAATGTCAAGAAGTTCTCGGCCATTCACGAGTTCCAGAATCTGCATGCCGTGGCCAAGGAGAAGATCAACGAGTTTGTGCGTGGTCATTTCTATGGGTAAGTTGCAATTATTATCCAACATTCCAGATGTTTTATCTTGGGCTTTTTTCGATTGTAGCCACATGGACTTCGATCTGGACAAGACGCTGTACTTCTTCATTGCCGGTCGCTATGAGTTTGGCAACAAGGGCGCCGACATCTTCATCGAGTCCTTGGCTCGGTTGAATGCGATGCTGAAGCACGAACGTCCGGACACCACGGTGGTGGCCTTCCTCATCTTTCCCACCAAGACCAACAACTTCAACGTGGACTCGCTGAAGGGCCATGCGGTCATCAAGCAGCTGCGCGACACCATCAACAACGTGCAACAGGCGGTGGGCAAACGCATGTTTGACACCTGCCTCAAGGGTCACATTCCCGGCCCCGATGAGCTGCTGCAGAAGGACGATCTGGTCAAGATCAAACGTTGCATGTTTGCCATGCAACGCGACTCCATGCCACCGGTGACGACGCACAATGTGGCAGACGATTGGAACGATCCCGTGCTGGCTGCCATTCGACGTTGCCATCTGTTCAACTCGGTGCACGATCGCGTCAAGATGGTCTTCCATCCAGAGTTCCTGACCTCAACCAATCCGCTGTTTGGCATCGATTACGAGGAATTCGTGCGTGGCTGCCACTTGGGCGTCTTCCCCTCGTACTATGAACCCTGGGGCTATACGCCAGCCGAGTGCACCGTGATGGGCATACCGAGTGTTACAACTAATCTCTCTGGTTTCGGCTGCTTCATGCAGGAGCACATCAGCGATCCCAAATCCTATGGCATCTACATCGTGGATCGTCGCTACATCGGACTGGAGAACAGTGTGCAGCAGTTGTCCAGCTTCATGATGGAGTTCTCTCGCCTGAATCGCCGCCAGCGCATCATTCAGCGCAATCGCACTGAGCGACTGAGCGATCTGCTCGACTGGCGTACGCTGGGCATTGTAAATATAATCCTAAATTCCTATCTAAATTGTAATTAACATATTTGCATAACTTTGCAGTATTATAGACAGGCTAGAGTCAGGGCCTTGCAGGCGGTCTATCCGGATTATTTGGATGAATCCGGCATGTATGGTTCGCGCAGCAATCTGATGTTTTCACGTCCGCACAGCGAACCCCCCAGTCCTACCTCATCGCGTAAGTTGCACTAAAAGAAGGAATATATACTCTATTTATAGGCTGATTTATGATAAAAATTTCATTAGAATATTTACCAAACAATTTTTATTTGCGCAACTTTCTTTAAATTAAAACTGTCTAGATGAAATTCATTATTTGCTTGTTTGTTTTAAAATATCAACGGACGGAAAGCAACTTAAAGAACTGCAGTGACAATCATGTAACTCATGAATCATAATCGCCTTCGTTTGTGCGTCATTTGACATTCAGAAATCATTGATGTTTAGTTTAGCGATACGAGCACTGAAAACCTCATAATCAACCTGCAAAGATTAACAATTCCCTGCCCTTCTTACAGGTCACACTACGCCGGCGCCTTCGGTGCATGGTTCGGATGATGAGGACTCTGTGGACGAGGAAACCGAGCTCAAGGAATTGGGCATTAAGTAAACTGGCCCCTCGTCAGCCGGAGAACAAAACCAACTCTATACAGCGCAATATTACCGATAAGTTTAGTAAAACACACACACATGTTCAAAGGGCTTTAAGGGGTTTGTAGAAGGTCTTCAAGGTTCGACCCATGCCCACACCTCGAGTAACAATATCTACCTAAAATGCTGCAATTGTTCTTAACGATGCTCGCTCTAAAGTAAACAAATTTACAATGCTGTTAGAAAAATTTGAAAATCGATTCTATTAAATGTTGTTTAGTCTATAAGCAAGAGCAAAGTTCTAAAAATACAAACAACACTGTCAAATGTTATTAAACACTACAATAAATTAAATTATTATTTACTACGATACACACACAAATTGGCCACAAATTAAATTAAATGAATGCGCTATAAAAATATTTTAAACTAGCAGATTATATACTAAAATTAGTTGATTAATGGAAGCGCATGCACAAATACTATATACACTAAAAAAAACACCTAAATATGTTAAATGCAATTGTTGAATGTAATCCTTAAACAATATATACTGCCAATGAACAAAAACTAATGCTAACTAAAGTCTCTGCCTAGTTTAAACTTTGTTATTAATAACTGACTAATAATGCCATCCGTTTTCTCCGCCAACAAGATCAATGTTGAATTTAATAACAATTTCAGATTGTTTAACAAAAAAGATAGTTTAATAAAAACATAAATTTTAGTAGCAATTTGAATTGAGTAGTAAAATCTGAAATTGATATCAAAATCGTTTGAAAATTATGCTTAAAGATAGTTCAAGGTTTGTTTTTAATAGCTCCTTAATAATACCTTCCTCCTTCTCTGTTAACAAGTTTAATGTTTAATAACAATTTAACAGTATTAAACGAACAAGCCAAGCAGTTAGTCCACGTTTACACGATGAAAACTAACAGTGGTCTCTTCCTATTTCAAGAACTGTTATTAAAACCCAATTACCAATACCTTCCGTCTTCTTTGACAACCGGATCAATGATCAAGAATGTTAAAGCAACAAGCAGTAAGAAAAAAACTATAAATTTTATTAACGCAAAAGTATTTGGACATGCAAATAAAAATTAGTCACAATTTGAATTGCTCAAACGCAACCAAGGCAGTTCAGATCTAAAAGTAAGTTTCATATACTTAGGTTTACATCAATAATGTTATATAAAAATCGTTTGGGAAATGTTCTTGGAACATTACGTTGGGCGCCTCAGTCCTTGCGGCGACTGTACAAGGAGCGCATGAACTTCCTGCGACTCTGGCGACGACGTCGACGCTGGACAGGAACCTCATAACCATCGTAGTCATCGTCAACATTATAATCAAAATCGCCGTTATTGTTATCGTCATCTTTGTTGTTTTTGCCGTTCTCAAGGTGAGCGGGCGGCAGTTGGGAATTATCGCCTCCATCGCCACTGCCATCCAGGCAATCCTCCAGCTTGCCACTGGCAGTGAGACACTTCTGAGATTTGAGCACCCAACCGCTGTCCTGCTCTGGCTCCGGGTCTACCTCCGACTGCTGTCCGCCGTGCCAATTCTGGCGGGGCGCCTGATAGGGAAAGACGGGCGCATAGAAAACGGGCATGGCCATCATCGGTGCTCCATAGCCCGACATGCACTGACCACAGCGTGCGGGCAGACCATGTTGCAGTATATAGCCATACGTGAGCTCCATGCAACCCTGGCAACTGGCGCGTCGATGCCTGCCTTTGTGCCTTCGTGCCGGCACATACTCCAAAGTCTCATGGCAGTTCTCCGGCTCATCCTCTGGGCACTGCAGCACGCGCTTGGCGTGCATCACGCGCGCCTGGCACCGTTCGCCGCAGACCCGCTGGCGGGTGTGCTCCCTACAGTGGGCCTGCTCCTCGCACTCTCGAGCACGACGCACCACAAAGCAGCAGGAGCCGAGCTCGTTGTAGCCCAGACCGAATCGACCGCCTAGTTGGGAGACGTTCTGTTGCACCTTGACGTTGATCTCGTTGCGGGCGTGTATGTCGTTTTTGATGATGTTGTTGATCTCGTTGGTCAACCGTATGATGTTGGTGGTGTTGAGTGGCGCCTGAGCCGGTGGCACGTAGTTCGTATCGTTAACGCCCTGCACCAGCAGCGGCTCATCCGTCAGCTCCGGGCAGCGTGGACATTCCGCCTGGCATTTCTCGTCCGTGGTGCAGACATCCAGGCAATTCTGACGGTTCAGCTGGCATTCGTTGTAGTCCTGCAGCGAGGGTTGCTCGTAGTTTTGCAGTGGTGTATGCACCACAATCTGATCCTTGATGGTGTTGTTCTCCCCACTGACCCATGAAGGCACCAATACCAACACCACCGCCAGCAACAATGGCACGTTGGAGGTTGGCTAGGAAAGAATTGTGATAAGATAAGAATCAAATGACATAATTGGCATACCACCAAAATCTAATTAAATGTAATCAAATTGGAATTCTGGCAGCAACTACGTCATCTTCGAAGAATTCTTTTTATAACGGAACTTACCTTCATTTTATAACCCTAGCTGAAATGCTGATTATCTCGCTTGCTCACTCGCCTTCCCTCTTTCTCTCTCTCTCTTTCTCTATCGTTGTCTCACTGGCACTCTCGCTCTTTCTCTGCTTCTTTTGGTGCTTCAAATGCCCTTCCGGTCTGACGCGTCCGCCAGTGCGTAAATATTGCCATCAACTGCAACCAACACCACCTGTACTAAAGCTTTTTCACCAACAACCACAACCCCACCACGGCGAAAAAAAGAAAAATAAACTAGAGTCTGATTAGATAGTTTATCTTATAAAATTGATTATGTGCCACAATCGATGCGAAGCTTTCGCTCAATTCCAGCCACAGTTCGCAGACATCGCAATCTATTCCGCATATGTTTGTCGGACGGACAAACAGTCGGACGCGACCGACTTAGGCGGAAGGTAGGAAAAGTACGTACAGTAGAATCCGGTTATAGCGACATTCAAGGGACCGACGATTTTACGTCGTTATATCCGGCAGACGCACTATCCGAAAGGAGCAAAAAAAAAATTATTTTTTTTATATTATGGATGCCATGTTCGTAATAGGTTTTAAAATAAAACAAATTAATTTTTTAATCAAAACAAAAAATTTAATACAGTAGAATCCGGTTATAGCGACTTTCAAGGGACCGACGTCGTTATATCCGGAAGACAAAATCCATGATTTTGTTTCTTTTTCGTATTGAAAAAACACAAAATCCATGATTTTGTTTGCTTCTTTTAGCATTGTTAAAGAAATCAAATTTTCCTCTTTAAAGTTTTTTTTTGTTCGGCACGTCGCAATATCCGGTTGAATTGAAATGAAAAATTGAATTGAAATTGAAAAATCTCGTCGTTATAAGCGGTTTGTCGCTAAAAGCGGAGTCGTTATAAGCGGAGGCCGTTTCATATAAGTTTGTATGGGGACCAACCAAACCATCGAGTTTTCGTCGCAATAACCGGACGGACGCTATAAGCGGCGTCGTTATAACCGGATTCTACTGTATATTATTCACAATCGATGCGAAGCTTTTACCCAATGCCTAGCACTGTCTTCGACTACCTTTCGCCACTTCATAACCCGAAGGTCGAAAACTTGACATACAGTCGGATACATTATTCAAAATAAGTCTAATAATTTCAGAAGGCTATTCCATACCTAACATGTTAAAAAGTAAAAGCTCATTAAATTAACTCACTAACAAATTAAAAAAAAAATGTAGTTCCACACTTTATTTCAGATATGTACATGGGTTTAACGAGCTTATCGCAACCAGCCATCCTCCGGACGACATCCCAAGGTGCCGGCATACTGTGCCGTCTCGCAGAAGGTCTGCTGATCGTAGAAGCCGCAGTTGGGGCTATTGCAGTGATAGCTATAACAGTAGGAGGAGCATCTGACCATCAACCCCGCAGCGCAACCGCTACAGTCATACCTCGCTAAAGAAATATTTAAACGGATATTAGCTTTTTTTAAAAACAAATTTTATCAGGAAATATACCTGCACTTGTGCTGCAATTCCCGAACTTCTGACAGTCCGAATTCCAGTGTGGCGGCATTAGCAGCATTTCCTCATCGTTATCTTGCCAGCTGGTCACATTCACGGGTTTCAATGCTACTTTGGAGGTGGTGCAGAGTTTGCCGCAGAGCTGTTGCCTCTTGTTGTAGCATTGCCAACGCTGGCTTTGCCCTTGACAGCGACAGACACGTGGTGCGATTAGCGTGCAACATTTAGTGGCATCACCTTGCTCTTCTGACTCATCCTCGTCTTCATCTTCGTCGTACTCGTCGCCCTGACCTGGTATGGTTATAGAAGCATTTACCACTAGATTTTCAACATTGTTTATGACCAGATCAGGTGTATCCTTTGATTTCTGCTCTATGATTGTCCTCTCTAGATGAATGGGAGCAAATTCGTTGGGTTCAGGTTCTGCACACCTTTGTCCAGTCCATCTGGTACCAGGGGGACAACGCGTGTGCACACAACGTCCATTGTCGTACACCCCCGAACGACAATAAACCAAACGGCAATTGTTATTTAGCAGAACTGTGCCAGGTGGACATTTGCGGATGGCATCGGGTTGCGGAGTGCTGTTAGGCAGCGTGGGTGTTGGTAGTGTTGTGGTGATCAGCGGAGTGCTAGTTGTGTTTGCCGGATACTCCGGTTGTACAGGTGGAGACGGTGTATTGGGTTGGTTGGGACAAGGTTCAGGTTTCACAGGCGGAGAAGGGGTAATGGGTTCACTAGGACAGGGAGGTTGTTGTGGATACGGTTCGACTGCTACAGGTGGGTAGGGCGTCACAGGTGTATTTGGACAGGGCGTGGGTGTCACTGGGGTTTGTGGCGGAGTAACGGTTGAATTTGGAGCAGGCTGAGGGTCAACGGGAGGATAAGGAGTTACTGGCTGATTAGGACAAGGTTGTACTTGGCCTGGAGTCGGCGTGGGTTGCGGTTGAACTGGTGGGTAAGGAGTTACAGGCTGATTAGGACAGGGTTGTACTTGGCCTGGAGTCGGCGTGGGTTGCGGTTGAACTGGAGGATAAGGAGTTACGGGCTGGTTAGGACAAGGTTGTACTTGACCTGGGGTCGGCATGGGTTGCGGTAGAACTGGAGGATAAGGCGTCACGGGTTGATTAGTACCTGGTTGTGGTTGAACTGGAGGATAAGGAGTAACGGGTTGGTTAGGACAAGGTTGTTCTGAACTTGGAGTTGGCAATGGTTGAGGTTGAACTGGAGGGTAAGGAGTTACGGGCTGGTTAGGACAAGGTTGTGCCTGGCCTGGGCCAACAGTCTGAGTCGGCGTAGGCTGTGGTTGAACTGGAGGGTATGGAGTAACAGGCTGGTTGGGACATGGCTGAGTTTGTCCTGGCTGACTGGGACCTGGCTGAGGTTGACCTGGCTGAGGTTGACCTGGCTGAGGTTGACCTGGCTGAGGTAGACCTGGCAGATAGGGTTGGCTGGGACAAGGTATGGTTTGTACTACGGTTGGGTAACCTGGTTGCCCATTGCCCGAACCCGGCGTATATACGTTTACCACCACATTGATTTGACCTAAACGGGGACACATTCCAAAATAATTTGTCAGAGAATTATCCAAAATAATTTCTTATTGTTCTTGCACGCCGTTGAAGGAGGCTCCACTTACCATTGCCGCACTGCGTGGTTGAAACATTGGGCAGCACACAGAGTCCATTCTGGAGTACGTAGGGAGGATTACAATAGCCTCCCGATTGATAGCACTGCACGCTGACTGACGGAGATTGAGATTGCGCCTGAGCGCTAGCAAGTTTCAGGGCCAAGAGCAGCCAAGGCAATAGTAAGACTTGATTGATGAACATGCCGATTAGAACTGAGACTGAATACCAATTGAGATCAAGTCGGAAGCTGTGGAATCGTTTACCGCTCCGCAAATCGAAACGTGCAGCGTCTCTCGCTAAAGGTTATCAACACGGGCCAATTATGTTTTACTCTTATCAATTGTATTTATTTGTTTGTCATCAATGAAATCTCTTAGGCGCCCAGTTAGTCGCCTGCCGAGCTCAGAGGCTGGAGCATCGCATCATGTCGCATCGGGCAATTGTCGCGCTGATTTTCGCCATTTGGGCAAACGTTTCTCTTGCGGAAGGTTATCAAAATGCGGCTGGCGAGGTAAACGGAGCACCCTTGATTTAATTATGTTCCGCAATGACGGCTTAATATAGTAATCACAATCTCAACCCTACAGGCGCTACTCTGCCCCGTGGGCTATGACCTCGTGAACGGCATGTGCTACAGGCACAACAGGTGTGAGGAAGGTAAGTTACTGGTAGGCTAAGATGAAGGGTTTGTGGCTACCGTGTTAAAACAGCGCAATTAATAGCGGTGCAAGGTCAAGTTCTAAATTTAGCTTACGCACGTTTTTTGTTATTTCATTGATTGAAATATTGTTTACATAGCACTGCTAATGCTAACATAACACGGTTTGCACAGCACTGTTATAGTTTGCAGAGCACTGTTATTTCAAGCGGAGATGTGTTATCTCGATGAGAGAATTTTTAGATTATTTCAATTGGAATTAATTTGATTTTTTAGGGTATTTCCTGCACACTGATGGCTTGTGCTATCCATTAAAACCAAAGCCTTGTCCTAATGAAACCACAGAGGAACCTACCACAACAACAGAAGAGCCCAGCACTACCAGTACAACAGAGGAGCCCACAACAACCACTTCCTCTACCACAGAGGAACCCACCACTACTAGTACAACAGAGGAACCCACCACTACAAGTACAACAGAGGAGCCCACCACAACTACAGAGGAAGCTACTACAACTACAGAGGAACCCACCACAACTACAGAGGAACCTACTACAACTACAGAAGAACCCACCACAACCACAGAGGAACCTACCACAACTACAGAGGAACCCACCACAACCACAGAGGAGCCCACCACAACTACAGAGGAGCCCAGCACCACTACCACGAAAGAACCCACTACTACCACACTTCCCACCCCACCAGTGGTAATACCGGAAGAACAAGTACGTTGTCCCCCCGGCTCCATTTACTTCAACGAACAATGCCGTAAGATAATCTGCACCCAGGGTGAATACCATGAGGGTCGTTGCCTCTCGCCCGCCTGCCCAGCAGGTACGGTATGGTGGGGTAAACGTTGCCAGCCGCCGGGCTACGTAACCACCATACTAGAGATAGATAATGTGGTGAAAAATCAGTTTGAATATCACACAGTCACGGAGAATGTGCAGCGAGTTGAATACGAGACGGTGCGACCCTATGATCCCGATTCGGACCTCAGCTATAACGCAACTGTAGCACCTACAGAGACTACCACAAGAACAACAACAGAGATACCTCAATATCCCAACTGGAAATTCCCGCCGGTGACATATCCTACCACAGCGCCACCGGATAATATAGTTAAGGAAGCCTATCCTGGTGCCGTACCTCCAGATGGTTGCTGTTTGGTATACAGTCCCCGCATCTGTCGACCGTATCCCCCCACCTGGATATGCGTCAATCGCAATGAGAAATTGTGCGATCCCCGGATCTGCACACGTTCCATTATCTACCTAAAGCCGCCAAAGATCGTCCAGCTGACAGACCCACCACTGCTGGTGATGCCACCAAATCCACCACTGACCGCTTGCAAGACGCCCGATTGCCTGGAAAGTGGTGAGTTGCACCAGTTGGACTAGTCGCGTCCTTCTCTAATTTCCTTTCATTTTAGAAGTGGTAGATTGCTCCGGTTGTGCTGCGGGGCAGCGGGAGACGTGCTCGACGACCTGCTATAATTACTTCTGTCCCGATGATAATTGTCATTTTAAGAACTCGGAGGATTTTTGCGCTCTACATCCTGGTGGGTTTGGTTGCAGAAAAGTCGATGGTTGCATCTGGCAATGGTGCACTGAAAAATGTAAATAATCTGTTACTTCAACTATTTTTGCATATTGCATAAATATAATTAATGTAACGCGCTTTGTTGTTTCACTAAATAATAAAATTAAATTTATTTGAATTAGGGCGGCGGAATGTTAGCGTTGCCACTTGAATGAAAAACTTAAAACAACCTAAAAATTACAGAGATCATACAAGCCCCAACGATGGCGCCAGTAAAATTTTGTATTTCTTTTCTAACAAGTTTGAGCTCGCTCATGCAAGTTCGTCTCGTTGTCTGGCGCCACCTCTGGTTTGTTTGCGTAAGCAGAATAATCGTACCCAATGGAAAGTTAAAAAAAAATATTATCACTAATTATAAATATAAAATAATTTAAGTATTTAAGCAATATAATAGATTAAATAATTCTTCTAGAAAAAAAGAAAACACCAACTTTAGCACAATTGTGCAAATGCTGGCAACAGTGTTGTGATTGTTGCGTCGCACCGAGAGCAGCGAACAGGTTTGAAGCGCCGCATCGAACACGAGTTGCATCAAGCATCCAACGGTGCTTTTGCTCATTTCGGTTTCAGTCGTTAAACGAGAGAGCAAGTGTCGAGACTTGCGCGCAAATTCGAATCGCGCGCGCTTCGTTGCTTGAGTGTGCGTGTGCGTGCGTGTGTGCGAAAAGTGTTAAAACACAAAAAGTTTGTTTGTGGCAAAGCAAAAGCGAAAAGAAAAAGCAAAAAGAAAAGGCAAAAGGCAAAAACAAGGCAAACGGGCCGGGCAATGTTCGTTCTCGCTGTCGAGGGCGGCAAATAGCAAAATAGGCAAAAGTTCAAAACACAAACCGCAGTTGCATTTCGTTGTTGGAGTTGTCGCAGTTGCCGGAGTTGCCGAGTTGTTGGAGCTGTCGCCGTTGCTTGTCGGTGTTTTTATTGCTTCTGAGCCAGCGGAGGTGAAACGGCAAGAGGTAGATTTCTGTTTACATATTATAGCTAAGTGTGAGTGTGTGTGTGTTTGTTATTTATTTCCTTCATATAAACGACAGCAATTGCAATAATATTTAATAAGCGAACGCCAATCCAAATTTGCGTCTGTTTATGCCGTCACAACAACAAAAATATAAATAGCAATTGCGCAAATATACAAAACAAATTATATACATATATACAGCTTGTGTGTGTGTGTGTGTGCATTATGATATTCAAATGCAGCGAATCAGTGTTGCCAATTTTTTTTTCGAGAAAAAAAACGGTTTTTGGGAAAAACACTAAAAAAAAAGCTGAACTAAAATCTAAAAAAAATTTAAAGGTGTTATTTCGATAATGGCATATATGTTCCTTATTTTATAATACAATTTTTTTTAATTAAAGAAAAAGCTGACTAAAAGCTAAAATATTTTTTGAAAAATGCCAAAATTGCAGATTCTTGTAGTTTTATAAATTTCCTAGCAAATACTTTTTGAAAAACAGCCAGTTCTGGCGCTAAAAAAGCGCATTTGGCAGCTGTGATTATGTTATTCAAATGCAGCGAATTGCAAAGTTCTTAATTCGCCCGCTCGCCCTCTCGCCCACTCGTTGAATGATCTAGCGCTCTCTCTTCTCTCTCTTTCTTTCTCTCTCTCTGAGCGCACGGGTGTTAATTGAAAAAAACTACAAACTTCCTGTTGTTGGGGTAAGGGTTGCCACACTGCATACATATACAAACATACATACATATATAACTGTTGCCGTTGCCGTTGCCGCAGACAACATGAGCTTTATTGCGGCCGCCTAACTCAACTCCCCCGCCCACCACTAAGGGCACAGTGTGAGCGTGTGGGTGTAGCAATACGTCTGTGTGTGTGTGTGTGTCTATGCATAGAAGTTTTGTGTGCTCTCCCTTCTGTCAGTGTACGTGTGTGTGTTCTTTTTATGTATTTGTATTTTTGCCAGAATGCGGGCGTTGAAGTTTTTAGTGCAACATTTTTTCTATGATGTTTTTTGTGCGTTTTTTTCTCCCTTTTTGCTGCTCCAGCGGGAGCTTTTATATTGTATGTGTGTGTGCTATTATTAAAATGCCACACACACAAACACATGGACAGAGCAAAAAGCAAAACTATTCTCTAAGTATATGCATGTGTGAGTGCGAGGCGTTGGCGTTCTGCCTGGAAGAAGAAGAGGAGGGGGCAGCAACAGGAGCAATGAGAGTATCAGCAAGTGTTGACAGAATTAGCCATTTTTAAAAATTATATTAACTGAAGAATTCATTTTAATAAATGCACTTAAAAATAATATTTAAAATAAAGAAAAATCACAAAAAAAATTTAATTTATATTTTTAAAAAGATTTTAAAGCATAAATTGCATAATTTAAAAAAAGAAAATAGGTAAATATTATTAAATAAATTTTTATATTTAAAAAACGCCGAATAATCTTAAAACTAAATATCAAAAATCTTAAAAAAAAAATAAATTAATATTTTCTAAAAGCTTTTTGAACATAAATTTATATATTAATTTTGAGCATAAATAGAATATTTCAAATATAAATATTGAAAAATCATAAAAACCCAATATTTAAAAAAAACTGCCTTTTAATTTGAGGCACAAATATTAAACTTTAAAAGTTTAAGTAAAATTAAAAAAAAATTTACAAAACGCTTTTTAAATTGAGATTATTTAGAATTCGTAAGCTAGCTAAGCTGGCAGCATTGTGGCACGAAAACTGGTAAAAGGGAAAGGGGAAAGGGGAAAGCGAGCGCGACGTGAAGTTAATAAATAAATCAAATAAGGCATAAAAATGTAAATCAACGCAGCAGCAGCAACAACAACAATAACAACAACAATAGCAGCAACCGAAGAAGCGAGAATTTTCTTCACTAAGAATTTGAATTTGCGGCTCCCCTGCGCTCCCCCCTCTTGTGCTTGCCCCTTTTATCGCTGCCTTCCGCCTGCTGCCTGCACTTGTTAGCCATAAACGCCACCGCACATTGGCCATATGTGCCCCAATGGCGCTTTGTTGTTGTCGTTGCTGTTGTTGGGATTGTAATAAAGCGTTTTACGGCCCTCCCCAACTCCGCCCGGCCCCCCCTTCCGCCCACCTCTTGTTATTTTTATGACAGTTAAGCTATTTTGCGTATGACAAGTTTGTCAGCTGCCAGGGTTGTCAACACCGCTGTTAAATGCAGCCCTGCCTGCGTTCTTCGCGCCTTCAAGCCCTTCCCGCACGGTGGGCGTTGCATAGATTAATTTAGATTAATTTCATTTTTCACAAATTAAAATTTTTGTTTTTTTGTATTTGCTATGATTTTTTTATTTTTTATTTTTTATTGCCTGACAGCATTTGGTGTGGATTTGTAAACATTGCGTTTTTCTCACGACACTTGGATTTCTTCCACTGTGCGTGGCAATGTTTGTGCTTGCCTGCGTTTTAATTTCTGCGCCCATTAGACGCACACTGTCACACACGCACACACACACACACAGACACACAGACAAACACTTACGCTCAATAGCCACAGTAGCTACAGTGGGGTGGAGGGGCGTGAGGCGTGGTTTTGGCAGCTACTTTTACGCATGTTTTCGCATAGCGCCCGCCAAAGATGTTGGCTTGACATAAATTGTCTTGGCCAAATGTGGCAAAGCAGCAACAAAACTGGGCCACGCCTACAAAAACATAAAAAACTGGCAAATAGAAGAGAAAAAACCATAAGAAACCAACTGCCGCAAGTAATTGCTTGCAACAGTGTAATGACAACACTAAGCACAGTGGTTTATTTTTTATTGTATTTTATTTAGTTAATTAAATAAATTAATAAACATACACTATTTAAAATAATTATAAGTTTTTAAATATATTAATAATAAAATATAAATTAAATTAAATTTTTTCGCTAAATTGGCAACAGTGATTGCGTTCCACTGTGTCCAAATAAGTTTGCAACTTGTAACTAAAAACCGACAAACAAGAACCACCGCACAGTGGTTCAGTATTTGCTAAAATTTTTACAAATTTAATTGTTTACATTTTTAATGCGTAATTATAATTTATGATTAATAATAAATCAGGGTTGATGAATTCATTACAAAACTGTCACGCTGCGGTGTCAGTTCAATTACGCCCCACTGTGCCGAAATAAGTTTGCGGCTTGTAACTAAAAACCGCAAAGCTTGTCAGTCAGACCTTACCCCCCACCCACTCCACGCCCCACCGCACGCCCCACTGCTGTCCGTTCAATCGTTGCTCTCAAAGCCAATTTCGCCGCTCGCTGCTCCTACGCTCTCCCCTGCCTTCATCTCTAACCAATGTTGCTAAATTCGCTTTTTTCCCGCCAGCATTTGATAGAACATTTTAGATTTTTGTCAGCTTTATTCTGAATTCTATAAAATTTAGTAAAGACGGAGCAGATCAGTCAGACGGAATACGGATGAGGAGAAGTCACAAAAAAATACATCCAAATGATTTAAGATTAGACGAATATAACGTCAATATTATCAATAATCCTATTTAATAGGATGAAATATATACACTTGTATATATGTAATGAAATTATTATAATTCCCTAAAAAAAAATATAGGGACGGGGCAGATCAGTGGGACGGAGGCTACAGTCGGACGTAACCGACAGTAGGAGACCCTTTACTTTGAGTATATGTACATACAAACACAATCAGACGCACACACACTAAGCTACCCGCGTATGCAAGGCACACCACCCCCCCTCTGCCTAGTGTGGAAAATTGTCTGTGGCATATGTTCGCTGTTTTTTATCCGATCGAAACAAAATTCACAGCGTCGGTAGAGAATGTCTTAAACTAGTTAAATCCCAAATTACAAATCAATAGCTTTAAAACTGTGGCTACAGCAGCTTTTTGCGGTTTGCGGGGGAAGGGGGGAAGTATCCAAAATCTAAAACAAACTCGTGCTGCTTACGGATTAGGAGAACCTAAATCCCAAATATGGTGTCTCTAGCTCTTATAGTTGCTGAGATCTAGGTGTTCATACAGACGGACAGACAGACAGACAGACGGACAGACAGACAGACGGACATATCGACTCGGTTTGTCGTCCTGATCAAGAATATATATACTTTATGGGGTGTGCCACGCCTCCTTTTGGGTGTTACACACATTTCCTCTTTGCACTAAACTAATAGACCCTTTTTTACTTTTTTAAAGTAAAGGGTCTAATTAGAATCATAATAACAATACAGACATAGTCGAAATTGTATGTTGCATATCTTTGCTGTTTCTTATGCGATCATAATGTAATTTGCAACATTAACCAGTAAGGACGGAGCTACAGTCGGACGCAACCGACTGTAGGAGACCCTGTACTTTGTGTTTTCTTCGCTGTTTCTTATTCGATCGTAATGTAATTCACATCATCGATGGGAATTGTCATAGTCTGCGTACATGCCACATCCCAAATCTTTAGCTTTAAAACTTGAGCTTTAAAACTGCAAACTGTTGCTAAATTAGTCTTTCGGTTAGCGGAGGAATGAGAGGAGTTATCAAAAACCCATACTAACTTGATCTGATGGTTGCATAGGAGAACATAAATACCAAAAAATGGTATTTCTAGCTCTTATAGTTTGCAAGATCTAGGCGGCTTCTCTGTCTGCGCTATCTTCGCTGTTTCTTTTCCATTGCTAAAATAATTCACAGCATTAATGGATAATGCCATAGGCTGCGTACATGCCAAATCCCAAGTCTATAGCTTTTAAACTGTGGCTGTAGTGGCGCTTACATACATTTATAAAACAATTCATTGGTGCATAACTTCGCTGTTTCTTCTCCGTTTGTAATGTAATTTACAGCATCGATGGATAATTCAATAGGCTACGTACATTTCAAATCACAAGTCTGTAGCTTTATTATTGTGGTTGCAGTGACACATACATGCATTTTGAAAAAAATTGTCTCTTGCATATCTTCGCTATTTCCAATTCAAATCATAAATAAATTATAAGCATCGGTGGAGAATACCATAGACTACGTACATGCCAAATTACAAGTCAGTAGCCCCATTATTGTGGCTGCTGTGGCGTTTATAGTTTTCGAGATTTTTGAGGTAGGTGTAGATTTTTGATGATTCGCGGATGAAGGAGGCGAGATATCAAAAGTTTGAAACAAACTTGATCTGCTTGCATTAGCTGACTACCTAAATCCGGAAAGCTGGTGTCTTTAGCTCTTATAGTTGCTGAGATCTAGGTGTTCATACGGACAGACAGACAGACGGACAGACGGACAGACGGACAGACGGACGGACGGACATGGCTATACCAACTCAGCTCGTCGTCCTGAGTCAGAATATATATACTTTGTGGGGTCTACCACGCTTCCTTCTGCCTGTTACATACATCTGTCAGTTGCACTCTTTTACTTTTTTAAAGTACAGAGTCTAATAAAGAATGTCATAAGTAACTGCCAAATTACAAAAGGTAAAGGGTCTAACAAGAATTTTTGTTTACAAATTTGTGTTTAACTTTTTTTTTCTTGCAAGCTTTTTTTCTCTAGAAAAAAAAATTGGCAACACTGTTGGCCATCATCTCTCGCTCTCTCGTCTAAAAAGCTGTTGCTTCCGCTCTCGTTGTCGGGCGCTGTGTAAAAGTATCTCTTTGTTGTTGCTGTACGTGGGCGGCAACAACAACAACAGCAGCAGCAGCAACAACGTCGCCAACAGCAGTGAAACCTTAGGCCAAGCTTCAAGCTACAAATGCTTTGACGATGACGTCGGCAGCGTCGTGGCTTTCGTCAGCGTCAGCAGCAGCGCTAGCGTCGACGTCAGCGTCAGCGTCAGCGTCGTTGCCATCAATCAAATTGTGCGCGTCGCATTTGGTTGCATGTTGCTTTGGTTTTTTCGCATTGCGTGCGTCTGCCAATGCCACACCCCCTACGCCCCCTACGCCCCTAGGCACCCACACTTCTGCCGTTTGTAATCGCACTCGCATTCGCCATGCAAATTGATAGCGCAAACAAACACAAACAACAAAAAGCAAACAACAAAAAACAGCAACAGAAATCAAAAAAGAAACAAACAAACATTTTGTGGTATTTATTTACGTATTGAATATCGCTTGGATTTGCCGTGTGTTTATTTATATATTTTATATATGTATGTGTGCATGTATACCCTATATGCATATATCATCAGAGCAGACTGTATACATTTTTTTAGGGAGCTCAAATTATTTGTTTGTATTCCTAATTATTCATAAAAACTTATACCATAGTGATATCAACAGTGCATATCGATGTAAAAATTAAATATATTTATTATATTAATTTTTTTTCTTTATTTGTTTATTTAAATTACAAAACTTCAATTACTATAATTTAATAAATTGAAATTTACGAAATTTATTCTGCTTATAAACTTTTTACCATTTAAAATGATTTAATTAATAAAATTTATTTGAAACAAATTTCTATTTATTAACTGAATTAATATTTATATGATTACAGTAGAATCCGGTTATAACGACGCCGCTTATAGCGTCCGTCCGGTTATTGCGACGAAAACTCGATGGTTTGGTTGGTCCCCATACAAACTTATATGAAAGGGCCTCCGCTTAGAACGTCTCCGCTTTTAGCGTCAAACCGCTTATACCGACGAGATTTTTCACAATTCAACCGGATATTGCGACGTGCCGAACAAAAAAAAAAACTTTTAAGAGGAAAGTTTGATTTATTTAACAATGCTAAAGAAGCAAAAAAAATCATGGATTTTGTGTTTTTTCAATACGAAAAAGAAACAAAATCATGGATTTTGTCTTCCGGATATAACGACGTAAAATCGTCAGTCCCTTGAAAGTCGCTATAACCGGATTCTACTGTATTTGTTTGTTTAATTATTGTTTGCAATCAATCGTATGGATTTATAATTTATAATATTAAAATATATTATTTAACTTAGAATTTACATAGAATATATAGAGTATAATATTTGAATCATCATCAAAACTTACAGAACGTCTTCTAGTCGCGCACCCCCGACTAGAGTGCGCTCAGTTGTTTCTACTGCCTTTTTACACTCGGCATCGTCGTCGGCAATTTAATATTCATTTATTCAACCATGCTTATTTATTAATGTGTTTGAAGTTGTTGTTGTCACTGTTGGCATTTCTTTGGCGTTGTTGTTGTTGTTAATGTTGTTGTAGTTGTTGTAGTTGTAGTTGTTGTGTGGCCAAAAACTCGAAATCGTCGAATCGCATGTGAGCCATGGCCATGATTTTGAATTTTGATTTCGTATTTGAATTCGTATTCGAATTCGAAATGGAATTCGAATTGGAATTGGAATTTAAGTAGCAAACAGGTAAAAAGCAAATACCAAAAAAAAATATATACAACACAAACAGCAAACGTAAAAGGTACTTGGCACCTCCAGCGATACCCTAATGGAGCTACTAACGGCATTTTTTATTAGACCTCTTTTTGGGTAATGGAAATCGAATATACTTTTAAGAACACTTTGTTCTTGTTGCTCTTGCTCACTTGGACTGCCTAAAAGCAAAACTATGCCAAGCTGAATTTGTTCCGTTTAGATTTCCGTGTTTTGTTTCTTTTCTTTGCTTTGCTTTTCTTTTATTTATTTGTGGCTTTTCTAAGTGGCCCTAACTAAATAAAAAGGGTCTAAATAAAATGTAGTTACGTTGCTGTTTAATATTGGCTTTAATTCTTATGCCACAATTCGCATTTTGTATGTAATTCAAAAGTGATTAACCCTTTTTTCACGCATTTTAAATGGTTACAGGGTATAGATATAATCAAAAATTCATAGTAAACTTTTGCATATTGTACGCCATAAATTTCTGTAGTTTTTATACCCTGTGCCCATTTGAAAAATGGGAAAACAGGGTTAATAACTTTGTCAGAATGTATGTAACAAGCAGAAGGAGGCGTGGCAGACCCCACAAAGTATATAGATTCTTGATCAGGGAGACGAGCTGAGTCGATTTAGCGATGTCCGTCTGTCTGTCTGTCTGTCTGTCCGTCCGGATGAGTGCGTAGATCTCGGAAACTACAAAAGCTAGAGCAGCCGTTTTGGTCTCTTTTAAAAGGTGTATACCATACGCAGATCAAGTTTATTTCAAATCTTGAATGCCACGCCCCTGCCGCCTACAACGAATGAAATAAAATACATTCGCCAATTTAAAAGACACCAAACTATTTACATGAATTCTCTCTTCAGTAATTGGTAGGTCTATATCATACACAGATGAGGCTTTTCTCAAATTTTGTATGCCACGCCCCCTTTACGCCTTAATCGATAAAAACCGAATAACAAGCGAAATATTGAACATAGAACGTTGAAACTCGGAATACTCTTGTGTATAGTAGTTACCTATCCTGAAAAGCGCATTAAAATCGGCCAATAAACACAAGAGATATGAACGAAACAATATTAGAGGCGTTACGCCGCTCGCCCTTTAGCAGCGCGACCTGTAAAGCATGGCATACACAAAATGGAAGAAGAAGAATTGCTGCTACGCTCCGTGTGATAGTTTTATAAAATTACATTTAAAAGGGTACAGGGTATTCTACAGTCGGGCCCGTCCGACTGATCTGCCCAGTCCAAATTTTTAACTATGCAAAGTGCAGAAAAGTTTCTCGCATTGCCAACTGCCAAAGAGATATTATGCAATGTCTTATTGTAAGTTTTGTTTGTAGTTTGCAGCAATTTAACTAAATTGCTTTAGCATTTGAGGCTTTCATATCTGGTTTTGAGCAAGAAGCCAATTAATTGAGACCTTTCGGGCCATAAGCATCGCAACAACGATAAACAAGTGGCAGCAACTGGTTTATCAGTTGGTTTTGGCCTTAAATATTCCGAAATAAACGACTATGAACAGTGCTTATTATGGACTTTTAAATATTTAGAGCGCCTCGAAACGATGCCAATGGGAGACATAAAAAGAACGATACGGCAAATGTTCGCAGGGCCTGCCACGCCCTCCCCTCTGCCCCTCTGCCATATCAGCATATAGTACTATTTCTCTCACGCCCTTTTGGGCTATTGAAAAGTTTTCAAACTCATAAATTCTTTTGTTTTTGGCTCGTTTTCGTTTTCGCTTTGATTTTCGTTTGAGAAAAATAACAAAGCAAAGTGAAAACACAGTGGGAAAATTGTGATTACAACAGCAGCCGGGAAAACTAATTAGTTGCAGTTGCATTGAGGCTGAATTTTACATCTTACTGCAGTCTGCAGACTCAAGTCGACAGTTGAAATGAAGATTGAGTAAGACTTTCGCTTGATTGTGCAACTAACGGCAGACAAATTCAGTTAACTGTTACACACAGTCACTGACTGACTTAATTCCCTACATTTTCCACCTCGTTTTTCCGTTCCCCTATTTACCATGTATCTTTGTATCTGTAGCTGTAGCTGTATCTGTATCTGTATCCGTATATTTGTATCTTTCTTTCTTCCACTTTGATTGGTTTTCTCATTTTCATTGCGTGTCTGTTTTACGGGTGTTATTTCTCGGCTGTTGACATTGCATTCGGTTGACAATTTTGTTATCACACGTGTGTCTCTGTCTGGCCCAACTATTAGTATAATGATTGCGACCTGAACTCCCTGTCATACAGCAGACTGATAAGCCGATTGATTGAGCTGATTGATTTTGATGCTATAACTAACGTATTTATAGATGCTCAGACCGATTGTGCAAGTCAAGCTACCTGTTAAATCGATAAGATGCCGCATAATTGATAGACTAACAGAATTTGTGTGATTTGATACAACAAAATATCATTTGAATGCCAATATTATTACAAATATTATATTATAATATTATATTATAACAAATCTGAAGAACAGTCTTTATATAATTAAGGTAATTTTGTTTGTTTGCTTATCAAGTTTATTAATAAAAGATTGACACATTATGAACTTAAAAGTAAAACTTCTCATAGAAATAAACAAATCAAACCCAAATAATAAGAAATATAAACTAGAGTAAACATGAAAATGTTGCATCAGATTTACGAAATACCCTATAATGCATTTGGCAAAAACCCAGCCATATATATACAGTAGAATCCGGTTATAGCGACATTCAACGGACCGACGATTTTACGTCGTTATATCCGGAAGACAAAATCCATGCTTTTGTTTCTTTTTCGTATTGAAAAAACACAAAATCCATGATTTTGTTTGCTTCTTTTAGCATTGTTAAATAAATCAAATTTTCCTCTTTAAAGTTTTTTTTTTGTTCGGCATGTCGCAATATCCGGTTGAATTGTGAAAAATCTCGTCGGTATAAGCGGTTTGACGCTAAAAGCGGAGACGTTCTAAGCGGAGGCCCTTTCATATAAGTTTGTATGGGGACCAACCAAGCCATTGAGTTTTCGACGCAATAACCGGACGGACGCTATAAGCGGCGTCGTTATAACCGGATTCTACTGTATAAACTAGATTTACGAAATACCCTATAATGCGTTTGGCAAAAACCCAGCTATATATACTATATTATACTTTAACCGGTTCCAACTAAGTACAATCTGATTTTGTTATTAACCTCTAACCTATAAATAGTACACATTATTTCTATAAATAAGGCAGAAAGTAGTATTAGCTATTCATATACTATATTATTGAAACGTAGGACTTAAGCACAACCAGACTTAAATAAAATATCTAGGGATTAACAAGCAGAAATTTGATATTTGAAAGTCTGGCTTGAATTTTGTTATTTATTTAAATATAAACATATTGGACAAAGCCGATCAATCGGACATTTGAATAATAATAAATAATAATGAGTGTTTGTGCAAGCCAAACCTTGGTGCATCATATCTCTCTTAATTATGAACAGATTTTTATGAAATATACAGAATTAATAGATAGTTATAATCTCTACCAAACTAACGACTTAATATATGATTAATTATAATTTAAGTGATTGTTGTTTACTAAAATCACTAAAAACACTTGGCAACAAAATAACATTTTTATAGTGCAGCATCTGTTAGCTAAACTTCCCTATTCTACTAAAATTGCCTTGATTTCTATTTCAAAGAACGAAATTATAGTTTAAAGTCGAAATATTTATTAAAAATTATATATACTTTTTGTTGTCTCTAATAATTGTAAATTAATTTTTTATTTTGTCATAATTTTCGATCGATGCATTATTGAAAACAGTGATGTTTCGTTTAGCTTTTTTATTGTGTGGCCATTAATCAAAAAAAGACTCAGATGTGCAAGTATTTTTAGTTTATGACTCTGAGTGTGGCATAAATGAACTGTTGAGAGTCGGCAGTCCGTGGTAATATCTTCCGTAATCGTTAAACTATTGATAAATATGTCGTCAGTTGATCTTTTGTGCTGCATCAGGGGCCTACTTTGTGTCACTGTGCAACAGCTTGGCTTGGCTTTTCTTGTAGTTTTGCTTCGGTTGAGTTGTTGTTGTTGTTTTATTGTTGTTGGTGTTGCGGTAATCGCTGCAGATACGCAGATGGAATCGCGTATCATCTTATTATTGGGATTACGTTGGCTGCAATCTGGAGAAATAAAAGCGAATCGCGTAATAAAAACAACAATTGCTGCGGCGTCTTTGGGCATTAATGAATGAATCGGGGTAAGCGGGGCATGGGGCAGGGGCATGCGGCAAACTGAGCTGAGCCAGCCTAAGCCAGCTGTCTAACTGAGTAGCTGTAGCTGTGGGCGTTGCCCCTCCCCGCTGTACCGACCCTCTCCTAACCCCCTACATGGTTTTGTTGCGCTTCGCTGGGCGTCAAATTTGCGCGCGCGCGCGCGTAAATCCAAAAGTTTTTCTCGTTTTTCTTCTGCTGAGCTACATTTGCAAGCAGCAGTAGCAAGAGCAGCAAATAATGACAATGCTTGGGTTTTGGGCTATGCGATTTGATGTTGGGGTACGTCTGAATATATGCAACATTACATGCTACATATATACATACTATGCCATACTACATGTTGTATGTATGCAAATCAAGTAATTTGTCTCGTCGAAGCCACTGTCAGTGGCACATCCAAAAGCAGATGAGGCAGCCACTTCCGGTGTCAATTTTTTCCCGCTGCTTCTCACACGCTCCCGCTCCTCTCTCTCTCGTTCTCTCTCTCTCTCTCTCTCTCTCTCTGTTTTGCTTTTCTTTCTTTCAGTTTTTCTTTTTTTTTCATCTTTTTTTGGCGTGTTTTTTTTTTCCTTTGTAAGTTGCAAGTCTGTTGATGGGGATGATTTTTAAAAATAAATTATAGAAAAACAAGTAGATGTGTTGCTAGGCGATAAGCTAAATACCCTGTAAGAGCAAAGCAATTTTTCAAATACTATAAACATTAATTGTATCTAATATTGCGAAAATATTTTGAAAATCTTTTGAATTAATTAAAATTTATTTGTTTCCTTTTTATTGAGGAAAAAGATAAATAGAACAAGATTGAATAGAATAATTTTATTTATTTTTTTTTTATTTATAATTATTTTAAATGTATGTAACTAATTTAAATCGATGAAACTGAGCTCGAAGACAATGAACATAGTAGAACATTTATAGAAAAATTCTAGTTTCAAACGTTTTTTTTTCTGCTTTCAACAAGCTTACTTTTTGGCGAAATTTTAATTTTTATATTATGAATCTATTAATATTTATCAGCTAAATAATCAACATGAATTTAATATACCCTATGGCTTAGGGTATTTAGCGTAAATATAGTTGTTGTTGTTGATGAATAAAAAAGGGAGTGCATTGGGGTCTCTGATGATGCTGACACTGCAACTGCCAACTGCCGTTGTTGCTGCTGTTGTTGCTGCTGCTGCTGCTGTGGCAGCGAGATGATCATGAGGATGATGGGACACCGCCTCGTCTTGTGCGTTTTTTATGCAGGTGGAAGTTGTCGCTGATGCCGATGCCGATGCCGATGCAGATGCCACTGCCGATGTTGTCGTTGGCGTTGCGAAAGAGTTTGAATCTTTTGGGGCAGCAGCGGCTGTGGCCTCGTCATGTCTGGGCGTGCTCCTCTCGCTGCGCTGCGCTGCTCTGCTCGTGGCATGGCCCCCAGTTCATTTCAAAGCCATTAACAGACAGATAGGCAGAAGCAGCAGCGGCGCTGGCATTATTATTTTTGACTATATATATATAAATAGCTAAAATATGCTTAATTTAGTTAGGCGACTTGCGAGCGGTGGTGTGTCTATCCCACATAATTATTTCTGTTAAGTAAGCTCAACTGTTGGTCTGCCGCGTGGTCGGGTCGGTCGCCTCTACTTGGATATTATGGAGAGACTATAGACAAAATAGCAACCATTTCGAACGCCCACCATGACGCCAAACACCGACGCGACGCAGACGTTGTTGAAGAAGCGGAACTGAAGACAACAACAAGTAGAAAACTGAAATCCACTTACAAATGCGCCAAAGAATTATTGCCATTGCTGTTGCTGTAGTTTTATTTAATAAAGTAAATTAATGTTTCAGTACAATGTGGCTACACTGTGAGAAATTCCCAGTCTCGACGCCCACCACCACCTGCGGTGTTGTTTCATAGCCCGCCACATAAAAACCGCTGAGAAAAGTAAATTAGTTCAGTTTTATACGCATTGCGTTTGAGCTCTTCACAGCCCAAAACCACAAAAAAAACTTGGTCAACTTTTATGGCATTGCAACAATAGAATTTCCGGTAAGGGGGGGTGGAAAGGAGAAGGGGAGGGGGAGGGGGGCTTTGCCTTGGGTGAGAACATTTTCCGAGAGCAAGTCATTAAACGATGCCAGGGCGTGTCTATCTGGTTTAGCATGAAAGCGAGCTTGACTTGCAGATTAAATGATTATGATAACCTGCATATTAAAAATATTCTATTTAAATATCTTAATTAAACATTTCAAATAGAGTTGTGGGAATTGTTTTGCATTTCAGCTAAAACTATTGTGTTTATTTTGAGTTTGGAACTAATAGTTTGAAAAAAGAATATTTTTTACAGAATTTTCGAAACATTTTTCTTTAGTTTGATATACCTCTTATTATTAATTTACATTTTCAAATTGTATAATTAATTGCATATTTAAAATGATTTATTTCAATTTATTTCCAAATATATTTGCCTATTTTGAGCGTGGTATTTTTTCTGATTATTTCGTTATATTTGCTTTAGACGTTCTTATTGTCTTGTCAAGAAATGATTTAGCTAAAATATTCTATATTTATTGCCATTAGATGCGTTCAAGGTTTTGCGCAATGCTTTCGTATGCCAGCTAAAAGGAAAACAAAGAATTAACAAAAATATATTGAAATCGTATAGATGGAATAACATTGAGCAAACATGGGCACAAGAGTAGGCACTTCCCTCCCTCTCTCTCTATCTCTATCTCCCTCTTTTTACAAAAGACCTAAAGAAAACAAAGCCAACAGCTTGAAGACCCTTAAGCGCCCACCAAATGGAGACGCAACTTGGTTGAGGGGAGTGGGAGGCGCAGAGTGTTGGTAATATAGGAGTGACAGTGTTGTCGTAAAGTTAACGCACGGCGCATACAACATAACTCTTGATTCGTTTTGAACGATCCTCAAGTAAACGGAAAGTGGAGAGTACAGAAGAAGCAAAAGATAAATAAAAATACCAGCGTGTGCTATCAAGATGAAGCCGATTTCAAGCGAACTCCGTTGTTAGGGCAACCAAAACAAATAAAGAAACTAAGAAAGCAGAAATGAAAAAGAAAACTGAAAACTGAAAACCAGAAAATAAAGTTCAATCTTGTTTATAGCATTGTGTGAAAAGTCGTTAGAATCAATGCTCTCCACACTGAACCCCAAAGAGAACTAAAGTAAACGTTTATTAGAATTTTGTTGTGTCTCTTGGCCCTTATCAATATTTGTGCAGGCGCAATAAAAACATAGTCTATTGTGTTGGGTCATTACGAGCTGAACTGAATGCTGATGATAATGTTGCACCTTGGGGCAGAAGTACAGACCAAACGATATGTTCCTTGGGTTAGGGTGGAATGCTGAAAGGTAGAATGTCCATAATGTTCGGTCAAGCTGTTGCTTGTTTAGATCTTTCAGCACGTGCTAACAGATAAGGGAACTAAATAAAATGTAATGCTTAACTAGAATATATTTGGAACCTGTACTTAAAAAAAGTATAAAAGGTCTATTAAGTTAGTGCAAGTCAAAAATTCATGCCAATTCGAGCGGAGAAAAATGTTTTACTTTGCAGTGATTAGTGCACTGTAGTCTTAATAGTTTATATTCGCAGTTGTTGAAACTTTGAATCATTAACATCTAATAACATCGTATTTTTATTCCACTTGAACTGACATAATTCTCACTGTATTTAATATTAATAGCTACTTGTCTCAATATCAACTTTTTGCTTTATCCATAACATTTACCGCTACGAAAATAGCCAAAAAATATATCCAACAATCGCTTCTTTTATTTTATTTGGCACTTTTTATGGGAATTTTGCTCCTGTCATAATCATAAAATCGTAGCAACATTTATGCATTTTTACGATCTTTCAATTTGCTGCCGTTGATGTTGGATTTTTACTCAAATGTTCTCTCTATATTCTTGGCAATAACGAGCAATATGATTTTTTATTTGAGCATCGATTTTACTTTATTTTCGTTTTTGGACTCTACGAATTTTCATTGTGTCCTCTGCTCGCATCCGCATCCGCATCCATGTCCGTGTCCTGTCCCGTTTAAACCATAAATAGCTGGACATAGATTGGCACGTGATGCGTGGCAGATGTTGTTCCAGGGCAGATATAGCACATACCGACATACATACCTATACTATGTACGCTTTTTGTTTGAAATTTATTGAAAAAATTATACATGTTGACTGCAAAATTTATGGACATCTCCTGTCCGAAAAGAAAGAACACCAGCAAAAATGAAAATGAAAATGTTGTAGAAAATCACATTGAAAAAACGTGTAATAAAATAGAAATAATATTTATAGCTGAGACGTCGAAGGGTCTAAAAATACGGCTCACACACACACAAACAAACACAAACACACACACACACACACACACACGCATAGACACGAGCTGGTTGAAGCAACAGCGTCAACGTCAACGGGTGCTTCGTTTTTACTCTACTGTTGCACAGGGTATGCCTAATTTGTACAACCATTGGGCCATTATTTAAGAGAGTATTTCTATATCTTTGTTATTGAAATCTTCAAATTGTTTATGATTTTTAAAACTAAGAAAAATTTGTTCAAAATTTTCTATTGTCTATTAAGCTAAGTATACACGATGCAAGTAATTTGCAGCAAGTTGAAAATAACTTGCAGCAACAGCTTGCACAAGTGTTTACACCTATGCAAATATTGCAAGCAAATTACTTGCTTGAATCAATTTTTGACTTGCACGCAAACGTTTGCTTGGCTATTTCGTGCAATTAATTGCGTTAATGTCTACACGTGTTTTCATTTTTTGCTTGCAAGTGACACTTATTTCAAAGTTTAGTTGTTTTGTGAAAGGCAAGTGACACTTATTTGAAAGTTTAGTTGTTTTGTGAAAAAATTGAAAAAATTGAGTGCGCAAATTATGAATTTTTATTTTGATGTCATCATCACTTTTCTCCATTATTTCAGCAATTTCATGATAAGCACTTTGCTTTTTGTACTTATTTTTGTAGTCTGCTGACGAGACATCCCACAAAACAGAATGATTTTTGTACAAATCAATCAATTTAATTGTGTTCTCGCGATCCCACATGTTGCCCGAATCACGAAATAGAATATTCTGCCGAATAATCCTAGATTCGACTATTATGCTGAAAGTGTGGCCGTATCTTGACTAGTATTTCGATACAAATTTAGTATTTTCGATACAGTGAAAGTGTGCTCACAAAAGCGCCATCTATTGTTGATTTAAAGCGTATGCAAACTGGCCAAATTGGTAGTTTATTATGCTATTATGCTGAAAGTGTGGCCGTATTAGTATTTTCGATACAAAAATGTGGCATACCGATAGCAAACAGCTGTTTATTAAATGTTTAAATGTACCCATTAAAAATGGGTGAAAATTTATATTTTATTTTACAATTTGTGACTATACTGAAAAGCGCATTTAAATAAAAAAAAATAATAATGTAGCAATATCGCTCAGTGTAAATACGATATTACTTGCTGCAACTCTGCGACTGCAAGCAAGCAACATAGGCAAGTAAGCAAGCAGTTGACGCAACAAAAATAACGACAAAACAAAGTATACACACGACAAGCACAAAAAATTGCTGCAAGCAGTTTAAGCAAGTTATTTACTTGCAGCAAATTAGTTTCACTCGTGTTCACACGTGCAAATTTCATTGCAGCAACCAACTTGCTGCAAATTACTTGCATCGTGTGTACTTAGCTTTATAATTACACAAAATAAATATGGTATAAAAATAATTGCATTTCCCAAGTTTATAAGCATCTTCAATAATGTTACATTTTTAAAAGTATTTTTCTGTTTAAAAGTACAAAAAAACAAAATAGAATTCAGCAAAAATTAAAATAATATTTTAAAATATTTATATAAATACATATCGGTTGAAGTTCCACAAAAATTGTTTCTTCAAAATTCGTTATGTTTAAATATACATTCAAATTAAGTTTGAGCACCTTTTTTTGTTGAGTGTATAAACTGCTACTGTGGTCGAACTGTGTGAAAGTGTATATAGTGTGCGGTTTACTGCAGACAGTCTTCCTTCCTACTCTTTTCCCCATTTTCGTTGCTCTGTTGCCCGCTTTGGCTTGTGTCTGTTGGCCATGTGCAGGTTTTCCCATTCATGGAGCGCCCGCGACCTGCCTCGAGACAGCCAAATGACCCAACTCCAATAGCTGCAGACTCGCTGCCCCGCCTCGCCCCCCCTCTGGCATGTAGCTGAAATCCACTTGGCAGCAAATCGTTGAAGCATTTTGATTTAAATCGATCGATTTTTGTGGCTGAGCTCATTTTGGCGTAAAATAAACTTGCGCCAAGTCAATAATCCCCTTTTTTTTTGGGCTAAACCCCATCTATTGTCTGTGGCATTTTGAAATATATACACACATATATGTCAGTGTGTGGGCGTGTGCGTTGCACTAATTTCCCAATTAGATGTGCTTTTTTCTCCGCTTTGTTTTTCTCACTTTACACTTGTTAACAGCATAGTTTTTTGGGGTCTCTAGTGTAAACATTAAAGTTGCCTCAGACCGCAGACTGTGGCATAAACAGTTCGATAGACTTCTTCGCTGTATGCTTATTGATTGCAATCCCATTCCATTATTAACACACCGTTACGGCAAGTACACTTAGAGAAAAAATTCACAATATTCTGACTCGATTTATGATCTAACGATTCAATTGTCGTGTTATCCGAAATTCACTTGATCTGAGTTATACCAATTAAAAAGGTTTAAGTATTCTTTGTGCCTAACTCAAGATATGATCGATGTTTTAGATCTCGTTGCACAGTTGTTTATCTAAAAATAATTCTTGATCCAAGTAGTAATACGACTAAAGTACTATTTTATTTACTTGAAATTTTTGTTTATTTCCGAATTAAAGTACGATTTTGTTTGAATTGATAATATTACAAGACATTTCTTGGCTAGCTTTTATCTTGGGAATTCAAGAAAGTTTCTGGCCTAATTTTTCTGAGTGTATTCCCACTGTCTATCTGTCTGTCCCTTCGTTTTTCCCGTTGGCAGTTGCGCACTTTTCTTGTTTTTCCTTCACTTGTTTTTGTTTTTTTGCAATCGACTGAACGTGACTTTTAAATCAAACCTAGCGTCATTCGCTCATTCCTGCCAGTCTGTCATTGGATCAATCCATCCATCTGTCAATCAGTTTCGCCTTATCTGCTCCGTGGCTGCCAACAAAACCGGAAGTTGTAATTAATGCGCGCCTCGGGGGCGTTTACTGCTGCCAAGCGAGGGTCCTGTATGTCCTGTCTATCACTATGCGACCTGTGCGTGTATGTATGCAAATGTGTGTGTCTCTGTGTCTGTGTGTGTGAGAGAGAGTATGTGTGTATTTATAGCCTAGGCAACTGGCGTGGCATTTACAGTACCTGCAAAAGGTGTGCACTGATAACGAAACAATAACACACTCTCTAGACTGTCTAAGGACAACCTGAAGTGGTCTTTGCTCTCTTCGAGTGTTATCTTAGTTGCGCTGTTTAATCCAAGACTTGACTTGCTTGAAGCAAAAATAAAGAATAAATTCTCTCAAACATAAACTACCCTTTTGTTTTTTAATATTTAACATATTTATTATTTATTTTACAATATTTACTATGATATACAATTTAAAATTAGTAGAGTTGGAGTAGGATTTAAAAAGCATGTGTGTTCTGCAATTACAAGCATTTCTTTTCTTCTTCCGTTCAATTTGTAATTGTTCAGCCTTCAGCTAATTGTTAATATTGCTCTCCATGGACACATTGCTGCAGTCGCAATTCTGTTTATGCCCCATGCTGTTTCCATGGCAACTATTTGTGTAACCTTTCTGTTTAGCTCTTTGTGCACCTGACACAAGTGTTTTAGCTGTCTCTAAACAGTTGCAATTTATTCTATGCCACTTTATTAGCTTTTTATTTCAACTACCAAATGAAATTAGCTATTAGCTATTAAAGAAGTTGATTAAAATTCACATTAAAAATATTTCAATTTAAAAAGCGTTTGCTAGTTTGATGTAATATAATATAATTTAATATAGTAATTAAAATAATAATTGTTGCATACTAAATTATCGGAAATTACAAAGAATTTTGAAACGAAGGCAATACAGATAAGCTTATTTTATACAATTATAGCAATAATTATAGCAATAATAGATTTTATTTTATTTAAATACAGTAGAATCCGGTTATAACGACGCCGCTTATAGCGTCCGCCCGGTTATTGCGACGAAAACTCGATGGCTTGGTTGGTCCCCATACAAAACTTATATGAAAGGGCCTCCGCTTAGAACGTCTCCGCTTTTAGCGTCAAACCGCTTATACCGACGAGATTTTTCACAATTCAACCGGATATTGCGACGTGCCGAACAAAAAAAAAAACTTTAAAGAGGAAAATTTGATTTCTTTAACAATGCTAAAAGAAGCAAACAAAATCATGGATTTTGTGTTTTTTCAATACGAAAAAGAAACAAAATCATGGATTTTGTCTTCCGGATATAACGACGTAAAATCGTCGGTCCCTTGAATGTCGCTATAACCGGATTCTACTGTATATACAATAGGTGTTCTAGGTGCCCAATTCTCCCAATAATAAATATACATATTTCTTTAATCAGCATATTAAAAATTATGTGAACATATCAGTTATTATTATTTCCTGCTAGAATTTTAGAATTCAAAATATATAATAAAGAAAATTTTGTAATATTTTGTGAATTATTAAAATTTTATGTAAATATAACTAATATAAACTAAATAAAAATGCAGTAATATGTAACCTACAACCTCAATCTTTTTTGCATAATTTCTTTGCAAGTTCTTTTTCAACGTCATTCAATTGTCTTGTCTGCTTTATGCCCAGTATTTCCATTTTCTATTCATGCCTTTCTTTGGCAGTTTTGCGCAAAAGTTTGATGCAAAAATATTTGTCAAGTTGTTGGAATGTCTTTTTACTTCTCCGAGCGCTGAGCTCCGTGCAAAAGTTCAAGTTTCAAGTTCCATCGCGTGATAAAAGTTGAGTTGAGTCTACATTATGCGATTATGTGAATTCTATTCAGTATTTTTTTTTTTTTGCCTCGACTCGACGCTAATCTCTGCAGGCAGCCAATGTCGATTGACAGTGCAGGAGGTTAAAGCGAGGCAGCTTCTGATAAGAGACGGGCCGAGGTAAAGGTCAAATGTTGCCCCATTGATAGCCCCCAAATCCGTCCGCTGGCTGCGTCTTATTGTTAGTGCCGCCTGATTGGCATCGCCTTCCGCCCACACGGCTTAAACCCCGTGACCACAGAAACAAATTGCCTCTGAAACGCCCCACAATGTATGCAGTAAATTGCTCGCTAGCTTGCAAGGACAGAGGGAGGGGGTGTGGAAGAAGGGGAGTGAGGAACACACACACCTAGAAGGCAGCCTTGTTGTTGACTTGGATTAGTTGTTTGTGCTTTTTGTTGTTTCTGCTAATTCACCAAAACAAATTGCACAAATTAATAATTCTTGGATTATATTACATTTGATTAACAATTGAAACAAATTAACTGAAACTTATCTCTTTAATAATTGATATAATTTCAGAAATTGCATTTACCAACTTGGGGTCGCTGGATTTTCATTGCTGAGTGAGCACTGTAAGTATTAATATCTCAAAAAATAATAATTTAATAGGCATATTATTTGGGAAATAGCAATTTCCAATTTTAATTTTAACTTTCCCTATATTATATATTGATTTCTTTTGCCTTTAAATTAATTTAAGTTTTCTACTAAATAAAAATAAATAAATTTAGTAATTTAATATGTTTGAAATATATTTTTCCGAGTGCAGAAGTTACAAACTGGAAATGACATTATGGTTTAGTGAAGAGAGCATGTCGAGGCGTTGCCATTGCCATGGGCGAAAGAAACAAATGGCTCACAATTGACTTGGCCAATAAACCATAAAACCGTTAAATTCACAAAATCAATAACTTGGTCGTTTTGCCATTTTGTGCCGTTTGTCGTTTTGCCAATTGCAAACTTTCGTCTTGCGTCCTACATTCTACATCCTCCATGCTCCCCATCCTGCACTCTCTATCCAATGTCCTGTGCCCCATGTCCTGCTCCCACGCCGAAAAGTGAAGGACGACAAATTGCTGTGAGGTCTCGGCTCGCACATTAAACAACTTGGCAATTTGTGTCCATTATTTTGAGCTGACTTCAAGTTTGTCGCCGTGACTGCAGGGGCAACGTGTGGTATGAGTAACGCTTACAAAATTGTTGTCACCTGCCCTGGCATTGAAATGTTTCGCAACTTATTTTCCCTCGCTCCATTTGCCAACCTCCCTCCACACCCCTGCCGCTCTGCTCCCTAATTGTGTCAAGGAGTTCATTCATAGACATTACGCGGCAGCAACGCGTGGAAAATTCGTGCTATTCACTGTGAGTGTGTGCGTAGACTCATGTGGCAAGGTGTGAAAGTCGGTGCTTGTGCTCTGCCGTATGGCCCTAAGGCAGCTGTCTGCTAGAGCTGTGGGCGTGAGAGAGTTTTCCAGAGTCAAAATTTTAAATATCAGATTGAAATCACGTATTTGCAATCCTATAAACCGATATTAAACAATTTTAATTTTTTAAATGGGGAGCAGTTGAAAAAGAAAAAATTAAATGCAAATTAAAGTTAATACAAAATAAATTAATAAGCTAAATTAAATTAAAAATATTCTTGGAAAAAAGGAAATTAAACGTGAAATAAATTTTTATGTTAAATACAGCTTTAATATGGTGTTAATAAACCCATTTCTAAAACATTAAAATTTGTATAAATATATAACATAATTTTTTTTATTTTTTTATGGTTTGCTGTGAATATTTATAATATCTTTTATCATAGGGTGTTTTAATATTTCCCCAAAATATATAAAATACAAATGTATATAGATTAATCCAAATAAAAAAGGATAAATGGATATACATATTAAAATGAAACATAATCATCTGCAACTATTGTTTGATTTTAAATCTAGTCTGTTCCTACTTTCAACAGTTTGATTTTAAAACATCTTCAAAGTAATAAGTGTATCTCTATCATAGTTTGAGCCTTTTATCACTTATTAACGCAACTAATTATGCACTTAGTTGACATAAATAAATAATTAAATGGCTTTTCATATGCTGCTTGCCTTAATCCAGCCTGAACTCGTGCTCCCTCGTGTCACGTGGGCAACGTGGCCATTGAAGTGTCGTCCTTGTGTCCTTGTGTCCTTGTCGCCTGTCATATGCCAGGCGAACAGCTGTTAATGATACAGAAGCGTCTTTTATGTCTAGATTCTGGCGCTCTATGCTCTATGCCGTAACCCGGCTGCTGCCTTTCGCTCTCTCGCTTTGGGTTCTGCTTTCGCTGTTTCTGTTATTGCCGTAGTTGTTGGCATGCTCGCTGCCATTTTGAGAGCCATTTTGTTTTGTCAAGTGTTTAGTGAGGCCATTTTAGGCAAATGCCGCACTTTAAAAACAAATTACAAACAGTTGTTGTTGCTGCTGTTGCTGTTGCTCTACGGGGATTTGTTTACAACACTAAGAATCATTTAAGCTGAACATGATGAAGACAATCTGAGTTTATTTTATTTAAATACAGACACAGATAATATACATATATTTATTTGCAGTTTACGTTGTGTGTGCACATGCGAAATTCGATTGAAATATTGCAAAATGATGTACGCATTTAGCATTTAATTAACATATTGACATATTGACAAACATAAATCCCAGCAGTTGGCTCTCACGTGTTGTTCCAGCCACGTTACGTATACGTCACGTTGTGTCAACAACATGCCCATATACATACAAATGCAAATTCAAATACAAATACAAATACAAATGCAAATACAAATACAAATATTTACTGATGTGATTCTAAAAGCCTTTATCACAATTCAATGAGCTCTAAATGCCACTTGCAATGATTTCAACAATTAAATTGACATGCGTTCCCCATGCCCCAAACAAGTTGACCCAAGCTCCTGCTTTTGTTTGCAATCTAATAAGAAAGAGCGTTGAGCTTGAGGTTAAAATATAAGTTTATATATATATTTATATATAAGCAAGAACAAATTACATGGAGTAAACTACGAACTTCTGGCTGTCCGACCCTTGTTGATAGCAGGAAAATACTTATCCGGCTGCTTGGCAGCACAATCCGCTTAGAATATTTAATATTCTGCCGCATCGTCTCATCTGCCATCAATCATTATGAAATTAATTAAACGTGTTATGATAAATTATTAATATTTAATTAGGCTTTGCCAACGGGCAGATAGATAATCCTGCTGAAAAGCCATTAGATTCCCCCTAAGCCAGGCTATAAATATTGTGCGTCGACTCTTGTCACAAACAGTTTAATCAAATTTCGTCCTTGAAATGGAACCCAATTTTAAGATTCCCACCGCAAGTACAGGCCGTTAACACTTTGGTTGAAGCAAAAAGCAATACCGCACTGAAGAAAGGTCGCATCCGTAAGCCTCTTAGGCTCAAGACAGCTGAAAAACAAAAGCTCCAAAAACCAGACAATAATGCCAAAGCATCGGAATTGGCAGCGGGGGCAAAGACTTTGATAAATATGCCGAAATCAATCAGGGTAGTACTCAAGCCAAGAGTCTAGCCTGTGTGAAGTTTGGCTCATGATATGTGACTGCTGTACGTGGAAATTGCATTTCATTGCTCACGTGCAAGGGGAAGAAGTTGTATGCCCAAAACCAAATACAAAAATACAAAAAAACAAAACAAAAAGAAACCGGATTGGGAGTCAAGTCAAGTTGACTTCGAGTCGTGTCACGTCATGTGGATTGTTGGCTGGTGGCAGGTGGCAGGCTGCGTCATCGTTTGGCTGTTGCATGTGACAGTTGTGTTATGTTTATTAAAAAGTTTTGTCAATACAGCATGACATGGTATGTGTCAGTTACACTCATTCCCAAAACACACGCACATTCAATAGTCAATCATCGGCATAGCTCGCCAAAGAATTTCTGCCGCCTGTCCCAGTGGACGGGTGATTAGCTTTGTTAGCAACTTGTTGAAAACCCATTACTAGGTCAAGTTTCCTGCTGTACATATTTTAATCTGGTCAATTTCCTTAATTTACAGCAGCCAAATAATGGGCATAATAGGAAAGTTTTAAAAAATGCTTTAAGAAGATTTAATTTAAATTCAAGTTCAAATAGTTTCACATTTACAATAATAAAATACTTTAGTGTTGTATAAAATTAACTTCATATTACAACTTTTTCGTTTATTGCTTGTACTCAACTTTAGCCCTCTTTAAAGTTGATCACCCTCTAAAAAAATCTAGCGCCTTTTCCCCCACAAAAAATATTGACAACACTGTTAGCTGGGTCAGTATTGTGCACGTACATATATCAATTAAAAGTTTTGCCGACAAAAACAGATAGTAGAGTGCATGAGAGGCTGGATAGGAGAGGCAAGGTTGGGGGAGTTGGGGGGTAATACGAAAAACATGTTGTATTGTATTATGTGGCATGCTTTTGGGCGTTTCCAAATGTGTCTGCTAATGGTCGAGACAAGAAGCAAGAACTCTTGTCAGTGAAAGAGGCAGACAGAGCGGAAGTTGTAATGTTGAATTGTTCTTAGAGTTTCCTATTGTTTTGCCCGAGTTTCTCCTTTATTTTTCCGCTTTTTTTTTGTTTTCAAAGTCCAAAATAAAAAGGGCAATGTGTAGATTTTATATACTACAACTTTTTGTTGCTTTCAAGTTTGCCTATAAAAAAGAACAAAGAGCTTGCGTTGCAACAACTAGTTAGTTTAATGAGTTAATTGTGATTAAAACCAAGACAGTAAATTATTTATATATCAGAGTACTTCGTCCTTCGTCTTGTACCACAAATCGTTTTCAATTTGTTTATTCCCATAATAGACCGCAATATCATAGCAAGCCGCATAAACTCCTCCGATAAGAATGACAACAGCCAATGCAATAATTATGCCATTCATAATTGTTTTCCAATAACCTGTTTCTTGCTGATGATCCAAACAAATTCGCACACAAATGGGTATAATCAGGTTCAATAGGGATATGCCAAATGCTTCCAATAACTTGGCTATTGGTAACGCCATTGGTAATGCAACTCCTCCGAGAACAGTTAGCAATAGAAATGTGAAACGCACAAGATATTCAGCATATAATTTTCGGTTTCTTTTTAGTTTCCAAGTCTTGATAACACACTGATTGAAAATGATATCGACGGGCACAAATCCATTCAATTGATATGTCAAATAGAGCGCCAAACCGTAGCACATTTTGGCAGAGTTCGAAGTTCTAAACAGAAATTTAAATTATTAATAAACTCTTTTTAAAACTTAATACACTTACTCAAAAATTGGTGCTAAATTTTCAAGCAGCGGCAAATAGGGACTTTTCTTAAACATAATAAGCCCTACGAAGCCCACAGAAATATTTATTGCAAATATATAGATAGCTGCATGGCTTAAAACACCCCTGTAAGCTAGGAACTTTGCGGGATTACTCAGCCTAGAGCCAACTACAGTCATCTAAATAAGGAATGCAAATAGTTTAGTATTTCTTTGCTACAGATATGCACACTTACCACGCCCACTGAGCTTATGGAGAACAAAGAAAAACCAATCAATAACACCGTTTGTCTATTGACAGTAATTATTGAAATCCCAGTTTCGTAAACAAATGTTACGTTAAGTATCCAAGAAGTTATCATTGTAATCAAGCACATGCCCATTACCATAAACATTAAAATGTTGGCGGTTATACACATGGGTGCAATGTATTGAAAATTCCGTACAAGAAATACGGGCATTAGCAAAATACCCCACAAGACTATTGCAACACGGACATCTATATCGATTCTCATACTGACGGATGATTTGAAGTTTTCCGCAATGCAGACGAGACACACAACACCAATAGCATAATGTATCAGTATCAATAGAATATTCACCAAAATCCCACAAACATTCGCACAATATCGATAGAAAGCTGGGCCTTGAGCAAAGGCAAAGACAACCGTCTCTGACATGGTCATATAAGGTACGTTTTGACGTCTACTCGCCTCCCACATGCACGCCACCTGGAAGAAGTTAATTAGTCTTGATCCGCGTTTTGAATATACTTACCAACCTGCGTACCAAAAACGGCTGCTCTAGTTTTTAAAGTTACTGGGACTTCAGCTCTCATATAAACGGACGAAAGGACAGACATATATTGCTTTATCGACGCAAGACGCTTTATCCTGATCAAGAATATATATATTCTTGTAAGGTCTGCCACGCCTCCTTCTGCCTGTTACATACCTTCCCCCAAATACTGCTTTTATCCATTTTAAATGGGTACAGGGTATAAAACGTTATAGAGTTATAACGTTAAAAAATGGGTATAAACGCTAAAATTGAAAAACGGGCTTTCTAATAAAATACTATTTATTGATATCTATGGATTTTTCGACGGTACTTCTTTATTTAAATTGCTCGAAAGGTCATCAACCCATGTCCCAACTGTTCAGCATCCAGTGAACATATGCAAAAAGTCAACATGTCGTGGCAGACATACCGCGTTATGCCAGGGAACCTCTCGTCGCCCGACTGCGGCGATCTGTTAACCTATAAGCCAATATAATAGAATATAATAATATAATAAACATGGAAATTTAAATAGACCTCTTTAGACCTTTTTGAAAAAGTAAAAAGTGTTGATTAGATAGATAGATCCTACAAAGTATATATTTATTCTCTTCAGCATTTACTTCAGCGGTTTTCCCTGCAAATTATAACTTTTTAAAATGTAAAGTACAAATTTTAAGACAATACTTACGTGTATATTAAGTGTATATAATATTCTAGGTTGAATTAAAACAGATATTTAACACAGTCGATTATACCAATATTAATTGCAATTTACAATTCATCATAGCTGAAGTCGGGTTGACAAGGGGGTCTCTGGCATAGTGCGGTATGTCGGTCACGACATATTCACTTCTAGGATATGTTCGCTGGATGTCGAGCAGTTGGGTCATATGCTGATGACCTTTGGTGCAATTGCATTTAAATGCAATTCGCATGACATTTTTATACCAGAATCGGACCGATGATCAAAATTTTAGTCTCACGAGGGCAATCACAAGTAGTGTGGGATGCAAAGGTTTCACGCCTTCCGGATTGGGTTCAATGAAATCTTACACCTTTTTAAATAAGTACAAAAGTGTCGATTAAGTTAGTGCAAATGGGAAGGCAGAAGGAGGCGTGGTCGACCCTACAAAATATATATATTCTTAATCGTCTGTACATCTGTCTCTGTCGGTCGGTAATATCGTTTATCGCAGATTGGACTTACCATAACAACAATGCCATAGTTAAGCAGCACAGACAGCAAAACAAATAGAATAAAACCACCGATTAATCCTGCCGTATGAAATATCATGGGCATGTAGAAAGTGCCCAAGCCCAGCACACTTTTCAGCATAACATGGAATGCCTGAAATTCTCTAAGGATGCAATGGATTTATATATATGATTCAGATTGTAAGCAGTATACTCACGTTAACATTTCTTCTGTATCTTCAGCATTGCGGTTCATTCCGCAAATTATAACTTTTTATAATGCAAAATACAAATTTAAAGTTTTTAGTTTTTTTTTATTTAATTTAATTTTAAGTACTCCGACGTGTTTAGCTTGCTGAAGCTTTGCTAGAACTATTAATAACTAACTAAATATGTTTACGATTCAGAATTTCACTATGACGTAAATTTCATAAGCTACTGTGTGAACTTCTACTTAAAATTTTCATTAATATGCAACTAATTGGATATTTTGCTGCAACATGCAACATGATAAAAATCTCAGATTGCGCGCAGCTTCACATATTTCATTTTCCAACAGATAACTAGTTTTGCTCTGCATTTTTCGCTGTCTTCCTTTTGCTACTGTCATCTCAAGTTATTTGTTGAAGTTTTGTTTTTCTTTTCACTAAGAAACGCAAGTTTTATGAATGAGTTTGTTATCAGCGCTTCAAGCGAAAAGCGTTTCATTATGGGGTTTTCCTTTGCCTCTCGCTCCCCTTGTTTGAATATTTATTTTCTCTTTGTTGTGGCTTTGGCTGCGCTGCGCTGTGTGCGTGACATTTTTAAAATCACGTTCAACCACAAGCTACACACACACATATATAGTACATACTATTTGTAGATATATCGATGACTATATGGGAGTTACGCGTTCGCTTTATTGAGGTGTGTGCCAGTATTTATAACGATCTGACTGAATGGCATGCACATGCTTATAGCTATTGCTTTTGGCCTAAACGTTCAGTTACTCCACGGAATTTATATTTCATATCGACTTTCATTTCAGCCTAGAAGGCTCGCGCGCCCAGCGTTTCAGTTTCTACTTTTACTTTGCGCCAATCGTAATCAAAATGGATAACAACGATTGCAAACAATGAATGACAGCGTAATTTGCATGCAGCTCTGCATACTCTCAACGGCTGTGAAATACATCAATCAGAGACTCGGCCGATTTGACAATCTATGAAATTAACACTGCATCTATAGCTATGCCAATATGTATCTGTTTTCTATCTGGGTTTGATCTGTCTAAACTTATATTTACAGATAAGGAATCGTAGGCAGATTGGACAATCGATGTCTATTTGGATTTGTAACAGTTCTCTCGGCATAGCGTCATATCTCCGCGCGACATATCTCCGCCCGGTACAATTTTCGAGCGGAGTTATGTCGCTTTTTTGTTGGCGGAGTTATGTCGTTTTCAAAGCGACATATCTCCGCGCGGAGATATGACGTTTTAAAAACGACATATCTCCGCCGAGCCCAAAATGTCATAGCTCCGCGCGGAGATAAGTCGTTTTCAAAGCGACATATCTCCGCGCGGAGCTATGTCGCTTAAAAACGTCATATCTCCGCGCGGAGCTATGTCGTTTGTGGCTCGGCGGAGATATGTCGTTTCCCAAGCGACGGAGCTATGTCGTTTTTAACTCTGCGGAGATATGTCGCTCTTAGCTCGGCGGAGCTATGTCGCTTTGAATACGTCATATCTCCGCGCAGAGTTATGCCGCTTTTAACTCGGCGGAGCTATGTCGCTTTGAATACGTCATATCTCCGCGCGGAGATATGTCGTTTTCAAAGCGAAATATGACGTTTTTAAGCGACATAGCTCCGCGCGGAGATATGTCGTTTTCAAAGCGAAATATGACGTTTTTAAGCGACATAGCTCCGCGCAGAGATATGTCGTTTTCAAGCGAGCTATGTCGTTTTGGAGATAAGTCGCTACCCCGTTCTCTCTCTGTATCTACAGATCTAGAATCGTGTATCTATATCGGTTAGTTCAAGTGTCAGTCTCCTTAGTGTATCATTTGATTCGTTTTCATTCTGGCACGCAGCTTTCATTTCTTGTTAAGTATTTCATATTGTAATTTCTTTTCAATTAACAACACAAAGTGAAACAAAATTGGAAAAAGCAAAAGTAACAAGCGGATTTCAGTCGGGGGCAATCCATCGTAATACTCTGGCTCTGGCTCGCTGTCTGGTAAATGGCAAATGGAAGTGCCATGGCAAATTGCTATCTCTATTTAATAAGTACAAATAATACAGAAAAAGAAATAAATAAAAGAAAAATAAATAATAATAGTAGCAAACAGAGTCAGGCGCACAAATTGTGTTTAATTTCTTTTGGCCAAAGAGATTTTTTGCTCCTCAAGTGATAAGTAGATTCGCCTCACCACTCAGGTGCTGAAACTTGTGTTTCTGGTGGGGCAGTGGCACTGCCAGTGGGTGGAGCAGGAGAGGGAGGAGACAGCAGAGCCGGTGAGCCTTTTGTTTGGCTCTGTGCACGTTGAACTGGAACTGGGACAATTTGTGCTTTTCAGCACACACTGCCATTGCCGGCCGGTGCTTGACGTTCGTTCTTTATTTTTATTTTTTTTAATTTTTCTCGTTTTTTTCTCTTTTTATTTTACTTTACAGTTGTCCAAGAATTTTCGTTGTTGTTATTACTCTTTGCTGTTTTATGGTAGTCGTGCCGAGAGGCGTGAGGCATGCACAGTGGGTTGAAAGCTATAGAGAAGGGAACTGTAAATGACTTTTATTGGCTAAAAATATTTACAATTTGGCATTTTCAGTTGAATATTTTGTTAATCAATCTCAATTTAATTTAATGTTAAATAATGATCTCTTTAATTTTAATTCAATAAATTAACGTGAATTTGAAAATTGTAAAAGAAGATTTACTTTAAACTTGAAATAGAAGAAGTACTTTAAGCTTTTACCATAAAAACTTTGAGATAAATTAATGCATGATGTAGATTCTAAAATTGTAATAAAACAAAATATAACAACAGCAATAAACAAAATATAAATATTCTCTATTTGTCAAACTAGAAGTTATTACTTTGTATCCAATAGAATTTTGGAATTGAATCTTACGGCTGCATATTTATTAGATCTACAATACATCAAATACATTTTGCTATTCAACATTTCAAACAAATCGCAGTTGCCTCACTGTGCAGACGTCTCTCATTCATTCATTTCATTTCATTTCATTGCTCGCACAATTTCCGCAACGCCATTTTACAATTGTCCGAGTCGAAGCTCATGTGACGTTGCCTCTTGATTCTTGGTCATCTCTGGAGCACTCAGACTCTCGTAGCTCTCAGTAGATTCACACATTTTTAGCAGCTGTCTCTTGCTGTTGACACAAATCATTCGCTGGAAGTGCTGCCAGTCCCATTGCCATTTCCCCATCTCCCATGCCCCATGCCCCCACTTCCCACTTCCCACTCTGTGCTGCTTCTAAGTTTGTATACTCAGTTCCATTTCGCGCTGAGCTCCATGACCAAATGTATCTGCCTCACTCGTAGCCGTATCAGTTGCTCTGTGTGCTGGCCCAAACCACATGTAGACCAAGGCAAGTGGCAAAAAAGAGCAGAAATGTTGCTACAGCTTCTGTTCGGTTTGTGTGACAGACTCTATCAAATTGAATTGGGTTTACGGGATACGGCACACAGATTAACTATGGACTGTCTGCCATTCAGCTGTAGCACATATCGGAAGAAGTCATTATTGAATTTCGAGTCTTTCAACTAACCAAAAGCTCCTTCCGACAGTTACAAATTCATTTAGTTTCCAATGGAAAACTACTTGAAAAAGTCTTGACTTGCAGTGTTGATTGAGTGTGAGCAAGTACTAAGAGCTTTTACTTCGACAATACCTGAATTTAATATTAGAAAAAGTATTTAATTAATATGCCAAAAGTTTGTTTATTGATTGCCTAATCAAAATTCATCTCTTTAATAAAGTTTGCATATTGCTGTTGATTGGTTCTTTAGGGGTTAATAACAACCCATTAGCTCATACTCAATTGAACTTTCACGTGCCATAGGGTAAGAAAAAGTTCTCAATTTAAACATTCCAGAAATTCTGAAGGCAACAGCAGCATCAGAAGTCTTTATCAACATTTTCGCACTTGCCCACACAGAAAGACAAATTCAACCAGTAAGGACGGGGTAGATCAGTCGGGCGGCAGGCTAAAGTCGGACCCAATCGAGAATAACAGACCCTGTTTTTTGTGTTTCCATAATCACTGCACCATTATCGCAAACATAGAGACAAATGGTCGGTTGCATTTCTTCGCTGTTTCTTATTATATCATAACCAATTTTACAGCACTAATAGAAAACGTCATCAGTTACGTGTCAGTTATCAGTGTACAGATTAAAAGAACCCACGTACCAAAAACGGTGTCTCTATTCCTTATAGTTTAAGAGATCTGGTACGGACAGACGGTCATGTCCATATGGACTTAGCTCGTCCTCCTGATGTATATATGTATGATGATGATATATATGATGCATACATTGTGGAGTCTACCACGCCTTTTTTTTGGGTGTTACACACATTTCCTATTTGCACTAACTTAATAGACCCTTTTGTACTTTTTCAAAGTACAGGGTCTGAAAAGAGCTCGAACAAAAATGTAATTCAAAACATTTTTCAACTGCCCCAGTTTCAAGAGTGTGTGTATACGTATACACATATGTGTAGAGTTGTTTATAAAACTTTTACACCGCAAAACGGAGAGCCGTAGCTGCCGATGGAACTTGACCATGTCGTTGGCAGTCGTCGGTTTGCCGTTGTTTACCAAGCCGTTACTTAGCGGCAGCTGCTCCTCAGCTGCTCCTTGGCCAAGCATCTAATGGACAGCAGCAGCTACCATATTTGCACTCAGCTTGTATCTCGCTTATTGATGCCACCATCTCTCGTCTGTCCGCAACACTCCGGAATCTGGCATCTGCAGCTTCAACGCCAGACTGAATGAACATTGCGCAAGCAGAGCAGACAACATTCATTTGGGGTCTTTGTTTGGACTCATCCGCTGCTCACACTATCGGGCGTTGCCTCGGCCAAGTCTATTCCGTTTTGCCATATCTTGCAACTCGTCTCGCACCAAAACTGGCCCATAGAAGAATGCAGTCTTGCAGTCTACTAGACCAGGATTCAACACAAAATAGCCAACATGTGCAGGAAGCACAGTGCGTTGCAGTTTGATTTATAGGCATGAACTAAGCTGTAAACAATTTAAGTAATTTCAGTTCCGAAATAACTTTAAGAAAGAACTCCCTTATAACTAGTCTGGCTACAGTCGGACGTAACCGAGAGCAGGAAATCCTGCACTTTGTGTTGTAATAATCCATGCAAAGTAATTGAATACCCATTACTTTAAACATCGTTCACACTAAGCGCATGAATGCCCAGTCGAGCAAATTGTCTGTTATATATCATCGATGTTTCGTATTCTAACGTAATGCAATTTACAGCATCTATGAACGATTCCATAAGTATGCACATACCAAATCAATAGTCTTTTGGGTGAGGTATCTAAAATCTAAAACACATTTCATCTCTAGCTTTCGTAGTTTGCGAGATCTATTTGTTTATATGGACAGACAGACGGATATGGCTATATCGACTCAGCTCGTCGTTCTGTTCAAGAATATATATTCTTTAAGAAGTCTACCACAACTTCTTCTAAATGGTAAACACTTCTCCCAATTGCACTAACTAAATACAACCTTTTGTACTTATTTTAGGTAGATAGTCTTAGAATGAGAATTTATAAAATAAAATCTAAAGCGCTAATCTATTTACCTTGCAGTATTCCAATAGCTTTTCATTTGTTTTTAGGGCTGCTTTTGACTTGTGCAAACGGAAAACATCAGTTTGATTAATTTCATTGATTTTCGCTGTGCGCTGAACTAGTTTCTCGCCATGAGCAAAATCCAAGATCTGAACAATTGTGTCATAACATATTTGCCAACAAAAGCTGCTCAACTTGGGCTTGGAGCAGGTTTTCTGTTTTGTTTTTGAACCTGAACCTATCCCACCATGCGGCACGGATTGTGCTGATCATCTGGGAATCAAGCACGACTCAAGAGAGAGGGAGAGGGGGAGTGGGAGAGGAAGAGAGACCTGTTTTTTTTTGGTCAGTCAAACAACTGCAGTTGCAACTGCAGCAACAACAACAACGACAACGACGACTTCAACAATGATGTTGCAGTTGCTGCTGCACTCATGTTGACTTATGGGCCAGGCTCAGCATATCCAGACGAGCCTGTTTACAAATCTGGGTCAGCGTTGTGGAATGCGATTGCTACGGCAAGACTCTACACTGCAAGAAATTAGGTGTAAATATGGCCAATTGTTAATAAGTGCTTATCAATTTTTTAATAAGTTTGATAATGTTTATAGTTCTAAAAATAAATAAGTTACAATACACAATATTATAGAATACTAAAATAATACCTTTACCTATAATTATACTAATTTCTCTCTCTGTCTCTGCACTTGCAGCGAATGTGTTTCCATGATGTTACTGCCTTCGGGGCGTTCGAACAGTGATGTTTATCCGTTACAAAATGCCAACACCCAGCCCGTGTCCGTGTCGGTGTCCGTGTCCAATGTGGGCACAACGAAGCCTCTGCTACTGACAAGAACATCATCGCCACAATTGACGACGACAGCGCTGGCGACGTCAAATGGCGGCGCCAACTTAAGCAGCAGCAACAACGCCTACACAATGCTCCTATCCTCCGCACTAGAAACGCCCGGAAGTCTGTCGGAGGCCGGAACACAAGCGACACCAACAGCAACAACAGCAACAACAACAACATTGACAACGGCAGCAGCGCCTCTGACCGCAACAGCAACTGCGGAAGGGGAGGGAACCGGCATGGGTCTAGGGGGTGGAGTTGGAATTGGTGGCATCTACGGGCCAATATTGGGGCAAACCCACACGGGCACCCTGGCCATCGGAAATTGGGGCGAGATCGATCGCCATTTGGAGTCGCTGCAGGAAAAACTCAAACCTGGTTGGACAGTGCATGTGGGCAAGGATGGCAGACTCTACTACTGCAAGTAAGTACAGGGTATGAACTTTATTTTTATATTATAAACACATTACGTAAAGCTGGAGTTATAGAGTATTAAAAAAGTTATAGAATGTTAATCTTAACCTTTTTAAGCAAAGTATTACGAGACATTAAGGTTCAGTTCGTGTTTACACATTACAGTTACTTCATAAAGTTAGCTTTTTGTGCGTATTCCAACTCTGTTTTTGAAGTGTTATCGATAACAGATTGTATTTTATAATGAAACACAATTGGTACTGCCAAAGGTTTACTTTGAATATTATACCCCGTTAAGTTAACTATTATTTATGAAATCAAACCAAAGATTAATTTATAATTATAATTGTATTATAAAGAATAATTTTGGAAAACCAGTATGGTAATTGAAAAGTACGAAATTATTTAATTAAATAATTAATAATTAAATTTTAATATATGCCAGAGCATTGAAAAGTAGAAGTACAAACACTCTGAATGTGAAAATATGAAATTATTTATGTAGATTCTTTTGTTTGAGCCCAACGTGTGTATCCCTTTATAAAGGGTCGAGGCTGACGTTGTTGTCTGTCCCTCTGGCACCCACTTGCCCCCGGTTTTCTTCTCGGTCTCGGTTCTTGCTGTCGCTATAAATGCCTGGGTGCTGCACATAAATTGATTATGCACGAAATTCTATTAAATAATTTTACACTTTGTTGCACATCAAACTGAAAGCGCGCAAAATGCCATAAGAGCTGAGGGTGTATGGGCGTAGGGGCTGTCGGTGGCACAAGGGCGTGGCACATGGCCAAAGGGGAGCTGTCTGCCTCGCTAAATGAATGAGCATTGGTTGGGTTTGGCTTTAGCTCTGCTTTTTACTGGGTTATGGATACACAACTGGGTATTGCTCTGCGGGCGAATAGGGAGGGTTGTTGGGGGGGTAGTAGGGGGGGTACCCATGTGCCATATGAAAAGTGCAAAGTGCAAAACTAATTATCACAATTGTGTGCAGCCAGGAAATGAAGAAAGACAGCAAACGGAAGCCAACAATAAGGTGAGCGTGGAGCGGGGGGGCTTGGGAGGAGGCGTGGCTGGATTGCGGGTTACCAACAGTCGCTGTGCCTGGGCTTGACCCGATTATGGTCGGCACTTTATTGCATAGCCAAGCAAATAACCCAATTAGTGTTGATTAATCTCAATTGAAATGCATTTAGTTGCAGTGGCAGTGAGTGCAGTGACAGCTCAAGCTGCATGCAACAAGTTCAGGGTCAAGCTGGCCTATTCTTGACCAGATTTGAGCATCTTTTTAGAACCTGTACTTTACAAAACTACAAAAGGGTCTATAAGGTTAATGCCAGCGCGTAGCGCGAGCTGTGTGAACCAAATATATTAATCTATATATCTTGTTTTTTTCAGTCACTTGGCACAAACCTCTGGCTGGCTGCCTGCTTGCGAGGATTGGAGCAAGTACGAGGATCTGTCCTATGGCTGGGAGCGTGCCATAGACTCCAAGGGTCGTTCCTACTACATAAAGTGAGTAGCGTCTGGTGCTGCATCCACTTCGCAAACTTCAACTTCAACTCTTACCTTTTTCACTTCAGTCATTTAAACAAAACCACAACGTACGAGGCTCCCGAATGCATACGCTGGGACGAGCATCCGCCGGAGCCACGACACCTGATCCTGCAGCGTAGTCCCAGTTTGGGCTTTGGCTTTGTGGCAGGCAGCGAGCGACCCGTGATAGTGCGTTTCGTGACTGAAGGTGGACCCAGCATTGGCAAGCTGCAGCCCGGAGATCAGATATTGGCCGTCAACGGCGAGGATGTCAAGGATGCGCCACGCGATCATGTCATACAGCTGGTGCGCGCCTGTGAGGCGCAGGTTTCGCTGCTCGTCTGCCAGCCCATGGCGCACTGCGTCATGCCGGGCAGGAAGTCCACGCTGCTATCCGCCGGCAAAAGAGCCAAGCTGCGCTCGCGTCCCAGTCGCGTGCGCTTCGCAGAAAGCGTGTGCGTCAATGGTGCTCCACTGTTTCCGGTAATACATCAAAAATTATTGTATTTCTAAAGCAAATAAGAGTTTTCGTACTTGATTCCAAGCAAAAAATTCAATATTCTAGAGCGTTTCCAGAATTTTTAGAAAGATTTTTGGATGCTAAAAGGGAAAACTTTAATTCCATATCAAGCTTAGTTTCTATTTGTTTGATCCGTTATAGTAACCGTACTTGAAACAAGAATTTCCGTTGACAAAAGATCAACGAGCTGCAATATCGTCGATCCAAGAACGAAATTCTATATTTAAGAGCATTCCCCAAATTATAATGGAATTTGAAGAACGTAGCGTTCATTTAAAAAACAAGAAAGAAATGGGATTCATTTTAAGGAACGACTTGTACTTTTTGAAATGTGTAACGACTATCTATGATTCTAAGAACGATATGCTCTACGAATAACAATCGTTTAAAACTCTAGATCGAAAAAGAATTTAAGATATAAATTTTAAATGTTGTGTACTAATCTCGTGCTCTTTGACAGCCATCGGCATTCTCGCTGGGCGACATCTGCGTGCCGCCCATGGCGAATGTGCTGAAGGTGTTTCTGGAGAACGGACAGACGAAATCCTTCAAGTACGACGCCACCACGACGGTGCAGGACGTGGTCAGCTCGCTGCTGGACAAGCTCTGCCTGTGCTGTGGCGAACTCTTCAGCCTGGTGCTGGAGCACGTGAAGAGTCTGAAGCGCAACAAGCTGACGCTGCTGGATCCGCAGGAATCTTTGGCACGCGTAAGTTGGCCTACGATTATCTAATCCCAGCTTCACTAATCGCCTGCCTCTGCCACAGATTGCGGCACGTCCTGGCGCCCACAAGCTGCGCTGTCTGTTTCGCATCACCTTTGTGCCGATATCAGCCGGAGAGCTGGCACAGCGGGATCTGCATGCGCTGGATTATCTCTATATGCAGTGCTGCAACGATGTGAATCAGGAGCGTTTTGCGCCGGAGCTGCAACCGGAGTTGGCGCTGCGTTTGGCGGCTTTGCACATGCATCAGCATGCGCTGGCCAACAACTTTGCGCCCGCCAAGCTCACCGTCAAGCTGGTCGAGTGAGTGGCCTTTGGCTTTATGCCAATTGTTCAGGTATTAACCGCTTTTGCTGTCTTCGCAGACGGGAGTTTGGCCTGGAACGCTTTGTGCCCGTCAGCCTCTTTGAGGGCATGAAGCGCAAGGAGCTGCGACGCCTCATTTCCCACTTTCTCAAGCTCAATGCCGAGATGACGGGCTCCTCCAGCAAGGTGTTAACACAGCTGCAGGTAAAACCAACAGACAGGGAAACAAGTGAAACATCAACTAATCTATTCTCTTCCATGCCAGGCAAAGCTCCATTATCTAGATATAATCGCTAGTTTACCAAGCTACGGCGCCAAATGTTTCAGCACAAACCAAAGAGAGGGCATGGAGCGAGTGCTGCTCATCAGTCCGAGATTCGGTCTAAGTCAGATTTCAAGTGCCCGCAATTCAGTGGTAAGTGCAAATCTATAGTTTATACCTGTACCCATTAAATGGGTATTATGTATAATGTATCATATCGTTATAACATCGAACAAATGAATTTCATTATTTTAGTTTATATTAAAATAACCCATTTTTGTTTTAAAAAATATTTTGTTTTAAATCGAAAGAGAATAAAAACAAACATGATAGTAAAACATAATGTCGATTTTTATGCAAATATTAGTGTCATGGGCAAATTATCACTCCTTAAACGAAAAATGCCATTTTTGTTTAACTTTAAATGCGCATAGCTTTGCCAAAACCCAACGGATTTTCAAGCGGTGTGATTTTTTCCTAATGGTTTGAGTTACAAATTAATATTTGAGTAAAAAATTAACATAACAAAATTTTTAAATTTTTGCGAAAATTTTAAGGCCACCTCCAAAAAAAACTTAATTCAATTTTTGAAAAAAAAAAAAATTTTTAAATCCTAAGCATGAAAGCGTAAACGTTTTGTATTGCAAAATTATGCACAAAAAACCAAACATGACAGCATTTGATTGGAAAATGTAGATTTTACGGCAAATAATAATGGTATAATGGGCAAATTATCACTCCTTAAACGAAAAATGCCATTTTTTTTAACTTTGAATGCGCATAGTTTTACCAAAACTCAACGGATTTTCAAGCGGTGTTGTTTTTTCCTAATGATTTGAGTTAAAAATTAATATTTGAGTAAAAAAAATAGAGTGAAAAAATTTTTAAATTTTTGCAAAAATTTTAAGGCTATCTTCAAAACCAAAAAAATCTAATATTTAGAAAAAAAATTTTTTTTTTTAAACTTAAGAATTAAAGCGTGAACGATTTGTATTACAAAATTATGCAGAAAAAACTAAACATTACAACATTTGGTTGGAAAATGTGGATTTTACGGCCAATATTTGTAACATGGGGGAATTATCGCTCACTTGCGTGCGACTTAAGATTTATTTAATTTAAGATTGGTGTACCTTACTGTGATTAACGACCTAAATTGTTATTATTTTCAATAATAATTAAATAAATACCTCATCCGACGCAGCCACAACCCATATCGGCCATAGAGGACTTTACGCATGTGGTGGTGCATCGGGAGGATGACGTCACCTGCAGCGTGTCCATTTACATGCTGGGCGATCGAGCGGTGAAGTTTGTCATGGAGGATCGGGATGCCTGCGAGTTCAGTTTGGTGCTCAGCGGCTACTATCGGCTGCTTACTGGTAAGTAGTATATGAAATAGGTATCAGAGTAACTTTACTAATCTCTTGTGTTGCAGGCAACATGTTGAATGTGCTGCGGGAACGTGAGCCGAACGAGGAGGACTCTGCGCCGACATTCCTCTCGCAGCACACGGTGCTGCCGGCCGGCTGGAGCTATTTGTTGCCATTCCACACGCGTGCGCATAGCGTTAACTTTCTGATGACGCCGCCGTATCATTCAATGCCGCAGCAGGCGGTGGCGATAATGGCGCCAGCTGGGGCACAGCCCTTGCCGTATGCCACAGATCTGGATCTGCACAGTGTGATGGCCACCGAGCTGCTGGAGGAGGCGGCCAAGGATTCGGGGCTGAGCGACAGCAGCGGCAGCAACTACTGCAGCGAGGGACGCACGCGGCTGGCGGTGGAGGCGAAGAACGAGCAGGTGCTGCGACGTGTGCAGGAGCTGCAACAGCTGGTGCAGTGCTCCGAGCAGTACCTCAACGAGCAGGAGCAGGAGCTGCAGCAACAGCTGCAGTTGCAACATCAGCACTCGCATCAACAGCAACAGCAGCAGCAGCAGCAGTTGGGTCAGGGCGTTGCCATGCTGGAGTTTGACAGCGATTGCGACAGCCTGAACAGCAGCAAAGTCTCCTCCACGGAGGAGGCGCAAGTGGGCGTGGTTGGCATGGTGGCAGCCAGCACCGTGATGAAGCACAGCGATTCACTGACGCTGCTGGCGGAGACCATTAGCCATGAGCTGACGGGCATTACGCAGGGTCTGAATGCCATAACAGAGCCCGTGTCTGCCTCCGCGCCACCGACACCTGCCACGCCCAAGCGCAAGCCCAGTCTGTGCAGCACCTCGAGTCCCAGGCCACAGCGCAAGCTGAACGGCTTCAGTCAGCTGCTGAGCGATCTGCAGGCGCTGGGCACGGATTTCTCGCAGAGCGAAAGCGACTCCGAGTCCATTGCCTCGCCGGCACAATCGCCGACGGCGCGTCGGCCGCAGCAGCTGCTGCAGCAGGTGGCACAGAGCAAACAGCAGCTGGCGCAGCGCTCCAGCTTCGGGCTGCACAGTCCCGATGGCAGCCACTTTGGTGCGGAGACCAAGGACTACAATCTGCGCGAGTATCTGCAGCAGCTGAAGGAGATCAGCAATGTGCCCGACACGGATGTGGCAGCTCGCCAGCTGTCCGAGATCTACGGCTTCGAGGTGCGCGAGGACACGTTCATTGAGACGGACACGGATTTGATCGATCTGCGTGCCATACCACCGCCACAGACGCCCGATGAGCTCGACTCGCTGTCGCTGCTGAATGCGGCGCCGCCCAAGGGCTTTGAGGGTCGTGCCGAGGAGCTGGACTCGTTTCTGCAGCAGATGCTGGTGGCGCCACCCACGCAGAAGGCCACGCCCGCCAAGGAGCTGACGCCCGAGGAGATAATGTCGTTCATCATACCGCCGCCGCCCAATCTGGAGGCGGCGCAGGCAGCAGCGGAGCCGGAGCTGGAGACGGAATGCCTCTACAGCAATGCCTCTTCGGTGCAGGCGAAGCGCGAGTTCTTCCAGACGGTGGCCAACGGCAACCACAATCACAACAACAGCAATAGCAACCACAATCACAACCACAACCACAATCAGCTGGCCAAGGAGCCGCACGTCATCGAGTATGCGACGGTGGAACGCAAAAGCAAGTTCAGCTGCTGTCCCAGCTCCTACAAGAAGGAGCAGCAGCAGCAGCAGTCCACTGTAGATGATGCCACACAGCTGCAGCTGCAGCCACCGCCACGTGCAACCACCGCAGAGGCATTGACGCCACCACCGGCGCGTCCGCCCAAGAGCGCCGAGCTGCTGCAACGTTATTCACCCAAGAAGCAGCTGCGGATGGCCAACAACGCAGGCATGCCGCTGGTGGTGCCGCTGCGTGAGCTCTGCCCACCACAGTTGCCACCGCGCAGCGTCAGCTCGGAGCCGGCAACGCCACAGACAACAAACAGTGCGGTGAGTGCAACAGCCACAGCTCCCAAGAAACCCCCGCTGCCGCCAATTGCCAGTCGCCCCGTGCGCCCCGCCCAACTGAACGGCACGCCCCCAAGCACCAACACAACACCACCCATACCGGCCACCGCCCGCCTGCCCACAGCGCATTCCAACGGCCAGCCCCTGCTGCCCAAGAAGCCGCAGCAGCTGCACGGCGAGAAGCTCTTCATCAAGAACGGCCATCTGATCGACGGCGAGGCGCTGCTGGCCAAGACCGACGTGGCCATGGCCGGGCTGCTCATGAAGCTCGATCAGGTGGCCGCCCAGTGTTCGGCGGCACAGTCCGCCGGCGGCGGCACCAGCATCGATGAGGACAAATTCCAGCGGGCGCGCAATGAGCTCACCGAACAGACGCTGGCGCTGGTCACCGCCAGCAAGTTCCTGGTGGCCTCCATGTCGGACATGACGCTGATCACGCTGCCCGATCATCTCACCTCGTGCCTCACGGCCATCCGACGCATCACCGAGCTGGCCCAGGACATGACCCGCCACACCTCCGCGCCCCTGCAGACGCGCAACATTGTGCTGAAGGTGCACGACGTGGCCAGCAGCTTCCGGGAACTGGTCGGCGTACAGATCGGACCCATCGGTGCCGGCCAGCTGGCCCTACAGGCCGAGTGCCTGGCCAATGTGCTGGCCACCCTGCTGCGCAGTCTGCGCGTTTTCTCGCCCTAAGATCAGCTCAAGCAGCTCCCAGCTCCAGCTCCAGCTCCAGCTCCAGCTCCAGTTCCAGTTCCAGCTATCGTTGGCTCCCCTCTAAAATAATATATGTCTATATATCTGCTCAGTTATCTAAGTATATCAGGGATCGGCAGAGTCTTGAGTGAATTTCTCGGCGTTCTTTTCAACATTTTAGATATTTTTTATATATTATATTTTTTATAATACTTTTATTTCTTTTTAATTTTTTATGTTTTTTCTTACAGTAACCGATTTGCAATCATTTCGGCTTTAATACATTAAGCGAGCAGCATTTTTTTTATCATTTCATTTAATTTAAAGAGTTTTGCTCACAAATTTTTTGCGAAATTCGAGGTCTGCTACTGTCGGTTACGTCCGACTGTATTCTTCCACCCGACGGATCTGTTTTGTTCTTAGTTTTTTTTTTTTTAAACTAATCTAATTTTTTCGATTAATCGATTACATCGATTTTTAGACGTGAATCGATCGGAAAAATCGAACCCAGCTCTAATGACAATGTATTGCTGCCGAGCCCCGATATATAACTGATAATACTAGATATATAGACAGTTTGCATCTTCGGCAGGCCGAAGCTAAAGATACCCAGCTCTGAGCCCAGTTTAAAGCGCTCATTCTCCTTATATATACATGCATACCTTATATAATACGTATATATAGCTACAGAACAAAGATACATTTACACACACAGATGCAGATACTTATAGAGAAATATCTGCAACTATTTTACAGGTCAAAAGCAACTTCAGAGAATCGTTGGTCTGAACCGATGGCTATGCGATAGTTATACGATAGCTAGGCGATACGTAACTCGAACATTAACTTAAAGAAACACAAGCATATATCAAAATATACAAGAGATATTTTAAAATAATTGTCAGTTTATAGATGTCGATAAGTAACCCAAAAAGTCGCCTTCAGTTCGTTCTCTACCAATATCAAAAACAATCTTTTGTAACTCCAAAAACTTTTCTTGTCAGCTCAATAGATGAAATATTTAATGCTGTAACTTTGGCATAATATTCACTTAACCGATTATATTAGAAAAGAATTATTTAACTATTTAATCTCCAGAAGTAAACTGCATGCAACTAACTCGAATTTCAGTGTAATCTCCCTAAGCTAGTATAATTAATGCTAAAAGAAACCCTTTGAACTATATGCTCTTCTCTTACTTATTGTTAGTATCGATAAACCAATTTTAAGTAACATCATGACTTGAGTGTAGACCAATTTATATACTATTTAGTAACAAGGAAAACAAAACAAACAAAAACTATACGATATTTAAACTACAACTATGGTTTATTATTGAATTACGACGGTCTTAGTATATTTTCTTATGTACATACATATATACTATACATACTCTATGTAATGCATACATTTCATAAACATAATACTATATATCAAAGGCATAAAACAAAATATTAACAAATTGACCAAACAATAATCAAAATTTTAACTTGTGATATACAAAAAAAAATACAGAAGAAGAAAATTTGTAAAAATCCATTGATTTGTATGGTTTGTTAAACAAAGCTTTTAAATTATTATTAAACACAATTGATTAATAATTAATAGAATACACGATAATTTGTTATTGTTTGTAGTAACTGTTTTGAATTGAAGTACAAGAATGCGCACTAAGTTGTAGCTTTAACTAATCTGTAAACGTCTATATTGTTTATAATTAATGCAATAATACCTATTAATCAATTTAGCAGAATATACATCAGCAAGTAAACAAAATAATATATCAAATATATAATTTGTAGTAGTGCTAATACCCAGACTAATAGTCGTTTTGTTTAATTTAATTTTAAATATTGTTTTCGGCATACACATAATAATAATAATTATAACCGTTTACATAAGCAACACTTATACATACTATACAAATACCATATATGGAACTTCAAGTAATAATACTACATATTAAGTATACATATTGATTACAAAATGTACAATGTAAAACATGTAACTGTTTATGTATGTCATACAAAAATAAAACAAGCAAAACAAATAATAAATTCAAAAATTCAATAAATATACCAAATCCACAGATTGACTTTAATTCTGCATCTGGTCACCCTAAAAAAGATAGGGCTTCAACCAGTGTTGCCAGAAATATACGGCGAGTGCTGCCAACTTGACTTTTTATAGATCGCTTCGAATAAGTTTGGGCTCAAATGCCGGTATGTAAGTAGTAATTTTCTAAAATTGAAATTAAGTGAATTTAACGATTTGTATATTAAAATTTAAACTAATAATAGAACGTGAACATCGCGGTTTTGCCAAATATAAGTATGTTTAAGAATTGAAACGCAAGTGGTACTCTATCGTCTCAATGTTTCGATCAGTATCCACATCGGATTCGGGTATCTCGCTATCATCATCCTTGTAGACGTGGTCGGCCATTTGCCAGATCTGCATCATGTTATCGTCAGAGACGGAGCAAATAACCCAGGGTTCGTTTGGATTCCAGGATAAGTCGGTGATAATGCCTTTATGTCCGCCATGCATAAACAGCAGCTCGGGCGGTCCATCTTCGGCATCCGCGGCGCTCTGCATCTCGCCAATCTGTGATAAATCCCACACAAGTAGACGATGATCGGCGCCACATGAGGCAAGGATGGATTCGTCATGCGGCGACCACTGCACCTGAAAGTAGGGATGTAAGAAACCATCGATGCATCGAACATCGACGATGGTTTTAGGTCAATCTATTAGATCAAATAATATACATACATAAAAAAGCGGTTTAAATTAGTTAAATTTTAATAGGAAAAAGTATTGAAAAATATCCCTACCCTGAAAATCTCATCCTTGTGCGATGTAAGGGAATGTACGTCAGCACTGAGATTACGTAAATCCCACAAAGCAACCGTCTTATCCGCCGATCCCGTGGCCAATACATGCCCTGAATGCGGACTAAAGCTCACGCAGTTCACTTCGGCTGCATGCGCTTCCACTGCATTAAAAGGTTTCGAGGTGTCAGCTACGCGTGTATCCCATATCATCAGCATCCTATCATCAGCGACCGAAGCGAAGAGGTTCTCATGCCACGGATGCCAGGAAATATCCTCCACGACATCCTTGTGGCCAGTATATATGTTCTTTGGATCGATCACGCGATGCTCCCTCGAAGTGGCATTGATGTCCCACAAGTTGACGACGCGATAATCCGATGACGACAGCAAATGACCCTGCAATATTGGATTCCAGGCGAGGCCGTAACCCTCCTTCTGGTGTCCACGCAAACGCAACTCCGGATTGCATTCTCCGGACGATTCGGACATGCTGGAATGTTTTGTGCAGTCAAACACCAGGACATCGCGCGAAGACGACTTTGTGGCAATGATGGAGGAGTTTTGCGGCATATAGCGGGCGCTATTCACTTCTCCCTCGTGATTAATCTTCAGCTCAATATCTACATCAAAGTTGACAAAACCATCGAACCCTTCCGTCTTCTCGCCGAGCGTTGCATCCTTGCTGGGCAGCTGAACCCTTGCAATAAGCAAATGATTCGGTTCATCCCAGGAGTGGGTGGCCAGTAGGATTCTGTGCACCGCATCACCCCCGCCGTCCTGCTGGGTCACATTCGGCAGCCATTGGGCCGTTAGTGACGGCCATTCCAGGAAATGCGTCATTACCAGATCGTACAGATACCGCGCGTTTTTTCTCCAGATCTCGTACTGCTCGTCAACAGTGAGTTCCTCGGCTTCCTCGGCAGCCTCGGCATAACTTTTATGTGATTTATCACTGCGATTCTCCATTTTAGCCGACTTCACAATATAGAAGCTGGTTTTATTTTTGAGCCACGAATTCAGGCGCCAAATGAACAAAGCGCAAGCGGCAAAGTGTGTGCAGATATTTATATGATAAAATGTTTACAGTTAAGTTGCTCTTGCAGCGTGTGAAAATTACGTTTCTGCTTTCTGCCTTTCTGCCTGTTCAAGACGCCGTAAAACTTGGCGCCAGCGAGTGCTGCCAACTTGATTCGATGCTTCGAGCAAGCTTGCCGTTAAGCAGAGGGAGTGGGCATAATGGGTTCGACCGTGCGTGTGAGTGAGACGACAGTAGCACGCAAGTGTCTGCCAACGTGTTTCCCCGGAATTAGGGCTGCAAAGGCATCGATACTGTTCAACTTCGATGCTTTTAAAAAGTGCTGCCCATTGCCCAAAACCTCAATGCATAGAGTAACTAGCTTTATGACCCGATGTTTTAACCAAAAACATTTGTTAAATATTTTAAATTATAATACATTTCATTAAATTTTTGTTACATGAAAATTAAAGGAAAAGCCATACATAAATATAGATTGGTTTATGTAATCTAAAATATGATTCATTAAAATTAAAATAACAAAACTATCAAAAATATATGATATATAAAAATATATTTATAAATATATATAAAATAAGATAAGATAAGATATATAGATAATCTCCCATTGCTAGACGTCGAGCCCGAATTTCTCAAATTCAGTTATCGAATTATACGTCGCTTTACTTTGTAAAAAATTTAAAAGAGTATATATAAAAATTTTTGGTTGATGTTATTATTCATTCAATATTATTTAGTATCATTATATCATATATATTTGAATCATAATTGTTTAAAAACAAGTTCGATTATTTTTAATTTATTCTACTAGTAATTTTCTACATTTATTTTGATTATAATATATTTGGTGCTTTTTAATACTTCGTTTAAATTTGGCGCCTTAGTGCGAACACGTTTTCGACTGGCTGCTAACTTGACTCTCAATTGATCGAGTCGAACAAGTTGGAGTTCACATGCCGGCCTGAAGAGGGAGTAGGCATGATGGGTCCGTCCGTGTATGTGAGCGAGACGGCGCTAGCTGACACTTGCTTGCGCTCCTTGGAATGCAACCAAAATACCGCCAGACGGCTTGGCGGCAAATCGCTCAACGAACTTTCCGCTAGATGTAAACGCAGACAGTTTGGCGCCGGCGGCAGAAAGTGCAGTACGAAGAGTTATTAGCGCGAAAACTGGAGTTTAGTGTTAGTTGAGTGGAGCCATGAGCAGTTGCAATCAAATGGACTGCACTGAGCAGTTGAACATGAATTTGGAGCTAACGGATGAAATGCTTCGATCAATGATCGCCTTCAATAGCCCGGAGTCCGACAAATCGATTGGCGCCAAATCAAGCGCCAGCATTTTACGCGAGCTGCAGCACAGCAACAACTTGGCAGCAAACGATCCGAGTGCACCGGAGTTCGAGTTCCACGGCTACGGCTGTGCGCATACCCTGCAAACGGTGCGCAAAAGTGTCGACACTGCCGCCAAAGTTTGGGTACCAGACTTCCACTGCAACAACAACTCCAACACAAGTGGCAACAACAACCTGAACAACAACAACAACAACGCTGCGCAGCAAAAGGAGAATGTTTGGAATCCTACGGAACGCAATAGGTAAGCGCGTGTAGACCCAGTCGGACGCAGCCGACAGTTGAATACCCTGCACCTTACTATTTAAAATCACACGAAACGCGTTATCAATGCTTCTTCTTACTTTTATTAACTGTACCTATTGGCGAATGTGGTGTATGCGCATGGGAAATTATCTCTCCTGAAAATAAACAGCCATTTTTGTTTAACTTTGAATGGGCCTAGCTTTACTAAAACTCAATCGATTTTCAGCGGCATGCATTTTTCTCAATCATTTGAGCGCAAAAATAAAATTTTGGGTAATAAATTAAAAAAAAAAATTTTTAATTTTTCTTTAACCTTAAAAAAAAATAAAACTTTCGAAAAAAAATTTTTTTGATATCATAAGAATTTATGCGTAAACGAATTGTATTGCAAAATGATGCAGAAAAAAACAAATATGACGACATTTGGTCAAAAAATGTGGATTTTAGAGCCAAAATTGGTATTATGGGGGAATTAAACAAAAAAACGTTGCGCGCGCTTCTCGCTCGACATACAGTCGTGCAACCCCGACTAGGGATGGGCATGGGCCGGGGTTCGCATGTCGTGTTGAATATGCAGCACTAAATCGGCACGATCAACACGATTATCCGTTATTCGCTAGTAAAAAATACCCATAGTTTAAAATGTAGTAAAAGATGTGCACTAAAAACACCCAATTTTTAAAATGTACTGACAAATTTGCGCTAAAAAATACACAAAGTCTAAAATGTTGTAAAAATTTAAACTTTGTGTTGGGTCGTGTTTGGAAAATGTTATAGCTCTTCGCGTTAGTGTGTGTTGAAGAGTTTTAATTTTCGAGCCGTGGTGGATCGTGCCGTAAAATTGTAGCAGATTGCGCTTAATATATATGTATTTAATTTTTAACTTTATTTAATTTAATGCATAATTTATTCACAAACGGATCTCTTCACAGCCAGGCCCCGATCTCCGTGCGCCGTTTGGTGGAACTATTCAGATCGCTGCATGAGGAGCTGATTGCGGAGCTGCCGAGTCATCAGCAGAACTCGGTGCCCTCGGACTACGTGTACGAAATGGCACGCAAGTCGCACATGCCACATGGCCAGAACTTCCGTCATCATATCCAGGTGCTGCTCACTAAGGTGGATCGTTATTTGTGCCGCTTGCGGCGTCTGCTGGAGACGAATCGCACCTTTGACTACAGCAAGCATAAGGAATGCGACGATCTGATCAATGCGGCGGAGCACAATGCCCTGGAGTTGAAGAAGCTCAGCAATGCGGAGCTGCGTCATCGCAATAAGCAGTTTATCAACGACGTGTCCTCGGGTGAGCTTATCTATGAGATTGTCTGTTCGGTTGCAAGTTCTAATTATTCATGAATGCACAGAAAACGCCATAAAACTGGGAAATGTGCTGCTGGAGCTGCGCGATAAGCTGAAGGCGGCGCATCTCTTTGTGCATGTTTTCAATTGGGAGATCGATCAGGAGCACCGCTATTCGGTTGCCATGACGGCCAGCAAGGCTGCCACCAATCAAGCGGCTCTTGCCCTGGCCATGGCCGACATAGAGTTACAGGAGCCACGCCCCTTCACCACTGAGGAGCAGCAGATTGCTCAGCATTATCAGCTGGGCGCCGTTATGGCCTGTGCCAAGGAGCATGATGACTTTCTCACCCAATTGCTCAAGTCTCCAGAGACCTATTTCCCACCGGAGATAATCGCATTCTGTGAGCCTCCCAAGGAAGTTCATTCCATGGATTACATAGACCCACCTATAGACTTAAGTGATGTTGTCGCCAACTTTGAGCAAATCAACTTAGTAGGCGATATTGTGGAGTTGGCTCCCTCGTCGCCTCCAAGGGTCCATCAGCGTCGTCATGCGCCCAGATGGAACCACGCCTAAGAATACAATTTTGACAATGGAAAACAAAGCTACTGAAAGCCCCACTCGGTATTAAATTGAAGGCAATTGTATCGAGCTGTATTATTTTATCTAAACCAATTTTGAAATCTTGTTTTAAACCAATCCAAAGTTTTGCATAATGTTTTAATTCTAATATTCTTTATTTAATTATAAATTTTATATTTATACTGAAAATTTAATGAAAACAATTTTAAATGTATGTTAAGAATACAAAAAAATATTGGTAATGTAACCTAATTTTTGCACTTATTGTTAATTTTAAAAAGAAATTCCCGTTTATATTTAAAATAAAAATTAATTATTTAAATTGTGCAACTAAAAGAAAAACTGAATGTATGGTATGAGAAATAAAAATGTTTGCATTTATTCTTAAATTAATTATAAAATTTCTGCTTATACTGGAAATTGATTATATTATTATGATAAGAATACAAGCAATGAAATGAAATAAAAATGTATGCATCTATTCTTAATTTAATTAAATATTTTCTGATATTTTATCAATTATATTTTATCAAATATGATTAAAATTGTTACACAGACCCTTTGACTTTCATGACTTAAAATTTATTTATTATTATTAATTTAAGACATATAATCATATTAAGCAAAATTAAATTAAACTTAAGCAGTTCCTTTATCATTTATAAATAAATCACAAATTGAAAATATGCTATTATTTCTCAACTAAAATTTTGTGTACGTTAATTTAATCTATCGGAAATAATATCTGTATATTCTAGATCGTGAAATATGTTTTGTATTTGGCGAATTGTGTAATTAATTCGAAGCTCTAAATCTGTTTTATAGTTTTGATTTAGTCAATCTTTATATAGCATCTTAAAAGCAACCATATATCAGTTGAGTTCAGTTTTAATTGTTATCAACATACATAGTTAAGTCTAGTTGGACAACAAACAATTATTCTACATTATAATCCGTGTACAGTTCTTCCATTGGAATCTTGCTAAAGACACGGTTCAGCACGGACTTGAATATGAGACTTATGGCCTGGGTAATATCGTCGTGGAGCTCACTGAAGATGTCTTGCCAGTTTTGGTTGATCAAAGTGTGCACGCTATCCGAAAGATCCTTACGGCCATCGAATAGGTTACCCAGTAAGTAGGTAACCTGTTGCGGTTTCAATTGCATCTTAACTTCCACCGCTTCAATAAAGGTCTGATGTGGACCTTTGACATTGGCTCTCGTCTTGAGTATGGAATTCACCTTGCATTGTACTATGCGGAACAGGGAATTAATGGGGACACTTTAGTGAGCGACTGCTGTACTTACTCAGCTCTATTGTGGCATTGCCCTTGCCCACGATGGGCAGCAGGAGAACTCTGCCCTCGATACTGTAGGGTCCTTGAAACGTCAACTTTGGCACTATAATGTCAAATTTGACAGGACGACGCACATCATTTGAAAATGCGCTGCAGCAGAGAATGTACAAATATACTTGAGAATATTAAGTATTTATTTAAATTACAAGATCATACTTACGATACGCTCTTGATCGTCATATCGGCCAGACCCAAGAGTTCGGCATTCATAAAACTCAGATCGATGCTAACCGGACTATTTGGTTTCTTGCCTAGTGACATTTTTTTAATTTGCAACGGATCGAGTTTAACTAGTCCAAGCGGCTTAACGCCAGTTCTGGCAAAGTTCTTGGCCACAAAATTGATGGCATCCTTCAAACAATGTTCATCCGACATGGAGCACTTCCTAAGCCCAGCAGCTGCGAGTGAAAAATCAAATATGTAAACCAATTTAAATGATGGCCAACACTTTAGCTTACGCCATTCTGAGGCATAAACCTGCCGCCAGGAGATGCAGCAGAAGGAGCTGATCAGGAACAGAGCCACAATTGTTTTGTCCATTATTTGTTTTGGCTAAATGTTTGCCGAGCCACTTTCGAAATAAAACTGAGCTACTGATTAACAAGTGAGTTGTCTTTTATAGGTGTCTTTAAACATTGCAATTAAAATGTTATACTTAATTCCCCCGTCGTTAAAACACAAATCATTTTTGCGTCTCAGCAGCGGAGAACACGTAGAACGTGGGGAACATGCAATTTGACCCCAAACTGACTCAGGCATAAAAGTGGGAATACTTATTAACCATATGCTAGAATGTTTATTATATTTGCCTTTTTTATTGTTTAATATCAAAAAAACAGGCTATAGAACGAACGGACAGACAAATTATCAGTCTGATTTGGTTTTTTGTTGATTCTTTCTTCTTGCTTTCTATTGCAGTTTGACGTTTGAACTGGATTACATTTAAGAGCAAATAAAATAAATAACGCCATCAAACTTGTTTTATGTTTAGCAAGCCAAGTAAGTACATTGCCTTTGTACACTGAGAAAAGCGAATATCAATATTTTGATTTGCAAACGGAAATACTTTTCAATATAATATTTTTCAGTTTAAGTTAATGAACCGCCTGCCTTTTAACCCCTTATTAAGCTTAGAATTAACTTAGAATTCAGTCGGAATAATTATATGGTTGTCGACTCGACAAATAAAAAATTTAATGAATGAATATAATATTAATTTCAACTCATTTGGCAACATGTGTTTTATTATGTAGATATCATTGTACTTTTCCCCTGGCTATGTGTCGCCTTTGACCTGCTTAATTGCGGCTTGACAACTGCAACAATTTAAAAATTTATTTTTATTTTTCAGCTTCACTATTAAGCATTATAGTACGCACTTTAGACTGAAGTTGATCGCGAGAGCACGTTTAAAACTAGAACACAAAAAAAATTCTGATGGCACGAAAGCGCGGTTTCTACTATGGACTGTAAATAATAAAAAATAATATAATTTATTGCCAGATTTCGCTGACTAAAAAATATGTACGTTCATGTGTAGCTTCTAACTAACTGGTCATTTAAAGCCAATGATCTTGAAATTGTTTGCAAATTGCAAAGTACTAATTGGAATGGTTTGTGTCTAGGGTTAAGAGCTTGTCTGCGAACGAACAAGTGCTATGTTTGAAGCAGCGACCCTAGCCCCGTTTCCCAAGTGCACGTAGATCGAACTTGTGTCTCAAAATTGGCCAAATGCCGAAAGGTATGCAACACTACACTGCTACCCAGTTTGCCAAAATTTCAAAACAAAATCAAAATAACAACTAGACAAAATAAGGAAAGTGTTATCTTCAATTAGCACCTGCATCCTAAATGGTTTGAATGCTTACTAAACCATATTGTTAAATAATAAGTAAATATAATAATAAAACCTGCATTCAAAGCATTCAAAGTATGTCACATAGTTGAAGGCGGGTGTTAAAATGTGAATTCACAAATGATGCTGCATACTTTTGGGCTGGTGTTGAAAAATTATAAAAGATTAAAACAAATAAGAAAAATACTTCTAATTAGAATTAATTATTGTTAATTATTACCAAAAATCCAGAAAAAAGTGCTAAATATAAAATAAAAAAAATAATTGTCTTGTTGCATACTTTCGAGGACGTGAAAATAATAAAACAAAATAAAAAAATACTTCTATTATTATTATTATTTTGATATTTTCGCCAAAAATACAGAAAAATTATCTGAATATGAAATAAATAAAATTGGATGCATTATATGCGAGTTCACGGAAATATTAACAAATTTAGCAACTTGCAACCACTTGTTGAACCAAAAAACTGCACAAACCACTTGTTGATTCAAAAAACTGCGGCCATAAATACTTCTAGTGGAGATAACCTGCCTTGGAATGAATACATGCTTAATTACATGCTTAAGATTGTAATTGTGATACGATCGTAGTAATAATACCAACATAAAAAAAATCTCGCGCGCTCTGGCGCGCTCGACCTGACAGTCGGGCAAGCCCGACTGTCTTATACCCTGTGCCACAGCTCGCGCTGCGCGCTCGCCCGTTCAGTATATAATAAAATTCTTTAAATATAATTTAATCTATCTTGATTAAAACAATCTGACGAGGTGGCAACGCTACCGCCAAAACTCAATTTGGCACATGGTATGGCGATGAAGGTGGCGCTCGAACACTTGTCGCTTGGTCTCTGACGTCACGCGTCACAGACTTTTGTTCTTTTGCGCAATCTTATTTTGGCATCTCACAATTGGTGTTGTTTACATGCGTTCATGCACACATACATGTATGGTATTCGTCTATTCTATATGTATGTGTGTTTCTGTTTATACATGCACACATACACTTGCTGGGCTTCAGGGCCCGTGCGAAGCAATACATGTAGTATTGAGTAGCTTATATCTCCTATGTTTATTAACCGATTTTAATGCGCTTTTCAGGATAGTTAAATATAATAGAAGAGAGTATATATACCAAAAACCAACATTCTATGTTTAATATTACGCTTGTTTTTGAACTTTTAAGTTCAAGTATTTCGTAGCTTATATCTCCTGTGTTTATTAACCGATTTTAATCCTCTTTTCAGGATAGTTAAATATAATAGTAGAGAGTATATGTTCCGAATAACAACATTCTATGCTCAATATTACGCTTGCTATTCAACTTTTTGTGTTAAAAATTCGAGGTTATGTGAGTTTTATTGATTTTTGGGCGTCAAGGGGGCGTGGCATCAACGATTTGAAATAAACTTGATCTGCGTATTGAATACACCTACCGATAGCAACCAAAACAGCTTCTCTAGCTTTTGCAGTTTCCGAAATCGACGCGTTCATACAAACGGACGAACGGACAGACAGACAGACAGACATGGCTATATCGACTCAGCTCTTCACCCTGATCAAGAATATATATAGTTTGTGGGGTCTGCCACGCCTCCTTCTGCCTGTTACATACATTCGCACAAAGCTATTAACCCTGTTTTTCCCATTTTTCAAATGGGCACAGGGTATAAATATTTCTAACTTAATGGGTTGGTTTATGTTGCTATTTGCCTATAAACTGCGGCCATTTATTTTAATAGGCTGACTTATGTGTAGTTAGTCAAATTATAAAAATTTTTTTAAAAAATTTTTCTAATAACGCTTGTTAAAATGGCATTAAAAAATACTGTCTATTTGTTAAGATTTCCTGCGATGAATTTTAATTTAAGTGAGGCTTGGAATAATATGTACATATAAGCACCAGCTTTTAAAGTTTGCAAGATCTAGGTATTCATACGGATATCAAACAGACGGACAGAGAGGCGTACAAAGGCTACATAAAAATCTAGTAAAAATGTAAGCTATAATTTAATTAATTTCTATGATTTAAATAAAGTAAAGTAATTTTTACACTTGAATTGGCTTTGTTAATTCGAATAAATCAGATCAATTATTGTTTTCGTTCGAATTGTTTGTCATTTTTCATCTAGAATAAATCAACAATTAAGCGTCTGTTCGGACTAAAACAGACCGTTTTCGCTTCTTAGGAATACTCAATTAAATATTCTATGCGGTTCAATAACTATTATAGACTTTTATTACTCAACAATAACAATCCCCTGACTTACATAGAATTATATAACAGGAATGCATGAGGTCTATTTCGAGAAGAACTTGTCATAGGGATACTTTGAGAATACCTTCGTTATGACCGACTGGATAATTTCGGCAAACGCCGCTTGCATCGTGTTCTGCACCTCCTTGTAGATCTCCTCCCAGTTCTCGTTCAAGAAGGCATTCATGTTATCCCCCAGAGCCTTATCGCCGTTGAACAGATCACTGAAAAAGTAATACAGGCGCTCCGGCTTGACCAAAAGTTTCATGTTTGTTGCCTCCATGTACTGCTCTCCATTTTTGTCAACAGCTTTGCCCGTAAAGGTAACGGTTACGTCACAGTTGGCTAACAAGACGTAGGGACATTTAATTAGATAAATAGATTTTTAAATTGATGAGAACTTACATAGGGTCATGTTACTCTTGCCTGAACCGCTAATGGGTAGTACCAAAATTTTGCCCTTGATGTCATAGGCTCCCACCAATGATATTTGGTCCGCATGCACTACCAATTCATGTGTATCGGCTAAATTCTTACCGAATCCTCTGCAGATATACCAGATGATATTATCTAAATTTATGGTTTGATTTCTCTTGCACTCACTTAACTTGCTTGGTCTTAAAAGTGCCGAAACCCGTTAAATCGTTATTCGTAAAGGTCAGATCAATGTTGACAGGACTTTCGGCACCCTGTTTGATGTTTATCTTCGACACTTTCAAAGGATCAATTTTTATCAAATTTATGTCCTTATCACCTTCGCCTGCCTTTTGGGAGAAATAGAAGTCCATTGTCTTGGCAATACAGGCCGTATCGCCTTGTTTGCAGGCCTTGGGATCATCAGCTGTATAGAAAATTTTGAATTAGCCGCTAATCCTTCGGTATATGGAGATCTAGCAGATCTTGGCTTACGGAATTTCGCCTGTACCGCAAGTACTACAGCCAACACGACTATCCATGTAAGTTTCGACATTTCGCACAGCCTTTAGAACTTGAGCAAGTGAATACAGTAGAGACACTAACTTGGCTCACTAAACGCCTTTTAGCTTTTATAGAAAACTGACAGTTGTAATAAAAATAAAATTATAATTAAAAATTTGTTAGAATCTTTTTAATGTCTGTTCTGACATGATATGAGCATCTCGTGTGAGTCAGATACGTCTAGCCTCGCTTACAAATACTATAACCTGTTCGCATCGCATTGCACTAGATAATTCGAATAGTATTTAATCTGGACACACTGCTCTATGGATTAATATCCACACACCTCTCACTCTACTTCCGATCTACGACTGTCTTTCAGTAGCAAACTAGATAGCTCTATTAAAATCATTACATACACGCAAAACAAATCAAACTAACTAAAAATAAAACTATTGATAAATGATATTTATATTATACAATTTATTTGAGTTATTTTTCCTACTTTTAAATAAAGCTTTGGAAATATTTTAAAGCTTTAAAATCATAAAACAAAAATTAGATTAAAATTAAGAGTAATAAAATTAATATTAAAAAAATAAAAAATTAAAAATATAATTAAAAATATTAAAAAAAATAATAATAATGCTTACTCTTATGATTTAAAAATTGTCAGCTTGCAACCATGCAATTTTTAACAGTGTTTGTTCTGTAACATAACGCTATAAAGCAATACAAAATTAATTCTTTAATTATAGTTGATGGTTTGTTTGCATCATTTGTCAATGAACTATATGTAGAGTGTGGATTATTTAATAACAATTAATTCTATAGTCAATACATTGTATTATAGCTATATTATCCAGTATGGAAGGGCGCCAATAATGATAATGAATAGTTCCAAGTATGCATTAGTGTTGGAAGAATTTTTTAATTTATATAACTAAAAGGGTGTGAAAATGCCCCCCAGATATTTGTTAGTAATTAATAATAATTAGCGTGGCAAATTCATGTTAATTACATTTACTAACTCTCAGTTGTTGTTCTTAAAGATCAATAGATCAAAACGTGTAACGTCAGAATATATTGCTTGTAACATTTAATTGCATTACTAATAATAGGCATATAATTAACTAAATCAATCAAAAATGTATTGGATTAAATTAAATCGTGTTTGATAAAGTGTGTATGTAAATTAGTTTAACTTAGTGCTTAAATTATGTCAACTTGGGTTTAACTGAGGTCAAATTGCTTTAATTGCATAATTTAGATATTGAATTGAAGCGATTTTTTTAGGTGATTTAATTTAATTGAATTTACATGAAAAGTTTTAATTTTAGAAGTTGAAATAAAAATCTCAGGTTAGTTAAGATGAGTATAAAACAGTAAGGATCGTGTATCCCTTCCAGGCGTTACACAGATTTCCCATTTGCACTAACTTATTGACCTATGTGTAATGTTTTAAAGTACCGAATCTTAAAGCATAATATTAACTCGGTATTATATATGAAATTTAGAATTGAAATGCCGTTGATTTGCATATGGCATATACCTAAGCACATTCTAAATTTGATATGTCCAGTATTCATAACTATCCAGATCGAACTGATCAAACAGAAGAGACAAACTCAGACTGAACTCAGTTCGTCGCCCTGAGCATGTAGATTTTGTGGGTTCTGCCACGCTGCACGTGCGTCACAACTCTGCAGCATTCAGAATCTCAATAATAAAACAAATATACAATATGCATATTATGTGTGCTATTTGCGATTATTCCCGATATAGAACTACAATAGATATTGCCCTTTTTTTTGCTAATTATGAAGCTGTCAGCATGACAGAACAACATTTATTTATTTGGGGAACGAGAGCCGCTTGATAGAATTGTATTGACAGCAAAGTAAATATATTTAATAACCATTCAGAGATGGAGCTAAAAATATATATCATACAGCACACACACACACACACACACACTGGACTATCCAGTTAACCTTAGTTGTGAAAAACAAGCCTCCTCCTGCTGATCCCAAGCCCAGAAAAGCAGCTCAACTTGATCATGATCGGAATACGAGTGCGAGCGATATGCAATTATGATTACAGAGTTACGATCATGATCATTACTGGATCGTTGGAAGATTTTTGCTTGAAGTTAACCAAGGTTAACTGGTTAACTGGTTAACTGGGCATCAGTTGTCCAGCTTCGGTTCCAACTCCAGCCCCCAATGGCCGATGGTTTACCGTTGTCTACACTTGAACTTGACAATGGTTTCCAGCACTACAACAAGTTCTCTGGCTCTCGCTCTCTGTCGCTGCTTTGGCGTTTATTTATAGCGCGCAGCGCAGTTGCAGCGCGGCTACACTGAGAGAAACAAACTGGTTTGAAAATTACTTGATTTTGATTGTTATGTTAATCGAGCTGTTCACGTGAATCGAATTGCCAAATGTTTAACGAAATTTATGCGTTGGCTTTGCGGAAATGTTTGCTACACTCGAAACAACAGTTGATAGACTGCGGTGTATACCCTGTAACAGAGCATAGAGATAAAGACATTTAGTTTCTTTTATGTTGTATTTTTTATTAAATTGTTAAACTAAATTATGACTTAAACAGCAAACAGTCTGGGGTAGGGGATAAAGAGAGAATACTCGTACACGTCTATAAGTATAGCTATAATTCTATGTGATGAAATGAGCTCTAGTTCTCCAGAAACAGATCCTCGTAGGCGAAACGCTTGAAGAGTGTGGACAGTATATTCTTCATGATCTCTGCAATGGCCACATGAACCGACGGCTGCAGTTCGCTCCAGACATCCGACCAGTTCTCATTCAGGAAGACGTTCAAATTGTCACCCAGCGCCCGATCGCCATTGAACAGATTTGTCAGCTTTATGTTCATTCTAAAATTAAGAGTTAAACCGTCTATTAACTGCATAAAAAATGTTGAATTTATTTCGCTTACTTCTGTGGCTCCAGCAGCACCTTGAGCTTGTCCACACTCAGGTGGGTGCGTCCATTGCGCACCTGTGTGCCCGGCTTGAACTTCACCGAGAACTTTGGATTGTGCAGCACGATGTCGGCATCGCCATCCCCACGTATGGGCAGAATCAGGATGCGTCCATCGGCGGTGTACTTGCCACGCAGCGAGACCTTTGGGAAGGAGCCGTACATCTCGTACTTGCTGGTGGCAGGATTCGCGCCGAAGCCACTGCAAGTTGCATGTTTAGTGAAAATGTATATAAAATAATTGGGAGCATTTACGTACACTGCCCTGTCGAACTTTACGCCGGACAAGCCCTCCACATTGACATCCCGGAAGTTGAGCTTGAGACTCAGTGAGCCACTGCGTCCATCGGAGATGTCGAATCGCTTCACCACAAACGGTTCCACCTGCGGAAACGCCGCCGGCGCATATCCGGTGCGTGCGTATTGACGCACCAGCATATGGGACACATTGATAATGCAGTCCGTATCGCCCAGATGACAACGCGGCAGATCAGGAGCTGAGTTAAACAAAGCCAAAGTTGATAGAGCTTGAACTGCGCAGCTTCAGGATGTGGCACTTACCAAACTTGGAGGCGCCTTGGGCGCCCAAGACGAGGCCAAAAAGCCAAACGGAGCACAGTTGAAGCAACATGGGGCGGTGCGCGATCTTTAGCTGCTGTTTTGGTTTTTATTGATTTGGCCAACTCCCGAGCAAGTTCAATGCTAAACTGTAAATTGGCTCTGGACAAACGCGACCATTTATAAACTTTTTTTCGCAGCGAGAGCTCGAAACGCGCCTCGATCAGAATTCACAGACAGAGATGAAGCCAGAGGCAGCGAGCAGCCTTTGCTTGGCCAATACGTTAAATAGTTTATTCATTCTTGGCTTGTCTCGTTCTTTATTGTTATGCTTGTTGTTGCTGTTCTCGTTCTTGTTTTTTCACACCCTGTACTTAAAAAAAGCACAAAAGGGTCTATTAGGTTGCTGCAAATGAATAATGTATGTAGCGCCCAGAAGGAGGCGTGGCAGACCCCAAAAAGAATATAAAATCCTGATCAAGATAGCTAAGTCGACATAGCCATGTTCGTTGGTCTGTTGTTCATATGAACACCTAGCACTCGGAGACTATAAAATCAAGGGACACCATTTTTGGTATGTCGGTTTTTTTATTTTATCATCATGTCTGCTCAAGATTTTTTATATCTCCCTTCCTTCTCCCGCATTGTAATTTGGCATATACGTAGCTTATTGCATTTTCCATCAACACTGCAAATTGCATTCCAATCGGTTAAGAAACAGTGCAGATATGCAACTGACAATTTGCTCGACTTCGTTTGTATTATTTCAACACAAAGTAGAGGGTTTGCTACTGTTGGTTTTATCCGACTGATCTACACCGTTCTCACTGCTTGTTTTTGTTCTTGTTGTCTGTCTGCTTTTATTTTGACTTCTCATCGGCCATACACCGATTGTATATAGAGAGAATTCGCAGTTGGGCAACAACAATGGCACACGATGACAAGAATATTATTAATTAATATTATTAACAGGTCCCAGCGACAAAATCAAAAGTGTTTTGTATACAACATCGAAATGTTCGCTTCGTTTCGTTTCATTTCATCTCCCCTTTTCGACAGATATTCGCAGACTTTAAACAACGGTAGTTTAGTACTCTACAACCCTCTGATAAGTATATAACATTACATTTTTATTCTGATTTAAACTTATTTTATTAAATTCACTAAAAAAAATTTATTTATATAACTTTAATCGGTATAAAGTATCAATAAACAATGTCTTAATTCGAAGGAGGAGCAAAGAATGATATGCATTTTTATTTTAAAAGTGCGGTATATTATTTATTTTATTTAATTTAAATATTCTAATAATTTTGAAGTAAAATTTTATGGAGCTACACAGTTTAAATTCTATATGCATAAATTCAGAAATTGAAAAGCAAATGATATGGCATTTCTATTGAATATTCCCCATATTATAATTTTAAACCTGAGATTTGCTTTTTTCTCCAATTTCAGTGATAGACAAAAGCAATTTTTATACAATTTTTGCTGTATTTATCGTAATGGCAAAAGCTGGGATAAATTAGTAGCACAAACAATGCGCAATAAGTCAACAATACGAGATTCTGCAAATATTTGCAACTCAGCAAGCTGAATTTGGATTAGAGATCTGAATAAAGGGGGTATTCCCGTGAAATTTAACAAGTGTTAAATGATTTGGCATGCAATTTGCAACGTTTCATTTTGGAATTAATTGCGCTTAGATCATTTCAACGAAAACAGATCTGTTAAGAGTGTATTCTAGTTGGTTAATAGCAGTCAGCAGATGAAGAACAAAAGGTTTTAATAATTATGGAGCAGCTAATCATCTGCGAAACCGAACGTGTGGCCAAACAGCCCAAGGTGATTAACTATTTCGCATAAAAAGAAGTTAAAAGAATTTCCGTTTCGCGTCATCGAAACAGCAGCAATTAGAAACAACCATAATCATAAATGATAGCGGGTGTCAGACTGGTTTGTCAAAGAACAACATTAACAAACAAATAGTGAATACATTCACGCACAAATTGATATTTAAGTTTATTATAAAAGTTGTCACACTGCCTGTTGTCACTTTCAAACAATGCGAAAGACGCTTGCCAAAGTCTTTGACCATTCGTCATCGGCAATTAGCATATGTTTAAAAAAAAATACCTCTGAGATCGGATGAGAATAGTGGCCTGCACTTTGTTTATTTACATGTCCAATTGGCGCCATAGCCATATGACTTCATAGATGGACAAATACCACATATTTTAATCAAGTTTTGTTTGTGTTTATCAAGTGAATTCCGAGACGCTTTCGTAGTTCACATTTTACAAAACAAAAGCTTTAAATATTTTGGCAAATCATGCATTTAATATTGGCGCCCGTCAATGAATAACTTTACATAAATAAGCATAAAAGTCATGCTGTGAATGTTTGATGTACAGGTTCACAAACCTGTTTGAAAACACAATGAATCAAACTATAAATAACAGTAAATGCTATATTATTAAGTGAATAACATAAACATATAAATTATGCATGTATTTATTTAAAAAATAAAATATAAATTTTTACTTTTGAATTACGTTAACAATTCAAATAATAACGTGTGGGCTAAGTTGTGCTGCCAGATCGTTGCAAGACTATATGTGATATGGCCATACCGTCGAATAAAAAACAAGCAGTGGCAGCACGTGTTATCGATATGGTATGTTCGAGTTTTGCAACACTAGTCGCAACGTTTCAAAGCCGAAATTAGCAGCAATATAAACAAACGCCGAAAAACTAAAGTTTTTTAATATAAAATATAAATTAATATTAAAATGAGAGTTCTAAACATATTAGCCATACTAGTCGCTGGCTTGACGTTTGTTTGTCTGCGTGTGTCAGCATCAGAGAGTGTAAACAGCACAGATGAATTCGTGGCCACTAAGGAATGGCAGGTGGTAAAGGAAGGTAAAGTATTACGTGTACCTTTCGGTTTTCTGGAATATTTCAACAGATTGGCAAATATTTCACAGGTCAGGCAATACCCAAGGGGTTGCATGTGCGCATTAATCTGCAAACCGGCGTCAAAGAGGCAAAACTACTTGACGAGAATGAACGTAGCACAGCTGTGCTAAGCCAACCTGAATCGGAATCGGCTAAAGAACCATTATCCCTGGAGCATGAGGCCAATATTATTGAGGAGTCTGTGCGGAAGGTGAAGACGCATCGCAACTATGCAGAGCTACGCAAAACCTACAAGGAGTTCCAGAAGAACTTTCAAACGGACGGCGAACGCATTCAACAACTGATCGATCAGTATCGCAACTTTAGCAGAATTCCCTTGGATTGGGAGTTCAAACAGAAGTTATCTGTGCTGGAGTATCTTGAGTACTTGCTGCATCAGATCGACAATGCGCTGGTCTTCATAGACAACGGCGGCCTGGACGATTTGCTGCTGCCCATTGTGGTTAACGATACCAACACGACCTTAAAGGTTTATGCCCTGCGGGTTCTGGGTTCCTTAACCGGCAACAATCCCAAGGCACAGATCAAGGTCTTCGAACGTAACTTTGGCTCTCATCTGGCCAAGATACTCATGACGTCCACGAATAGCGCTGAAATCTCGCCGGCATTGCATGCCTTTGGAGCGCTGCTGCGCAAATTTCCTCTGGCTCAGCAGCGCATTCTGTCCACATCGGGCACACAGGCGCTGATTGGACTGCTCCGTAACTCTGACGTGGAGCTGAGAAACAAGGCGAAGGTTGTCACCTTGATAAGTGACTTGGTATTGGAGAAGCGCTACGTGCTGGAGGCCAGCAAAGATTCACCCGAAGACATCTCCACAATGGCACAATATGTTGTGCTTGAGTTTGATTCCTGGCTGCAGGCGCATGATTACTGCGCCGCCCTTGAAACCTTGTTAAGCAAGGATTATGTGCATCTGGTGGATCAGCCCGAAGTTGTGGAACAATTCACAGTCGCATTGGACAGCACAGAGAGCCTCTGCCAGCAACATTGGTCCCAGAGCGCCTCACTGCGGCACGCGCTGCTCACAATTAAGAACAGATTTGCCCACAGCCAGGACGAGTATCGATTGGAGGTTTCTCAGGCGCTCGCCAGCCTCTGTGAACGGTTCTATAATAGACCCAATCACACGGAGCTATAAAACTGCATTTCGAGAATTAGCATTATTTATTATTTGTGTAAGACGTACTCAAAAGGCTTTTGAACTGATTGTAACTCTCTTAAAAAGTAAAAGCAAAATCTGTAATATTTTCAATAAGCAGTGCCAAAAAATACAGTGAAACTTGTGAAGAATCATGTATGTAGCTTTTACAGAAATGCTTATTAAATTATTTAATATATTAAACAAAGGTTAATTTAATTACTATTAGATAAGAGGATATGCAAGATATTTATATATATGTATTGTTGTAATAGTATAAAGTACGGGGATTCCTACTTTCGATCTATCCCTTCCTTACTGGTTAAAGTTCCATTAGCTGCTCTGAAAAACTACTTTCCAGCAGGAAATGCAAGCAACAGTCCCCAATATGTTTAACACGTTCTCCCACTCTGCGCATATTATTATTTTAAGTTCAATAATCGACCAGCAGCGGGTCATAAAGTAAGCCAAAAGTGTTGCCTGTCACACGTAGCGAAAGAGTCCACAGGGAAAGCACAAAGCAGTGAGAACAATCAAACGAAAGCATGGCCCAAAAAACTCAAGAAAGGTGGAGGCTAAAGGAAACACGTAACTGTACAGGAAGGCAGGAATAAGCCAAGCCAAGGCAGTTCAATTATGTTAAAATCCCAAGTCAGCAGCAAAAGTACGATACGACCTGCACTCGATGCGACCCAACCCGACGTCGCGTCCAGTTCAAATTACAGCAATTAACGACATGCAAATGCAAATGCAAATGCAATGTCACTGAGTCATGTCGGGACCTGTCTGAAAGACCTTTCCGAGAGGGGCAACAAACAACAAAAACCGGCACGGGAATTGTCTGGACGCCAACGGTTGTTGCCAAGGCGAGAAATTGCAATGTAAACAGAGAGCAAGAGCGCAGTCTTACGCTCTTTCTTCTAGCCCTCGCTCATCTGCTCTCTCCGAATCGGCATTCGCTTAGGGTTAGCGGTAGTCAAGCGTATCGGGAAACAGGTGAATCTGCAGGGTTAGCCTGGGAACTGCGAAAAGCAACCAGTAAAAGGGTTAAATACATACATATTATATTATGAATATATAATTTTGGAATATAATAATAATATTAAAGACAACCCAGCAAATAATAATAATTTAGTTAATGGGCTTAATAATATTTTCTAATAATATAATAAAATAATATTGATATCAATGATGGGTGAGCAATTATTTGGTAACAGTTTAAAATAAAATGAAATAAAAATAATGATATAGTAATTTCAAAATTAACAGATAAATCTAGTGAAATGGTGAGGTAATATGAAAATACAATAATAATAATAATAAATGGAATTTGATAAAATAATGTAGAAAAGCGTTAAAAATAATTTCCATGCTAACTTTGCAAATATATGAAAAAATCGTAAAATAGTAAGATCACACAATTGTATTTTATTAATTGTAGAAATTATATAATATTAATGATTGCTGAACAAATAATAAGTGAAAGGTTAAATAATAATATAATATAAAATAATAATATGAAAATATAGTGAAACAATATTTTTTAAAATTATCAATGATAGCTGATCCAATAATTAGTTAAATCCTTCAATATTACCAAAATATAATAATAAAATATATTTATGATAATGATAATATTAATATATGAAATAATTGCGAAAATAATTATTAAAATCGTTAAATATAAATCGATAATATAAAATAAATTTAAAATAATATCAATGATAATTACAGCTAATAATAAGCGCCAAGTGGAGGAATCCGAGAAGTAATTCTCGGGCCTCCCATGCAACATCGCAACCTAAGCTGGGGCGCGTGCGCGTAGTCGCCATGGCAGTCGCTGTCCGGAGTCGTATCTGCTTTCAACCACTTCCAGCAGGCCAGCTTTTGTTGTTGTCTTTTATTTCGTTGCCTTTTTATGAAGAGCTTAAATGGAAACGCTTGACGAGTGATGTGGAAACATTTTCAACACACCAACAGCAACAGCAACAACAACTGCAACAACAACAACAACAAGCCAGAGCCAGAGAGTCTTCAGACGAGACTGCCACTCACATGTGTATGTATGTGAAGCGATATGCATACACATACATATACACGAAGCTATAGCATATGACCAACTACCAACTGTGGCAACAACAACAACAGCAAAACGCACCGGCATTACAGGCCCGTTGTTAGGGGGCATTCCCTGCTTTGGCAACATTATGGAAAATCAGTTTGTGTTTGGAGCGTCGTCTGGTCGCATGTGCTCGAGTACTGCTAAAAAACATCAAGTTGCAAGCGCGTAACGGTTCAATTAAAACATAAAACCAATGCTACAACACTTTATATTTTGTGTATTAAAATGCAAGCACTAAAACCCAACAAGTGCAAAAGTAAATAAATAATTAAACAACATAAAATATGACATGCTGTGCTTCCTATAATCGCATAATTCTAACGGAATTTCGACAGTTAACGCTGCAATTAATTTCGAAAACTAATTGCTTCATATTATAATAATTCATGCACATTTGTTTTGAAACTGATTGAAACTGAATACGCCTATTAATGTTATCTGATCTATAATAATTGATCGAATTAACAGCGATTTTCCAACAGTTTTGGAATATATTAAAGTGTAAACAAACGCAATCATGCATGGTAAAAAATTTGTGTATTTTTAAGAGTGTTTTCTTTATTTTTGGAATATTATTAAATCTTTTACGACACTTTTTCTTTACTATTTTCATGATATTAATTTAATTTTGAGTTGTATAAATCTGTTAAGTTATCCTGTTTGTTTTTGCTAAGAAATTAACGTTATGTTATACATGTAAGATAATTTTAAATATCCCCAAATGCCGCTGGTAATGATTCTTCAGACTGGAACTTTATTTAAGCTATATATGTATAATGATATAATGGATTTTTGAACTTCGCTTATTTTATACCCTGTACCCATTGAAAATTGGTAAAACAGGGTTAATAACTTTGTGCTAATGTATATAACAGGCAGAAGAAGGCGTGGCAGTTCTAACAAAGTACATATATATTCTTGATCAGGCCTACGAGCTCAGTAGATATATTTCTATCTGTCCGTCTAGTCGTCTGTTAGTCAGTCTGTATGAACGCTGGAATCTCGGAACCTACTATATAAGATCCAGCTTACACTCATTTCCTTTGCGTTAATTAAAATTTAATTGATATTCATTAATTTTCATTATGCTAATATACCTGTGTGCGCATATCTTAAAGTCTTTGGCGCTTTCTCTAAACTAGGGCTATAATATTTCAACACTCGCCAACTTGTCCGCAATGTGCAAGAAATCCTTTGCAATAATATAGGAAAAATGCAAACTAGTTGTTTTTTATTGCATCTTCGGGTGAACGACTTTTTGAGTGGGCTTCCGCGACTTCCGGTCAAAAGCGTTTTCATTTTCGTCCAACGGTCGGGCCAATGTGCGGCATTTCTGCTGTCCGTCTCCTGGCATGCCATAAATCTGGCCGAAAGACAACCGGCCAAAGCCCCAAAGGCAACGGACCCGTACTGTCCGAGACTCCATTAAACTCCTACTCCTGCCGCTGCTTTGGGTGCAAAAGAGCCGTAAAATACTCGTACTTTGTGGATATACGCGAATGTGGCAAATGCCGGAACCAAGGAAACAACAACAAACGAGAAATGCCAGACAATGTTAACTGACTGTTGGCTAAAAAATGCCGCCAATTCCAATTTCAAACAACCCAACTACAGAGGGAGATAGAGACAAATAGAGAGGGAGACAAAGAGAGAAAAAGAGAGTAGCAACAACAATCAGCATATCAACAAAACCAACACTCAGCGCCATAACACGGTTGACATGTGTGCGACATTTGTGGCACCACAAGAAGACACAGAGAATGCAGAAGAAGAAGAAAGAGGAGGAGAAGAGGCGAAAAGCCGTAGAACTCTGGTATAGGGCTAATGTTCCAGTTGCTTTGGTTTCTGTGCTAAAATGTTTTGCCTAACTAATAATCTTGTAATAATCTAGACGTTTCTCTGACAATCGTTTAGCGGCGAAAGAAATTTCAGAGACGCTTTTTTATAGGTCATATCACATTACAGAGCCAATTTAAATTCAAATAAATACACTTGAAAATTAAACCAGGCAACTGAGTTTTCTGAGGCAATTGGAATTTTCGCTCTCTAAAAAAGCAACGGGTAGAAGTATACCATATTAGGCAAATGTATCTTAAATTTAGAATAAAACTAAAAAGAGGGTATAACTATATTAAAAACATAATTTTAAAAATATTTGTTAGTTATTTTTTGTACATATTTGTATTATTTATTTATTTTAAATTATTGTAGAAATATTTGTTAATTCTTCTTTGTACATATTTATATAATTTATTTATTATAAAATATTTATATATATTTTGCCAAAAGAAATTAAATTCACCCTCTTAACTTAGTTTGTAAATATACCATATAAATAAAAGATTTGTATTTTTTTATGTGTGCCTGCTTTAACACAACCAGGCTGGGAAATAGCTAAAGAACTATAAATACCAGATGCAAAACGTTTATGGCACATCAGTGATATGGAATTACAATAAAACCGCCGCGCGAATAAAAGGGGAGAAACCTTCCGTGTGAATAAGTGAAAAATTGCATGCGATAAAGCAAAGAACACAAAGCAAATTTAAAGCCACAAAAAAACAAATACAGCTTGAAGTGCAGAAGAATTTAAAATCATAAATTCACACAATAAATTAAACAAACTATGCTTAATTATAAGCTGAGAAAACATAAAAAGGGAATTTTATAAATCCAAACTTATTTATAATGCTAAAGGTAATTGAAAAATAAAAAGCAACAAATTTTATAAACAAACAACAATGAGGCGCAATTTGTGGATAAAATCATATTGCTTGTGCTATGCCATTTTTGGAATTATTTGGATTTTAAATGGTAAGTTCCATGTACATGATAATATTTGATATTTAACAATATAGACAGTCTGATCGATTGCTCATTATATTCGATTTTGAGTCCAATGATAAGATCGAAAAAACTGAACATATTTTAATTGTAGTTTGGCTAGAAACGCCCATGTTTTGGTTGACTTTGTCAGCCGTCGCAAGTTGTTAGAGATAATTACAAGTATTTTGATATTAAAAATACTTTGTTGAAAGATATATTATGCGTAACTCATTTGGACCTGACTTGATGCCATGATGATTATCGGTACAAACAAAGTAATTAGCTGCATGTAACCGCACATAACCTTAAAACTCGAAAAGTAAAAACTGACAAACTGAAAAATAGTGAAATTCCAAAAGAAAATGACGTCGCAGTCGTGCAGGCTCAATAAATTTAACAAGAGAAAAGCTACGTAAATATGAGAAACACCGAAAAGACTAAAGAAAAACACGTCAACATGGCGTTCTGGTCGAACGATTTATGACGAACAAAAGTATTTACGTGACTTACCACTAAGCGAAACGCAACAAGAGCTCTATCAAGACGGGCACAACCACATTACTAGAGGGGAGTCTGATATGCAAATGGAGAATGGAGCTTACCATATCTGGAATCAGAGCAGAGGCATGCGTAGTTCTATAAAGTTATTTACAACGTGTTCCACTTTCAAAGTTCTGTTTAGTGCATTAATTTTGGTTCATTACATTGTCATACATCACTGATTACAATCGTTGTATGTTGTAGATCACCATAATCTCGGGCAGGTCGTAACTTTAATGGGTTTGTCACAGTTCCTTTGCCGGTTCGTCGAGTTGACCTGTGCCACAAATTGATTGCGAAATTTGCGCAAATGCTTATGATGTTTAACCAAACAGAACTTACTCGTATATGTTTTGTAGTTTTCAGAGAGGTAAAATAAGAAAACTCGAAGTGTAGATTGCGGCAATTTCAACCCAGAAAACCATAGAAACCACATTCAAAATCCCAAAGCCTGTTAGTTATACTGCGCGTAGTCAAATTTACCTGGAGCGAAACATTTCATTTTCATGAAAAATCATCGAGCTGAACGAACGAATTTTTCTCTCTTTCTTTTGCTGTAGCAAAGAAAAAACCCAAAACAAAAACCGATTGCATACGAGTTAACAAATTTTGATATTTTTTTAACTTTTCCCTGCCCTACTAACTCTTCTCCTATCTCTCCCGTTGTATCTAGCTCCAAAACTTTTTACCACAATATTTAAATTGGGCGGGCCAACATTTTGTTTACTTAAAACACAAATTTTACTTTCATTCAGTTACTTGGCTTAGTTTCTTTGCAAAAACAAATTTATGTAATAGGTTCATATTATTTTTTTTAGATTTTATATCATCCCACAACTACTTTCGCGGATTTACGCTTGAGATGTTTGAACTCTATGCCGAAGTTTATGTTTGTTTTCAATGAAGACTTCAATTAGTTAGGCTTTACTTTATACGTATAATCTAAGACTAATTAATAGTTGCATCGTGCTGTTATGCAAGTTTTCGTAGTTACTAATTAAAGTGTAACAACTTTGTTTTTAACTCTCTTCGTTAAGTCTAAAATTCCTCACGTAATTGTCATTTAGTTCATATGGAATATATGGAGAGTTTAACTCTCTTTTTGCTACGTGCCTTATCACAAAATCTTTTTACTAAGTATACGTTTATAAATTCTGCAAAATATTAGCTGTAACTCTAAGCTGACAAGTAATCCAATTTCTCAAATAGAAAGTCTAGTTACGATACTATCATGCCTACAAGCATGCCATATGCAGAGAGACATTGCCCAATGTCATAACTATTAACCTACTATAGAGATCTTGAGTCTCTTGAGTCTAGAAGATTTCACCATAGCTGTCAGTACTTCATCCGGCACATCTTTTTAGCATAAAGAGAAATTCTCGCCAGGGTCAATCCAGTCAACCTCAGCATTTTGCTCTTGAAACCATTTACCAGAACGCATTTATTAAAAAAAGAACAAAATCATTTAAGACATAAGATACTATGTGCTAACTTATTGTTTGTTTACTTAGCCAGAGCAACTAGTTTCCAGTGTGAGTTCATAGAGAGGGAGTCTAGCTTAACTGGAACTTTTTATGGGAAGCAACTGTAGAGCTCTGTTATGTTTTTCCAGTTTTTCTTTTTGTTTATGTTTCGCTCTTAATTTATTTTTGTAGTTGCCAAAAGGTGTTATGTGATGTTCTCAGACATTATCGAGGGAGGGCTGATTATGTTTTTTGAGTTCTCATAAATGCAAGGAAGGGTTTCTTAAATTACACTATGTAACAGCACAATTTCAGTCAAATTCTCATTGGTATTTTGATAAGGAATTTGGATTTAATTTTTGAGTTTTTGTTGATATCCATATACATGAGTTTAACACATCTTTGGATATTTCTACTTCTCTTAAATAAACTAAAATTTAAATCTCTCAATGATCCGAAAAACACTTTGCAGACAAATTCAATGGTTTGAAAAATGTTCAACGAATTAGTGAGAAAATTGTTGAATGCACTGAATGCACATTAAACCAATTAAGTACTGTAGCTTGTCAGGAAAAACAAATCAGGGCAGACAATGGAAGCGAATCCTAACATCATGATTCATGCCTGCTCTAGAGTGGCAGGCAGCGGTCTTCAAAACAAACCCAAAAGCAAATGGTCAAAAACACAGTTTGCACTTGGTAGACAGCTTGCAGAATTCCAATTTCCAAGAGAAAGAGAGAGAGAGAGAGCAAATTTAATAGAGAGAAATAGCGATAAACGGAAGCTTAGTAGAGCGCAACGAAAGTAAACCTGGCCCACGCTGGACAGTGCAGCTAAGCGCAGCTGCAATTCTGCAATTTACTTTTACACCTGATAATTATGTACTGCTAAAAATAGTAAAAATACAGAAAAAAATACTGGCAAAAGTAAAGCTGAAAGAGAAACAGAGAGCTCACATTTTCACTTTGATTCTACTAGTAAATATATCTCTTTTTCTATTCGTTGTAGCTGCAAATGGAGCAATACTGGATTCCAGATGTTATTTAGAGGGTGGAGGCTCAGCGGAAAGTTTTCTTGCTACTGAAGATTTAGTAGTGGGTTCCATTATAGGCAAACTACGTATTAATGGTGATCCGACGGCGGATACTGGAGATATTAATCTATCCCTCAGGGAGAAGAATTCACCCGTTGAAATAGTTGCGGGCACTAAGGACTTAGCGCTATCCGTCGAGTTGGATAAGGAGGGTCTTCGAGGACCTTCTTCTATCTATGTAAATGTTATTTGCGCCCGAAGGCGTTCTACAGATCCGGTAAGTTACAAAATTCCTTTTCAATAAATAAGATAAGATTAAGATAACATTAAGATAAAATTCCAGTAATTTTCTACTCAAATCAGTATTAGGTACAATAATTTCCTCACTTTGTTAGGAACTTTATTAAAGGTCCCATCAATCAAATGTGTTGACCATTTGAATTGACCCAAACCCTGGGTAAACTTTCAGTGTAAGCATAGCTATTTAGAGGGGTTGATTAGAAGAGGGTTTGTGTAACACTTGGGGAGTATTTCCTCTACTTCTTTAAGCCGCATTCAGCACCTGCAAAACTTTCTTTCGTGCGGTGCACTCCACTAATTTGTAATGGCCAACCAATTAACCTATATAGCAGTCAGCTCCAAAGCCCCCTGCCACCCTGCATTACGCCTCTGGACAATGGGCTGTGCGTGCTTAGTGTATCAGCGAGACAAAAAAATAGGCGTACTCCCGATATAGTTAAGAAAATGTGCAAAACTAAGTTTGTATAATAGAACTGGGTAAACACGATTTCGGATTGTTCAAGCTACTTACATTTAAGGAGGATTTGGAAGAACTGGTGAAGGGAGTAGGGGAATCCTGGAAGTTGCGGTTATTTCTTGTACTCTATAAACAATTGAAAAGTTTTTAGGCGACGCCTATTTCAATTTTAGAATAAACAAAAACCAAAGCCAACTTTTACTTGCAATAGGCAGATACATGGGGAAGTGGAGCCTCTGGCTGTGGTTAGCCCGGCTTAGACGTCTGTGGGGCGCCATAAATTAGCCATTAGTACTTCCGGGGTGGACGCTTTTAGGGTGAACAAAAAAAGGAAACATGCAAATATGTACGTGGTAGAAGGCAGGGAATCCCTTGCAGCGTTGGCGCTTTGAACTCACCCGGGGTCAATGGCCGGAAAATTGTTTGCTCGCCGTACTCGCGAGGTGTTTATCTTTCTTGAACGTACTCGACTCAATCAATTTGTTGCCTTTTCGCCTTTGCAGAGCTTTGTGATTCCCGTCAATGTGCGCGTCACGGACGTCAATGATAATGCCCCACAATGGATTGGCACACCGTATACCCTGACCCTATCCGAGGTGACGGTTCCCGGCACACGCATACTGCAGGGTGCACGGGCCGAGGATGCGGATCAGCCGGGTCCATTTTCGACGGTGGAGTACCAAGTGCTGCCCGGCCCATATTCAGAGCTGGTGCAGTTCCTCAATCCACTGGAGGGCACATTGGTGCTCAAGAAGGCGCTGGACTATGAGCAGCTGCAGAATTTCACGGTTAAGCTGCGTGCTCAGGATCAGGGCACACCGCCACGTCACTCGGACACGCTGCTCCGCGTGGTCATCACAGATGCAGATGATCAGAATCCAAAGTTCTTCCGTGAAACCTACAGCGCCGAGCTGCCGGCAGATGGACGGGCAGGCGAGCTGCGCATGCGACCGGAAGCCTTGAAAGCCGTTGACCAGGACGAGGGCATCTGTGCGCCCATCCAGTATACGATTGTCACTTCCCAGGATGCCAAGTACTTTCGCGTGCATCCGCACAGCGGTGTCATCACGCTGCTCACGCCCATCGGCTATGCGGATCTGACCCACGGAGCTACGTTGGTAGTAAAGGCCACACAGATTGATAATCCGGATCGCTATGCGCTGACCACCGTCCAACTGACCCGACCTGGCACGCACAGCGATCTCAGCTCGCTGGCCTTCGTCCAGAAGCGTTTCGTGATGCGCATCCGTGAGGACACAGCCGTGGGCAATCGCATCCTGGCACTGCCCACCAATAAACCGGGCAAGCATCTGAAGTACACCATAGCGGATCCCATCAACTCGCAGTTCTTCAGCGTGGGCTCGCTGGGTGAGCTGGTGCTGGCGAAGCCCTTGGACTTTGAGAAGATGACCAAGCACGAGTTTCAGGTCATCGCCAGCGACGGTCTCACCAACAGCACCTCCGCCGACGTCACCCTGGAGGTGATCGACGTCAACGACTGGGAGCCGCGCTTCCGTGAGACCCACTACGAATTCATGGTGCCAAAGAGCGTAAGTAGAATCTAAGATTAGATTCATCCTGTGACCTATTTCGTATTCTCTACTTCCAGCAGTCGCTGCAATCCCGCCAGGATTCCTTTGAGGGCGTGCTTGTGGGCAAGGTGGAGGCAGCTGACGGGGATCGCAACGACAAGCTGGAGCTGTCGCTGCGTGGTCAGCACGCGGGTCTCTTCGAGATCGATGCCACGGGCAACATTTACATGCGGCCGGAGCAGCTGCAGAGCCTGAACGAGTCCACGGTGCATCTGATTGCCATTGCCACGGATTCGGGTGTGCCGCCAAGAAGCACCTCGGTGCCGGTGAGCGTTACCATGGAGGGTTTAACGCTCGCCCAGACGACATGGAACAACGGCATGTTGGGCATGTTCGGCATGATTGTCGGTCTGTTCCTGCTGATTATCGTGGCCCTCAGCTGCTACATTGTGCGCTCCAAGAAGCAGCGCAAGAGCAGCTCCGGCGGTCTGAGTCTGGGCAGGAATCGGGTGCACAGCCAGGCGCACAGCAGCGTCTCCTCCGCCAATCTGGTGACGCACGAGAAGCTGGCGGGCACGGCCAATGGCAATGGGGTCAGCGTAACCAGCGGCGGCGTCTCGGTGCTGCACATGAAGCACTCGAATCCCATCAACAACGGGCTGCATCATGTGGGCAGCGGCGCCAGCAGCAGCCTGGCCATCAGCAACGCTGCCAGCCTGCTGGAACGGGAGCGGGAGCGGGAACGGGAACGCCAGCGCGAAAGCTATGCGGCGACAGTGCGCAGTAAGTGAATAAATCAAGTTGAAATTATTCCCACAACATGTCCCCAGTTATCCAGAGCATTCACTATAAATAGTCTTCTTGCCAGGCATCGTATCGCGCGCCTCGGCCAATGGCCAGCTCTACGAGGAGGATGAGATCGAGCACGATTCCCTCTCGCAGCAGCATCAGCAGCAAACCACGCCGGAGAACAACAATCGCAAGAGCATTGCGTCCGGAGGCGTCACAACCATCTCGACGATGGCCAATGGCAACGCTGGGGCAAGCACAGTTGCTGCTGCCGCTGGTAGCAACTTGTTGGCTGCCTCGGATACCATGGGCTCCTCAGAAAACAATCTGACTGTGTACTTTTAGGGGATGTGGTGCAGCAGGAACGTGTAAATATTTGCAGTAGCTCTAAGTCAGAGTCGTGTTTTAGGCTAAAACTTCCCACTGTACATGTAGTAGACCAAATATAGCATTGTAAAAGTTGCAGCACTCGTAGTTCTAAGCAAGGGTCAACGAAACCAATCGATTCCATTTCCATTGTACAATTTTGCTTCCCACATTTTACGATAATATTTATAAACAGAGACGACGCAGCTTAAGTATAACTATACAAACCTAGATATTACGAATAAACTAATCGATTCAATCTCTATTTGGTTTTATTAATCATTTGGCTTAAACCCTAGCGCAATTCGGCGTTAACTTTACAGCTTTGGCATGACTACAAAATCAGTTAAGTAATGCGTTCTTTTCACTTACGAACTAAGAATCAGTTTAAGATTTCAACGAGAGACAAACAAAGGTTACAAGTTACGAAAAAGAGTTTACAAACTGGAATTACAACATTTTGTGTCTGGGGTTTGCTTCTAGCTGCCGTTGCGTGTCTTTTTGCGCTTGAGTAGATTGAAGTCGCCGTATTTGATGTGATTGTCGGTGAGGAATGGCACGTAGAAGGCGCGCAGCACCTTGTGCGATTTCTCCTGTATGAGGAATGGCAGAGTTTTCATAATGCTCCAGTCTTTGGTCCGTCTCGAGTAGCTCGGCTCCAGCTCCGTGTACTTGCCCTCATCAAAGTCCAGCAGGAAATGGCATTGTTCGTAGTCGAAGTACATGTGCTCGTTCTCAAGATTCTGATCGTTGAAGTACGGATGTGCCACCTGTGTGGCATTGATGCCCTCCGAATAGTACGCAGGCAGCATGCCCCGGAACTCCGATTGCAGAAAGCGCAAACGGAAGTTGCGCGCCGGAAAGAAAAAACTGCCCGGATAGCGATGCCAATCCTTGCCAATGCAAACATTATAGACTTCAGTCGCACGATACTGAGGCGTCGCCTTGAACTTGTTCAGCTCCAGCATCAGATCCATGGGCGCATGATAGTTTCTATATAGAGCAAACACCCGGGAGAGTCCCAGCATCGTGCTCACCAACATCACAATGATCGCAATGAACATGCTATGATCTAGATAGTGTGCACCCGCCTTGATCTTGAAGACCAGCGACTTGAACCGGAAGAAGATGCGCTGATAAACGTCCACGGTTATCGCACCGCACAACGAAATCAGCGGATAAACGGGGAACAGAAAACGCTCCTCCTTGTGCGCCTGGGCGAAGAAGACCAACAGCCAGAGATACAACGGGGCCAGCGATATATAACGCGGAAAGTTCAACGTCGACTTGAACTTGGCGGGCACGATCAAGTAGTCCATGACCAGCATCACTGGCAACTGCAGAGCCAGCAGCTGAAATGGAGAGGTATCAATATTTTAAAACAAATTTGGTCAGCGCACAGTATAGGAGAACCTAAACACCAAGAATCGTGGTTTTAGCTGTTATAGGAAGATTGGTTATTTACTGATTAGCGGAGAAGGGGGAGATATCTTAAGTATAGGAGAACCTACATACCAAAAATAGTGGCTCTAGCTCTTATAGTTGCTAATATCTAAGTGTTCATACGGACAGACAGACGGACATGACTAAATATCCTGAGTCAGAATATACATACTTTATAGGGTCTACCACGATTCCTTCAGGATCTTATACACATTTTTCCTTTGCAATAAATTAATAGATATGTTTGCACTTTTTCAGAGTTCAAGGTCGCACACAACACAATTTTTACCTACCCAAATGAGATTGAAGTTCAGGAATCCATTTACTATATAGTAGCTCAGGGGTTCAGTGCCAAAAATGTTGGGACCATGGCTGGTGAACACGTTGTACCAAACGATGTTCAACGGCGCAAACGTCAGCCGGCCAAAGTAGCTCGTGTCGATGGCGATCATGGGCAGCGCAATCGTCGCAGCTGAGATCAGGGACCATTGCAGCAGGGTGCGCCAATCCCGCTGGCGCAGCAGCAGCTCCAGAGCCAACGGTACGCCCACAAGGGCGGCAAAGGGCCAGCCCAGGAGGGCCGAGATGGCCGTGAAAAAGATGGCCAGGCTGTAGCGCTTTTGCCACCAGGCAGCCAGCGCCGAGCAGCCAAAGTACATGGAGAAGGAGGAGGGCAGGAGGGCGGTACTGGAGACGAACATGCCCACGCTGAACAGCTGAAAGATTAGCCAGAGGCGTCCCACGTGTATGCCAAACTCCTGGCAGATCGATCTGCAAATGTGACATAATTAATAAACATATAGAATTTTTTATAAAAAAAAATCAAACCTAGATCTAAGCTACCATAAGAGCTCGAATCATAGCTAAATATAATACAACCGAAAGAGGCGAAGCCTGCAATATTGCTTCGCTAATATCTCCTGTGTTTGTTGACCGATTTCAATGCGTTTTTCAGGACAGTTAAATACAATAGAAGAGAGTATATATTCCGAATACCAACTACTGAAAACAAAATTTACATAGATATATTTGTATGTCTTTAATTGGTCAGTGTATGCTCATAATGGGCGGCAAGGGCGTGGCATCTAAGATTTTAAACATGACCAAAACGGCTGCTCTAGCTCTTATAGTTGCTGAGATCTACGCCTTCATCCAAACGGACGGACGGACAGGGCTAATCGACTCAGCTCTTCATACTGATCAAGATGATCTGCCACGCCTCCTTTTGGTAACATTGCAGTTAAGATCCTACTCACTTGTACATAAAGCGTTCCATGACTGCGCAACCGAATCCCAGCATGCAGCGCACCATATAGAAAATCAATATCGGACTGGGATTGAAGAGCTTCTGATAGATCCAGCCGGGCACGCCCTGCAGCAGCAGATACGTGTAGGAGCGCAGGCCAAACTGGGGGCTGTACTCCCAGGTCTGTAGGCCGTGGCCATTGATGATGTAGTGCAGCGGCTCCCAGTAATTGAAGGTCTCATCGCAGTCGGCTATATACGCCCATATAGCGCTGCAAAGTCGGGCGCTTACAAAGGTCTTGAAGGCGGTGTGAACACTTGGCATTATGGGACTGGGACTCGCCGGTGTCTTCTCCGCCGACTTGGCAGCAGCTGCCGTTTGTTTACTAAATGGAAAGTGGTCAATAACTTGATGATATCATAATATATATTATTTACCGCTTTTCCTTCTTGTTGCCGGCAGGCTTATCGTCTTTATTGCCATTGAGCAGCCGCTTGGGTGGCTTCTTGGTCAGTATCTGGTTGTCAGCCTTGTTGGCATTGTAGCGAGCGCGTGCCGCTGGCGGTGCCATTTCCCAATCCGGCCAATTTCCCTTTCGGTTTTCCACAAACAGTTAACGGAGGTGAAAAGTCAGCATGCCAAGTGCCAAACAGATAAGAGGTGGGGAAGTATCGAGTGAAAAGTCAATGTTATCGCCGGTTGTAAGATATCGGAAACATCGATGTTGGGTAGGGCACTATCGATGTTCCTAAATACTGCTCCATACTTAAGAAATATATGAAAATGTTCGTTCTTGCCAATTAAAATTTGCAACAAAATTTCATTACTAAATATTTACACATTTAACAGAAATAATTTTTTTTTCCGATGATTACTATCGCATAAGTGCCTCAATAAAGACTATAAAATTAGATATTGCTTAGTAAAGACTGTCATAAACAAGAAGCTGAATAAACTTTGACCAATTGGTTATTCCTTTCATAATAAACGTATGTTTAAAAAGAGCCGATGTTTTTTTGTAAAACATCGGAAACATCAATGGACACGATGTTTGTCCACCTCTAGAACAGCTGATGCGATGATGCAGCTCTTGGCAACCGAGTTGGCAGCCCTGTTGAGCTTAGCGCGGGCTTTCTACGTTGCCACCTGAGAAAATTGTAAACGCATAGGTGAAAATAATATTTATTTTGTTGTTTTTGCAATGGAAGCGGAACTCAAGCAACAGTTCGATGAAATGGGCATTGAGCCCAACGGCCCCGCCCTGGACAAGTGCATGGAACTGGCCATCTCCTACAACATGGAAGACGCCACCGAATTCGTGGAGCAATGGATGGCCTTCAGTTTATCCCATCTCCAAGGCGACGATCCCACGCCGGATAATCTGGGCGACTTCGAGCGCAAGGTGCTGCAGGTAAGGCGTCCAAAGCCCGGCTCGAAGAAGGCGTCACACAAAAGCCAGACGAAATCCCTGCCAGCGCCGGCACATGTCATGGACGCCAACTCCCTGGCCAGCTACGGCGTGATCGAAGATGATCCCACGATGGAGGACTATGTGAGTGAAGTCGCAGCCACGCAGCCCCACACGCCCAGAGCGCAAAAGGGTGCGGCACGCTCCACGCTCAACGAGGGCGCGCTCTTCAGCCCCGCCAGCTACACGCCCCAATCCGCCAAGCGTGCATCCAACGCGGCAACTGTAGCTGTAGGGAATCCCGGAGATGTGGTTGATAGCTTCGGACATCCCAAGCTGCTGAACGCCACCAAGTGGCAGTCACAGGTGGAGCATTGCCTGCCCGTGGTGCAGAAACTGCTGCATAACGGTGCACCCTTGACGCTGGGTAATCTCAGCTATATGAACGATTTGCTGTACGAGAGATGCGAGCATCTGCATGATCGTCTGCTGGAGATTGGACAGGGGCTGGTGGAGAAGCAGCTGGGCGCCAAGGGGGCCGCCGAGTGCAGCTGGTATCCGCAGGATCGGCATACGCTGGACGCGCTGCACATGCTGCATGCGGTGGGCATGATACATTCCGACGATGATGGCCCTCTGGATGCGCACTCTGCGCTGCTGGCAGTGCTGGACACGGAGGAGAAGTTTCTGACGCTCAACTTCTCGCAGATCAAGTCGGCCAGCATATTTCCGGGCCAGGTGGTGTTGGCCAAGGGTTTCATACCACGCGGCGACACCTTCGTGGTGGAGAAGATCTATTCCGATCGCAAACTGACCCCGCCGCCACCACTCAAAGTACAGCGTGAGCTGCAGTTCGTCGTGGCCGCCGGACCCTACACCCACAGCACGGATCTCTGCTACGAGCCGCTGCACGAGCTGCTGAAGTACCTGCAGGAGCACAGACCCGACGTGCTGCTGCTAACCGGGCCGTTTGTGGAGGCGGCGCATCCGCAGCTCGGTGAGCTGGCCGAGACCTTTGACGCCTTCTTCGAGAAGATGATCACTGGCATCATGGACGTAGTGGGCAGCCACACCAATGTGCTGCTGATCAGCAGCCAAAAGGATGCAATGTCCGCCTCGGTGTATCCCACGCCGGCACCCGCCCTGCGCCGCAGCTATGCCAATCTGCAGCTGCTGCCCGATCCCTCGCTGGTGGATCTCGATGGCGTGCTGCTGGGCGTCAGCTCCACGGATGTGCTGGACCAGCTGCTGAGCCAAGAGTTTGCCGCCAATGCCGGCGAGCGCATGCATCGCGCCATCAATCATCTCTTCAACCAGGCCTCCTTCTTTCCGCTCTGCCCGCCAGCGGATGAGAACATGTCCCTTGACTCCCAGCTGGCAGCCAAGTACGCCCAGCTGAAGCAGCTGCCCAATGTCCTGATCCTGCCCAGCGATCAGCGGCACTTCATACGCCTGGTCAACGACTGTCTGGTCATCAATCCGGGTCGATTGCTGGACCAGAAAGGCGGCACTTTTGCGCGCTTTCTGGTCACGCCCCCAGCGCCCACTGGCAACATAAATATGTTCAACAGCGTCGCGTGTCAAATTCAGCGTATTTAAGCCAATAAACTGTATGATTAAATAATAAAATAACATTAAATAGACTTTCATATCTTAAAAAATTAATTCTTCAAAATACAAACAGAGCTATATTGTCTCGTTTATATCTTCTGCGTTCATTACCGGATTTCAAAACGCTTTTAAATATTGTTAGATATAATGATTGAGCATATAAATTCCGAATAACAACCTTCTGTGTTCAATAATATGCTAGTTATGTGGGTTTTATTGATTTTGGAAGTAAAGGGGGCGTGGCAACCCGTAATTGAAATAAACCTGATCTGCGTATTGTATTCACCTACCTACATACCAAAAATGGTTGCTCTAACTCTTATAGTTACCGAGATTTCAGCGTTCATCCAGAAGGACAGACACAGTTTTACCTATATCGACTCAGATCGTCGTCCTATAACATTCGCAAAAAGTTATTGAAGTTATTATTGCCACATGGTATAAATATAAAATAACTAAACATGTTCTATTGTAATACATCATAAATAATAATATTAAAATGTATTTATTAGTAAAAATAATAGTAAAGCAACTACTTTTGATTTTTAAAGCGTTTATTCATTTAGGTTTTGTAGTTTACAGCTAAACAGTAGGAAATGATGTCTAAACGTTATTACATATTGTATACTCTACGAACTAAACGGTATTCTGTATCGGCATCGAACTCAATTGCGAAACGTGATCGGGCGTACAACTAAAAACTTTATTGTATATATTTTAACTATACAAAAAATACTGCATGAAACGTTTACAATATAATCATAATTATAATAATAATAATAATAATAATGTATTCTAGGCGAACGCCGTTGCGTCTGCGTATATATAATTCCTGTTTTAATCTTTAAGTAACTGCACGCCACACTTAAGTCATCTGGCCAGTCATCCTCCGCCTCCGCCTCCGCCTCCTCCTCCATCTGCTCTCCTGGGGGTCTCGTGGAGCTGCTAACTACGATTGCCGCGGCGATCGTCCAACAACCGGACGCTGCTCCATTTAGTTGTTGGGCTCCTGCTTGTATTGTTATTGCCGATTGTTGACGCCCTCGGGATTGTGGAGTCCAGCGCCCGGGCCGCCGCCCATGCTGTGCTCCATGTTCTTGACAATCACATAGTTCGTCATGTGATTGATGGCCTCGTCCTGCAGGCGTTCCGGCCAGCGTTTCATATACGACTTGATAAAGTCGCTGAACGTGTCCACCTTGTCCGGCGTGCTCTTGTGTGTGTCGACAATGTTCTTCACAATGTCCACAAACTTGTCGTAATCTTCGTGGGATTTCTTCATCTTATTGTAGTTGGGCACACCGCCGTTGGTGTTGCCCCCCGGTCCGCCCCCGCTGCCGCCAGCCGCATTCTGCATTTGCTGCTCCATGTTGCTGTCGGCCAGACGGGCGGAGGCGGCGGCAGCCACAGCTGCCACAGCCGCCGACGAGGCCATGAAGTTGTCCACGTTGCCGGCATTCGGAGGCGGTTGGGAGTGGTCCATAAAGTGGCGATGCATGCCGTACTCCGTTCTGCAAATAAAGGGAGATTTAGGCAAATTAAGTATGGATTCTACGACAGAGCTTGCAATAATCGGTACTACAGTAGAATCCGGTTATAACGACGCCGCTTATAGCGTCCGTCCGGTTATTGCGACGAAAACTCGATGGCTTGGTTGGTCCCCATACAAACTTATATGAAAGGGCCTCCGCTTAGAACGTCTCCGCTTTTAGCGTCAAACCGCTTATACCGACGAGATTTTTCACAATTCAACCGGATATTGCGACGTGCCGAACAAAAAAAAAAAAACTTTAAAGAGGAAAATTTGAGTTCTTTAACAATGCTAAAAGAAGCAAACAAAATCATGGATTTTGTGTTTTTTCAATACGAAAAAGAAACAAAATCATGGATTTTGTCTTCCGCACTTTCCCTTGAAAGTCGCTATAACCGGATTCTACTGTATTACATTTTTTGTTTTGATTAAAACATTAATTTGTTTTATTTTAAAACCTATTACGAACATGGCATCCATAAAATAAAAATAAAAAATTGTTTTTGCTCCTTTCGGATAGCGCGTCTTCCGGATATAACGACGTAAAATCGTCGGTCCCTTGAATGTCGCTATAACCGGATTCTACTGTACTTCCAAAAAACCGATCTCTCACTTATACGATGCTCGAAAGTCTCATAAAGACCGCTCGAACAACCTTTCGGTTCGGGTTGTTCTTCGCTCAACCCTTGCTTAAACCATCTCTGCTCGATCGAGTTTTTGCTTATTTTTTGAGCTTTTCTGAGAGCCAGATTGAGTTGACTGTTTTGTTGCAAGCTCTGTTCTATATTCTACCAAAAATTGCTGCTTACTTGTAGAACCCCTCCGCGTTGTTGCTGTTGAACTCTTGCTGAGACATTGGATTTTTCCAGACTGGCGATTCGGATGTGGAAGGTAAACTGCTGGCATTCGAGGCGCTGCTCATGCGTTTGTCTCTGTGAAAGTAGTGGATAATTCCGGATGGAACGGTGGCATGCCGCAAACGCATACTCACTTGTAGCCGGTGTGCGAGGCCAGGCTCTTAAACACATCATCCACTTGGCTGTAGAACTTCCACGTGCTGATGATGCCCGTGGTCTCGAATGTCTTCTGCTCCTGTCTGTAACGCTGCGTTAAATTATTCACCTTGAAGTGTACTTCCAGCGCTGTAACGGGTACGCCAAGACCCGTCAACTGCAAATTGCCAAAATTAGCCCATTTTAAAGTTAATAAAAACATAATTTTATATAAATTTCACTTACTTGCTTTGCCATAGCCACATAAAGGTGCCCATTTCGTTTGATTGTGCGCAGTTCATAGGCGCAGACTTTCCATAGTTTAATTAGTTCTAATACTCCGCTATCCTCCCATTGTCGGCGCTTTTTATTGAATTTTTCATACTGCGATAATTCGGATGGAATGATGGAATTGTTCATTAAATTAATGCAACTCCAGTTGATTTTCAGGGAATACTTACAGGCATTTCACATGGGTCTCACTGGCCACAAACGCTTGCCCAACAAAATTCGGCTGCCAATTGGAGTTGGACATGGAGCAGGATAATCAGTATGCAAACATGACTATATCTTGCACCCACACCTAAAAATTAAATTTTTAATTAAGTAACTAGAAAATTTAAAACAATTTATGTTGATTTGCCGGAGTTGATGCATAATAATTAATGATGGTATAATAAATTTTTGTAACATCAATACAAGTGAATTCTAATGTCTTCTCAAAAAAACATAGTATATTATATATTCACCCATCAAAAGGGATCTATATGTAAAACAATTTGTAATTAAAAATAAATTTGTTCTCCCCAGATTATCGTTTATGAAATGAATTAAATTCTTGTATTTAATTGTATACATTATGTTATATATCTAAAATTTTAGATTTAGTGAACTGATATTTAAAATGTGGGTATATCTACAGAATTCTATATGAATTTTAGTTGAAAATGAAGACGATTTTAAATTATTACAAAAAAATTATTAATTATTTGAACATGTATTTGAAGTTTGAATATAGGGACGGGGCAGGTCAGTGGGACGGAGGCTACAGTCGGACGTAACCGACCGTAGGAGACCCTTTACTTTGAGTATATGTACATACAAACACAATCAGACGCACACACACTAAGCTACCCGCGTATGGAAGGCACACCACCCCCCCCTCTGCCTAGTGCGGCAAATTGTCTGTGGTATATGTTCGCTGTTTCTTATCCGATCGAAACAAAATTCACAGCGCCGATAGAGAATGTCATAAACTAGTTAAATACCAAATTACAAATCAATAGCTTTAAAACTATGGCTACAGCAGCTTTTTGCGGTTTTCGGGGAAAGGGGGGGAGGTATCCAAAATCTAAAACAAACTCGTGCTGCTTACTGAATAGGGGAACCTGAATCCCGAATATGGTGTCTCTAGCTCTTATAGTTGCTGAGATCTAGGTGTTCATACAGACAGACGGACATGGCTATATCGACTCGGCTTGTCGTCCTGATCAAGAATATATATACTTTGTGTGGTCTGCCACGCCTCCTTCTGGGTGTTACACACATTTCCTCTTTGCACTAAACTAATAGACCCTTTTTACTTTTTTAAAGTAAATAAAAATAAGTATAATCTCTATGCAATATCAATGTCGATTATAATTCCCAAAAAATATTATAAAAAGAAAATAACAATATTATTTATAATTTGAAATTTAGAAAAATTAAAAATTGTAACTTAAGCTCTAAACTCTGAGCATTACAATCTATGTATGTAATGATGGCATTAAAATAAAATAAACAATTTTAAATTTAAAACATAAAAATGAATAAATTACAATCTCTTGTCTTTCTGGTTAAGTTAACGATGTTAAGCAGAATAAGCAGAATATTGTAATTATGAACATATGTTTACACGCACACCTGAGGCCAAGCTGTTTTTGTGGGGTTTTCTATAACAAAGCGAGTGATAAATAGCAATTAATGCGAACTACGTAGCACCTGTTTGATTAATTATGAATTTCTAATGCGCTTGCAATTATTCGATCATTATCACGTCATTTGAAATCGTTTCAAATTGTTGCACGCTTTTCAATTATCATTAAGCTGCAAAGAGACCGGCAAATACACACAGATACACATACATACACACACACAGTCGATGCTGGTAAACAATAGACAAATGTAAGGTGTAAATTGCACGCACAACATGCAACATGCAACACACACACACAGACGCACGCACGTAGCGAAGCTGACGCGACGACGACTCAAGTTGAACTGAAGCGGTATTTCAAGTATACAAAAGCTGCGGCCTCCAGCAAATGAAGATGCTACAAAAGCGACAACAACAACAACAACACGACGTACGCCAAAGCGCTGCCGACGCCGCTGCTCCATCAGCAGCAGCAGCAGCAACAACTCATACTCTACGGTGGGTGGGGGGAGGAGGCAAAAGATGGTTGCTTTTCTTGAATACACACACACACGCATACAAATTTTTCCCTTTTGCAAGAAATGAAGATACATCTACAAACACATACATATGTACATTCATGCACACACACACACGCACGCACGCACACAGGTACATACTTTTGCTTTTGCTATCAGCGTTTTGCAGCAAAATGCAATTTCGTTTGCTCAGGCACAGCGCATTAGCAGCTGGGCGCGCAATACATGCACACGCTCGGCAAGTAAACACACAAAACTTAATAATAAGTTAAATAATTTAATTTTAATTATCTTTAAGAACACACACACGAAAAACGTAGTTAGCAGCTCAGCTCGAGATGTTTACCAACACTAATGACGGCCAGTCGTGCACGGCCATAATGATGTTGTTCAAGCGAGACAGCGATATCGCGCGCAACATGGTGTGAACGGTGCAGCTAGTCTAGCGCTGCACATACTGGCGTTGCCACCTGGTCGCGAGTTGTGCACGAAATTCAAATATTTGTGAAACCATTTATTTACGCATTTATTTAAAATATTACATAAATTCATGCCTATATTTATGCATTACAAAAAATTACCAAAAATATATTCGTCACAGCCACGCCTGCAGCGCGCCTAGATGAGAAATGATTTCAACTTGGAGCTGTAGCTTGATTTCTGGCATGAGCATGACCATGTAATTTATCTTAAGCGCGTCAGTTAGTAACAACAGCAGCAGCAGCAGCAGCAGCAGCAGCAGCAACAACAACAGAGGCAGCGGCAGCTCGTTAAGGCGAGCAAAGCAAACGCATTATCATCATCATCAACTGCGACTGTTTGTATGTATGTATAAATGCTGGCCTGCCCCCCATTCACAATGATGCGCAGCACACACACACACACACACATACTTACACACACGTGTATACATTCTGCTGCGGTCATCATCATTAGGTTGAAAGCAGTGGCAACCCCCAAGAGCAACACACACACACACACACACACACATGCAGGCTGCTAAATGCGAACGTCATTAGCGTCGGCTAAATAACAAAAAATGATAATGTTGCTCGTTCGTTTGTTGTTGGCAGCGTCGTCATCAGCGTTGGTAATCATCATTATATTCCTCATAGAACGAAATATCTTGAAATGCCTTCAATTGGGAATATGCAAGCTTATGTATGTTTGTATTAATCTAGAAAATCTATACAAAAATAACGGTTGAATATTCTATTTAGGTTAAGCGTGAGTTGCCGGAGTGCGGCCATGGAGGCGGCCGGGGGGGGGGGGGGGGGGGGGGGGGGGGGGGGGGGGGGGGGGGGGGGGGGGGGGGGGGGGGGGGGGGGGGGGGGGGGGGGGGGGGGGGGGGGGGGGGGGGGGGGGGGGGGGGGGGGGGGGGGGGGGGGGGGGGGGGGGGGGGGGGGGGGGGGGGGGGGGTGGGCACCTGCAGGTGCCGAGGTTCGCGGGCGGCGTAGGCGGAGCTAGTCCACCATGAACTCATTCCTCCGAGCCGATTGATGCATGCCGATTGGTTCTGCAAGACTTGTGACTTGCTAGTCTCAGGAATAAAATAAATTGAATTGGAGGCTTGTGTGTGTGTGTGTGTGTGTGTGTGTGTGTGTGTGTGTGTGTGTGTGTGTGTGTGTGTGTGTGTGTGTGTGTGTGTGTGTGTGTGTGTGTGTGTGTGTGTGTGTGTGTGTGTGTGTGTGTGTGTGTGTGTGTGTGTGTGTGTGTGTGTGTGTGTGTGTGTGTGTGTGTGTGTGTGTGTGTGTGTGTGTGTGTGTGTGTGTGTGTGTGTGTGTGTGTGTGTGCGCGAGAGAGAGAGAGAGAGAGAGAGAGAGAGAGAGAGAGAGAGAGAGAGAGAGAGAGAGAGAGAGAGAGAGAGAGAGAGAGAGAGAGAGAGAGAGAGAGAGAGAGAGAGAGAGAGAGAGAGAGAGAGAGAGAGAGAGAGAGAGAGAGAGAGAGAGAGAGAGAGAGAGAGAGAGAGAGAGAGAGAGAGAGAGAGAGAGAGAGAGAGAGAGAGTGCGCCTGGGGGGAGCTGGCTGCCAAATGGTGAGTGTGCGCGCGGGTGTAACAAATCAGCAGGGCTCATTGATGTGGACTTTGTAGAGTCCCGCCTGTGTGAGCTGGCATTGCACCTGAAAGCGTTCCGGATCCAATTGCTCCAAGTGCAGCGCAGGTGCGTGCTGCCCACTGGGATTCTCGAGGCGCACATCGAAGTTGCCCTTCACCCCGTTGCGCTTGATGATGAAGCTGACGGTGGCATTGATGCGTACAGCACCGCTGGGCAAATGCAGCAGCTGCACCTTGCCAGCATCGGTCAGCTCGGGTGCCACATAAACCCGAGGCGGCTCTGTGGGATACGCATCTGTGTGTGGAGTGTGGAGTTTAAAAATAGCTGCATATTTCCAATGTTTACTTCCGCATCGTCAGAACACTCACCCGCATCGGGCGTGCGCTGGTATCGGCCAAAAATACAATCACTCTCCGGAGTTGGGCCATCGCTGGCATCGCCCATGGCCAGGCCCAATGATCCCGCCGCATTTGTATTCAAACGCATCTCCTGCGACACTTTGAACATGCCGCAAGCGTCTAAGACAAATCACTTAATGCTTTTTTAAATATTATTCTAGAATTCTTATAAATCTCTCTGGGACACTGGCCTATGTCTATGCCGTGGCTGCTCCTTGCACTGACTGAGTTTTTTAATGCCGCTGCTCTCTCTTCGATATACATTTATGTAGATACTTGCGAGCAATTCTCAACGAAATGCTCTTAAGTTCTCAATATACTCAATTTACTCGCCGCTCAAATGATCTATGTACATATGGATGTATACATATATACATAGATCGAGCAGCAAAAGATACTCTCGGAAAGACGCAAATGTTTATGATAGATATTCAATGGGCATGTTGCCAAAGCTAAACTCAACATTTTAAAATCAAATTAAAATATCTGCAATTTAAATCTATTCTACTATGAAACTATAACAATACGCAAATATACCCAATAACATTAAATAATTTTGATCATAAAATATAATAAAATCAGTATCGATTTATTCATAAGATACTATAATTCCCATCTGAGAACTACACAAAATACTACTTGACAAAATATACCAAAGTTTGATTTATTTTACGGATAAATATACCATACAAATCATTAGGCATAAAAATCTGGACAATACAAATTACGGATAAAAATACTTTAAAGATACTTTTTCGGTTATAATATCCAGATTTTTATGAAATTTATTTATATTCCGATTTTATTCATTTATTTTGCATTAACTTAAGCATAGAATGTTTTTTTTTCAGGATTACGTCAATGTCCAATGTCCCCCAATAATAATTAAAATTTATTAATTTATTATTAATTAAATTTATTAATCTCATTCTACTAAAAATTTGTGATTTTATTTTTTGCCATTTCCGTTTTATAGTATATGACATCTTTTTATCTAGACGTTTAATAAATATTTTTGAATAAAACTTAAAAGGTGTGTAACTATTTTACACATATTTTCAAATAGGTTCCAATCAAATAACCGCTGTGTCTCCCTTATCGTTCTAGTTAATGATTAAAACGACCATCTTCATAATGGACTCTTAATGTCGTAACCAAGCTGAAGATAATGGTATAAACTTGGAAAGACTGTAATGTCGGTGTTGCTCAGGTGACCAAGATCGAAGAGCAGCGTGTAAATCTAAGGGCAAAGGTGAAGTTAGGATAGGTGAATAGATTTTCAAGTAATTCCCTACGTTTTCTGTTATTCTCAGGTTCTTTATCGATTCCGTTCGCATTTGTTGCCAGGTGTGACGCAGACGTTCCTCTGCGTCGGATATGTATCCAGGAATCCAGTTCTCCTTTAACCTGACCATCTGTCGTTGCTTCTCCCGCACATATCGTGGTTGGATCAGACGTTTTCGCTTGGACGCCGCCAACAACATTTGCTCCTGTTTGGCCTTTTTCTCCTCGATCTGCAGACGCATTTTACGTGCAAGATCTTCACGTTTTTTGCTGGCCGCCGTCTCCTGAAATATGGAGACCTGATTGGTCTGGCCATAGAACTTGTAGTAGTAATCGAGTCGGCTGGCAACCGGAGGAGGCATTATACGTCTGAAGTTCCCCAAATGGCTTTCCTCCCAGGCAACTTGTTGCGCCATCGTACCAATATTTGGATCTTTCTCTGGAGCTGGAACGGGTTCCGCTGGATTACGCTCGGAGAGAGGAAGTAGTTTTGCCGGAACAACGACCGGACGCGGTCGGAGTATGCTGTAAGTGTTAAGAATCTCAGAATCTCTGTTACAAAAAATTATTGACCTTACGTTTCTCCTTTGGATTTCAGCAAACGCTGCTTGACCCGTTTGCGATCCTCACGCATTATTAGCTTCTTATCCGCCAACACCGTACTGACCAGCGTTAAGGTATCTCTGATAAGCGGTCGTTTGACCTCGCGATCTACCTGCTCATTGGTATGAAAACTGGGCGAATGATTAACCTCCAGTATATAGGGTTTTAGCTTCCAGTCCACCAGAATGTCAAAGCCCAGTATCTCAAAGCAGGCCTGAATCGTATCGTGTCCCGGAAAGCAGGCATGGTAGTTATGCTTCAGCACCGGCCAAGCACTGAGCACCGTCTTGATGATAACATCGTCTACATTCGACCAGAACTCATTGACGTCATAGTTGTGCCTGGTCATCCAGTTGTTGATGGCGCTCAACTTTCGCTTGCTGCCACAATCGTCATTATCGCACAGATCGTACTGGGAGTTGCGCTTGTTCACCGAATAGTTGGTCAGATGCATATAAAGGTCGTTGGCATTCCCCGGCGTGGGTTCCACGTATTTGTTGGTCGCAAATCGTGCAAGACCTTCATTGTAGACATAGATGCGCAGCGGATCCACACAGGTAATCAGCGTATAAACTCGCAGATCAAATTTATAGCCATCAATCAGCAGCGGCTGGGTGGTAAAAATCATAAATTTTAATAATATTTACCTAGTGTGAAGCATTAAACATACTGGCAGGTATTACACGGATTGGGGTGGTTAGTCTTTTATAAATAGTTGGGTTTTCTACAGTATCAAATGGAAATCGAAACGAAGGTAACGGTTTTTGTAATCTGTTACAAATGGTTTTCGAATTAATATATAGTTACGTTAGTGATGTAGGTCATTTATGCAAGAAAATTGTAAAATATTGATCTACAACTTTTGGTATATCTACAATTATTTCTAGAAAATATAGGGGTTCTTTTTGATTGTATCTCCAAAATATAAAAGGTAAAATAGAAATAGATAAAACTGACTAAAACCAATGAATGAAAATGTATATATTAATAATGTATAATTTTTAAATTTTTGCTACCTACTCGATGGACGTAGGTCTGGCAAATAAGACGCTCATTGGGTCCTATGGTCTTCAGATCATTCGTCAGCCAAATACCCTTTCCCTGTGCACCCGAATCCGGCTTTAAGATAAACGTACGTTTATGTGTTAAGCTATAATTCACCGCTTCACCATAGCTATGATTTTAGAATATATTATTTTGATTCGTAATAGTCTGACAACTTTAACCTACTCTGCTGGCAGCATCCAGGTTTTGGGAAAGATTTTATAATCGTGCGGATACAATTTGAGCATACGATTCAAGTTGCGAGAGAGCAAATCCTTTCGGCAAATTTCGATCATGCCTGGAAAATGATTGATCTGTTGAAAGCGTTTCATATTCTTGAATAATTCGACGCCCGGAAATGAATCGGACCATAGGATGTTCCATAATTTTGTTTCCTTGACCAATTTGAAGCCGAGCGATTTGGATATTCTACCAATCATAGCATACCGAGAATTGCACACACAAATAGCACTCTTTGAATCGCTGCAGATAAACGGTATTTACTTATTCAGATATATAGATAATTTAAAAACCTTACCTAATGGTTGGTCCATCTACATCTTTAGACGTATCTAAGCGTCCCGAACAAGCCACTCGATAGTGCAAGTTATTCAAATGAATGATGCCATTAACTTCTCCTTCGTTGCCCGTTTCTGGAATCTTTAATGGTTTGAAATCGGCATCATTGCGAGTCTGACGAATCGGTTGCTTCTTCTTGGTTGACTTTGGCTTTATGCCTCCAGCCTTACGACGTGTTGGGGGCGGCTGAGTTTTGGGTGTCGAAGACTGCGTCCAGTCTGCCACAACTTCTGGATTATTCTGGGTTTCAGATAGGGCCATTGCAATGCCACGCACCGCTGGCAAATGCATATTCTGCTGCTCTCGATCTTTGCGCAACTTCTCTTTGGAGAAATGCCGCAGCTCCTGAATTCTTTTGTAAAACTTGGAATTTTTCAAATTCATCGTTTGCCGTTGGAAAATTGTTTAGCTATTCAGTGTGCAATTGAAAACAAAATTATACAAATAATATATTTTTGCCTTGACACCCGTATTTTTCATTGGGATAAGCACAAACGATACAAATGACGTTAGAATCAAATTCTTTAAGCCAAGAGAGTTTACAGTATTGTATTAACATTTATCACTTTAATTAAAATATAACAATAGTATAAAATGTACAAAATGGAATGCATTTAAAATATATGCTATAATTATAGATCTCTATTGTGCCTTGAATTTCTTAACAATGTCATTCATAGACGGTCGATTCTCAGGATGCAAAGACACGCAACGTACTCCAACGTCCTTGGCAAAGAGGCATTTATCCAATTCCTCGCCAAATGGTATAATCAGCTGCTTATCAAATAGCTGTAGGCTGTTTGGATTCGTTTGGCGGCAGTTCTGCTTCAGATGGTTGAGCAGATTCACCTGTTCGACTGAGTTTTTGCATTCGGCCATCAGGCAACCCGTAAAGAGTTCGAGCAGCACCACGCCAAAGCTGTAAATGTCCACGCCCGTGCTTAGCTTGTGCTCCTTGGTCAGCTCCAAGGGCAGATAAATGCGAGTGCCAAACACCTTGGTCACAATCTTGAACGATTCGCCAGCGTCGGGACCTTCGCGCACCAGCCCAAAATCCCCAATCTTTGGCTGATAACACTGATCCAGCAAGATGTTGGCTGGCTTTATATCACCGTGGATCAGCGGCTTGACCAAAGCCGTATGCAGAAAGTAGATGCCTCTGCAGGAGATTTAGATGAGAGATTTGGCATTAGGATTTTAAAATTTATTTTATGAAACTTACTTGGCTGTGCCTAGGGCAATGCCCAGACGCTGCTGCCAGCTCAACGGTGGTTCCCTGGAGTCCCGTGACCTCAGCTTGTGATCCAGCGAACCGTTCGGCATCAGCTGATACACCAGACACGGCTTCTCTCCATCCAGACTGTAGCCGTAGACGGCCAGGATGTTGTCATGCCGCAGGGTGTTCAGGTATTTGAGCTCATTGTAGCTCTGCTGCAGCTCCACGAACGTTTTATCCGCACGCTTCTGGACGCAGTTCATCATTTTGATGGCCACCTCCAGTTGCATTAACTCGCCCTTGAAGACCTCCCCGAAGCCACCGTTGCCAAGTTTGTTCTGCGAACTCCAATTCTTTGTGGCTGTTACCAACTCCTGGTAATTGATTTCTCGCAGAGATTGGGCAGCGCGCTGTACAGTGCTCATATGTATATTTTCCGGCTCTTCCAGGTTGTTGTCAGTTGTTGCCGGTCCGTTTTCGATCTTGGGCACAGACGACATCTTCTTATTATTCTCTTGCCTCCCCTTCTCAATCCAAAAATGCTTATTCTCATTTACAAAGCTCTTGATGATATCCATGGCATCGTACAGTTCCAGTCTGTAAATATTTATAGAATTTAAATTATTATTTATTTATTTATTATTATTATTCAATATGGTAGCGGCAAGCTATTCACGCATGCGACATGCCCCCTGTCTGCCGAAATTCACAGCGTCAATAGAGAATGTCATAACCTAGTTTTACTCCCAATTACAAATCAATAGCTTTAAAAGTATGGCTGCAGTAGCTTTTTGCGATTTGCGGGGGAAGGGGGGGAGGTATCCAAAACCTGAAAAAATCTCTTACTGTTTACTGATCAGGAGAACCTATATCTGTATATATCTAGCTCTTATAGTTTCTGAGATCTAGGTGTTCATAAAAACGGACACGACGGAATATATGTATTTACACTGTGGGGTCTGCCACGCTTCCTTCTGGGTGTTACACACACAATTCCTCTTTGCACTAAATTAATAGACCCTTTTTACTATTTAGTAAAGGTTCTAAAAAAATTAAATAAAATAGATGGGAACTTACTTGTACAGCAAAGCAAACAGAGAGGACACCAAAGCATTGTACTGACCGCCCCAGATGTTGAGGAACTCTTGGCTGGGGGATTCCCCCCGCTTGCTCCGATTGTTTACGCTCCGCACTTCGCTGGGACTCATCTTGGTCCTTTCCGCCAAGCGTTGCCAGACCTCCAGATCGTCCAGGTGCTCACACAGCTGAATTGTCACAGGTACAGGCAACAGTCTAATCAGCATGGAATCCAGATCCTGCCCGCATCTTGCTGATCCGTTCATCGTGTAAACCGAGATTCGAGTAATCCAGTATCACTGGTTGCTGATTCATACAAGTGTGGCAAGCAATTTTACACGAAAGCCACTTGTTGCATCTGGTAAAACCCAGAGTTCGCTTAGGGCGGAGCTACCAATGTTTTGATATTTGTTGGGGATGAGCGATAGTTTTTGTAGTGGGTACAAATCACGAATAGCAGCGGGTCAGATCAGTCAAGCGGCAGACTGCAGTCGAACGCAACCGACAGCACCGTTTAGAAAAAAGTGGCATTGTTTCCGATTTCTAATCCGATCGTTATGTTATTAACAGCAATGGTAGAGAGTATAAGTTTTTCTCTCAGACTACCTGCAAATTGAAATTACCGGTTTTTTTCGATTACTCGATTTAATCGATTATTACACGTGAATCGATCGATTAATTAATTAATTTCAAACAGACTACCTGCAAATTCAAGTTGCTGGTTTTATTTCGATTAATCGATCTTAAGACGTAAATCGATCGATTCTTAAAATTTCAAGATCGAACCCCGCTTTAGTTGGGGAGGTATAACAAATAATTCATTTGCCCTAATTTAATAGACCCTTTTGTAGGTTTTTAAACTGCAGGAAGTAAATCCGTTTCTTCGTTTAAATAATTTGAATGTGCTTTATTTGATGGATTTATTATAATGCATAGATTTTAGTAGAAACCCTCATCGGCATCATCCGCCGGCTTGTGGTCGAAACTGGCGCATTTGGCCGCCTCGCCACCCCGCACCTTCACATTGTAGCAGACGTTCTCCGCCTTTAGGAGGCTCTGCCGCATGGTGGTGATCTTGCGCCACAATTCCCGGGCTCGCTGGGCATTCAAGCTGATGTAGCTGCGAACAAAAATATATAATATTTAAAGCTATGCTATAATTGTTAATTGCTGCCCAGCATACCCGGTGTAGAACTGTTGCAGGGCATTGCAGGTCTCCATGCAGGTGTCGGTGTCGCCGCTGCCCAGGGAGTTGATGCAGCGCCGCATCAACTCGCCAGTTAAATCGGACACGCCCAGTATATACTCAGTGGGATCGACATGGAAGTGGAATTTTGTAACTTTTCCCTCTGCCTGCTGCACTTCATCCCCCTCTGCAGTCGCCGGCTTGGCTTCCTCCTCGTACTGCATCACGGCCTGCAGGTCCGACCAGTCGGATAGGGATTTGCGGGTCTCCAGGTCTCCGTTGTCCTCGTTGCGCAGGTATTCCATGTAGGTGTAGGCCTCGATGAACTCCTGCAGACCCGGCGAGTAGGCGGCTCGGAACTGATGCACATCCTGATCCCGCAGTTCCAGCGCAATGGCCCGAAAGTTCACCTCGATTAGCTTGCCGAGACGCTGATGCGCCTCCTGCAGCACCTTCTCCTTGTTCTGTTTGCGCGAGTCAATGGAATGCAGCAAGAAGATAATCCGCTTCGATTCTATGGTAATGTCGCGACTTAATTTTAGGATGCGCTCGTGGCGATCGTGTTTGCCGTCCAGTTCGCTGGCATAGCTGCGAAACGCCTGCACCACGGGATTCTGCTCATCCAGCTCCACATGGCGCTTGCGTCCAGCGTTGTTATTATTACGATATCCCGCGTTTTTCGGCATTGTTTACGGATTTTGTTTACGCTTCGTTTGTTTGTTGATGCCGGCAGCACTGATGACGATTAACAGAATGACAGCGTTGCCATCTCATGCAGCTGGTGCAAACTTATCGCTGTAAATGTATCGATTGTTCTGACTGGTAGTGCTGGCACCACTGTTGACAACTTAGCAATTTTCACGCCAAAATTGGCGTTTGTATTTAATTTTATTTTATTAAGTGAAGGATCCGAACAGCATAAGACAACACATGAATGTATATAAAAAAATAATAAGCTAAACCCCATATCACAGCCTGAGCATTTAATAGTTAATGTTTATAGGCGGACAGAACTGGCGGGAAAAAAGCGAACTTGCCAACAGTGGCTGTAATTGACGACCGCTAGTTGCCAACACTGACTTGCAGCTGCTGTGTTTTGGTCGTGGCAGTTTATAAAAAACATTTCTTTCAACCAATTATGCATGAAACAATGACAAGGAAGACGTCGCTGTCCGGTGGCACGACAAGCACTGCTGAAAAGCTGTGCTTTGACAAGCATGAGTTTATGAAGGTACGCCGTAATCACAATAAAATTCGCCCAATTTAACAAACGCATATTTTATAGGAGAACTTTTCTGTGGATGAGTTTCTGCATAAGAATCGCAATGCGCCCAGTCTGGAGCAGCTGCGGGACAACCTGGGCCTCTACCTGAAAGGATTGAGGGCTGCCATGATCGATCTGATCAACGAGGATTACGCGGATTTCGTCAATCTGAGCGCCAATCTGGTGGGTCTCGATCAGAGCATCGATTCCATACAGCGTCCGCTGGAGCAGTTTCGAGCTGACATTGAGGGGATTCACACGCTAATCGACGACAACGTGGTGGAGTTGCGTGCGCAGCTGGAGGAGAAGCGGCAGCTGCGCGCATTTCAGCACAGCCTGCAGAGTCTGAAGAAGGTGTATCAAATCAATGTCAAGCTGGATGAATTGATCTCCAGTAAGCTGAATGATGAACAGACTCCCAATGCTGTGGATCTGGAACGCGCTGCACTGGACTTGATACAGTTGAAGTTCCACGAAAAGCAGTGCGCCAACTATTTGAACAATGCCGAACAGACGAAGATCCAACAGATCGAGGAGAAACTGCATAAGCAATTGCGTCGCTTCTTCACTGAATCCTTGAGCCAGGCGCGCAGCTCCACATCGGAGCACCTGGAGCGCTGCCTGCGCATCTATATTACCCTGGATGCCTGCGGGCGGGCGGAGCGCGCCTTTCGTGAGGACGTTGTGGCGCCCTACATGAGCGGCATCATCAGCGAACAGCAGCTGCAGAATTCCCCTCAAGGATTGGCCGGAATCTACAGCAAAGTATTGAACTTTATTGCGCTGCACATGACGGATCTGTTGCGGCTTACGCTGTACTCGGATAAGCTGAGCGGCTTCAACTTCGTGGTGCACAGCTACTGGGCGGATGTGGAAATGCGTTTGGAGGCGCACATGAACTCGATCTTTGCGCCCGGCAACTCCGAGGTGTTCTACGTCAAATACAAATGCACACGCGACTTTCTGGGCAAGATCGAGGAGATACTGACCAGCAGCGGGGAGCAGGCGATCGCCGTCTACCGCCAGCACAAGCAAACGAAGAGCTTCGAGGCGCGTTGGAATTTGCCCGTCTACTTTCAAATCTGCTTTCAGGTAAGTCGCCTAATTACAAACATTACTAGTTGGCTAATCAATATCTATTCTAGGAAATCGCTGGACGCTTCGAGGCGCAATTGGAGCCACTGCTTAAGGAGGACACGCTCAATGCCAAACCGGAACCGCATGAATATCAATTGTCCGCCTTTCGTGCCGCCAAACAGGCGCTGCTGCGCTGCTGGGCGGACGGCGTCTACTTGGCCGAGGTGTTTCCCAAGTTCTACAAGCTGAACATACAGATTATCCTGCGCCTCTCGCGCTGGTGCAGCGACGTGATCGCAGCATCCAAGAGCAGCAATGCGCTGCCCAAAGCCTACACGCGTAATCAGCTGTTGATTGCTTTGTACGCCGATACGCGCCAGCTGGAAGCCTATTTGCCGGAGCTGCAGCAGCTGATTGCCAAGGCAGCACCAAAGACGCAAAAGATTGCGCTGTTTAACAACGTGCTGAGCAAGTCCATGGCTGATTTGGCGGATACGCTGACTGCTCAGCTGAGCGGCATACAGGAGACCCTGAAGCAGCTGCTGATCAGCGAATGCGGCACGGAGAATGTGCGTCAGGTCAACGACTTGCCACGCCTGTATCGCAAGACCAATCGCGAGGTGCCCACGCGCTGCTCCGGCTACATCGAGCAGATGCTCAAGCCGCTCAAATCCTTTGCGGCGCAGCACGAGGCGCAACTGGGCACGCTGGTGGTGGAGCAAATTCTGGTCGAGGTCTGCAGCAATATAACCAAGGCGTACGTGAATCCAAATATATATATATGCATATACTGTCACTGATATGCTCTCCACTTGCTTGCAGCTACTTCAATGTGGTCAGCGACGTGCTGACTTCCGTGCAGAAAACGGAGGAATCCCTGCGACGCTTGCGCACGCTGAAGAGCGGCGCCAATGCTCCAACAAGCAGCTCCAATGCCGTGTCGGATGATGACAAGATACGCGTGCAGCTGCGCGTGGATGTGGCTGCCTGGACGCTGGAGCTGTCGAAGCTGAACTTCCAGCCCAAGCAAATCGAGCAGCTGGTGGAGCTGTCCAACATGGTTGAGGACAGCATTAAGCCCAAGGATGGCATATAAAAAAAAAATATAGGGACGGGGCAGGTCAGTGGGACGGAGGCTACAGTCGGACGTAACCGACCGTAGGAGACCCTTTACTTTGAGTATATGTACATACACACAATTACCCGCGTATGCAAGGCACACTACCCCCCCCCCCCCCCCTCTGCCTAGTGCGGCAAATTGTCTGTAGCATATCGAGCCCTTCCCGCGAAAAAGACGTAACCAACATTTTTTCGATTTTCGGTTTTTGATGCAATTATGTTCATAATCACACAACTCATCTACACAAAAAATTTCATAATTTTATCTTGCGTATTTACTGAGATACCAGCCTGTCAATTATATCGCAAGCGCCAGATTTGCTGCGAATTTCAGACGCGTTCTCGCGAAAAAACGTTCTCCTGTAAAATTTGCTTTTGTTGGTTACGTTTTTTTCGCGGGAAGGGCTCGATATGTTCGCTGTTTCTTATCCGATCGAAACAAAATTTACAGCGTTGATAGAGAATGTCATAAACTAGTTAAATACCAAATTACAAATCAATAGCTTTAAAACTGTGGCTACAGCAGCTTTTTTGCGGTTTGCGGGGGATGGGGGGGGGGAGGTATCCAAAATCTAAAACAAACTCGTGCTGCTTACTGAATAGGAGAACCTGAATCCCGAATATGGTGTCTCTAGCTCTTATAGTTGCTGAGATCTAGGTGTTCATACAGACAGACAGATGGACATGGCTATATCGACTCGGCTTGTCGTCCTGATCAGGAATATATATACTTTGTGGGGTCTGCCACGCCTCCTTCTGGGTGTTACACACATTTCCGCTTTGCACTAAACTAATAGACCCTTTTTACTTTTTTAAAGTAAAGGGTCTAAATATTTATAACTATATAATCCACTTTATTATTGTTAATCGATTGCTACTGTTTCTTTAGGCACAACTAGTATTGTACTTTAAAAGATATATATAAACTGTATATAATATATATATGTATATCATATATAAATGCATCAAATTTCAGTTAACGCTCACAAATGATCCCAAGAGTTTAGTCGCTGTTGGAAAGAAGAGACAAAAGAGATTACAAACATTTAGCCTCGTGTTGCCAAAGTATTGCATTAACGGCTTTAACAATTGGTTAATTTGCGGTGAATTTCAGGCGGAACGCATGCTCAAATCATATCAAACTCGTCCAAATCGTTCACGTGCGTTGTTTGGATATATGGAATTTAGTATCGAATGCAAGGGAATAACGAAACTGGAGCAGGCGCAAAGCAAACTAGGCGGCTATATTACAATTTGAGCTCCTCGGTGTCCGGCAGCTTGCTGAAGAACCATTGCAATTGCTGCTCGGTCACATCCGACAGCTGCGCCGGCGCCCACTTGGGACTCTGATCCTTGTCGATCAGCAGCGCACGCACGCCCTCCTTGAAGTCGCTGTTCGGCTCCAGATGACGCACAGCCAGGCGATACTCCATGATCAGGCACTGGGCCAGGGATAGCTGGGCGCCCAGCTCCAGCTGGCGGTAGGTGATCTTCAGCGATGTGGGCGACACCTTGCAGAGTATCTAGGCAAATGAAATGGAAATGGTTAAAGCGAATCGCTAATTAATGGGCTTGTTGTGTGTTATAAAGTGGCCCGAACAACGAGCTGCTAATTAACGAAAATCTCAATAAGCTGCGAGACAAATATTTACACGCTTTTCGAGCGTGGCAATCGATTGGCCCAGCCAATTAGCAGCTCGCTTATCAGCTATTTATGCACTGACCTCCAGCGTCTTCTTTGCCCAGTCGCTGCCGTCGGCCTGCAGGCTCTCCATGATGCCCTCGATCGAGCTGGCGGCGAAGCTCTTGTTGATCTGCTCCAGCACGGGCTGCAGCGAGAAGGGCTTCTCCGGATTGGTGTGGAACTGCTGCAGCAGCTCCGGCACATCGTCGGCATCCGGGCAGTTGAGCAGCGCGTTCTCCAGCTCGGCAATCTTGCTGCTCTCGCAATAGTGCGTGGCAATGCCCGCATGGTAGACATCGCCGCCACGCAGCCGGTGTCCCGTGGTGCCCAGATAGAGTCCCAGTTTGCCCTGCAGCCGGGGCAGGAAGTGCGAGCCGCCCACATCGGGGAACAGGCCAATGGCCGTTTCCGGCATGGCGAAGAGCGTGCGATCGGTGGCCACCCGGTATTTACCATGAACACTGAGGCCAACGCCGCCGCCCATGGTAATGCCATCGATGATGGCAATATAGGGTATCTTGTAGTTGCCAATCAGCGCGTTCATTGTGTACTCCTCGCGGAAGAAGCTCTTCGACTCCTCCGTGGGCCCCGCCTCCACCAGAGCGCGCACATCTCCGCCAGCACAGAAGGCCTTGTCGCCCGTGCCCTTGATGATCATCAGGGATTTGGACTTCTCACACTTTTTCAGATGCTTGTAGATCTTGCGCACCATCTCCAGATTGATGGCGTTCAGGGCCTTGGGCCTGTTGATGATGATCATGCCTTTGTTGGAGGACTCCGTGGCCAGCACGGAGGAGGAAGACAAACGCGTCGAATTGGCCATTGGGAAGATCATCGTTGTTGTTGTTGTTGTTGTTGCTGGTGCGCAGAGCAGGGGCAGGTGGCTGTAGGTCCGCTGTCCAATGCTGTGGAGCAACCTTTGGATGGGTTTCTGCTGACGGTTGATGAGTTTACATTTAATCGCTGTTTTAATTACGCCTAAAAAGTTTACCATTTTTTTGCTGTTCTTCTTTGAACCTCTCGCCGAGGAGTTGCGCAATAACAAACAAGTGATAACAGCGTTGCCACACCTCGCAAGCAGCCAAAACAATGCAAGAAAATAATCAGCAGCAAGTTTAGCTTAATGCAGCAAATTGTTAAATCTGTTCGCTATTTATACCGTTTGCTGAGATGTGTAAAATAAACTGCAGCGGGGCACAAACCGTTTAGAGTTGCATTAAGGCGCAACAGTCTGGCAACGCTGCAGCTGTGCGAAAAGTGCAGCCATAGAACATAACAACGTTTATGCCGCAGCAAAGTTGGTGAAAAGTGAAGTTAAAAAGTGAAAGGCATGAAAATTAATTTTATTTGCATTTTTCGGGGCATTTTGAAATAAAACTATTAATTAAATAATATTTATTATAAGGGAAAAGTTATCAATTCTAATACTCTATTTAATAGGACTAAATTTATACACTTGTATATAAATTGAAATTATAATATTTCACAAAAAATTAAATAAACAATTTTTTAAATAAAATTTTTTTGAAACTCGTAATTATATACTTTTTATTATGCGAGAAAATTGATAAATTCCGCAGTTTTACAGCCTTGGCCAGTTATTGTGATTTGTGTGATTGTGTGAACGCGTTATCGCGATTGCGCTGCGCATAAACGCGCGCATACGAACACAAACACGCAGAAAACTAAAGCTTAACTTTATCATTCTCATATTTTAAACAAATAAACGGTAAGTAAATATCGGTAATCAGCACCATAGCACCTAGGTAGGGCGCGACATAATGCCAGATGATTCAGTGGTGTCGAAACCATCGCGTGGCCCACATCGCATTCATTCTGCCCTTTGCCATGCCAATCTTTTCCAAATTAACAAAACTACGGGCGCAGCGACGTCGCTCCGCTGCCTCCGCCGCTGCTAATTCCCTGTCCGTATCTCCCAAATCCAAGCAGATGAACTATGATGGACTTATCTCGCAGCTGACGGACGACAAGCTGGTGATATTCGAGGGCAATCTGGTCGAGGGGCACGTCGAGGATGGCGCCATCGAGGAGGAGCAGGCGGCGCCCATACAAACGGTTCCACGTACAGCTGCCGTTGCAGCTGCTGCAGCTGCAGCTGCTCCTGCAGTTGCAACTTCAACGTCAGCAGCGGCGCAACTGAGCCCCAAATTGGAAAACGCTGGCGCAGCAGCAACGGCAACACCTCAGCGTAAAATATCGACGTCATCACGTTTCATGAATGCCTTTAGTCAGCTTTACGGCGGCAACAACAACACCAACAACAGCAGCAATCATGCCAACTGCGGTCACGTGGATCAGCATAACGATGAGGCGGAGCTGTCCACGGGTCGCACGCCCACCAAGGGCATGGAGTCCAAGCTGGTGGCCATGTGGCACAATGTCAAGTACGGCTGGAGCGGCAAGATGCGCCAGACCAGCTTCTCCAAGGAGCAGCCCGTCTGGCTGCTGGGACGCTGCTACCATCGTCGCTACACGCCGCCCGTCAGCATGGAGAGCTCAACGACGGAGCTGCCACCGGGTGCAGATGCCACGCCGGACAATGCCACATCAGCGTACGACAGCATGCCGGCGCCCAATTGCTCCGCGCTATATCCTGCACTGAATCCACAGCAAATCGATGAGATTGTGGTGCCCCAGGAGCTGGGCATGGATGCGGCCGAGAACCAAATGGCCGAGAGTCCCTGGGAGGAGGGCATCGAGGGCTTTCGCCGCGACTTCTTCAGCCGCATCTGGATGACCTATCGCCGGGAGTTCCCCATCATGAACGGCTCCAACTACACCTCCGACTGTGGCTGGGGCTGCATGCTGCGCAGCGGACAAATGCTGCTGGCCCAGGGTCTGATCTGTCACTTCCTGGGACGCAGTAAGTACCATATAATACATAGCTTTATTGGCATCATCTATATCATTTATGTGGCAGGCTGGCGCTACGACTCCGACTCGCAGCTGCACTCCACCTACGAGGACAACATGCACAAGAAAATCATCAAGTGGTTCGGCGACAGCTCCTCCAAGAGCAGTCCCTTCTCCATACACGCGCTGGTGCGCCTAGGCGAGCAGCTGGGCAAGAAACCAGGCGATTGGTATGGTCCCGCCTCCGTCTCCTATCTGCTAAAGTAAGCACCAAAGATTGTTCATATTTAGACCCTTAAAGAAAGTAAAGATCTATTAAGTTAGTGCAAGGGAGAAATGTGAGTAACACCCAGAAGGAGGCGTGGCAGACCCCAAAAAGTATATATATTCTTGATCGGGACGACAAGACGATTCGATATAGCCATGTCCGTCCGTCCGTCTGTCTGTCCGTCTGTATGATCTAGATCTCAGCAATTATAGGAGATAGAGACATCATATTCGGGATTTTGGTTCTCCTATTTAGTAAGCAGTACGAGTTTGTTTTAGATTTTGGATACTTCCTCCCATTCCCCCGCAAATCGCAAAACCAGCAGCTTCGTAGTTCTCGAACACTTTTAGCACGAAAGCAGACACAATATTAAAGTAGATTAGATTATTATTGGGAACTAGTGTACTGCGACCTGAAAGATCTATTGTACTTCCTGCTGAGCCTAAAGCACGTCCATTAATCCAATGTCCCGAATGAAATCGAGTAACTTCATCGGACTAAGAACAACTATCTCCCTAATATTAAAGTAACAGACATAATTTGGCATGTACGTAGTCTATGATAGTCTCCACAGATGCTTTAAATTTCATTATGATCACATAAGAAACAGCGAAGATATGCAACTTTCAATTTGCGGCACTAAACAGTAGGGGACTGGTGTGCCATGCACAAAGTAATGGGTCTTCCACTGTCGGTTACGTCCAATTGTAGCCTTTCGTTTGACAGATCTAATTTAATCTCCATTTCTGCCACAGACACGCCTTGGAGCATGCAGCGCAGGAAAATGCCGACTTTGACAATATCACCGTGTACGTGGCAAAGGATTGCACTAGTAAGCAAACAAACCTTTATTAATTAACCAGATTTATTTGATACTTTACACCATTATTTCTCTAGTTTACATGCAGGACATTGAGGAGCAATGCAGCATACCGGAGCCCGCACCCAAACCGAATGTGCCTTGGCAGCAGTCGAAGGGCGCAGCCAAACAGGAGCAACAGTCGCAGCACTGGAAGTCCCTCATTGTGCTGATTCCCCTGCGTCTTGGCTCCGACAAACTGAATCCGGTTTATGCCCACTGCCTGAAGCTGCTGCTCAGCACCGAGCATTGCCTGGGCATCATCGGTGGCAAGCCGAAGCATTCGCTGTACTTTGTGGGATTCCAGGAGGACAAGCTCATCCATCTGGACCCGCATTACTGCCAGGAGATGGTCGATGTCAACCAGGACACCTTTCCCATGCACTCCTTTCACTGCAAATCTCCCCGTAAATTGAAATCCAGCAAAATGGATCCCAGCTGCTGCATTGGTTTCTACTGCGCCACCAAAACGGATTTCGATAGTTTCGTCGAGAGCGTGCAATTGGTGAGTAGAGCTCTTAAACATCAGAGATCGCAATCATAGGTTCGCCTTGTGCTTGGTCTTCTAAAAAGATCGAAATCGGAGACCGAGAATACAGAGCTTACGAATTCAGATAGCGATCGAGTTTTTATACCCTTGAAAAATGGGAAAAACAGGTTAATAACTTTGGGAGAATGTAGAACAGGTAGACGAAAGCGTTGCAAACCCCACAGACTATATATCTTCTTGATCAGGATGACGAGCTGAGTCGATTTGGCCCTGTCTGTCTGTCTGTCCGTCCGTCTCGATTTTGGAAGCTATAAAGGCTAGAGCAAACGCTATTCTTTGCATAGGTAGGTACATATCATACACAGATCAAATTTATTTCAAATCTTAGATGCCACGCCTTCTTTACGCCCAAAAATCAATTAAACCCATATAACTTCCTATCTTTGTACATAAAAAGTTGAATAACCAGCGTTATATTGAACATTAAATGTGGTTATTCGGAATATATACTCTCTTCTGTTATATTTAACTATCCTGAAAAGCGCATTGAAATCTGTATATAAACACAGAAGCTATAAGCTACGCAATATTGCAGGCGCAGCCATTAAAGCTGGCACACATAAAAAAGTTTGAACAGGCATTGCTGCTACGCTTCGGGAAATAGTTTGAAAAAATTGTGTATAAATTAAAGGGTACAGGATATTCTATTTATATTTGAAATTTTCCCAGAACCAGACCGCTTATTAAACTTTGGTTGATTGTATTGCGCGAACTCTGCTAAAAATATATAATATCTATTAGTAATGCCTCTTTGTTTCTTGCAGTATTTGCATCCGATGCGCTGTGCATCCGGAGCCAGCATGGAGAAAACACCTGTGCCCCAAGCGGGGCAACCGCAACCACAATCACAAGCACCGCAGCAAACTGATTACATGGAAATGAATTATCCGCTGTTCACGTTCTCGAGGGGTCGCTGCATGGATCACGCACGTGACGAGATGAGCGATTCGCTGTATAAACCGCTCATCAAGCAGGTGGCGAGCCTGCATCGGGAGCTGCAGGGGGAGGGCGAGGTGGCGCCTCAGAATAGCTGCGACAATGATGCAGATGACAGCGACACCGAGGAGTTTGTGCTGCTCTAAACAGCTGCTGGAGCAGCGATTAATGCCCGGATTAATCCCCCGATTCCTGCTTGAGTTTCTGCGCATCCTGTGTTATTCCTCATAGTTTGTTTGGTTGTATTTTAAGTTGAATTGCCGCTGCTCGCTCGCTAGCCAGCCCAAAACAGAACAGACATGCATCTCAGCATCAAAGACTTTTCCACAAACAAACATAATCGTATATTGCATATAGAGCATCTATATAGAGCGTCTACCTTCGAGATTAATCCACAAAGAGCGAACTTTTGTTCCACTTTATTTGGCCAAATTGTCTACAAATATGCTTTGATATCGTTATAAGTTGCCAGTTTGTTTATGTGTCTGTATATTCCTACAAATAGTTTGTGTATATTTATTATTATTATTATTAATATTATACTAATAGTTTTAATGCTCGGTATTATTAATTTGTAATGCGAAAACTACAATGGAATTGATTCAATGTCTCGTAATCGGTGCAACAATTGTTTCGCTGCTCTCGAAAGTATTTGTTTTAGGCCTTAGATTAGATTTTAGTTAATATTTATTTTCATTGCGTAGTCATTTAGTCATTTAATCATTATTTAATTTTAACATTACTTGTACATAACCTTGAGTAAATAAATAAATAAATATCAAATATATTGCTTTATCAATCGTTGACTTAACTACTTTGTTTATATTTAAGTACGTACATGCCTTTGCCTGATATGAGATTAAGTACAAAATACAAATTGTTATCTGTGCTCATTGAAATCTTAATCAGTATAGAGTTCGGTTTTGTATACATAACTTAAATATGCAGTCTTCGCGCAGCGTCTGGGTGGGGGAATCAAAGATTATTGACTTAAATTGAGGTGTTCTGTTTATGGAATACATTTGCATATAAACGTATAAACCGGTCAATTATGTATTTAGTAGACCCAGTACTTTAATAAAGTACATAAGGGTCTATTAAATTAGTGCACATGAAAAATGCGTGTATCACCCAGAAGGAAATCTCAAAATATATATATTCGGGGTAGCGACTTATCTCCGCGCGACATATCTCCGCCTAGCCCAAAACGACATAGCTCCGCGCGGAGATATGACGTTTTAAAAACGACATATCTCCGCCGAGCCCAAAATGTCAAAGCTCCGTCGCTTAAAAACGTCATATCTCCGCGCGGAGCTATGTCGTTTGTGGCTCGGCGGAGATATGTCGCTTTGAAAACGACATATCTCCGCGCGGAGCTATGTCGCTTGAGATATGACATTTTGGGCTCGGCGGAGATAAGTCGTTTTTAAAACGTCATATCTCCGCGCGGAGAGATGTCGCTTTGAAAACGACATAACTCCGCCAACAAAAAAGCGACATAACTCCGCTCGAAAATGTTACCGGGCGGAGATATGTCGCGCGGAGATATGACGCTATGCCACATATTCTACATCAGGACGACGAGCTGAGGCGATATAACCGTCTGTCCGTCCATATTAACACCCAGATCTCAGCAACTATAAGAGCTATAGACACTATTTTCGGAATGTAGGTTCTCCTAAGAAATAGCAAAGATATGGAACAGACAATTTGCTCGACTGTGTATTATTAAAACTAAAAGCACAGAATCTCCTACTGTTGGTTACGTCCGTCTGCAGTCTTCTGTCCGAGTAATCTACTTTGTTTTTACTGGTTTAAATACTTGTTTAGAAAGTAATACCTCAATCTCTATCAAAGTCTTGGAATCGTCCTTTAATCTTCGTCTTGGAATCCTCCTCAAATCTTCTCCTAACTATAACTTATCGGTAGCTAACTATAAAATGAACTATGCTCTTATCTAGAAGCTTAACTCTATGACCAGATGAAGTAGTATTTTAGAATCAAACACGCTCTGTTCTTAGTCCTTCCAAACGCTTGCCTCCCGCTCCATGCGCTTCAGCAGCTTGCCGAGATTATCCCTGGCAGTTATCGCTCGAGCCCCATTGATGCTGATGGCCATTCTGTAGGCTTCGATGGCTTCCTGCAGCTTGTCCCAACGATGATAGAGCACACCCAGATTTGTGTGATAGAGCATGTTGTGCGGATCCAGTTGGATGACGCGCTTGTAGAGCGCCTCCGCCTCCACGTAGTGCTTCAGCTTGCCCATGACATTGGCGCGTATGAACATGATGCTGGGCTCATGGGGCAACTGGGCCAGGCCCTGCTCCGATAGACGCAGTGCATCCTCCAGCATTCCCCGGTTGTCGAGCATGGTTAGAATGTTGGCCCAGGCCTTGGGCTGGCGGGGATTCAGGGCAACGGCGTGCTGCCAATGATGCAGTGCCTCGGCATAACGCTGCTGCTCCAGATACAGGTTGCCCATGTTATAGTAACAGACGGCATAGTCGGGACGATGCTTGAGCGCCTTTCTATAGCTCTCCAGAGCCTGATTGTATTTCTTTTGCGCCGACTGCACAATGCCCAGATTCATCCAGGCAACCGGAAAGGCGGGATAGGCCTTCAAAGCCGAGCGTATATAACCCTCGGCAGTCTCCAGCTGCCCGTGCTCCCGATAGAGATTGCCCAGGTTCATGAGCGCCGACTCGTACTCCGGATACAGCTCGATGGCTCTGTGGTAATGGTGGAAGGCTTTGGAGCTGTTGCCCATGTCCGTGGCCAGACGTGCAATGTTGTAGTGCACCTTGGCGTTGTTGGGGCAGACATTGAGCGCCGATCCGAAGAGCTGCTCCTCGTTCAACCAATCCGCAGCACGCTGACGGGTTCTCAGCATCAGCACGGCAAAGAGCAGCATCAGCAGCGTCTGCAGCGTGTGGCGCCAGTAGACGTTGTCCGCATGGCAGTTGTAGCAGTAGAGGAATCCGTAGACCACCAGCAGACAGAAGCCCATGGAGGGCACGTAGAGCGTGCGCTCGGCGATCACGAATCCCACGCGTATGATGCCCGAGGCGGGCAGGAAAGGAATCACCATCAATGCCAGGCCCAGCATCAAGCCCGCCAGACGCCGGAAGTTCATCAGGGAGACCAGTATGAAGGAGTAGAAGGCGATCACCGCCTGCAGTCGCATGTCCCAGATGCTGGTCACCAGATTGACGCAGCCCAGCGCCCAGTCGAAGCAGAGCCACTGCGGGCACAGCATCAGCCAGAAGTTCATCACGTACAGATACTGCTGGGACAGGCCGCGCGTCAGCAGCTCCGCATTGTGGGCAATAGGATTGTCCACGGGCTTGAACTCCGGCGACTCAAAGTTCTGCCACCAGAGGCGCAGCATCAGCAGCAGCAGCGTGCCACAGAAGTAGCTGACGTAGCGCAGCCGGCTGGTGATGACCCGTTGCTGCAGCCTCAGCGGCAGCATGTAGGTGCCGTTCTGGAAGTAGTCGAGCATGGCACAGGACAGCGGTATCGTCACCGCCGACTCCTTGAACAGCATGCCAACGGCGGTGAGCAGCAGGATCAGGCAAATGCTGCTGGCGCCTCGCCTGTCCGCACTGGCCACCGTCAGCAGCAGGCAGAGCAAGTGCACCAGACCGAACATCAGCTCCGCACGGCCCACCACACCGGACACGGCCTCCGTGTGCACCGGATGGGCGGCAAACAGGGCGGCGGATATCGTCGCCCAGCGTTCGATGTCCACATCCTCCACGTAAATGGATCTGACCAGGCGCCACATCAGCAGCGTGTTCACACAGTGCAGCACCAGATTCAGGAACTTCATATGGGCGGCGGTCAAGCCCAGGAGGGCGTATTCATAGTGGAACATCAGCGTTGTCAGTGGGCGAAAACTTTTGTGGGAGTCTGTGCTGAGCAGCGGCGCACCCCAGAAGTCGTGGCTGAAGATGGCAGTCCAGTTGGTGGGCAGCGTGTAAACATTCTTGTTTTTCACAATCGCCACGGTGTCGTCGAACACAAAGTTGGCACCTCGCAGGCCTCCGCAGCCGTAGCAGAGCAGGCAAATCAGCACCAGAATTGACTGGCACACCAAACTGTGCAGCGCCGAGTGCTGCCGCAGATCCAAGCTTAGCTCCATTTCAATCACTCAAGTGCTGCGCTTGACGCTGAATTTACCTCTTTTCATTCAGTTTTATTGTTTTTAAGCACAGCTCGGTTTTGTATACATTTCTGCGCCTGGCAGCGTTGCCAATTTAGCCGGTTTATGATTATTAGAAATTTATTTAATAAATTTAGAATTATTTTGAATATTTCATATTGTTTATAATTGTATTATTTATTTTTATGCACTTTAGTTTTATATTTGTTTATTTTAAGTTATTTTTTTGAAAAAATATAGCTTTTTCTGGCCAGTGGCAACCAGTGTTGCCAATTATTTTCGATAAAAACCGTTTTTGGCGGTTTAAAAAAAGTTAAGCAATAAAAGCCAGAATACTGCCATGTTATGCTTAAGAATGTGCTTTAAATTAAAGGTGTTATGGAATAAAAGCGATCGAAATAATGACGACAGGCCTATCATTTTTTACCTACTTTAGTATGAATTTCGTAAAATTTAAGAGAACGTTGATAAAAAGCTGAAGCTAAAATAGCCACTTCCCGCAGCTTCCCAAATTTTCTAGCAAATACTCTAAAAAGCAGACAGATCTGGCGAAAAAACAGCGGCTTTGCAAACAGTTGTGTCACCACTGCCGCTGGGTGTAGTTGGCTGTCTAGTTATCGATAACTCGAAACAGCTGTTGGTGCAGTTTATTGTTGAAAAAGTTAAATAGCAAAATGTCTGAGGAAATTGTTTTTGATTGTTTGCACGCAGAAATCGTCAACTATTGCCTGGAGGGCAGCAAAGTAGGTGCTCAACGCTGCCAAATTCCGGCTGCTGTTAATGTTTATGCGCCTTCTCTTCGCAGGATCCACACGATTTGGCCAGCTTGGAGTACGTTGGCTTCACCACCGGATATCGGCTGATCGAGCGCCTGACACGGGATGGAACGCGCTTCAAGGATGAGCTGGAGACCATGAAGTTCATTTGCACCGATTTCTGGACGCTGATCTACAAGAAGCAGGTGGACAATCTGCGCACAAACAATCACGGCATGTACGTGGTGCAGGACAAGGCGTTCCGCTTCCTCACCCGCATCTCGCCGGGCGCCAAGCAGCTGGAGCAGGCGCCCAAATTCGTGGCCTTCACCTGCGGCCTGGTGCGCGGGGCGCTCAGCAATCTGGGCATCAACAGCACCGTCACAGCGGAGGTGCAGACCATTCCAGCATGCAGGTTCCACATAGAAGTCAACAGGAACTAGAATCCTTTAACAATAACTCTATTTACGATTAAACTACAATTAAGAATAACCATATTAGTTGAGTTTCCTGTAGAACGCCACCACATGCTGCTCCGTCCAGTCGATGAGCGCATGCAACGCCCACTTTTCGCCCGGCAGCTGCGGCTGCAGGGGATTCGGATCCGTGTGCACTCCAAGATCGGGCTGCGGTCCAATTAGGATGAGCCAACTGCCCTCGAACACCTCGAGATACTCCAGAAAAGCGGCACGATTGTTGAAGTAGCAGAAGAGCAGAGCAGCGGGCGCAGCGTTGCAACAACATTCGCGAAGAAAGCTGGCGTTCAGTTTGCCCCTCGCAGCTTCAACATAGTTAAGCGGTATAAAACTACGCACGGCATACTTGCTGCGCCACCAATTGGCGTCCCGCTCCAGTCCATAGACCCTCAGCTGCTCATCGCCAGCCGCGCAGAGCAACCATTCCAGCAGGCCGCTGCCACAGCCGATGCTGAGCACGCTCCGTATGCCAAGTTGCGCCAATAATTCAAGCACCTTACGCAGATCCTCCGCCGTGGGCCATATCCAGAGCAGCTTGCGCTTCAGCTGCTGATCCAGGGTATTACCCAAGCCAAGCAACTTTAGCCAGCTCTGTTTTGCAGCTGCGTCGGTCAGCGCATAGATCTCACGTAACGCATCCAGCTCCGTCTGCTCGTCCAACATATCGAAAACTGCTTAGCGATATGATGCGTGCCCCTTGGCATTGACGTCGACGTCGCAATATGGGCAAGCAGCCAGCTTCCGACAGTTCTAAATATAAATGTAATTGATGTCTAAACCAGTCGCAGCAGCTCGTTATAGGCAAATGGTGCTGGGTACTTAAAAAGGTTGGGTTGGGTTAGCTGAGAGCGGTGGACCTCTTAGGGTTCCACATAGACCGTAGGGGTTTCTAGTGTAGAAGATTGAGAAAAAACGGAGATATTATCAACCGTCACGCTGCTTTATACCGGATCAAGCTTTAAAACGATTTAAACCAGCTGGCGAGCATTTGAACATGAACAAACCTCAAATATCCTAAAAAAAATTCAAAGAATCCTGAACTAAAAATATCGAATTTTTGTTGAACTTTGAATGCGCATAACTTGGTTAAAACTCAATCGATTTTTAAACAATCTGGTTTTTAGACCCTTTACTTTAAAAAAGTAAAAAGGGTCTATTAGTTTAGTGCAAAGAAGAAATGTGTGTAACACCCAGAAGGAGGCGTGGCAGACCCCATAAAGTATATATCGCTCGTTTACCAGAAGAGTGTCATAACTCAAAAAACGTGATTTTTGAGTTAATGATGCAGTAATGTTCGTTGGATATAAATCTATATTGTGTCAAAATTTCATTATCCTATCTTCAACACACACAGCGTGAGAAGAGAATATGTCGCTCCACCTTGTATGGAGATACACGGCGCTTGAAAACTTTAAACGCGTTTATTTTGTAACGAACTTTTTTGAGTTATGACACTCTTCTGGTAAACGAGCGATATATTCTTGATCAGAACGACAAGACGAGTCGATATAGCCATGTCCGTCTGTCTGTCCGTCCGTATGAACACCTAGATCTCAGCAACTATAAGAGCTAGAGACACCATATTCGGGATTTAGATTCTCCTATTTCGCGAGCAGCACGAGTTTGTTTTAAATTTTGGATACCTCCCCCCTTCCCCCGCAAACCGCAAAAAGCTTTTGCAGCCACAGTTATTAAGTTATTGACTTGTAATTTGGTACGTAACTAGTTTATCAATCATTTGAGCACGAAGATAAAATACCATTCATAGCTCAAAATAAAAAAAAATTAAAAATATTTCCGAATATCTTGCAATTATCATATTTTAATTTTCGAAAAAAAAAGTTTTGTTACAAAATTATATGAATTAGATCTTAAATAGCTAATTTACAAACAAATTAAGTTCTAGCAATTAATGCGCATTTAAGGATGAACAAAACCCTAGATATCCTAGATATAACCGTCGGTAGGTTTTATGTTTCATTGTTTTTTATTGTCTTAAAAAAAGTTTCTCTAGGTTTAATTAATCTGCTCGTTTTCGTACAAGTTCTTCACGTTTTTGCGCCAATGGCGTTCACTAAAATTATAGCTGCCCTGCCCGGACGGCAGACGCTGATGCTGCGGACGCTCTTGCAACGTCGCCTGTTGCACGTCGTTTGCTGCCACACCGTCTAGCTCCATGTCTAGCCCGTTGCTCAGCTCATTCGAGTATTCTTCGTTATCCAGATCCAAGATGATCTTCCTGTACAGCTTCACGTTCTCCTGCTGCAGTTTCTCCGGCAATGTTGCCGGTGGCAGCGACACCTTGGCGGGTTCCAGTTCGGGTTGGGTTATGGCCACATTCACTGGGGAGACGTTGCCCACGCTCTTGATGACGCTGTTGTAGCGTAGGGTCGGAGGAGTCGCCGCTGCCGCCGGCGCTGCAGGCAGCTGATGGTGCTCCGCAGCTGCAACTTCGATGATTTGCACGCCGGAGTCAAACTGCACGCCCGGATGCATGGAGCGCAGATGCCGCAACATGTTGTCCCTGCGGTTCACGGTGACCTCGCATTCCACGCAACGATAGCGCTGCCTTGCCGCATGCTGCTTCAGATGCCGATGCAGTGCATCCACATCGTTCAGGCTCCTCTCGCATTGCTCGCAGGAGAAACGCGCGCGCTTCGCATGCCGCGCCTGATGCAGCCGAAGCGTCGACTGCCGTAGAAACGACTTCTGGCATTCCGTGCAGCTGTGGCGCTTGCTGTTCTGATCATGCTTCCGCTGGTGTTGCCTCAGATTCGCCCTGGTCAGATAGCACCTGCCGCAGACGTCGCACTTGTGGGGCAAGCTGTCGCCACTGTGCACCGCCAAGTGGCAAGTCAGCGAGGCTTCAGAGCGAAACACGCTCTGGCAGTGGGAACAGGCAAAGGATTCAGTCTTATGGACGCGCTGCATGTGGCGCTGCAGCACAAACTGCTGCTGGAAGGCCTTCTTGCAGACGCTGCAGCTGTAGCTGGCGTTACCTCCATGGGTGTTCAGGTGGTACTTCAGATGCGAACGGGAGGCGAAGCGCTGTGGCAGAAAATACAAAATATTAATCACAAATCCGCATACTTAGACCTCCAGAAAGAGGTGCAAACAGTCTATATTCTGATTAAAGATCGTCTGATCTAATAGATCTCAGCAACTAAAAGAGCTATAGATACCATTTTTGGTATTTAGGTTCTCCTATACTGTACACTGATCAAGTTTGTTTTAGATTTTTGATACCTTTCCGCCTTCTCCAGATAATCGCTAAAAACCTAAGCACCCATTTAGATCTCAGAAGCTATAAGAGCTAGAAGCACCATTTTTGTTGTTTGGGTTCTCCTATACTATGCGCTTAGAAATTTTGTTTTAAGATTTTGATACCTCTCCTCCATCTCACGCGAACTACAAAAAACCACAGCAGGCACAATTTAAAAGCTACGGACTTGTAATTTGGCATGTAGGTAGTCTTAAACATTTTTTTTCGATGCTGTGAGCTGCATTACGATCGTATGAGAAACAGCGAAGATATGCAACGGACAATTTGCTTGATTGTGTATAGAATCTTCTACTGTCGCTTACGCCCGACTGATCCGCCCCGTCCTTACTCACACGATTGCATTGTGTGCAGTGGAATTTCTTGAGCGTCTCGTTGCCACAGGCCCGATGATAATACTGTTGCGTCCGACTGCGAAAGCACTTGTTGCACACTGTGCAGAGATAGCCCTGAGCCGTCGTCTGGATGTGAGTTCCGTTATCAGTGGTGGCAGCGATATTTGCAGCCTCAGTTGCTGGCAATTGGAGCTGCTTCTCCTGCGGCGCCTCTTCTCTGGAGGCTCTGCATTCGAGGCAATCTGCCACATCGGCCAGCAGGCATTGGCGGCACTTGCTGTGGCCACAGCTGTCGATGACCAGGCGGTTCTGTCCAGTTGCCTCGCAATCGCAGCGGGGGCATCTGCTCATTGCAGCTTGTGGCAAGTTGCAAGTTGCAATTGTTGCACTTTGCTCTGATTCTACTCCTTTGGCATTCACAGCGAACGGCTGTAAACAATTCACTGCAAAACGTAAACAAAGTAAATGCAGTTGTCGGCAGTGATGCCAAGATGAGAAAAACAATCTGTTTTTGGCGGGTGACGAAATTTGAAAAAAAATCTAGAAAACAGGCAAGTTTTTCTTCAATATTGTGAAAATTGGATTGGAAAATTATTTTTATAGTCCCAAAAATTTTTAAAAATTTGGACGCCTGAAACCATTCTTGTTAAACATACTAAGGACAAATAAGTTTTATTTGTCTAATTTTGATGCTAAATGATTTATATAATTATAATGCATGAAAAACACAACGTGGATAAATTTGGTAAAAAAAAATAAAAATTTTAGAGCCAAAAATTCTAGAATAAAACAATGCGTTTTGTTTTCTTTCCATTATGTTAAAATCTTTCGTCGGAAAACCGTCTTTATAGTATAATGTATTTTAATGTACAAAAATGTATACTTTTTTATTTTACAAACTAATTATTAAAACTCCAGAAAATATTTTGCAAATACTACCACAATAAGCTTGAATATATTAATTATGTTTACTTTAATCCGTAATATTTTCCAAATCCAAGGCTGCAACATGTCCCGGATAGAGATGGGCTTTCTGCATTGGAACCTGAACAAAATATCTTTCACAAAACTTGGGATTTCGCTGACAGAGCACCTCCTTTAGTATTATTTCATTACTGATTTTCTTCGTGATCAGCAAACGACGGGAGTCTCCGGTACCATAGCTAGTCGAGCGCAGTCCAAATTTGCTGGCAATTCTGCATAAAATATAAAAAGATTTGGAATATATATATCGTATTTGAATAATTAGCTTACTGGTGAAAGCTGGCGCGCTCCTCTTTAGAGAATGTTGGCTCAAACTGCATATCGCGCAAATCATCCGAATTCACGTAGTTCTCAATAATCTTGCGATAATCGGCCAAATTGGCTCTTGGGTCGTTTGAGCCCAATCCCATGCGATTGTTTTTCAGCAAGTAACTAAAAGTAAATGTTTACATTAGTAGGCGCGGAATATTGGAATTATGGAATACCTACCCAACAGGTTCCTCTCGTCCTTGTCTTAAGCTACCTAGACCTCCACCAGTCCAACCCATCAGACGCATCATGCGATACCCTTTGTTGTTTGCATCCAACTTGGTATCTGTCAGGTTGTCAGCGGGCATCTGGGTCACATCTATGCGGACACCCTCCTTGCTCTTCTCGACCTTGATGGTCTCGCGGGTGGCGTTAAGCTAAACACGGAACTCACTTTTAGTTGGTAATTACAGGATGGACCCCAATAAGTGTAGCACCTAATGCTTCTAATAAAACTAAAGCTGATGCGAAATTTTTATATTGAAAACTTTGTGCGGATAAGAAACAGCGAAGATATGCAGCGGACAATAAGCTCGACCGAGCAGAGGGGGGAAGGTTGGTCATTATTAAAATACAAGTTTCAATGGTAACCTGTCGAGCTAATAGTTATGCGAATATAGATTATTGAAATGCAAACTTTTGGGTCTTGAACTTTCGGTAACGCTCGACTGTAACCTTCCAGAATACGGATTTGCTTTGTTCTTACTGCTTTTGTCCCCATTATGATTAAAGTTTTAATAGTATTCTATGGATTACTACGGTTATAAGATTTCAAATCGATGCGACACTTTTTAGGGCCCACCCGAAACGTAAACCCTCCGGAAATACCTTGATGCTGTAGCAGTGGGTCTGCAGAAAGATTAGAGCCTGCTTGAATACCGCCAGCTTGGCTGCCTTTATGTTCTCCGCACTGGCAGTTGCGATCGGATTGTCGTTGAGCAGAATCTCCGCCGTCTTGGCGGTGTCATCTGGGGGTACGGATTCGCATTGTCGCTCCTCGTACTTGATTTTGGATGTGGTGCAGGCGTTGCGTAGACAATTGCGTCCGCCGACTAGGTTTATGACCAGATTTCCGTAGCGCAGGCCATCGAAGAGATTTCGCGCCTCGCCACCGCCGAAGCACAAACGGTCTTTACGGGTCTCAGTTGGTTGTGGGTTTTGGGAGGGTGCCGCAGGTCTACGTCCTAGTTTTGTGTTGAAATAAGGATGATTGTGGTCGCAAGCTTATTTATTTAACTAGTACTATGCAAATCATTTTCTGTCGCTCCATAATAACATATTGATTTATACATTATTGATTTACTGTTTCCGTCTACCTTTGGCACGCTGCTCCGCTGCATCCGAGGCGGACACAAAAGTGCGCTTCAGCCGTAGCGCCCGATTCTTCCGGAACTCCTCCGCCACCTCCCCGGACAGCTCCGCCACCAACAGCATCGTGTCCGACGGATATTTGCATCCCATAAACTCCATGTTGATGAACGTCTGTGCCAGGCACACCAGACGATCCTCCTCGAACCTATCCTTGTGCGCCATCATAAAGCTACGCCGTAAATCCCATTGCTCCTCGCTTTCGTACTCCGTTCTGTAGTCGTCCACATCCCAATCGGTTGAGATTTCTCCGGTGCCGGCAGATTTAGCTTTTTTGTGCTTCTTGAGCTTTTTGGTCTGTGCGCAGGAGGTGTCTACATTATCGTCCACATCATCTGTTTGCGCATTTTTCTGTCGTTTCACAATTGTTGCCATTTTCAAAATTTCAAATCAAAATTGTATTTATTTTTCTTGAACCAAGCACGCTAGCTAAACGATAGCGCTGACACTAATCGGCGTTCACATGTGAACGCATCACAATCGATAGGCGTTACCAATTTTATTTTAGCGGGAAGAAGCAAAGTTAAAATCTGCCAGCTAAGATTAATTTAATATGTCATCAAATAAAATATAATATTAATAAATTAATTAAAAAAATTTAAAATTTTTTGCATATTGTATATTGATTGTATTGTTGCAATGTATTTTTATTTTATTTGAAGCTATTTGCAAATCTTGCCATTTCTGGCAGCACTGTCGATAACACACTCGGCTGTCTCTATTTATGGCCTTTTTCAAAAACTATGCGTATGATAAACTAATTAATAATAAATTAATTTATAATTTTTTGTAATATTGTATACTGCTTGCTTGAATTTTTGTAATTCATTTATATGTAACGATATTTCGACATATAATGCAATTTGATGAATATTTGATATTGCAAATCTAACCATTTCCGGCAGCACTGTCGATAACACGGCACACTCGGCTCTTTCTCTCTGTGTTGTGTAGCGCTTCGATACCCGTGTTGTGTGTTTTAATTTCCTGGTTTTTTCATGGTTTTTTGTTAATTTTAATTTGGTGAGCCGAGCGACGACACACGTTGCAACAATCTTACAGCCATCAAGTGCATGTCTTTAGCTGCAACCATCAGCGTCGTCTCGCCAATCGCAACATCAGCAGCAGCAGCAACAACAACAACACAAAACTGCCAACATGAGCATACCCAACGAATATATTGCAAAAACGGAGGATGTGGCCGAACAGGTAATTCCCCTAGGATCATGAGCCGTGAAAGTGGCATGGAATACGGCCCACAAGCGATCCACACCATCCACGATCCACAGCAGTGGCAAACATATTTGGCAAAACTTGTAGAAAACTGCCAACGTCATCCAAACGCGGCAAAGTTCGAAGCTCAAGTGCACCCTTGATCAAGGGAGGGGTGGAGCGAGAGCAGGGGCTGGGGCGAGCCACAATTAAACGGCATTTGCCGATTTTGGGCAGATGCAGAGAAATGTTAGAAATTCATATCCAATTGGCAATTGCAGAGACTACAACAACATATGCGCTTTGTGTAAATGTGTGTGTGTGTGAGAGCGTGTGTGTGTGTGTGAGAGAGCGCGCGTGTGTGTGTAAGTGAAAGTGGTGAGAGTAAGTTAAAGTTCCGTAATAAATTTGGGAAAGCAAAATTCGATAGAAGTATTAACTTGCTTTTCGATTAACAATCGACACACATGCATATTGAGGCGCCTGTCTGTGTGTGAGCGCGTGTTACATATGTGCGCGTGTATGCGTGTATTCAAATTATGCAGCGAGCGATCGAAACCCGTTACACGGGCAAGAGAGCGCCGATAAGAAAATCAAGTCAAAGAGAAGCTGAGAGACACGTCATGCGTGCCCTCCCTCCCTCCCTCTCTCCCACCGTCTGTCCGCGCAGTGTCTTTTGCCAAATCAACAAACTGTCTTCTTCCAAAAAAGCCACGCTCGAGCGTAAATTTCAAGCTCTTATCAATGCTGCAGGCGTGCGCCATCTTATCGATATTAGCAAGTGGTTTTTTCTCTCTCTCAACTTATCAGAGGTGTGCTTTATATAATTACGCCGTATGCTAAATTTCCCAAATTATTAATAACAGCTGCAAGCCGGCGTTAAGATAAGAAAACGATAAAAATTGGCGCTGTAAATTTAAAATTCGTTTGTTTTGTACCAGGGCTTCCAACCTATTTTAAAGCGAACCTGTTCGGTTGCAATATCGATAAGCAAGTCTTATCGAAAATATCGATCAGGACAGCAACGAAAAAATATCCTTGATTTTGTTTAAAAATTTAAATAGTGAAGAATTTAATAAATCTGGCGATTTAAGAAATATGGTTCTGTTTTTATTAAAAATTTAAATAATTAAGCATTTAAGTTATATCAAAATATTACTGTTGTTATTGATGTAATTTAAATAGTTAAAGAATTTAAATAGTTAATAGGATAATTTATTTATTTGGTTTTATTTGAAATTAAAATCTATAATTTATTACAAATATTAAGATTTGAGTAATTCAAAGCAAAACCCTTATCAATATTGTCGATTTCCCAGAATATCAATAATATTGTTAATCCTGATACCTTTCGCTAGCGGAATTCCAAAAAACTGTCATCATGGGATACTACAATATTTATGCGTTAAGAAAATGTAAATCTTTTTAAATTATTATTGTACTTTTGGTTAGAAAAACTTAGGAAATAAAACCAAACGTTTGGGATGCTGAATCAAATATTAAAAAAAAACGGTTATTTTTATTAGGAAGTAGATATTTTATGTTTTAATAAATATAATAGCCGATATGTAATGAACATAATAGCTGATATCTTAACGCATGTTGATAAGTCGCAGTACGTGATTTTCAGAGCATTTTGATAACAAGTTTAGATTGAAGAACAGCTGGTACTATTAGCAATTACACGTTCGTACTCGGCATTACATAAATGGGCTACATACCAAGCAAATATTATCTGCTACATTATCGTCAATAATTTCAACAAATTTATCAATTTCTGGCTGTCTTTTTGTGGTTCTTCGCAGGTTATTAAGCGCGGCAAACATGTCTTGCCAACGGTGGCGCGGCTCTGTCTAATTGCCACATTCTTTGAGGATGGCCTGCGTATGTACTTCCAGTGGAACGAGCAGCGCGAGTACATGGACATGAGCTGGGGCTGTGGCAAGTTCCTGGCCACCGTCTTTGTGCTGACCAATTTGTTTGGGCAGCTGGGCGGCTGTGGCATGGTCATGGCCAGATTTAAGGTCGACATTGCAGTCGGCCTGCTCTTCTTCATCGTCGTGCTTCAGGTGAGTTGGCAGTTATTTATTTAAATTACATTTTTTATCATCTCACGTAACTCTTGCAGACAGTGGCCTATTCCATACTGTGGGACTTTCAGTTCCTGCTACGCAACTTCGCATTGATTGGCGCTCTGTTGCTTGTGCTGGCCGAGGCCAGGATCGAGGGACGCAGCTTGTTTGCGGGTGTGCCATCGCTGGGCGATAATAAACCCAAGAATTTCATGCAGCTCGCCGGTCGCATTCTGTTGGCCTTCATGTTCATCACGCTCATACGCTTCGAGTTGAGCGTCTGGAACGTCATTCAGGACATCATCGGATCCACCTTGATGGTGCTCGTTGTGCTGGGCTATAAGACGAAGCTCTCGGCGCTAATCCTGGTCGCGCTGTTGACGGTGCTCAACCTGTACCACAATGCTTGGTGGACCATTCCGTCGTACAAACCGCTCAGGGACTTCTTGAAATATGACTTCTTCCAGGTATTGGCAATAAGCCAGCGAAAGCTGCAACCTATCATATTTATTATATCCTGTAACCATTCAAAATTGGATCAAAACAGGCAGAATTTATGTAACAGTCAGAAGCAGGCTTGGCAGGATAATAGATCAATTTAGTCCTATCTGTCCTTTTGTATTAATGCGTCGATTTTGAAAACTATAAGAGCTAGAGCAGCTATTTTCGGAATGTACGTAGCTTAATAACCTACGCTGATCAAGTTTATTTCGAATGTTGAATGCCACGCCCCTTCCGCCCACAGTGCACATAAATAGCATTAACTGGTCTATTGAAGCGATACAAATTTATTTACATAAATTCTGTCTTCAGTAATTGGTAGAGATGTTTAATATCTAGCAATTCTGTAAATTTCATCAAAATCGGTTCATAATTAAGAGAGATATTTTAAATTACAAGTTAGCTTATTGTCAGTATTGGCGTTGCCAGATTGTTGGACTGTTTTATCCGTTAGGCTCATAGGTTTACTAAATAATTATAAGTATTATGTTCTGTTTTTTAATTGGAATTTCTCTGCATTTCAGACACTCTCGGTGATTGGTGGCCTGCTTATGATTGTGTCCCTGGGCCCCGGCGGTGTCTCCATGGACGAGCACAAGAAGAAGTGGTAGAGCCTGTCCAGAAGTCGCTACACATGAAGATTTGACTCTTTTTACTGAAAAGATTTAGTTAGAATTACCATAAAATGGGAGCAACAGGAGCAAAAGCAAAAGCACAACACTCACAGACAAACACCGACATTTAAGATAGAACTTGACTTATGGACATAACGAAAGGGACTTCCGCAATATCCAGGCTTTAACATTATGGCCCACCAACAAAAAAAAAAAAACAAACATTCGCGCACTTTCAACGATCAACTTCTTCGTATAGCGTATACTTATGTAAGAGATTTCGTTTTCTTGTACATACAAATATGGCGATTTTTTATACCCCCGATGGATTTCATATTCAAAATCTGTCCACGTAAATAGAACTGCATAATTATATTTTCATTTTTGCATTTATTATTTTTTACCATTTCGTCCCCCTGCATAAGCTGTAATATTGTGTTTGCGTTTGTTGTTTGATAGAAGTTCGATTATGATAAAGATGTATAAAATATGATGAATTGTACCAATTGACGATGATTTGTTTCTTTCGTTTATAAGCAAAAGTGTAATAGAATTAAATTGTAACGTTTTAATAAAGAAAAACGAGTAAAACTACAAGTTGGCTGGACATTTTGAAGTTGCGGCTAAATAATAAATAATATACAAGGAAATTGGGCTAAATCCTCCTAAAGCCATCTTCGATATAGAACTTATGGTTGGATTAAAATGGGAATGGATACAAGCTTTTACAATTTTTGGCGATCTGTTCCAGACTGATTTATTATTAACGCCCAACCCAAATGAGCTGCAAAAAATCGGAATAATCACATTTTTAAAAATTCGATACGCAAATAGTTTGTTTTATTTTAAAGGGAAATTATCAAAAGCTTGGCATCTAATGTCAAGAAAATATATCATTTACAGTAGAATCTGGTTATAACGACGCCGCTAATAGCGTCCGTCCGGTTATTGCGTCGAAAACTCGATGGCTTGGTTGGTCCCCATACAAACTTACATGAAAGGGCCTCCGCTTAGAACGTCTCTGCTTTTAGCGTCAAACCGCTTATACCGACGAGATTTTTCACAATTCAACCGGATATTGCGACGTGCCGAACAAAAAAAAAAAAACTTTAAAGAGGAAAATTTGAGTTCTTTAACAATGCTAAAAAAAGCAAACAAAATCATGGATTTTGTGTTTTTTCAATACGAAAAAGAAACAAAATCATGGATTTTGTCTTCCGGATATAACGACGTAAAATCGTCGGTCCCTTGAAAGTCGCTATAACCGGATTCTACTGTATTACATTTTTTGTTTTGATTAAAAAATTAATTTGTTTTATTTTAAAACTTATTACTAACATGGCATCCATATTAGTACAAAAAAATTTTTTTTTGCTCCTTTCGGATAGTGCGTCTTCCGGATATAACGACGTAAAATCGTCGGTCCCTTGAATGTCGCTATAACCGGATTCTACTGTACTTTCAATTTAGTAAATTAAATATACATATAAATTTTTCAAATCGAAACCAAGCGGTTCTTAACTTTAGTTCTAACTCGAGTATAGCTAAGTTTCGAAAAAATAATTTTTTAGAAAACCGGGCTCGATCCGGTTCGGCTTAAACGTAGATTGAAAAAAAATAATACGGATTAAATATTCCTGAAATTAAGTTTAAACTAGCTATTTCGTTTAATTTGGTTTGCAAACAATAATTCTTAAAAAATTCGGTCTCGAACCGATTCGGTTTAAGCGCAGATTAAATGATGGTTAATGTTCTGTATATACTTCTGAATAAGTTATTTTAAAGAGCAACAAAATATGAAATCAAGTTTAAACCATCTATTTTGTTTACAAACATTAATTCTCTAGAAATCCGGGCTGGAACCGGTTCTGCTTAACCGACAAACTCAATAAGCGAAATTCAAGACGAATAAAATTTAAATCAGTTTGTATTTTTAATAGACATATTATAACAAGAACAATCGCTTAGGCAGACTGCACGCCGTGGGCTTTCTTTAGGCCCTGGAAGAGCTGCAGCTTCTCCAGGTTGAGCTCCTTGAGGGTCTGCACCGCCAGCTCCAGTTGGATTTTCTTCAGGGCATGCTCACTGGCGATGTACTGCTCGATGAACTGCAGGCTGATCTCGTCGGCGGTGAAATCCTGTTCCGTTTTGCCGATGGCCGTTTGGATTTCATCCTGAATGCCCCGCTCCCCGGGCTTCTGGAGGCTCTGCTGCAGCTCGGCCAGCGCACGCTGAGTGGGCGTTGGATGCAGTGCGTCCAGCTGGCTGAGCACCGGCCTGTAATCGATGGGCACTTGATGGATCTTGTAGCTGAGCGCGATCAGCTCGACGGCGTTGTGCAGATAATCGTTCTTGATCATGTCGTAGAGCAGATCGTCGATGCAGCGATGCCAGGCATAGAAGAAGGCCATGGGTCCAAAGTGCCGGGTGGAGCGCAGCAAATCGAACTGCTTCGATTCGTTCAGATGCTCGAAGACCTTGGCGGAGATATTGTGGAACTCGGATTCGTAGGGCTCGTACTGCACACAGAGGCGATCCAGCACAAACTCGTAGTTGTGCCGCTCCAGACACTGCAGCAGCAGCTGCTCATTGCTGAACATGCGGGGCGTGTAGGATTTCCTGCCATCCAGGGGGAAGTACAATTGATTCATGCGCTTCCTGGCATCCAAGGTGGCATAGGCCAAGCTGCCGTCCACATGGCGCACCACAACCTTGCGCTCCGACTGCTGCAACCCAAACGTAATGTCCGTAAACACGTATTTGCTGTCGGAGAAGTCCGTTAGAGCCGGATCCTTGGATATTATCCTTTCGGTGTCCTGTTTGATCCTGACTATTGGCGGCATTCTCAGCAGCTGGTTTGCCCTCTCGATGGTCAGCCGGAACTCCGCCTCCAGCTGGGCGCGGCTCATGAAGCTCGTCTCCGTGGAGTTGTCCGCCACGGTTCGGTTCCGGAACACCTTTTGGAGCCGCAGTTGCGTCATGGACTCGAGCAGCCTTTGGGTCTCCGCATCCGTGAACAGCGGCTGCGGATCTTTGTCGTACTGCAGGCTGGAGGGCCTTAGACCCGCATCGGACAACGAACGGCCCTGAAGTCCTTGCAATGCATTCAGCTTACGCAGTTGCCTCAGCAAATACATTTTAATTCAGGAATTCCGCTTACAAAACTAATGAAAACACACGGCACGGCGAATTCGGCTCGCATAATACGGGCTGGAAAGCAATCGGTGGCACTATCGATAGTACCGATTGCTCGAACTTCGATTGTTTTCCATCGTTTTGTTATAACATTTCTTGTTTTTTAAATTGAACGCATAATTTGCGTTTATTTCAGTAAATAATCATAATTGAACCTAAATGATAAGTTGCTAATGACGCATAAAATGTTCGTTAATAATCTAGTTTTTTAATTATATAGTATATGATTATCAGATATTTCTTTAAAATTCAATATTCAATTTTTAAATCGCATATTGGTTGTGTATATTTTCATTGGTATTTAACGTTTATTTTAAGCTATTCTGTTATATATTTAAAACTACAATTCAAGCTATTTCTGGCTATTTCTGGCTATTTAAAACCATCTAAACAATCGATGGTGCGCACTATCGATTGTTTTGCAGCGCAGCGGCGAATTGGGCGCAGTGTTGCGCAACGCTTGCTGCGCGTCAATCGGCTATCGATAGGCGGCATCAGCTGTTCACGCGTCAATGGGAATAGCAAATGAACAAAATTTTGGGCAGGTTTGACGTGCAGTTTTTTAACAATCGAATCGGCAAAAAGTTGTCTTTTAAAACGTCTGCCCCGAGGCAAAACCGCAAACATGAATAATGTGCAAAACGCATTTGTGAGCACGCAAAAGCGCAAATTGTCGGAGACGGAGAATAAAACGGCCGAGGCGCCGCTCTATATAGACGATCAACCCGGAGCCAAACAGCGCAAAATTGAGGAGCAGAAAAAAGTTGGCTCTAATCACAATCTGCTGAGCATTTGCAATGAGCTGCTCTATGAGATCTTCAAGTATCTGGACTCGTCCTCCATACTGGCGGTGATGCAGTGAGTGCACCATTGCATCTATATGCTATTGAATCTTATACAATATTTGTGTTTTTCCTGTTGCCGCTGCAGCTGCTCGCCGCGCTTTGAAAGTTTGCTTTTGGATCATCGCTTCTGGCATAATATTGATCTCAGCAATGCGCCGCTACCGTTGGGCATCCTGGAGGAGATTCTCGGCCGCGCCTCCGAGAAGACGCACACCATCAAGATATGCGGCCCGCCCTCCTCCCAGCACGTCGTCGGCGAGTTCAAACAGTTCACCTGCACCCTGACCTCGGTGTTCCCCAAGGTGGCGATGCAGCTGCAGGTCCTGGAGCTGCAGGGGGTCAGCCTGGACTTTGAATACGTAAGATTCGCATGGATTTCCCTATCACTTGACACCGTACTGGAAGAGAGTGCAAAGGGGTCTGTTAAGTTGGTGCAGTGCCCAGAAGGAAACCTCGTAGATCCCACAAAGCCTAATTATATATTCTTGATCAGAACGACCAGCTGAGTCGATATAGTCCATCTGTTCCTCTGTCTGTCCTTCTGTCCGTATAGGCACCGAGATCTCAGCATCTATAAGATAGGATACGCAACAGCGAAGATATGCAACAGATAATTTGCTGTGTGTACAGGATCTCCTACTGTCGGTTAATTCCGACTGTAGCCTACCGACTAATCTGTCCCGTTCATACTGGTTATTTACATAAAAATGTATTGTCTAATTATTTTAATATTTTAAATATTTTACATTTAAAATTAGCTTTATTAAAATAGCCTGTTTTAAATACAGATACATATATCCGAGTTCCCAGCATCGCTCAAGCGCCTGATTCTCAAGGATTGCAGCGTTAAGGTCGGAGAGCACGTCAAGAGCATATTTCACACAATCGAAAAGCAATTGATTGAATTGGAGGTGCGTATTCAGCTGCAAATTGAATGATCTTGCAACGCAACTGTAACTAATTTCTTTGCAGGATTTGAGCATTGAGGATAACAATTGGTTTGATCCTTACTACATAATGGCGCTATCAAAATTGCCCTCCCTGCGCCGGCTCAGTCTCAAAGGTTGTCAGATGCTGTGCAAATTTGTGCCCTACGGCAGCATGGCTGCGCGCTTTGGCTTTCAGAAACTCGAGGTTTGCAGTGAATTTGGAATATTTATTGTGGGAAATCCCTGATTTAATTGTGTTGCCATTCAACAGGTGCTGGACCTTCGCCTGACGCCGATTAACAACTCGGACTTGCAGTGCTTCAGCGCGATTGAAACCCTAAGGGAACTGCTGCTGGAGTGTCCGCCCAACATGCCACAGGAGACACCGACGACGCCAGCGAAAACCAGCAACGGCACTGGCAACGAGGAGAACACAGCCAACAACCAGCCACAACCGGATGCGCTGAAGATCCTCAACGACGACGAGCCATCGACGTCACGTGCTGCTTTGGAACATCTACGCGCTTGCAAGATAGCACAGAGCAAAGAGCTGATGTCGAATTCAATAATCGATCTAACTAACCGCAGCGTTGAGCGTAAGGATGACAAGGTGGTTATTCGCTCCACGGGCGGTGCAAAGAGCATTGAATGCATTTCGTCAGACTCGGATGATGAGGACACCTCATCAACCTCAGCATCCTCCTCCGATAAATCAGATAATGCTGCCGCGCACAGCAATGGGCATAGCTCCGATGCCGGCAACATTCCACCAACCAATCTGGTTGTCATCCGCTTGCCCAGCCTTGCACGTGATCGATCCAACGAGAATGCAGCGCCTAATCGCAATCCAGCAGCAGCAGCGGGAGCGGCAGCGGGAGCGGGAGTGGGAGCTGGAGCTGGAGCGGCAGCCGATCCAGCTGCTCCGCGTGCCTACATCTATTTGCAGCACGGTCCGCAAGCCGAGGATCCGCGTCCCAGGCCGCAGGCAATGGTAAACATCATTGAGCATGTTGTCGATCACCTGCACAACTTGCGTGGCAATCAGCCGGCGCACAGTCGCTTCCTGCCACGTCGCGATCAGATCATCTATATGAATCCACAGTCTGTGGCCGAACCGATGTATGTGATGCATCCGCGACGTCATCGCGTGCAGCCGCGCGGCAACTTGGATCAGGTGGTGCAGCATCCGATGTTCTGGAACATGCTCGATCCTCTGGATAGGGATTATGCGCGTCGTCTGCGCAGTCGGCAGCAGCCGGGACCACAGCCGCCGCAATATAACGTATCGGATCGGGCAATGTATAGCTTTGGTCGGGCTGGTAATCCGGTGCAACCGGACGTTATCTGGATCCGTAACTCCAACCGATCGCCCAACAATCGGCTCGAACGCCTTTTGTTGCGCAATTATCCGCACATCACAAACTATACGCTGGAGCACTTGGTGCAGTGCTCGCCCAATCTGATCTATATCGATGTGAGCGGCACGAGCGTTACGCAGTCGGGTGTACGTAATTTTAGTAGCATAAAGCCAAATTGTGAGGTGATTGCAACGCATTTAACATCAAGTGAACAGCAACAACAACCAGAAACAGAAACAGAAATAGAGACTGAAGAGGTCCATCAGCCAGAGCCACAAACTGAACAAGCTCCCGTCGAGAATCTCAGCATTACCAACAATGATAAGCAGCAGGAATCGCAACCACAATCGCAACCGCAACAGAATCAGCCATCGCAGCAGCCTGACGAATCGTAGATATTATAATTTTTACCTTGTTACCTATGCATGGTATCGTTCTAACTGGAAATTATTTCAACCGCAATTGTTGAAACAAGATCTGAGTGTTGCTCCCCTTCCCTCCCTTCTGCACACTGGACGGTGCTGCAGAATTATCTAGTATTATACTATGTTTGCTATCCATGTACTATATATATTACAGATATATATATATATATATATATATATATATATATAATGTATGTTCGTATTAAAAGATGAAACACATTTTTCGGAATCGAACAAAATATTGATGAAATGTTTATTTGGTAGCTAAAAACGGGGGAAAAAAGAAGTGTTGGATCTGCAGGGTTATTTCTGATTCTGTTCAGAGTCCTCCTCCTCACCTTCCGACTCGCCGCTCTCCTCGGTTTCGGTATCGGAGACATCGGTGCTCTGGCAATCTGCGATTTCGCCAGTAAAGAACAGAATTGCCTTGGGAATGACGCGTTCCTTCAGATAAAAGCCCAGCTCAAAATCATTGCGAAGTATCTCCTAGGGAATAATTAGTTAATATTTTAACTTTCCTTCATAAGGATGGTCAATTTTACATTTATATCACGAAATTCGGGATCATCCATATTGTCAGGCAAGGTGGGTGGATTGAAGAATTCAAAGAACGTTGGTTTCTCAGAGTCAACTAGCATTAAAAAAACGTTAGTTAATCTATTTGTAAGAATCAGGAACGGACATACGCTTCTTATCACCAATCCAATCAATGCGACATCCCTCGCATTTGACTATCTCGGCACCGTCGAAGGAGAGCGGATCGGAGGCATCGGGTTCGCTGTTCAGAGTGTAGGTTTTGGTAAGTACACGGTTCTTGAAGTATTCATTCTTCTCGAAGTAAAACTCGATGGCAAACTTGACAACAGTGTCGTTATAATGCTTGGTGCGCACATCAACTAAGTGCTGTAAGGGATAGCAATAGGGATAGATATAGGCGCTACATCCAAAACTCTTTCGATACCTACCGATAGCATTCTCTCATCCTCCTTGCCAATAAATTCAGTGTATGATGCCTTGAGCACTTTCACCCAGAAATTGGCCACATTATCACTGGATGTGGAATCGCCACAATTGCGCTTCCTAAACTCGCTAAAGGCGTAAAGGATAAGTTGACCTTTTTTTTTTTGACCCATGAACAGTCGTTAAATGTCTTACTCTAGTATGAGCTTGCGCTTGTCGTAGATATTGTTGTGCTTAACTTCATAGCTCTTTTCCATGGCGTATATCTCACGCTGCATCTTCACATCCAGGTCGATGGTGTCCATGTACAGCTGCTTTAGCTTTAGAACCACCGTTTTTTCATCCTCGGAGAACTCCTGTTCATTCTTCTCCGGCTTTGAATTCAGTTGTGGCAAGGCCGATCTTAGTTTGCGTAGCGACTCCATCGCACTAATTGTAGTTTATAAATTTACAAATGAATTACGAGACAAACTGAAAAAATATAAAATAAATTGAAAATATGCTCTCAGTCAAAAATTTTGGAAATTGTCGAGTTTATTATTTGACGTCAATGTGCTACTGAGAGCTATATTAAAACAAATGATTTGCTAAGCATCATGCCTAGCTTAAAGTCAACGCATCAAGCAATGCCGACTCGGATCGCTTCCATATAGATTAAATGCGGAGAATGTATTTTGAATCAGTAAGGGGGAAAGGATAAGTTGAGCAGAAGACTGCAGTCGGGCGAATCTAGCAGTAGAAGACCCTGGACTTTGTATTTCGAAATTTAGTTTATCCTGTTTTAGGAAATATTTTTTGAACCAGTAAGGACGGATCGAATCAGTTGGGTGGGAGGCTATAGTTGGACAAACAAATTGTTATTTGCATATCTGCGCTGTTTTTTATTCGATCGCTCGTAGTCCTGCTCAAGAGTATATTATTATCGGATAAAAAACAGCGAAGATATGTAATAGTCTTTAGTTTAGTGTTTAATTAGTAGAGAATTCGAGCAGGAAAAACGCTCTCCGACCTTACTGGTGTTTTTTTATTTTTTTTTAAAGCTAAAAAATTACCTTTATTTAAATATATTTATAGATTTTTACGAAAAGGCCCACCCTCTTAATAACAATAAAAGTAATATAGCCTACTTTTTGTCAAAAATAATATGCTGCATATTAATAAGCGCAATTTGTAAGGCTGATTGAGTGGAGTTTTTAGCGCGTTTTTTACCCCTTTGGCAATTTAGCGAGGGTGCATTTGGTGGCTATTTAAATGCCAAGCATGTTTATTGACAATTTAACGCACATTTAATTTTTGGTTTTTTAAACTTTTCATTTGGCATGCAATTAAGTTCGAACAGCCGCCAAGGCGCTGCCAAAGCCTTTTGTCCTCCAAACGCTGCGGTTTTCTTGTATGCAAATCACGTGCTCTTGTTCAACGGAAACTCCAGCTTGGTTTTGTTTTTTGTGTTGTTTTTTGTGAGTTTGTTAAATGAGGCGAGTGGTACAAGTTGCCAGTTGGCAGTTGTGTTGGTGGTAACCAGTCGCCAGTTGCTTCATGAGGCAAGTTTAATAATGTGACAGGCTTAGCGCCATATGTCAGGGACAGAAAAGTTTTGGAGCTGCGCGCGTATACTTCCTACACAACAAACATTTCAAAATGAAATTATGAGTGGGCCGCACAGTGGACGCACACAAAAAGTGTAAACAAATTTGGCCAAGCGGAAACCGAGACAAGCACACACACACACACACACACACATAGAGCTGGTGTGTTTGCTAACAAATACATATGAAATTACATGTACGCATGTCCAGCGCCGGGGCGCGGTCTGTGTGCCCACTGTGGCTGCCAGGGCCGTTTTAAGTCTCCTCCGGGTTCTTGGGCCCTTGGCTATGAGATGGCTAAGAAATTATTTAAAAATGATTAGCAAAAGTGTATTCAGATATTTTTATTAAAACACAAATTTAAATTAAGCAATCAAATTAAATTAAAAGTAAAATATAATTCCTTCTAAGTAGAATAAAGACCGTTCAGCTGTGCAGATGGATGATGGTAGAAATATTGGGATATTGGTTAGCAATCTGATTAGTTTAATTTTGATATTCGTAAAAGATTCATTTATATGCGGAATATTCAAGTTTAAATTCATTAACAAATTGTTAGTAAATGATTGAAGAGAAATGAATTTTATATTCTTGCTTATAAAATTGGAGAGCCTACTTTAAATTGTCTTTTAGCTATATAACAATTGGCTTGCTATTTAGAATTTTCTGCAACCATAAAGAATTTCTTTGTAGTTTCTAGTTTAAATCGATTAACAATAAATAAATCAATTTTTAAAGCAATTTTTTGTATTATCTTATAAATATATATATTATTATATATTTATTATATATTTATTATTATATATTAAATATAAATATATGACAGAACCGTTTATGAAATAAATTAATTTTAGGATGCCCTCAATAACAGCGCGCCGAGTGGCAAGACCGGCCCTGGTGGCTGCGCAGTGGACGATGGACGGATGACGTTGGACAGTGCTTGGCGTCACATTTGATATTATTAAATTTTTTCTAAATACCTTGGGGAAATTAAAAAAGAAATCATAAAGTAAATACTAGATTGCACATACATACATATATGGCAGGCAGCTAGGAATATGATGAATGATGTTGAGTTCGTCAATTTGATGGTTGCTTAAAGCGCGTGTCTTTAAGGGCCTTTGCCCCTTGGCCTTTTGCCTTTTGCCCCTTGCCATTTGACATTTTTGGCCATTTTCAATTAACATTTACGGCTACTCAATTAGCAGGTGCAGCACATTTTGCAGCATAAGTAAAATGTTAGCAGCGCTGACGACGTCGTCAACGTTTGCCGGCAGCGCATCAACATAGTTTGAATTTAATTAAAATCAAAATTAGTAAAGCTACGAACGTCCCAGTCCAAAAATTTTGTTCGCATAGCCAAAACTCAGACACGAGATGCAGATAGTATCAGATAGAGAGACACTGTAAACTGTAGACTCTAGACTGTAGAGCAATGTTGCCAAAATCGCTATTTTCCCGCCATATTTGGTGGTTTTTAAGGAGTATTCGGTGGGGAAACTATAAAACTACGTGAAGCGGGAGAGTGTCTTCTTTTTGAAAAAAAATTTTAGCGTTTTCCTTAATTTTATGAAATTCATCTTAAAATAAAGAACAATTATAGGATTGTTGTCATGATTTTGATTGATGCTTGCCCTTAACATCTTTAATTTAAATCATATAATTATAAATAATTTTTTTTTAATTTTTGTTTATTTTATTTATGTTTTGCACCCATTCAAAAATGATAGAAACAGTGTTAACAATTTTTTTTTATTTTCCCGCGAAAAACAGGTTTTTTATCAAGATGAAAACTGGCAACACTGCTTTAGAGCGTGGGGCAAAGCAACAGTTACTTGGCAGGGATTAGAGCTATGCTACGTTAAAAGTGCATGTCTGCAGAAAATCGAATCAGCAGCTCAGCTCAGCTCGGCCACGGACCAGGAGCAACTTACTGGAGTGGAAGGGGAAGGGGGATGTGGAGTTGAATGGAGCGAGGACACATGGAAATGCCAGCAGCATTTCTATGCCAAAAATCCTGCAACAAAAGCGTAAGACGAAGAAGGTGCAGCAGCATTTGATGATGAAACGACGTGTTAATTAAGGTCATAATAATTCAACCTAAATTGAAAACTTGCCCGGCCATGCCATGTCAGCCAACCACCAGCTAGATGCTGCTCCATGCAACAACCAACAACAACTGCAACAACAACGGCAACAACAATGTGCAACCAACAGTTTTGCCTCACTGTTCAGACAGCATTCTGCTAAGCTGATTGCAACAAATTATTTTGCACCTTGGCTGAACTTTCCTTACGCTGCACGAACACAACGAACGCTTGGCGTTGATAAACGAATTTTGTTAGTTTACTTTACTTATTTTAATTCTAAGGATGCAACTCCCAGCTCCCCCTTCCTCACCCTCCCATCCCTCGCACTTCTCTGGTCGCATTCAGTCTGCCTCTGATGCGGTCCAGAATCTGTCTTGGCCATAGTTCCCCTCACCCCAATGCACTGAGCGTTTTTAATGGATTGCAGCTGTTGAAGGGACGCATTGTTTATAAATATAATAACATCATAGAGACCATGGCTGCTTCTCTACAAGCACAGCTTATGGAGTTGCTAATGAATTTATTATTGTTCAGGTACAACATTTCAATAGAATTATCATTTATTAAAATTTACAAATTTATAAACAATTAAGACTTCCATCGACATACGCAAAATTATACTAAATTTGTTTGTATAATAAATTTATTAAAGGTTGGTAAACGGAAAAAATTCAGAAGGAAAACAGGAATTAAATTTTTGCATTCTTATTCATAATGAAAAATTTGGACGGGGCAGATCAGTCGGACGTTCCCGACTGCAAAATATCCTGTAACCTATATTTAAAATATAATTTTATGAAACTGTCACACGAAGCGTAGCAGCAATATTTAATGGGATTATATATATACACTTGTATACATGTAATGAAATTATAATGTCACCATGGTAGAAATACTACATACATAGTAATAGTAAACCATACACAAAATAAAATAAACAATTTTATATTTTTACAAAAAAATAAGCAATACTTATTCTTCTTCATTTTTTATGTGTGCCAGATTTAGCAGCAGCTCAATACCTCTCACGTCAAACTCTTGCCATTGTCACACTCCAAATCCACAAACTAACGGCTTTGAAATAATAATCACACTCGCCACTCCACCTAAGCGCCTTTGACACGACCTATCCACTTGACAACCGACACTACACTGTGATCAGCAGCACTGCAGCAGCTGTATTTATAGTGCTTGCAGGCTGCGCACCTAAGCTCTGAGGCAGCGCTTAGCCGCTCTCCTTGCTGGCTCTCCAAGCATACCTCCTGCATTACAAGTAATGCAGCGGGTAGCCGGCTCGCCTATGAAGAACACATCGACCGCTCTCTATACATAAGCTCTGAGGCAGCGCTTAGCCGCTCTCCTTGCTGGCTCTCCAAGCATACCTTCTGCATTACAAGTAATGCAGCGGGTAGCCGGCTCGCCTATGAAGAACACATCGACCGCTCTCTATACATAAGCTTCGAGGCAGCGCTTAGCCGCTCTCCTTGCTGGCTCTCCAAGCATACCCCCTGCATTACAAGTAATGCAGCGGGTATCCGGCTCGCCTATGAAGAACATATCGACCGCTCTCTATGCATAAGCTCTGAGGCAGCGCTTATCTGCTCTCCTTGCTGGCTCTCCAAGCATACCTCCTGCATTACAAGTAATGCAGCGGGTAGCCGGCTCGCCCATAAAGATAATATCGACCGCTCTCTATGCATAAGCTCCGAGGCAGCGCTTATCTGCTCTCCTTGGTGGCTCTCCAAGCATACCTCCTGCATTACAAGTAATGCAGCGGGTAGCCGGCTCGCCGACCGCTCTCTATACATAAGCTCCGAGGCAGCGCTTACCCGCTCTCCTTGCTGGCTCTCCAAGCATACCTCCTGCATTACAAGTAATGCAGCGGGTAGCCGGCTCGCCTATGAACAACATATGCATAAGCTCTGAGGCAGCGCTTAGCCGCTCTCCTTGCTGGCTCTCCAAGCATACCTCCTGCATTACAAGTAATGCAGCGGGTAGCCGGCTTGCCCATAAAGATAATATCGACCGCTCTCTATGCATAAGCTCCGAGGCAGCGCTTATCTGCTCTCCTTGGTGGCTCTCCAAGCATACCTCCTGCATTATATTTGCTAAAAACGACGCGTTCAAACTACCTTATATAATAAAAATTAATATGTTGCTTTCACAACCATCTTTTCTTTGGCTCTTCAATAAATTTGTATAATAAAACAATTAATATAAGTTGTAGAATTGAATGGAGTTTCACTTTAATAGCAAATAATCAAAAAACTTTCTATAGCATATTACGAATTCAGAATGAGTTTTCATTAGATAACTGCAATTTAAATACATTTACAGGGCATTTATGAGTCGGCTCATTATACTAACTGTAATAATTGTATTTAATTTTGCAACTGCTTTTTGCTTGGCCTGTCAGTTGGCTGGCAATTGTATAAAATGGCTATGAAACTTGAATAAAGTGCGAAATGGTGTTGGTCATTAAATGTTATTGGTTTTAATGAAATAGCCTAGTATACGCAATTGTGTATTGTACTTAGTATTAGTGAAATCATTTGCATATTATGCGTACTGTTTAATTTGCTTAGTCGGTCACAGCTCAAAAGAAAATTGTGTTGCGGCGTTTGTGGTGATGGCCGCACCGCACAGTGCAACAAAATAGCGGTAGGGGAGTTTTTTGACCGCCTCCAAAGGTTCAACAATGTGGTATCAGACCTGAAAAGTACCTAAAATACATGATTTTTGCTCATAAAATCCACATTTCTTGTCGAAATACACCCATATTTGTTTTTTTATGAGTTATTTTTCAATACAAATCGTTCAGAATCAAAATCTGGCAAATACAAAAAATCCAGATTTTTGATCTCCTACAAGGTCAAAAAATGTGGCATCAGACCTGAAAATTACTTAAAATACATGATTTTTGCTCATAAAATCCACATTTCTCGTTCAAATACACCCATATTTGGTTTATATGAGTTATTTTTCAATACAAATCGTTTAGAATCAAAATCTGGCAAATACAAAAAATCTAGTTTTTTGACCTCCAACAATGTGGTATCAGACCTGAAAATTTAGGAATATAGGCTTTTATTTCAAATTTTTATTATTGTGTTGAAGCTTGTGGTTTAAATTTTACTTTTCTTGAAAATTAGCGAATGGTCACATTGAAAAAAACATCGGATTCAAACAGTAAAGTTTTTTATGGAATGATCAACACGATTCAAACTGTAAAATTTGGATAAAGATGTTTTAATTTTTCTCGTGTGGGGGCGACACTGTGCACTGGCTCTGGAGATTGCACATAATTATCACTCACGCATACAACTGCATTCTAATTCGAATGTCATTCACATCCTTTGCCGCACACACACACACACAACTCACACACACACACACAACACACACACAGCTTACACACACACACCTTGCCGCAGGTTAGTTATGCTGCGCTTCCTTTCTACATGGGAACTGCGAGGCAACATGAAAACTTTTTACTAATTTACATTCATTACACACATTTGCAATAAAACTAGCAGCCAGACTCAACTCAATATACCACTCCATACCTATACATATCATATATGTATATATATATATAGTATATCCAGTAGTGAGAAGTGCTACTACATTGACATTTTACATGCTTCATTAGCGTGTAAGCGCGGTAATAATGAAATTTCCTTATGGCTGCATTGCCAACTTCATATGTTTCGGGTGTTTTGGGCTGGGGGCAGGGGCTGTGAGGGGGCTGTAAGGGGGCTGTAAGGGGGTTGCAAAGGTGCTTCAATGGGCTGTGGTTGCATATGGTTGAAAAGTTTCCGAGCCAGTTGCAAAACTTGAGGCGTTATTCAATGCACCTAACCACAATTTATGTAGCTTGCGGCTGGCTGAATATTTGCAGCGTTGGTGTTGCAAAGTAAAGCTACAGATTTAAGTTGCAGCTACTTGGAATTTCCGCTGAGCGCTGAAAGCTGATTGGGATTGACGCAACTTCAAAGCGAGCCCTGACAATCGAAAATGCTTGACAATCAAATGGGCAAACAAAGCGACACATAAACATAAAGCATAAAGCATAAACAGACAGACAGAAAGACAGATAAATACAGACGGACGGACAGAGAGACAAACAGTGTTGTGTTGTGTCTCTACAGCAAAAAATGAGCAACGGAAATGATGGCGCAGCAGGCGGAAACGAAGAGCGCTACGACGAAGATGGCGACGCCGGGCGATATGAGCGTTGTACAGTGGCACATTTAACACAAAATGCTGACAAAAAGCTGTAAGCAGATGAGTTTATAATGACACAAATTTTTAATTACTATACGCAACAGTTTTAACTTAGTTTTAAACTACAACTGAAGCTTATTATTGACAAGTAGTTGTGACTATATTTTTGCGCATTTTATTTAGAGTAATTAAAAAAGAATTAAATATATAGATGAGGTTTGATTCGAAGTTGAATTCTGTATACTTAAATTGCGGTTTTGAACTTGTTCGGTTCAAGTAAGTATATAATTATAATAAATACGTTTCTCTTTAAAAAAAAATCCTTTTAAATATCGCGTTCTTTCTAGTAGTTTTTAAAATGAATACCAAAAATGATTAAATTACTATATATGGGCAATTGATATTACAATGATTAGTATATATAAACTTCCATAAAATCTGAACCATCAAACCGATTGACATTATTAATAGTTTAATTGCACTGTACCCACATTTTCTTAATGCATAATTTTAAAATTCATTTTTGCGCTCCCAAATACTTTGTAATCAGGTATCAAACCTTAAAAGTCTGCACCCTCATTAAAATATTTCGATCAATTGATTACTAATTAACAATTAATGCAATTTTTTGCCAATTAATTTTGGTAGTTGTGCCCATAGTGCGACGTTAGAAGCTACTGAAAAGGATGCTGCTTAGCTGTCGCCTGCTGTGCTGAAGAAATTAAAATTGCATTACGAAACGAGGCGGCAACGTATGTACAATATCTGCAGTCACTGTATGTGTATGTGTGTGTCTCTGTCTCTGTGTGAGTGTGTGGGTGTGTGTGTGTGTGTCATAAATATTTCAATATTTGTGCACATTTGAAGCTGCTTAGCTACGCCCCTGCCATGATGGCATGTCGTCCAGCCAGGAAATAGTTTAATTAAAATGCCTCGGCATCGTCATTTAGGGCATAACATTTTCGAAAAGGTATGCTCGTGGAGCTTTCAGGGGGGAAGGGATGGGGTTCCAAAGGATTGCAGCATTTTCAATGGGAGGTTTTTCTGCTTAAGTAGGTTGCCTTAACTGACCATTTTCATTGTTTTGCCATGCAAATTTTCTTAAGGAAAACCAAAACAATAGACGCACATAAAAGTCGACAAACGATGAAAGACCCTAAGCCGAGGGGGCAGCGCACCAAGTTAAAGAGCGGCCAATGCGGGGCCTTTAAAAAGGCCACAACAAATAATAATAATAACAACAACAACAACGACAACAACAACAACAAAAACAATTGGGGGCAACAACAAATACTACGTATAAAACATGCAAATTTGTGAACACGCCCCTTGGTTGATGCTGTGTTAAGCGTGGAGTCCTTTGGCCGTTGAGCATAAAAAACAAGAGCATAAAAAGTAAATGCAAATACCCGCTCTACATGCCGAATAAGAAAAATACACATCACGCTGTGTGTAAACAATAATAAAAACAACAAGACAAAAAACCAACAAAAAAAAAAAACAAAAAAAGCAACAAAAATATATCTGCATATAAAACAAAAACAAAATACAATAAGATTAACATGAAAACAATCATGACAATCAGCGACCGCAAATGTCAAATTAAATTATCAATAAATTTACACGGAGCCAACAACAGTGGGAACCGTAGAAATCATAGGGACACATGAATACGGATACGGACAACAAACACGACGCGGACGCAAATTTGTCGTTTGATGCCGGCAGAAGCAATATCAAGTATACGCAGCGTCGCACGGGCGTCAGCGTTGTCCATGTCTGCAGCACATAATGAAATCATTTACAAAATGAAAATAACAACAAGCAGCAGCAGCAGCAGCATCTGAAGAGGAAGCAGAGCAACCCACACAGACATTCAGTTACATTTAAAAATGGTTTTGCCTCAGCTAAGCAGAAAAGTTGCTGGAGAATCGTCCACTTCAGCTATATAGCTGGCATCCAAGAACTTTGGGACAGCAGGACAGCAGGGCAGCTGGAATCCATGGACGCCAGGACATTGTCCATCAGCAAAAGAACTTTGCACGCCATTCAATTGTAGGTAGTGGAAGGCAGAGATGAAGATGGAGAGGGGGGATGGAGATGAAAATGGAGGGTAAGGGGCGCGCACACTTGCAAATCATAAAACAACAGAGGCGAAGAAAATGTTTTTTAAATCTTCATAAATATTCATTATGGGAGCCAGGGCGCCTGGCAAATAGTTTGGGGCAGCTGAGAATCTTTCATTCCATCTAAGTATATGTATGTATGTACATCCACAAAGGCCATATATATATACATATATATCTGGTATGATGGCCATTGGACTGTGGCCATTGGAGCTTGTGGTATGCTCATGATGTGGACACTCGCTAAATTTAATTTTACAGATGGCTCTACATATACCACTAGCTTGCCAGCAAAACAAAATAACAATAAAGTGGCTAACAACAGAACCAACAAGAAAACCATCAAATAAAAAAATAAATAAAAACAAAATACTTAATAGAGCGATTTTTAAACGGACAACAGTGCGCTTGCTGTTGCTCTTATAAGGGCACATTTTTGCCATTTGCTTACAAAATTCAACAATTTCTGCTTAACAAAATGCCACTCTCTGATAATTCATATTAAAAATATAATAATATAATCGTAGAACTTTGTATTATCTGGCTCCAAAATTTACTGTTTGAAGATCATCTACAACATGGTAATTTATACAATATTTATATATTTCTAGTTTTAAAAGTTTGTTATTTTACTATTTTATTATTTGACTTAATTGATCTTACAAATTATTATAATTTGTACCCACGAAATGGGTAAAAATAGAGTTAATAACTTCCTGTAAATGTACGTAAAGAGCTGTCCTTGATCAGAGCTACAAGATGAGTCGATCGAACCATGTCTGTCTGTCTGTACGAACGTATAGATCTCGGAAATTTTAAGAGCTATAGCTGCCATCAGAATGTAAATAGAGTTAAGGTCATTTCAAATCTTCCCAAGCCCCCATTAAGCTTTAATCGACAAACAAAGCTAATAACAAGCGTAATGTTGATCAAAGAAGCTTGTTATTCTGAATATATAATCTCTACCAATATAGTATTTATGTATCCTGAAAAGCGAATTGAGATCGGTTAAGGAACACAAAATATATATAAGATATAATTTTGCAGGGTATTTTTTAGTCGGGCGTGTCCGACTGATCGGCTTCGTTATTCGGTTAATATTTAAAATTTATCAAATCGGTTTTGTAAATCCTGTTTAATTACATGTTTTTAATATTTTCTACATTACATTTTTTATAAATTTTTTTAATGTCTTCAACTATTTTATTTTAAATTTTTAAAATTTGTAAAATTTTTTATACTTTTATAATTTGTTTTTCATTTGTATAGTTTTTTTTTAAGTTTTGATGATTTTGTTTTCATAATTTTTAAATATTCATTCTTTAATTCTTTCAAAATGCCGGTTGTGGAATATTTCAATTGAAATAGTAAAATATTAACAATCGATGTAAACTCTGTAAATTCTTAGCCAAACGTAGAGAATTACTCTTAAACTAAAGACCTAATAAGCTATAATGAACAAATGCTAAGCAACCAATCACGTAAAGCCCATAAAACTCTATCAATCTAATAACTGCACTACTTTCGATTCATCAATCTCCGTGTGCAATATAAATTCATTTGCCTGTCACGTGTCAACTCTTTAGTATGATTGCGTTTCTCTTACGTGTCAGGTTCCACAAGAAATTTCCCCTGAGCGGGGGAAATTCTCTCTTTGTGGATGGCATGCACTTGTTTCTAGTGGAATTCCAGGCAAAAAGAGCAAAAAGAGCAAATGCGTGTAGCATCGTAAGGGCAATTATATTGGGTTAGTCTCAGAGGTTCGTGGTGTGTCGTGCTTCAACACCCCGACCCACCCCTCCGCGAACGCATCATTCCACCCCGCATCGGGGCTTCGTGTGTTATTGCCTCGTGCTAACTGTTGAATCAACGAGTGGTTGCCGAAGCTGCCAACGAAATCGGTCGCAAAGAGCTCGGGCCGCAGTCTTTAACCAAACGCGTAACGAGACGGTTCTGTTGCTCGCCAGTTTCAGCGAAATTTCAAAAAAAGCAAATTGAAAATCTGAAAATAAATAAAAATATACGTTCTAAAAATCAAATTAAATACGTTGAATGCGATTGTGTGTATGGTTTGGGGCATTTACTGGTAAATCCCATTAAAGGTTGCCAAGGATTAACACCTTGAGGGCAGTAAGCGGATACTACAAATCGGAGCTATCGGAGGTGCCAATGCGTTACGATTTCTCCTCTCGCGCTGACGACTTGACGCTCGGTTCGGTGCTCTCCGTTCTGTGACATAGAAATTATTTGAAATTTGAAAATCGCATTCCGCCTTTCGAGTGGCCCGCCCCCTCTGACCCACAGGCAGGCAATTGCCGCAAATAATTGTTAAAATAATAAACACCCTAACGAAGCGAGCGATAAACTCCAGAAACAGCAGAGATATCAAATAAAATTGCAAATAAAAATAAAAATAAAAAATTTAAACTGTCTCATATAGCACATTTCGAGTTGAGCGTCCCACCAACAGTTGTTTCGCCTTTTTATGTGCGCGATTTCTCGTCGGTGTTCGTGTTCTCACGCTCTTGGCCAAAAGTCTTTGTAAGTGTGTCCTCTGTGTGTGTGTGCGCTAACTGCAAGTGAGTGTGCGTGCCTCTGTGTGTATGAGCAACCCACAACAAATTTCCATAAATATTGCCAGAGGCAACATAAACCAGGAGCAGCGCTTGCATTTTGGCTCGCACCTTAAAAACTTGGCTAAATACAACAACTATAAACCTGCATGTGTGTAGAGTATACTCCACAAGAGGTAAGTGTGCCAGTAACGCACCTGTTGAAGGGCTGTACTTTATAAAAAAATGTATTTAAGCATAACCTATTAAATATAATGATTGCAAATGCATATTTTGGGGTATATTGGTTATGTGCAAGCGCATGCAACAGCTGCTCTTCATCCATTTTGGACTTTGAAGCATATTCCTATTGTCTACTTCACATTTACAAAGATCGAATAATAGATTCGAGCTAGATCTAGAAAACGATCAAACCATTTGCCATTGTAAAATACTGTACCCATGAAATAGGTAAAACCAGCATAAGGTATAAGGTTGTTATTCAGAATACATACTCTCCAATATTATTTTTATCTATTCTAAGAAGCGCGTTGAAATCGGTTAATAAACACAGAAGATATTAACGAAACAATATTGCAGGCTTTGGCTCGCTCGACCATTTAAGCGTGGTACAGTCAAAAACCAAGAAGCAGCATTACTGGCATCATGTGTTTCACATTTTATAAATATTTATTAATTAATTTTTAAATGTATTTAATAATATTCAAAATATAGAGTATAGACTACTTTAGAGTCGGCGGCATCCGACTGCTCGGTTCTGTCCTCACTATATAAATTTCCTCATTTTCTCAACAATTTTCACGCTTTTGTTGTTTTACGGTCACATTAAACGCATGAATTGCAATCATTGAGCTGCATAATTAATAAAAAATATATCTGTGAGATTTTCACAATCACGTCAACTTATTCCATAGGCATTTTGTTTTAATTTTTTTCCTGTGTGCGCTTTTTGAACAATTAATTATAAATATACATTTACTCATTTTGTGCATACTTTGTGCATATTTTTTTATTTTTATTTATGTCAAACAAATTGTCATTTGCTGAGCAGGTTGTGTGTTACAGAAAATCACTTTTATAGCCATAAATATATAATGCAGGTACTTTATATTTTAATAGCTGCATGTAATATACAAAATAATTCATGCAAATACTTAAATTAAATGTCTTGATTAAATTTTTACGATGTTTCAGTTGAATTCATATTTTTAAATGATGTTTATTCGAGTCTGCTAATTATGCTATATTAACCATAATACTCGCTATAAATTGGCGCCTGAACGAATGAAATATATAGATATTAATACTTAAAAATATATTTGCCATTTATTCGAGAAGATATTATAAATCAAGCAGAAATGCAGAGCGCAATCGGGGGTAACATGCATGTGCATGTGTGAGTGTGCGTGCCACATACGTTATACTGCGGCTGTGGCAGTTGCATTATAAATGCTTATACTACACTTTCAGCCTTTAATTTCCGTTTAAATGCTGCGGTCGAGCGTTTTAAATGAAAGTCACATCAATAAATAAATATAGTCAGTGTCACAATTCCACCCAAAAATATGTATATATCCTGAGTGGCTTAAAGGAAATTTCGTATAAATAAATACAAAATTATACGTCATAAAATATGCACGATGGCATATAACAGTAATTTGGCATTTCAGTTGAAGCCATTTATTTTTATTTATTCGCATCGGCGAAAGGTCAAAAGATAACCCTAATTGACACATAGCCAAGTTAGGTCTATCCGAGCGTGGGGCATGGTAATTGTTTCTGAGGCATTCATACATGAGTTCTGCCAATTAAACATGCACACGAATAACTCACTGTGAAATGTGCCCCATAATAAGGAGCAAATGTAAATAATTGCAGCCAACTGCCAACTGTGGCTATTGACCAATTGACGGCCAAATTACCAACACCCGATATTTGCACACACTCCAGTACACCCACACTCCCCTCCCCTTCCCACCCACGCAACAAGCACACGCAAACTTGCCACAGGCACACATCGAACAAATGCAACTGCTAACCCTAAATGCACGCAAAGTTGCATCGACTAAGAGATGCTTCTTAGCTTCAATTTATGAGCACATATCCAAGACTTATAATAAATATGAGATGCATTTTTTAAAATATAAAATTAATTTTTGTTTGATTATCTTTTATCGTGTTGATAATATTTTTCTTAACGCGCTTCTCAAATGCCGAAATATCGGAGAAATGGCGGCAAAAAATTAAATAACATTAGTTCTGCTTATAAAAATTTTTATAAAAATATTTTTAATATAGTTTTGTTTTATGTTTTATGCTTTTAGTTTTACTATATTATTATTTTTATTCAAACAATTCTTAATTAGGTATATACTTTACAAACTTTTATTTTTTAAAAATTTTTACAAAATTGGAAGTAATTGGGTTTTATATTCTTGGGACTTTAATTCACAGAACTTATTTTTGTAGTTATGGTCACTGGTGTCCTATTGAAGTCTGTGTTGGAAGCACTGTACATTTTTTTTGCTTCAAAATGCAATCGACATTTGAGAGCGTTGTAAAACATTCGCTGGCAATGCCAATAGTTTTATTTTATAGCTGACACAAGGGATTGACTTTATGGCATATATGTATTTATAGTTTAAAACTTCTTTTATGGGCTTCTGCAAAAAGCTATTAAATAATACATTTTCTTATATATCAAAAGCGTTGACCTTAACAAGTTTAATTTACAATCCATATTTAAAGATGAAATTCTTGTCATTTTAATGGTCATCGAATAAACATATTAATTATAATATGTTTTTAATACCACTACTTAAAGATATTGAAAGCGTAGGCAGCAGAAAGAGCACAAAATTACAGGATATCCGAAATTAAAACATGCCCATAATGAAGTGCAATTAGCCATTGGTCCGACTCATTGAATCTGAACTCTCGTTATTGGTAGTTGCTAAAATTGGTGCATTATTCGCGTTGCCAGGCAATTAATTGGCAATTGGCAATTGGCATAACAATGCCGTAGCCAATGTTAATTACAATTAAACATTCCCGTTAATAATAAATAATTCAGCACAACTGCGCACATAGACCAAAAAAGCATAATGCTCAAAATGCCAACTGCTGCCCAATGGCCCAATGGCCATTTGCCATTTAAGCCATTATGGCACTGTGTATATTATATGTATATGTATGTATGTGTGTGTGTATGTGCGAGTACAGTTATTTTATAAGTAACTGTTGACTCGGTTATAGTTGAAGTAATTCATTTCGACGCGTGCACTTCTCACTTCACAGCTCATTTTCATTTTGTTTCTTCTTTGTGCCAGGACCAAAACCTGCACAAAGCTACACTTTAACTCACTCTAATCCAAGTCTATATATATATACCAGTCAGGAAGTAGCCGATCAGTCGAATGCGCTCGACTGTAGAATACCTTGCGCCTTACATTGTAAATATTGCAGCAGCAATGCTTCTTCTTCTTACTTTTAGCAGGTTTTTATTAGCAACCGAGCAAACCAAAGTCTTACAAAAATAGTTGCTCTAGGTACTATAATTTCTGAGATCTGTATCTGCCACGCCTCCATCTGTCTCGCACAAAGGCATTAATCCTATTTTATAGGTATAGGGTATAATGAGAGGGCACCTTGGATATATACAACTACTCGGCAGTTGCTTATCGAGCTTTCCATTTTGGGCTATTGACTAATTAAAAAACACAGCAAAAGAGAACTTTTTTCTGTTGGTGAGGGGAGGCTAGATGGCATAATAAGCAACTGGCGTTGCTGTTGTTGCCTTTACTGCTATTTACTCCTTACGGAATTATCAAAAGAAAACTGAAGAAACTGTAAAAATAAAACTTGGTGGAGAAAAACACGCTGTGGTAGAGTAGATTTTCACTTCGTATTTTCCAAATGACCTAATAAATTTGCTCTCATTATGACGCTGAGCCACGAACGTTTGGTTTGTGCCCCCAGCTGAAATAGCAGAGTATACCCAACAAGTAAAATAAATGTTGCCAAGAATCGTCGAACAAATACCAAAATCCCATCCACACCTAGACCAAGCAAGAACCATGCCCAACTCCTTTCAACTGCCAGGTAATTGCGCTAAGCGGCAATGAGAGTGGACCGAAGCGCATAATGAGCGTGAAAATACTTATGTAGTGCAAATATGAAAACCTTTCTTTCTTTCATTTCACTCTCTACACAGAAAATGAAGAGAAATCTTGATTTGCGCTTCGTTGATTTTCCACGCCTTGTGGGGGGGCGCTGCTTAAGGCCGAATACATGAATATTATGGCCATAAATGAAGACGCCATTTACGATAGTTGATTAGTTGTCCTGAGATAATATTTTCCAGATCTTTCTTTGGTTTGGTTTACATTACTATTATTTGTTGCTTTTGTTTGTAGCTTGAATGACATGGAACATATTATTTTATTCTTAAACAAGTCAGAACGTAGCCGATTAGTTGAACGTGCCCGATAAAGTTGCAATGATTTTTCTTCTCACTTCTTGGTCTGGATTAATTACAAGCTGCCACGGGGCAAGCGAAACAAAGTCTGCAAAGTTGTTTCTTCAATAACTTTTGTGTTTATTAATCGAATTTAATGCGCTTTTCAGGAGTGATAAATATAAAATCAGAGAATATATATTCTGAATAACGGCATTCTGTGTTCAATATTACGCTTGTTATTCGATTTTTATCGATTAAACATCCAGATTTAAATTAATATGTGAAATTCCTAATTATAAACGTGCATTGAAGTGTGCTAACCAAATAGGAATAATTGTTATTTTAGACACTTTAATCAACACTAAGATCTATTGAATTCAATGTCAAATTGCGTAGAATTTATGGTATTCTCATTTACACTTAAGCCATTGATTGCACTATCGATAGTTCTCATTCAATACGATATGGCTTTAGATATTGGCATTATTTGACTTTCGTTTGCAGTTTATGCTAATTGTTGAGCTGAAAAGTGAATACAGATGGCTAATGAGTATTACCAACATTGCTTGTCCAAAATCTATGCTGAGCCGCTTAATTATGCTCAATTAGGCAGCAGTTGCTGCAGTTGCATACAGAGTGAGCCAACACAGATACACACACACACACACACATATGCTGCAGTTAAAACAGTCAAACACACAGATAGATACATATACATATACACGGAGTAAATCCCATTCCCTATAACTCTATCTGTCTCGCTCTGTGCAGCTTTCTATCTGTCGCTCTCTGTTTGGCCATCCAAGTGCCGCACATTTTGAATAATTAATTAGTGCCCTGCTAATTTACACGCTGGTTCACTGGCTTTTTGGTTAGATATTCGGCCGTGAGGCTTTCGTTTGCAATTGAGGCTGTTGCACCTCCCACTCCCCCTCCACCGCATCCTCCTCCACCCCCTCATCTGATACCTTCTGCATTCGTTGGTGCAATTCCAGCTCTGTTGCATGTTATTTGATTATTTTGTCGTTGCATTTCTGCTCTCTTTCTCCCTCTCCCTCTCTCACTCTCCCTGTCTCTTTCTATTTACGTATAGCTAACTCTATCTGTATTTCTATGCAGCGTGCGTGTGTGTGTGTGTGGTCTGGCATATTTATGACACTGGTAATTAAATTTAATTGTTGCACTTTTGGAGCACGAGCACACAGCGCCTCGTTAGGCTGCGGCCGGGGCGTCATAACCTTAACCCCACAGCGCCCCTGTGCCCGAACAAGCCCACAAAAGGTGGCTCAAACACGCAAGTACTTGCACATACATACATACATACACTCGTACATACATACACTCCAATACTGGCACATTTTCTGCTCAAACTTTTGCTGCTTTGCATACCCAGCAACTGAAATTGGTACATGAGGTATGCTGAACTAACAATAATGTAGCTTAAAGTCTTAAATTGTATTATCATTTTATGCGTATTTATACCTTGTAATTAAAAAGTATTTAATAACAGGATTGTACAAGTTAGAAGAAGGTGTGGTATCCCAATAAATCGATACAGCTAAAAAACCGAATAACAAGCGTAAAAGTCTTTGTAAAAAGATGTTGTTCATAATATATACTCTCTGTCAATATATATATTTATACTGAAAATCGCATTGCAAGGGGTTAATAAACTAAGAAGTTATGGAAGAAACAATATTGCGGGCTTTTCCTTTTTCGATTTCTTGCAGCTCTGCCACTAAAGCATGGTATAAACAACAAAGTAAGAAGGAGCATCATTGCTGCGCTACGTAGGACATTTTATATATATTCGTTAATTTCTGGAAATATATCGTGAATGATCTGCTCCGTTCTTACTACTTTTATAAATTAAATTTAAATGTAATACAGGCTCTTATAGTAAGTCAGTCAGAGCAAAGAGTTCCATACAGAGTATTATAGGATCAACAGATTTATTTTTAGGATATCCCTAAGTGTCATACCGCTTTTCATTGTTGCGCTTTAATTTGTTTTAGTTAAGCTGTCGCATTTCGTCGCCATTCTAATTTGGCATACTCCACTCCACACTTTAGTTGCGTGCCGCCTTTGATATGATAAGCCTTTGCCTTACTCTCTCCATATTCCCGGTTTCCTTGCTTTTCTCTTACTCTTTCTGCTTTGGCTTCCCGTTCTCTTCCTTTCGTCACACGCAGAGGCTCCTTTAATTGCAATGCTAAACGCTAAATCATAGCCTCACGTGTATACCACGTAATTAGCTTAAGTTGTTAGCCCCTGTTACAGAACTTCTTTAGTCTCATTATAATGGTGTCCACAATTAAGTAAATACACATACACATACATATGCATAAACACACACACACTCATACACATTTTACAAATGTTTAATGTATATGAGGATTATGTAAAATGGAAAAACTTGCAGTTATCTTTATGAGCAAATGTTGTTGGTTTTAGATTGTTTATAACCATTTAAATAAAATGTTTTATTAGTCCCAACAATCTGAATTTATTTTATCTGCATGAAAAAATTAAGTTAAAGATTTAAAAATGTTGTAAAAATGTTATTTGTACCTGTTATATATGTAAATATTTTATGTTTATCATAAACAAAAACATGGAATTTTTAGTTGCTTAAAAGATTTATTAAAAAAGTCAATATTTTATTTGATTCATATTAAATATTTTATTTTAGCATTTTATCGCAAGATTTATCCATAATTTTTGACCAGTTTATAAGAAAATCATATAAACTTCGCTTTCAATTTTATTACATGTTCTCAATGAAGTTATTTATATGCTAACTTTCATAATTTGCAATTGCAAATGACAGTAAATAGAAGCTAAATTAAAAGCAATTTGTATATAAATGACGAATTTATTTTAGTATATTTGAAATTCAATATTTGTTATCAAACAAATTTTATGACGTTTAAACGTTAAACGTATTTATAAATTTTAATAATCTTTATGTGGGTATAAATTTCCACAAGCTCATTCATAAATATTTAATGATAAGTAACTAAGTTTAGCTAGCAAATAAAAGATACTTTTGATTTCTGCATAAGCAAAGTTTATTTGCCACTAACCTATAAAAACATTGCGGATACACGAAAACTGAGCACCCGAAAAATAACAGGGAAAAGTGAAATGAAAAGTGAAAGAAACGGTCAACAGCCGTTTTTGACGGTATCCTTGACTTTTGTTGCCTTTTTCTTAGCGTTTTAAAGACTCTACCCCACCCACTTCCACACCCTCACCCACTCCCACACCCGCACCCACTTGAGAATTGGCGAAGAGCCCGAGTCTGGTGCTGGGTCTGACGCTTGACTGAATTGCCATCCAGGTTGGTAATGAAAAGCGCGCTCTTTGTTCGTTCCCTTTATAGGGCGTATGGGCGTTTTGCCAGCAAATTTTTGTCATGCTACGGTATGCCGGTATACCCTGTAGTCGTAAAATGTTTACAGAGTATTGTTGAATTTTAAGAAAATGTTTTCTAGATTTACATGGAAATAATATCTGAATAATTAAAATGGGTAAGTCTAGGCTGGAAGTCAATAAGCTTAGAGAAAAATTAATAATAAAATTCGGCTGGTCAGAAAGTACTTTTTTGAATGTTGACAAACATTCTCATCAGATGAATGTTAAACTGTTTGTAAATGAAAATAGATCTAAGAGGGGTTTTAAATCGTAAACCTCTGGTTATGATGCGAATCCCTTAATCAGTGATCCAATCATGTTCGAAGCCGCCCGTCGCCTTACTGCAATTATCAACAAACCCATCTGCAAGATTCTAAGTCTAGTTTTTACACCCGATTAACAAACAGTTTTTTCTTTTTAACTGAATAATATCAATTGTTAAAATTAAGTTCAAATTATTAGTTTATTTTTTAAACAAATTATTTCATTTAGATGAATATAATTTTTTATGTCTATTAATCTTTCAAAACTCTACCAACTGCTGAATTATTAATAAATAAACGAAACATTAATGGTAATAGTTTTACCAAAATGTTAAAAATATTCACCAACATTTTTCTTCAAGTTTTTATAGGGCATCTGCTAATCGACTACTCTGGAATTAGCTGCAAATTCTTACTGGTTCTTTTTCTGCTCTTTTTATTCGTGTTGTTGCTGTTACTGTTGCCTTCTATTTTGCGCCGGCAAAGTTTTTGAGTAAATGTCTTTGTCAGCAGGTGTAGCCATGTAGGTGGCAGGTTGCCCTCTCGCTTTTCGTCCCTTCCCTGGACTCATTTTGCTTTGCTTCCTGCCTGTCTGCCTTCCTGTTTGACTGCTTGTCGCCCTCTCGTCCTTGCTTGCCTTTTGCAGTTTCATTACCCTGAAAAAGAGATTTTTATTTAAAGTTGTTTGCTCAAAAAAAAAAAGAGAAAAATTGCCATGTAGCATTTATGCGGTCTTTAGTTGTTGTTGTTATGTTTTTTAGTTGTTGCCTGCTGCGGCTGTTCTTAATGCCAAAACTTTTGTGAGGACGTCCCCCCTTTTTGTTGGCCTTTTGGGTGACCTGTTTGCGTATACACATTCGGAATTATTTAGCTATGTTCGCCAAGTATATTTCGAATTATTCCATGCATTCATAAAATACGCTGTTTAGACACATTTTGTGTAAGCACATTGATGTGGCAGTGCTTTGTGCCTTGTGCCTTGTGCTTTGTTTCTTGTATTACTTTGTGCAGACTTGGCACAAAATTTAGCACTCAATTACCAGGCTGCAGATAAGTCGTAGGAGCAGACGCTGTGTGCCTAGGAGCTAACATTAATGAAATGAGCCTCATTAAAATGCAACGAAATGTCACTTATCTCAAATTGAAATTGAAGTACAATCTCAGCCAATTATACGGGCCAGCCGATTCGACACGGCGTAAATTCACGGATAACAATCATATCGGGCCGTGTGACTGCAACAATGTGCTAAATTAGAGTGCAAGCTTGTTAACGGTAAAAGATTGCTCATACGCCAAGTTATACAGAAATTCAAATGGCACAATCAGTCTGCCATTTTGTCAGTTTCGTCAGTTTGTCAGTTTGTCAGCGGGTCAGTCTGTGCAGACTTTTGCATAATATAACAAAGCTGCGTAGGAAAAGATATTTTGGAAATGGTTTCTATACGGATACCCGAAGTAGCAAAGCCATATTAAATGGAGACCGAGCGATACAAGTAATGGCAATGAGCAAACTCGTACTGCCACAATACAATACACCATGAAGCGAAGAAAGATGCTGGCAATGGTAGTGGCACTTGAGGTCCTTGGCCCGGCTACATCTTTGGTTAACTGCAGAGCATAAGCCGGTCACAGTAGCACTGGCATTCATGAAAAGCGATAAAAATGGCCTGGCATTGTGCGTTGTGTGCCCTCAGTGCCATATTGTCCAGAGCGACGCTTACTCCTGCCTGCTCGCCTGCCTTTTGGCCCATTGTCTGGCTGTCTGCGTGTACGCAAAGTGAGGAAAAATTGTGGGAAATTACATTTTGTGCTATACGATGTACGCCTAGAATTCATAGAGTGGAGGGGGGAGGGGGAGGCGAGTTGTATAGAGATGGACGTTGGATGCGAATAGCTGGGCAGAAATCCAGACTTAGCCTATTAGCATTCATATTAAAACGAAAGTGAAACCATATTGCGTATACGCCATGGTACAATGTGCCGTATGCGCAATGTCTTTGCTGCGTATGTGTAGATGCCTCTGCCTGTGTGTTAGGCAAACAATCTGTTTTTGTAGCTGTATCTGTGTGTCTGTGTGTGGGTGTGTGTGTGTTTGCCAGCTCTCTAGCACTTGGCAAGATTTAAGGATTAACGTGCACAGCCCAATAACGAGCGACAACAACAACAAAATGCCATAAGTCCTAGCTACTTTTTGATTTGCCTTTGCTGCTGTTCTTCTTCTTCCACGTCCTCTTCCTCTTCTTGTTGTTGTTACGCACACAGTTAATTCCTTTTTGAGTAATACGCGTGTCCTTTCAATAGACAAGACCAAATTGCATTCGTGCCCGAGTCGTTTGCTTTTATTTTTATGCCCAGCGCAACGTATAGCCCTCGGCTTAGGCCCGGCGTTTATTAAAACCTATAACTTGCCGTGGCCCAACAAATTAATTAGACGACCAAATATATGTATATAATCGTAAGATAGATATACAGATACAGATACAGATACGTATATGTCACCGAACAAAACAAAAAAAAAAAACAAAGTTGGAAAGGCGAAAAGTGTGCTGGTCGCGAGCTCATTTGCTGTTAATGGAGCGTACGAACAAATGTGCGGTAAGCAAGTTACCGTTACCGTACGCCATTGTTCAAAACATTAACGAACAAGCCTCAAAATGACCACGCAGCAGCTGGGAGGGGCGTGAGGGAAGTAGTTAGCGTACACTCAAAAAAAAAGAAAAACTAAACTTGTGATCTTATTGGCTAATATTAATTAGCAGTGAATTAACACTTTGATTATCTATAAAGTTTAAAATAAAACAGATGTCAAAGTTCTATAAATGCAGAGATATTTCGAATATTTAATATATAAATTGTATAATTTTTTGGAAATTTTTTTAATACTTTTAAACAATTTTTAAATATAAATCTAATTTGAAAGTATTAGGTCTCTAACTATACTATTGTACTTAAGAACTTCATTTACAGATAGAATCAAAATAAACTAATTAAAAATTACAAGATTAAAAAAAATTAGATAAATATAAATAAGATAAATATAAATATAAGTGGAATTTTGGAATTTGGAATTGGAAGATTGTAGATATATGTAACTGTAGCTAATAAAAGAGGAGTTGGAGAATGTAAAACAAAATAATTATTATGTTTGGTGAATATATAATAACAATCTTATATACCCTCTTTTTAACCATATCTAATGGGTATAAAAAGTATTGATATATTGATCTACAATCATCAAATAAATTAAACCTGCGTTTTTCCTTAAAGTTTTACCATATTTTGAACGAAATAATTGGCATTTTCATACAAATATATGCTCGTTAATTGACAATTTATTTACAAAATGCGTAAGTTTATAATATATTTTTCTGAGTGTAGCGCTGAGTCAGGTGTGCAGCTACTAGGTCTATGGCGATAAGCTGAGCAGCGTTTGTCTTTTAATCGATTGTATGAAAGCACACGCTAATGTCCAGTAGCCAGCTAACACCATGAACAACGAGTTCAACAATAACAACAACAACTAAAACAACAACAACAACAACAACAAGCAACAGTAACAAGCAGCAGAAGCAACAGCAACAGCAACAAATCGAGTGCGCCTGTTGTTTGCGTGTTTTGTAGGTGTTGGCGTTTATGTGGCTTTGTCAATGCCAGTGCTGCCGCAGCATGTAATGCCACACAGATCCCTAGGCACTTAAGGGCACTTTAGACGTGTGCTAAACACACACACACACACCCATACACACACACACACACACACACAGCCCTTTCATAGGAAGCGACCAAGAGGCGCAGACGCCATTGGTCAGCAGCTGGCAGCCCATTACAGTGCTCAACGTGCTTATCTTCACAGTTGTTGTGGTTGCTGTTGTTGCTGTTGTTGCTGTTGTTGCTGTTGTTGTTACTGTGTTTGTGGCGCTTGTTGTACAGGCCAAACTAAATAATGCGCTTAATTGTGCAGCCCAACAACAACAACAACAACGACAACATGCAGAGTGGCAGAGGGGGAGGCAGACAGAGGAGCAGGCCTGCGCGTTTTTGCCATTTGCTGTGCTTTGTCTTAGCCATTAAGCAAAAAAGCTGCCCAAACACACACGCACACACTGATGCTAGAAAACACACTTGAAAAAAAGGTGTAATATTGTAGAATGTATGTAGAATTTTTGCCATTTCATTCATGAATAATTTAAGCTAGCTTTGAGCCAAAACTTATGTATATGACGAATCAAAATTGAATTTAAATATAATTGCATGAACTTAACGGAAGAAATATGAATTTGAGGCTGAAATCGTTCAATTTTTAACAAATCATTTTTAGAAACAACATATTTATAATAGAATTTAGAGCTACTAAATGTTCTATTTTAAATTATTTAACTAAAAGTAACTAGTATTATAAACACCTCTATCCCCCAATCCCTGGCTTTTAAATTTGGTTTTATTTTATACTACACTTTACTTTATTTTTAGCACTTGATGTATTAACTATAAACTTTAAAATTACACTTTTGTATTATCCAACTTAAATAAATAAATAAAACAAAAATCTGAAAAAGATACTTCCAACAAATACAAACATGTTTGATATTGAACAATAATTTCATTCTGAATCGAACTTATATCAGGACTTTAATATACTAATAATATTCTGTTTTTATTATGCCGGAATCAAAACTTGCTTGATCTAAACATTTTCTTTTTAAACGAAGTATACCGAATTTTATTTGGATTTTCAGTTAATTTCAAACAGACTTGAATCAGCACTTCAATCAAATACGAATCTTGTTATTTTTTCCGAGTGTACATACATACAAACAAAAACACGCACTCGTTCAAATACAGACGCAGCTGGACGCAGGCAAGTCACGTGTTGCTGTTGCAGGGGCAACACGTTGCCATTGTTCGATTAGCATATCAATACACACGTACACTCACCCACACACTTACTAACACTCACACACTCACAATCACACTGATACACCCACACAAACACTTGCGCACACATATGAGACACATCATTATGCGGCCTGATAAACATGGCGCTATCTAGCATCATATTGCGCATACGCCACGTTGCACGTCGGCATCAAGTGCTGTGCGTAACTTAATGAAATGTGTCGATTGAATAGTTTTGCCTTTTGGCAAACTCAATGCGAACTCAATACCCCGCGATAGGAATGCTCCACGCTTGTGTATTATATTAGTTCTTGGCTTTTGCATTTTGCCATTGTTATGCGCGCCATCAGGCCGCAACATGCCGCCATTTCAATAGCAAAAATATCAAATTACATGCATAACAGTGGGAGTGGGAGTGCGAGTGTGAGTGTGAGTGTGAGTTGTGAGTGTGTGTGGCACAGTTTTATTACTCCACTTGCTGGCACACCTTGGCTTGGCTTTGCGTGCCCATTCCTTGCATCAGTTGCCATGGCGTCCTCATCCCCCCTCTCTATGGGTTTGTAAACTACTTAATGGTGTGTAAATTTGCCACGCGCTGTGTTTGCTGCTCGGTTTCAATTTTGCGGCTAAAGGAAAAATTAATTTTGTTGCAGCAGCAGCAGCCTTTTGCGTGTGGCAGTTTGCAGCTTAGAGTTTTGCAATTTACAGTTTACAATTTCATTTGCCATATGCCCCACAGAGCGTACACACAATGTCTCTCTCTCTCTCTCTCTCTCTCTCTCTCTATCTCTCTCTCTCTCTGCGCAATTATACAGAAAACAGGTAGTGCACACAAATTTAATAAACCCAAAATGCATAAAGACGCCGGCTTACCAGGTAAAAGCAAACAACAACAAGCAAACAAACTCAATCAAGCCATGAGTATCTGCCATAGACAGACCAGGGAGCAGCAGTGAAAGACTGTCGGCAGTTAGATAGATTGTTAGTCAATACCAAAAACCCTGGCTATTGGGCTAAATCGGCAGAAACGTAAGCTTTATTATTAGCCAAATTTCAATTGACTTATGGCCTGCGCACAGTGGTACAATTTGGTGAAAGTGCTTAGTTTATAGTTTATATTTGAAAAACTTGAAATGCTAAAAATTCAAGTTTATTTGCTAATATAGTTAAATAAAATAAATGTTTTATATATATACTATATAGTATAGTATAAGTAAGTATACTCAACATTTTTTTTTTATTTAATGCTAACTAAGTGAAATTAAAAATACAAATGTAAATTAAATTACAAATTAAGTTTAATGGCAAGTCTTGTTTCTTAAACTAAATGTTTTTTTTTTCCGAATTTTTTAATTGTAGATTTACAAGTTACATTTTTTCTGTAATTCAAATTTATTAAACCATTTTTTTTTTCAAATACAATTATATATTCTTACAAATATTTAGCAAATTAATTTATAAAGTTATATTTTTTGTATCGCCTATTTTTAGATGATATTTAACTGATTAACATTATCTGATTTCTTTTAAATAAATAACACAGCAAATTATTTTTTTTATATAGATAATATAGCGTAAACATTTGATGGTTTTGAACAAAAATATTTTTTTTATGTTGAAAATATAACTTAAACATTTGATTATGTTTTGAACAAATATTTTTAAATGATTTCTTATTTCTATGCCAACTACTTTAAGTTGATATAAAATAAATAAACAAATATCTGTTAAGACCTTTAACTTTACAGATTTTAATGAAATTTTGTGAATATTCTCATAAAATACCTCCACTGTGCTACATTGTCAATGGGGTAAATTCAATTTGGAGCCTCTTACGGCAGCTTTTGCATTGACAGACACATAACACGAGGCACCCCAGAACCAACTGACAGGCGAGGCAGGCATCGAGGCATCGATGGTATCGATGTGCTGTGGCAAGATACAGCATATAGCCCAAAATCGTAACTGTAGCAGGGTCTAAAAAATATGTTTGCATGCGAAATAAATTTGCTATTAGACCAGAGCAGAATTTACACACCCTAACGTAAGGGCAACCCATAAACAATGCAATTGCAGTTTGCTCCATTGGCTGAGTGACGTTCAAGTCGGTTTTTTTTTTTCTGTTTTTGGGGCTAACAAAGTGGGAGAGCGAGCGTAACGAGAATTTACGATGGGCACACAATGAAATTGCGACATCGACAGGACCTGCACCTGGCTGCCTAGCTGCCTAGCTGCCTAGCTGGCAGGAGGCAGGCTTAGAGCTCATCTTGGGGCGGCAAAAATTGAAAATATGTAGTACTCTGTATTGACTATAAATTTTCACTTACGGCTGCATCGGCTTGCGAATCTTTGCCATTGTCAATGCATTGCATACTTATGCGCATAATATATATAAATACATATACATATACACATGAGTATATACTATGCATGTGTGTGTATATAAAATGACAAAATCTGTGGGGTTAAGGGCCAAGGTAATGGAGGTGGCTGTGTGTGTGTGTTGCATAGCTGCGTTGCCGGGCGGGCCACATTTTAAATGCCAACATAAATTTCAGCCAGTGTAATGTGTGTGTACGCTATGTGTGTGTGTGTGTAAGCCAGGACACTGCAGGCAATCGTTTATAATCAGAAAACCAGAAAATTTCATGTTGTTGGCTGGCCCCAAAAGTGGCCACGATTTCAACCATGCTCTACTGCCACACTTCTCTCACTTCTTCGCATTCTTCTCTTTCAGCCACTTCTTTCATTTCTTTCGCTTCTTCCACATCTGTTTTTGTACCCTGCATCTGTGAAAAATGGTTAAAAAACGGGCAACTTTGTGCAAATGTAACAGAATGGAAAAGTGGAAAACCTCATAAAGTTGTCCTGTCTATACGTCTGTATAAAGATCTGTATAAGAACTGGAAAACTATAAAAGATAGAGCAGTTATTTTTGGAATCTAGATAGATTTATAGCATTTTCGGATTAAGTTTATTTCAAATATTGGATGCCACGCCTTTAATTGATTAAAACCGCATAATAAGCTTAATATTTAATATAGAAAATTGCTTTGCATAATACCTAATATCTATTATTGAATTTATCTATACTGTAAAGCTTAATGAAATCGGTTTATAAACATCGAAGATATTAAGCAAACAATATTGCAAAAAATATCGCTCGTTCTATTGCATTCAAACATGGTGCAGACAAAATAGTATAACGTTATGCTGCTGCGCTTCGTATGATAATTTCTGTACAATAGGGTGCAGAGTATTTTGCAGTCGAGTGCGTGCGACTGATCGGCTCCAGCTTCACTGGTTTCTTTTTTAGTTTCATTCTTTCATTTTCTACCAATCTCTGTATCTTTCATTGACCTTCTCTCTCTGCTCATGCCGCTGCATGTTTTGTGCGCTAGCTGAAAATCTTTGAACTATGAAAAATTGATATTAGCTAAAAATACTTTTAGTCCTTCTGCTTATGTGTGTGTATGTGTGTGTGTGTGTGATTGTGTCTCCCTGGCATATGCGTTGTCTTTGCTCCTGCCCTTTTGTGTTTGTGCGCCCAGGCAGCACTCTGTTTGTCCGGGGAACCCCAGTTGGAGTGTGTGCACAATGATTAGGACTGAATGCCTGACCGCAGTGACAACGTACACATTGTACAATTTACTCGGACTCTGATTCTATGTTATTCTTTTTTTATATATGTATTTTTTTCTGTTTGGGGATTGCGTGCGTCCTTTTGGGGGCATTTTATATGCTTACTTTGGCTGCGTTTTATTTAATAAAGCAATTTACGCTTGACTAACATAAGTTATTGTCCAAACGCACTTATTCTACCCAAGCCAACGGGGCCCATAACTGGCCGGTAGAGATAACTTTTGGTATTTTCTAGTGGCCTCCCCCTACAGCCTTTTAGCCAGCTTGTGCATGTGTGTGTGTGTTTGTGTGTGTTGTGCCACTTGCTACAAGTTGTTCAAATTAATTTGCATAATAAAAAATGAATTAGTTGTAAGTATTTGTAGTTGCCCCTTCCTCTCTCCACTAATTGCGTGCGAACAGCTCTGTAATAAAGTCATCTGACGTTGATGTTTGCCATTTCGTATCCCAGGCAGCTTATAGACTCTTAGAGCCACATGATTGATTAAGATAAATTGGGGTTTAGTTGACAAAATGATGTGACAACTCGGCACAAGTCTTTAAGGCAGCAATTAGTTATGGACATTGCATCTATTTCTTGTCATCTCTCTCGGCTGTTGCTGTCTCCATATTTTGAGTGTCTATACTTGAATTTGTTGCCAGCACTTTGTTCAAAGTGCATATAAATTTATATATCAGCTATTTAAATTAATTAGGCAGCAGTTGGAAAGACGGCAGTAGGTCTCAACCGACAGCACAATATCTCTTAAAACATAAATTCCTTAAAAGTTAGGGCAAATATAAATATTTACAAGTTAAACGAAAAATTAGACGTTGGAAGTAGACGTTGTAGCAGTTCCTACAGTAGAAAGCAACCGACAGTTGGGTGCCCACTAAATATTTTAAAAAATTTTTATATAAATTACACAATTATATATTATAATTATAATTATATAAATTACAAAAAAAGGTACCTCTTTTAATTTTTTTTTTAATTTAGTGGTATCGATCTTCGATTTATTTTATTTATTTATTTGAGATATGTTAATAAAGTTTTCATCGCTAGGTTTTTTAAAAATTTAGTATACCCATTAGACACATTTTATGAGGCATGCAACACCTACTTCAGTAATTTCTGAACAGAAGTATTTGGTTTTGTTAATTTTTCATCTGCTTCTGACGCACTTACACCAAAATTTTCCCATCTTCCATTTTTTTAAAAGAAAATTGGCTCAGTTACAAATCTATCCACATTCTCACAGTTAATTATTATTTTAAACAAGTATTTAACAGCCAATTTAGTTTGTCTTTAAAACCATTTATCCCATTTATTTGAGCTCTATGCGCAAAGGCTCATTAAATAATTGGCTTTTTTTTTGCAGCAAATAATTATGGCTGTGTTCCGGATGGCCGGAAATGACACGTTTCCTGTGCCTTAAAGGCATGCGAAACGCAAGCAAGGTGTTTAAAAATCACGGCACTGCAATCAAGCCAATTAGTTTGCCTACAAATGTCTATGGGATGCTTTGAGGCAAATGCTTTATCTCACCTGCAGCTGCCAAACTGCTGTTAAGCCAGCTCGGATGTTGCCGCTGTCAACCCGCCGTGTCCTTTTGCCATAGGTCGTTACAACCGCTGACGGTGTCTGTTGTTGTTGTTGTTGTTGCGGTTGTTGTTGCCACTGTCACTCACTCTTCCGCTTTGCCTCTCCCCTTCCCGCTTACCGCTTCCTTTGGTTGCCATCAGCACCGCAGGCAATGCTTGCACCTTTCTGCATTACAAATGAACGCTGAAAATATTTTTTTCACGCTAAGCGTTGCGGTGCATTTTGTTGCTTCTGATGGAACTGCGAGTGTGTTTTGCTTTTTTTTTTTTTGGTTTTTTTTTGGCATTTTTTTTGGGTATTTTTTAGGTATTTTTTTGAAGCAGCATGCACATCCGCAACTGTAACGCCTGCAGCTCTACACGCTTGAGCTGCTGTCTGCTGATGTTCCTCTTCCTGGCGTCCTGCTGCTGTTTTATGCGTTTTGCCAAACTGTCAATCAATAGAATTGTGCGGTTTTTTGCGTAGCGTTGAGGTCTTTGTGAGAGAGGCGTGGACTACATAGTGTACACTCGGAAAAATAAAGAGCGGTTTGTACAACAAATTGAAGCTCTTTATTTAATCTTATTTTGTTCTAGAATTGAATTACAAATCGGTGTAGAATTAGACTTCAGATATATATAAATAAAACACTGGATAAACTGGCAAGAATAATTGAAGTCAGTACAAATCAGCTGCATATCTCCGCTGTTTCTTTTTTAAAGTACAGGGTCTTACAATTTATAAAAGGCGCTTATACAAAGCATTTCATTTTTAAGACTTTTGACACAGCTCATTCTTTAATCAAATACGAAAATTCTTGATTTTTCTTTCAGTGCATGTGTATGTGTGTGCGTGTGCATAGGTATTATTGGCATGTGGCATGATGGTGGGGGTGTGGCGATGGCCAACGTGCAGCGACAAAGTTAACGTGGCCCACGTGCTGTGCGCCTAAAGTGCTGCAATGTTATTTTTCGCTTTGTGGCTGCGCTTGCCGCGGCAACATTTGCATGTTGCAACAGAAAAGGAAAGCAAAGAAAATGAAATTCGGAGCCAACAAGTGTCGTTGATGTATGGCACGTCAGTTGGCCAACATTGAAGTCAGCGCAAAATATTTTGGCAATAATTTAAAAACTTTGTAGCCTTGCAACGCCTTCAATAGGTTCAATTGTGGTCAAGCGCAGCAGCAGCAGCAGCAGCAAAAAATCCCTGCACAGTTTTAAATTATTTTTGCTGGCCACAAAAAGTGGCAAAAGAGCAAAGCCGAAAAAGCAAAGTCAACCGCAAGTGAACGCGTTTTGCATGTGGCCTGGAATTTGGTTTTTGCCTCTCTCTATGCGCCAAATTGTTGTCGTCGTCCTTGATGTACTTGACTTCGCCCTGACCGAAATCAATATATTTCTTTCTCTTCAGTTGCCACAGAGTGTGACTGAAGGCTCGACTTGGCTGTCTGCCTGCTTAGGCATGCAACGTGCCACAGAGCGTGGATATGTGGATGTGTGTCTGATTATGTCTAATAGATGTCCAAGTCAATCGATGTTCAAACACTTGACACTTGAACTCTTGTACGTGCCAATGTCAGTGGCTTTAACTGCAATCCAAATATTTGATGTTTCCAAGTCTTTAAAGCGTTTCGTGTAATAAATGAGCTCGCCTGGCAGCGGACTTAATTATATGTTTACTAAAATGTATAACTAATGAGCTGAAACAGTTCTAAAAATGCGCCATTTGCGACAATCAAAATGATTAAGTGCGTCGGGCATGAAGAAGCAAAACAGCAAAACAGCAAAAAGCAGAAAGCAAACGCTCAGAATGAACGGGCATAAAGAAAGGCAAACATTGCGTATACGCAGCGTTGTACGTTGCGCAATAAACACACACACATACACGCAAACACACACACAGACATGCAGACACACAAAAAACTGGCCAGACTAAGAAATATGACCGCTGCGTCGCTTAAAACAATTTAAAGCGTTGCCACTATATACTATACTGGGTGGGTATACAATATGAGATTTTTTTTTGGCACTGTGCGCATCTTAAAAACATACTTTAACTGCCTGACAGTCGGCCAAGCTATGAGCAACAATAACAATAACAATAACACCCTGGGGAGTGATTAAAATATAATAAATTTAAGTTGCAAAACGAAGAAAACCGAAAGAGATTAAGCGGTACCCACAGCATTAAACCGCACATGCAAACGCCCCCATTGCCATGCCCTTTCCTTGCACACATCCTCAGCCGAGCAGAAGCCACATGGAGAGGCAGCTCTGGTCCGGCCATTGCGGCTCGAAAGTGTGAACATAATTTAACATGCAGCCGCGTGTTAGTCCCCGTTTATGCGTTGAAGTAACTTCATGAAGTTGTTTCGTACTCCACTTTGAAAATGCTCCATAAAACTGCTCTCATGAATGAAATTATTACAAAAGGGTCTCCTAGGTTAATGAAAAAAAAATGTGTCTAACAAAGTGTATACATTTTTGACCTAGATGACGAGATGAGTCGATATAGCTGGGTCCGTCTGTCCGTATGAGCAAGTAGGTATTTAGGCTCTACTAAAATTCACAGCAGTCAGCGTAGCGTATGCCATTCTCCATAGATCCTGTGAATTGCGTTTTAATCGGATAAGAAACAGCGAAGATATGCAGCAGACAATTTAGTATTAGTTTGTCTAAAGTGACTGCGATCGGTTATGTCCGACCGTAGCCTTTATCTGACTGATCTGCTTAGTCCTCACTGTTTTTTCTTCCTCAAAATTTATTGTTATATAAAAATATTATTATAAAATATAATGATTAAAATAATAATTAATTTTGATCCCAAAAAAGATATCGATAAAAATTTGATACTATTGCAATACTATTCACACCCACTACATCCCCCTTGCCATCCAACAAAATCTGCAAAAGTTAACTTCATGAATTAAGTGCAAAGTGTAAATGCAGACTTAGTGCTTGTTACATTTGCAGGCCTTGGTATTGGTTAGGCAATGCTCCATGTCTTGGCCAAGTGTGCATATGTGTGTGTGTGTGTGTGTGTGTGTGTGTGTAGTGTGTATGTATGTGTTTTTAAAGGCCTTATGCGAATTTGATTTGCGGCATTTTAATTTATGAACTGAATTCGTAAAAGAGGCAGCATCAAGTTGCCAAAAACATTTCCTCGAACACAACAACTTGAGCACGTTTGGGCTGATCGGGGGGATATATCTAAATATACATATATACTATAGCATACTCGTATGCTTCTTTTTGCATGTGAGCCGCAGCTGTCGGCTTTGACTTTGGCTTCGGCAGCTTCGCTTTTATGCAGAATGCTAAATCAAGCAGCTGCCGCTTTTTTCTTTCGCTTTTTTATTTTGTTAGCTTTGCTGTATTTTAATTTTTTGCTGTAGGTGGGGTGAGGGTGAGGGGACAGGGGAGGGGCTGACATGGGGCTTGGCTCTGGTTTTATCCCCTACTGTAACACACCGTTTATCTGTCTATCTGACGCTGCTCATGGCATGTGTATGTATGTGTTTTCGCACATATGTAGATGTGTCTTTGTGGGCGTTTTGTCGGGTTATCAGCGGTGGCATAAATCTTTTATCTACCAGCCACAGCTGGTGCCTTCATGCCGAGAGTTGGGGCCATTCCTTGTGCCTAATGAATACGCACAAAGTTGCTAATGAAGCAACCAGTCGAAAGTCAGCACAGGGCGCAAAAGCTGAGCACATATGTATGACATAAATACAAAACATATACACACACGTTTGTACATTATATACATTTGTATGTACACTAATGGCTGTATGTATACCAAGGAGTGCATAGCTTTTGCATAAGATTGACAGATTGAATAATTACACCCCCGAGAGAGCCATAACAACCTTGTACTTTGGCACAGAGATTTGCTCGGAATTTGGCCAAATGATGTATTACCTTTTTAAATTTTAACTTTAACTTAACTTAACTAAATTCTCAACTTTAAAAGTAGAGACGTTTTTATTTAAATTTGTATTTTATTTATTGTTAAGAACTTCCTGAATGATGAATTGCAACATGTCATGTAACGTCAAATACCAAAATCTTAAATTATAAACAAAAACGTTTATAAAATATTACACGAAGCATGGCAGCAATGCTTCTTCTTCTAAGTTTTTTTTGTCTGTAGCTTCACTTTAATGTTATCGCTGACAGAGAGCGAGTGAGGACTACAATATTGTTTCTTTAATAATATAATAAAACATTTCTCTAATTATTTACAGAATAAACTAGAAAAATATTATTTTAATATTTTATAATATTATTTAATATAATATAACATTTTTCTAATTATTTGTAAAATAAACTAAAAAAATACGTTGTTTTTTTGTTAGCTGCTTTTCTGTTGCTATACTTGGTATAAATAATTCTCAACTCGATTGGATAAGTTAAATACACGTAATAGATGGCAACAACTAAAAACTTTTAATATTTGATGAACAATGTCTGAAAGTTGAGAAGAGCACTTGCTGGATTTAATTAAGAACGGTAGGGCTTCAAAAGTTGCTGCCATTGCGGCAACCGCTGAATAGCAATTGTTTGGGGTTGGTAAATTGATTTTGACCCCTTTTGTTTCCTTTTATTTTTACAGCTTTTCTATTTTTTTTTTTGTATTTTTTGTATTTTGGCTTACTATCGAGTTTTGCTTATCGGCGTGCTTGCGCTTAAGAGTTGCACTTAATGCAGCCAGAAGCTGGCCAAAAATGTACTATATATATACATATATATGTATATATGTAAAAAGTTGGCAACTCTGGCTTGAAATGCTTATCGTGGACTACGACGTGGTCGTTACCGGGCGTAGCCATAAGCACTGGAGTCCACAAATGGTAAATAACGATAAATAGAAAAAAAAAGTTGCTCGAAAATTGCTTGGCCAAAGGCAAAGTCAATGACGTTTGTCCACATTGCAGGGCCACTCGAATGCAGCAATGCAACAAAAACAAAAACAACAACAGCAACTGCAACAAAAACAAAAACAACAACAGCAACAATATTTAGCAAAATCAAGTCTAGTGGCAGTTCAGTGCTTTAAGCGTAAAATGCTTTGTTATAAAATGCAATCGCTGTTTTTGGTCGTTGTTTTTTGATTCTTCAGCTAATGCGCCAAGGCAGTGCTCCAAGTAATACGAGGCTTGAGGTTAAACCGTATTTTATTTTAAAATGCCAAAGATTGCAAAAGCTATACGTAGTCAATAATAATTAAAATACCTTAGATCAGCGTTTATTATTTACTTTTCTTTTATACAAAGACAAGTTGAACGCCCTTGGATGCTCAGAGTTGAAAACTGTTCAACTTATCGTCCTAAAACTTTAAAGTACATAAAGCACAAGCCCAGAAACTGGGCCAAAATTCAAATGTTTTGGCACACTGAAGTCACTTCAAGCATTTTGACAGCTGCACATTGGGCACAAAAGCTGAAATTTTGGCATAAATTCAATTTTTTTGGGTGTTCGTTTTTTAAAGGTCATAATTTTTGCATTTCTTTATATTAATAGAATAAAAGAATAATATTTAAAAATTTGTACCTAATTCGTTTAATGTTTTATGCTCTTTCAAAGACTGCTTATTCAGGGATGCTTTAAAATAGAGTTGGGAGATTATTTTATATTGGCACTGAAATCAAGATTTTTCCACCAAATTTAGTCATGTTTGTTTTTTTCAGCATAGTTTTGTAAAACAATTCGTTTATGCCTATTTCTTACGATTTTAAAACAATAATTTTTTTCCCGAAAATGTTTTTTTTAAGGGTACAAAATGTTTGGACAAATTTCAATTTAATTTCTCAAATATTAATTTTAAACTCGTATGCTTTGGTTTTAGAATTGCGCAATTTTTTGTGTTTTTCCCATAGTGAGCTGTTTAAAATTTCAGCAATTTAATATTGAAAGAATATCCGGTGCTAGGAAGAACTTTAATGCATTACGTGTTAGCCAGAGAAGCTCAATGCGCACTGTCCAGTTAAAGTGAAAAGTTGTAAAAGTTTAGTTTAGTACTTTTGTCTTGTGTCGAGATTCGATTGCACTGAGTTGTAGTATCAGTTACGGCTCTCTAGCCCCGAGCGCAGTTGCAAAATCTACAATAATTTATATAGATGCATGAATTTATATTCATATATACATGGTAAGATATATATACAGACTTGTTTGTACAGTACGTTGGCATATTTTATGAGCAGCAATTTGCCTTTGCCTAGTTAGTGGAAATATGAACCTGGTGTAGTACCTGCTGATTAAGTTATATAAGACAGCTGAGGGCTGAGAGCCGAGAGCTGTGAGCTGAGAGCTAAGGCATAACCCAGTTGTGGGCCATAGTCGTATTAGCTTTTATGATGTGCCATCCTCCTGTTGTTGTCATGGCAAGGAGCAGCATAAAAGTGCGTAAGCAAAATGGCAACAGGTTGCCTGGCTGTATTTTCCAGCTCGTTTTCCGTTTTCCGCCGTGTATAGTTATAGATCGTGCTCGACGTCGTTTCGCAACAAATTGCGCATATCAAATTTACGGAATTGTCTGCTCGCTGGCAGGGCAATGCACAGCAGGAGGGCAGGGAGTTACGCATCCATATTTCTGTGTGAAGCCTTGACAAACTAATAGAATTTGCTGCCTGAATGCCTACCAGACAGACAGACAGAGAGACAGACAGAGAGACTAACAGACATGTTGCCTGCTGCCTTGGCAAATGTGTGGCACACAAAGTGTTTGGTAATGGCTTCAAATGGTGGGCGTTGTCAAAAGCCGGCTAAAACTCCACTTGGCTGCCAGCTGGGCTAATGTCGCAATTTCGCGCTTTATACGCGGTTTGCGTGACAAACACTCGGTCTTATGTGATACTACATATATGGAGTCACATGTAGGAGTATCTGTAAGAGTCTTATGGCACTAATAAACATACCAGAATGCCCTGTTTAGACTGCATTTAAATATTTCGGCCATTAGAGCAGCGATATTAATGATTTTTATAGTATAATAATCTGTTATCACGCCGTAGTTCATTCACTCATGAGCATAGATATGGCTAATTTATTTGTTGTTCTTTTTTCTTCTTGTTATTGTTATTACATGTTGTGTTTTCCATTAGGAGACAGCTCTATTTGCATACGTTCTGGTATTTTGAATTTTGATTGAGTTGTTGCACACATAATTTATGGGGACAGCTCGCCCAGCTCGCTATGGATTTTCAATAGAGTAAGCATTAATAAACATTTTGTTTTCTGATTTGTTGTTTCTGCATTATGCAAATTACTGTCGCGCATAAATTGCACAAATTATTATACGGTCTGCTTCCTTAATTAAATGACAAACAACCAACCGAAAAACAACAAAAAAAAAATCACACTCAAAAAAATGGGAAAAGAGAAAAAGTGGAAGGCCAAAAACAAAAGGCATACACACCATTTTGTTATTGTTATTTCGGGCGAACATAGTTGGTAATAAACAAAATTAATGACCGCCACATAAATGAGTTCTGTCAGCAAAGAGAATGTGTTTCAAAATAAATCAATACTAAAACCCAAATTTGAATGGACAACATGGATGCAGTGTAGCCTAAATGAATATGTTTCATGAATTCGGTCAATGGCTTAAATAATTAAAAATACATTTTATTAGAATTTAAACGCTTTCATAACTTAGTTTATTGCTTAGTTGTATGCAAATGATGCTAAACACTTTATTTTACCCAATTGATTCATTAGTTGGGATTAAGCGCAACTTTCTGCATGAGAATTCAATGCGAAACTATTTCAATTATATCACACAATTCTATTTAGTTGGTCTTTGCTATTCAGCTGAGCAGCTTTATAAACGAAAAGGCTACAGTCGAAGAGGCCGTGACCACAAAAAAATTAATTTAAAATATGTATTTAAATTAAAATATTTATATAATTGTTCGCTAAGGATTTAATTAAATAAAGATTATTGTCTCAGTTTGGCGACTTAATCACGAATATACACATACAATTTAAAGCGTGTACTACCTCTTAGCACCTCTTTAGTGCAGGGTATAAAAGTCTAAAAATAATAGCGCCAATTAAATATTTAAATTGCATGCCTAATACAGAATGATGTTGCCGGTTAATTGCCATAATCTGGCTTTTGTTACATCAAAAGAAAGGCTTGTCTGACTGCTAAATAGAATGTTTTGCAATTAGCTCTTTAAAGAAGTTAGCACTTGTTCTAAATAAATCCTTTGAATGGAATTCACTCGCTTTTATGACATGAACAAATGCTGGAGCCTGAGTATTGGCATTTGAATTTTCACCATTGATAATTTGCATTCAGCTTTTCATTTCGTTTCGTTTAGGGCAAGCATTTTGCGCCCAAACATTTTTAGGTGGCATATTATGATTCTATACCTGAGCCAAGGGCTCATCCCTATTTATCAATTTTGGCTGAGCATGATTATTACATAATATTTTATGCTTTTAATCAAAATCACAGCGAATGCCCGGGCAAATGATAAATGTGCTGGCAGTTTGTAAGGTCGAGCAAATATTCATAATTCAATGTTTAAACCGAAATTCATACTCGTCGTTTTATAGGGTGGTCGGTGGTCTTGCCTTGCCTTGGATTTGAATGTGGGTTTTGGGTTGAATGAGTGAGAATGAATGGGGTCTGGTTTGGCTGGCAGTTTTGCTTTTTGCCCGCTGCTATTCATATTAAAATTGGTGCTGCTTGGAGCTGTTGCAGCGCACAAGCTTACCTGGGGTAAACCGTAAAAACGCTTTTGCATTTTCATAAATTTTTGGCTTTTTTCCCCCCATATTATTCACACACACATACCACAGATACTGAACTAGACGCTGTGAGTGTGGCTGCATAATGTAGCCTCTGCTGCAGTTGACCTATGGCTTGAGTTTTATTTGCCCACCAGTTCACCCACATTGCCCCACAGTGCCTCCTGCCACTTGCCGCTGTCTCTGCCTCTTCACAGTTCATGTTCCATTTTTGGCGCATGCTGCCAGGCTGTGGACCCTTTATGCAATAAAATTGAAATTAATTTTTAGTGATTGCGGATGCGGTTCGATGTTGTTGGCCTTGTTCTGCTTCCTCCGCCGTGTTAACCAATGCATAATTTTTGCAACACCCTCTTTGGTCAGCGGCGGTTTGACACCGCATGTTGTTAAGGCCGCAATTGAATTGTAAATTTTCTTGGTCGGCATATGGTTAAAATATTATTGGTTTTTTTTTATGCAATTATTTTCATATTTTTTCCGGTATGTTCAATATTAAATGTATGGTCAGCTCATAAGAAATATCGTATTAATTAATTATTTAATTTGGCATTTAATTTATATACAAATTGAATTCTTAATTATGTACATGTTTTTGTGCATATTACTGTAATTGCCATAACATTATCCGTTCGGCAGTAAACCACTTAAACGATTAGCTCTTGGTACGTTGTGGTTAAAAATAATTGTTATTATTAAGTTTAATAACACAAGCGGCTGTTTCGCAATTTATTGAACTAGTTTATATTTAGGGTAGGTTAACGTAATAGCTCAGAGTTCCGGAAAAAACTTCCTACTTACACAGGTCAAGATTTTCCCATTGCGTGGACTGCGTTAACTTTTGTCAACTTTTCTCCACCAATTCCTAGCATTACTTTATTTGACTTGACTCCCAAACTTAGTCCATAGTTTAATTGAATGTGAATTTCCCATTCTTTTTTCTTTATTTCTACTATATAGATTTTTAGATAGATTTTATTGATTTATTGTTCAGACGAAAAATATTTGAATGAAAACCCGAAGCTAATGAGTTTGAACCTAATAATATAAAATATTCATATAGCATACATAATAATATTAATAAATATTGCAATCCATTCAATAAATAAATATAAAATGTACTTAAACTAATTCCAAAACTTTCCTATTAATAAATAATTTCTTTTTGTTTTAGGCTGCTTTACAACCAATGCAATTAACGTTCAACAAGGGAGATTCAACCGAACAAAAGGTAATTAATTCATCGTACAAAGAGCCATATACTATATTGAAAACTGAATCGCGTATTAATTACGATTTCATGTCGTCAAATGTTTTATTAATGGCAGAGTTGACAGTAAAGGATACGAGAGTAACTACATGTGTATGTAAGCCATAAGTGATTCCATGTTGGTTCGCATATCATATCATTCATCAGAGCTCAGCGGTTAAATGACAGCTTACAAGAAATATCATTCAAGGCACTTAAGTGTCAATTGATTACCAAACTAATTGAGTAATGGAAATGCCAGGCAAATGTGAAATCATCAAATTTTCCAAAAATAAAAGACTGCTCAATATGTCATCCAACTTAAAACTCCATCGGTTTTTATGCGTGTTTGATATTGAGAGAGATAAAAAGTTATAATAGACTTATTGCTGTGCCCTGCATATTTGATTAGCTAAATGAAATTATTGTAAAACTTAATTGAAAGAGACTCAGTCAGTCTCATCTTAGCCATAAAGCAGGCCACATTTAATGTCATCTTTTGCTATCTGCCATCATCCCAAGTTGACGGAAAATAATTTTCTAGCAATTAACTCAATTAGTCAACCGCAAAAGTTGTCCACAAAGTACACAGGGCCGACAGAGTCTTTGGCATATTTATCTTTATGCACAGTCCGCTTTTGCAACTGGGTCCAAAATAGTGTTTTTGAAAAAGGGGTGGGGCTATCTACTGGGTACCTACGTAGTAGACCGAGGTCATGTGTACGTATATTTGGGTTTAAAGTAAGGCAAGTTGTGCGCTTAGATCAAATAAATTTCCAACAAAAGTGTCGTTTGTCTTTCGAGGAAGTGTTCACAGTTCGCCAAATTGTTTGCTTCAATTAGCCGCAGCTGCTGTTGTAGTTGCCTTGGTAATGCCTGAACTTTTGGGCCAAGTTCTTGCCAGTCAGAGGTTGTCAGGTTGAGTGACCAGCACAGTTCAAATAAAATTTGCGTTTTCTTTTCTCTACTTATTGTTTGGCATTGTTGGTATTGCCGCTTTTTGAGCTTGGCAACCCCATTGTGCTTTTTGTCATTCTTGCTAATTGAAACGTTTATTATAAAACTTAATTGTGAGCCCTCAACTTTGCCTGTTTGATGTTATCCAAATTTGTGGGTCGAGTTGTGTGTGAGAGTATTTGTGATAAGTCTTGTTTATTATATTTTATAGTTGTTGGATTTAAATTTTGGCTATATATTGGCACATAGCTAATTTTGGCCATAATTGATGGCAATAAAAATATTCGTGCACTTTGAATTGACATTAATAAATCTAATTATTAAAATTTGATCGTTGATGTTGGTTGACATGCACTTACGCCATTTAGCGTGTATTTAGTTAAATATTTTGAAATGTTATTGGTGGCTAGGGCTTTTAAATTATACAAAATAACACTCAATCAGTGTTAGTTAATAAATTTGAACTACGTATCCATAGAATAATAGACCGTATCTCTTAAGTATCTCTATTATTACGGGCATTCTAACTTCTTTGGCTTTTATCTGCTAATATTACAATGTATCTCGGTGTATTGTTCTTAGCACTTACATTTATTTTGCTATTTACGTTCGCTTGTATTTATTGTTTTTACCTTTTTCCTAGGGATTCCGGCTGTTCGAGTTAAGCGCATTTTTGTAATGCCGTAGTTTTTGTTGTAGCTGTTCACTTGATTTAGTGTTCTGCAGTATTTTATTAGTTGTAAAATATTTTCAGGATTCTCGCTCCTTTGCTCTGTTCCACTTGGCTCCGCTGTTTCCATTTCATTGGCAATTTTATTTGCCTGCTTGGAGCGCAATTAGCTCTTATTTGTGTTTTATTTTTTGTTTCTCGTTACTCGTTGCTCGCTACTCGTTTTTCATTTTGTATTTCTATTTATTTAATGTGTTGCTTCGTTTCTTCGCTTGTTTGTGTTTGTTTCGTCTCTGCTTGTTCTTCTAATTAAGCACAACATTTTACCATTAATCAAATTAAATATTTTTTTCAGCCATTTTAAATGTTGAGCGTTCATCCTCTGCTGGCATTTCCTGTTGAGCGTTTCATAATTTTCGGAATACACCAACTGAAAGCAGTTAATTAAAAGATTAGTTGGAAAAACTTTGGGTTGAGAACTTAAGATCAACATACTAACACTGAGCGCCATGTTTGCTCAAAAACTTTTTGCAAATAAATGAAAATTGCAAAAGTAAACACATTTCAGCACACACACACACACACACACACACACTCACACACACATGCATGTTCTCCAACACAAACATGGGCAAAAGTATTAGTTTGTTAGTAGTAGTGATAGACGTGGCAAGTTAGCATAGCGCTGAGTGAAAATGCTAAACTTTAATGATTTATCGTAGTTGGATTGCAGTCAACAAGGTTGCACTTTAATGCCTGACACTAAGTCCAATACTCAAACATTCTACACTATGCAACACAGCTCTGCATTTAATATACTACGTGTCACGCATACGTTTTAACTTTTGCCCACTTGACAAATAACAGAGGAAAAAACTTTATGCCACTGAAAGTTGCATACTTTGAGGGAGGTTCGAATGCCACATACTCTCTACGTTTCCGCTTGTTGTTGGCCACCAGCTGCAGCCGCCCCTTCATTCTGTCATTTTTTCATTCCTTTCTCTCGCTTTCTACATCGAGGGTTGCCTTAATTCTAATCGCATTTCGTGTGGTTCAGAATGAACAATTACTTAGCTGATTTTTATTGCAATATAGGTAAAACCCGTTTTTCTTAAATTTATGGATTGATTTAAAAAGTGTATACATTTTATAAATATTTAAAATTTATGATAGGTAACTTGATAATTTATTTTTTGTATTCAATTAAAAGTTCTATGATGTTCACTTTTAGAGGCAAATACTTTTTAAACTACTCCTATATTATTTGCTTTTTTTTGGACAAACGCCGCTAAATTTACCCCCACTCAGCCTAACAGTAAAATTTTTTCATGTCTGCCGGTGTTTGTCAACAATTTTCAAAAGTTAAATGTCACGTTAATAATTACAATTTTAATTTTGTTTATTTAACATGTGCGCCATGTTATTTTTACAATTTATTTGCTTCTTTCAAACGATAAAGTTAGACGCGGTTGTTAACCCTACGTGCATAACACATGTATTATTTATTAAAAAATATTTAAAAAAAATTAACGCATTGGTTGTTGTTTTTTTTAAACTTGTTTGAAGCAAACTTTATGCTCAAAGGATAAACACACACACACATTTCAGATTGCATTATCAAGTTAATGCTGTGTATATGAGAGTATGAGCGCATGTGAGTGTGTATGTGTTAATGTGTGTGTGTGAGTGTTGCCCCTAGAGATTTAATTGGTTTTGAAAAAGTTCAACAAGCCATGCTAATTAGTCGCATGTGGCTTTGGCTTTGGCTTTGGCTTTGGCTTTGCCTTTGAAAACGCTGCAGATGTCAGGTGTTTGGCACGTGAAGCTAGAGTTACTTAATCCCCATTAACTTTTCAATCCCATAAATGTTTTATAAGTAAATACGGGAATGCTTTGTAACTTTGTTTGCCATACAATAAAAATACAATTATAAAATTGTTTTGTTTGTTTGTATTTCTATTTGTGGCTTGTGTTCATGTGACGCATGCAAAGTTGTTACTTTTTTACTTTTCACTTTTTAATTATAGTAGTTTGTTTTGCTTTTCAATTATTTATTTATGTATCAAGAACTGGACTCAAGGTAAATGCCGATTATAGACAAGTTTTTTTTTGAAGAGTTTATTTTAAATTATAAATTATAACTAGTTAGCGCATAAGAGTTTAAAATTTTACCCCATCGATCGGCTGAGGTTATTAAAAATTCACCAAACATCAGCAAAAAATATGAATCATTTATTAATCATAGATTTGAATGTAAGCTCTATGAATTAATTTCATATAACATTTAAATCTTTTAGTTATTGTAAATACTGTTAACAAAATGAAGTATTGTTTAGTTTTAAAATATATATTTGGAACAAAATTAAATAAGAGCAATAATTAAAATTTCCTGAGATTTCTTTTGCGCGTCACTTTTAACTAGACAGCGTTGATTTATAACTCAGTTCAGTTTTTTCTTAATCGATAACTTTCATCATAAATTCATTTTGTATCGATATATCGATTTAAATCCATACGATTATTTCGCCTTTGTCTAGTACTTAAGCGGCATGCCAAGCCATAATTATTTGAGTTTAAAGTCAGCTAAATTGTAAAAACAGTTGGTAAATGATATTTCAAAGTATTTAATGAAACCGAATATTCGTGCAGCTTTGTTCGACTAGTGCATTTTAATGTATGGTTTTTAATGCTGTTTGTTTTGTGTTTTTTTTTTTGTATTCTTGGAGCTTTTTGCTTGCATCAAGTAATCGCAGCATGTGGCACAATAAATGCCAGCGAAAACTCTGGCAATGTTTGCTATGTTGGCAGATGTTTTTAGGTCATGGGTTGAACGTGGAGGGCGGGTGGTGCAGGGGGATAAGTAATGCCTTGTACGTATTGCATTTAACATTCAAGCCAGCCAAACTATAATGCATTGCATATTGTGTAATGTGCAAAAAATTGGGCCCGCGTGGCTCAACTGCAGAATAATTAAATTCCATCGCCAAGTTTATGCTAAGACTTTTGCCTTTTGCGAATGGCTTGGTAATTTCATGCAAAATGGCGATGTGTTGTAAGTGTGTGTGCGTGTGCATGTGTGTGTTGGGATGTGTATGGCTTGAAAAAGTTATACCCTTAGCTTATTGCTATTTCCCGCTGTGCATTTTGCTTTTGTTTCTGCTGCGTTCTCATCTGTTGTTGTTTGCCTTCTTACGGCTTGTCAGTGGCTCAGTGGCTCAGTGGTGCAGCGATGGGAATTATTTTGTTTGACTCTTGTTGTTGTCGCTGTCTTTGTTGCAGTTTTCTTACACAAACCGGAAGGAAATGAGCAAAAATGACAAAGTTAACGGATGTGCACAAAACACAGTGCACACAAATGCACCAAGAGAATGTGAACGAGAGAAAGAGAGTCTCATGCATAGACTTGGTCTGTTTCATAGCTCTCTCTTTCACACTCTTTCTCTCTTTTTCTCTCTCTTGCCTTGTCCAATGTCCTGGCACAGGATATGTGTGCGGAAAGTACAAAATTTTACATGTATTTGATTTATGTTGGCTCTCAACTCTCACGCAAACAGCAGCAACACCATTGTGACCTGTCAGTGTGTGTATGTGTGTATGATTGTATTGTTCATATATACACTTACACACACACACAAACACATACACACTTACATATTTCAGCACTTTTGAGAGCAAATGTTCTGGCAATGTCCTGGAAAGTAAGCAAATCATAGCCTACATTTCCGCTGTTGTTTTAACAAGCAAAATGCGACTTTTTATGTTTCTGCAAGTTTTTTCCTGCTCTTTTTCATACATATATATTTTTTGCTCGAAGTTTACATGCTACGCGTGCATTTGCCATGAAAAGTTTCTACTTGAAAATTCACATAAATTCCTCAAGTACTTAACAGTCATCATCATGTCAGGGTAGGGGGTAGTCAAGGCTTTAGCCGTTTGCAAAGAACTTAAAAATATTATATATCAGTCAATAGCTTTTATCGATCAGCGTTAAGGTTAACGTCGTGAAAGTGAGGGTAATTTATTAAATGTTAAATGTATATGTATAAATACAAAAACCTCCAATCACTGAAAGGCGTTGAATTTACTCTTACCCAAGCAAAAAGTCAGAAATATACCCTTTAGGCGGAGAGGAGTGGAAACGTTATGTTTTGGCCTCTTTGTTTTTCATTGTTTTGCTTTGCCTTCGTTTTGAAATTTCATTTATCAGCGCCATAAAACGTTAGCATTTCCGCGCCCCCCTCCCCCTCCGTCAACCTCAACAACCTGCGAAACTTTCCCCGTTCGGGCCAGCTCAACCCATCGCCCATCCCGTGTCAACAGGCAATTATTCTAAAAGCCTGGAATGGAGTTCGGGGGGGGGGTCTTTGGCGGTCTTTGGGCTCTCAACTGTTGCCGTTGCCGTTGCCCTGTGGAGTAGCCGTAACGTGTACTAGTTGGTAATACTCCTCTGCCCAGGTGGAGGCGACTACAATTACGAGTATGCTAAATGTCTGGCGACTGAAAAATGTGGCTTTAAATTGCATGAAATCATCGCCGCATTCCGTAAGTAATGAAATTAGCTATTCGACTTGTGCGATACGGGTCAAATGCGTGCCGGGGCAACGACTCGACTTCTCCGACTTCCACACTAACGAGGTCAAAAACATTCAGATAATAAATTGTCAGCAAGTGAACCTTTTTTCTGTTTCACTAGTATAGCTAGAGCTGGGGGGCTGATAGGTCGAATTAGATTTGCTTATCATGTCAACAAAAACAAATTTCCAAGTATGACTTTTTCCTTTCGTATTCTAAATTGGTTGTTTGCAATTGTCCAGGCGGTAAGTCTGCTATAGTCCAATATTGCTAATACTCCAGCAAGCGCTCTCCATAGATTTTGGAAATATCATCATTCGCCTTTGTGAACCTATCCCTCTACTCGTCCTGCATTATGGCTAGAGAGTATGCAATGTCGGTGTGGTTCCTGTTATACTTTCTGCCCGGCATCATGGCGCACACCATCTTACTGGCGATATTTCGCATTTTTCTCAGCACAGTGGGACTGGATCCAATTGTTTGTATATTGTATATGGAGAGGTTAGTATTAAGCAAATCATTCTGACAATCTTTAGCATTCCACAGGCGGTGGCATTCAACATAGGGAGTGGCATCATTCTCATCATCATATCGCTCGTTCTGCTCGTTTTCCTGTTGCACCATTGTGGCAATAAGTTTGCCTATATGTTCTATATAGCGGGGTTCTGTGCACTGGTAGCTGGCATACTCCATCTGGGTAATGGTATCATGTGCCTCATTAAGATGCCACATGAAGAGGCGTAAGTATCTGTACTTTAAAGGCCAAAGATTTTGGATTAATTAGTGCCTTTCAACAGGCACTACTTGAAACCTGCGAAGCGACAAAAGCGCAAAAATGACTTGTAAATGTAATTCGTTTTGGGACATATACTTTTTAGTTTGTACCGAATTCTTATACTATATGATAAGAAAGTAAATTGAAATACTAATTGAACCGATGTGGATTGATTACTTGAATATTTGATATGTAAGCATCTTGTTTAATTGGGATTTTAATTTGTTTGCTCACTTAAATAAATGAAGCAATTGTTGGAGCTGATCTAGATTGATTACATGTCACTTTAATTTATTTATTTATTTGTTTCGCATTAAGTTCCGTTCATGACAAACATGACAAACCTCAAAATACTGCTATTAGAGTCCCTCGAACTGCTTCGTTTCACTTTCGTTTCAGTTTAGCAGTTTGGATTGTCCTGGCCCTCGAACCGAACCCTTTTGCTTTCATTGAACGTTATTGAACTGGTTGTGGCGCTACCGAGGCCCAGCCTTATTTAACCCTTAGTCAAAGTCTTGGGTGGATTGTTATTGTTATTTGTTATTACTGGGCGTCTAGCCAGTGGCAATAATCAATATCCAGCAAGTATTTGGCGACCTTTGCGTGTTACTTAATGGCCCGAATGCCGAGAACTAGCACAAAACTATTGTCGACAGCTCAACTGAATTGAATTGAACGGGATTCAGTTGAGGGAACTCAACTAAGCTGGGACAAAAAGAAAGTTCTTGGCGCTTATCATTTACTCAGCTGGAAATCAATAAATTGCTTTTTGCCAATCATCATCACCCTCATCATCATCATCATCATCATTATTTGAGGCAATGAGTTGAAGCTCCGGAACTTTGTCATAATTGCTTGGTATATTAATTAAAGTGTCAGCTGGTATTAAGACCCAAACCCCACTCAGCTTAAATTCAAGTCGAAACTGATGTGTAAATGCGAATACGATGAATAAGTTTGAGGTTGAGCATGAATCAAGCCGTACGTGATGCATCGCAGCAAGTGTCTGTTTGATTGACAGCCTGTTCAATCAATGCGATGGAGTGAGAGTGAGTGACAATCATGCAATTCAATTCAAACTTAAAACGCGCATATTCATAAGCATAAAAGATATGCTTGCTGGCAATCAGAACCTAAGCACAAACAGCCAGAGAGACAGCTAGACAGACTGACAAACAGACAAACAGACAAACAGACACACACAGACTGCCTGTCATAGAGACACCTACATGCAACCAGCAGCTGCTGCTGAATCAAATGAATGGCAATGTGAATGAGTCAAACATCAGTGAGCCTCTGACTGCAACTGGTACATAGATCTACTATCTACTATATGTAAATCTGTTAGAAGGCAGCAGCCATTGCTATTGCTCTGCCTCTGCCAATGCCAATGCTTGTTCATGATGATGCTGTCAGTCAATTTTGCCATTTTGCTGATGATGAATGCAAACAGGAAAACCCACTTTTACATATACACAGCCAGATCTATTTACACAGACAAAAATGCTCAAATTCAGTTTAATTTTGTATAAATTATCAAAGTTTTTTGCAGTGTTTCCTTAATTAAAAACCCGAATGAAGTACCCGCCTTATCATTTACAAATTTGCTCCTAATTATGGGTGTAATAATATAATTTAAATCTAGAAAATATTTAACTCATTCGCAAAAGAAATGAGACCAAAAAATCAAAGTAAATATATAAATTTTCAATTTGATTATCTCAATTTCTGTTTGGTTTTTATTTAGTTATAAATTGCTTAAAAATAAGATAGATGAGATAGAATTTAAAGTGTATCTAGATTTACTTTTATTTCGTTGCGTGTAGTATGCCATAGAGCTGTACTTGCCTCCCTAGCTATACCTAGTTTACTGGTAAATGGTTTTGCCACTGACTTTTATCTCGTATTGCGGTTGTTTCGATGTTTCTCAATTTGATGACTTGACTGCTGTGTGGCAGAAAAGCGCATCAATATTACATGCCCTGCACTCTATGCGAATTGCCTGCTTTCGATGTGGTTGTGTTGGGTGAGGTAACAAGTAAGTTAATTAAATACTTGTGCGCTTGATTAGCTGCCTCTGATTTGGTCACTTGCTCTAATTAGTGCTCTGGGCCATGTCATAAATCCGAGAGCAGCAGCATCCAGTGGAAGAATACAGCATCATTTGTCAAAAACTCTGTGTGCTCTGCATGCAAATGGCAAACGTCAGCAGCAACAGCAGCAATTTCAGCAAACAAATGTAAAAATATTTGGTACTTAAAGTGCTGCCAGACAAATACGACAAACGTTGAAGAGTCATTTACAAGAAGTGCAACAGCAACAGCACCAGCAACAGCAGCAACAACAGCAGCAACAACTACAACAATGGCGACTAGAGAGCGAGTCAAGCGCGTGGGTGAAAAATGGCGGATAATGCTGGCAAACAGAGCAGACAGCGCACGTCATCGGTGCATACAAAGCGCATGATGAAGCTGATCATCATCATGATGATGATGATGATGAAACAGGAATGAAATGATACGCAACGAAACAAACGACGAAAAGGAATACGGCAACAGAGATAAACGCACACTGACTGCGTTGAGTGGCAGTCAAAGAGTCAGTCAGAGCTTACACTACGCCGTACAGTATACGGCGTACAGAGCACAGTGAGTGCAGTCAGTTGGACAACGGCAAAAGTCAACTCTACGTTGGCGTTGACGACAATTGCGCAATTCATAATAGGCAACATGATACTCACACATATGCATAAAGCGACAGACAAAGCGAGAGCACAAGATAAGTATTGCGAGAAAGTGAATAGCAGTACACTCAGAGAAATCATCAGGGCTTACAAAACATATACAAACTTAATATGAAACATAATTTTAATTAGGCCTAGTTTTGTGTTCGAAATACTGTCGATAAAATGGGAATAAAATCTTTTCTGGATGACTGAATTTCTATCTGGGCATCGAAGGGCGCAATTTTAAAATTTCTTGAATACAAATTGATTTGTATATATGAACAATAATAACTTATGTTATTTAGTTAATTTTATTTTACTTATTTCATTTATATAGTTTTATAGTTCTTGAAACAAATTGTAAGTGAACTTTTTAATAATCAACAAATCCATCTGAATAAGTCATTATCAGTTATTTATATGTTTAAATTTGGTCCTGTTTGAGAAAAGCAAATTATGATCATAGAAATTTTTATTAATATTCAGTTTTGAGATTATCAGCATTTACTTAGTGTCACAACTAGCTATTAAAATCGAGTCACGATTATTATATTAGTGTTGGTTGGTATTTTTTCGTAGTGTTCAAATGATTGTCAGTGTTAAGTAGTTTGTGAGTGTGCGTTGCAGTGACTGTTGTATGCTTTAGAGCAACTGCAGACTGAGGTCCGTCCGCTTGTTCTGTCCGTCCGTCTGTCCGCCTGCCACTCACAAACTTCACTTTGTTTATTTGCGCTGTTTCGCAACACTTGCTCTAATATGCGGCAGCACAAAGTGCGATCTGCTGCTGCTGCTGTTGCTGCTGTTTGCTGATTGCAAATTGCATGCAACAAAATGAAAGAGCAGCCGGCAGCTGAGCGTTACGCCCCATTGCTGTAAATTACTTGGGTAATAAGCATTATGCACGGTCTGTCAGTCAGTTGTGGTGCCCGTCAGTGTCAAATTAGTTTGGCGCTTGACCTCTGGCCAGCTTATCCACTAAGTTGAGCTGCCCCCACTTGGAATTTGCTGTCGCTTTGATGAAAGTTTCTATCAAACTATTTAGATGTTGCTGAATATTGTCAACAGTTTCAATAAATGCGGTTTGGCTTTGATGTGTGTTTCTTATCAACTCGAGAATTAAGAAATTCAATGAGCTGTCGAAAGTCGCAAAAGGCCACCAAGAAAAAGGATGAGCACAAAGAAAGCAGTCGACTGTGGCTAATACACAAAGAACAGCTTAAAAGAGTTAATATAAAAACCCATACACACACACGCATATGTGAGAGTATGTGTGTGTATTTCTCCACTTATATATTGGGTAATTTATGAGCTGAAATTATGCTACATAAAATAATTATAATTAAAATACTGCCTGCGGCAACTGGTACAACATGGCGTATGCGCAACGCAACGTCTGCTGCTTTAATGCCTGAAAATTAGTGCAGTAAAGTTGTCATGAAAATTGGTAACGCAACAAATGCCAACTGTTGGCCTATGGGAGATTGAGAACTGGGTTAGACTACAAGTGACCAGCCGTTTGGCCCAGGCATTAAAAATGGCAATAAAAAGGTCGTAAAAGTCATACAAAAACAACATTAAAACAACGACGAACAACGAACGACGAACAGCAACAGAAACAACTCAAATATTAGCTTAAATGCAATACGCATTAAATTACTCGTGCCAACAATAAAGCAAGCGAATAAAACAGATTTTCTGCTACTAAAGCAATAAAATTGAATCGACAGGGGCCCGTCTGCCATACATACATACATACATACTACATACACACTACATTTAACTGGATCAGCCCACAACATGCACAAGGATAACAGCCAAAATGGATGGCAAATTGAGCTAAAATGAGTTTTTAATTCGATTTTGCTAGCGAATTTAAGCTCGAATTCTGACATTTGCTATCCGCTATCCACTGTCCCTCTGTCCCCCTCTCCACTGAACGCACGTGTGTCCAATAAGAATGTATGCCAACTGCCAGTGAAATATGTCAAGGCAAATTTGTGGGAGTCGCATGTATGTGTGATACGGTCACGGTTCCGCAGTGAAATATGAGCGGCAAATAAAAAATTATATTTACCCAACCTCCCCACACTGCCGAACATTCTCCGACAAAACGCAGAGATGCGGACGGACGGACAGACGGACAGACAATTCTTGAGCTTATCAAAAGCCGTAGCTAGTCCACAGCAAAATATGAAATTCAATTTGGCCAAGGGCCCCGCACGAACAAATCTTAAAAAAAAGGGACAGACGCGACGACAGAGACAGCGGGGCTGTGGGGCTGTTGGGGCAAGTGTGGCATACAGTTTTAAGCATTGGGTTTTGCGTGAGTCGTTGCCTATTTATGCCACAAGTGCCGCTTATTGCGGCTTGTCGTCTAACGTGCCTCAGAATTTTCAAGTTCTGCCCGACACGAACCAGAGCCTCATAGACTCTCAAAGAGCACTATGCGCCTTTTGCTTGGGAAGTTAAGTTTACAAAATGGCTCTAAATACAGGGTGCCGGGGGTCTGGGTTGGGGGCTCGCTATATACACTTTATGTAGTTCGTGATGTAGCACAGAATGCCGCCTGATGATGAAGTTGATAAATATGATAATGATGATGATGATGATAATGAGTGTGGTGGTAATGCTGCTGGTGACGCTGATATTTACTGATGAGAACGAGACGTGTGCCTGGACAGCGTAATGCTTGTTGGGCAATATGAAATATGAGGCGAGGGATGCCTAATTAAATTTCAGTTCATTTATAAAACAGGTTCGCAAAAACTTTCCAAATTGTGTAAAGCACTTTTCAGCAGTTCACGAAATGATGTTTTCCATGTGAAAAAGAAAAGTGACACCAGGAAATGGGTGAGGAAGCCCAAAATGAAGGCAACCGAACATTAGGCAGGCTGTGTATATTTTCTTGATTAGTATTAAAAGCGAAATCTCTAGAGTTACAACTGAGAGTTTTCTTAAGTATTTAACTGCTTGTGCAAATCGGATTTGCAGGTTTAAAAAATATATATATAGGGAAAAATCCGCCAATTATCTCATTCTAGAATTAACTACTCTTAAATCAGGGAAACATTTCTAGGGTTTATTTAATTTCATACAGACTTATGAATATTATGATGTAAAAATATAGTTTAAATTAATTTTAAGAATTTAATTCTTAGCAAAATATCATATATTTTATATATTTTCTTTTTCTTTAAAGAATATAAAATAAAATTTTTGTTTGTTTTTTTAATTTTTTACTTTAGTCGGCATCTAGAGATTGTAAAATTCACCCGACTAGAACATACTTGCACTATGTTTCCTCTTATGAAATGTCGTAGGCGAGTTTTAGGACTTGTTGCGGCAATAACATATTCAAACCTATTACCACACATGTGTCGTCGCAGTGGAAAGTGGTCTTTGTTTTGCCTCGGCCTGGGCACATGTTGCCATTAAATGTTGTCCTTTGTTGCCACGTTGCAGTCAACAAGGATGTGGGTGAACTGTGGCAAGTCTGTGGGTCTCTGTCGCCGACTCTGCGCCTGATTGCAGCCGATAAAGTTGTGTAATTGTTTCATTTCCGGGATTTAAATTGCAAATATGACTGGCTACTAAATTATGCTGAATGGAACAACCGTAACACGACCGAAACAAACACTCCTCATGCACAGAAAGGACAACTGCTTGGCTGGGCACTGCGTATCCGGACATGTATCCCCTTCACGAGAACTGTGCGACACAGTAGATTTAACCTAATTAAGAATGTTCAGCAGGACACAATGATTCGAATACAAATGAAATGGCAGGGCGTGCCTGGCCCCAGGCCCGAGGTCTGGCCGGGTAAGAACTCAGAGCTGAGAACTGAGCGCTGAGTAGAGCACAGTGGTAGAGCTTGAATGGAAGTCGACAAAGTTTTCTGCTGCATATCTTTGCAGTTCCTTAGGCGATCGTCATGCGATTTACAGCGTCCATAGAGAAAAGCAAAAGGTTAAATAAGATAATTCCAGCTTTATTTGACCCCAAAGACATGAGTCTTTGGTTAAAATAATTATAATACAGTGTATAGGAGGAGAATACCACTAATATCCTAAGGAAAGTTAGAAATGAGAAACGAAGGACTTTTTAGTTATTTTAAATTGTCAGCAAATAGTTAGTTGGGGCTTTTATACCCTGTAAAAACCTTGATTAACCAAGAAACCAATTCATCTATGACTTTATTTCTAAAATTTCAATTTAGCTTTTTTGGAATTTTTCGAACTAGAGGCACCACTGTGCAGAGGGTGCACCTTCGGCGTTCTGTGTGGGTGGCAGCATTCTGACAGGCAGCGTAAAATGAATGAGCTGCCAAGTAAATCTGCTGTCATGTTTTTGTTGGGCTTGTTGTAGGCAAAAGGTTCACAGGATGCCGGGATGTCGGGACGACGGGATGACGGGATGACGCGCTAGCTGCGGGGTTACACTGTTTGCTTGTTGTTAGTGCTGTTGCTGCTGGCAAGACGAATGTTAATTCTATTTAAACGCACACACAGATACAGTTACAGTTAGGGCCAGACTCTCCCACACACACACACACACACACACAGGCAACAAGCTGCTGTCTTTGGGTTTTCAAAGTCACAAAGATTGTCAACGTTTTCATTTTAATTCAAACAAATGTTACTAATGTTTTCATTGTTGTTGGCGCTGCCGATGCCGATGCCGATGCTGCTTGTTGAATATTTTATCGTTTGACTTGGCGCCTTGGCAACATTTGGCTGCGTAATTTGCGCTTAAATCCTTTTTTCATCATTTGCCAACAGTCTTATATTCGCCCGCTGCAATTTAAGCCGCTTAAATAACTGCCAAAGAAGTGAGCACAAAAGAATCCATCAAATACTTATATTTTAATTGCAATATTTCGCATTTTTCGCATTTTTCATTTTATTTTCTTGCAATTGCAAATTTTCAGTTCATTCATTACACAACTGACAGCGGCCACAGAGCCCCGTGCAAAGGCAGTCTGCATAAATATTATCTTTATTGTTGTCGTTTTGTATATATATTTTTTATTATTGTTATTTTTGCGGTTGTTGTTGCTTCCACACCTGCGTGCCGTACGGAAGTTTTACACTGCGACACGGTGACAATTGTCGCAGAGTTTTTTTCCCCTTTCATTTTATTTTGTATACCCTGTACCCATTGAAAAATGGAAAAAACAGGGTTAATAATTTTGGGAAAATTTATGTAATAGGCAGAAGTAGGCGTGGCAGAGCCCATAAAGTATATATAAGAAGCTATGCTGCGCTTAAAATATTTAGTAAATATTTATACATATTATTTTTAATATTTTTTTTTAAATTTTATTTCAAGTCTAGCGTGCTGAGTATTTTATAGTAGGTTGCATCCGACTGAACGCCTCCTTGCATTCTGGTTTTGTTCTCGTTTCATTTTGCTTGTTTACTTTATGCAAGTTGTATTTTGTTTTATTTTCGTTACTTATTTTCTTGGGCAACATTTGCTTAAACAGCGTCAACAATTTGCACACTATTGTCGTCCTGGGCAGCGTGGGCTGCAGATAAAAAGTAGTATCTTCTATCTGCTCCGTATGAATTTAAATGGTTTTACGACTCCACCGAGTGAAAATTGTGCTCGACTATTGTTGTCTCCTTTTAAATGCGAAAATGTCGCTGTCATGTGCATGAGCTGCAAAAATAGAGAGTATAAGAATAACAAACTTTAAATGTAATTTGGGAAAGTATTAAAATGGCTTGTGTTTAGATTTTATATGTTCTTCAATAAAATTGTATGCATGCACATCTCATATGCATTATCTCTGTGCAAACTAGTCTCTTGCTGCTTTTGTTGTTGACAATTTAAGAATATCGTTCCATATTTGCATGCCAAATTATAACAATATCGTATAAGATGCTTGCAACTGTTAAAAATCTGCATGGAATTTTCATAAAAGCAGCAAAATTTAATAAAAATTTAAAACTGGCAAGCAGAAATTGTGTGTATTTAAATTAAGGAATAAAAAAGCAGACGAAATATTTTGATGTTTGCTGGAAATATAATTATTGATTTATGTATTGAATTCGGAATTTGATTGTGCGCTTTATAACTACAGACTGAATTCAAATTAAATTACATAAATATGAGAGACTTTATTTGGCATTTTATGTTTAAAGGACGATGCAGATCAGTAGGACGTAAGCAACAGTAGGAGACCCTGTGATAACCACTGATAAGCTCCATTGAAAAGAAAAACAAATGATGAAATTTGTATCTTAAATGATTAGAAAAATAATTTAAATAAAAAATCATTGTCATATAATGTATGTTGGAGAAATTATTAAGAATATTTTTTATAAAATATAACTGAAACATTTGATTTAAAAATAATCTCAAATATATCAAAATATATATATTTAAATATCCCAAAATAAAAAATGTAACTATATTATCCGTTTCATTTAAAACGTGTTGAATTTCACAGATATCTGTAGTATTGTGCATGTATCTCAAGTTACAGCTGGCTCTGGGTACAGTTGACTGGCTGCTGTTTCAGTAAAAAATCGTATTTCGCCGCCTTCAATGAAATCCAATTAACTTTTCGTGGACTTATCAACGCGTTTACAGTCACGCCTGTAGGGCGCAAGCAGCTGAGTTGCCGAAAATACTAGCTGACATTTGATTGTTGTTTTCATTGTTGTCGTTGTTGTTGTTGTTGTTGTTGTTGTGGCATGATGAACTGGGAGTGTAGAAAAAAATAAAATCAACATGTGAGCGCTGGATGCCAGCACAGTGGCTGCCCCTTGAAATGTAAACGTGTGTCTGTCAGCCAGCTGAAAAAACTTGTGCTATCACTCTCAGTTTACAGACGAATATTTCCTCAGCTCTGTGTGAGTGTGATTGCATTTGTTTGTTTATGCCCTGGCCTATCTGTGCCAGCGTATCTGTAACTGTGGCATACAGTTTGGTCAGAGCCGAGCACAGAACATGGGGCAGAGAGCAGGGGGCAGAGCCAAGAGCAGTTGCATCCTGTTGCATTGCGTATCTCTATCTCTTACGCTTCGTTTATTTAATTTTGCACAAATGTGTTGTGTTTTCTTTATTTATTTATTTGGATACCCTGCAGCAATTGAAAATGGGTAAAAATAGAGTTAATAACAGACAGAGGAGGTATGGTAGAGGTATTAATAAAAAATGGCGTAATACTAAACATAGAAGTTTGTTATTTGGAATATATACTGTCTACCACTAAGTTTATCTATCCTAAAAGGCGCATTGGAATTGTTTATTAAACATATAAGTTATTAAAGAAACAATATTGCAGAATTTGCCTCGCTCGCTCGCTGGAACAGCCAAAAAAGTAAGAAGAAGCATATCTGCTGCACTTTTACGATTTTATAAATATTTTAAAATTATATTAAAAAAGTAGGTTACAGGGTATTCTACAGTTCTGCGCTTCCGACTAATCGGCTTTGTCTCTACTGAATTTTTTGTTGACACACAGACATAACTATATAGCTCTCGTATATATAGTGAGTGCAGAAGTTTGTTTGTAACTTTTGAGCGTTTCGTTTTGTTCAACTGGAAAGCGCCATTGGCTGTACGAACAATTTGATTAAACAACATCTGGTAAAGAGCTTGAATATTATTTGAGGCAAATTTTAATTAATGCAACCTCAAATCCCGGGGCGTCCATCTAGGAAGCAAATTGAACAGACAAACCAACAGCTTGCTTCGTGTTGTTGTTGTGTTGTTGTTTTGTTGTTGTTGTTGTTTCTGGCCAGTCGACCGCAGCAACAACAACAACATGACCAACAACAGCGACAACATTTGGTCAGAGAGACGCGACGAATGGCGACGTCAGCGGGCTGGTGCTCAAGACCGCAACACGGTGTAAATCCCTTTATCAAATTAATGAGCTCATTAAAATTCGTTTAGCAATTACAGTTTTAACAATTTCCGCCCACGCCACGACCACGCCCCCGCAAAATATGCTGAGCCAACGGCAACTGGCAATCGCACAGGTGACGTTTGTGGCTCCAGCTACGGTTACAGTTGCTGAGAGCTTGCCAGAGAGCAGAGAGTGGCAGGTAGCAGGTAGCGAGTGGCAAGTGGCAAGTGGCAAGTGGCATGTGGAAGGTGGCAAGTGGCACGTGGCACAGGGCCGGGTGACGTTGGCCCCGGCGAGCATCTGTAATATTCATAAAAATCATATTAAACTGCACACGGTATTCCGAAGAAAAAAGATTGCCAAATTCGGTTTCTATGCAGACTTTGTGTATTGTTAATAGCGAAATCGTGTGGCCAGGAAATAAGTAAGAGCGCATAAAAATGCTTTAAAAGTAATAATAATTGCGTTTAGGCTCGTTGGCAGCACAGCTCAACTCAAACGCAACTCAACTGAACTGAACTCAGTCAATCGCGGGTGAAACAATAAAAAAGCAAATAGCAATCTAATAATTTATGATGGCATCATTAAAGCCCGCCTCGGCAGTTACCCGAGCCAAGCCAAGCCAAGCCAAGCCAAGCCAAACAAAGAGGCCAACAACAGAGAAACTTTTGCCATTCGAAAGGTATTGAAAGCTCTGCCAGAGAGAGGCCCGAGTCCCTGAGTCCTGTTAGTCCTTTTAAAGGTATGGCCGGATGAGGGTATGCGTTGTGCACATTGATGTGGGGCAATAAAAATGTTATTATTTCATTTTATTTATGACGCTTTTTGCCAAATTTATGATGTGCGCACATTTTGATACATTTTTAAATGTAGCACGTGGTTTTTTTCGCTCAGTTTTCCATTTTAATTTTCATAAAATTCGAATCACAATGGCCGGGCTGCGACATTAACAACTGATTAATTTCTGTTGCCCAACCAAAAAATGTGCTTTGTATTTTTTTTACTTTTGAGCACACAAACACCAACAGCAACACAAATATAAACACAAAAAAGCAAAAAAAAAAGCAAAAATATACAAAATACAAACACAAACAGAAGCTGAAGCTGAAGCTGTAGCTGAAACGCAACGCAGAAGCCATAACTGACAAATTTATATTTTATTTGACATCCGGCTTAATGTCGAAATATTTCGCACACTTTGTAGGGTGTCTTTGGCTGGTAGTATTCGGTATGCACGTATGTATATACTTGAGCTACATTGTGCAGGTCCACTTTTGGCCTGAAGCTATTGATTTCCCAGGCCTTTATTCCTTATACTGTGCCGTATCAGCTGCCTCGACTGCCTTCCTCTCTCTGGAGCTGCCTTCAGCGCGTTTCCCTTTGTATTATTTTGCCATTTATTGTACATTATGCAGGCGACTAATATTGACATTATCTGCGCTGCTTTCTGCTTTGTGGAAATCCTTTTTTAACGCTCTCGCCCAGGCCCAATCAACAACGTTAAATCGCTGCCAAACTGTCGCCTGTAAGTAGCTTCAATGCCAACGTAAAAGAACCAGCAAGAAAGGAGCAGTTTAGTCGGGAAAAGGCTGCAGTCGAACGTAACCGACAGCAGCAGACGTTTAATATTATGGTTTAACAATCACTGCGATGTAATTAAAGTGATACCGATTAAAAATTTAAGAAACAGAAGCGAAATGAGCAATCAAGCAAATTGTCTGTTACATATCTTTGCTGTTTTCAACCTCATCCTAAGACAATTTACAATTTATGGTATTATCATACCAAGCTATACACTTGTCAAATTACAAGAGGTTAGTTTTAGAAATGTAGCTGCTGTGGTTTCTTTCTTGGTTAATGGAAGATATCACTTTCACTAATTTTATAGACCCTTTTGTAGTGTCTTAAAATAGACGTTCTAAAATGCAAGTCGAATCTGCCTATACCCCTTTCCTGCTTCTCGGCTTAAACTTAGTTAACTTGGTCGCATTCCGTGTGCATTGGCAGGCATGCAACATGCAAATAATCCGGCTAAGGCCAAGTGTGAGGGCAGGGTTCAAGTTCCGCCGAGTGGCTGGCGAATGAAGTGTAAAAGAAACGGGGCGCGGGGAGGGTTCATGGGGTTCACAGGGTCACGCCCATGGGCAGTACATAGACTGTTTGTCTTGTGCAATTTATGTTATTTATTTTATGCGCTGACATATGGCAGGCGTTTTGTGCGCTCATTTTTCTAACCATGCCCTCTGGCTGCTTTGACCTGCCCCATACATCAGACGCCAGCTGAACGTGGGAGGGGCAGAAGAAGGCGCAGGCATGTGTGCGTGTGTGTGTATACGCAGATTATAGCCAGAACATGGCGCTGATGTCAAAAATACTGGTTTATTTGCTTTGTTTTCTATGCTGGCTCCTGAACTCCTGCACTGACTGCAGGCATTGTGGGCAGTTGAAGCGAAATGTTGGTTGTTGGCATGACCATGCATATTCCATTTGATATGACGGAAGAACGCACACACAACATCGACAACAACGACAACAAGAACAACACAATGATATATTACAGTAGCCAAAAGGTGACTTTCATATTACTCATCGCTGCAGTTTTCCATGTGTCAGAGCTATCAATGCAGAAAATTGAATTTCATACACAAAAGTTGGTAGAAGTAGCTTCCCCTTTTCTGTACAATACTATGCGCAATAATAATGCTTTGTCACGTCTCCGTATCTGTATCTGTATGTGTATCTGTATCTGTGTGCTTCTCACTCCACAAATTGATGCTATAGATTTAATATTACGGATTAGAAATCATGATGCAGCCACAGCTGCGCACACTTTTCATTGTTTGTTATTAAAGCCGATGTTTCTGCGTATTTCGAATTTCCATTTCGTTTTCATTATTTGCCTGGGCCTCTATTTAAGTTATCAGGTTTATTATGTTTGATATTGCATGTTTGCTGTGTCGCTTGCATCAGCTGCATGCCTCCTTAGCCAACAGGAAACAAGCAAGAGCGCCACAGAAAAAAGGCAATTTTCGAAGCTGCTTCTTCTATATTAGACAACTCTCAGATACAACTATACAGCGTACATACACGCATACATATATACGTAGACAACCGTTTCGATGTTCAACAAAATTGAATTTTTAAAAATTGTCCTAGCTAAAAGAAGCAGCCGGAAATATGAAAACGCCAACAAAGCGTGCTCTAACCCCCTAACCCCTCAACCAATCTCACCCTCTACCCCTCGCCTTCTGCCATTTCAAACAGTTTCGCACTGCAACATGCTCCACTTCACTTGGCCTCAACATAAACACACATTCTGTCTCTTTCCTCTTCCCTCTCTATCCCTCGGTTGCCCCTTTCTCTCTCTCTCTCTCTCTCTCTACACTCACATACTTGCCTCTTCTGCTGCACATCATCAACATCTTCGCTTTGGTAATGCACAAAATCGATGCAACTTGCAAGCATCCAGCTCAATACCCTATTCAGTTCCTTGCCGAAAGGTTGTGTGCACTCTGATAATACCCAATAATGTGGGAAGAACATTTCGTTTGCACTTACTTTTAACCAGGTTTACAAAACTCAATATTCTTGGCGCTGTTTAAGCCCGAATTTTGTGGCTCAAACACTACAAGTTTCGGTTCTAGTTCCGGTTCCGAAATTTTCTGAATTCAGTAAAAAGCTTTTAAATTTATGAGCTTATTTTGGGTAAATTTGGATAACGCTTTTTTTGGCGTTTCCGAACCGTTTCGAACCGGTTCAACCCTGGTTCAAAACCAATTTGCAGCCCTGTTTCCAGTGTGCTTTAAAGCTATTTAGAAGTAACTTTAAGTCGATGTTCTTTTTGCTGCTATTTTTGATGCTCCTCAAATTGTTTTTCTTATTTTCTTGTATTTTTTCTCGGTTTGTTGCACTTCATTGCTTTTGCTGTAAGCAGACTGAAAAGCATATAGTCCTCACATACATACATATTTAGTTTCCCATATATATATATACATACTATATTATTTTATGTATGTGCATAGCCTTGGTGTATCCAGTTGGATTTTGTTTAATTTGTTGTCAGAAATACAGGGCCATTGTGTGTCTATCTAACTGTCTGTCTTTTAGTCTGTCTGTCTCTCTGTCTGTCTGTCTGTTTGTCTGTCTGTTTGTGCGTCTGTTGTTGCTGCTGTTGCAATTGCATTAGACTTCGCTTCTAATATCTGTTGCAATTTGTTAACCGAGTAGCATTTTTTGTTCTTGTTACTTATTTATTTATTTATTTTCTTTCTCGCTTTTTTCGTTTTTTTTGCTGGATATTTTTCAATTTATTTTCATGTTTTACGCTCTTTTGTTGCATATTTCATTTTACGCCTTTTAGTTATTGCTATTGTTGCTGGCTGCCGCTGCAATTGTTGTTGGCACTCTGTAAAATATGCAACATATTTTGCATGTTGAAATTGTTTACTTTTTTGCGTGGAAGGCGTTGGCAAAAGTGCTAATAAAAAATAAATTGCACATACGGCTTGCCTCACACACACTTGCCCATACTTCATGCATACACACATACGCACAACAGCTAGTTTTCCCAGAGTATCTAAAGCAATCTAGAGAGCAGCAGTTGAGAGCACTCGACGAAAAGGGACCTAACATCAGGGATTTTATATATTCACGCTTGTGTTTAAATAATATATAAAGTTAACTGGTTTTAGAAATTTACATAAGCTTTTAAAGATTAATTTATTTAGGATTAATAGTAGGAAAAGTAGGAAAATGTATTCTTTTAAAAATTGAATTCTTCATTTAAGTAGGTATTTTAATTAGATTTAAGTTCGATCATAAATTAAACATTTATAATTGTTGTATGTAAAATTTATTTTTAATTGAATGAAGTTATAAATTAGAATTTAACAATATTATTTTATAAAAAATGTATTTCCAAGTTGAATGAAATGATAAATTTAAATTTAAAATTATTACTTAATTCATAACACTGTTTACGAAAAGTTTTAATTCACAATTTGCCACTGAATTTATTTTAAAATAAAATTAAAATTTAATCACTTAATTTTTTTTTTTTTTGAGAAAACTTTGAACTTGCATTTGCACAAAACAAACAGAGCCCAAGTTTTTTCTAGTACAGGTGGTCGAACAAAATGCGGATTTACAACTAAGAGCAGCTTTGGAAAACATTTAAAATGTTTTGCAATGTATATAGCTATATAATATAGCTCAATTTCGTCAGCTTAAAGATTATAAATAAGCAAATATTTGTGCATTTACTTATAGCATAAATCTTATAAAATATCTTCTGCCAAATGGCAGCGGCAAGTTGCATGCAGCTTAGTTGCTGTGGCATTTAATCCAAAAGCTGTGGGTGCTGAGGCAGCATTGACTCAATTATGCAATAGGTTACGTTTCATTAAATTCACTTGCACCAACACACACACATAAATATGCAAACACACACACACAAGCACAGAGTGCCATATCCTTTATACACACTTGCATATGGCCCTGGGCAATGGCACTTAATCGCTTAAAGTTGTTGAACAAAAAGCGGGAGCTCAGCTTGAGCCTGGCAGGCGCTGGGCAACAACAACAAGCAGCAACTACAAGTGCTAGTCGGCCTACAAGTGAACACACACACACATATGAGGCACACACACACACACCCAGTGGCATGCACCCTTATGTGGCATGCTCTGCAAATGCAAATGGGCGTAAAATTTTAATTGAGCCTCTGCCCTCAGTTGTATGTGCTTGCTTTGTACATGGCTATGAGAAGCAGCAACAAGAACAAGCACAACAACAATGCTTGATGCAGCAACAACAACAACAACAACAGTTGCTGCTGTTGCTGCTGTTGCTGCTAGCAGCAATAGGCACAGCAGCAACCTTGAAATTGCAATGGCTGCAAAAGCTCAATAGAATGCCAGCAAAAAGGCAAATCAATCAACACACAAACACACACACACACACATTCAGCAGTGTGTTTGTGTATTTGCACTTGTGTTGGTGTTGTTGCAACATATTGCCGTTGTCACTCGCTTTTTTATTGGCATTATTCGCAGCTATTGGGTCGCCAGCTGCAATTGTTGCTGCCGAAACAAGCTGAAAGAGTGCACATCAATTATTTATATTCAATTTGTTGCTTTCGATTAGACTACTTGCAAATGGCATTCATAACAGCAAAGTGCATGTGAATACCATTGTGAGTGCGCAATGAATGAATGAATGAATGACTGAATGACTGAATGCCTGAATGAATGCATGTCCCTGAATGCCATGAATACTCAAAGTAACGACAATAAACGCCCTTTGCAAACGCGCTTACAAAAGGCAAGTTGGATTGCATAGCTCAGTTTGTTATTTATTTATTTATTTACTCGGCTTTTGGAAATTTAATTTTTATTTGACACACAAAGCTTTTGGCTATTTACGCCTTGTCATTTTTATACCCTGTGCCCATTTGAAAAATGGGAAAAACAGGGTTAATAACTTTGTCAGAATGTATGTAACAGGCAGAAGGAGGCGTGGCAGACCCCACAAAGTATATATATTCTTGATCAGGGAGACGAGCCGAGTTGATTTAGCCCTGTCTGTCTGTCTGTCTGTCTCGTCTGTCCTGTCTGTCCGTCTGTCCGTTTGTATGAACGCGTCGATTTCGGAAACTACAAAAGCTAGAGATGCCGTTTTGGTTGCTATCGGTAGGTGTATTCAATACGCAGATCAAGTTTATTTCAAATCGTTGATGCCACGCCCTCTTCACGCCCAAAAATCAATAAAACTCACATAACCTCGAATTTTTAACACAAAAAGTTGAATAGCAAGCGTAATATTGAGCATAGAATGTTGTTATTCGGAACATATACTCTCTACTATTATATTTAACTATCCTGAAAAGAGGATTTAAATCGGTTGATAAACACAGGAGATATAAGCTACGAAATACTTGAACTTTAAAGTTCAAAAACAAGCGTAATATTAAACATAGAATGTTGGTTTTTGGTATATATACTCTCTTCTATTATATTTAACTATCCTGAAAAGCGCATTAAAATCGGTTAATAAACATAGGAGATATTAGCTACTCAATACTGCATGTATTGCTTCGCACGGGCCCTGCAGCCCAGCAAGTGTATGTGTGTATGTATAAACAGAAACACACATACATGTAGAATAGAACGAATACCATACATGTATGTGTACATGTACGCATGTAAACAACACCAATTGCAAGGTACCAAAATAAGATTGCGCAAAATAACAAAAGTCTGTGACGCGTGACGTCAGAGACCAAGCGACAAGTGTTCGAGCGCCAACTTCATCGCCATACCATGTGCCAAATTGAGTTTTGGCGGTAGCGTTGCCACCTTGTCAGATAGATTAAATTATATTTAAAGAATTTTATTATATACTGAACGGGCGAGCGCGCAGCGCGAGCTGTGGCACAGGGTATAAGACAGTCGGGCTTGCCCGACTGTCAGGTCGAGCGCGCCAGAGCGCGCGAGATTTTTATAAATATAGGAATAATTTTTAAATATTTGAAAATAATATTTATAGGACGACTGATCAAATCCTTTGGTTGATCATTCTAACTAAGATTAAAATCCAAGGTGAGAATTCGGGCTCGACGTCTAGCAATGGGAGATTTTAATGGACAAATTTGGCTTTGGTCAGATAGTATTATTTCGAATGTTGCCAACATTCTCATCAGAAAAATGTCCATTAAAATCTCGCATTGATAGACGTCGAAATTTGAGTGAGGTAAAAATTTTTTAATCCGATTTAGAGTAACTTTTATATGCAAATTGCCTACCTATTCACAACATTAAGCACCTCATTTTATGGTTCCCAAGTCGTAATGAATACCTCATTTTCAGCAAAGTTTGCACACTAGCCAAACGGGTAAAAGTTTCTTGTTCACTTTGCATCAATCAATACATATGTATGTGCGTTAAGTAATTTGTTATTTGGTTGCCAGGTGAACCTGGAACCGCAAAGGGTTTAATTATTTTTACATTTGTAACCAAAGAAAGTTTTAAAGGCTGTGCTCTCCAGCTCGTTTTGCACACCTTTTACGATCTGTGCAGGATAATAAGTTCGCTTTTATGCAGTTGCTTGAGTTGTATTTTCCTTTGGTCTGAAAATGCTGTTATCTTGGGGCCTGTCTTAGAATTGCATTCAATTTTGTGCTGGTATTAAGTTTTCAAGCTGCAGCTTGAAACTTGATAAATAAATTACTCCTCAGGCTGGCTGGCTGCGAAAGCAGGCAGGACGACAGGTTGAACGGACAGCAGCAGATTTTGCACTAGCACTTTACACTATTCTTAGAATTATTGCAGTCAATTGATGCTGCAGGAGACGGGAGAAGGGAGTGAGAAGTGAGGGAGAGGAGACTTTACGAACGCAGAGTGACAGATAGGATAAAGCAGGGCAGATTGTGAGAAAATGGTATACGAGAAGAAATATTTATATTTCTCAGCTCTGACATAAACATGAAGTCGAAAAGTTGCTGCTGCTGCTGCTTCTGCCCGATTGAGCGAAGTGCCACGGACCCGCGACAATAGACAAGTCCCAGAACTGACTTTGACTAGAGGCAGCTAATACGCAAACTAGAGGGCACATGCAACAGAGCTTTATTGATTTTGTGTTAGGGGATTGATTTTATGGCAATGTGCGAAACTGACTTTCAATCAATTTAACGCATAATTCCTGATGGATTTAATCGTAATTGATGATTGATTACTGCTTCAAACTTTGCCCGTCTCCCAAAGGATGCGAGATGAGCCTCCAGCTTTATGGCATATATGTTTTGTGTTTCACACTCATTCTATCTGGCAACAAATTGCCCTTTGCTGGCGGCACAACTGCGTCAAACACCCACTAATACATGCACACACAGATACACACAGATACACATACACACACATACACTTTTATCGGCCATTTAGCCGTAATATTGTGTAATTTATTTTCGCTTAGCTTAATCGAACTTAACTTGCAAAATCTACAGCTACCTGGGGCATGGTCCAGCACCACCTCATAATCCCCGCCCTCCTGCCTCCTCCCTCCACCCTACTGACACCAGCTGCTGCTACTCAAACGTTGGCCTTTTCATTATGTCCGTCGCATAAATCAATGTCGAGCTCTGAGCCCTCAGCCGTGAGCCCTGAGCCGTGAGCCGTGAGCTGTGTAAGCTGCGGTATCCGTGTCCACCATGCAGATCCCCTTTGCCGGATGATATGCCTGATGTGCTGCATTCATTCTGCAGCCTAGCAGCTCGACATCAAAGCTGCACTCGATTTTAATTAAATGTATGACATGCCACGCCCCTCCATCAGCGACCCGCCCTTAACCTGTGTCGCTTATTGGTATAGCAACATTTTCAATTGCTGTGCAATTTCTTAATGCTTGGCGCTTCTCTTTTTTTTGTGTGTTTATTTCGCTTAGATTTTGTCCCCTGACTGTAAATAAAATGCAGAGCTCTGTCATTTTCAGTGAATGCGCAAGCATTTTATGTAACTTACAAGCATTTCGGCCTTTGAAGTGTACGAATCACACAATAGTGGACATTTTTAATACCCTAAAGTTCCAACAAAGTTTCAAATAAACAAAGTTGTAAGACTGGGTTTGCAGCTTAAAAGCTATGAAAAACGTTATTAAAAATAGCAAAATCGATATTCAGACAACAGTTTTTTTTTATATATTACAAGATTTAGATTGGATTGAAAACATCGAAGATATGTAGCAGACATATTTCTCGACAGATTCGTTGTGTTCTTACTGAATTATGTTTTGATAAGCATGCATAATCATCAAATAATTCCAATAGTCAGGACTAACATTATACCCTGTAATAATTTTATCTATGGATTTTGGCAGTGTATACAACATTCATATAGGTATGTACATATAGTGTTAAGGGACATTTCACATTCCTTGCTTGTTTTCTTTGCGTTCTTTTATATAATTTTAAGCTTTTCCCGGAACAGCTTTTGTGTGCATTTTTCCAGTGAGTCTGTTGAAATCAATGTGAGCTGCGCATGGAGTCACTTGCCTTATCTGTCCCCCCCTCCGCACCAGTCCCAGTCCCTCCAGTCACTCGCCCCTCGGACATAATGTCCTGCCCAGCAGCTGTCTGTGATTTCGCAAAGTGCGGCAATGTCCTGCTTGGCGCAAAAAACGCTTTGGTTTATTTAAACACACACACACGGTTTACATGTGTAGAGAAATGTATGCATGTGTCTGGTGTCAGGTAAACCGTAACGCTTTAAATCTGCTTGTCCGGGCTTCCCTTCGAGCCCTTCGAGCCGTGTTGCCTTATTTGACTGCGTCAGGCTGCGCAGATCGCTTACATTTGGCACAAAAAGGATTCGAAACAAAAACAAACATCAACAACAGAACAGAACAGAACACAGCATGTTCAAATGGTTTTATACACTGCCAGAACGAGGTGAAATAAAATAAATGTGCTGCCCTGTCCCTGTCCCTGTCCTGTATGGTTTGGCTTTACTCTCAGACTGTCCTGCATGTCCTGCATGTCCTGTTGCCTCTGAATGGAAAACGCAAAAGTGCGCACGCTTCAATGCGTGTAGCTCGTCAACTGTCGTTGAACCAAAAGCGTTTTTTAAAAAGTGATTTTTATACATGCACATAAAAATAAAATCAAACCCTGTCGACACTTTCCCATACTATCTTCTCACCCCTCAAATCCATCCCCGAGGACACGCGGCAGTGACTATCGTAAAGCGGAAGCTACAAAGGAAGTTTAACTATTTTTATGCCTGGATAAAATGCCGTTGGCAGCATTTTGAGTTAGCTCTGTGAATGTGTTTACATGCGCCAGTGTGTAGTTATTTATGTTGTCATACACTGACAAAAATCAGGTAGAGGTTGGGTTTGTGTTACTAACATTAAATGATGAGGCATTGATTCGATAACGGTTTTAAGATTTACCCCACTTAAATTAATTGAAGTTTAATTTTATTTAGATTGAGTTGTATATTGAGATTTTTTAATTTAAATATATCAATTTAAATGTTATTATATATATATATATATAATTATTTTATTAATTTATTTTTTTCAATTTCATATAATTATAAAATACTTTGAGAACTGTTTTTTATGTTCATGTGTATTAAGTTTCAATTTATTTTTTGTATGTTATTTTGTTTGTTTTATTTTTTTCCCCAGTGCATCTACCGTGTTTCTGCCGATTTGCAATTTACAGTATTCCGGGGCAAAACGTTTGAGTTAATGAATTGAGGCTGTTTGTCCTGGCAGGGCCTTAGTTTTTTGCTTTCGTTTTTTTTTTATTATCTTTCAGCTTTGCACATTTGTTTGCCGACTGCCAGCAATTGATGTTGATTGAATTTTCTTTATTGATTAATTGATTGATTGAGTTCAAGTGCGCTTGTTTACATGCAGTGTATGTAGGTGAATGTGTGCTTAAGAGTGTGCCAAAGGCCAAAATGTTAAAAACTAATCAAAATGCAGCGCAAGTTAATTGAAAGGGCTAACTGGCAAATATTGCTGCGGTAGGCCTCCAAATGCGCCGTATTCGCAGCGTGTTGCCGTTATTTGGCCTACCTGTGGGAATTCTTGCAATTACGCTAAAAGCAATTTACAAAAAAAAAATACGAAAAAAGCGAAAAAAAGCGAAAAATAGAAGCAGGCAGAACGAGCAAGTGGAACGACTTAGTCATTTTTACACAAAGAGTTGCCGAGCCACAAAGCACACGCATAAAATCAAACATACATACCTACATACATATACAAATATACCACAAATACTTGGCCAACAGAAAGGGGTATATTTGGCTGAGAATTCCCTGAAGTAATACAATGCACGTCTGACATACTATTATGGGATTTTTAGGTTAGTCTGGCAATACTTAAGACGCGGGCGTATTCACACCCATTGAAGTGTGCCATCCAGAGCATCTTCTAGTCGTTCATGTTCGTTTCTTTTTTGTTGCCGTTCCGTCTGAGTGTTCTACAATCAACTTAAACTAAGATTACATGAGCGGCAACGCTAAGCTCTGCGAAAAAAAATGTGTGCCAGACGCACAGAAAACAGAAGAATAACTAAGGGGAAACCGCAACGGATGCCACGCCTACAACAGCATTCAGAGTGTCAACGCCTCACACAGCACGGGGCACGGACCGCTCTCTATTTGTATTTAAAATGGGATTTACCTGGGGCTTTCTCACTTTGCGCACTTTGCATTTAGCGCGCTTTTAATTTGATTTAATGTGTCTACGCGTGTCACACACCGACTATTTCCGCCTCACACGCAGGCTGTGTATCTTGGCTAAATGTATTATACTACGTGTTTTATATGATTTTAGGCCATTTGTGTGAATGAAAGTCGACACACAAAATATCTCAAGCGAAGCAGTCAGAAACTGTATAGCAGAAGTGTGTTTTAGTAACTGTATTTGGCCAAGAATATCTTATAAATACTTTAATTTTATATACGAAATTAATTTAAGCTCTAAACAAATGAAATTGCAAAGCCAAATTGTGGTTTTTTTCTAGACTAACCATTTGGGTTGCGTCCGATATTTGTGAATTTTTAGACCCTGTACTTAAAAATATTAAGAAGGGGAATATTAGGTTAGTGTAAATAAAAACACCCAGAACTAGGTGTGGTATTTTAGTAGCTTAGTGCATTTTCCATGGATGCTGCGAATTGCATTACGATCGGATAAAAAACAGCGAAGTTATGCAACGGACAATTTGCTCGAATGTGTGTGTATTATCAAAATACAAAGTTCAAGATCTTTTAATGTCGATTACGTCCGAATGCAGCGTTTTCTTCGACTGGAATTGAGTAAAATATTTAAATTTCTATTATCTAGAAATTTATGTTAATTTATAGCATAACTACTGTGAATCTACACTTAAATCATTGGCTAAAACTACCTAAATATTTCATCCTATTATACATGTTATTTCTCATATTTAGTAAAATATTTAGGTAATAATTTGTCGGTCTGCTTTTCAGGTATTAACTCGTAGAATTTCATGGTAATTTTGGGCATTATTTTGTGTGAATATATGCAAAGTTAAAAGCTAGTGTGGCTGAAGGTTATGCAGACTATATTTCACACAAAATATGAAATTTGTGACGCTATTACAGTCTGGGCTTTTTTATTTTCGTCTCGGATTTTATGCTAATATTGCTTTTGGCCCTAGTTCGTGTGCCACAGCCCTGCCTGTCCTCGTGTATCTGTCTGTGCTGTAAAGCTGCACATCAAAGCCAAGCTACATTGATGCCAGGGGGCACACTTTGAACTTGCTGTCTTTCCGTTTAGAGGGGCTGTCTTTGCTTTTGGCTTAACCGCAATTAAAACAGATTTCTTGTTGATGTTGATGTTGTCTTTGGTAAATTTGTGTAAATCAATTGTATGCGTAGTTTTAGCAATTAATTTTGTCGAATTGAAATTGCATTAAGCTCAGCATTGGCTGTTTGCTTTGAGGTTTAAACTGTGCTAAATAGATTGGCTTAAAGTTGAGTTGAGTTCAATTTCTTAGGTTATTTTTGAGCTAATGCCAAACAGAGTATCTTATGCAAGTCAATACTTTGGCTAAACAGTTAAACAGCTCATTAGCAGCTACGTGTTGTCAGGTAGCATTTAGCACGAGCCCTGCCCCAATAAGTAGGCAATTGTTTTTGCACACTTGAGCATATGCGCTTGCCTTGCCGCATATGTATGCGTATATGTGTAGACTCCATTTGCAGCATGATTAATATGCTGCCAGTTCATGGGATGAATGTATGTTTATACGGCATCTAGTATGTCGGCCTCAGTGGGCGTGCAAGTTTTGCTGTCTGTCGCTGTCTGCTCTCTGCGTATTCCAGTTAATTTATAGACTTATCAACACTTAATCACCGGAAAAATGTTATGGGCGCATATGTGTATTTATGTGCGTATGTGTGTGTGTGTATGTAAAATGCATGGAGTATTACGAGTAAGTAGATATATCCAGACGTTACTGCCACGCATGTTGATTACTTGCCACGTCCAAGCAAGAGGCATACAGTGGCAAAGAGATAGAGGCTTAATAGTTGTTAGTTAGTTGTGCGTGTGACTCTCCCTCCCCTCTCTCTCTCTCCCTCTCTCTCTCTCCCTCTCTCTCTCTCTCTCGTAGTCTCTTCTTTTCGTTCGTTCCTTGTTTTTCTTCTGTCATTCGTGGCGCAACGCATTTGCCGTAATTTATACTTTATAGCCTACCGAGATATGAAAAGTCACACAATCACACACGCATACGCACACACACACATACGCACGCTCTCTCACACAGAGCCGAGGCCATATTTTTTCCGGCAGTTCAACATGTTGACTTTTATGCTATTTGCTGCGGTTTCCAAGCTAACTGTGGTCAGACATTTGCCTCTGTTGCCGCTGTTGATATTTATGCATGCATATAAATTACAAGGCGCCTGTATGCGGGTTTATATTATTAGATTTACGTTGATGTTGCTCTATAAACATGCTGCCACACAGTCGAAATATTTAAATACGAGCATCAGCTCCAAAGAGTTGACTACATAATTTAAGCGAGCTTCAATCATTCTTTGGGGCTTACAAACTCCATAGCACGCATTGCTCATAAACTAATACACTGGGGAAAAACTTACGATTTTTCGTACTTCCATCAACAATTTGCGGTATCTAAAGTTCAATAAGCCAGAAATATTCTAAAGCCTAACGAAATTTTGCATTTAAACGGGTTCTCATCATTTTGTTTTCCAAGTGTAGATATGTCTAGCAATTGGCCAGGGCAATTGCTGACGATTTGCAAGCCGCATCTATTCCCTAGCCCAAGTCCTATATACAGATATTTATGCTTCGCTCTGACAATTGCACGCGTGTCCAATCTGTGACATATGTACGTAAGTGCGATGTTAGTACTATTTGCTGATTCTACACACACAATCACAATCTCACACATACACACTCAGCAAGATATTCACTTTGTCTGTCTGTTTTCGCCTAATGATTGTAACAAACGTGACGCATGGTGTATTTTTATACCCTTTGTACTTTATATTTTATAGATAAGGAATGACCGAAAGATATATTTATGAAAAATTTATGAAAGTTAGAAAATGTCACAGGGTATATATCTCATAGAGATAACTGTATCACTACCATGCGGAAATTTACCTTAAAAATACTTTATATAAAAATAATTTTATAAAAAACTGGGGCCTCTCTTCCCAATTAAAGTAATGGTCAAAATGTGATAAAATTTAGCTTGTCTTAACATTTTATGTATGTAATTTTAAATTTCTCTTTCAAATCAGGACAAACTCTTTAGTATCTATTATGGATATTCAGTAATCTAACATTTTAAAGTTGTAATTATTGTAAAAATTTAAATTTTTAAATATAAATAGAAAATCTTTTAATATAAAACGTTTTGAATTCAATTGCATTCTAGCTTTATTGATTTCAACAATTAATTGAATTACAATTTAAATAAACTTGTGTAATTTATTTAATTTATAATAAATTTTTTTAAATCAGTCCCATTAAAAAGAGAGTATATTACAGTCGACTTTTGCTTTTCTTAAGCGCTTACCACTTTCTTTTTTTTTTATTTGACGCAATATTCTTTGTGTATTGCATATTTGTGCTGATCCTTATTGTTGGCCGTTTGGCAAACATGTGCGATGTGCGATGGCAGCTTGATGAAGTATTGTTTATGAATCATAAACTGATTTACTTAGGCGTTTAGGCCCGTCTAGGTTCTGGGTATTATTTTGTGCGCTCTGTTTCATTTTGCTGTTGTATTTTGCATGCATGTCGTGGTGTTTGTGCTTATTGAATAAATGCTTCTGTCGTTTTTGGATGCCGAATTGAATTTTGGGTAACACGCAACATTTTGACGCCACTAATTTGTGCGCTAATTGCTTGAAGCCAAAAAACAACATCCACAGTGCACAGCAAACCTGAAACAGCAACAATGGACGCCGGTAGAGGTGGTCTCAGTCTTTCGAAAATGCCATTAAAAATTGATTTATTTTTAATTATCAGTGACGTGCCGCAAAACAATAAATATACGTGAAAATTTATTGCAACGTCAACAAGCGACATACAGCAACCAGCAACCAACAAACAACAACCAACAACCATTCCGGGCATACAAAACTCGACAGCCGCTCAAATTTACTCGCGTGCGTGGGAGCCCCTATATGAGCTGATTCTTTATATAGCGTCGGAGCGGTATGTGCCATACGATATGTGTGTGCTCATATACGTATACTCATTTGCTGTGCCTGTTGGAAAATATTTGGCATCAAACACAAACAATACTCTGATACATGGTACACTGAGAAACGCATGCAGGATTTCGTGCTGGAGACGATGAATTTCAGAGTTGTTTTGATTACAAATGCTACGATAAATAATTCAGTTTTTAATTAAAGCATGTCATTTTAAAGAATGACATAACTGAACATAAGAAATTTAATTAAACACGTTTTTTAGATTTAAATAGTACAAGGATTTTGTGATTTGTTTTGCAATACAAAAAGTTGAAAATAAAAACCTAGTTGATTTTAATAATGAATATAAATATATACCTTATAAAGTGAGGAGTACAGGGGACTGAACTTTTCGCTTGAAATACGTTTTTCATGTTAAAGAACTTTTTTGTGAACCTTGTGCAAAATTTTAAAGAATATTTTGCAAGTCTTTCAGTGCCCAAAACATATTTAATTCGAATCAGTAACGATACAATCAGACTACTTTTGTTTTTAGTTTTTCCCAGTGTACTTACACATTGTAGATTTTTGGGATATTTAACATGCCCGCTGCTAATTTTAATGGATCTAAAACATAATTTTGGTGTTGCTTCTGTTGTGGCAGCTGCTGCTACGAACAATTGCCGCAAAAATGCATTGAAAATTATATTATCATGGCTGTTGTCGCGTCTGTGTTGCCTATTACCGCTTATTGTTGGCCAACACATTTAACTAATTTATTAACTAATCCAAACAATGGCAACATCAACACGCAAATATTTGACCAGCCTGTGTGCTGGTGTAGTATATGAATCACCCGCAAATATCCAAAAAATTTTGTTGCATTCCAGCCAGGGCTTTAAGCCTTAACAAACATGCAGCAAATATTAACTGAAATTTTGTGAAAATTTAATTTTCTACATTGCGCCATCGTTTTTTTTATTTTTTGGTTTTTGTGTTGTGGCAAACAAGCAACAATTTACAATAAATGACCACACAAACTCCGACGCTTTCATGGAGTACAATCCACACATGCGATATGTAGTGTATAAATGCTGAACATTTTTTGCGGCTTGACGCATTTAATGAATTTTTCATGTCGTCGTCATTTGGTTCCGTTCAGTTGCGATTTTAAATAATTTAGCGCTCAACTTTGCTTACCGCATTCCCATTCAAATCAATTTTTGATTTTGCAGTTCTACAATTTGGAGTTTTTCACATTTGCCGAGGGATCCCCATTGAGCAAAGGCATAATTAGAAGAGCTGCAGTCGGGTGTGGTTGTATTGCAGTTAAAGCTTTGCTAAAGCAGAAACTTTTGCATTCAAACTGCTGTTAAACGCTTAAAAGTATGCTAATGCTTTTAGCGATTACTTGGCTTTTCTTTCTATCAGTAGTTAAGCAACTCCTTTCAATGCAATTGTGTACAGGGTATACAAACAAATGAAATTTTCGCATTGCAATTAAATTTACCATTTTGATGTAGTTTTTATTTTTTTGATATCAGCTTATATGTGTTTGCTATGCTCTGGTACGCGCTGCTGCGTTCAAAATGTCTGTATGAAGGATAATAATTTATTTACAGCAATTTTTGTTGAATGTGGCTGAATGGCGTCGTAATTGATACGCTAAACTGCATAACGCTGATTATTGCATTTACATGGAAATGCATAAATGAAAAGCTTATACATACACATGTATAGACATGCTATTTGTGTATTTATTCAAAATAAACGTATGTATGAGGGATGTGTAAATATCAAAGGTAGGATTAAAGGTAAAGTTTGCAATGGCCTGACATGCCAGAGATTTATGAATATCAGTTTTGTATATTGCGTAATTTTTTTGTGAAATTAATTATTAACAATTGGGACTAATTTTTGATTTGATTTTACTATTTTGCTCAATGGCATTGTATTATGCGCATTAAATGCAGCTTATTGAAAGCATGGAAATTAATGGATATGAAATCTTTTGAAAATGTAATTTAAAATTTGTGTGTAATTTATGAATTGTATGAGCATAAAATGCAAAAATGACACCACACTCACATACACGCGCACACACACTGGCACACAAACGTGTGTGTATAGAAAAAAGGTAATTAGAATTCATGACACGTGCTATGAAATATCACACATACGCAGTGTGGTGCACACGTACAAGTCAAGTCAAGCCAAAGGCAAAGTCACAGCCAGCTAAATGTGTGCCAAGTTGATTTACGATTTTCAGATTTACACACACATAGGTATGTATATACGTATGTATACGTGTGTATATAAAGAGAAATACCTAAAGAAAAGCAGCAGAGAGCAGAAGAGCAGGAGTCGAAGCAGTGGCAGTGCCAAGTAATTTATGACAATGCGCTAGCCGCAAAAACTTGGTAGCTGCAATCAAAGCCAAATGGCTAAGGCCAAGCCAGCAAATCCCATATAAATGTCAAGAATCTAACGATAGATGCCTCAAGCAACGGCAGTTGCATTAGTGCCTTCCAGCTCTCAAGCTCACAAGATGGCTGCAGTGTTGCATTAGTTGCTGCGCTGTTGCCATTCCTCTAAACAAGCCGCAACTCCAATGAGGCAGCTACCAAATGTGTCACATTGTTGTTGTTGCTGTTGTTGTTGTGGCAACAATTTATGCAGCTTTTGCATGTAAAATGTGTGTTGTATGTGTGTGTGTGTTGGTTGTGTCATGGCTTTTAATGGCGTGAAGTCAACGGCGCGTAAAACAGTCATGAAGCATCTTAATAAATTACTTTGGGGATTTTGGTGCACAATTTTTAATATTGCTGCAAACTGAACACGGGGCCACGGCAATGTTTTCCGCCATGCCGGGCCTCAGCTCAGGGCCCAACCAGACGACGTCATTGCTGATGTTATAAACCTCGCACACACACACACATAGATAGCGACACGTACATATATACATTTGAAAATATATGCAGCGCACACTATGCAAAGGCAAAGAGACAGGTCGAGGATGCACGACAGTTGCTTGACATTTCGAATTTAATGAAATTTATGCAATTTTTCTTATTTGCCAAATGCACTTCGGCTGCGTCGACGTCGACGCCGGCGTCGCCGTCAGCAGCAGCAGCAGCAGCGTTGCGACAATTTTCAAAGCAATGCATCAAGCGGGTGGCACATTGTTGGTTGTGCTCTTTGTTTTCGCTGCTTTGTTATTGTGGGTGTACCTGGCTTGGCTTAAATATAGACAGCACAGAACGGATATAAATGACAAATGCTAAATTCGATCCAGAAAACCTAAAAGGTGTCATAAAGTGCAAATCCAAGAACTTGCAGCAATGATACAAATGAGAGAATTGAAATATAATTTAAGAAATTAAATGGTATGTCAGAAAAAAAGAAAAAGTTTTTATAAATAAACCCTATATTTAGATAATTTAGTAAAATTATATTTGTAAAATGTTGATTGCTCTTATCAGATAAAATTTATTTTAGATTTTTGTTACCTCTGTTGAGTTCTCTTTACAACTTTATGATTGTTCTAATCCAGTTCTAACTATTCTAGTTAAGTAGCACTTGGTGATTTTGCAAAACTAAACGCTCTCTCAAACTCAACTTAAGTTTATACATTTTTGTAGTGCACTTGCTTAGACTTATTATTGTTATGCATTCGGTTTTAAGGTGCATCATCCGTTTTTAATGGCTGCAAAAAGTACAAAAAAAATATGTTTTTTTTTGTAAAAAGTTTATTTCCAAGTGTTGCAACCACGGCAATAATATGTTGGAATTGCGAATGAGTTCTCGTTAAAAAACTCAGTAATTTGGGCAGTCTGACTTTTTCATTTATTGTGTTGCTATCATATTATGCTTCAAACTTTTCTACAATCTTGTTTCGCTTGCTTCTTTTTTTGCTGGCATGTTAACATTTATCCAAAAAAAAAAAGAATTTTTTGATTGAATTTAGGCATAAAATGTTACATGCTCGTACTCGTTTTCATTTCGTCTCTTTTTTTTTGCACCCTTGTTTTCTGGCTGACGAACCGTATACGGGTTTATTAAATAAGTTTGTGTACGCGCCGAGAGTTTGTTTTAAGTCAGAAACTTTTGCGACTGTCTGACAGGCGAAAAACAAAAAAAAAACTGAAACTGAAACTGAAAAGTTGGCGAAAGTGAAATTTAAACTGAGCTCAAAATTAACTGTACTATGTATAATTGGATGCTGGCCAGGTGGGATGCCGTACTTGTTGCTTAAGCCTGACTCTGAGCTTTTTATTTGAGGCTGGTTGGCTTGCTCTTGGGTGGCATCTAATGATGATTATTTCTAGTCCATTCTCATTTAGAGTTTTCACTCTTTTTTGGTTCGCTCTGATCCTGTGCAGGGCTGGGGCACAGCATTACATTTTCATTGTTGGTCAGCCAAGCGAAATAGCTTTGGAGCTGTGTGTGTTTCTTTCTTTCTTTTTTGGCTTATGCTTTCAACGGATTTTGGTCAGGCTGACGCAAAGGAGTGGAATGGCACGAAATGTCCTCGTTGTGTCATTTGGCATCGACATACAAAAAAATTGCAGCTTACTTCAGGGCAAGGACAATGACAATGGCAACAACAGAAACAACAGCAACAAAAACAACAATGCCGAGAGCAACAGCAACAGCAGCGGCTAATGTGCTCGTTGCTGCTAAAGACTCGCCAGCCAAGTTAATGAAACCAATAAATTAATTTTAATGATTGCACACAGATACTCGGACACTCACAGGAGCCAGAGGAAGGGGCAGGGACACACAGCGGATAAGCATAGAGATAGCGATTGTCATGAAGAGCAGGGGCAAAGAGGCAGGGAGGTGCAGTTGGCGCTGCGTCAGCGATTGTGGTCTAAATGCTACTGCTGCTGCTGCTGCTGGTGCCTTTGGTTTTGGGGCGTGGCATTTGCCATAAGTAATTGACAAAATCTTAATTAGTGCTTGGCATGTCCATTGAATAGCTACCGTTAGTTGTTGAGTTTAATTAGCTGCTGCTGTTTGAATTTAATCAAATTAAAAATGCCAAGTGCGCCCTCCAAAAATTTTAAATTCAACCACTTAAATTAAATCAATTTTTGATTAACAATACGCAGGCCAATTAAATTTTCACCATATATTTTACAAAGTGTTTTAGTGTGTGGGTCAGTGTGTAACTGACATTGTCAACTTAATCAATTCAACTCATTGTAAACGCCTGGCCAATAGCCCAGCGGCGGATTGTCCAAAAACTCGTTTAATTAGGGATATTCCCCTCACGTTTCCAATTTTGGTTCTAAAATCTACATTTTTCGACCAAATGCTGCAATGTTTGGTTTTTTTCTGCAAAATTTTGCAATACAATTCGTTAAAGAATTAATTCTAATGGTTTAAAAAAATTTTTTTTTCTTGAAAATTGCAAATTTTTTTTTTTTAAAAGCTTAAAAATGAGATACAAATTTTTTAAATTTTTTTCATTATATTTTTCATCGAATTTTAATTTTAAACTTAAATGAACAAGAAAAAACCATATCGCTTGAAAATCGGTTGAGTTTTGGCAAAGCTATGCACATTCAAAATTCCCAAAAATTGTTTTTTTCGTTTAAGGTGTGAGAATTCCTCCATCATACTTTTTTGGGCCTTAATCCATTACAATGAGTAATATTTGAAGCCAAAATAAACGTTGCTTATCAGTTTCGATTTGGATCGTAACACATTACAATTACTGCAGAGGTAATGCAGCTTTTCAGCTATGCGCCGGTTGGGATGCTGAGAGTGAGCGTGTGTGTGGCTGAGTGTGTGTGTGCCTCTGCTTGCATAGAAAATAATCTGCAAGCCGTTGACGCTCAGGAATTTTCCACTTGCACTTGCCAACTGCCACTTGAAGCTATAAACTGTGAAGTGCACTTCCAGCAGCAGCAGCAGCAGCAGCAGCAGCAGCATCAGCGCCAGCAGCAGCATTGGCATCAGCTACCGATGAGGCAGCTGCCCCATCGAGTGTCCTTGAAATTGACTATAGCTGCCACTGTTGCTGCAGCTGCAGCTAGAGCTAGTCGATTCTGTGCATGGGTACGTGTAAGTATCTGTGTGTGCATAGCATTTACCCACTCAGCCAACTGACAGCCAGTTCATGCTTTAAAACTAAACAGACCAGGAAGGCCGAAGCAGATAATTCGCGCAGAAGGCTACAGTCGGGGGTTACCGATAGTTGGAAACCCTGTACATTGCTTTTTAATAACTGAGAGGCAAGCTATGCTCGTTTGCGCAAATCGAATATACTAAGGGATAGTATGAGAAAAACTACAGCAAATTGTTAGTTGCATATCTTCGCTGTTTCTTATGTAAAGACTAAATCGGGTCGTTTTAAAAACTGAAGTTGTAAAATTTAACCCGTTTCATTAACAGACTGACAGACAGGAGTGGCTATATCGACTTAGCTCGTCGTCCTGATCAAGATTATCTATTTTTGTGGGCTCTGCTCCGCCTACACATATCTTATTTCCACTAACTTACAACACCCTAATGTACATTTTTAAAGTTCAGGGTCTCAAAAGAGACTGCTGGGTAATTCCGAGGAAATTGATTTATTGAGCGCAATTCAATTTTAATTGGAGGTCAAGGTATGCATTGAAAATGATTTAAAAATCATAATTTTGGGTTATTTTTAGCACTCTGCAGCGCTCTTGCCTGCTGGCCTATTGTGAAAGTGTCAAAGTAATCCCGGTTTGTGCGAAGGGTTTAAATTAAATTAATTGACGAACACTTGTAAAGTAAATTAAAATTGCCCGACTGACCGACTGACTTACTGACTGATGTACTGATTGACGCGATTGCCTGACCGACTGTTGAATCCTTTTTGCTGGTAGGCTCTGGTTGCCAGTGGCATCGTTAAAGAGATTACAAAGGGTCAAAAGGCTGGCAGAGATTGCTCATAATTGCCTGCTGCCTGAGGCCGGCGGCTGCCTTCAAATTTCTTTTCATTGATGTTTTTTGTACGTACTTTTTATACAAATATATATATGCAGAGAGAAGGGGCGAGGGAGTAAAGGGCGTGTCTACCGCCCACATACAGCCAGGGAACTGCTGACATTTGGTTGTCAAACTAATTAAATTTTGCTGGCCAGCAGCGGAGAGCAACAGCCAAATTGGCGCCTCAATTTGGTAATTACCCAGGCTGAAGTGCAGCTCAAACACGTAAAAGAAAACGAGAATCCAGCGAACGGATAGCACAGTCAAGAGCGAATCTCATGCACCAGTTAGTGGCATCAACTGCTGCACATTGTGCAATTAGCTTACTGTGTCGCAATGACAATCAAGCAAAAGGCGATCTGCCAAATGGCGCCCACGCGGCTGACGAAGCGTGTGTCCTTTGTGTGGGGCGCAACTTGCAGCTGTTGACGCGTGTGAGGCAAGAAGGGATTGTGGCAGGGACAGAGGCATAGTTGCAGTTGAGCTGCCTAATTACTTGTAAGTTGGCGAATTTGTGGCAAGCATTTGTGCTGCTGCAACCAAATTCAATTTGTTTCATCTCCCATTCTCGGCTTCGCTCTCTCTCTCTTTTAGTCTCGTTGTGGTCAATTCAGTTGCTGCTGACATCGACGCCCACGTCAGCCGGATGCTGACATGGCGTACATGCACATCCGTATCCGGTTTCCTGTAGCGCTGTTGGGACAACGATAACGACGCCTTCTTGATTGCCAGCGCGTAATTATTTTTTAAGCACTTTGTCTGCCTGCGAAATTAGACTAACTAAGCCAATTTTTTTCTCGCTCCCTATCTCTCTGGCTTGTTGTTTTTATCCGCCTGAAATTTGAATAGCTGACAGCCAATGCCAAGCCGTGGGTCATACACCCACAACACACGTACCCATACACAGAGAGAAATATCAAGTACTCCCTGCTTATGAAGCTAAAACGTAATTTAAGAGTGGATTTTAATATAAGAAAATTATACTTTTATCTAGTGTATACAAATTTTATAATATTCAATTTAATTTAATATTACAAGTTTTTAGTGTACCTTCTCTGTGTCAGCAAAGCTCAAAACGGACGATGTTGCATCATTTGAATTGCATTCGAGGATGTCCAGATTTCTTTCGGTTTCCGCTCGACTGCAGGTGGCAGCTTCAAAATGGGGATCGGGCAGCAAATCGACGGGTTTCCACATGTGCTGTGTGGTTTCTGTTTCCTCCATTAGAAATGAGCGCGTTGCGCGAGCTGGTGTGCCTCGCAGGCAATGAGCATTAAGATGCTGCAACATTGCTAAGTGATAAAGGCAAAGTTCAATTGAAATTCAGATGATGCAACTGCTTCTCTTACCCAAACAATACATTATACAGATCCACCAGGCATCAAGTTTCCATATCATTCGCATTGCAAACTATTTCTTTTTAGAACTTGAACCAATATTTTTATTTTAATATATTTTAAGACCCTTACTTGTTTGTTGTTAGATTCAGTAGCACGTTTTGTCAAAATACTTAGCTGTGAACAGCTTGTGAATTTATTTGGCCTACTGTTGCTGGTTAGATTTTTTGTAAGCTTCAATGTGGTGTATTATTGAAACACGAATTACAGGACTTCCTACTGTTGGTTACGTCCTACTGTGTGATATCGCACGAATAATTTGCAGCTTCCATATAGATTATAACTGCTTGTACAACTAGATGACGCGACAATAATGTCCCAAATTGGTATTATAATTTTAAATTAAAGATTAATCAGGAAAAAACATTTTCTTTTTATTATTTTAAGATAATCATATTTATTATTATATTGCCTAATTTGTATTTATTGCAAACCACTTAATTGAGACCCTTCGAATTTAATTTTTTGACCCCATTTTTCTCTACGTGTAGAGCCTGGCATTTGCTTGTTATTCTGGTTTTCACTTGTTCTTCTTTAGCTTGGCTCCTGCTTGTTGTTGGTGCTGTTGGGCTGCTTTGTCCAATTAGTAACAGTTTGGGTTACGATTTCATTTCTTTTATTGTGCTCGTTATCCTTTTTATTTTTTTGGCTCTGCCGCTGCGCAAATTTGATATCCTTGTTATGGCAAATTGTTGTATGTACTCGAACAATTATTTTCGCTGGCATTGCGTGTGCGATATAACCCGCTCCCCCCTGCATACTTATACAGATATGGATAAATAAATATGTATATATATATTTACGGTTGGGTTTTTTTTCTAGCCACAAAAGCTTGGCCAGTGTAAGCGGTACATTGTGCTGGCATTCAATATTGTCGCCCCTTCGATTATTTATGATGTTCGCTTGCAGCGCCGCACTCCCAGCGGGCCTGTGGCCAAGTTTTAGTAGTCATCGTTTGCTCAGTAATAAATTTATGCTTTTTTATTTCCTCCTGTCATAATTTTACCCTCAAGCACACATAGAGGAAAGGGAAGGGAAGGGAAGGGAAGGGAAGAGAAGAGAGAGCGAGAGGCGCTTATAAAGTGCTTGGGCATTTTTCTTTTGCCTGTGACTCCTTTGCTGCTTTGCTGCTTTTTCTTGAGTTTGCCTCTGTCTAAAAATTTTTCCAATTGATAAATTATTTTATGGCAAATACACAAATTTTCGCATACGCATGCCTTGCCTATGTATGTGTGTGCGTGTGTATCCTGCGTGTGTGTGTGTGTGTGTGTGGTTTTGTTGTTGTTGTGGTTTGCTCTTCGATTTTCCCTTTGGGTTGCCTGTCAGAATTGGCTACCCATTCGTTGGCTCTTTTGCTTATTTCCTTGCGCATAAAAAATATAAGAGCAGAGAAAAACTGTGCACAACTTGTGCGAGTATGTACATAAGTAATATCCTTGTGTATTCTTGCATATTTCCGGCTATATCCTTTAGGCCTGCTCGAGCATTGCCTTGTCATTGCCATGGCCTATTCCCATCTCGTCTGCTGCACAGCTCAAACACATAAAATCAATCATATCTTTTGAGGTTTTTTTCTCTTCCTCTGTTTTATCTTTGAGTTTATATTTTTGTTTACTTGCGACCCAATTTGTTGCTTCGTTTTGTCAGCTTCCTGTGGTTTCACTTTGTCTAGCCCTAAACCCAACAGGGTATTTAGTAGTTTAGCAAAGACCCACAGACCGGCCGACCGTCTCAGACTGGCATATAATAAATTTGAATCAATTTGTAAAACATTTAAGTTTTTTTTTGCGCCCGTTGCGTAGCTCTTAAAAATATGCAACATTAATTTTAATAGAATTGTTTATGGCCCGCATATGGGCGTATGAGGCAGGCGCAAATGATGCGCACTTTGTTTGCTTTTTTCTAGCTACTTTCTGCTCTCCATTCGATGCCCCCCAGTGTTTGCTCTATTTTGTGTGTCATGCATGCACAACTGCCATGTCATATTAAGTGGAGAGCTTGGCGTAAAAAACTGCACAGCAGCGTACAAAGAAAAAAATATGAAACAAAAAAGGAAAAAAAAAACAAGAAAAATACTCGCTGCAAACGAGAGGCCGCGCCAAATCAAAGCCAACAATATTTTTCGGGATTATTTCAGTTGGCTTGCTGTTGACTGCACATAAAAAGCGAGATAGCTAAACAAACAGCAACAGAAAGTCATAGTTTTGCGATTGAGGAGGGGAGAATGGAGAGTGGAGATGGCAGGGCAAAACATTGAAATTGCGCTAGGTTCCAAAATTTCTGTTAATTTGGCAGCATGTTCTGTGTTTTTGCCAGGCTTCTGACTCGCAACGTTTAGATATTTTTTTACGCTTTACTTGAGTTTTATTCGAGCGGCAGTTTTGCTAAATAAAAAACACTCCCCGTCCCCTCTCACAGCCAACGATAGCGTGCAGATATGCAAAACGCAGCGTGCACATAAATTTTAGTGTTTGGTCTATGCTTATTTGCATAGGAATTATGTATTTGGGTGCGATGGCTTAGCAGCATTATACAACACATACTCTATATATATATATATATATATATATATATATGTGTACACGTTTGAGAGGACTCTGTGGTTATGCAGAAAACTAACGCATATCGTTTTTACTTCTATTTTTCAGCTATAAATTTGGCACGCCCCAGGAAAATGCATTGCAGCAGAACAAGCAATTAAAACAGAGACCAAGGCTCTGCTGCTGAATACCGAGTACCAAGTACCGAGTACCGAGTACCCAGTACCAAGTACCGAGTACCAAGTACCAAGTACCGAGTGCTGTAAGAGGCCGAGCGAGAAGTCGGCTGCTTGGACTCACCTGTGCTAAAAAAAACCTATTTTGAATAATTAAAATTCTGTAAGTGCTGTGCGGCTGTTGTTGTTGTAAGTTGTTGTACAAGTTGTGCAACAATCTGCGGTTAGGCAAGAGTGCAACAATGAAATAATTAATTCAATGCACCTGAATACGCCAGCTTACACACCGAACTCTTTCAATTGCAATTGAGTGCAAGAGCCGCAAGAGCACAGCCACAAGACCAATACCAATACCGATAACAAGACCCACAACAACAACAGCAACAACAACAACAACAACTTGCTAACTAACCAATCAAGTGTGTGAGCAAAATGGCGGAACACAGAGCAATGGCGGCAATTAGCCAACAGCACAAAGACAACCGAAAACATATCCGTAACAGGACACAGCCATCGACGATCCTGCCCCAAATGCTGTACGTTGTCATCGCATTGATACTGCTATCACAGCGCTGGGAGAGCGGTAAGTTGTTCGCTTTTGTTTTCCTTTGCCAACTCAATACGACGACTCAACTGAAAGCCATAACTAGTTGCAGTAGTTGTTGTCTCTGCAACCGCTAAGCCATTCAATTGACAAGTGCGCGAATTGTTCGTGGCAGCGCAATATCCTTGTCTTGGCTCGTTGAATTAATCTCGCTCTTGTAGATAAATATTTCAAAAGCGAAACTTAAGCAATTAATTTCGCTAATTGCTTTTCTTCGCTTCGTTTTTGTTTCGCCACACAGTTGCAGGGGGAGAGGGAGTGCAAGAATGTGGCTTACATCCTGACCAGCCATTTGCCTTTGGTAGGACCCCTCAGTTTTTGCATTTAAATGCGAATGCGAAATGCGAAATGCGAACTGAGAACTGCTTGCATTCTCAAGGAGCCAACTTTGCGCGCCGCACACAAAACGCAATCTGACATTTATGCGAATGTCCACGGAATCAAATAAGAGTAATGACATTGCCATTGCCAGCGCATAAACGAAGGAATGATCCTTCCATAGCCATTGCCATAGCCATCGCCATTGCCATACGCAGGACGCCATTCCACACAGTTCTTCTTCCCTTTGCAGACAGTGCAATGTCCTTTGGCTACTCAAACATTCCAGTGGCTATTAGTATTCATATCTTGACTGAGCTAAACTGAAAGCTTAAACTTCTTTTCCCTGCTGGCTTCACTCCATGCTAGACCAGCCCGACCAGCTCCTTACCCTGCCTCGCCTTCAGTTCAAGCGTTTTGCATGCATTTTCATTTTGTGCCAGAATTGCTGAAAAAGATGCAATTAAATTTTAGCACTAGGGCGCATCAGCAGGGCCAAGGAAAAACAGCAATGCGTAGGGTAGAGCACAACCGACTTGGTCATGAGTTGAGACTAAATGTAATATGTAGATAACCACAGAAAAACCAAGCAATTTGTACTTAATTGAAGTCTGTTCCAAATTATACATTAAAAAAATTAAACCATTTAAATGTATATATTTATATTTATTTTTTGATTGTATTAAAGAATTTAATTCTACAATTGTATAAGCCAGAGCAACTCAGGCCTTTAGGCTTAAAAATCGGAACTAAAATCGTTTAAGCCCCATTTATTTATTATTATTATTATTTTTGTTACGTACATTTTGAACTATATTTAACGAATCCATGCATTCACTTTAATTTTATTTAGTATTAATTGTTTTAATTTTACGCTTTAATATGCCTGGTATTTAAAAAAATTCTAATTAAGACATGCTTTAATTATTTAAGCAATAGGTGTTAAAAATGCTAGCAAGGTCGTATCTAAATCTATTACGTTATTCCTAGGAGTGTACCCTCTATATAGAGTATTTTAAGTTCGTTCAATTTGCATATTACTTTTTCTGCTTATTTTTTCCAGCAGCTCTATATAACTTATTTTTTGCGCTGTCTCTGCGTTTTCCCCTCGCACTTTAGCATGCGGCTGCAGCTGCTGTCAGTGGCAAAAACGCATTATTAATTTATTTTTCAACTTGCAAGATGAATAAGCAAAGAGCAAAAATTTCCTCCACTGACGATTTCAAGCAAAAATTTTCTATTTAAATGTCGCTATGTGGCTGCCTCTCCCTCTACCGCTGCCCCTCGCTCTCCTTTCGAGTTCATTCCCATTTTCAGTATTGCCAAGTCATTCTGCATTTTGCATGCAGTTGTGCATTGGGAAGTTAACAAACGTTGCCAGCCATCGACGTGCTGCGGACGGGCTTCAATCTGCTGTCCATCAGTTGCTTCGATCGTGATGCCGCTGCCGCTGTCTGAGTGCACCGCAAGGAAATAAAATCCAAAAGTGAATAATGAACCGCAAATAACTTTACTTTGTGTTGGCAAGTTTACACAGCAAACCACTGCACCGCCCACTCAACTAATACTGCATCTCTAACCAAATCCCGCCAATCCGCCCTTCCGCTGTTGTTTCAATAGCTGCGGGACGTTTGTCTGCGCTATCAGCCAGCAGCAACAGCAACAGCAACAGCAACAGCAGCAACAACAGCAGCAGCAACAGCAGCAGCAACAGCAGCAGCAGCTGTTGCAGTTGCGTCAGTGTCAGTAACAATTATTTCGGTTTGTAGTTAGTGGAGTCGAGTTGAATTTGCTTCTATTTTTTATGTTGCCAGCATTTGCTGATGCTTCAAATATTTGCATTTGCGGTTTCCCCTTTCCTTAATCCCCTCCATTTCCCCATTCTATATCCGTGGCTTATCATTTTGCCCTTGATGAAGTGCAAATCGTTTTATGAATTGAAATTCGCATAGTAGCTTCCAATAACTGCATTTTTAATACACTCATATCATACTTGTCACAAATCATATGCGAATTTTATTATCTTTATCTGTTAGTCCCCGAGGCCATTGGTAATAAACCTCAAAAATTATTTGGGTTTTACGGCTTAGCAAAAACTGTCTACCTTAACTAATCAACTTGACACAGGTATAGGCGAAACTTTGGCCAGAAACTTTCGATTTTCCAAAAACTTTACCTACCTGTCGTAGATAACTGTTCAATGTAACTGAAATTTATTAACTTACTGCCAAGCACATGCAAATAAATCAACAACAACAAAAAAACTGGGGCGAAAAAATGAAAAAAAAGAAACCGTTGCAAAAAGATAAAGTTGAAAGTTTAGGAGGGCGTGGCTGAGGCAGGACTACGATAAGCTACGTCAAGCGTTAAAGTTGGACGCCCACAGAAAACCTCAAAACGATATTGACATATGAGTTAAAAGCCCAACAAATGCAAAGCTTAAAGCACCCTACCTATTATGCAAAGGCTAAAGGGTATATCAAAAAGTTTGAAGTTTCAGAAATAAAAGGGTTGTAAATGATACTTTTAGTAAACCAACATGGACAATGGGTATATGTAAACAGAAATATTATTTATGGTTAGTGTAAGCTAATTTTACAGGATATTTATTAGTCGTGCGCGAACTAATTAGTTGACTTGGTTTTGCTGTGTATCATTACATAGTTTTGGCTTTTGCTTAGAGGGTATTTTTTTAGTCTGAGCTTAGAGCAGGTATCATCAAAGCACTTTGAGAATAAGCAGTTTATAAAAGGGTGTCTTAAGTATTAATCCCCTTCAGTTTGTAAAACTTCCGAGCCATTATCGAGGTTTGACTTACTTGATATTCATAAAGGGTTTCTCGATCATTTTGATATATGATATTATTTGTATTAATAATAAGACCAGTTTTATTTATAGTTTAAATAATAAGAGCCGATCACTATTGAACCTTTTTGAACCGATAAACATGAATGTAATTAGAGATCTAGAAAAACATCGCTAATGTCAATGAAAATATTTCGAACTTTTAAATTCGAAAATATCGGTATTTACTTAAAAAAAATTAACAAAAAAAAACAACAACGAAATTTCAAGAAAAATTTAATAGTTTCATTAAAAATAAATTAAATGAAAATGGAAAATAAAAGTAAAAGTTTTTTTATACAAAGCCAAAACTTTTTAAAAATTATTTTTATATATTTTATTTTTTCAATAAAAATTTAAAAATATTTGTTTTTACGTGGTAATATTGTAACACAGGAAGTATTAATGGATCGAAGAAGAAAGTCGATATTATCTCTAGTTTCGATATATTTTGCCAGCACCACATTGTTGATTCAATATCGTAAAGTTGCAGACAAATCTGCTGCTGTTGCCTTTGCCATTCAAATACCTATTGAACTTTTGCAGAGTAGTGCTAAATGTGCTTAATGGATATCCTCCAGTCGAGCATTGTCTCCCCCATAGTGCACACACTTGTTGTAGGTGCGGCTGTGTCAAGTATTTGCACTTGCGCTAAGCTAAATTTACGCGCATTTGTTTGTGCGACTCCGGAGAATTGCTTGGCAGCGTTTCTTGCTCAAGTGAAAATCGATGAGCAATGTGGGTGTATATGAGAGTGGGTGAGAGTGTGAGTGTGAGTATAAGTGGGTGTGTGTGTATGTGTGAGTGTGAAGTGTGCGTGGCGCTGTTGGCATTGTTGTTTGGCCACAATGTTTTCTTTTTTCCGCTTCGTATGGCTTTTTATTGCTTTTCTTTTCTTCATTTTTTTTGCTGCTGCTGCTGGCTGGTGTCATGAGCAAACGAGCGGCATTTCAGCAAATAAACTAGACCTGCCAGTATATACACACTTACACACATACACACACAGCTACAGGATAGGAAAATCTTAAGCCCTTGGCATCCTGTGGTTGTGTGGTTGCCAGAGTTCCATCGAAACTCTCAACATCAGCCCAGCGTCAACATCTCAACGACATCAACTTCGTCCATGACCAGGTCTATGTCTACGTCAACGTCTACGTCTGCGACTCCTGCTCCGACTTCCGCTCCTACTATGACGCCGACAACTTGAATCATTATGGGCTCGCACTGCCACTTCACAAAATGCACACAAAAATCTTCAACTTTATCTCGTCAATAACTTGAAGAGCAGCTCCTTCAGCTCCTCCCCCTCCTTTCAGTTCAGTTGAGTTTGGTTCGCTTCAGTGCTCAATCAGTTATTGATAAGAAAAAATTTGCCGTTTTACATGCTTTAAGCTTGTATTTTTGGCACGTGCTGCGGTTGCAGTGGCAAAATGATTATTTTATTGACAATTAAAGCCTGAGCAGAAAATGATGAGGGGCCGACAGAGGGCCGACAGTCTGACACACAGCAAAGAGTAAAATTTTATTGCCATGAATGCAAAGTCTTGACATTAGTCGCACTCCGACTGCTCGTACATCTGGGCCCTGCTGTTGTATTCCTATTACGGAATTACAGAATCCAAATGTATGCTGCATGCTGTATGCTGGATGCTAAATGGCTGGTGGTTGGGTGGTTGGGTGGTTTAGTATGTGGTGTAAACGATTCAAGTTTATTGCAGCACTCAGCAGCAGACAATGCTGTGGCCCATGGCCCTGCTTATTGGCCATCCAGTGCATGTGGCAACGCATGGTCTTTGCTTAGCAACATCAACAACAACAACAACATAAACAACAACATACAGAACAAAAACAACTACAACAACTACAACTCGATAAAAGCGGCTTTGCGGCTGCCTAGCAACAGCAACTGACCCATCAGACCTACATAAGTAGTCCTTTGGTTCTTAGTTCTGACCACAGCTTTTGATGTACAACTCTCTTTACCATTTTCTTCTTCTTGTTGTTCTTGTTCTTCTTGGGCGCCTTTTTTCAGCATGGCGCTGACAAATCCCTGCAGCCTTAATGGCAAGTAGATTTCACAACTTCGCACATCACCCAACGGCACCAAATTGTATTTGCTTTAATTTGATTCATTTTGTTTAATGAAATTCAAATAAATTGTTGAAGCATTCATTGAAATATATATAAATATAGCAAACGATGCAAATGCAAATATTTAAAAAAATTCAACAAATTCCTTAAAATTTAAATCAGAGATGTTCACACTCAGAAAAATATAGAACGATTCGTTTTGCAAATTAAAGCTCTAGAATCAATTCTGTTTTGTTCTAGAATTCAAGTGCAAATCGGATTTGAATTTAGCTTAATTAAGGCAAAATTTGTATAAAATCTCTTGAATGTTCTTAATGTAATTAATTGCTTTTAAAATGCATTAAACATTTAAATTCTTTTTAAAAAGTATCGAAAATAGAACTGTTAAAAATATTGTATTTTTAAATTTTTAAATCTTTTACACTTATTTAGGCGAATAAAGTTTATTCAAGCTCTACTGAAAATAGATATTAGACTTGATAAATATAGCCATCTGAGTCAGTTTTATCAATTCCGAAATTCAATTCGTTAGTTTGGTACTGGTTTCACATATGACTTCACATTCAAAGTGCTTATCTTTGACCTTTTACCAGTCAGTTTATTCATGCAAAGCATTTTGGCATAGATTTGCCAATTTATACGCATTTATAACTGCGTCTAAATGAGTTGTGCTTATTCAATGCGCAACTGATTGCATAATTAAGTGCCACAACTGTTTAAATTATATTAACGCATAGCTGGGCCAGCTAACTGGGCTAATTCAATTTTTTACTCATCAGCAGCCGCAAAAAAATCACATTTGCTTTGACTGCAGACAGCCAACACACACACAGACTGGCAGACAGACAGACGACACACAGAACAGAACACAGAAGTTGGTAATAAAATAAAGTAACTCTTTAGTGCAAAAGAGTTGAGTTAGTTTGCGTCTGGTTGACTGACAGACAGCCTAACTGCAGCGGCATTTCATTAGAATTCTTTCTTTTTTTTGTGCGTAGAGCACTTTCATTTGGTTCTGGGCCTGCAAAAGGCCATTTCATTAGTGGGAGAACTTGGAGTTTTCGGCTTCAATGCGTCCCTAACTAAGTGAAGCAACAGTGAGTGCAACTCTTGTTGCCTGGCCAACGGCACAGTAATTTTAATTTGCAGCATATTATCATTGGATTTGTCCAGCTTCTGCAGCGTGTCCAGCTGTCCAAATTGACACAGACAACAGTGTGGCAGCATCAACAGAAGGAAGCAACATTAGCAACAACAATAACTCCTTATTTATAATAACAACCGCAACAGTACTGTTCTTATTTTCTTTTCGGTTATTTTCTCTCGTTTGCTCTATTTATAGCCTGTTACAGTGAATATAAAGGGTGTACTAAGTTTTGGTAAGTGAGAAATGTGTGTGATATATCCAGTTCCTCACTATCGTAACCAACTGCAAACAATGCTGCTGTAATTTGGCTCATACGTAGTTTATGCCATTTTGCATCGATACTGCGAATTGCGTTACGATCGGATAAAAAACAGCGAAGATATTCAACAGACAATTTGTTCGACTTTGCTAAGGGCGGAAAGGTTTGTGAATATGTGCATAGATTGCCTTTAATTGTGAGACAATGGTGTAGTGATTATGGAAATACAATGTACAGAGTCTTCTAATGTAGGTTACGTCCGACTATAGCCTTCTGTACGACTGATTTGCCCCGTCCTTACTGGTTTATTTCTGTTTTTGAGACAGCTCTCAACTCGTACATAAAATATGAAAATTTCTCACACAAAGAGTTTGTTTAGTGCCGGTTGGACCCACTTGCTAAGCAGGCGGGGCAACAACAGACGCACTGCATCTGTGTGGGTGCACCGGCATGTTGCCAAAGGATGTTAAAATATTTTTGCAGCTTTATCTTTCGACATTTGGAAGGACAGGGCCGTGGAAACGAGGGGCTTGGTACTTGGGTAACGGAGCCAGGTTGAGAGGTTGTCGTAAAGCAGCGTCGGGATTTAACTGACATTGAGTGCAGCTTGGATGGCCCTGAGCCCACTGGGCAGGCAAATAGATTACCTTCATTTTGTGCTAGATGCTGCACCACCAGCATCCAGCATCCAGTATCCAGCATCCAGTGTGGCCCCTGGGATGTGGCCATTTTGTGGCTGCCCTGAAGTTTGCAGTTGAAAGCAGCTATGAGACAGCTGCAATAGCCCAGCTGGGACAGCCCGGCCAGCCAAAACTCCAGGCAACTTCATGATCAGAGGCAACTAACTCCCTTTGAGCTGCTGCTGGCAGGCACTTGGCAAATGCTTCGAATTAATTTCACCGCATGCGGAAATTGCTTGGCATTATTTAACTTATATATTTTGTTTTTATTTTTTTGGGGGGTTTTTTTTTTTTTTGGAAGCATTCAAAGGGAAATCGTAAATCAAAATCACAAAGCAGCGGCGCACAAAGGCGAACAGCGTGGCAGTTGAGTCTCGGCTTATCGGCGTTTAATCTCTTTATGATAAAATGTTTATTTTGGCGACAGTATCAAAACACTTGGCTCCCCACCCTCGGCTCATTTGCCTGCTTGTGGTTGCAATAAATTGTCCATGCAAAGTATGGCGGACTCTCACTCTTCATCGACTCTGGCCACACTGCCTAGTCTCCACTCTCCGCTCTCCACTTGCCACTCGCCACTCGAAAGTTTCGCATTGCCATATGAAAGATAAATTCGCTGATAAGAACTTTGGCTGGCCGCTGTGAAAAGCGGATTGTGTGTACAGGCTAATTTAAGTTCAACGCCAGCTGTCGCACAATGGGCGTAAACGATGGGGCAGCAGTCGTGGCATGAGTGGCACGAAGTCCCTCAAGGATGGACTCACAGCTGCTGCCATGCCACCACGTCCAGCGTTAAGGCGAGGCGACTTTATTATTATTATCCTCGGCGCAAAGTGGCAATGGACAGAGACGGAGACAGACCAGAGAGAGAGCGAGAGAGAGAGAGAGAGAGGGAGGAGGCAATGCCACAGCGGGGCAACTGTGTATATGTGTCTGTTTCTGTGGCAAGGGGAGCGGTTGTGTTGCGACATTTGTCCAGCTGCTTCATTTCATATTCAGCAGATATTTTTTTGATCATTACCATTCAGTGGAACTCTATGAAAAGGCGAGAATTTATTAAGGCAGGCTCTTGATATTTATGAAGAAGTTTATTTATTATTAAATCAGATTTTGACTACAATTAATTACAGTTTATTTAGTTGTATTCAATATATGAGATTATTTTGGGAGCAAAACTTCCCCGTGAGTGTTTATCATATATTTGTAGGGCTCTAACAAAGTTGGTCCTTATAAAGTTCATAACAAGTTTTTCTTTCTTTTCATGACTGTCATTTAATACGTGTTCGATGCGCTTTGATTTTAAAATTCTAGATATTTTTAGAATGAGAATGAAATCCAAAAAAAATTCAAAATATCGGAATCTAGTTGTTAAAAGTGGAATTTAGTCCTTTGACGATTAATTAAACTAGAAATAAAATCCAAAATCATTTGATATTTAAGGGATATATAATTGTTAGAAGTTTAATTTTATTCTACAATTTATTTTATCTATCTATGACTTTATTTTCATTTTAATGCATTTTATTAGAATCCTTGCAAGTTAATTGGGCTATTTCAGTGATTTCAACTTGAGCTCCGATTCTTAGAGCATATCGCCTTCGGTTTTGCTTTTAATAAGTTCCCCTATTTCATTATATATCACTCGCTTTTTTACTTTTGCCTCATTTTGTCAAGTGGCAGCTGAGAACACGAAACAAAAGACAAGAGCAAAGTTTTCTTTTTCATTTTTTTTTTTCACTTGTTTTTTGCTGCTGTTGATGTACTGTCTTGGAGTCTGTCTGGAACTCGGATGACACCGCCTGTTCTCGCTGTCAGAGGAGCGAAGGCCTTATCAGTAGCTCATCAACGGGGACGCCTACAATTTTTGTTCTTTATTTTCTTGTTGGGTTTTATTTTTGCTTTTTGGTGTCGCATTTTTTGGTTTTTGTTGTTGTTATTTGTTTTTTTTTTATTTCGCTTGTTGGCCATAAATGACTTTAAAAATGCCTAACAAAGTTTGAAAATTACTTCTTGAGTGGAATGAAGGGCGGCAAAAATGAAATTACTTCTAAAAGGGATTTTGTAATCGTTCTTATAGCTCTGGACTGGAGGCGACAACTGCAGCTGTCGCTAAAGTTTCCCCTCCGCCTTATTAACATTGAAAGCTCATTATTAGTTTTTCCGGCTTTTCCTGCTGATGCTGCTGCTGGCCAGCAAACTTGTCTTTAACTCGTTCATAAAAGTTTTGGGCAAATTTTCATTGCATTAATTCGGCACGCAGGTGTTCGCATTTCGTGCTGTCCCAACAACGAAAGCGAGAGGACAGACATGTCCTGGCATACATTGAGGCAGGATCAGCGCTGTTTTATTTATTTATGTGTCTGCCTCAACTACCCCATAACTCGTGTTTAGTTCGGCTATTTGCTGCGGCAAATATTTGCCAAGTGTCACAGTTGACAGCCGAGATTCGGATTCGACAACGCTGCAATTGGGTGACAATTGCAGTGTGCTGAAGTGGTGCTGATGGTGGTGGTGGTGGTGGTGGGTCATCTTAGCATATGGCTCTGCACTTAATGATATTGACATTAGCAGCTCACAATCTGCCACCCCTAAGCCGCCTTCCCAGCCACCCCTGAGGCGCAGCTCCGCTCGCTATCGCTGTGTGTAGGTGACTGTGACATGATATATACGCGCATCGATTGTAAACTCAGCTCAACTCAACGCCATTGTCAATGCCAGCGTTGTTGTTGTTGTCGATGTTGTTGCTGTTGTTGTTGTTGTTATCATTGTCTAACCGGGCTACGCCTCGCACTCGATGGGCCTAATGAACCATAACGCTTTATCGCCGTTTGTCGCTACCCAAGTCCCCGTCTATGTCTATCTAAGTGTGCGATTGGGATTTAATTTGATTGCTTCAATGCCTGCCAAGCCTTGTGTGTGTGTGTGTGCCAGTGTGTGTGAGGCATTAGCCTGTGATTTACTGTATTATTTAGTCTTACTTTGTTTTACCGCTTATTACTTTACGCCGCGTTTCTGCTGTGTGCTCGAGTGTGTGTTTGCCTCGATCCTTGAGTGTGCTTTGTCATCGCACAGGGCGGCTATCCGCTTCCCATCCCTTGCCCTCCCTTTCTCTCCCTTCCCCTGCCTTGGCCAGGCGTTGACATAAAAGAAAACGCCAACTAAATCCTTTCTGCATTGATTGATAAAGTGCCTTATGTGCGGATTATTGCGACATTGATTTACTACACTCCAAGGATTTACGCTTTTTTACTGATATTCCTGGAATTTGTTGTTCTTATATGCTTATGATGAATTTGCAGCTGGCAAGTAATTGGCATTAAGGCTGCAGCGTCTCATAATAAGAAGCTGTTGCATTTGGCTTAACAATCGAAAAATAAACATAGCAACCTTAATTATTTATTTTTAGTTATATTGACAATTATTTTGATTCATGATGATTATACGATTTAAATAAATATATTTAATATTTATATAAATATTAGTATTTTGTTTTAATCTTTATTTGTATTTTTTTTAATTTTTATTGACCTCCCTAATGTTTCTAATCAATTCAAGTGCTTTGCATATGCTTTAAAGTGGATGCCTTCCATTGCAAATTTAACTACAATAATTGTGATTTGAACTGTGCCCTTTGTCTCTGGGTGAAAGTATTTAAAAAGTGTAAAAACAACCTTGGCCAAAGGTGTTGAATTTTATTCGAAAACTTTGCTGGCAATGCAGATTGTTGGCTGTATTTAGGGGCAGCCAATTGTGTAACCAAACTTGGTCGGATTTGGTTTGGGTTTGGGTTTGGAGTCTGGGGTTTGGAGTTTGGGTTTGGTTTTGTTTGGCTTGGCTGAGTTTGGCTCTGTTGCAGTTTGTGATGTTGCTGCTGCTGCTGCTGCTGTTGTTCTTGTTGTTGGTGTTATTCTTGCTGCTGTGGTGGTGTCAATTAACACCTAAGTTGTAAACAAATTTCGCTCAGTTGCCACCACGCTGCCCATTGCACTCATAAATTGCACTTAGTAGAGGAGGCGAAGGCAAAGTTTGCTGTATAGCCAACTTGCCAAGTTGGCCAGTGAAAGTATGAAATGTTATTAGCAACAGTTGCACTAAACAGGCAGCTGCTGTTTACTTAACTCGGCATGATTAATTAGCCAAAGGAGCCAAATCAGAGCGGCCAACAGGAGCCAACTGGGAGCCAAGTTTATGCAACGTGGCAACGGTAGCAAATTGAGCGATACTTTAGTTGTAAATTGACTCCTGCAACGGCTTGATAACTTGTGTCGGGATCAGCATAAGCAAGTATATAAGCTGTGTATATTTATGAATTATGTTGATGTAATCAGCGCCACTTTCGACTTAGCTGGTGATCAATTCTTATTTGAGCACAGCTTGCCACAAATCTAACCAATTAGCCTTGAATGTCCTGCTCAATCCCCTGGCTAACTTTTGAGAGTTTTGAGACAAAAACTTGTACACGATTTCAACTTGGTTGCAAAATTTTAAATCAAATCGAGTGCAAGGCAATGCGGCATGACATGGGGAGAGGGAGAGCGGAGAGGGAGACTGAGGGGGGGGCGAGATTATGTAGCAAATAATACTTATGAACTTATTATCTTGTTTGTGCTTTATGCTGCTCCCAAACACTGGGCTCATCTCTGACCCAGAGAGGCGCTTGTGCCAGCTGCTTAGCATGCAGAGCACGTGGCATGGGGCATGGGGCACAAAGTAACTTTCATGCACTGGGGATCGAAATTTAGAAGCACAACTTGGCGCAGTGTTTTGGGCCAGATATTGTTGATTTTCGCTTCTTTTTTTTTTCTGTTTTGCGGTGAATACTGCTTGTTGCCATTGTGCCAACTTCAATGTTGATTCTGTGTGGCATAAACTCTGTAAATAAATTTCAACGAAATTGTGTAACAATACGCCAAACAGGCCTCTGGGGCAAATGCGACGTTTGGTCTACGCTACCAACAATACAAAAACGGCCAATACCAATCGACAGACAGCGTTAGAGACAGAGCAGGAAGAGCTGGGCTAAAAAACAAATACTACTCGCAGCTTGACGTGGCCCAAACAATAAAAACTACCAAAAAGGGGCATGGGATTCTCAGTCAAACGAATAGACAGCCAGACATTGGTACAGACAGCTTGGCAGGGCAAATATTTCCACAACAAAAAAACCCGGTATGGTGGAAAGCTGCAGTCGGATGTAGCCAACAGTAGTAGACACTGTACTTTGTTTCCATAATTACCACCTCAGTTATAGAGGCAAGCTATGCACGTATGCACAACACACACCCTTTTCTACAAAGTCGAGCATATTGTCTGTTGCATATCTTCGTTGTTTCCTAAAGAATCATAATGTTATTTACAGCATCGATGGAAATTGCAAGTGCTATCCAATATCTAAAACAAACTTAATCAGCAATCTGTTTAAGAGAACCTACTTATACAAAATGGCATCTCTAGCTCTCATAGTATGTGGTATCTTGGAGAACGACATGCAGACCGACGGCCAAGAGGACAGCCGAACAACTCATCTTGTTGTCCTGTTGAAAAATATATGTTCCTTATTGGTTCTACCACGCCTACTACTAGATCTTTCGCACATATTTCATTTGCACTAACTTAATAGACCCTTTTGTACTTTTTTTCAAGTGCAGGATCCAAAAAGAAGAAACTTGGCTTGAAAATGTGCCTTGGCCTTAAAGATATTTGATGGTTGGCCTGCAGCCCGGATACTAAAGAAATTATAAAAGAGCCGCTGGTAATTGTGCGTTGAAAGATCTGAAACGCTTTTCGGCCGCCGCTATTTCCCTTCCGTAGTATCTAATCCAATAAGCCAACAACAGTTTTCTTAAGTAATTTGCTACCCCTTTGCCACATCCACGCACACCTTGCCCCAGACTTCCCCTTGTCCACACAATACCATAGCGTTATTTTGCTTTGTTATGCCATTTAGTCTGGTAAATGGCGAACAATGTTGCTTCGTAGTACTGGCCAAAGGGCTGGTAATTCAGCTAGCAACTGGGAACTAGAAAATACCATGGGCATGAGGCAGGGGCAGGGGCAGGGAAGGCAGAGGGTGAGGGTAAGGGTAAGGTAAGGGTAACTGGCTGTTCGACATAGTTGCGTCAAGTATTTTGTAGCTTTTGTTTGCCTTTCAAACTGGCGGCTTTTGGCCGGGTTTCGCCTCTAGCTGTTGGCCATTGTTGCCTTCCTCTGGCCACGCCTCCGAGTCCACTTAACCGCAGCTCACAGCCAACACAACACAAACAACAACAAGAGCTATAAGAACAACAACAATAAGCACAACTTCAGTGCTGGCAATTTGTTAAAACTTGAAGTGAATCAATCAAACGTCTGGCCCCAGTATACAAATTTTAATTGGGAAATCTTAAAGGCAGCAACTTGGCACATTATCAATTTGCTGGCCATTAGCAAATTATTTCTAATTTTTTCCACTTCAATTTTAAAATAAGTGGAAAAATGAGAAACAAAAGCAAGAACAACAAACGAGAACAAAAGCAAGAACAAGAACAACAGCAATACCAATGCCACTTCACATAAAAGTTAAAAGCTGAGCCAAGGACTACAAATTGCTCTCAGTTATTTCTCGTTTGCGAGGATTCGCCTCATGACTCGGCTTGGCTTTTATTATTGCTTTTTTATTGCGTATTAATTTTGCGTGCTTAATTTGTCGGCGCTCGCAATGGGCGTGGCCACGCCTCATTTGCCACTGCTCTCGACTATATCCGGTACGATGCGAAGGGTTTTTTCCGCCGCTTCGCTTGTAATTGACGCTGTACAACAGCTGTTTGTTGTTGGAGTTGCTGTTGCCGTTGTTCATCGTCGCCTGTGCTCATTTTAATGGCAAGAAATTGAATTTTAATTAGTAACGAGGAATCTGTTACGCATCAGTTTGTATTTAATTTAATTTCTTAATTAAAATGCGTGGGCATGTCTGCATAAAATCCAATGGCCTGGCCAAGCCCAGCGGCCCCAACAAGCGCGAGTTTCTGCGCTTTATCATGGAATATATAACTGCAAAAAATTAACCAAATGTATTATTATTATTATTTTTTTATATGGTCATTTTCACAGCTATTTTTAGGTCTGGCTAGTCTTGTTGGCCATCACAAATAATGCCAATATGTGTCAAATAAACACACGATACATTTCATTTCGCGGCAAATTAATTGAATAAATTTATTCTGAATTAAAGTAGTAAATGGTTTAAACGGAATATGTGCGCTAAAATATTTCTTATTCATAATTTTGTAACTGTTTCTTTTCAATTAAAATTAAATTAAATATAATTTCACATGAAATGAAGTCTTGTCTTTATTATATATTTTACAAATAGTTCTCTAATAGAAACATTTCAGACTTTTCAAAAAAGAATTGTACTTATTTTTCAAAGGATTCAAAAGTTAAACATTAAGTAATATTTATTTAATATATATTTATTATTTAATAATTTAGGTATTCATATATCAGCGAATATCAGTGTCAGTGAAGACATTTAACTCAGATTTTTCTTAAAGTTATTTTGCGTTAAGATTTTGTGCTACTTTTTGAGCAGAATGTCGAACATGCTTTGCCAAAATTTTTTTTTGCGGCAAAGCAAAGTGCATGCAGCGTGACCTTTGAAGTCAAGCAAACCATGCCACATCATGGCGTAAGGTTGTGTGAGTGCCACACGCGAAGGAGCTGACAAAGAACGCAGAGGGAGAGGGAGAGGGAGCGGAGAGGAGTGCAAAAACAGAGACATGCATATTACAAGTGCCTTAGTGTCTGGCACAGCACATTTCTTTATGCGGTTCACATAAATTGCATTATTTATGTAGCGTTTATGCATGTAGAGCTGCGCTATCTCGCTGCGACTGTGTGTGACAGTTGAATATTTCTTGCGATTCAGCAGTTGACTTGATATTTAAACTCAGTTTCAACAGAGAGAGAGAGAGAGAGAGAGAGAGAGAGAGAGAGAGAGAAAGACAATTTGACACAAATTAAGTTTAATTAAGTCTGTTATTTAAGGCAGGCTCGAAATCAGGTTGCAGATTGTGCCGTGCCATAGACAATGTCTATATGCTGTTCAGTGTTGTCAAATGCGCTTTTTACCCGTCAAATGTGAAACTGCAGAAATCGGGAGTTCAGGTTTTATTTGAAAAGTATTTTAGCTTTTTCCGATCTTTTTTAAATATTTACAAAATTCATGCAAAAATAAGAAACAATTGCAGCACTGTCATTAATACTTCAAAAGATAGTTTATTAATTTATTTATTTGTATTTCTAAAGTTGTCTAAAGGATCTTTTATTTAAATCAAAATATCGTCTGTGGCGTAAAGCATACTTTTTTTTATGTTGCTGAATTTCAATTTTGTCTCTTTTATTTTTATAAAACTTCTCAAAACGATATCTCCAAGATTTGTTTTAAATGTGTTCTTGATTGTTATTCGAAAGTATGAACCATCCAAGGAATACTTTAGCTAATTTCCCGAAAGCTGCTAGCTTTATTTTCGTTTGCTTTCCGTGAAAAACAGCTTTTATTCTCCAAAGAAAATTGTCAACACTGTTTGTTGGACCCGCAAGATACGAGACGAGGCCACTAATTTTTGGTTGTGACGCCGCAGTGTGTTGCCGTTGCCGTTGCCGTTTGGTTGACGCCAACTTTGTTTGCCAAACTTTTTATTGGCACATATTCTGCAGTATGGTTGCTCTAGCTGCTGCTGTTGCTGCTACTGTTGCTGCTGCTGTTGTTTACTTGTTTGTGTTGCCGTTGTTGGCTGTGCCGTGTTTTGTGGCAGCAAACTAGGCTAAAATTAAAATGTGCATTGTTTTCGCCCAGTGCGCGCTCACGAAGAGTTCTGAAAACAACATTTGCATATTCAGCTGTGCAGGCATCCTGAGCAAATGTGTGTGCTTGACTATGTTGCGGTTTTAAAGCCTCTCAGCATGAGCATTTTATGCGCCAGCAAGTGCAAACACTTGGCTGTCATTGAGCCAGCTAGTCACACTATGATTCTTCAGCCAGACAGACACACACTCACTTAGTCAGCCTGCCAGTCAGTCAGTCAGTCTGTCAGTCGGTCATTCACTCAGTTTGTCTTTAGTTGAGGCGGATGCAAACATCCTTGCACGCATCAGAGGTCATGGACTGGTCGATATCCGCCTCGACTTTGGGCAATTTGTGCTCACATTAGTCGCGTACTCTGCTGGCGAATTATACTCTTGAGCATCATTTAACAGAGAAAACAATAAATTAAATTATCCGGACCTCCGACAGCCAACAAATTTGGCCTTTCCTTAGCTCAGGCTTAGCTTAGCTTAGTTTTAGCCCTGGCTATTGCTTTTCATGCTTGGCTCTCTCTCTACCTCTCTTTCTCTTCTCTTTGTCTCTCTCTTCTTTTACTTCGATTTTGCTTTCGTTACGGGTTGGCCTGTCCTGTCCTGGCCTCAACTTGGCCTGGCCGTTAAACTCATAAGTAAGATCTACACACTTGATAAGCGTTTGAACTTAACATCCCGAGCTGAATTTCTAAAACACTAACTCACACAAATAGACACGTACTTGCCGTCTGTACACACACACACACACACACACACACACATACACTCACACATACAGATTCACATTCACGTATCCGGCAACACATTCGCTTTATTTTGGTGCTGAGCTGCCAACGTTCGAGTATTCCAATTCATTTGTTTTCGATGTGCTTGCCACACACACATAGCATGCCACATGCCACATGCCACACACACCCGCACACCCACACATAGTAAGCCACTGCTTGGCCTGGCATCAAAAATTTATAACATCGATTATTTCCTTTTACACTAAATACTAATAAATTAAATTGTTTTTTATTTCTCAATAAATTTTTATTATTCTGCTACTTTTATACTTCATTTCGCTTTGCTATCGCACTAGGTGTCGATTTAATGGCCCAGACGCAGCTAACAGCTCCCTTTCCCCAATTCCACAGACTTCCCCACAAACCTTCCCTTTTACTCCCCTCCCCCGCCACAACCACTTGCTCACCCATGCAGAGCTGTAGCTCATTCAGCGTTTGGGGCTTAAGGTCAATTTTTGATTTCCGTTTTCAAATTGCTCAACGCACACGCATCCGTTTCCGGCAGCGATTACACCTCTGCCTCTGCGTGTGTGTGCGTATGTGATTGGGATGCTGTATATCCAAATACACTGCTAAAAATTGGACTATTTCGTGAGAGTAAATTGAAATTAATTTGGAAATTGCTTAAGTAAAGTAAACTTACTTAAATCTGATTTTAATTTATGTGTATTCAATAAAAATAAAATTAAAAATGTATAGAAAATTTAAAAAAAATATTAAAAAATCAATTTTATAATATTTTTTTCTATTTTGTACACCTTGACCTAAGATTGATCTATTGGGTATATATTTTTTTTTGGACACAATTTTATTAATATAAAGGTTTAAATTTTTTTTAGTTACATATTATTGAATATTATTTTGTTGAAAATTGTTTCAATTAATTTTGCATTTGTATTTGAGCTCAAATTCTTTTTTTTAATTCGATTTTACTAGCTATTGTGCTGCCTATTTTCTCTGAGTGTAGCGCTCTAGCTGCTGTGCACGTGAGCTTGGCGCTGGCACTTTGATTTGTTCTTCGTGCTTCATTTGTTGCCAGTTGGGTTCTCTCCGTGTCTGCAGTTTCAGACAGCAGTTTAATGAGTTGACGCTTTGAATATGAAAAGTTTTCGTTTTGCTTGCCGCAGTCCAATTTATTGCCGCTTGTGCCCCTGCCACCACTGTACACTATGCCACCCGCAGTTTTAGTGTGATTGCTAATTTGTAATTTACGCAGTCTACCCACGGGCGCAAATTCCCTCTGAGTTTTACTGCTCGCAAACCGATGCCAGGCATTTCCGAAATGTACAAGTTCTCGCTGTTATTGTTCCTGTTGTTCCCGTTGTTCCCGTTGTTCCTGTTGTTGTTTAGCTACCAAATGACCGTAAGTGATTCATTTTGTGCTCAGGCACTATTTAGGCGCTGCCTACTGTTTGTTGTTCCTTTTTATTTTATTTTGTTTTTTTTTTTTGGCGAGAGTTCGCCCTTTTGCACGTAGGTCATCAGCAAATAATAAACATAAACAGTTTATTGTCGGCGCTGCTAATAAAAGCGAAAAGCGCCTCATAAAATTACGCACTCAAGTGCAGGGCATAAAATACACATCCAGAGTCAACTTGCAGCGTTCAACACAGGTTATATGCCGCTGCTGCTCCAGTATCTGCCTGCCCCGCTGCCACACTGCCACACTAGATCTGCTGTAGTAGTTGACCGGTGCTTAAGTTTGAATTGCTGACCAATTGACACTGCTCCAACTGCTGCTATTGGCACTTTGGTCTCTGACAGTCAATTTCGGCACTAGCAACCCCTCCCCCCCATCCATGCCTAGGGTATTTCGTCAGCTTGAAATTGCAAGATTAGCATAAATCGAAAGCAGTTGCTTCGCGCTTTTTCATGTATATTTTGCAACATTTTACGCCATTTACACAGCGAAGTGTGCATAAAATTGACGCTTATGCACACGTTGAAGTTCCCCCTTAACACCCCTCTCAAACCATACCCATGCAGGCCAGACTTAAAAAGTCGTAAACATGCACAACTAACAGATTTATTTATATGCGGCATAAAAATGCACAGCAACTACAACAACAGCAGCAACAACAGCAACACAAAGCGGCATGAAAAGCGAGCGCATAATAAAATTGGCTGTGAAAGTGTTTTCAGGCAGCGGCAAGAATAAAAACGTAATCCGCCTCATGCTACCCGAATGGCCAAGAGAGGAACGCGCAAACTGGCAATGGCTGGATATTGGCTGCCAGGACATGTTGCCCCCATTACACAGACAAACCGCCCCCCTCCTATCCCCTCTCCCATACGCTCGTTTGTCGTCAGCAACTGTCAGTTGGCTGCAGAAATCTTAAACTGACTTAAAAGGCATAAAAGCCAGCAACAACAGCCGCCGCTTGGCAGAGTTTAAAGTCGAGTCGCAGCTGCAAATTGCCAACCCCTGCTGACACACATACACACACACACACACACACACACACACACACACACACAACAACACACACATTCAAACACTTGGAGAAAAAATCAAGTGTTTTCGTGCTCGATTCAAGAATCAATCAATTCAAGAATTTAATTAAACTGATTTCATTCATGATCCAATTGCGACTTATAATTAAATTGTAATTATTTTTTAATTGCTTTAATTTAATGCTAAAATTATTTGTTTTTATGTTTGTGAACTTTTGGGATTAAAATAAGTTTCTATTAAGTATCGTTTGATTGCTTTAATTAAGCTGACTTCATTCACGATTCTATTACACTTTGAAATTGAATTGCAGCACAAAACAAACTTCATTTTATGGTTTTCTTTTGTAATACAAATTGTGCTTAATATTTCTCAGTGTACCTACTTTCGTTCGCTTGTTGGCGCTGCTTAGCTTAATGGTGACAAGTGTCAAAACAGCGCCCCTGCCCTCTCGCCAGCCCCTGGACAGCGCAGAAACCCTCAGAGCAACCCTTGTTTTCAATCCCCCAGCACATTCCACATTCAGTAAATCGCCTCAAATCGCACATTTCAATCTTTTTAACGAACTTTATCGATATTCTCGAATAGGCGCCCACCACGCAATATGCTAATGAGACAATGTCGAGGGGAATTTGGTTCTGTTCGAGCTGCCTTAGCATGCCATTGTTAATAGGTTTTTGCATGTGCTGAAATACGACAAACATAGCATATATATCGTATAAATACATATATACTCTATACGAAGAACATAGATCATCTCGGCTGTGCATAAACTATGAAATATCATGAAATTTGTATGGTATGTCATGCCCATGTTGATTTTACTTGTTGTTCCTGTAAACACGCACATATGACGCTCGTCCGTCCGTGCCATGTCCGTCCGTTCAATGGCCTTGTGCAACTAAATTCCGTTTTTTACTAGCGTAAATTTACGGCTGAGAGCAAACAATGCGCTAAATGAAATTTCGCCACAAAAAACTGTATAAGAATCATAAAAAAATTACATGTGGCATGAGCTCACAAATAAATAAATAAATGAAATATTATGGTGGAGCGAGTCGACTAGCATAGTTTCTGTAAAGTATAAAATTATTATTATTAATTGTCTGTTGAAAAGTTCTAGGCGAAGATCCAGAAAATAATATTTAAATCATTTCTTCTTTCTTCATTATATCATTATTATGAAGAAAAAAATTTCCTTTTCATTTGTAATGAATAGAAATATGTATTATCAATATGTGTAGTTAAGTTTATTGTATTTATTTATATAAATATATAATTATTAATTAATTCATTGGACAGAAAAAATGTACAATGAAATTAAAATTGTTTAGGTGAAGAATAAATTCATTAAATCCAAATCATTCTAAATTCTTTTTTTTTACGACTGTTTATAGGAATAAATTTTTAGAAAAACATTTTCTAAATTATTAGCGCTGTCATTTTTAAAAGTTGGGCATACCCTAGTGCTCAGTATTGGATGGGTGCAGGGTGTGCAAATGGGCCAGCTGTTATTGTAATTTATGCATGTATGTTTTTTATTACAAATTATTTTTGAATTTTTTTATTTCAATTTTTTTTTTTGGTTGTGCTTCTACTATTGCAAATTGCAGCGAAATGATTTTGCCACGCATAAAACTGAAAGCTCCATAAAAATACTACATGTGATGTTTTATGATGACATTTAATATTTGCTTTGCGTTTCAATTTCGTTGCGGTAAATGAAAATACGTGAAATGCACTTAAAAATAGCAAAGGCCTCAAATTGATTGAGCACCATAAGAAAACAATGAATGGATCCAATCGATTGGAGCTGGGCAGATACGAGGTGTGCTCCATTAGCTGCGACTGCAGCCTCAGCTCAGCTCACCTGTCGTCCATTAAATCAGCACATGAGTTACGGCAGCAACTGTTGGCCATCAACGTTGCCATAATACTAAGCGTCATTACCATTGCCAGCCAGCCGTATCCATATAGGAGTGGAAGTATAAGTGGAAGCACGAGAGGAGTGGGAGTAGGAGTAGAAATGGGAGTAGAAATGGCAGTAGACGTTTGTGTTTCAGTTTCAATGCGAGGAAGTTTCGGTTCGGGTCTGCGGCCGTGCATGGCTTCTGTGGCTTCGTTAGTGCCGCGTACAGAGTCCCTCGTCATTCGTTTTACTGACAACTAATGAGACTTTGCTGTTCTGACGCGTGTGGCGAGCAGCGCTGGAGGGGAAAGGGGCAGCAGCGGCAGCAGCATGGGGAGTTGGAGACCGTGGGGCTCTCTTTGGTTAGTTTCCTTGTAATTGCCGTATGTGGTAATGGCCGTAATTGGTTTTCCTTTTTGAGATTTACTGACTTGTGTATTGGCCGCTGTTGCACATACTTATGTGTGGCACTGTGAGAAAACGAGAGTTGTAAAGCGCAGAGGAAGCAAAGGAAGGCAAAGGAAGGATGCCTTGGACGGCCATTATGAAATGTTGGCAAGACTTAAATGTCACTTTGCAGCATACACCGAATACGTTTTAGGCATTACCTAAGAGGCAAACGTTAACAAGCGCCAAAGTCGCAAATTCTAACACGTGACTTCGTGTCATTTACAACATTTAACACAGCTGTAGACAAGCAGTAGCCGCCAGCAACCGTCTCCCAAGCTCCCAAGCTCACCTCGCTGTGTCTGCTCTTAAAAAATGCGGCAAAATTCGAGGACACAGCCAGAGCTCGCATGTAAACAGCTTAATAGCTTAAATAATATTTATCGGCTTTAATTAGATTGCAATGAGAAGCTCACTTTTTGGCGTATTGGCAAATGGATTTCCCCTTTTTGCTATGGCAACACACGCTCCACCTAATTCCTGCGTTTACAGCATCGGGCGGAAGCGGAAGTGGAAGTTTTTGCATGCGCGCTGAAAAGTATGCAACAAAAAGTGAAACCCTACCAGATTGCAAACTTTTTTGCACAGCGTTAACGCCGCGCTGCCATTTAAATTGTTGAAGCGTTAAATTCGAGAGTTTTCTTTTTATGATATTAAATTTTAACACATTTCATTGAGTGTACGGTCACATTAATTGGCGTTGGTGCTGGGACAGCGTTAAATGCTTTGCTGAAATATGCAACTTTTCACAACTTTCGGCAACAAATTGAATTATTATGACCCACACATTGACATTACTGGCAGAAAGCAGAGCAAAAACAGCAGAACAATTTTCACCATTTAACAGTATTTCAGAGTCCAAAGCGCTTTGGGTGTGTGCGCGTGTGTGTGGGTGTGCTTGTAGTAGGAGAAGGGCCATTGTCGTCGCTTAGGCGAAACCTAATAAAATTCAATAGAATTAATTTAATTTTAAATTTGTACAGGCCAAAGTCAAGTGCACGAGACTCGAACTGGCTACGTGCTGTTAAACCAGAATTTTTTGGTCTTGACTTTTGAAACCAATTTAAGCACCAGAAGGCGAGCTAGACGAACTGAGCACACCGAAGATAAAATATACTCGAAATAACAGATAAGGTGTAGAGTCTGAAAAATCAATTAAATTGCAAACTATTATAAATAACATATTTATGAAAAGTTCAAGAACTGCTGGCATTTAAAGTGAATTTTTGTTCATATGCTACAGTTTACTTAGTTAACGTTATTTTCTGTGGGAATTTCAAGTTATCTGCAGTTATAAAAACAAAAGTGTTTTATAACGAAAAATCAACAGAAATATTGCAGATTTTTACTGCTTCACTTGAGTAAACTTAAGTTGCTATTAACCTTATATAATATACAGCTTTACCTTTCTGCAAATTAACTTGGTATTAACTTTAGTTTAAGCTTTGCAAAACTTTAAGCAAATATAATCCGACAATAGCTCTAGCTAATTAAAGTCTTTGGCGTTTATTTAGAGATTATGAAAACTATGTTTGGTTTCAGCAAATCTACGCAAATCATATTATATGTGGAAAAGTGATTAAGCTTTCTGCTAGAGTATAGCAACAACTTGCGAGTAATTTGCTGCGGCGCACAAAATACCTCAGGCACTTGGTGAAACAGACATGCATAGATAATACAGACAAACATACAAAGACGTACAGCTACATAGGTACGTATATATAGGTACATAGTCATGTCCGCCTGCCCCTCGACTAGGCTGCGTCTGGCCCGTAGCCAAGGACACATGTGTATAGATAAAAGCGTTGTTGTCGTTGGCGTTGTCGTCTGACTGGTTCCCTTTCGCTTGGTTTTTGGTATGGTTTTGGTATACGGTTCGGCTGCTTTGGGGTTTTGTCTGAGCCGGAATGCGGGCAAAGCAAAGCGTAAAAGCAAATTGAAAATTTAACCTCAGGTTAAAAGCGTTAGCGACAGTTGAGTTAAACAGCATTAAGGCCGTGTTAAGCTGTCTGTGGCACACACACACACACACACACACATGCACATGCACTCACACACCCATATGCCTGAGATTTGGCTGAAAGTCACGCCCTAGCCGAAGGCAACGCCTACGCATTGCGAGCTGCCTTTGTCGCCTGCGAATTTGCTTAGCAATTGTTTAGCTTTTTGCTAGGCAGCGTCTGCTTTAATGTTAAAATCGTGTAGTTCATTACAAAGGCAGAGGCAAAGGCAGACAGAAGGACAGACAGACAGAAGGACGGACGAACTGTGGTAGGAGACAAAATACGCTATAAATTTTAACAGCCATCAAGATGATTACTTCCTGCCATGTAGCGCAAACATAAAAATAAGTTGCAGCGTCAAAAGACGCACGCAAAATAAACAGTAACTACAACAACAACAATAACAGCGGCAACAACTACAAGAGCGTTAAGCAACAACTACGAAGTATGGCAGTAAAAGTGGCTCATATCCTGCACGCATCCGGAACCCAGAACGCATATGAGTCGAAGTCGAGCTGAAATTATCACATAAATCAGGCAACAGCAACAGCAACAACAGCAGCAGCAACAACAGCAGCAGCAACAACAGCAGTAACTGGCAACAGGCAGCGGTAGCAGAAAAAACAATGAGCTGCCAGGCACAACAACAACAACAACAGCAACAGTTGCTGCAACATCAGCAGCAGCAGCAAAAGTAGCAGCGGAAGCGTGGGCGAGTGTAGGGGCCAACTTACAAAAGAACAGCATTAAAACTTTTACAATCGCGTAATGAGAATCTGCTTTAAAACTTGCGACAACGACAGCCAGCAACAACAACAACAACGGCAACAACTATGGCTATAACAGAGATTCAGGCAACTGCAACAACAGCAACAACAACAAGTGGAGTATCTGAAAGCTGAAACTTAATTGACGCTAAAAACGCTACAAACTTACGCACGTATTACGCTGCAATTAAGTTTGGCGGCATGTGGGCGCTTGCCATGCCCACTTTTCCACTTTTCCGCTTTTCCAGCTCACCTGCAACAAGCTGCAGCTGCAGCAAAAGTTTTATTTGCTGTGAGAAACTCATTCAGGCTGTTATTGTTGCCGCTTTTTGTTGCAGGTTTATTTGGATATGCTGTCCACTTGTCTGGCTATAATGTAGCCGTTGCCGTTGCTGTTGCGTTGCCTGTTGTGGGCGTGGCAAGTGGGCGTTGCGTCTGCATAAACATGATAATTAAATGCAAAATATTTGATATTATTTTCAAAGCTTATGCAAATAAAGTTTTAAGCTCAGCTGAGTTGGGTGCGAGATAATGAAAACTGCAGACGCTGCCTTTGCGCTTTTCTCATAATATTTGCATACATTTTCCAGCTAGAGACACAGTTACAGATACGACACAGATACAGATACAGCCACTCACACAGATACCGACACAGACTCAGCTGTAGGTGGAGCGGAGTTAAAGCTCCGACAACAATGTTATACAGTTAACAGTTGATAAAAAGTATTAGTAAGTAGCTAAAGCCTAAGAGTCAAGTCGGCTCTTAAAAAAGTAAGCTAGAATCCAAACAAAAAAGTAGAGCATCAATAAAAATCACACTTTGCAACTTGAGCGATAAATTCAAAGTGGCAATTCGATGCTTTAATCCCATGGACATACTCGTAATGTCGGCCTGATGACGACGTGATTTCATGCAAAGCATGTAGCCAATTCCTATCAAGCCCAAGAGCTGTAAACAATTGCCCGGGTCGTCTAAATAACAACGCCCAACAACAGCTCCAACAACAACCGAGAGCCGGCCTGAAACAAAAAAATGTGGCTCAATAAAATCAAACAACAAACGTGATGCCAAGTTGCTGAGTGTTGCCTTTGCCTATGCCTAACCCAGGGTCCAACCCCAGTATCCAGTATCCAGTATCCTCAGCCCGAGCCGGAGCGAGAGCCAGAGCCCGAGCTCCTACCAAAAGTGAGAGAATCAATTGTGTGTTGACATTTTTATCAGTTTTTCTTCGCCTTCTGCTTGTATTTTTTGTTTTCATGCCCTGCACCCATGAAATTGGTTAAAACAGGGTTCATAACTTTGTGAGAATGCATGAAACAGGTAGAAGAATGATTGGTTTTCCTTACAAAGTATATATATTCTTGATCAGAACAACGATCTGAGGATTTAGGAGTCACAAATAATTTTTTTTACACATACAAATCTATTTACATAAATTCTGCCTTAATGGTTGGAGATCAATAATATCTAAATATTCTGCAAACTCTATCTAAATCTCTCTACAATGAAGAAAGATATGATGCATCAAATTTCTGCTCATATGATCGTACGTGTTGGCAACGAACACACATACATAATTATTGAATAAAATGTTATTACCATAAATATAACTACGAAATACTTATGTTATTAAATTATATTTAAAATAGAGGGTACGGAGTATTCTACAGTCGGGTGCGTCTGACTGATCGGCTCCGCCCTTGCTGGCTTGTTTTGTTTTTGACTGTCGAGCAGCCCTTGAGAGTGAGCTACATCACGCATAGGCATGTCGTAAGCTAAAATTTTAATAGAAAGAAATCAGTGCCAAGGCGACCATCACAATGTTGACCCTTTTTTCTTGTTTCTTTGGGGGATGCCCCGGCAAGGTGTGTTGTGCCAAATTAAATATGTAAACAACGGCTGTTGCAGCTTGTTGTTTATTGTGCGTGGCCAGTTTTGCCTTTTTTCCATTCGTTTCGTTTCGCTTTTGCTTTTGCTGCTGGTTCTTTGACTGAATTTTAATGCGTGGCACATGCGGCGTATGCGTAATGCCATAAAATGCCGCTTTCGGCAGCAGTGCAATAAAGCCAGGCCTGGCTTGAAGACATCCATTTAATTATGCAACAAAAGCCACGCATTTAATTACAGACCGTATACCCAATACTTTAATGACACTGTTTTCCTGCTCTCTCTCTCTCTCTCTCTGCCCGTATACACAAAACGAGTAAATGAAATCAATTAAATTACCAATAAACTGACACAACTTATCTCTGCCAGCATGGCTGCCAGAGGCCACATTTTATACTGTCATGGCAACTGCCATCTGTGTGTGTGTGTGTGTGAGTGTGTGGGTGTAAGGATAAGAGTATTAGTGTCAAAGGTAACCATTGAAAGGTCTATGGCCACATTCACAGCGAACTCATCAACATTAGCAGCTGCGTCGGCGGCAACTGTGGCAGTCTTAAGCGCCGCCGATTGTTGCCGCTGCTGTGGTTGCTGTTAACTTAATAGTAAACAATTACAACACACACACACACACACACACACTCTCACAGTGCTGCATGTATATCTGCGAATTGCAGACACTGATAGTGGCACACAAAAGCAAGCGACAGCCGCAGGGTTTTGCGGCTTCCGTCTCTATCTGCAGCTCCATCTCCATCGCTGCCTCAGCTGCAGACATTCCCATTTTCACAGGCTTGTGTATGTGTCTGTCTGTTTGTCTGTCTGTGTGTGTGAGTGTGAGTGTGTGGGTGTGTGGGTGTTGGGTGTGCTTGTGTGTTTTTTGTGCCTGCGCTTTGTGCTTGTTGTCCTTGTAACACTTAAAATTTAACACCAAGGCTGTTTGTTTGCTTATCTCACCTTGCATCTCATCTCATCTCATCGCCCACATAACAAGCCCCACACACACATGTGTGTAGTTTCACACACACACCTTCACTCTTTTGGCACCTCTTTTTTCCAACGCTCTTGTTTTCCAGTTGTGCTGTCTCATTGCTATTTACTCTGTGGCTTTCACTCCTAAGCCTGCTCAATTTCATGAGCCTGCTCGGCAAGGTTAACTCTGCTCAGGGTCAGTTCCCCAAGCTGCTCAGTTATGCATGTTTGTAGCCAACTAAACACCAGAGTTGGCCCAACAATTGGCCAGCATTGGGGGCAAAAGCTTGCTTAACCTGATGAAAATTAAACTGCAGTTGGTTGTTTGCAAAAGTAAAAATTAAATAAAAATATTGTTTATCATAAATTCTAGTTTAATTATTTCAAATTTCTAGCTGTTATAGCCAAGTTTCATACCTTATTTTGCCGTTTATATAATAATGATATACTAAGATAGGATTATTTGGCATAATAATTTTATTTGTTCTTTTTTGTAAAAATATAAAATTATTTTTATTTTTTCTTATGGCATATACCTACTGTAGAACATAATATTGAAATTAATTGTATTTAAATTTGGTGTTTAGTGAAGAATTTTTACACTTATGCATAGCTGGCTTATCGATGAATTTCATACTCATATTAAATATGAAACTTGCGGCTGTGAGTGAAAGTTTGAAAATGCATTAAATTTGAAGTAATTCAAATATTATATGTGCATTTATCTGTAGCTTTTTGTGTGCATGAGCAAGTTCTGCATAAAGTCGTATTTGCATGTAAATCTGTCAGAGCTTGTAGCATGTAACACATTTTGTCCGCAATTCCGCATCCGTAATCGGATTTGTTTCCCTTTGTGCTGTTTTTCCGCTGCTTTTTCACACTTTGTGCACTCAAATCTACACTTTGTATACACACACACACGGAGACTCTCTACGAATTGCAACATTGTGAGCACGAGCAGTTTGCCTCAAACAAACGCCATGGAAAATGCCTCGCAGCCAAGTTAAATGCATGTGGTATATGTGCATTTAATGCGATTTTTGAAAAGGGAAGTTCGTCATACGCAGGAGCAGCCATAAAGGTATTCAACTGCACACAAGTCGCCTAATTAACATGCCACGAAACGCAGCTATTTCTTCCGCTAAGTCCCTTCGCTCTATCTGGCATTTGTAAGGTATTGCCTTAGCCGCAAACTGTTTGTAGCACTGCAGACATCCTGTCTAAAAACGGAATACTGAAAACTGAAAACTGAAAACTGTGCCACCATGGCAGTCGCCCTCACATTTCATGCACTTGCCCTTTTTTTTGATGCCGCTTTTTGTTGCAGTTGCTGTTGTACCTTGCAAATGCATGAATATTTGCATATACGCATTTTCCGGCTGCAAACGAGAACTACGCTGGAAAATTGTGTGCCACAAGTCCGGCATTTATGCAGCGGCTCCAACTATTTTCTAGATTTTTTGTACAACATTTATTTTGCAGTTCCCCAGACAGAAAAGGCAAAAAAACACAGAAAGAGGCAGAGCGAGAGAGCGAGAGAGAGTGAGGGAGTGAGAGCAAATGCCTGTGACTGTGAGCGAGTGAAAAATTGCAATAAAGTTTTGTGAACATTTTCTTGGCTTGGAAAATTAGTTTGCAGCTTTATGTGTTAACCTTATTTTTCATCTCTGCTCGCACTCGAAGCGCAAATTGCGGCAAATTACATTTGACGCTGCATTAGAAAAAATGTCATTTGATACGCACAAATATTTAATCCGCACAATCCCTGGATGCCACCGACAGAGATAGAGGGAGGAGCGGAGAATTGGAGGGAAAAGTCACATCAACAGCAACACCAAGAGACATGGAAATGGAAAAATATTCACATTCAAATAGAAAGTAAATACTCGTAGCATGAATATTTGTTCGAGTGCGAGGAAGGAGGGGGGAGGGCGTATTCTCTTTGGGACTGCATAAATTATCAGTGAGATTTCTATCATTTTGTTAGCCGAATTCAATTTCGCTTTTTATCGCATGCAATTTACATGCTGCCGTCCATTTTGACATCATGATTGATGTCGCTTGCTGGCGACACTCAATTATCGTCAATCACCGGCCAAGCGCTCAATATGTTGTTGCTGTTGTTGTCTCTAGTTTTGTCATTCTTCCACTTTCTCACTCTCTCACTCTCCCACTCTCTCTCTTGACTTGTTTTGCTCTGCTGTTGTTGCTGACTTGGGGAAACAAATACAAAACGTGCGCGCATTACTCATACGCACCGTCGCACGTAGCAGCAATATGAACTCTTAATAATGCAAAGCAAAAACTAACAAAGGCAGGCCAAATAAAGATTGCGCAAACATTTTTATGACTCAATTGCTGGCAGCATAAAAGACAAAACTCTATAGACTTTAAGTCAAGGTTTGCTTGCTTGGCTTTTATCGCGAAATTGAAATCATTGCCGTCATTTGGTAACCATTATGTATGATATATGCGCTAATCTGATATGCAGGCACACACACACAGACTCAAGGAGTGAATAAAAATGTCACCAAAAGCGCCAACAACAATCAAAACAAAACAAAAATAACGAGAATAACGAAAATAAAAAGCAACCAAACAGAGAGCAAGCATACAAAAAAATACAATTTATACATAAGTCGCTGCACAAAAGGCTCACGAAAAGGCAACGCAGCTGGCAAAAAAGGAAACTAAAAGCGCTGCCTAAAAGCACTTCAGTCTGCGCCAATGTCCTTGACAAACACACCTACACACGCACACACACACACACACACACACATACGAGCCATGTACTGTTTATATGGCGAAAGGGCGCAGCTCGCGTCGCGTCGAGTGCTGCTGCCGCGCCGTGTTGTATGCAACACATACACTAAGTAGCTGGCTGCTGGTTGGCTGTTGGAAGGAGGTTAGGAGTTGTGGTTGGGGGTCGGGAGCTTGGGTGTTGCTGTGAGGCGTGATCCTGTAAAAAGGTTGCCAGGCAATTGAGTGTGAAAAATGTTGAAGGCGTGAGCCGGCACGGGTTTTGCGGGCGTGCAACAGGAAGCATTCGCGTCCATATCGCGCCTAAAGTCATCCAGCATAACCTTTGACTAATGCACGAGCAGGCAGTCAAATGGCGTAGCCAGACTAGCGCCCACCATATGCCATATGCCATATGGCATGATGGTCTGACTGCTTATGATTCGGGTCAAGAAGGAGGCGGCAGGCAGCGGGCAGCAAAGCAGCAAAGCAGCTAAGCAAAGGCGACGACAAGTCAATAAATATACTTTGAGATATTCATGTGCTGGCAACTGATGTGGGCATCGGAGTGGGGGCGGGGATTGTGGATCGGGGATTGGGGATTGGCGCCTGCTGCTTCGAACTGCCCCAAGTCAATCACTTGGCGACAGTTAAGCACCGTTCCCACTGTACTATATTGTTATACCATATGCGTACAGGTCGTACGGGCATTGACATTGATTTGTTTTCGCACGTTTCCTAGCCAAAAAACCAAGCAGAAGACTGCTGAAAAAACGCACAGCACACAGAAAAAAAACTAACTGACTAAAAATCAGTCCAAACGAATAAGTTTTGTGACAAATAAAAACTTTATGAATCTATCTTAAACTAAGTATTTTGTACATTGTATAATTCTTCAAACGACAAACTTCTAAAATATAAAATAATTAAATATTATTTTGGAGTTAGAAAAAAGCATATGAAATCAAAAAAGGTATGATTTTTCTCAAAATAAGAATAGTTATACTTATCCTAATACTAATATATAATGCAATGCTTAAATAGAAATTCAAACTTTCAAACATAAATAATAAAATAGTATTTTAGAGCTAAAAACAGTTATACAAAATATGAAAAGATTATTTTATGATTGCTCTCAATATAAAAGTGAAACTGCTAATTTAAACAATACATTTTTATGAGTATAGTATATTGTAAAAAGAATGTTTTATTTTTATTCCATAACTTTTCATTTTGAAGTACGCCGTACTTGATTGAAGATTGCCAGTCTAGTTCGAAATGCAGTAAAGTGGGATTTACTTGCTTAATCCCCAGTCAAAAAGCCGAGTTCAAGCAGGGATTACTTGATTTTTTTCTGAGTGCAGGCGAATAAACTTTGCAGCATTGCGTCTCACTTATTTGGGCTTGTGTAAAACGCTTTTGATTTGGACGAAATTCCATTTTTCACAATTTAATGCGCATCTCGCTACGTGTTGTCGTCACTGGCGTCTATGGCATGGAACGTGCTTGTTGCCCGGCTACACGCTCCGGAGCTGGAGGCTTTTGTTTCCTAGCGGACACACACACATACACACACATCTATCATTACATTTGTCACGTGAGGGCCAACGTGATTTCATTTTCCTGTCGCCATAAAGGTGACACATTGCATTTGTGTGTTGTCTGGCCATTTAAGCATTAGTGTGCGTCTCCCTGTGTGTGTGTGGGTGCGTGGGTGTGTGTGGGTGTGTGTGTGAAAACTTGTTTTGCCTGCTCATCAGTGCGTATGGGAAGCATGTTAAACGCCAGTCACGGCCCAAAGCACCAAATAACAAAATCAAAATGAACAAGAAATATGTACAATTTATTCAAAAAAGGCATGCGGAAAAAATGGCACAAAAAGTACGAAAACTGTTATTGATTTTTGGGGCAGAAACAAGCGCAGACACATGCTGTTTAACCGCAGCTCAAGCAGATGGATGCGCGGGAAAAGCGGCAAAAGCGCGCAAATGGCCAAACGGGCAAACAAATTTCCGACAGCTGCTGGCCAACAATTTTCAACATACATAACTTCGGATTTTATGGCCCACAAGCGAGCAGCGGTTGTTGTTGCTGCTGCTGCTGCTGCTGTTGCAGTTCTTGCTGTTGTTGTTAGCCAATGGAGCAAGTCAGTTCACTATCAATTTGGCTTTCGGCTCGTTACGTGTGTCTTGTTTCTACCGTTGCACTGACTAAAATTAGCGATTCCCGGCGTAGCAAGAGGCTACACTGAAAGCACCAAAATCTGGGCATTTTAGACACGACTCTGGCGCTCACACGTTGAATTTACAACGTAAAGTTGTTTGAAAAGTTTTCGCAAACACGAAAAAGGTCACTCAACGAAAAGTTTTATAAACGTAGATTAAACTATAGATTCTTTAAGCTAATTGTGTCATCACAGGACAAAAAATACTCCACTTTGTTTGGGACATTGAATTTATGGGTAAAGAAAAAGATCTATTAAGAAGTAAAATATAAATTTTAGAGTTCCACATTTAATAATAGTTGACTCTGGCGGTAAAAATCAACTTATAAATCCAGAAATCCTTTAAAAACATGACTTCATTTCGAAGGATTTATGTTGGTTAAATTTCAGCACTGTTCCAATTTAACAGTAGTTTAAATTTCAAAACAGCTTAATTCAATAACTGCAGTTGTTTTTTTTCTGAGTGTAGTTGCCACACAGCAAAGGGTAAGCATCGAAACACCTTGGATTTAGCCAGTTGCTGATGTTGTTGCAGTTGCAATAGCGAGTTGTCTGCGGCTTGGCAAAAACTTGCTGGAGTGGAGCACGGAGAGCTCATGAATATTTCACAAGCAATCACATTGTTTTCCCGCTAACTTTTAAGATTGTTTTAGCATGTGGCGGAAATGGGCGTGGGCGTGGCACTGACGGTAAATGGGCGTTGCGGTGGCTTTGCTTCAGCTTCGGCTTCGGCTTCAGCTTCAGCTTCACTTCAGCTGCCCAATGCCGCACGTAAAGTTGCAACAACAAACTTTGGCTTTCACTCAATTTCGCTTGCCTGTGGCATGCCGGAAAAGCAGTTTGAAAGCATGCCCCAGCTGTCTGTGTGTGTGTATGGGAAAGTGTTTGCGTGTTTGTGCTGTAGGTAATCCACGAATCCGCCGTATTTGGTGGGTCATTTTCCTGTCGTATGCCGCGACTCTGCCGCCGCCACCTGCTTTAATAGTTGATGCAGTTTTCTTTTTCGCTGAGTTTCGACTGCCCGAATTATGGGAGATTTATGCTGCCTTCCGTGTGTCCATCTCTCTGTCTGTCTGTCTGTCCATCTGTCTGTCTGCTGCATTGGCTATGACCAAGCCAACTAGTCAACAGATAGATAGAGAAAATAGAGAGAAAGCGTCAGCAGCCAGACTGAGAGCGCAAGATAAGTGGCCGCTCAAAAGAAATTACGTGTTGGTTTTCCAAGTGCCGTGAGATAAACTTGCACTGCACATTTTTCCATAGTATTTTCTTGTATTTTCTTGTATTTTCTTGCCATTTTCTTCAGCAGCCGACAGCTGAGTTGAGCGCCTTTTGCAAATGTGCGTGGATTAAAGTTTGCCTTGCTTTTAGTTAGTTTTTTAACACAGTGCGGCGTTTAATGAAATTTTTGTAGCAACTCAAGGCCTCGACCCGAAGTACTCCAAAGTATGCCCCATTTACATGGTGCCGCAAGCAAATGAAAGCTGCTGATAGTTGCCTGGTTACAGCAGTTGTTGCCGCTGAAGCTTTATTGAGCAGGTGGCACCACTGAGACGAGCTTGCAGCTGCCACGGTTGCAAGTGCAACTGCAACTGCAAGCATTTTCATATTTTATGTACTTTGCGTGCTTAAAAATGTTTCAATTTCGACGCCGTGCAAGTGGATGAGGAGTGGAAAGTGGGCGGTGGGCGGCAACCACGTGCTTTTTCAATTTGACGAAGGTCAGCGGAGCCAGAGTAAACCGAATAGCTGCTGCACATAAAAAAGACTCTAACTTGTTTGATAATTTCCTACTCAAATTGAATATTTGCAAATGTGTCTGTGTGTGTACACCAAACTTTTCTTATTCTCTGCGAATAACTTTAATGGAAAAACTTTGAATATCAAACCGCAAAAATAGAAAAGAAGGCAGAGCAAAAAAAAAAACACCAAGAACTCCCTGGTCCAGTTGCAGTCCAAGCCAAAGTTGGAAATTAAATTTGAATAGTCGCTTCATCTACAATAAACGTATAGACAGCAGAAAAAGTTGAGAACAATTCAAAAATTAGTACCAAACTATGTATTGTGCTCGTAAATGAGAAATACTGAAACTCTGCAGTGTTCAATTCATATTTCTTGGCGGCTGACGAAAGAGCTCTAACTGGGTTGACTTGCTTGCTCTATTTTGACTTCATTTAAAATTTAAATTTAATTTTTCTGACATCCACAAGTGCATTTCCATTTTAACTGGAGTTTTCATTTTCATTTTATGGAAACAGATTTTATTTATGCCAAAACAAGATTAGTCTGTGGACCTATTTTGCTAAGACAAATTTTACCAAATTCAGTAAATTAAGTTAAAATAATTTCTTATAAAAAGAATGACACTAATTAAAAGAATCAGCATTATTAATACAGAAATTGAGTTTTATATTTTAAGTTTCTCCATCGATATTAAATTATTAAAATAAATAAATAAAATATGAAATTGTTTTAGGTTTTCTGTGCAGCTTCATGAAGGTATTGATTAGTAGGCAGCTGCTGCTGATTAACACGTCGGGAAAGAGACTATTAAGAGACTATCAAATTATATAGAAAAGGTTTGCAGCTCTTCACACAGATACACACACACACACACACGCTCAGCAGCTTTGCTGCGGATGTCCAATTAGTGCGGCTCTGTTTGTATCAGCACACGTCTTTGTTACTCTCTGGAGGCTCTGTTGCCGCCTCATCATCATCGTCATCATCGTCAGCGCCATCGTCATCGTCATCAACGAAGTGACGGAAAGTCATTTGGGTTATTAGCAGTCGAGTGTGGCAGTGTAGAGCCGGAATCCAGGCATGCCTGGCCGGAAACCCTTCTAAGGCCCGCACATCAAAAGCAAAAAGAGGAAAAACATGCCATAAGAAATAAGTTTCTTTAGCTGACATTATTTCGTTATTATCCGCATCAAGGATTCGATTGACAGGCAGTGGCACATGCACGAAACTGTGCCACGGTTAGGGGCAAGGGAAGAGGAAGGGGCGTGGGTACAGGCACAGGCACGTGCTGCCAACGCCTTTATCCTTGCGAAAATATTGTCACAGGCAACGAGCAAGGACAACAACTGACAGGCGGCGCCTCAGCCTGGCGCAGAAGATACAAAAGAAATTATATTTGCTGTTGTGCTGGGGCCAAAGAACGAAAACAAAACACAAATAGGCGAATGCCAAGTGGCAAGTGGCAAGCGGCTAAGAGGCAAGGAGCCAGAAGACGACGCACTGCTGACTGAAATCAAATAAAATGCCGGAAACATGGCATTGTGAGGGTCGAGCCATCGGCCAAGTCATGCCATTGAGCATTGAGCCATGGCGACTTTTGCTTACCTACATTTCGCCAGCCATCTTTTCTCTTCCATTTTTGTTTTTTTCACTATTCACTCTGTTCGCTGTTCGCTGTTCGCTGTTCACTGTTCGCTGTTCAGTGTTCACGAATGTTTTCGCAGCAGATAAATACAACATTTGACACTTCATTATTGTGCCCGCAGCGTAATCGAATCAATTCCAGCGTCAGCTCTGGCACCAAGTCTTGTCATGGTGTCAAAAGTGCTTGGCCATTCGTCCTTGTCCTCGTCCTGATTCTCGTTTGCTTTCATTCGCTTTTGGCCCGAGGCTCAAGCCAGCTTGGCCTGTTGACACATTCGCTTAAACGTATTAAATTGTTTGCCATCACAGTTCGCCATTCTTGTTGCTGTTGTTGCTGTTGTTGCTCCTGGATAGAAAGCAAAGCCTGGTATTTTATTTATACGCACTTTTCATGTTGCCGTTGCTGTTGTCCCGTTGGTTTTTTCTTCTTCTACTTGTTGTTGTTTGCGTGCGGAAGTACGCCCAGTCTTTCCACTCCTCCCTGGCTCGTTTTGCACTGTCATACGAAAAGTAATCGATTACTTGACCAGCGTCTGAGTCAGAGTCAGAGCCAGAAACAGCGCCTGTAACCGGATATGTTCGTTTCCGTTTGCCATTTGATGGACGAAGAAGCAACAACCAAAAAGTGCTACAAATGATACAAGTGCCACATAATTGCACACAATCTCAAGCTGTTTTGGCCATAATTGTGGCCTAATTGCAGTATTAAATTAAACTGCAAATAACTGCACTCGGGGAGCCATTAGGTGCTTTGGCCTGTCAAAAATCTACGCTTAAATCAAACTGGGCAATTAAATTAAGGCAAAACTCAGCAGAGCATCGATCATGCAGCATAAATATTTAACTGCATTTTAACACTTGGCTGAAAGGGGCGATAAAGGGCACACAACTTACACACAAGCTGCATAATGCATATTGACATTTAAAATTGATTGGCAAATCAACAGAATATGCACTAAATTATTTCTCAGCTACAATCTATCTTTGCCGGACACGGACACGGAGACATTGTCCCAAACAAATTTGACAACTTTCATTAGCTGGGCAGGATAAAATGCACTTTATGAACTTTCTAATATTTGACAAATTTTCTCAAATGCCCTAAACCAATTAGACACACTCGCACATGCACATGACATGGCGATGATGATGTTTAGAGTGATTATGATTACAACGTTCATGTTGATGTTGATGTGGCTGATGGTTTATGTGGATGTCCATAAATCCAGAGTGCGTGACGTGTGCACGTTAGGGTAATAATATTTTAAGTAATTTACTTGATATTTTAAACCGACATGAAATTTCCTATTTAATATTTGAATTTCTTCAAACCTTTCTCCAACTCTTTTGCAGCATCTGGCCAGGGTCTGATGGCCAAGCACGAGCCAATGTTCATATCACGTTCCGAGACATTCAAATTCATTGCCGGAGACATCATAGTGCTGCCCTGCGAAGTGGCCAATACGGGTGAGTACTTTATGAATGTCTCTAACTCAGTTGGCATTCAAAAATTTGCGGTCCCAAATACTCATGCATATGTATAATTAACCCAACAGCAGGGGATGCCTGCCAACTGACCGCAAGCAGGCATTAATCCAGGTCCTAGCTCAGCCACAATTCCTGCACCACAAACACCCACTTCACCCACTTCACCCACATTTGACAAGCATATGTCCAAGATACGGGCAGTCGAATGGTGGTTGAGTTGGCTATTTTTTATAATTTTTTTTGTTATTATTGTTGGTGGCATGTGGCTTGTGGCATGTGGCATGTACGTTTTTCAATTTAAATGCGGTCGTGTGTGCGAGATTATTTGTACATAACAAGGATTTAGCGAAAGCAACAGCGCCCCCTAGCGAGCGGTTTGTCCCGTTTGTCCGGGCGTCTTGGCCAACTTGCTGGACAAAATGCTACACAAACACTTGCCAGTTTTACATATGTATGCGTTTGTTGTACATGTGTATGCGCATGTATTGTGGTCATATCGTCCGTTTATTAGAAGCAGCACAAAGAACATGGAATTTACTTTGGCATATCTCATGCACTTCATTGCCTCGAAGAAGGACAGCGAGACAGACAAGACGATACATAGAGCATTTTTGCAACGAAATTATAGCCAAAGGCATTTGGGCAATAATAAAAACGAAGCTGAAGAAAGTAAAATGAAACGCAAGCACAGTAAATGCCGGAGAAATAACAACAGCAACAAAGGAAAATAACAAAATGGCAAAGTAAAGTAAAGTGAAGTGAAAGAAGCGAAAGAAAAGCAAAGCAAACCATAGAACATAATATTCTATATACTTTGTTTCGTCTCTGTAATACTGCTGTCTGTTTTGTGCAGGTTAATGCCATTTTATGCTAATAAAGAGCCCCATACGACAGTTTAATTAGAGACAATTCTTTATGCATGGCTTTGCCGAGCTCAGGTCTTAAATGCAATAATTAAAATCAGTCTGTTCATAAGCCATACTTTATGGATATATACAAGAATACAAGAAAAGCAGAGCTGCAACAGCTGCTGGCTGCTTTTTATGCGTTTCCTTTAGCTATAAAGTTAAAAAAGTAATTGATAGCGTTTTTAAAAGAACCCGACACAATGACAGACACGTTGCCTGACGATAATCGCATTGCGTATTGCGTATTGCGAGTGATGATGAGCCGAATAACAAAAAATTTATGCACATTTTCATTTCATTTTATGAGCAAAACCCATAAAATTCGAAAGAAAATCACATGAACGCCTGCGACGCTCACACTCGACTCTTGGTGTGTGAGCGAGTGCTTATTTGCATATTATATGAAAATTCCTTTAAATACTTATTGCGGTGCTTCGCACTTTTCAAACGTAATCTCATGTCCTGGCGAGTATAAAATAATAAGAGCATCAAGACGCACACACGAAGCATAAACTCAAGTGCAGACTGAGCAAATGGGAGCAAGTTTTCTAAATAAACATTGAAGCGTCTCATCATTATCATGTTATTTGAATTTTTTGCACATGTGCAGAGACTCATAGAGCGCCTCCTTCTACTACTCTATCCCTTCCATCTTGAAGGGCTGCCTCTTTGTTCGAATGCTAGTCGCCTCTTGCGCCTAAGGATATGCAACGCAAAAGTAATTCCACTTAGCCAAACACACACAGAGCTGGGGGAATATTTATGGCTCACACATACCCTGTACTTGAAAAATTAAAAACAAATAAAGCCAGTTAGCACTACTTGTCACACAATATGATTTTCAGCCGCAAGGCAAATTTATTATTAGGAGAGAATTTACAAAACACTAAAATATATGACAAACTGTACTTAACTTTTCTTTGCTTGCCTAGTTTACTCTAATATATTTATGACACTTTTAAATTTATATATTCAATTTTTGTATATTCACAATTACTTTTTTATCAGTCGAGAAATCAAACTTTCTTAATTGTTTTGCCTTTATTTAATTTCGAACATAAAAACCTTTTGTTTTTTGTGCTTGTGATACTTTTGCTTTTGGTTTCATTTTTTGTAATTTGCCATATGAATTTGTAATGCACTCAAAGGCTTACACTTAATCAACTTGTGTTTGTACTTTGCTTTATTAAAACACAATTCCGCAGGCAGATTTGAATATTTGTTAGCTCAACATATTCAGCATGAGCTGTCAAATGGCGTTGATATTTCTGACAATTCGTATTCATTTCGAAATGCAGAACATGACTTGAGTAATCAAACTGGCAATCTCTGATTTCATTATCAAAGTGAGAGAGTCTGAAGCTCGTTTTAATTGAAATTATTTAAAAAGCTTTTTATTCACTTGTCAGTCATGGGATTGTATCAAACAGTTAATTGTTCTTGCAATTATTTTCAAACAAGACAAATGCCTAGCTTGTCGGCACGTATGAGAAGCTCTTGTTGCTTAACTGCTGTACCTTTGAACCTCTGATGTGGCACAACAAAAACAAACAAATAAACAACAAGAAAAAAGTGGCAACTGGCAAACTCGAATGCAATAAAAAACAGGCAATGCAAAAAGGCATAGAGCGGCCGCAGAAACGCTCATTACGCTTTGATAGAGCGCCGGCGCTTGAAACTATTACCGAGCTGAGCGGAAATGGAATCGGGCCACAAAAGTTGAAGTTGCAAGTTGTGCAAACAGTAGAGAGAAGAGTAGAGCCGCAGTAGGGGCTACAAAGTTTCAATATTAATGCCATTTACGGTTCTAATTTCGCTTTTTACGTACGCGCACAACACTTTGCACTAACACACAAGATGTTGCTGAGCATTGAGGTGCCCCAAAAGTCCTTGGGTTGCACACAGCAGTGCTGTAGCTGGAGTTTGTAGTATATGCGGCAAGCTTAGCCGCAACATCGTTTATCTTCGGGGGTCATCATCTTATAATATTGGCCTTTCCGACATGCAATAAATTGCGCTCAGACAAACAACATGTCGGTTGGCTGCTCCTGTTGCAAGAATGGCTGCCTCAACGGCAAATTGCGCATACGCACCGTGTGGCCAGGGCAAACAAACTAAGCTCAACAACGAAGCGAATGTTGGGCATATTTGAATAGCCTCTCTCTATATGTATGTGTGAGTATGTATGTGTGAGCATGTATGTGTGTGTGAGTACTACCGGTACCGGTGCCTATGCTCCGTGTTAGGCTCTCTGTCTGTCACTCTGTCCATATGTCCGTCTCACTGCGAAGTGTAGAAAACTAAAATTTAGTTCTGCCCATGCACAAATGTTCCTCTCCTCATGCGTTCTGCCCATGGCCGGCAATTTGTCCAGATCCAGCTGTCCGGCTGTCCGGCTGTCCACTCCGTCCGTTCCCGTCCGTCCACAAGCAGGCCGTGTTTATGTGCACTGTGCTGTGAGCCTGGACTGACATACAAAAACCGAAATGCTTTTACAGTATTTCCGCCTTAACGGATGGCCTCATCCTGCCTACAAGCTGTAAATGTATTTGTGTAAGCATATAAGTGTACTGCTCTCCCTCTCTCTTTCTCCTCTCGCACTGTCTCTCTCTCTCTTCGTGTCTCTGTATGCGTGTGTGCTTCTATTTAGTTTAGAACACTTAAACCGGAAATTGAGGCGTTTTGTGTTTTGCTTGTTTTCGTTAGATTGTTGTTATTTTAGTTAACAATTTATTTAGTTACAGCCACTACAACTACACACACAATTTATGTGAGTTTGTGCATTATTTGTGCATTGCGTGCAATGTACTACAAGTGACTGGGCACACTTTAAGCGCCACTGTAAACTTCTCCGTGCCAGACAAGACAGGACAGAACAACACAAGACATGTCCAAACCAGATCTATATTCCTCACTGCAGTCAGAGTCTTAATAGTTTGCCGTCTTGACTTTAAATTTACTTCTAGTAACTTGTAACCTTTAAAATGTCATATATTCTTTAAAGCACTAATGTCAGTTTTCACTTTGTGCATTTGAGGCATGGAAAATAATACACATTCATGATCATAAGAAATTATTGAGTCGTTTATTAGTCGTATCTCAAGTTATACCTGATTTTAAGTACCTAAAAAAACTATATTTTTAACACAAGTAAGCTATATTTATAAAATAAATATAAGTTGCTATAAACCGTATTAGCAAAACCAAAAAAATTCGATATGATAAAAAGATAAATAAACTCAAATATCAAAATGAAATGAAATACAATCCATCAACTAAATTTTATTGCTGGCTTTCATCTGTGCAAATTACCTACATTTATTATTATTTTTAATTGAAATTCCCACTTTCGGTACACAGTTTATTATTTAATGGATAAGTTTGTCCTACAAATTGTTTAAATTTTAAAACTGTTGATTCTGATTATCATATTTCCCCTTTTTTAGACTCTTAAATTTATGTTTCATCTCTGCTCTTGCCGTTGAATCAAAGGCAAAGTAAAGAATACCTAAATCATATGTTTTAAATGAAGCATAGATATTAGTATTTTTTAAATTCAGTCTCAAATTTGGAAGCGGGTTGTGTATAATGGAAAGAATAAAGGAAGCCAAACTACTCACTTGTCCAGAGAGCGAGTCATGCCAAAAAAAAAGTTACATTGAAACACACTACATTCTTAAAAAGCGTATTTGTATGTCGTTCTGTATGTATGTACATCAGCTAGAGCACGAATTATGCTTTCCGCTGCAAAGGCAGCTATTTGCTGAAGGGTTTCTGTTCGCTATGTTCGTAGTGCACGCTACCAACAGCAGGTGGCGCTAGTTTATTTATTCGCCAGTACGAGTGCCAATGGGAAACTGATTGTGTGAGTGTGTGGCAGAACACACATCGTCTAGTTGTTCCTTCTGTCTGCCCGTCCGTCTGTTTGTCTGTCTGTCTGGTCATAGTTGCTTGGATGTTGATGTTGTTGAACTCATTGCAAATAAATACGCTTTTTGAATGCGCATGTAAATGACTTCATAAGCATTTTATTACCACCAAGTCGCACCGAGTGTGTGTGTGTGTGTGTGCAAGCTGTGTGAATACTAATACTAATACAAAACACACTGACAGTCACACATACAGACGCTCGAAATCAATTTCTTGCTCTCATTGGTTCTTGGTCTTGCCGACTCTCTGTTGGCATCATCGATAATGAGCATCAGACCCTTTATATAACAGCTTTTCAACGCTTTTCTCGATACACTCGCACAAGAGTTCGTTTGAAATGCGTTTTCCGGCGAGCAGAGCAAAATTTTGTTTTAATTTTTAATGAGCGTCGTTCGCGGAAGTCATACATCATTAGTAGCAAATCCGGCTGCTTCAATTTCAATTTCGATTTCAATATGCGCACTGGGAGAGCCACTGAATACTCGAATATTCGAACATTCGAATATTCAAAAGCCCGAATACACTCGCATACATATTGCAATACATATCGCACGTACTGCCTTTGGATATTCAACAGCAGCAACAAGCAGCGATAGAAGTACGAACAACAACACACGCCGCATAAATTGTAAAAGGAATCACAATTAATGAGTTCGATGAATGCGCCATTCATTCACTCCACTCGCTCTGCCTGCCTGTTGAAAGTGTCTCTCTGCATGCATGTTGCCCCTCCTCTCCACACGTACATACCCCACGCCCCCTCCGCCGCTTGCTGTTGCCCCATCGAGTGCCTGGCATATGATTGCAAATGCCGCACATTAGCGGATATCAAGTGGGTGTTGTTGAGTGTCTCTGTCGCCCGCCCCTTCCTCTTTCTATGTCCCGCTTTCTATGTGGCTCTGAGTGTGTTTGTGTGGGTTTTGGCCCGATGTTGTGCGCGAGTCCATGCCAAATTGAATTTCTAGCCTTTTAGATCTTTTGAAATGCCTTGTAATTGAGTCATTTGAATTCTGACTTTTCAATTTACTTTGCCAGTATGAGTATACTCACACAGTTGCTACACTCGCAGAAAAAATCCGACCTAGATTTCAATACAAAAATAGAATTTCTACCATGAATTGGTATATTGGTATATGTTGATTAAATTTAAATTTAAATCTGTTTGTCATTTGGATGAAATGGTCCATCATTTGAAATTAGAAATTTAGTTGGTAATACACTCAGAGAAAAAACAAACCATTCTTACTTGATTCAATACAGAAACGTTATCCAGAAATTACTTGATCTGAGTAAGAACTTACTTAATTCAATCAAGTAAGAATCATGTAATCCAGAATGTCTTGATTTCAAGTAAGTTTTGGATAGTCAGGAATATTGCGGATTGATTTAAGCCTTTTCTGTCTTGAATTAAACTTTATTTTTGCTTAAATCTATCCTAATTTTTCTTGAATCAATACTGTTTTTACTATAATTTTTCAAGCCATTTTATTGATTGATTTACTTTTCCCTGAGTATAACATAGATATAACTGCAGTTTTCTCAGAGTGTATGTGGTTTGGTTGTGTGTGTGTGTGTTTGTGCCAGTGATTGAATCTTTTACAGAGTAATTTAAGTGATTGCCATGCCGCGTTTACCAATTAAGTTGCAGCAGACAAGTTGGGATTATAACTCATTTATTCACTTATTTGTGCTTGTATTCATTTGCAGAACCATATGTGGTTGCCTGGAAACGGGGCATCGCCATATTAACCGCCGGCTCTGTGAAGGTGACACCTGATCCACGCGTGCGTCTGGTTAGTGGCTTCAATCTGCAGATACGTGATGCCGTGCCACAGGATGCCGGCGATTACATATGCCAAATTGCCACTATGGAGCCACGCGAAATTACGCACACCGTCGAAATACTGGGTAAGTAGGCTACGAATAGCCGTAGCCATCCAATTTACAATGGCTTTTGTGCTACGAGAGCATATAGATATGGGTTTTTTGTGGGCATTTTTTATTTTTTTGCGGCTTTGTTATGTAAAAATTTGAAGCGTCACATATCAGAGATTGATGGCGTATATATGGCAGTGGGAATGGGTAGGGGAATGGGCATGAGAATGGATTTTTATGGGCAAATTTATGCGATTTTCACAAATCACTTGGGTCTATTGTTGGCTGAGCTACATCATTTGGACACCTCTGAGCTGAGTTTGGGCCAAATTAACATATCCTTAGATCCTGGCCATATTATGCGCCCTGGCTACTCAAATATGCAAAATAGCCAAGCTGCAATTTGGCGGCTTTATGGCCACAGATTCAATAGGGGAATTTTCCGGCCAACGGAAAAATCAAAACTAATCTGCCATTTGCCCTTAAATTTTCTACTGCAGCGGCGGCAGCAGCAGCAGCAGCAGAGGATGTAACAGAAGTAACTGCCAGCGGATGCAAATTGCCATTGCCCCTTTTATTTTGAGCTCTGCCGCCCCCTGCGGACCCCTAACTATTTCCTGTCGACAACGCATTGTGCCTAACAAGCATGGGGTTCTCTCTCAGTTTCTGCTTTAGTCATCTCTTCCTGTCTTCTGTTTCCTTCTCTCTCTCCTCCTTTCTCTTTTTGGCTGTTGGTGCGTCTTCTAATCAGCAATGATGAATAATTTGCATATATTTCCCCCAATTACAATGTTGCCTTTTTATTTACATACGCTTGGCTAGAGGGCTTGCCGAATGCGCTAGACGCCCCTTCCCTTTAGCCCAGCTATTCCCACTCCCCCTATTCCCCCTGTTCCCCACCGCCTATTGTTCCGCCCTGCTAACACTTTTGTCGACTTTGGCACGAGTGTGCTCGGTGTGTGCGGCGCATGCAAATTGCGATACAATTCCCAAAATCTCCAGAGTGAGGCTGGCTCGTCTCTCATCTCAGAGCTTTGGGCCTTGTGCCTCGTGCCTCCTGGCTCGTGGCTCGTTCCGGCGAGAAATGATTGAAAAATAGTTTTATTCATGTTCTTTAAGATGGTCTTAAGTGCTGGCACTGGCGCTGGACTTTAAAGCATTACTCCACTTTGATAGCCTATAAAAAATGCGTATTTATTTCACCAGCAAAACAACAACAAAATTGTGGAACTCAACTTTTTTCATTTGTCATTGAAACTTGGTCCTGATGCTGCCGGAGCTGCCGGAGCTGCTGCTGATCCTGATACGGCGCCGCCACAAACAAACATTAAACAAAGGCTGGTCTGGAAGCTCCGAGCTGAGAGCTAAGAGAGCTCGGAGCAACGAGAGCTTGGCGCTCTCGAGAAAAAAAAACACAAGCAAAAAAGTCGATTATTGAAAAGTTTTGTTTATTTTATGTGTTTATTATGCGCTCCGTTTGCCAAATAATGATCATGGCCAGAAATATTTCGTTTATTGAACTTTAGCAGCGCACGTAAATTGTTGCCCCGCCCCGTTCCGACCAAACAAAAAAAAAACCAAACTCAACACCAACTGCTAGTGGGCAGGGGGTAGGGGGGAGGCGACTGGGTCCGATTCCGCATTGTTGTCAAAGGAGAAACAAGCAAAATAATGCGCTGTCGAAGTTTTTATAGGCTCAACAGCAGACACCCAAACCAGCCAAACCAGGAGCAGCCATCGTCATCCCAATCCCATATAGCTGCTCCATAACCCCTCCGTTCCCCCCTCGGCACATGCTTCGACATGCTGGAATATAAATTTCATAAAGTTTGCGCTGCTCTGGCATTTTGGCTCGCCAGCTTTTACGAGCGTAAATTACTTTCAGTTTGGGCCACACTAAAGATGAAAAAATAATGTGCGCTTGCCAAACTTTTGCACTTGTTCTGCCAACCCGAAGGCCCCGCGAGGTGCGGGGCGCTGGAACGTGGCATCAGCGCTGCGCACTTACAAAGACATTAGCCCAGCGATGGCCGAGAGCTGGCCAAGTGGAGCAGCATGCAACAACAACAGAGAGCAAGCGAGAGAGAAAGGGAGACAGAGAGAAAGGGAGAGTGCCGCGAGCCATGGCCCAAAACTTTTGCCAGTTGACAAATCTTTTTAATACTCAGCCCAAACGTGAATATCTACACTCTGCGCTCTGGTTTCAGGCATCAATGCACTCCATTCGCTCGCATTTATTTACACTGTGCAACATCAGTGCACAAATATTTGCACGCCCTTGCGTATTAGCCTCTTCGTCCGTCCGGCTGTTTTATTGACCAAATTGCAATATATTGACTTTAATGTTCGACTTTAATGCGTGCACTTTGGTTTGGCCTGTAAATGGCGATGTAGCGCATTTAATAAACCAATTTTACATACATTTTTACATTTTTACAATTTCACATTGACATCTGCCAGCGAAACATCCATTAGCCCTGGCTAGAGTGGCCCTCGGCTCTGGGCCAGAGTCCGGTGTTGTGGTTGACCACAATTGGACCACAAAACATTAAGTTATGTGGCCGCTGTGTGGGCGGTCATTGCGGTCATTTCGTCAATTTTATTGTCATTGACTAACGACTACAGTGATTGCCATTGCACTCACTACACCTGCCAACATGATTGAGCTTAAAGTTCTTGCAGCCTAATAATAGACTCGATGAATAGCTTGGTGGCATGAAGCTGGAGAGCCTGCGTATTCAATTGGAAACCATAATTATTATGGTCGCTGTGGGCTGAATAATGCCACTCACACCCACACGCACGCACACATTTGTAAATTATATGGCCAATATGCCAAAAACAATGGCAGGACAACAGCAAAACAGCAACACAGCCATGGCAAATAGGAGGATTGCAACTGCCAAAGCAGCTCATAGGCAGGCGAGCGGCATTTAATTATGTGCAGCAGCACAACAAGACTTGGCAGGCAAACAATAACAACAAAACCCAATACAATGGACGAACCCAAGAATACAAGCCAAAAAGCAAGGCAGAGAAAGAGATAGAGGGGGAGAGAGAGAGAGAGCGAGAATAGAGAGTGAAAATTGTGGCAGAAATTCGTGTATGCCACAATATGCAATAAACAAATGCAGAGAGGCAAAGGATGCAGACAGCCAAGCCAAAGCCAGACAACTGGACAGACAAACAGACAGTCGGACAGACGGATGGACGGACGGATGGACAGAATTTCTTTAGATACTTGAGACAAATTACCGACACAATAGCAAGCAAATTGCAAGGATATGCAAGGATATGCATCGAATCCGAGCAGGATGCTGGGCAAAGTGAACCGACAATTAAATACAAGAAGCTTTTTAAGTTTTCGCACTAAACTTTATCGTACTCTGACTATGGATTTAAATTACTTAGTAGACGGCCAATGCACTGACCCTCCTCCCCTCGTCCCCTCGTCCGATAAAATAAAGTTGCCTCCAAGAGCCCCAAGTGGAAGTATGTAACTTTAAAAGCCGCAAACCAAACTCTGAACTTTCAGCTATGTAGCTACATAGCGAAATAAGGCATAAAATCAATATGTACAGCTGGTTTGACTATGTACAAGTATGTAATATACATACACTTGGAGAAATAACAGAAACGTTTGTTCTTAATTGAAAAGTCGTGTCATCCGAAATATGCTTAATCTGAGCATGAAAGTGATTATTTGAAAAAAGAGTTTAAATAATATTTAAATTGCGACTACATGTTTCAGATTTAATTATGGTTTAGGGATTATGGAAACACAAAATACAGGGTCTCCAACTGTCGGTTACGTCCGACTGTAGCCTTTCGCTTTTTCTTTTCATTCAGTTTGCTTGATACATATACTTACAAGTTTTGCTTAAATCAACAAATATCAATTATGAAAATTTCAAAAACAAATTTCAGCCTTGAAATTTTGGCTCTGTTTTTTCTCAGTGTACTTGGTATATACAAGGATGAGTGTATGTAAATGCCCGCAAGTTGCATCAAAAAGTTGCTGCTGCTGCTGCTGCTGGTACTGCGGATATTGCGGCTGCTGCGGCTTCGTTTGCCTTGACAGAGCTCGCTTATTAAAATTGTTGAATGCTGCCCACATAATGGCCCCCTAAGCACCGCCATCGAACCCAGGCCCATCCATCCATCCATCCAAGCCCAGACCCTCTCCATTACCCACACATCGATTGCCGTCGCATTAGTCGTCATCTGCATGACATTACATGCCGCAATCCACGTATTACATGGCATATCAGCATATCGCCATATCACCACTCCTGCAGCAAGTCGACATCAACTGCTCCATAAGTCGTCAACTGGCACACAGTTATGGCCGAGGATTCGAGCATTTATTGAATTCAATATGAGTACACTCACTCATTCGTTCGTTCATTCGTTCGCTCGTTGCCTGTAGTCCGCTGCTGGGCATAAAGTCTCACCAAAGCGTGAAATTATTGAAAATATATCGCATTGAGCCCCCAGCATACAGAGCAAACTAGAGAGAAGTAGAGAGAAGTAGACAGAGAACTGGAGAAAAAGAGAAATCGCTGGCATGCAGAGCAAACAGACGACTTCATTGCAAGAGCTCAGAGTCTCTATATGTCTGTCTGTCTATCTGTCTGTCTGTCTCTCCTGTGTCTGTCCATTTTCGGTTTAGTTTTTGGCTGTGAGCCACAGTCGTATGATTTATTATAGTCGAATGCAGATTTTTCAGCCATAACATTCTTTTGTTCTATACACGAATCTGGATAAAGATTTATATCTATATTTATCCGCTTCTTGTGTTTGTTGTGTTGTGTTATTTGTGCGCTCTGCATTGATCAACTGTAATTTTCTTTCAAATGCAAATACAAGTGCTCATGCCAATCATTTCTTTTATGTCTGCTCATACGTACGCGTATTTGTTTTGGATACAGCAATCGAATATATTCGTGTTTGCAAAGTCGAATATTACGCTTCAAATTTGATGTGTTTCTGTAGCTTGTTTTTTGTGAATTGCATCAAATAAAAGTCGCTTTGATAAAAAACCCGCCATTTATACAAATGGCATTTGACATTTAAGCAGAGTTAAACCTAGCAGATATCCTGTAGTAATAATGCCATGATTTCCAAATAAAATACAGTAGCTAAAAGTATGCAAAGGTCACTAGTAGAATCATGCTTATTATACTATATAGAAAATCTAATTTTAGTAAAGTAAAATGCCGAATAAGAGTTAGCTTTATCTAGTATATATTCCAAGTATCCAACTGAGCCGTGGAATCGTGTGCAGTATCTGCCATCAGTTGACACAACCGACTGAAATTTTCGTAATATAGCCAAAGTAAATAGAGCTACGCTTAAATTAGGTTGACATTTTCCGTTTATAGCCTCGAGCTTATTATAATACTAATTATGTGCAAACATTTAATGTAATGGCTTCATTCCTTGACTAAACACAGCAAATTATGGCTGCATTTATTAGTGAAAAAGCTCTCAAAGTTTGAGCAGGAGTAAAAGAAAAGTTGTTTGGTATTTCAATTGATTTCTTTGAGTAAAAACAATCTACCACAAAATAAATATATTTTACATTTCTCGCAAGACTAACAAACCTCAGTGCAACAAGGGTATAATACAAATCTAGAAAAGTTAAAATTAAATAAAATCAAGCTACAAAGTGGCATAACCTTGGGTCAGAAGTAACAAATTTCGTTGCTTTTAAGTGCAGCCCTCTTGCTGCCCCAGCTCGCCTTTATTACACAAACATATAAAGGGAAGAGCTAACCAAATAAAGTGGTGGGCGTGGCCAATTGCAATTGTCCTTGATTCGGACAGAGCAAACAGCAGACCTACGCAACAGCTGTAAAATAATTCGGCCGCAAATATAAATAAATTGGAAGGCCGAATTAAATAAAATTGTCGAAACGTTGAATGGACAGTCCAATTGGCAGATGCGTCAGTCGCAGCCTTCAACCGAGTCCCGTTCTCAGTTTTCCATTCTCCAGTCTCCATTCTCAGTCGCCGTCACAGTCACAGTCTCCGGCTCTGCCTCCACCTGCTGCTCAGCGGCCATGTTGGCCGAGGGAGTGAGACTAGGCCACACGCGTAAACGCCATTTTGCAGTCATTCAATTTGCATTTGTGCGCATATTTATTCAAATTGTTTGGCGTCCTTGGTCCTTGATCCTTGGCCAGGGCTTGACTTTGCATACATTTCTGCGCGCTGTAGACATATACACATAGAGAAACAATTTGTTATACAAAATATTAATAATAATAAAATATTATAAACTTGCAATCTTAATTGAAACTTGTAGAAAGGGGAAAGTTTGTATTAAAATAAGAAATTAATTAATGTACACAAATAAGTAAAAAGTATATAGAATATTGAAATAAAAAAAAAAAACTAATTTAAATATTAAATAATTTTTATATATTTTGTAAAAAATTTAAAAATATAATATAATATTATAATAAAAAAATTATTGGTAGTAAAGTTTTAAAATTTTCAATTCTTGAAATATATTTTGTCATATTTACCTTACGTTTCTCGTTCGCAGTATGATATTGAGTTCAACATGCACGGTTCCTGCCGAGTGTCAAGTTATTTTTTTTTTCAGTGTAGATATGTAAGGCTGTGGGCAGGAAGCCGTGTATGTTTGTACATTTGGTGGACGCTGGGCAGTCATTGTATTTGGACTAGAGCGGCTAGTGGCCATTTCTAATGTGTTTTACTTCTTTCATTTTTTTGTTTTTTGTTTTTCATTTTTGGTTTTTGCTGTGCTGCTTTCTATGTTTCTATGTCTGTTTATTTGCTTGTGTCCTTTGCAGTGCCACCAAGGATTCATCACATTAGCACCGGCGGACATTTGCAAGTCAAAAAAGGTTCATCAGTGCGCATTGAGTGCTCGGCCTCTGGTAATCCAACGCCAAATGTGACTTGGAGCCGCAAAAATAATATTTTGCCCAATGGTAAGATTTTGCATAAATAGCCCGGCAAACGAATGGATTCAACTGTTCACTGTCCAAGCAGCCAACTGGACAACTGTCCAAACAGTCAACTGGCCAACTCGCCAGCTGGCCAAGAGGCTGCGCAAATTAAAAGCATAAAGAATAACAAAAACGGGGCGAACAAAAAAACCGTAAAGTGCAAAAGTAAATGAATATAAAGAAACTTAAACAATTTCCATAAAAATGAAAAGTCAAAGAAATTATTTTGAGCGCATTGCCAGCTCGTGATGCCTTCCCCCCTGACCTGGCGCCCCTCCGCCATCTTTATTATTGAAAGCAGTGCGCACTGGAGCACAATCATGCTGACCCTGCTGGCGAGTGTTTCGTTCGTTTGAATTGTTTGCCTGTCTGAGTGAATGGCTGAATGGCTGTATGGCTGCATGGCTGCATGGTTGTAAGGATGGACGGTTGAATCCTTGTAATTGCCTCTGTCATTTCTTCGATGGCCACCTTTTATTGACCTGCTTCTGTTTCACTTGTTCCAGGAGAGGAGAAGCTACACTCGCACGTCCTGTCCATTGAGAATGTGGATCGTCATAAGGGCGGCGTCTACATATGCACCGCCAACAATGGCGTTGGCCAGCCCGCATCCAGCCAGGTTGTTCTGCACGTCTTATGTAAGTATTTCCACTTGGCAGTGTGTGTGTGTGTGTGAAGTGTGTGTGTGTTTGAGGAAACGCCAAAGTTCAGAGCATGAAAGCGAAACAAATTAATTTTAACCCAATTGGTAGACACTTCAATTTATTTGAAAACAGATTTTAATGGTTATTGGCCTTCAATGCAACTCAAAGGCGCCTCGACGTGTGCTTGGCATTTCCACATTTCCCCATTTCCACACATACGAGTGCACACTGCAAATTTGAACTCGATGTCCTGTTGGACTTGACGGCACTTAAATTGGCTTACAATTATGGGAATGGCTTTGCCGACATTTATTTAAAATTTATATGCAATTTCTATAAAAGTTCCCGAGATTAGGGAAAGGGCACGAGCATGTCTTCAACGAACAGCTAATTATATGGCAGCTGTTTCTTTGCTCGTACTTTCTTCGTACTCCCGCCCTTTCCCATTGAATATCTGGTATGCCATTGCCCTCAAGCGATGGGCCATTGATTTCATTTCTTTGCTCTCTGTTTGCTTACCATGTTGTTTACTAATTTCTTAATTTTTTCTGCAACAACCCACACAGACCCACCGGAAATCTCCGTGGAGCGTCCCGTTGTCTTCTCGGGTGAAGGACATGAGGCGATGCTGGTCTGCATCGTGCACGGCGAAACACAGCCTGAGGTATGTTTTAATTAAATTTCGTGCATAAATTTTCATTTACGCGCTGGCGCTCACTTGGACTTGGCACATAAAGCAGCACAATGAACACTGCCCATTAATATATATAGATACGTACACATACTTCGCAGCAGCACTGTTCTTCATTAAGCAATCGAACCAATTTGCAGCAACTTTCACGAATTTAGCAGATAATTTAAAGTCAATACTAGAAGCAACTTTCTGATGAATTCAAGTATTCTATAAAGTCCAGCTGCTGTCTTTGAGCTAAAAACTACTGACAATGCATTAATTAAAAGTCTGCCAAAGCAAATTGAAGTGCAGAACAAAGCATAATTTTAATCAAACAACAAATGGGTTTCGCACAGTCTATTGTCTGGCTGAGTAGAAAAGAAAATTTCAATATTTTCATGAGTTACCGAAGATTGTATGCTCTTGTTGTCCAGATAGAAAGATATCTGGCTTTAAACTAAAACAGGGTATAGAAAATAAAACTTTTAAATTAACGAATCGAAAGACTTCTGTCTATTAACTAAAAACAAAAGCTATAAGCTCTGAAAAGAATAATTCGTATAAAATATATAATTCAATTTCTGCAAAATATTTTAAGATGAATTAAAAACTTAAAAAACAAATTTGAAAGGACTCTCTAAATAAATACTATTGCTTTAAAATTTAACAAAATCACAAAAATACTATTAAATTTTAACTCATAACACAATTTAAAATTCAGCTATAAGAATATTTGCTGCTACTATCAAGACAAATCTGAATAATACAGCTTATTTTCAAATAATTTGAAAACCGATTGATTATATTGGTACAATAATATAGAATTTTATTTTATATATTTCTCGCATTAAATCAAATAATCCAAATACCCAGCGTAACTGCGAGAAGACATAATTGTGCTTTTTGGCTATACACATTCATATTTGGCTGCTAACAATTTTTTACATAGAAGAATTTCCTTCTGTTTTTTTGCTCGGTTTTTTTCCGTGCGCCTTTGCCGACATTTAAATTAATACGCTTGGCTATAATTCAAAGTAAAATTGCGGAAGTTGCCAAAGCGGAAGTGTGAAGCGGCGAGCAGCCAAAGAGGAAAAATGCCAGAGAGCACAAAAAATGCCAACATCGAGAGGTGGCTGAAGAGCGAAATGAAATAGAGAAGATGGCGAGATGATGGAGAGTGAGAGGCCAGCACAAAGTTAGTATGCCAAATAATGACTGGCGACCGCAAATGTCAATGCTTAAAATTATACAGGCTCGGTTCGGTTCGGTTCGGCAGAGCTGCAATTTGGTTAGGGTTTGGTGTTTGGTCATTCTGCTCTGGATGATGTGACGAGGTGATATGGGGGAGAGCTGTTTCCAAGAATTTTATACATATATTCCTATTTTTTTGTTGGAGCGTTGCATTACGTTTTTATGCTATTTAATTTTTTACATTTTTTGCTAGCACTTTGTGCGCTCGTTCTCTGACCGCAAAAGAGTTGACTACTCGTGCTTTCCCAGGAAAAAGCTTCAACTACTTATTTATTTTCCGGCTGTTGCTGTTGCTGTTTCAGTTGCAGCTCTTTGTTTGCTCTGCTGGACACATTTCATTATACGACTCTGCCACTACAACGATGAGCTCCACTGTACGCCTCACGCCTGCTTTGCATTGTACTTGGCACGTCAGTGGGCGTGGCCATGGGCAATTGGCTGTGGACTTTGGTACTGCGGGACTGCAGGAGATGGCCATGCCATTTGTAGTCTTTGAGAATGGCATTTCCGCATGCAATTTTAACCAGCTGCCCCGCCCTGCTGCCCTTTGCCCCCTCCCTCCCTGCCACCCTCCCTCTAGCCATTCTCGTCATTTGCCGTTTTGTTGCTCTTGTCAAATGTATACAATTTAACGCTTCGTTTTGCGTTACATTTGGCTACAACTCTCGGCATGGGTTCAAATTTATTGTTTTTATGCTTGCCTATCAAGTGTTTGCTTTAAGGCTAGTTGAGTTTCTCAATGTCTGCTGAAAGTATCGTTAAAACTAACAACCTTACTTCAGGCATTTTATTGGTGAGAGCATTCACTAGTCGAGCCATTAACTAAATTATTTATTAATTTAAAACAAGTATGCATCACAGCCTGCACTTAATTGCTTGCATAGTTTACATGAATTAACACAGGAATTTTAAGTATGTATTTAATTCAATTTGATATGCGCTATATTAATATGGTGTAATTTTTTATACGATAAAATATTTAAAAAACAATAAGCTAAAATTGCCAACTGGTTGGAAATATTGTAGCTAGATTTAAATTATAAAATATCTAGAACTAGATTTTAAAATAATTAATGTTCTCATAAACTTATATGATTAATTTTTGAAACTACCGAAGTTTAAACAAATTGACGGACAGTCTGCAATAACTTTATTAATTCGTTCTTCTGGTGGTCTATCAAATGCTAATAAGCAGAAAATGCATGCAAATAAATTGCAATTTATAGCACTAATAAATTGATAAATTGCTTTTGGCCTTTGCGTGGATATTGATTGCAAACTTGCGGTCGTTGCATATCGTTAGGTGTTGCAATATGCCATTGTCGCAATGCGGTGATTCGCATTTTTAATTATGCCGTGACAATGGGCAGCATTATAATGAGCAAATGGGGCAGGCTAGGGTAGCATATCCGCAATCGGTGATTACTTTGGATAGTCTATTAATTATTAAGCACGCATTGAAATGCACAAAATGCTGGATCCATTTCGCAGAGTGAAGGAGCGAAGGAGGGAAGGGGGGAAGGAATACAGAGCTGGGCATTCACATGGACTTACACGTGTGTGTTGAGGTTTGCATATTAATTAGGAATTGCGGCACAAGTCTGGCATATTCATAATCCATTGATATTGTTGATTTGTTGCATAATGAATAGCATAAACAAGCACTAAGCTGTCTGCCACCCGTGTGGCATGCCATCAACGACAACGACAGGGACAATGACAGGGACAGGGACAGGGACAGGGAATGGGACAGGCAATGCAACGGCTGCCTGCAACATTGTCATTAGAGCAATTGTCATTAACATGAGCGACAGCAATGAGACAACATCATTATCAACATCATCGAGTGCACTTATTGTCGCTGTTGTTGTAGTTGTAGTGGTTGTTGTAATTGTTGCTGTCATCGTCATCGATGTCATCGATGTTGATGCCAGGCGCATTAAACATGCAGCAGCATTTGACAGAGTTATCAACAGCTAACAACATTAATGGGTGTTGTCCGTGCAGCAACGGCATCTATACCCTATGCTCCACACTCCACACTCCACACTCCACATTCCACATTCCACAATCTACATCATAGACGCAGAGACCTATGGCTTTAGGGCCATGTTGTTTAATATGCAGCCATCGCTGCGTTCGGCTGGGCTTCTCTGATGTTGTCATTGCTTTTAATTATTTTGCAAATTAATTTCCAAATTGGTAATTTTCTTCACATTTGCACAAAAACACACAAACACGAACAGCACACCGACAGGGCAAAATGAAGAGAGAGAGAGAGGATGAACTTCCTGTCATTTGAGGGCATAATGAGTTTTTATGCTGAGCGACATCAACTGCTGCTGTAATTGACTAAAAGTTGGCCTATTTGCAACCGAGCGCCCCAGGGGAGTACCGTCATGGGCATATGCAGCATATCGATGAGCATGCCACTTAATTATTGTGATATTATTAGCTTTTATTAGCCCAACTATGTATGCATTCTGCTTGACTCGATTTGAAATCAATTACAGTTCTGATTTGCAGCTAGATTAGATTTCAGTTTAAACTCTCATATATTTTAATGTTGTAAAAATTAAAGTAAAAACTTCAGTTCTTTATTGCGAAAAACATTAATATGTTCACCATTAATCGTCATAATAATGAAGTGAAAATCTCTTGAAAGTTTCAGTGAAGCGTATGCTTCAATCATTGCAGTTGTTTGATTTTTAATTAGTAGGACAACACTCTGCCGTGTGTCGTGTCCTGCACTTGACTGGAGTGCTTTGCCCTGATTATTGTTTGTATTGCACGGAAATTGACAGACATTACGAATGATTGGCGCCGAGTTGTAAACTGCTGACGCGCCATTAATTACGACAAATTATTCATTGTTCAATTTCTGTATGAGTTTTTCCGCAGTTCATTAGAGCGAAAGGTGAGGCGGAATGCCACATCAAGTGCCTGGCAACAACTTAAGTCAATCGCTTTCTATTAGTGGCGACACTAGCCTCACACACACGCTTGCCCACACACAGACACGCAACGTCATGTATGCGTGATGTGGGCTAACGCTGCGTATGCGTAATTATTTGCGTTTTGGCTCAGCAGGCGGGTTGGCTGGCTGCCTGGTTAGGTGAGAACAAAAGCAACTCCAGACACGCAGCTGCGTCAATGGCAGCCGCACACCTAACAACACGTTTCCGTTAACAATTTCCGCCATGCCACCGAAGTGGGGATTGCATCATTGAGTGCCATTGAAGAGTGAATGGGATGAAAGGGAATGAAAGGCAGGGGAGGCGAAGTTGACGCAAATTTTGTTCTTCTCTTTGGGCTGATTAGTGTTGATTGGCATTTTTCGCTTTGCTGCTCATCAATGCTAATTTTTTTTTTTTTTCGTTTTTTGCTTCCCTTGCTGCGAATTTATTGAACCCTCGCAATTCACTTTGACTACATACTTGGCCAACTTCGGCTTGGCGTTCTTGCTACAAAAGCGCAAGTGCAAAAGATGGATTGACGCAACATTTGCGTAGATATTGATATTGATAAAGTGCAGAGAGCTCAACCAATCAATCGCCTGTCTCAGACCCACGCCATATGCCAACTTTCGCTCTGCGAAACAATGAGAACATTTAATAAACCAAAGTAATTAATGCGCTCAGTTGGTCGATGAGAAACCCAGCATCTTCCCCAATCACACACATATTACAGACAACGAAATATGGAATACAATAATTTTTTTTTGGTATTTTTGTGCCACGTCAACACTTACGCCTCGTTACGCACGGGAGGCTGGGAAAGAGAGCTGTAGCTGTTGCTCTTGCCTGATGATGTTGGCCAGGCTGATGAGCGTCGCTTAAATAGGGGAAAAGCGTAAAATCAACAATAGCAAAAGTAACAACAACAGCCAGAATTACAGCTGCAGACACAGTGAGCCTAACAAAAGGCATGGAAAAGCAAACATCAACATTTTGCACAAATAATAACAAACATTTATGGCAGCACAACAGCATAACTCTAACTACACTCACACTCACACACACACTCACAGTCACACTGTCTGTATGTGTCTACAAATATATGACAACACATGTGCAATGTTGACAGCCATTTTAATGGAATAAACGGACAAGGCTGTGGAAAACTGAATGGTCAAAGAGCCAAACCTGTATATACATGTATGCATTTCAATCGAGATAGAGCAAAGATGTGGCCCGATGAACACAAATGGTTCTGTTTCATTTCCTAAAATAACACAAAACGTGTCAATAGCATCAAGTAATGGAACAATAGTTGAAAACTTGATACACAGATATGGCGGTTGCTTTTACCAAGCAAAACTTTATGTCTTAAAAATTTTAACTTTGTTGTTCATACGTTTAATGCTTTATCATTAGCTAATAAATTAATAACTTTGCATTTCTGGCTCTGATCGAGACGTCTTATAAGTAAGTTACTTTTATGATATCAAACTGATCTTAGTCACAGTTTAAAACTATGTGAAAACCAACCTCTCCAGCATACAAAATCCATCTAAATTTTAGATAAATAGTACTAGAGGGAACCTATAAAATTTTGAAATTAGTTTTATTTTCTCTTTTCTGAAACCTGAAATTAAGTTCATTTTTTTTCCAATTTTTTCTAGATTTGTAGAATAGTGTTCCAATATTTTCAGTCTGAAAAAGTTAAAATATAATAAAAATCGAGCTATATTCGAATAGCTCATATCGGTTCCACTGTAATTCGGCTCTGTAATATTTTGTATTTACTTTGAGTTATATTTTTGTATACACACATGCGCGCCCAAACAGATATTTCTATTTTGGCATTGTAGTCATATGTGTGGCATCTTGTTAAAAGGTTTTTGTTTTAGATTTTTATCATGTGAGTCATGCGTGGAGCACCTGCTGCTACCCGTTTTCCGTGTTAATTCGTGCGTTGTGCCCCGGCGGTGTTTCTCCCCAGCGGCTGACTGTCTGAATCCTGTCAAAGCCTCTGTAACATTGCACATACAACCAACCGGCAACCGGCAACTGACAACAGACAGACGGCCATACAGCCATACATATAGCTGACAACCGAAAAAGCGGTAGCAAGTAGCTGAGTTGGTAAAATTTTTGGGGGCCTAGAGCACGATTCGTTGGTAAAACACGCACATGCGGCTGTCAGCCAAGCACCGCCGTACTAGTTAGTCTATGGATGTGGCTCTGTTTACACAGGATATGAGCACACTTGACATACGAAACAAGCTGTTGAAATATTCCTCGATTGTCAAAATATATATAAACGAATGCGAATAGAAACTAAGCGCATGCCGAAAGCGGCAAATTAAAGCAAATTCAAGACTTTGGCTTGCATTCGCCTGGGATTGTGATAAAAATCAATTTTCGACCTATTAAGTTCAAGTGAAACGCAAGGCGATATATCTGAAAGTATTTACTGTAAATCACTTCAACTTTCTCGCACCTCAACTCCCCACATGCAATTTGCAGTTGCCCGGCCACAGACACACTGACACAGACATTCATTGAGCTCGAAGTTCAAACTTTGAAGTTGGCAGAATGGCAGATGGCATGTGGCAGGTGGCAGGTGGCAGTTTGCCTGGTGGTTTATTCGTGTTCGCTTCGATTGACCAAGTTTTCAATTATTTACAGGTAATTTGGTTCAAAGATACCATGCAATTGGACACCACCGAGCGCCACATCATGGAGAATCGCGGCTCACGTCACACGCTGATTATACGCAAAGTGCATCCACAGGACTTTGGAAACTACTCCTGCGTGGCTGAGAATCAACTTGGCAAGTCACGCAAAACTTTGCAGCTGAGCGGAAAACCGAATGTTGCCGTTTTTAATTCACCAGCAATCAGTCAATACAAGGACAGGTGAGTTAAGCCACCAAACCAACCCATCCATCCATCCACATATTCCCGCACAGGTGTTCACGTTCCACTCGCTGATCAATTGGCAGCCGTATCAAGTTGCAAGCAGACACGTGCCACACGCTCTTGTTCGGTTGCTGTTGATGACCATGTTAGACAATTTACCGACTGCTTGACCTTAGCGAAGTTAAGTTAACTTAAATTTACTTCAAGTTGAGTCCGGCCACGTTATTGGGCGCCTAATTAGCGCAGTAAACTGATGTGATTCTCGTGTGTCCACCAGGGTGTATGAGTAATCTGAGTGAGAGTGCGTCAAATTCAAAAATTCAACCGAAAATAACAACTGTCCGTTGTGGACAGTGGACTATGGGCCAGAAAATCGTATTATTGAAGATTAAAGATTGAAGATAGACATAAAAAATTTTACCAAAAATAATCTTACATTAAAAAAAAGCATATGTTTTTATAAGCTAAATTAAATTATTTAATGCATTAAAATTTTCAACGAAAAATACGCATCACTGAATTTGTAGCATTTGCATAATTTAATTATTTGTTTTTAAATTCAAATTTTAATGAACAAATAAGGGACTATTTATTATATCTTCTATAAGTGCTGAAAATATTTTTAGTTTTCCAAAAAAATAGGGATTCAGTCAAAAAACAATGTGCCAGCCCATAGTGCGATGTAGAGCGCAATATAGCAGACTTGAGGGCGGCTTTATTAGATTAATTTTACCGAATGACACATGGACTATGGACTCTATTGTGCTCCCTCTCTCTCTGTCTCTCTGTGTCTCTGTGCGCTGTGGGCTGATAGCTGTGCGCTGAGGTGGCAGCAGGGACAACTGGTCGTATACGTAACAAATAAAACTTTTAATTGGATTAGCTGTCATCAGACGCACACTCATACACATACGTGCGGGGGGGACGGACAGACGGACACACATGGCTGAAAGAACATGCAGCCAAGCGACAAACAAGCTCACATCTCACTGTCACACGCATACAGAGACACTCTCTCATACGAGCCAGACGACAGCGAGACAGTCAGATATTCGAGATGTACATTCAGATAGCAATAGACCTAACAAATTGGCACCGACTGGTATTGGCACCTTTCAATAATTCAACTTGAATTAAGTTCAATAAACTAGATTATAAAAATACAATAAAAAACCAGCACACGTTGCTCTAGAAGCTGTAAAAAATTGAAAATGTTTGCCACTCAAGTGGCAGGCAGCAACTAGCGCGAAAAATTCCAACGTTATTTACTCAAATATTTCTATTTCTGTTCGGATTCGCATTCGCATTGCGCATACGCACTGTACAACAAAGTTTGGCAAACAAATATTACTAACTCACCAGTATTGATATTGGCAATGGCAATGGCAATCCGCATAGAAATAGGAATAGAAATAGTAACCGAATCTGGGGAATGGTATGGAAATGTGCGATGTCAACGGAGCACTGATTTCATTTGCTGATTCCGACGGAAACTGCTGTCGGCAATTAAGCCGGCAATTGGTCCCCAAACGAGCTACACTGGCGCCAGTCGCTGCCTCTTCAATTGTTCATAATCATTTTTATTGCTTACTTTACTTTGATGCTATATATGCGGAAAGTTTTCTGATTGGCGTTTTATGTTTTTATATTGTATTCGGGACTCAGGACTTCAGGTTATTAGTTCATATGGCTCAATAACCATGCAAAAAAAAAACAGGCTCAGCCCAAACCCAAACAAACAAAATGTGTACACAAACAATATTCTATCCAAGCCAATACAAATGGCCGAAACGTCTCCCTGCTGTTCAAGACTTTGCAGAACTTGGGCTTATTTATGGCTTGAACGGCACTCTTTGGCCCCCTGGCCCCTTGGCCCCTCCGCTCCTCTCACGCTCAACTGATTAGCATTCAAATTGTGTGCCGAGTTTATCGCAAAGCAATGAACTAGCGCCTTTGTAATGTATTGCGCGAGGCAAGGACAACAAGGCGAACCGTTTCCTTCTAATTAGTTGTTTACTTGAATAGTTTGGCCCTCCCCAACTGGCGCTATAAATACTGAGAAATCTGCCTTTGTTGTTAATATTAATGCGATTGTTAATGAGCTTCGGCATTGAGAATCTCCAGCTGTATCATCTTAAAGCTGCTGCTGCTGCTTAATGCCAGCTACAATTACCAAGAATGCATTTATATCCAGTGCACCATGGTTAAGATGTCGGCATTTTTGGCTTAAAGTCTAAATTTTGATGTGAATGTATTAAATTTGTGTTGTTATATGGATGTTGAAATGTTTGTGTCAGCTTATCCGTCTTAACAATTTTGCTTTTTACTTATCAGCAGCTATTTAATAATATTGGTTGAATATTGTTTCAGTAATATATAAAGTCCCATACAAATTGGGACATAGTTTTTTATTGCACACTTTGAAGCGCACACATCTAAACGATTTGTTATCTTTTAAATAATAACACGTCGATGTTTTTGCACCGATATAAATGATCGATATCATTTTAAAAAGAGTATTGTTTATAAAATCTGCGAGAATTACTATTAAGGGCTTTACCCACTAATTTCTCGAAAAAATTAGTTCAATCACAAAGTGTCCTAAGTAGTCGTAGGCCGATTCAGTTGATTTTTTTTATAATTTATCCCACTTATTTTAATGATATATTTAGTCATTCCTACTATACTAAACTTATTTTAACTAGCTTTACTATTTTAAGTTTATGCCAAAATAGCAGCGTTTTGGACCATTGTGCAGTGGGCGTGTCATACTGTTGGCTTTAGCAGTTGAATGAACGAGCGCAGTGTGTGCCATGCAGGGCAAACAAAGGGTCAATAACAAAAGCAAGACCTCAGCAGCAACAGCTCCAACAGCTCCAACAACAGCTCGAACAACAGCTCCTGCTCCAGTAGCCACAACAACGAGAAGAGCAATAACAATATCGCTGTGGGTGCGCTTTAAGCTCTGTGCGCTATCTTGGCTTGGCTCAGCCATTGTCGTCAGCCGTCAGCAGCGTCAGCATTGATTATGTTGCTGTCGTGATGGCGGTTGTTGTTGTTGTTGGTTGCTATTGCTGTTGTTGGCCATTGTGTTGCTCGCGTGCCACTCGAGTAAACTGCAGCATAGGGCATTATATGAAATTTAACAATTACGTATTGATTGAGTTCGCCCTAAAATAAATCTGGCACCAACTGTTGCACGCAAAGTCAGCGTTCGACTTGACTAAGTTCTCATTCCAATTCTCTCACTTTCTCCATCTCTCTCTCTATCTCTCCCTCTCTCTGTATCTCTCGTCCATCTAATGCTCTGGGGATTGACGCAGATATAACATCTCGTGGGCTGTCGACTCGCATACACCCATCGAGGAGTACAAGTTGTCCTTCCGCAAGCTGCCACAAGGACATGAGGTCGTTGACAATGCCATTGACTCGCAGTCCTCCTCGTCATCGTCATTATCATCGTCCTCATCATCGTCATCGTCATCGTCGTACGGCAGCGCCAACCACAATCATCGCATCGGCAGCAACTTGGCCAACTATGGCGGCTATGGCAATCTGATGCGCTGGGGCCACAACGATTGGCGCGATGTCGTCTTGCCCGCATTCCCCGTCTCCCATCACTACACGCAGGGCATGAGCTATATGGTGCGTGGTCTTGATCCCGATCAACAGTATGAGGCCACAGTGCAGTCCCGGTGAGTATCTTCGAGTCAGGCAGGCAAATGCTAATAACCAAGTGCTTAACTCGATTCCGGTTGGCCTTTAAGTTTGGCTCATTTCCCTGCCGCACATTTGCATATTATTGCCGCACAATTAGTTGCAGCTGCATAATTAATTTGCACTTAATGATTCTCATTTACAGCAATCGCTATGGCTGGAGCGACTTGACCACCAGCTTCTTCTTCTCCACATCATCAAATGGTGAGTATTTATTAACTCCCACGTCCCACGTCCCTATGTCTTTAATCCCACTGTATACAGAGTTTTAAAGTCTGGCATAAATCCATAAGCAGCGTATCACAGTTTAAGCCTGGCCCAGTGCCAGTGTCTATATGTATATGTATATCTATCGATGTTGGTGTAAATGGCATAAGCTGCTCACACACACTGCCGCAGTTTGAACATGCACAGACATGCTTATGCATGCGCCTTGCGCTTATGTCACAACTTTTTTGTATCATTTAATTTACAGCGCTTTTCTGTTTTACCCTAACCGAGAGTGTTTTTATTTTTAGGAAAAAGTGAATAGATTACTGAAATAACAATTTATCAATCAATGGAATATACATATAATATAAATTTAATACTATAAATAAATAATATGAATATATATGAATTAATATTAATAATAATAATATGAATTATATCGTTTTGCTTTGCTTAAGATCAACACTGATTTCTGTAAACATCTATATTATATAATATAATTGAACATATTTGTTCCAAAATACCATATGAATGGTTAAGAAAAAAATGTGATAATTATTTTTTTTTTATTTTTTATCATATTCATATTAAATTTGACATATAAGTCGACAAAGTATTTCTATATACAAAGCTAAAGTGTAAATAATAATTGATGTGTAATCAAATTTAAATGCGTATAATTTTTACATATTATTTATATTTTATTTTACATAATATTTAATATGGGCAGAGTCTTTAAGCCTCGACACGTTGAAAATAAATCGTTGGCGCTTTTTTGTTTTTTTTATTTTTGCTTATTTTTTGCTGCTTCTGGCTGCATGCATAATAATTTGGTATTAAATGCTTCGCTCGCTGGTAATCCACAGAAATCACAGTGCAGCAGCCGCAGGAAAAATAGCATAAAAATCGCTTTGCATGTCAGTGCCAAAAAGAAGCGAAGCGGCAATTTAATGTGATAAAATAAATACAAGTAGAGCACAACATAATGTACGGCATTAAAGCGTTTCTCATACGCAATTGAACAATTGCTTCAGAGTTATTTCGCTGGCAAAGAGTTTCATTACGCATACGCACTGTGGTACCTTCGATTTGCCACAAATGGCAGACTAATTGCGATCGCAGCCTTGTTGAGGAATTTGACTTTGCATAATGAGCGTGAAAAATCAAATAAGCACACACAAGTCAGCACTAATTGGATGTAGCTACACACACACACACACATACACACACACACACACTCACACACACATACGCATACACACAACGTTTCTTAAGAGACGTCATTGCGGTTATAAATAAACAAAGATGCGGGACGTCGATTGGGTTTTGTGTTTGCAGGTAGCATTCGGCTGGATTGCATTTAAATGCGCCAGCGAAAACCATTTATATGCAAAACTATTGTTGCATTGCATACCGAATAGCTGCCGCATTGGCAGCCAACTACTAGGCGTTATATGGCAGGGGGTATAGGGTTGGAGGGAGGACGGGGGGCAGGCAGGCAGCACAGAACGTGGCGCGAGCGCGGAAAAACGTTTTTCCATGCAAATGACGCATATTTGCCAGAGCCAGAGCCGTAGCGATTGGCACTGTCAGTTGTGCCTCCTGTCTCGCTGTTTCTCTCTCGCTCTCTTTTGCCATTTCTCTGTCTCTGTCTCTCTCTGCCCCGCATTTCTACACTGGCCTGCGCCATCTTTAGACTCTTGTGCGAAATGCATGCAAATGCAAACGCAGCGACGTTCAATGCCGTCGCTTGGCAAACAAACGAATAAATATGCATACAGCAGAAATGCGCAATAAACACGCACACACACATGCACAAAGAGAGTGAGGAGAAGAGGCGAAGAGAGAGAGAGAGGAGGAGAAAGTAAGCGATACAGTTAAATTAAATCAAGTAAAACGTGCATGCCACACAGTACTACACAAAGAAAGCAGCTGCTGTATCGATGTCACTGCAAGACATTTTGCCTTTGACAGGTGCAGACAGTGTTGACAATTTTTTATAGCTAAAAACAGCTATTTTTAGCGAGAAGGGCACAGAAATAAAGCTAGTTTTCAATCGATTTAATTGCATAACAAAATACTAGTTTTCACTCTAAAAATAACTTTTTTCGCATAAGATTTAAATTTTTAAATGGCAGCAACAAAAGATATATTAGTAGCAACATTATTACAGATGATATTCCGTTTTAAATTAATTGTGTTAGCGCAAATATCTATCAAAATAATGACAACAGACCAATAATTATGCATTATTTTAATATGCATTTTGTGTATTTTAAGAAAAAGCTGCATAAATCTTAAAAAAAAAAATCCAAAATTGTCTCTTTCTTTAGTTTCACAATATTATTAGCAAATGCTCTTCAAAAACATCCATATTTGACGGGAAAAACGCTGGCTTGGCAACAGTGGCAGCACACATACACACACATATACACACACACGTATTTGTATGTATATTCATGAACTATACATAACTTCATTAGGGTCTATTGTAAGGCGCAGGGAACGTGGCTTCTCAGCTCGTCGGGCGTTTGCAGCGCGTTTTGTGGCAAGTCATTGCCGTGCATTGTGCTAATGGAAATGACTTCATTATATTTTCGAAACGTAAACAATTTACGCAATTAGCGGCAGACGATGCAATGCTGCAACAGCAGCAGCAGCAGCAGCAACAGCAGCAGCAGCAATGCTTACTGCCTGCCTGCCTGCCTGGCTTGCAATCGTGCCAAGCGCCAACTAATGAGCCTCGAGTGTCATAACTACAGCAACAACAATTATAACTACAACAACTGCAACAACAGCAACAACAACAACAGCAACTAGAACAACAATAACAACGGCTATAACCGCAATGTCAACAATAATGCCAGCTATTGCCATACACGATAGCAACAACACTCACACTAAAGGACCAAAGGACTAAAGGACAAGCAGCCCACTCGACCAGATTGTAGCAAGTACTTAGACATATACACACACACATACACACACACACAAACACATACAACCTAGACACACACACACACACACACATTAGCAGTTCATTTACCTGAACAACGTGCGCTGCAAGCAGAACAGTTGAGAGACATCACGGGCAACAGCAGCAATTTCTTCTGCTGCTCAGGCTGCCCCGCCTTGCTCCGCCTTTCTCACTCATTGCGACATGCCACTAAAAGAAAACGCCAATCGAGTGGCAGCAAAAAAAATATCATAGATTGGAATGAAGCAATTTCAAATAAGATTTCGGAGAGTCAAATTTAAAGTTTCGGAATGCCAAGTTAACTTTTCAGCAAAAAGCGAGCAACAAGTTTGGAAGAAGATTTTTGCTACGTTTTTGAATACCCTACATCTGCTTGACGGCGAGTTGCAGAATTGAGAAAAGGAAAAACAGATGCAAGAAATATGGAAAGTGCATCGATTTTGAAAACTTTAATTGTTTAAAGAATCTGCTAGAGCCAAAATAATAATAAATTTAGTTAGGGATATAAATTTTCTTTCTTTAAATAATTACTATTTTTAGGTTTTAATCCATTTTCGACTTTTGTCTTAATATTAATTTGAAATTATTCACAATTCATTTTCGATTTGCATTTTTATTCTAGATCAAAAGATCATTTAAGATCATTATATTGCAGAACAAATCGTTGTTTATTTTTCAAAGTGTACTTAGTTTGTTGTTACTCAAAACAAATAAGCGTCAAGATGGCGACAACACTGCATGTATTTGTTTTTGCAAGCTCGTGGGCGTTTGACACTTGTTAAGGAACTGGAAGCTCTGCTGATTTAATTTAATGTACAATATTTTATTTTAAAGAATAACTAATATTGATTCACTAAAATTCATGCTACAGTGCAAGCATGATCTCCTTTGAACAGGGTATATTATTGTCGTTTTGAATTTCATTTTTATTTAACGCAAGGAATTCTTTGCGTATTTGTAAGGAATTTTAAATGTTGTGGGGAATTCGATATGCAACTTTATCGCTTGCCAGCGTGAAATTGTACATCATATAAGTATGAAACGCATATGAAATGTAGTTTCCCATAGGACATATCTACTTCGATTTGTTTTGGACACGCTGGCCACATTTGGCTTGGCTTTTAAGGGCATTTAATTTTTACGATGCTTTTTTTAATGTACTCGCAGTGTGCCAGTTTCATAGCCATAGCTATAGCCATGGCCATAGTCGTAGCTATAACTATAGAAGTCATAATTTCTGCTGTCATTGCCATCGCGATGCGTAGGGAGAGATACCAATAGCGCAGGCTAAGGTATGCAACTATTTACATCATACAAACACCGACACATACACATGCAGGCGGCCATTTATGAGTGAGTGCGAGTGTGTGTAGTTAACGCCAGATACTCACGCTTAGCTCAAGCTTAGAATGAGCTGGAGCAGAGGAGGGGGTCAGAGGGGTGTCAGAGGGCAGAGCTTGGCTAACGGCACATGGAGACATAAAAAATAATGCATTTTGTGCACGCGAAAAAATACTCGACATAAAGCACAAAAAGCGAACAAGAAAAAAGCAAAGTTAAATAAAATTACAACATAAAGTAAGGCAACGAGTGTTATGTGTGTGGACAGGCGGTCGACAAGGAGGAAAGGAGGGGGGCAGAGCGGGTCACGAGGGGAGCCCAGAAGACTAGAAGAAATATCAGAAAATGAAAGACTCGTTGAAACTTGCGTAAAACTTGCTGAAACTGCCAACTGTGGAGCAGTCAGCAATGGCAATAGCAATGGCAGTGGCAATAGCAATAGCATTTACAACAACAACCAAACAACAACAACAAACAGCAACAACAAACAACAGCGACAACAACAACGCGATACATTCAAAGGATGACAAAGTGGACTCTTAGCCAAGTAGTTGGAGGCAGCAGAGAAGCAGACGCAGTACGCAGGACGACGCGACTGCTGTCTGCCGTCAGCTCAAACTTTCAATTTACTTGTCCATCGTACCCCCTTCCCCTTCCCCTGCCCCTCTCCCTAGCACTCTGCCACCATCTGCCTCTCTGCAGTGTTGCGTCTCTGTATGCGTTTGAAGCTTTTGTGTTGCCTCTGGGAATGCTTTACCAAAGGCCCCAAACAACTGCAGTAACATCGCTTTTTGCCTGCATGCAAGTTGCAAAGTTTACCAAGACACACACACTTTCACACCAACACACACACACACACCAACACACACATGCACAAGGCACACGCACTTGTAGTTCGCTCAAGTTTTGTAGTACGAACGTAATAAGCACATAGCAGCATTAAAAAATATGTACAAAAAATATAAAAAAAAAAAAACGATAAGAACAGACCCGATCAGTCGGACGCGCCCTACTAAATAATGCCTGCATTTTATATTTAAATTATAATTTAAAAATCTATCATTCAAATTAAATAAAATTAAATCAATCAATTATATTTTATATTTACTTACATTCAAAGCATTTGTTGCTCATCCAGTCGGACATGGCTATATCGACATAGCTTTTTGCTCTAAATAAATATATTTTGTGGGATCTTCCACAAAGTTATCAACCCCGCTGTTGCACGTTTCATGGGTACAGGGTATAATAAATATATTATGCTATATACGTATGCATCCTTACAGTATATACATATAATCTATATACTATTGCAGCACGCGCTGTTGCGAATTCTCAACGTGAATGTTATGTTTATGTAAAGTGCCAAGTGCTGGTCCCACAATGCAACAAACACAACAAACGCGCGGCAGCTTGCCTCTTGTAGCTGTTGCTGAAGTTTGCCGCAAGTACTGTGCAACATACAAAAGCAGAAACTATATTATTATAAGTATAGTATTATACTTGTACGCACACACAAATAGCGAACTCGTCCAAGTCAGAGACGGATTTAAGGCCTGACTTTAAGTGTGCAAGAGTTGCCATTAGTTACATGTTGCCCTGCGCTGCGGCAACTGACCCCCCTTGCCATCAATCCGCTTTCAGCTACTCGTATTTCGTTGGCACAGCGCAAAAAATGTGTGGCATCAACCCGTTTGCCTGCAACAATGTACGCCAAATCCGCATTTAGCAACGCCAAAAACTCACAAAATTCGTGCAACCTCTGCACCGCTGGCACTGCTAACTATGCCAGAGCACTGAGGCTTGCCAGCCTGGCATGCGTCTACACTGCGCGAAATTGCATTAAGTTGTTCAGTGGTTTTGAACAGCTTCAGTTTGTTGTATTCTAATAGAAAGTGTATGCCACTTGAGTTTTTCTAAACTTTAAATGAAAAATCAAATTATTCACATCATTGGATTTATTTTTGAGTTTTGTTAATTTGAGCTTAAAATTTCAAATAAAGTTTATGCTAAAATTAAAAAAACAAACTTTTATAAGTTTTTATTAAAAATAAATAAAGTTATCTTGAATTTTAATATGTTAATTAAAAAATAAAATTTAATGTAATATTAAATTTTTTTATCATTAACTTTAATTTGTTATTTAATTTTTCTTGGTTAAGTGGTTTTAGTCGATCTTTAAATACATAAATAAAATAAATGACCGTTTTTCTTATGATAAATTTAATTGTATAACAAATACCTTTTACTACATACGATTTATTGTCAACATTTCAATTTTAAACGTACATATATCGGTAACAGACTAAAAAAGTTATTTACCAATATTCAAAATCTAAAATAAATTGAATTAAAAAAGATCTATGTTTCGATTACGATTTTGTTGGTTAATTTCATTGCAAGCGATTAATTTTACAGAACGTTATCGGCATGAATACCTGGTTTAAAGGGTATTTTATTTGCTTTTGTTGCACTCGCTGGCTGTGGGTTTTTCGTCGAGTGCAGCTGAAGCGCTGCTGATTGATGGCGCTAGAAGTGGGCAATGGCATCCATATCCTGTTTATTTCATCCAGTGTATGTAGTAAGCGCCTTATTGCTGCTGTTGTTGTTGCGCCTGTTCTGATTTCAACTACAAATGTAAAAATTTCCGAAAATGCATTCAAAAATGTTGCAGCGAAAAAATGGGATTTAGCTGATGCAACTAACAGCAGACACGCACACAGCTATGCATAGTTGTGTGCAGGTGTGCGAAGGTGTGCGGAGTGTGTGTGCCTGTGTGTAAGCGTGAGTGCAACTGCGTTTGTATTTGTCGTCCTACCGCAATGCTATTACGTGAATAGTGCGTTCGCTCGACGCTGAAACACACAGTTTTAAGGACAAAAACCTATTTTAGCAGCGCAGCAAACGAGACCAAATCGGACAGGTGTTGAAAGGTGGGACGTTGCGGTAAGTGCGGCGGCCATTGGCCATCGCCCATTGCCCATACGCCCCGTTGCCTCGTTTTCCCGTTTCCCCATTCGCCGCGCTGCTTGTCGCTTGTTTAGCTGCGACAAAACGCCGAACACGAAATCACGAGTGACGTTATGGTTTTGTGCCACCAAACCGCAGGCAATAAAAGACGCACTGACAGTCGACAGCAACAACAGCAGCAGCAGCAGCAGCAATGGCAGCTGGACACACACCAATCCACACACACTCACACATGCTTGCAACGAGGCTGCGTCTGTTTTCATTATAAAATTGTTGGCGTTTGGCTGGCGCCACAATTGACAATTTGCTTGTAGTTTATGTTGACAGTCTGTGAATTTATATGGTAATTCAATGCGATTTGCCCGCTTACTCGCAAGTCTTTTAATGCCCCCAAAATAGATGGCAAACTTTGCAGCGAGTTTGTTTAGTTTGTGCAGCGGCGTATCTAAATGAAACGTGTCATGTTTTAAGGCGCTGGCAGCACAGATGCCTCAATAGATTAGCTGTCTTGTTTGCAGCATGCAACATGCAACGAACACACACAGGTAAACACTCTTGAAGTTGCAACATCCGACAACACACACATCCGACCATGTCCAGCATGCGATGTGTTCTGTCTATTAAAAGTGTCAGCCAATGACTCGAACATGTGCGATGCACAGCAAATGAGAACGCGTCAACCATGTCAATGCCTTGTACTAAGTTTGCTACACTGTAAAAAAAACAAACGTAATACAAGGTTCCCACTTGAAATTAACGATTGTTAAAAAAATTAAAATATTTCTTAATAAGTTTTCTGAATAAAAACATATTTTAGTTTATTTTAATCTTTAATTGGCATCTATAATAAATTGATAATAATATTTTTAGTATTCAATGAGTTTATTTAGTAAATTATTTTAAAGTTAAACAAAATGATTATTGGCGTATTTTCGCATATTTATTTTTATGATGGTGCTAAACATAAGCATCTACCAATTCCCTAGCTTTGAATCCCAATCGTGGCTTATCCAAAAATATATAAAATACATTTCCTAACCGATTTAAATTTAATCAAAAAACGAACAGTCAGCATGACTTCAGAATATTCCAATATTTAAATTTATTCTTAGTGTTTTTTTATTTTATTTTATTTTTTCTCAGTATAGGAAGATTGCCTTGAGTGTTGCCTTCGACAGCTTACATATTACAACTCGTGTTGCTCTATCAGATTTTTCTACCATTTCAGATAATGTCGTTTGTTAAGTTGCTGGCTGGGCAGCTAGATAGACAGACAGACAGACGGACAGACCGACAGACAGGCGGACACATCAAATATGAATAAGTTTTGAAAACCCTTAGCACTCATCGCTCATCGACAGCTGCCATTTTAAAGAGACAGGCACAGCCATGATGCTAAAGAAAGCAGCTGTCCAATTGGCATGGAGCATGGAGCAGCAGCAGATCATAGTTAATGGTAGTAACTTGGCCAACAGGCATTCATTTGAACTGACCTGCAGCTGCGTCGTGCCTTCAACTTTGTCAGCTCGGGCTCTTTTACTTACGGCTTACTGCCATGGAAAATGCAATTGCAATTACCATTGAAGTCGATGCCAAAAAGTGAGGCAGGTGTCGTTGCCAGGGCCGGCGTTATCGATGGAGACGGACTCTGAGCACGGACTTTAATGGCAAAATGCTCATTTGTCATTATTGACAGATGTCGCACGTTTGCCAATTTAATTGGCGGCTTACACAAAATGAGCTGCACGCCAGGATATGACCTGGTTGACCGACCGGCTGCCCAGTCTTCCCCCTCTCTCTCTGTCTTTCTCTCTTGCTGCCTGTCTTTGTTGCGCTTGCATGAGCAGCGTAAACTTTTCCCGATTGTGCATTGCAATTAAAGCGTTAATGATTTATGTATTTGCGGCCAGGGATTTGATTTAAATGTCAATTTGCCAGCGCAATTAAATGACAACATATAGTATGTATGCACATAGATTATGCAGATACTTAATCAGCCTGTTTAAAGCACACACTAGCTTAAGCACTGCTATCACTGCCATCACTCTTATTATCAGTACTATGTTTTCATTTCGTGACTGATCCACAAATGTCAATTGCAGATGTTCTTGTCGATCTGTCCACATTCTTAAATCATGGTCAGTCAGGTTAGTTTCGTTCTTTAACTCTCATTTCTCTCTATATCTCTCTATCTCTATATCACACATTCTTTACCTGTCTCTCCATTTCTTTGCTCTCTTCTCTGTCTTTAACTTTTACTCCATTTTGCATGTTTCATTTGCATGTATAAAGTTTTTACTTTCACTAAATACATCACAGCAAAAATAAATAAACTAAATTTCTCCAAATGCCAAGCACATATACAAAATGTTTCTTTCAAATAATATTCTTGCCTTTTCAATTTTAAAATCTGCAGAAATATTCGATTTAAATGAATAAAATGAGAATTCTATAAATACACATACAGGTGTAAGTGTATGAGTGTATGTGTGATATTTATAAATACTACGAGCAAGAAGATTATGCCTACATTAAAAACAATTCCAATTGCATGAACAATAAAATTCGTTTCTCAAATTGAAATCGATATTGTCATTGATATGGCTGCAGTTGACTACGTGATATCATCATTAAATTTGTAAAAATATGATACACAAACACATACATATAGCAAATACAAATACAAATAATATAAATCAAACCATTTGTTGCCATTTCAGATAACGAGATGCGGGATCTGAGCGTTACATTCTATGGCAGCGGCGCCATCAACCGACAGAAGCTGAGCCTGGTCACATTGAGCTTAGCCACGCTGATGCTTAGATTAATTCTGGCCTAGATCTACACCTAGTTTTATTTGATTTAAGTAACGAATTTCTCCGCCAATAGCATTTAAATTGATGACAGTTATCAATGGAAAAAAATGATACCAGGCAAGGCAATTAGCCCGAGCCATGTGACAAGTTTTACTCAAGCTCTCAATTTCTATGAATTTCAAATGATGAAAACTATTGAAACGCAACAGACACACACTCTCAAACATTCTCTCAGACACAAAGAATGAAACATAAATGGAACCATATAAGTATATACGATACAATCAATGTCATAGCGTAAGAAGCATCGAGGCAAGCGAAGAAACCAACAAAAAAACATCACAAAGGAAGATTAAAGTGTAAATAGATTTTATTGCATACTTTTAGGAGTAAGCAGCAATTGCACCAAAGAGAACCGAAGATACATACATAACGATATGCTAAATGATACATACTACATTTAAACAAACAAATGATTATTCATAGTCAAACTCATACTCATACCGATAGATACATTTTGTATATCTTAATGATGTTTAGGCAAATAGCATTGCTTTAGTGTACTGTGTGTGCAGAGGGGAGTAAGAACATTTAAATCGTACTTGTATCTATTCTGTGTGTTAATTTAATTAACATTCTAGAGCATAGCCAATTATCCATACATGCATACTTAATTGGTTAATTTCCATAATTTTAGCATAAATATGTATGGTCACATCACTGCAAATATTTCAATTGCAATTTACAAACTGTTAAAGCGAACCGCAGTTTTTTCTAGCTTTTTGCCATATTTTGATGTCTGCATATTAGAAGTATGTAAGTACCAAATAGCAAAACAAGCAGCTAAATTAATCAATTAAATTAAATCTTAGTTTGTAAATGAGAACACACACACTCACACTCACATCCACACATACACACACATACCTAAACACACACACGCTTTGCAACTTAGACGTTAAGTGTAAATAATTCAATTTGAGATTGGAATGCAGCTTAGTTCGCCAAGTATGAAGTAGATTAAGAAGTACTTAGCAAAACTGCATATATATTTATTGTACTTGAACCTTAAGCAGGGTGTGGTCAAGGTTGTTTTTCTTCCAATATTCCAGAGTTTCTTTTGTAAATAAACTGCACCGAACGATCAACTTGAAATACTTACAGATTCACTATAGTTAAGAATATAGCATACATTTTGCTCTCTATGGCAACGGCACTTGTTCGCATTTGGTTTACCTGAGCACCCTGTATTATAGTTTTTAGCAAATTTCAAGCTAGACAAAATATTCACTCTAGTCAAATGGAAAGCATAAGATTACAAAACTACAAAAATAATTGACATTAATATAGGAATAAAATCTAAAGCAGCCGCATGGCTGCCATAATTTTAAAAAATATTAAAGCGACAAAAAGAGAAGTTTAAAATAAATAAATAAATGTAAACACGTAAATTGAACTTAAGAAAACAAATAAACAATTTACTCAAACAGCTTTTAAAAAATATTTAATTAAATCCAAGAGTCATTTGAATGCACGATGCGCTGCCAATAAAACAACTCAGAACATCTCAAACCAAAAACAAAAACCAAAATTATGATAGAAAATTATGTGTTTAATTAAAAACCCATGGCCAAATGCACAAACAGCAAGGCGAACGTACTCATAATTATATTAATTCAGTGCGTCACAGAAATATATGTATATACTTAAATACTTACATATATATGCAACCAGAACAAATTTATAACAAGAAATGGAATTAAGAAAATTTACATATGCGTGAAGTAAGACATATTGAAATATTCAAAAGGAAAATCTGCAAGTCTGCAAGACGTTTTTCGCCACCAAAGATATAGTATTTACGATTCCGTTGATAGGAAATGCTATCCACCCACAATCCCCACTCTACAAACTCCAACCCAATCCAAGCCCAATCCTGTTCCCGTACTCTAGTTGCTTGAGTCTATCTATCGATAAGTGAATACTATTATATAAATATATATAACAGATGTTCTAGTATATATATATATATAAATAAAAATGTGTGTATATGTGCGTTTGTATGTGTAATTTACAAAATTTAGTTATACTCGTCTAGTATTTAATTGTATTTAGTTAATGCAGTAATAAACCAAACGAACTCTCTGTGTACAACTTTACTTTTGCGAATCTCAAAGCAAATCTTCTTCATCATGACAATGAAGTTGATGTTGATGTTGATGATGATGATGATAGCCCACAAAATGAACATTCTTCTGCATTCAATGTATAATGTAATATGTATTGTATGTGACTAGAAACATGCATGCTCGAGCATGCACACTCGGGTGTGTGCGTATATGTATGTATATTTGATTATTTTGTAAACATTTTTCAAACAACTACAAAAATAAATAAAGTCTATATTAACATATAAATGTATTCACACGTTCTACTTCTGTCCGAATAACGGATTAACTGGCATTCCACATACAGCATTACGTTGTTATTCTCATTGTCTCTTATTTCATTTAGTTTAAGTCTAATATTCAATTTCTTATGCAGCGTATTTATCTTCAATTCGAGCTGCGCCTGCAGTTGCAGCATAAATAAATATTAAGTAACAAGACGGCAATTTCTGAGCACAGATGATAACCCACTTCCATTTATTTAGCTCTCCCTCTCTCTATATATATATGTATATATAGAATCCAGTTGATATTTACCTGCCTCACCTTTTTTATGTTTCCCTGTGGCTCTGCGGCCGTGTAGACATTTAAGAGTGCTCGCTGTGAGGGGAAAAGCCATGCGATATGGAAATGAAAATGGAAAAGTTTGCATGCTGAAAGTCTTGTACAGTGCATGGGGCGTGTCGGGCCGACAGTGAAGAGCGGTGAAGGGGTTAAGGGGTAGATTGAAACGGGAACAATCTGAGTTCCCGCAACGCAATACCAAAAACTTTAAATGAAAAATTTGACAGGCAAGTATAAATGTTATTTAAATATAAACCCATGCCATGTAAGGGGCACAATGACAGGCAGCTGAAATATTTGCATAGCCTCCCACCCCCCCTCCATCCAACCATGCCCACACATGGCCAAAATTAAATACACACATTGAGCTGGGCCGGCAGGTAAATTGAAAAGTTTTTGGCCTGCTCGAACAAGCTGCAAACAGCAACATAAAATTCATGCCTAATATGTACAAATGACCTTAACAAATTTCTGCCGGCATAATATTATTACCGGGCTAATTTGGCTCTTTAGCTCTTGACGTTTCCACACACAGCAAACTAAAGTACCGAAGGGGAGTGGTAGAGGGAGAGGGGAGTGCGGAGTGCGGAGTGGAGGCTCTTGTTGCAAGGTGCAAATGGCATAAAATTACTGCAATAATAGGCGACCCGAAACGTACAAAAGCCGAAAACTGAACTCGAGTCCCCGGTCTTCATCATCCACTGTTAAACGCAGCCCCTGCTGCACTTGCAGCGTGCAACGTGCCACAACGCGAACGAAAGTGAATGTGAGCGGGCACAAAGTGCAAAAACATGCCGACGTCATGTTGCCTCCACAATATGTGTGTGTGCGTGCGTGTATGCACCTCATTTCCGGTGCATTGTTTATAGGCTTACGGCTCGGCTCTGGCCAGGTGAGGCAGCTGGCATGGCTGTTGCCATAACCATCGCCATTGCCATCGCCGTCGCCATTGCTGTTGTGTTTCGTGTTGTTGTTTTAGCTGCAGTTGCGCTGTTTTATGCTATGAGCTACTTGTTGTCCCGCTGTGCACCCAAATAAGCACAAACACAAACGCACACTCATACAAACTGATGCACGTATACATACACAGAGCGCAAAATCACTTGCTAAAATTAAATTCGCCTGTACACAATCTAAAAATGCAATCTTATTGGCAATATAATAACTAAATAAATAAATAAATAAAAATAATAAATATCCCAAAATCAGAACGAAGCTGATCTGTCGGAAGGTCACGACTATAAGATACTCCCCACCCTATTGTGAAATTTTTATGGAATATCACGCAAAGCACAGCAATGATTCTTTTTAATTTATTATACTTTTCATGATTTAATGACCGCACTGCAAAAGGTAGAAAGAAAGCAAAGCCAGCAATATTATTTCCTTAATAACTTCTATTTATATAAACCGGATTCAGTGTGCTTTCCGGGATAGATAAATATTATCGTAGAGAGTATATATATTCCAAATTACAACCTTCCGTAATTGATAAGGGCATAAATAGGGCATGGCATGTAATGGGTCTAAAATATATACATATATCACTAAAAAAAAAGTATAATAAAATATTACAAAAATTATACAATGATTTTTATTTCATTATTATTATATTTTTTTCCTTAAGTCGTTTTTCTCGTCGTCTTTAAAATTTTTCTTCTAAGAGAGACATCTTGTTCGAAAGGCATGGCTTCAAGTGCGGAACTCTTGAGTTTTTCCCTCTGTGTAGACTGCGCTTGCATGCGTCATAAGGTCTTTTGCAGCTTCGAATGTATTATGGCAACACGAACACCACTCGACAGCTTGTGTTTATTGCACACAAGCGTGTGCATGTGAATGTGTGTGTGTGTTCCAATGAGCGAAGACTGCATTGCACAATTCACACACACACACACACACACACACACACACACACACACACAGATGTAGAGAGAGTGCAAGTGAGACCACTACATAAATATTTGCATATGAAATTTATTATGCTAAAAATAAGCCAAGATTTAAAAGACAACGGCGAAATAAGGCCAACTTTGCAGACCCAGGCGTCTGCATAATGAAGTCATGCTCGTCTCACAGCAAATGTCATGACAGATCACCACAGCCCCTTGCCCCTCGCCCAGGCAAAGCCTCTTGCCAGTTACCCACAAGCTGTCACAGCCATCACATCAGTCCTATTCACACCTTGCCGGCAGTAAGCCTATTTATGTGCCACGACAACCAACAACACCGCCATCGTCATCGTCATCCGCATTCGCATTCGTCGTCTTCCTTGCAATTTGAGACTCTTTGTGCGGCCGGAAGTGGGTCACATATGCAGCCAAGTTTTAATTTCAGTACCAGGCCAAGATAAAGCCAACTGGTTATAATTAAGCCCAGCCCACGATATGAAAACCCTTGCCTGCCTCGCCTCCCCCTCGTTTCAAATGCGCTTACCATTTGTGCTAGTCGAGTGCCTCCATTCCACTTGGCTTTTCACATATTTTTCTAGCTCCGTGCAATTTGTATATAAATTAACTTCAACTTTAAGCAGCTTCCAGCAGCAATAACGGCTTCATTTCTTAACGAACAGCGGAAAGTAGCATCAAGTAGAGTTGCATGCGCTAGGCAAAATAGAGAGAAAATGCTCAAGAAATATTACAGAAATAGTTGGTATAATAATTTTATTATATAAATAATGAAGCTAAAAAACTAATTTACAAAAATATGCAACACATTTAATATTTAATATTGAATTGCGAAAGGCATAAATAACTTCATACATTTTTGCAATAGATTTATCCATTTCTTAACGAACCTTTTGAGTAGTATCCTTTTATACTATTTTTAGGGATTCAAATTCTTCCAAATTTGTATAATTTGCAAGAATTTCACCATGCTATAAAACGAATTGGCATTAAACCAATAAAACGCTAGAAGTTTTGTCTGAGAAAATAGAGAACGTAGCGACAGTTCTTCTGCCAATCGAATATCTCTGGAGTTATGAACGTTCTGCAAACCACATAACACAGACTCTCTTGTTCGTATGCGTATCTTCAAAGTGAAGAGAGCCTTTGATAGCGTCTGGGTTTAACTTACCACATTGATTCCTTTCAAATTGGAACAAAAGGAAGCAGCATGCCGCTCTCTGGGAGGTCTGATGAGTAGGCATTAGGTGCTTATTGTCTGACAGCTCACCTGCTAGGCTCCTAAGTCAAAGAGAACAGATTGTGGCGGTACAGGCGGCATTTATGCTCGTGTATCGTTACTTGGCAACAGCTGATTAAAGGCAGAAATGTAGAAGTGTTGTATAAGTTTGGCATAAGTGCACGTTTAATTCAGTGGAAAGTCATTGAGACAAATATTTTATTGTAACAGGCAAATGCATGTCAGGCGAATGCTAATTAAAAGATTTAATTAATTTCTAGCAGAAACTCAAAGAAAGATATTCAAACTAGGCAATTGTGTAATTGCATATATTGGCTTTGATGGGGTTTCTTTTGAAAACATGTCTTGAATTCAGCAGAAATAGCAGAGGGCAAATGGCATTGTTTGCCTTTAAAATTGGCACAACGCTACGTATACGTAATAACATTTATAAATACGCCTAACAAACATGAGCCTGCTCCCCAGCTATATGTATTGATGTGCAGCTAATGCGACCCCAGAGAATGACCAGGCAGCAGCAGCAGCATCAGCAGCAACAGCAACAGCAACATCAGCATCAGCAGCAGCAGCAACAGCAGCTGGAGCTGGGAGCTGGGAGCTGAAACTGGAAGCCAACGGCGCTAACGAGCAGTGCCTTGGAGAGGCCGTCGCTTGGCTGCAATTGTAGCCAGAGCTGAATGCCAAAGCAAATAACAGCAAAGGGATATGCTGTATGTGTGTGTGTGTATGTGTGTGTGTGAGTGTGTGTGTGTGTGTGAGTGTGAGTATGTATGTATGCATGGAAATGCACGAAAAAAGTCGAGTAAAATGTTGCAGCAACATCAGCCAAATCACAAAATCCGATTTGCATGGATTTGTTGGTTTCTTTTGTTGTCGCAGGATACTTGCCTTGGCGCTGACTGCTGGCAATGCTATTGTTATTGTTGTTGTTATTGTTGTTGTTATTGTTGTTGTTATTGTTGTTGTTATTGTTGTTGTTATTCTTGTTGCTGTTGCTGTTGCTGTTGCTGTTGACTTTGTTATTTTTTCCTAATGTCTGCTCAATAAAAAGTGCTGCCATCGTTTTCTATTTTCATTCTTTTTTTTGACCCTGTACTTTAAAAAAGTACAAACGGTTGTAATAAGTTAGTGCAAATGAAAAATGTGCACAAGAGCATAAAAAGATTTGGTAGGCCCCACAAAGTAATACTAAATTATTGATCAGGACAATGAGCTGCTTCGATATAGCCATGTCCGATTGTCCGCCTGTCCGTTCATGCTTCCCGATGAATATCTAGATCTCCCTAAAAGAGCTAAGCAAATCAAGTTTGCGTCAAACTAATCGTGTTTGATTGTGATTTTTGAGACCTCCAAAGTTACAAAGTTACAGGCTCTCCTACTGTCGATTACGTTCGACTGATCTGCCGCGTACTTGCTGGTTTTGTTATATTTTTTTGTTGTTTTGTCTCTCCCTCTCAACATTTTTCGTCGGTATTCATTTTATTCTTTTGCCATTCCTTTTGATTTTATTTGTGTGTTTGTTTGTTTCTGCTAAATTGTGTTTTCCCTGCTCATTCATTCGTTGGCCGGGCAATCCCTCTGTCCTCTGCCCCCTCTACACCCTCCACAACATGCTGTAGCTACAGCATTTTTCAGTGATTTTACATGTAAGCATCCTCGTGAGCTGTGGCATGTCCGCAATTGAAGCAGCAACTGCCACTCGCCAGGATGCTGGCTGCATGTTCTGTTTTTTATATGTTAACTTGCATTGCTTCCTCTTTTTATGCTGGCCCCCAGCAATGAAGCTAGCGTCAACGAAGTTGTCATTTTCGACTGCTACATGCTACATGCAACTTGCCTTGTGCCACACACTCAAATCTCCCCACGATGATCTGCACTTGCCAATTGTTCGATTGCATTGCACATTGTTGCGCATTTTTGCGTTCAACTCTCTAGTGTTTTGTCCACTCTCTGCCCCCTCGGTCTTCCCTCCGTCTCCCCTACGTTTGTGTGGCTTACAAGAGTTTCCCATGTACAATAACGTAATCTACATAATTCTCTTTTCAGCTTGATTTCTCTCATGTTGCACATGTCAACAATTCCCTGTTCTTGTGGCCAACATTTGACTTTAACCTGACCCCAACCTGGCCCACCTTAAACTTGGCTTGATGTTTCAACTGTGCCTGCTGGTTACTTACTTCACTTGTTGCCTGTTATCATTGCCGCCAAGTGGCAACCACAGCAGCAGAACCACAAAAACACCAACCATACCCGTACACTGAACAAAATAATATCTTAAATAGCGATTTTAAGCAGTCTTAAATTACGCTTTTAATGGCCAAAGCAACCAAAAATAAGAACTTTAATTTACCTTAATTTCTTTTGTTATTTTCTACATAGTACGACACAAATTAAATTAAATAAAAATAATATTAAAAAAATAAACAAAATATAATATATCTTTATTAGATTTAGATGTGAAATATATCTAATATTTATTAAACCTGTCGAACTAAAATAATATTATATAAACAATAAAATGTTTTGTAATTAATTTATAATTAATTATTTGAATATTGATTAATTTCAGATAACAAATCAAAATTTATCAATAATGCAAAATACTACGTTAAAAAAAAATATTTAAAAATCCCCATTTAAGATTTTGGTTCAATATTAATTTGTTTTGTAGATTTAATTGTGTAAGAATATCTTAAATTCCAATTACAAATTACCTATTTAGATGTTTTTACCATTTGTTATGCATTTCTGTATTCATGCCCAAAATATCATAATTGCAACTTGTGTTTTCTCAGTGTAGGTACTCCAACTTTAGCATGGCGCCATACACCATTCAGCTCTCATGTACCTTAGCATGTGTTTGCCTTCCGGCCGCTGGTTCTGACCATGACCACGCCCACATCCCTCCGCCAGGGTCCGGGCTCTTTTCACGTACTTAATGCGTGCATTTTGATTGCAGCAACATGGCCAGTTTGCCAGTCTGGCCATGGTTCTGCTTCAGCTTCAGCTTTGACCAGCAATCGCATTATTATGCTCAGTGCCGGGGCATTATGGCCAACACTAAGCACTGGGCCGTATCGAATGCAGTACGTAAACAATGGCCGTAGCCGTAGTCGGAGCTTGTGTGTACCAGAACGATAACAAAACCATAATCCATCATAAGTTGAAACGCCCAGCTGATTTGCAGTGCCTGCTCGGCCACTCGGCCACTTTCAATTCCAATTGCAGCCTGATCCTTTGTGTGTATGTGTGTATGTGTGTGTGTGTAAGCCAATTGTTGAATGAAAATCCATTTCATTTTAACATGCTGGCCACAATTAGTGCACATCCAGCTGAGCTTACTTGGCCGCAGGCACAGGTCAGCTGAATGCCTGCTTCTTGCTGCTCTTTGTCCCGCTGTTGTCCTGTTCTCCTGTCTGTCCTGCTGTCTGTCTGTCTGGATGTCGGCCTGCCAGGCTGTCAAGCTCTGGTTCACGGCAGCACCAAGTCCATTCAGCACATGGCATGCATGCAACATGGTCGCCGCTGTGTCGTGGCCTGGTTTGTTTGTATCTGGACGCTGTCAGGCAGCTGCCAGCTGAAGTGGCATTAAGATCCTTTTGGCCTCGCTTGTTCGTGCCATGGCAACTTAACAGATTCTCGTTCCTTTTGATTATTGCAGCTGGATTTGCCGCGCACTTGGCTTTAATTTGTGCAACTGCAACGGCCTGCCAACTGCCAAGCCAACTCCTTGGGCAAATGGCTCAATTTAGCAGCTCCATCAAATTGCATGGGAGAGCAGGAAGAGCTTCTGGCTCAACGCTTTCAACTAGTTATAAACAAAGTGCAACAATTTTCTAATTATTATTGCCATTGTGTGCGTGTGTGTGTGTGTGTGTGTTTGGGCATGTTGCATGTTGCGTTGCGCTGCACGCAATCAAAAATGCTGACGGCCCCTAAAACTATGCAATGCGCATTAAATTAATTAAAAACTAAAAAATGAAAAAACAAATACAGCAAATACGCGCTAGGGACAGCCACGTCTGGGTGGGGCGACCAAAAACTGCAAATTAAGAAAATTCAACACACGACAAAATCGAATAAACAGCTCCCGTACGCAAGGATGTCAAGGAGTAAAAGGGAGTGCGACTGCACTATGGGCAAAAAGGCAATAATTTTTGGTAAATAAGCATTTATTATGATGTTCAGTGTTACAATAACGATATATATTAAATAGTAGAATAAAAAAATAATTTATGAACTATTTCTTTCTGTTTTATTATTTTTTAAAGTTGATAGTTTAAAATGATGTTCCATTTTGAGAGAAAGCGCACGATCTTTGTGTTAATTGTTGCTTATTTAAATTGAGAATTGTGAACAAAACAAAAGAGTTTTTATATGAAAAAGTACAGTTAAGGTATTTAGTTAAGGTAATTAAGGCAGTTATTATCATTTAATGTTTGTTATATGTGTTTTATTGTTCAATTATTCAATGTACTTTTTAGAAGTAAAAAAAATTTGATTTTGCGTTTTCTCCGGAGTTTAACTTTCGAGTTAAAAAAGTTTTAGGTCAGGTTTGGATCGCAAGTTATTGTAAAAAAAAAATCATTAATAATAAATATAAAGAAATTTATAATTTATATATATTCTAAGCTAAATAATATCATATTTGTATGGCTTAAGCTTTATTTTATAATTAATTATTGACTTTTGGCCCATAGTAAGGTGGAGCTGCCTTTTGCAGCTAGGCGAAAGTGCATGCAACTGCAAATGGAAACGATGTCAGAGCGTACTCCGACTCTTTCGCTCACTCCACTCCCCTCACTCTCTCTCTCTTTCTCTCCCTCTCTCTGTCCCTCGCTACTTGCCACTCGGAGCATGGCAAACACGTGAGGTCAGGTCGCGCGTTCATTAATCAAAACAATTAACGAGGCCGCATTTGCGGGACATTTCCGTTTTTTGTGAAGTGCCCGCACGTAGCCAAAAATAATGAGCAGACTTATTAAGCTAGGAATCCAATGGGTCAATGGGCGTATATACTACATATGGGGCTGAACTATATCAATGTGCAGCTTAAGTAGACGATGGCAAAACCCATAACAATAAGCAATTTGTCAAGCACATTGACCACATCCACAAATTCTGTTCGACTCAGAGCTCAGGACTCAGAGCCCGGCGTGCCACTTATGCCCGGAAAACATAAATTTAACGCCAAGAAGCTCATCCAAGTGCCATGACCATGACCACATCCCAGGCGTAAAGCATACCGTATAGCATACCATCCCCCTCTCCGCCTCTCCACCTGCCACTGGCTGCGCATGAGAAATGGTCGACTGTCAGCCATGCATTTCCCATTCAGCTCAATTTTTAGCAGGATATTGGAGCTGCTCGGCAATGAGATTCCAAACGGCAATTCACACGAAGCTCCTTGAACAGCATAGGCCAAGGCAACGCGTATGCTGCGACAGTGGGACAGTGGGACATCGGTACAGTGGGACAGACATCCAATTCATTTGAATATCAAAGTGAATGCTTCAGCTGCACAAAGAGCAGACCGAGGCCAAGAGTGAGATGTATCCAGGCAACTCATTGAATGATGGCGACTGGAATGCAGTTTGCACTCACAGCTAGCGATGAATGCTTGCAGTTCAGCATGGAAATACTTCCCCTGTTTGCTAAATAATTAATATAGCGTTTTATTTATTGCTAATTGCGCAAAGAGAACATATTCTCGGTGTGCTTTATATGCTGTTGTGGCTGTTAAATCATACGAAATATTAATATGGCACAAGGGAAATCCAACAGCTTCAATCCAAGCGAATTTTCAAATTGTATGTGCTGGTTTAAATTGAAAACAAATTTTTTATTTAGAACATATTATATAAGATTAAACAAACTATAACTATAATTACTAATAGCAACTACAGAAGTTATAGAAATTCTCTTAAAACTGTTAAAATCTAAATTAAAATACAAAATTGAAATATTTCAAGGTTTTGTATGATCCAATCAGGATCTCAATTAGGGGTTAGGTTCTTTAAAATTAATTTTGAACATATGTATATTGTGCAAAAATATGATATTAGTAAGATATCCCCAATCATCACCACATTGCAATATATTTTAAATTGGAGTAAAACATATTTCTTAATTCGTTATTTATCAATCCTTTCCCATTCAAAAAAGTACCTCTAGAAAGTTTAAAAATTTCATTTTATAATTACAACATCATTTGCTGGAGACACATTTATAATCAATTTTTCTTCACTTTAATAAGTTTCCTGTCCTGAGCAAATTTCTTCATTCGCTTTATTTGTCTTCCAGCAACAGAATCTGTTGTTTTCTCTTTATTTTCAGTTTCGTTCTGATTGCAGTTGATAATCAAAGGGAAAATATGATGACATTGTTTCGCTCTTCAGCGTTGTGTCCTGGCTGGATGTCCTTTTTAAATCCGCTTCGTTTATATAACAATTAAAATGCGCGATTGTGAGTTAAAACGATTAAAAAATGTGACATTATGTATACAAGATATATGTATTTACATACATGGTTAACATGTTACGTTATGATGTCAATTGGCTGATCTGTAGCAAAATTAAGCGCAGAAACTTAAAAAAGAAAAACTTCGAAAATTAGAAAAAACCATTGAAGAAATATTTGAATCGAAATCACTAAATTTATGTTTAAATTAATTCTTATAGCTTCTGTTTATAACTTAAACCTTACACCTATTATTTTCTCAAATCAAAATCATGCAATGCATCGTGTAGTTATTTCTTGCAGTGCATGCAAACAATATACCCAATGTGTATGCGAAATAAAAGCTGGTGACTGCATCTCGTGAAATATGCACGGAATTTTATTTATGATTTCCGTTGATAAATGCGCACAGCCCAAAACGCCCGAACGCCCAGACGCCCGGGCAATGCCGAGCAGCTTGCACTGTTATTAAATAAAGGAAAATATAAAGCACACAATCAGCAAGCTTATCGAAAACATGCAACATGATGTTGCAGCACTTCCGCCAAGGGGCCATAGTTGAATTCCCATGCAGCAGCTGCTGCTTTGGCTCCCTTTGAGCGTAGCCTTGACACCTGCCGCTAAAAGCAAACTTTGCAATTAACTGCAGCACTGCAGCTGCTGTAAGTTTGTCCCCATTTGCTCCTTAGATGCCGCTCGATGGCAAGCGCCTTCATGTCCATTTACGTGCACCGAGCAACTTCTTTAGGTTTAATTATTTTTCAAAAATGCGAAAAACGAAAATTGGATTTCGACGCAGCGACGTCTCCTATTTTATTTACACTGCACCAACCAATCTCAGCTTGCAGCCTTGTAAATCAGTCAGCAGCAAGCGAAATGCCATGTGCCCACCGTAGACCGGTTGAAAGGGGATGAGCAGGGATGGAGTGGGATGAGGAGGGAGGGAAAGAAGGGGGCACATACGGGAAGGAAAGGCAAGACAAGGTAAGGGCGCAACTGCTGCTCCGGCTACGGCCAGCATATTTGTTTTGTTGTAAATCACAAGCAGCAACAGCGAAAATGTTGCCATTGCACAGTGGTTCCTACCACGACAACAACCAAAAAAACTCTAAAACGAAATTTAACAGTTTGAATTATGCTGATCGCGTTACAGATAAACTGGCCTTTTTTCAAACCTCACTGTTGGCTTTTTTGAATAAAAAACATTTAAATTTAATCCATTTATTTTAATCGTTTGTATGAAATCTATATTATATAGTCATTCGATGTGGCCAGTTTTTTTATTGCATATTTAAAATACTCTTCTAGATTTGTGATATATCCAATAAAACTTTTTTTGTAGCATATTTCCCACAGTGCACTGCCTGTTACCCCTAGCCGTTGCAAGTTGCCAGTTGCCACTGCAACACGGCTCCACTACACATGCCACTTTACACCCAACGCAAACACGATTTTCATTTGTACTGCGAGGAGTGGGGGGGGGGGATGTGGCAGGGTCAGGGGTGGCTGGTGGCTGTTGGCTGTTGGCCACCGGCTTTATTTATGCACACCCACAAGCAACCTGCTTTTGCTGGCCACTGGGGAGTGAAGAGGGGGAGAGGGTTGGGGGGGGGGGGGGGGAGCACGCGGATTGCTTTCCCTCTTGCTCGCTGCTTTTTTGTAGTTTATTTTGCTTTTTTCTGTTGCTTATTTTGCCATATTTTTATTTTCTTTTGGCTGTTGTTGCTGTTTAACAAAGCGCATAAATTCGCTTGCAACTGTGTCCTCGGGCTGCCCCTCTCTGTGCCCCATCCCCCTTCCCCATCCCATCACCAAGCCCTGCTCCCTTTTGGAAAGTGTTCGTTTCGGCTTGCTGCGCTTTCTCATCTGCCTTTCGCCTGTTTCGTTTGCTTTTTGCTTGTTTCTTTCTTCAGCTGTTTGGCTGTTTGGCTGATTCTCCGCTTGTTTGTTTGTTTGTTTGTTTGTAAGCTGGTCAAAACGATTTTGCCCCTGCTGCTGCCCAGGCCATAAGCATATGCAAAATGTTATATTTTGCCCCCTTTATCTGCGCAGCTAACTCCGCTCCATGCCCCCTACCGCTATCTATCTCCCTGCCTGCCCCTCCCGCTGCCACTCACAGAGCCGCAGTAAATATAATAAAAAGTAACGCTTGCAACTTAATCTCTGACAGCTCGTTACCCGTTTGCATGAGCACAATATTCATGAGCTGCTAAGCTCAAGTTACACTCACGTGACCCCGGCTCTTGTCCCCTCCTCCTGCTCTCTTTCACCTCACCCCTCTGCGGGGCGGGTGCTCATTCAGAGATTGTTTCACCTGACGTTTTTAAAAAATTTATTTATGCACTTGCACAATTTTACAGCTTTTGTGTGTTTTCGACTTTGACATTTCGATTGAATTACCAGCTTAGTGCAGCTCTGGTTCGGTTTAGCCAGCGGTTGTGGCATGACATGTATGCGTACACAGAGAAAAAATTTCGATATAAAAACCATTTTTAAATAACTCAATTTATCAATCGATAAACTACAAAAAAATTAAAAAAAAAACCTTTTTTTTTCTTAAAATAAACTTACCGTTAATTTTCGAGCTCAGTATTTTCGCCTATGGATTAAATGTGATCACGGAGAACCTTCAGAGAGTTAAGAGTTCGAATCGCGAATTTAATTGAAAATTATGCGAAAAAACCAAAACACGGCAGCATTTTTTCGAACAATTTAGATTTTACGACCAACAGTGATATCAAGGGAGAATTATCATTCCTTAAGCCAAAAACGCCATCTTTGTTTAACTTTGAATGCGCATAACTTTATTAAAACTCAACCGATGTTCAAGCGATGTGATTTTTTCTTAAATATAAAACGGAAACAAAGACAACAAATAAATACAATTAATACAAACCTGCTTCAAAAATTGCTCGTTATTGATATAGGTTGTCTTCTCCATTTTTTTAGGTTTTTTTTTCTCTGTGCATGCGTATTTGTGTGTGGTTTGTGTGTGTGGTTTGTGTGTGTGTGTGTGTGTGTGTGTGTGTGTGTGTGTGTGTGTGTAAGTGGGAATATATGTATAATATTACGCCACAGGCTCAAATGTGCTCGATAAGCGAACTTGTGACGCGCAACATGCTGATAAGCAGCTGCCACACACGCACACCCCCAACACGCCCACACACGCACACCCCCAACACACACACACACACTCACACAATTAGCTGGCGCTAATACCCACAACGGAGAGCCACACATTAAGCATTCATTGGTCAGCGGGGACAGCTCGTGGGGCAGCAGCAGCTGCGTGCTGCCAAAGCGAAATGAGCAATTGACCCGATGCCACGCCCACGCAAAGGCGTGCAGCATTGGGACATGCGTTGGGGGATATGCGTATGGGCATTATCTTTTGCGTTTTAATGTGTCGGTTTATAAATAATTACAAATGCACATAAATTATGCATTTTAATTTACATTTATTTACACAGTTTGCAAGTCGATCCGCATCGCAGCTCATTTTGCCATTGATTTATGGCCGCTGCCGCCATTGCTTTTGCTGCTGCTTTTGGTTTTATTGTTCGCATTGCGGCCTGTTGCGATATGCTGGCCAAGAGAGCATTAAATAATTGTGCATTTATATGATTTAATTTGTGGCCAAGGACAAGACAGCACCGGACTGAACAGGACAGGCAGCCAAGCGACAATATTGTGCCGCAAGCATTGACTAATTGCAAATACTTGCAACTACAATTTAATACAGGATGCCCAATGCTGCAGCTTCACATAGCCATAGCTATCCCCAACCCCTCCCTCCTAAATGCGCCACCTCTCTGTTGTATTGGGGTTACTAGGCTACCAGAGTGCTCGGCAAGGGTCATACGCACCGGAAATCAGCAGAATGCAAAGACACACACACACACACACGCAGAGTCGTAGTCGCAGCTTTGTGGATGTTGAGGCTGGAGGGGCTGGGAGGGGCCTTAAGGGGTTGCCGTTCGGCTTTACATATAAATAGATGATGAATGTGTGACCGCACTGGCATATCCGTAGCTCTCTGTTTGTGTATTTATACAGCTCACACAAAGAGCGCCACATGTGCTGTATATGTAAACATACACACACCCAAAGTGTGCCTGTGTGTGTGTGTTGTGTGTGTGTTGTGTGTCGGTTAAGCATTATAAATTATGTCAAATTTAATTTGAAATTTTGCTGAAATTGCCACATGTTCGCTTTCAATTTACCCTGTAGTCGGGCAGCAGAACATGCAATATATTGAGATGTAAATTACTTGCAATTGCGAACAAGGCCTTGGGTCCCGACTTCTAAGCACTGCATGCAATTGGCAATTAACTGCTTAACAGTTGTACGCAATTGCGATTTGTTTATAGCGGAGTTGTGGTTTAATTACAGGCGTGAAATTCATGGAGAATCTAGGGTTTCTAGAGCGTTACGAGTAAGGATGTTATTTGGTGTTATATTGCAAAGTTTTATTTGTTTTGTATACTTTAAACCGATCTCAATTTTAGAATAATATTCTAAAATAAATAGGGGAGTCTGAGTTCGATGTCATTAAGTCTGGTCTCTAAATTCTAATCAGTAAACTGAGAACTGCAAAATGTCAAACTGTCTGTATAGGAGAGAAGATCTCAATGGGGTTCAAACTCGTGAACCTCTGGTTATGAGGTAAATGGTCTTAACCTGAACACCATTCCTCTCCAAAATCGCACATCGACTAACTAAGAACATCAACATGCTCATCTAGATATGAACTAATACATATAGATCATTTTAAAAATAGTTGTATTTATATTCCGTCTAATTCCGTAAGACATAAATCCGCAAATATATACCCAATTATACTGACAATCTAATTTTTAATTTATATTCCTTCAACCAAAATATGATTTCATTTTGATGTTTTCGAGAGCTAGAGCTAAATTTGTTAAAAACTATATTCTGCTAATTGACCAGGATATATCATGGTTGAACATACCCCACTGTCTCACCGTAGATATTCATTTGCGGATGCTTTGCTAGTGAGCCAAGAAGCTTGGACAATGTTGACCTGGTTTGTGGACGAAGCGTTTAAGGGACATTTAGCATTGGCTCGGATGAGACTGCAAGTTATCCCGGCGTCCAATGGAGCGGCATCGATGCGAGGAGCAGGCAATCGACTCTGAAATGAAGCGAACTCAAGTGAGGCATTCGCCGGCGAAAGGAGATTGAGGCGAATGGCCAAAGGAGCAAATGAAGAATAGTCTAAAGGGACACAAGAGGATAAAGACGAAGACTTCAAAATTACTTATAAGTAGAAAGTTGTACAAGTTTTTGCTCTTCCATTTCATTTTGTTTTTTGCTTTCTTGCCGCTTGCACATGTAAGACATTTTGAGCTATGACAGTAGAGGCAAAAGTCGTTAAAACTTTATGAAAGTCAAACAGAAGAGCGTGCAAGGACGCAAAAATAATACAAGAAAATAATATAAAATAAAAACAAGAGGCAAAAAACGCAACAAAATGAAAAGTAGGAAAATAACTAAGGGCAACGAAACGTGGCGACTGACAGTTCACTGGACGAGCTGGTCAACAGCCATAACTAGCATAACTGCCACCACTCGCAACTGCTCCAACTAGACACAACATGATTATATATATTTATCATGCATATATACTATATATATACAAATATTTCCATCATCTTTCGCTTTGTTTTATTGTGCATTATTTGGTTTTTGCTTTGCATCTGCAGTTATTTGCACAGCGCCATAAATGCTGCCAATGGCGGACAGCCACAATAACGGGACACCCTAGGATCCCTAGGACCCAACTGCTCTCAATCCTCGTCACATGCTCCATCTTGCCGTGGAACGCCTGTCAAGCGCTTTTTCCGCTGGCAAAATGATTTGATGGCGGCACATCCGCTTTAAGTGGTAAACCACAAGGGGGAGGGGAAAGTTCCGCGCTGTTTGCGCTGTTACTTGGCCTGGCCTGCATTACATAATCTTTCATATTGTGCGCTCTCTGGCATGTCATTTTTTGCATTATGCGATAGGATGAGTTAGTTCAAGTTGCTGTTACTAACCCAAGCTGAGGCTTAGGGCCAACGTTATCAATTTGCGCACTGAAGTTTGTATTTAACTTTTTGACTTTCCACTTTTCTTTGGTGTGCCCCTTTCAACCTCTCGGTCACCTGTCTGAAGTGGCGCCTGATACAGCCCACCATTTTAATTTTAACTGTCACAGCCGAGCGTTGGAATCATAAATTTTATTAAGCGCAACCAGGCGGCCATTTTGGAAATTGACCCGACTCCAGGCGTTCAGCTTTCTCTCAGTTCTATTAGCGCAGTTTAATAAAAAAGTTTGAGCGTCACTTAAGTGGGTCCGTCACGGGATGGGAAACCAGATCCAAGTACTCCCAGAGACCAACGACTGCGGTTGGTATACAACAGATATTATGTCGTATATACGTATGCACAGTGTGTATGTATATAAGGTGGATATAAATACGTTCGCTAAACTTTTTTAATGCCCTATCCGAGCAGCCAAAGCAACAGCAGCAGCAGCAGCGGCGTTTTTATGATGTGCTTCCTTTCGGTTTCAGTTTTGGTTTCGGTTTCGCTTTCAGCAGGAAGTTAGGATATGGGTTGGCTTGCTTCTGGTTTTGGGTTTCTGTTTTTCGGTTTGGGTACGCTTCTGCTTGTGCTGTTGCTTCTAATAAAGTCATCATAATAACTTCATCATTATTGACGCATAAAACAAAATTTATTTCTTTCGCTTTTATGCATTAAGCACAAGCAAAGTACAAAGTAAAAGACAAAATGCCTTTATGTGCCGACCAGCCAAGATCTTATCAACCGGCATACATCTACGAGCCAGTTCCTACCAGTTGTCCTACCTTGTCCGGCCTCTGTATATACTTATGCTCGTTCTAATATATAACAATCTTACACACACACGCCCGTTTATCTATAGGTTTTATTTTGGGGCAGCGCATTTTTTATGCGTTTACGCATTTAATGAACTATGATGAGGGTCAGAGACTGACAATCGAACGAACGGCAAAGGGAAAGGGGAAGGGGAAGGGAAAGGGAACGGGATGGTATGGGAATGGCAGGAGAGTGTACAGTGTTCCCTGGGCATCAAAATCAGCACCCTTTTTGATTTTATTGAACTTTTTATTAACTTTCGCATCAGAGGCAAATTTATTGCCATATTGGCCCAACTGCCCATTTTGCCCATCCTTTTGTGGAGTTCACTTTATGTGTGCTCCGATGCTCTACCGAATTTTCAAATATTTTATTTTTATTTTATAAATATTTCAAGAGCTTTGCCACACACATAACTAAATTGAAATTGGAAAATGCAAAAGGAAATTTTCAAATCTTTTATTTATGCATATTTTTAAACGAACCAAAGCAAAACACACACACTCCACTACTCTCCACAAACGTATGGAGCAAGTGTGGAAAATAAATTGCGAAGCGAGTTGCTGTTGCAGCTGCAAGAACTACAACAACTACAGCAACTACAGCAGCTGCAACAACAACAACAGCAGCAAGAATAACTGGAAAAAGCCCCAACAAGACAAACTTAACTAACTGTAAAATTTCTTATTGTGATTGCGTTTGTCATTGCGTTAGTTTACAACTCTGCACACAGGTACAACTCTACTCCAGCTGCCTCCTGCTCTATTACTCTTACTCTTGCCCCCCTCCCCATTCCCAATACCAACTCAACCAACACACACACATACAGCACACACTCACACATATGTCACAGAAGTTTTCCATTGTTCGCTTCGCGTACAGCTGAAAATCTAAGTTATGAAAATCTGTGCGAAAATGCTTGCAGCTTCGCAGCTAAAGCGCATTGAACTGTGCAAATTGCGAGCAATTTAATTTTTCTTTCTTAGCTATACCCTTGCATAGGGTATATTAACTGACAGATTTAAGCGAGGAGAATATGCAACAGTATGATTGATTTGGCAACACAGTTTTTTGAGTCCTCCTCAATTCTAAACCTTTGTTTCTAATGTTTGCTATACTCTCATTTAAGATTCTTTCGCAGTCTGTCAAAATCCCTATCGTGTTTTATCCTATCCTATCCTTTTCTATTCTAACCTATCCAATACTTCAATAGGATACTATTCCTTCCTAACCTATTCCAGCATACCCTATTCTATTTCATCATATTCTCTCCTATCCAATCCTTCACTAGCCTCTTCTATACTATCCTCTCCCATTCAAACCTATTCCAGCATATCCTATCCTATTTTATCTTATTCTCTCCTAACCAATTTTCACTATCCTTTTCTATTCCATCCAATCCCATCCTGTTATATGCTATCCCAACATACCCTTACTTTCTCGTCAAATCTTTCCCAATTCCCCCAATGATAATACCCTGTGTTTAAATTCATTCACATAATTTAAATAAATTTTTCCGCGCAATCTAATATTATCATATTTTCGATGCTAATCCCAAATTATATGCAACTTTATTTCGCTGCTCGTAACAAAGCTAAGCTACAATCTAAACAAGAAATAGTTCGGCTGAAAAAAACTAAACAAAATTGTTTAGAATTGTTTTCGAACAATATGAAAAGTCAGCACGATATTGTAAAATTATAGCCATGGCTGGGGAATAAACTGCAAGAGTATATAATTTTCGGCACGCTGCTGAAAAGTGCAGTTTCTTCTTGTAGTTTTTGTTTTATTTTGTATTCTAAAAATCAGCTGGCACTCCCGCTTTATATAGCCATGCTTCTTTGTTACCCTCAACCCTGTTTAGTTGCTACCATTAGTTGGGCTCCCTTCTTGCCCCTGCACCCCTCTACCCCTGTACCCCTGGGCCACTGTGGCTGTGCGAAAACTTTGCGTAATACCAAAAAGTGCTCGTAGCACATTTGGAGTGCAAACTTTATATTAGAGTTGAAGTGCCACAAACACCCAAGCACACGCACACGTTGGGACATGCACCGACATGCACAGACATGCACATACACTCACTGATACTGCCAAGTAAGTAGGAGAAGTGCGAGTACGTGGCTCTCTCACTTCATAGCCCATAACCCACACTCTTGTGGCAAGTTCTCTCCTGGGTCGAGTTCAGTTGCATTGGCCTCTCTCGCGTTATTTATGAGTTGCTTATGTTATAACGAACTGCAGTAGTTGCAGTAGTTGCAGCTGCAACACAAAAGCGCAGCAGCGGCAGCACAATGCAATGAGCCAATGCGACAATGCCACAATGCGTGGCACGAAGATGAGCTTGCCTCCCCGCCATTCTTAGCAAGCCAAGTCGTCGCGGAGTCGTCGTCCTCCGGGCAAAGTTCGTATAACTCTCGATTTGCTTCACCTTCCCTGACTCTTAGCTCCCCTTTCCCCTCTCCCCCTCCCTGTCGCTCAACCTGCATCTCCACACTTAACAGCTCAAGTAGCGATTTTGCGTATTTTCATGTAATTTGAAAAATATCTCGTAAGTAGTTGCATCCCAGCGGCAAACACATCGCTTGCTCAAACGTGCCACAATCGGTTGTCGCTTAGAAAGACTTGTGCCATGACAACGAACCTTTGACCCCATGTTGCGTATCCCTTTCTAGCTATATTCTATTACATGTTATACGTCTATTGCCAGCTTCCAGTCTGCTAAGCCCGTACACCTCTCTCTTTTCTCCCTCTCTCGTTTCTCCCCTGCTCTACCATCACCTGTACACGCTTCTGCATCGCTTTCACCTGCACTCGCACGCCAAATTAAAACGCTTGCCGCCAGCGGATTTAATAAAAATAACTATGAAAACTTTTTAATGCGATGCCCGTATTTGCTACACTAAGAAAAAAGTTAGTGTAACTACAATGTGTTTTATTGCAATCTTGTTAAGTAGTATAGATTACTCTATTTTCAGTGTATTCATTTAGCTGTGAGTGTGCCTGTAGGACGCACAATAAAACTGCATAATTTTCAGATTTATTATGAATTCAACTAGTTTGCAGTTGCCATCATTGCCGTTGTTGTTACTTATTACTATTAATATTATTATTACTGAATTTGTTTTGCTGTTTTTTTTTTATATTTTTATTATTGTTATTGCTGCTGCTGTTGCACGCTAATGGTGCAAACAGACAAAGTGTTTGAAATCTCCGTTTGCGGGCAAGCTGGGAACAAGTCAATAAAAATAAAAAATAATTTGTGCAAATTGCGCATACTTAATGGTTTCATATGTGCACGCTTGTTTGTTTTTTTTAATAATTTTTAATTAATACCAAACCACATGCATACACACACATCCACACACACACTGACAACAGTCACAACGTATATATAGTATGTTATAATTCCCTAGTATTATGCATTAATTTAAGCAAAATGCTCTTTGTTGCCGCTGAACTTTGTTTCCAGCTAATAAGTGGCTTTGGGGACTTTTGCCTTTAACACCGCAACAGTGTACGTATTTATTTTCAAATAATTTCAATAGTTAAAAGTTTAAAATTTAAGGTAATTATGTAGTTTTTAATGATTCAATTTTTACTTTACTACTTTTGATTCATTTAACAGTGGTAAATGCTTTGGTCGAGGTCGATTAAATACGAATAATGGCATTTGACATTCGCAACTGATTGTTTATTTTCACAATTATTTATATAACCATTTTAACAACTATTTTTTCAATTAATCGATTATTAAAAACTTAATGAAATAATAATAACTGAAATATTTTTTAATTAATCATTTAATAAAAACTTATTGAAATAATAAGCCAAAAAGTTCAATAGCTTCTTAACAAACTGGAGTTAAGACAACTAAATCGAAGTGGAAAAAAAAATAAATACACAATTAATATTGTTAATGTTATTACTATATTATTGCAGAAATAATACTTCTTAGCAACGCTATAAATATAACTAGAAATCCCTAGATAATCAAATTGCCATGAAAATAAATATTAGGTAAAAAATTGAATAATTGTAAATATATTGAATGACTTTGGTTTTTGATTTTTTATATGGTTTGGAATAATGCTTATCAATATTTCTATTTTTTGCTCTTATCTCTCTTAAACTGTTTTAAAAGTTATCGAATACTTAAAGCCAAGTTTTCACTAATTAAAAGCACTTAATTCTATCGGAAGCGCAATTCAATAAGCGTGTTTTTCGCTGTAGATGTAAGGGCATGCAAACTTCGGGTTTAGCTGCGCATTCCCAAGACGCTGAAGGTGGCAAAGATGGCAAAGGTGGCAAAGGTTGCAAAATCAAAACTAATTTAATCATGTTAATATAATTACAAAAATTAAGCTGTAATCATCACATGCACATACAACATATACAAACATTAACGCGGAGATGGAGATGGAGATTGGAGGCCCAACACCTGGCAGCAACAAACGCACAGCAAAACGACCCAAATTATTTTTAATTCCCCGCAGGATAAGCGGAGCACACACAAAATGAGCAGGAGACACCGCCAGGACCTACGCACCTCCAGTCCTTTGGCTGCCTTAACGGTAACTCCTGCTGGTGCCGCAGCCGCCATTGCAATTTATTCCCGGCGCCCAACACAACGCGTCGCGTGTTGCGCATATTAACAAAATGATTATGAAATTCATAATTACAGCTGCGTATGTATGCGTGTGTGTGTGTGTGTGTGTGTGTGTGTGTGTGTGTGTGTGTGTTGGGCCCAGTGCGTATTGTACACTGCGTCAACACATTTGCCATTTGCCGACGCCTACGAATGTAGTATCTGGCCAGCAGGCTTCTGCTCCCAGTGGGTTGGGCTGAGTTTTTGGGGGGGACCACATGGCGCATACGCAATTTTCAATGCTGCTTAAATATTTGACGCTTACGGCACGTGATTAAATTAAATGTGCTGCCAAGCATTGCGACACAACTAATTAAAAACGCTCAACAATTTCACGCTCGCTCAACAGAGCCCCAAACAAAATGCAAATCGATTCGCATTTTTGCCTGCAAATTCTAATCAAATGCAAGGCCAATGACCAAACACACACATACAGATACGAGTACGATTCTGTATTCCCCATAGTGTTGGCATCAGATAAAGCCGCATAATGCGGTTATTGTCTCTACACATACATACATGCTCGTTATTGGGCATGCTCTTAGGGAGCTTAGGTGCTTAATCCAATAAATTGCAACTGAGTTGTGCGCATTACGCGTTGTTAACCTGTGTCGAGGGGCCTTTTGCCAAATCAAATGCACTTAACTAAATGCTGCGCTCAAATGTAGGCAACAAAACACAAACACCCCAAACACACAGAAACAAAAAACTGAAAGCGAAGCATAAAATACAAATTGAGACTGAACGTAAATGCTTGAACGCCGCGGCCTGGCTCCCTTTGGGCAACCCAAAAAAAAAAACAAAAACCGAATCTCCAAAGTTTTGCGTATATATATTTTAAGTTAATTGAAAAGTGGAAGAAATGAGCAGGGGCAGGAAAAAAGGTTTTCAGGTACGAGGCAAGTCGATTTGCCGCCCGCTTTCGACTTGATATTTATGATTGTGCGTAGGTTTTTCACTCAGAACTTGTTGAATCGCAAAGTCGGGGCTTGTGTGTATTTGGTTGAGATTTCAGACGTTGGCCGTGCAGAGTGCTTAAGTCTCATTTATATTTCATGGCTTGGCCAACAGAAATTGTAATTGCATTACCACAAAACAGACAGACAGCCAGACAGCCAGATAGCCAGATAGATAGATGGACAGAGAGACAGGCAGACAGCGAGAGAGAGGCAGATAGATAGATGAACTGACAGTTGTTTGCAGCAGGTGAGGCAGCAGGCAGACAGGCAGCAAAAGTGCAAAAATTGAAACACACTTGAAAAATGAAGTGGCTATGCGAACACGGCCCAAACTGACCGCTAACACCCTTAGCCAAAAACATACACTCTGTTACTGCTGCTGACTCTGGCTGCTGTTTGTCTGTTCAGCATGGCCCCAAACAATTTTATGAATTTTTAAAATTGTTTCTCCTTTGGCGGCTGCAGCGCTGATTTCGCAGTCATGGGCAGACGTGAACGTGTGCGGCCCCTAGCCCCAAGCCCCTAGCAGACCCCAATGTCTGGCCACTTGTTACCTATTTTACGTGGCCACAAACGTTGCCCCACAAGGGAGGCAGGGCGAGAGTTTGTGGCCAAGGTACTTAAGTTAAATGGCATATACTTGCCTTGCCTTGCCTTTAGCTTTGGCTTTGGCTTTGGCTATGGCTCGCTTTTGGCCAGTCGACATCAATTTAAATTGAATTTTCACTTACCACATTTGGTATGCGGCACAGCTGGCCGGAAATTTGTACCTTGAATTAGCCTAATGTAAAATTTACTCATCAAACTGCTCAGCTTAAAAGACCCCAAGTATATCTCAATGAATTGCCAACAGCCACTGAACCACTGAACAACTGAGCCACTGAGCCACTGAACCACCGGCTGCCTAAATCGTTGGAAAATCTTAATTGATTAGGCACCACATTTAATTAGCGCCGAATATTGAAAAATTTATCAACGCGATTTTTGTTTTATTTGCGCAAACCAGTCCAAGAGCAACTCATCATCATCCATCAGACGCAGCCGAAGGTGGGGGCAGCATTATTATCAATTATGCTAATTAAAGGCCGCAACAACAACAGCAACAACAGCAGAGAAAATAGCAGCAATAAAGGTACAAAGGTTCAGCAATGCGTGCAAAATGCGAGGCTATTTTTAAGCATTCAAAATTGGCTGGCAACCGGAAGGAGACATGGGACAACCGAACCAACAACGACAACTGGCAATTGGCAAGCGCAGGTGTTGAGGATGGGGGGTTCGGGGGTAGTTGGTAACCAAGGCTTAGCAGGCAGGCAGTGGAAAAAGGGCTGCCTCAAACTGAATTGACAAGCCAAGCGTAATTATCAGTATTTACCAGCACAAAGCTGAGACTGAGACTGAGAATGAGACTGGAGACTGAAGACTGAAGACTGGGCGTTGCCTGCAATTGACAAATTAACATAAGAATTGCCGAGCAGCCATCGGGTTGGCCTGGCTAAATGTTACTGGGATGTTAACGAACCTGTTGATGAATCAAACATAATATTCAAATTTGGCAGACTATGGATGTTGGGCGTGCATTGTCTGCTTAACGCTAGCTGCACTAATTCAATTAAATATTTGTCTTTGTAGTTTCACTCGAAGAACAAAAAAAAAACGAAAACGAAAGCAGATAAAAACCAAACGAGCGTATGACAAAGACAAAGACAAGCACAAAGACAAAGCCAGGATGTCTAAGGATAAACATAGCGTCATAGTGTCCCGTTCTATCCTCAAACAGGCAGCCAGGCATTCCGGCTGTAAGCTATAATGCAAATATTGTATAACGTAAGCACTATATAAGGCTATCCCTCAAAAAACGAAGGAAAACCTAAAAAGTGAGAGCAGACAGGCGACACGACTTCAAGCAGTCGGAGTTACAGGACAAAGACGCAGACCAAGACACAGACTGAGGACGGAGAAGGAGACGAAGGCGGGGGAACTGGGCGTGATCGTGGACTATGCAGCAAGCAATAAATTTATTGCTTTTGGGAATTTTCCACTTGATGGCATTTAATGCGATTTAGTATTTAAATGAAGCAGCCCACGGGCAGAGCAGGATGAGCAAGAGCAAGAGCAGGAAGAGTCGACAGAATGCGGCACAACGTCCGCATTCGCGTGCACAATGATGAGGACAACAAGGACGATAAACTCATTGAAGCGCATTAAAATAATCTTGGCCAAGGCAAGCCAAAGCATAAACATACTTCAGCACACACACTCCCACCCATGGTATCCATATATTTGCTAACTAAGCTTCATATTTTCAGCTTTGCTCGTCTTAGCTGTAATGAGCAATATTATGCCATATTCCATTTCCTTTCCGCCATGTTGGATCAAACTGCTTATCAATCCGTGCTGCATGTTGACTGCATGCATATGTTTCATTCTGCTTTATTCATTTGTTTTTTTTTTTTTTTGCATTTATTGAAACTGTACTGTGTACCTCCCCCTTGGGAGGAAACCCCCTCCAGCTGGCATTGAAACTAGTTGATTGAATATTCGCTGGCTGCCTGAAAAGCAACTCTGGACACAGTCACACACGCGTGCAATGCTCCAACTCACTGACGGAGCAATCTAAAAAGCTTTTCATACGAGGGTGGCAAGTAGAGTTCTTTAGAATTCACATTTAATAGTCGCAAATAGCATGAAAATTTAATACCATAAATTTTATTAGCTGAGCAAAAGCAATCTGTCTAAAATCTATCTAAAATAAATTCGTTTTGAACTGTAGAATTTATTTCAAAATTCCCGTAAGTGAGGAAATTTTGAAATAAATATTGCAATTTAGAATGGTAGTTTAATATGTTGAATTAATTTTGCTTGTAACTTTTTAACTTTAAATGCATTTATCAAAAAATATTGATAACTTTTCTAGCCAAATTAATTTTATATACACAACGATTAGTATTAAAAAGGCTATATCATAAAAAATCGCTTAAAGCGCCTTATAAATTTGCCTTATTGGGAATACCCCCAAAAATCTAATAAATACGCAAATCTCCACAACAATTGCGCTAAGCCGCTTTAAGTAAGTACAGCCCGAACCGCCCACGCTTATGCAATCAAATAGACTTTATTTTAAAAAGCTTGTTAATTAAAAAAAACTGCAACGCATTAATACACAATTTAAGGGAATTAAGTATTTAATAGAAATTGTAAAGCGTCTCACAGATTTTGTGTTCAAAATGTAATAATTGAGTAGATTGGCTTGTGTGGGTTTTTGTTTGATTTTATTCGTTTATTAATATTAAATATTGGAATATTTGAGCATGACAATATGTTAGTTAAATAAATAAATAAATAGTTGGCATAACATAAATATTGCGCACAATTCGAATGAATATGTGTATTTTGTATAAACGCAAAATGCTTAAACAATATCATAATTATACTGCTACAAATAAAGCTATAACTATGTGTATATCTATTAAAAACTTGGTGAATTTGCATATTTGTTTTGTAATTATGCCGTAGATTGGTTGCAAAATGCATGCGATTACATTAAAACGTGATAAAAATTACAAAAACAAATAGGCCAAACCGCCAGTTAAATAATTCAATGCAAACTTTAAAATTAATGTGCAAATGCAAATTGCCAAATACGAAATACAAAATACAAAAACGAAATACAAAGTATTATACAAATAATATTATTAGAATCATCATAAAATAACAATTGACTTTGGCGCACAATACGCATTGTTTATGCTCTCCAAAAATTAACCAAAGAATAAATAATTAAATTAACTGCTCACACACACACACACACTCACATACTTATACTATTCACACACACAGACTTATGATATTATACCAACACCAATTACAAGTAAAACTTAAACTTAACCAAATGGTAAATTTAACAATTCTGCAAGGCTAATCGAAAATTTTTTCACTTTTCCATTTGAGAAGAGAAAAAATTTTCAAGGAAAAACATTTGAGGGTTGTACATAATATCATAATATAATCGTGTATCTGTCTAAAAGAAACTATTGATATTCGTTACAAATTGTTCGTTTGTAGTGTTCATAGAACTTACTTTTGATATATCATAGATATATGGTTCCTAAAATTACCACAACATCTGCTGCTGCTGCTGCTGCCGCTGCCTCTGCCCCCGATACCTGCCCCCAATCTCACGCTGCTGCAGCCAGAGGTTTGTGTGCGCCTGTGTGTGTGTGACCTTTGACCAAGGTTCGCTGGGCTACTGATGGCGTCACACGGCGTCACACAAACAATAGCAATTGCAGTCTGGGGTCAGGGTTAGGAGGTCAAAGGTCAGAGTGCACGCCTGTGCAGACAGCATTCGATGTCAACATTAAGATGTCGCTGGTAAGTAAAACAAATATATGCAGTTGGTGAGCCTGCCACGCCCACATGCAATTACAACAAATTATGGATTGTTATGAAGGTACTTAAAGCCGCAACATGACGAACTTACCTTCGCCCAAGGCTTTAGCTTAAACAACCTTGGAGGCGCAACTCAAGGAGCAGGCCATAGACCAGGTCGAACTAGAATACACGAACTTACCTTCGTGCCTAAAACTTAGCTATAGATAATGAACTCTACGGAGATTATTTTGCAGTATTTACAGATACTAAAACACGCTAGCTGCTCTGGGCTAGTCGTGCCTAGTTACGGGAGATTCAGTTTTTGGCGGTTGGTTGGCGGGTGGGTTGGCTTGGAGGCTGAAGGCTGTTGGCTTATGATTTCCAAAATAAATAGGCTTAGAACTAGTCAACCAGGCATACGCCTACTGATGGTAGGGCTGACAGAACTGATAGACCAGACGCTGCGAGCGCTCCGTTTTCTTCATGATGCCCTTCTTGTAGTATTGCCGTATGGAACGCGACAGCTTGTCGTAGTTCATGGCCGGACGGTTCTTGCGACGTCCCCAAAGCTTTGCCACACGCACCGAATCCTCGATCTTGAAGATGCCCTTGCTGCGATCAATCCAGCGTATGGCCGTGCCATTCACTTGTGGCGCCGCCAGCAGCTCCTTCAGGAACTGCCACAGATGGATGTGGGAGCCGCTGCCACTGCGTGCCCCAGCCGTGCGCTTCGAGGGCGTGGCAGTGGGCGCGGCTGTGACAGTCACTGTAGCCGGTGCGGCGGACACCTCCATATCGTCATCATCTACGAAATAGATTGAATTTCAGTCAAGTTTTGGCTTGAAAAAGGCCAGACTCACCTTCACTATCTGCTGGTTCCAGGCTGGTCGGTTGATAGCCAGCAGTTGGCCAGATATTCTGTGATGGCTCCAACTGATTGCCCAGCTGATCGGCATAGGCAGTTTTCCATATCTCCAACTGTGCGTGCAAAATGCTGCCGCTCTATGAGAAACGAAATGCAAGAAGAGCAGCAAATGAAGCGAAAGCCAACGGAATGATATATCTGCATTGGGGCCCAAGTTAAATCTAGCATAAATCTCAATTTACTCTCGCAGACGGCATATCAATTCGAATTCTATCTGCTAACAGCGCGCATAAATTACGCGTCTTCAAAGCTGCCTACACAGAGAGAAAAATTGCGTTCCACAATAAAATTTAAATGCATGCAATTTACAAATTTGTAAACTTGAAAAATTGTATAAATTATTATGTTGAACTTAACATAAAAACTAAAAAAAAAGTAATATTTCAAAACTGAATTAAAATATATAGAATCAAAGAATTAAAAATCAAGATTTTTCTTCAAATAAGAATAAAATAACACATTACCAGAATGAAGAAACTAAAAGAACAACTTGTTTGATTTAAGGTTATTTTAAGTACTATAAAAAAGAATTTAATTACAATACGCAATTTACAAAACAAACTTTTTTCATATTAATAATGAAATGAAATTTGAAACAAAAATATTATTTAAGTTTAGAAATACCAAATATGAATTTTTCATTTATTATACCAAAAATTTTTTATTTTATTTTATAATTTTTTTGCATTTTAATTCTCATAATTTTTGTTTTACTTAAATTTATAACTCTGCCTTTTTAACTTGCAATTGTTAAGCGTAGACATATATCAATTTGGAAATGCATGCTTTAAAGCACAGAATTCTTGATATTTTCTCCCTGTGTAGATTGCAGTTGCCGTTTGGCAGCAACAAGCCAAACAACAGCAGCAACAACAGCAGCAGCAACAGCAGCAACATCTACGCCAGCGACTTACTTTCACCTTGCAATGTCGTTGCTGGTCGTTGGCTCAATTCAAGTGCCGTCGTCGCTGTCATCTGAGCTGCGGCTCTGGCTCTGACTCGGGCTCTGGCTCTGGTTGTTGCTGTGGCTACCAACCACAACAGCAGCAGCAGCAACAGCCACAACAACAAGCACAACAACAAGCACAACAACAGCAGCAACAACAGCTCGTAATCAACCAAGTGCTGTGCAGTTTCACCAAACAACCTTCACACATTCTTTCACCTTTACAGCCATGACCACGGTTACTAATTTTTATATATATTTTTCGACTGCTCTCTCGTTTCAGTCGCGTTCGTTGCTCAAGTCTTTTGTTGTTATGATATTGTTGCACTCACAACAACAGCAACAACAGCAACAGCATTAACAATAACAACAGCGCCATAAGCACAGGCCTAACAGTCACTTTGATGCGTCGCATTTCACCGTTTGGCAAATGTAATCATTGATATATTTTTGGCCAAGTGCTGACTGGCAATTTGTAGACCGAAGTCTGAGGTCTGAGCTCTGAAGACCTGGCCGACTCTTTGGGGGAGCGAACGCATTTGGAGTAGTTTTTGATGCCGCAAGCTTTTTTGCCTAATTGTTGGCAACAGGTTTAACATTTTGGCGTTTGGCTTTCCGATTTGGTCGGGCCTGCTGCCATTGCTGTTGCTGTTGCTGTTGCTGTTGCTGTTGCTGTTGCTGCTCTGGTCTGGGCCATGACGTCAACGCCAGTTACGAAACTTGTTTCTTTTTTTTTAGTTTTTATTTCTGTGTGTTTTTGTGTTTTTGTTGTATTATTATTATTTTGTTTTTGTTGCGCTCTTCGATTCGTACGCGAAATTCAATTCAATTCAATCGCATTGATTGGTATTTTGTGTGGCTTCGTTATAGCCCATGCCTGCTGCTATTGTCTGCCTGAATTATGCTTATTAGCTACCCCAAATTCGATTTTGTAATACTGATAGTTGAGTCAGCTCATACTATACTACTACTCGCACTCACCTCGGGCAGACGACGCGTAAATTCCTCCTCGCTGAGTAACGCCAGTGCAGCGCCATCTTCGTTGAAATGCAGCTCGAGATTTGTGGCCGGCGGCAGTTTGAACTGTGCCAAGGTGGATCGAAGCCATGCATGTACCTGGGCGGACGACCAGACATTGGGATCTGTGTAAAGCGTAAAAAAAAGAACAGTAAGCACACGGCAGTTCATTGGGAATGCAAGGCTACAGTCGAACGTAATCGACAGTGAGAGAGCCTGTACTTTTCAATAATCAACAATAATATTTGTCTCTTGCATATCTTCGCTGTTTCTTATTCGATTGTAATGTAGCTCACAACATCGATAAAAAATGCCATAGGCTACGTAGATGCCAAATTAAATTAAAAATTGGTTTAAAATAGGTTCAAAATTGGACGGATGGAGGGGTGGTATTAAAATTCTAAAACAAATTGAGTAGGTATACACCTTAGGAGAGCGTAAATACCAAAAATGGTGCCTCTAGCACTAAGAGTTTGCGAGAAATAGGTGGCTGCTTTAGTTTTTGGTGGTAAGCGGAGAAAGGAAGGGAGATATTCAGCGTATATTATAGGAGAACCTACATAATAAAATTATGTATACGGACAGACAGACGAACATGGCTATATCGAACTAAATAGACCCTTTTGTCCTTTTTAAAGTACAGTGTCGACAAAACAGAAATTAGACAAAAGCCTTTGTCGTATCGACGGCATACATACCCTGCGATATTTGCAGTTCGGCGCATATGGCGTCCGCCTCCCGCTTGGCATGCTCCAGCGCCAGCGATATGACCGGCTCAAAGTCACCACGCACCTCGGCTAGGCCGCCAATGAAGGACTCCAGTGCCAGGGGCTTCAGATTGTGCTTCTTCTGGAATGTTGTATCCTCGAGGCACTCGCGCAGCAACTGATGATTGGGCTTTGTGTCTAGCAGCTGCTGCTGCTGCTGCTGCTGCTGCTGCTGTTGCAACAGCGAATTCAAATCTATGAAACTCTCGACGTCTGCATCCAGGGGCTCTGTCTTGATGCTGCTGCTGCTGCTGTCGGAGCGTGGGGAGGGTGTCTCGCAGTTTGACTCTGGGGGCGAGGGGGGCAGTATGTGCAACTCCTGCTTGATGCTGCTGGCATCCAGTGAGGGGCAGGGGCTGCTCAAACAGTCGTAGCTGCCGTTGTATTTGCCGTAGGCAAACGAGGCATACTCCGACTGCTGGGGACTCGACTGTGGCGACGGGTAGGCGCTGTGTGGATAGGCGGGCGGGGGCGGTATCAGCTGATGGCTGGAGCTGGCATACGTGTGTGTGGCTGCCACCGAAATAGGCGCAACTGGCTCCGCAATGTCGCTGACGCTGGAGCAGTCCCAGGCGCTCTCAATCTTGATCTGTGGCGCGTTGTACTGGTAGACTGTTGTGGGTATTCCCGCGTCCTCGGGCAGCAGCGATAAATCGAAATTATCGGCGTAGGCATACGCCGCAAAGGGATCCGCCGGGCTCTGGCTCTGGAAAGAATCTGTGCTCACCGCGGCGCCAAGCTTGAACTGTGTGTTGTGCGGCATCTAAATAAAGAAAATAGAAACACACAAAAATACCAGAGATATTAAATTTTAGTTAATTAAATTGCCCAACTCTGTACACAGCGTTTAATTAACACCAGGCCATGAATGTCGTTTGGCTTGATGTTGAGATAACCCAAAACGCTGGCCGCCGCCTTTCTAATTTCTTTGCCTACCTGCCTCAAATTGTTACAACAGCCGCCGCTTATGATAATGTTTGATTTCGATTTCGATTTCGTTTTCGATTTCGATTTGTTTTACTTAATGTTAACCTTAGGTTTTCAAGTTATCAAGTGTAAATGCCAGGCCAAAAGCAAGATACGTACTAAGCCCAAAGTCGCATTGATTTTCTCATTTATCAAGCTGAGGCTGAGCTGTATCTCTGGCTTGTGACGCCATGAAAACTACAAACTACACAAAAAAACCCCATGCTCAAATGAAGCTCAGCTGAAGAGAGAGCAATGAGTAGCAGAACTTGAACTAATAACAAATACAAGTACAAATGCCGTGTGCTTTTTTTATGAGCAGCAAACAATGAGTCGATTGAAATCAAAGCAAACTGTTCCCAATAAATGCTTTATGGCATCAAAATTGTGTGTCAAATTAAGTATTATATTATGGCTGAAAAATTTGTGGTTTTCTGTTTGTTTTCGTTTGTCAGTTTCCATAAAGTTCTAGCCTTTTATAGCCCAAAAAACGCTGTAATAAATACATAAAAAATATTAAAAAATACTTTTCGTTTTCTGGTGTGCAGCTGCGTTTGCTGTGCCTGTTTGATTTTTATTATCATCAACAATTTCTGCCGCTGAGTGAATGCTGGCAAACTGGTTTTTCATTAAGCTCACAGCAGTTGCTCTGGCTGGGGAGAGGGTGAGGGTGAGGGTGGCAGAGAGGAGGGGTAGCTGCTTGTATCTACAAAGTCTTTGTGTCGGTGTCTGTGTCTGCTAGAGTGTGGTGTGGTGTCTGTGTGTGTTTGTGTATTTATTGCTGTGCGCTTATTATTAATTTAACAGCTCATTCTGGATTTTCCGATTTGCAGTTTCAGCTTAGCTCAGATCGATATGATAGGCGGCCAGCAGCTAAGCAGGGGGTGTGGCAATTCAGTATTGACGTCGTCGTTTGTTTAGTTTTTCAACCAGTCACGATGTTAATACAGTTTTTATGTTTTAATTGTTCGCACACAGGGCGTATGAGTGATTTTTGTTGTTAACTTTTCTCAGCTAGCTGTTAATTGGCAGCGCTAAAACTCAGTCTAAACATTGCGTAGTTATTTTTCTCGTTCTCGATTTTTTTCCACTTCTATTTCTATTTTCTATTATATTAGTGGTAGCTTCTACTTTTGTACTTTTTTTCTGGGAGCCCAGAAGGGTGCTTCACCCGATTGGATCGTAGCCTGCGGGAACTAGCCAAATGAATCAACAGCCTTGCTGTAAGTGACTCAATAAAAATAACCATTAAATGTGTTAAAAGCGCTGTGGCAAAGTGCATATTTATTAGGTGGAGTGGACCTACAGTGGCTGCTATTTATAGACTGACAGCTGCAATTATTTACGAGCCAATCAGACATTTCCTTTTAACTGACAAAAGCAAATCGAGTTGCCCTAATTGGTTATTAGAGAAATACACACAAATAATGGCATTTAGTTTAATAATATTGTGATTTATTTTTGGGCTCAGTCGGAGCTAATGCTCTAAGTGGGTCCCAAACACAATGCTCAGATTCTCACAGGCTTGTGGCAATTAGATCACTCGGGTTATTCCGTCTTATATTTCCTGCTGTTCGCATTGCGCAATCCAAGGGGCTACGTTGATTTTTTGATTTTAATTAAATATCTCAATACTCTCTCACCATTCTGGCGGAGTTTCCAATAGCCTACAAAATACGTACGTACGTACGAGTATTCTGTTACAATGTCTGGCCAAACAAAGGCCTTATTGTTGCCAACCACATTTGGCCAATTTCTGGACAACGATATTTCATTGGCAATTCTGACATGACACGGCTGTCAATAAAGCTATCAGTTCAGATTTGAATAGAGCATTATAGTATACGAATATATACACACATATATGGCAGCGTCGTTTTAAATATCACCCACAATAAACGTCACAAATTGGTAATTTGAAAAATAACATGATTCGCTTGTTCTCTCCATGCTGCCTGCTGCCTGGTGCTGTTCCTGTTTTGTTTCCAGCGTAAAACCAAAAAACCGATATACAATAAACCCTCAAATACGATATTCCATATGGCCAGAGGCTTTGGTGTCAAAGTTGGCACAACAATGGTCAAAACGGCATCAAATGAAAGCCGAAAAAACATATTTTAACCACAACGGCCAATTGAGAATGAGTATCAAACTGTCAGGTGTTTTTGTAGCCGTCGATTTGTATTTTTAGAAAAGCCACAAACTTTTAATAGACCCATTTAAATGACAGGTCTATTTTTATAGCAATTTTAAAAGAGTAACAAAAACAAATGTTTATTAAATTGCCAATAAAAATAACAACGCCATAAGTGAGAGCGTAAACCCTTCTACGGCTACTGTAACGTTTTCCTGCGTGCGAATTCCAAAGAGTATAGCTCAACATTTGAATAAATAAACCTGGAAGGATGGATCACATCTGTTGCATATCTTCGCTGTTTCTTAGGCGATCGTAATGCAATTCACAACATTGAGGAAGAATGATATAGGCTACATGCAAGCCAAATTATAAATCTTTAACCTTTTAACTGTGACTTAAGGACAATTCTGTATTATTTTAAAGTACAGGTTGCAATAATAATAATAATAATAAAAGGCTTTTATTGTTACTTGACAGCTCGATTTCAAAATCTAATATACCTAATAATACTAATAACCTGCAAGATTTCAACTCAAAAGCTGTGTCAAAAGCTGAGTTTTTAATCTCTTTAAAAATAAAATTATTTTTGATGTATCTTGTGCAATAAAATATATTACACCCGTTTTCCTTTTAAATTTTAATAAAGTAAGTAGCTCTTTATATTCAAATAAAAATAATAATGAAGTATTTTTCCTTTGTCTGAGTCAAATCAAAAAGCTATCGCCTTTTGATGAGCTGACGCATACGAGTATTAACTCGATGCTCATCAAAATGTATATTTATCTGTGTGAACATGTTGAAATATTTATCTGCAACTGTTTGTTTTAAGTCATCTAGCTGAATGCTTCAGTTCACTGATTAAAATCTTAAAGAAGACTACAGAGTCTAACAAAACAAAAATGAAATCATAACTGAGTCATGTCATCAAACACACACACACAAATGGACAGACAGAAAATTCGAAATAATAATTTTATTAAATCTCGGACACAAGAAAAACAATGCAAAATGTAAATAAAGCAGAAGCGTGCGCCAAGAATTCAGAGCATGCCTCGAGTTGGTACTAAAATCAAATTATACATATGGCACTCTAACACCGAGAAATTGTTGATACAAATTGTGTTGCTCTTGCTAGAGTTTTAGTAGAGAATAATAAAACATTAGCAAGAATAATACTGGGCTGTCTGGATAAGCAATAAATTGAAATATGCTGGCAAACCAGAAACAAGTTTTACAATTTGTTTGACGTCGGCCAACGGCAAATAGCAACAAAAATACACAAAATTCATTAGAACAATTTTTCGAGTCAAAAGAATGTGGCATATTGGATAAGTCTGTGTGTGTGTGTGTGTGTAAGTGTGTGCTATGCCTTTGCCTAATAATAAAATCAAGTTTACGTTTGCAGAACGTTCCTTTTAGCAGCGACAAAAGCTTTAATAAAGCGACGATCAGATAAGAAGCTGTGGCCAAAAGCAGAAACAGAACACAACAGAGACAGAAATGAACAGGGCAGAACAGAACACAACAGAACTGAAGCAGGCCGACAGCTTTTATATAGTATCTAGTATCTGTTGCTGATGCTGTTGTTGCTGTTGCTGTTGTTGCTGTTGAAGTAGTTGTCGTTGTCGTTGTCGCTTTTGTTGCTCAAGTTAATAATAAATGAAATGGGCAACGCCTAAGGCGAGCGCACGATCTATATAAATAAATTAAGTGCGGCTTTACATGGGGCGCGCCCAGGTAGACAAAGAAACCATTTGGCAACCTTGAGGCTAGCAAATATCGCGCATACGACATGTGCGACCAGAGGTTGCTACCCCCTCGCCACAGCAACCCCAGCAAAGTGAAGGGTAGCCAGCAATTGGCAATTGGCAGTTGCAGTTGCTGTTGCCATTGCCATGACCAAGTTCTGTTTGTGTTATTTAAATTAATTAATATTTATTTTTGAATTAAAACTAAACTATGCAAATGTGCTAAAGCCTCAGGTGTTCAGCTGCCAGACTGGCGACAATTGTCAGTTAAGCTGTGCTAATCGCATTATGGCCATATCAGCAGCAGAATCTGACAAACAGACCAGCACCAAGACCCAGACCAAGACAAACCAAACCAAACCAAACCTCTGAAACAAAAAAGATATCCCGCGCTCGACTACATAGTACGGTAAGCCCGACTGTATGTATACCCTGTACCCACTGTACTCCACAGCTCGCGCTACGCGCATACCTTTATATAAGAAACCTTTAAGGCATCATTACTCTCGTAATTATTTACCGATTTTGATAAAGTTTACAAAAATTTTAGATATTAATTATGGTAGATTTATATCTCTAAATTAGATGCTTGTTTTATATTTATGTTCATTGCGGGCCAAAGGGGCGTGACACAGCTTTGTCTTCAAGATGTCTGTCACGCCTTCTTTTGCCTGTTACATGCATTAGCACAAAGCTATTAACCCTGTTTTTATATTGGGTACAGGGTATACAAATACTTTTAATTAATTACGAGAGCGCGAACTGTAACTACGTGTTGAGCCGCTGTCAGCAGCAGAACAAGCAACTGAGAACAGAGAACAGAGAACAGAAAAAAACTGTACCCAGAACAGAGTCAAGAGCATAAGTGCACATGGAGTTATTGTAAGATACTCAGATTGAGATAGAGATACATGTACGAGGTACTTACAGATAGCCGTGTGTGCGTGGGTTAAGCTGTCACTGAGACAAGAATTATTTCTGCTTATTTTTTACAACGCTTGTTAGTTGATTTTGTTCACATTTTCACATTGCTTTCAGTGCTACGTACTTACGTATAGATCGCAGTTCGTGACTGAGCAATTTTTAATTGTGTTCTCTTTGGCCAGATTGCAGTTTGCATTGCATTTAATTGTCGGCATTTCATGCAACTATAAATTGTACCAGCACAAGGTGAATTCAGGCATTCGAGTATATTTACATAGTTACTATATAGACATATTGACACAGCCTTCAACTGATCTGAGGCAGTTCAATTATGCTTCAAGTCTGCCATTTGAGTCTGGGCTCAAAACAAACTGCAGCTGTTAGATAAGCAATAGAGCTCTTTTATGCAAACTAGGTAATCGAATGCTAATGTAGAACTGTAGCATGCACAAATATGTCAACTGTTCCGGGATATGGAAAAGGTTGCAACCTTTTAACGACTTTAATACAACGATAATATATTCATGCCTGCAGCAAAGCCAAGTCTCGTATTAATCATAGCTATTTCCTTAGCTATCAGTACGGAGAACAAATTTGCATTTAGAAATTCCATACTCATGGAATTTGAAAGCGACATTCAGACCCTGACAGAATCACGACTCAAATACCTTACATTATAAATAAAAAAAATATAGAACTTTATCTTTCGAAATGCTCATAGAGAAAGAGGCTGAATATTAAAGCAAGAGCAATTTAAAGTGCTCTTTGAACTATATACTTTTGAGAGCAATAAATCGCATTGAACAGAGTATTTTCTTTAATTGTGATAGCATATCGAGTAACATATTTTAAATCTATCAATTTGGCATTTCATTTAATAAATTAAACTATATTTTTATTGAATTAAACAAATTCAAATTTCAATCTAAGCGACAAACTTGATTCAGAATTTCTACATTTGTTCACAGTGTGATAAATCTAGTTCTAAATAAATCAAAATAAATAAATAAAAATATAAATAACAAATTTTAAATAAATATAAATAAATAAATTAAATATAAATTAATATTATTTATATATATAAATAATTAATAAACAATGCGAAAAAGCTTTAAATGTTTATAAATGCATTATTTAATTTATTTTGTATTTCCAGTGCCTCTAGCACTAGACAACAATACTTAAATAAATAATAATAAAAACTACGCCATAATTCTATATATATTTTCATATTTGATCTGTCTTTGGAATAGTCTGTTATGGGATTCTTTGGCAAGCATAATATTTATGCTAAAGTCATAACCCATAACAATGCTCGTAATCCAATTGATTTATGCCTTAACTATGGGCATGCACTTCCCCAGACATTAGGACACCTCAAACAGGTATCCAAAACACAGTCAGGTACGCACCACAGCTCAACACGACTGAGAGCATTGTAACCGCATATTCGCACACACAAACACCTGCCACACACACCTACACACACCCACACACACTATCGCAGTCGTGTACAATTCAAGACATGCAATACTCCTTAGCCCATTGCCTAGTCTAGGCACTGAACTCTGTCAGATTGGCTTATGGGTCTGATGACTTGCCTGATGGCCTGGACTCGACTTAGCCCGACTCCATTGGAGTCTTCGGAGTGAATTTGTGCTGCTCATTATGCCAGGCACGCATTGACAATTATTCTGTAGAAAAGACATTGCGCCAAGAGAGCAGCCAAGTCATTTCAATTTGCATAAGAGCCAGGCGACATCTTCGCGAATTGCGATCCAACAGACAACAATAGCTAGACTATGGTGTATATATATATATATATATACCACATAATATATATGCATGTAAGCATTAATAACAATTGGCATTTGGTTAACCAGGCACCACACCCCGAATTCCCAGCCAAATGATTACATTGTGTAATGAGTTTCAGCTTGAGTTGAAGTCGAAGTTGAAGTTGAAGTTGGAGTTGAAGTTGGAGTTTGATTGATTATTCCAGCAAATGCGAAAATGGCCGACGGGCGAAACGATTGAACAGCTACGCAATGCGTTCGTTCGTTGATTCTGTGGAAAAGTCTTGGGGCAGAAAGAAAAACTTGTCAGGCAGAGTTGAAATATTTATGTCATGTCAGTTTTTCTTGCTTTTCTCCATTTGGCATTTCTTTATTTTCTTCTTTGCACACTGACGCCTTGCGAAAGCGGCAAATGCGCTTGCATTTTTAATTGTTGGCCGTAGTATTTATTTTATTATGTCCATAAATATAATGAGGCATTACATTCGCAACTTGGCCGACTGCGTTGGCCAACAGATTGAGCAGATGCGTTTGCAGACGTTTTGCGACAGCAACGTGCAACGTGCAACATCGCAACAGACACATTTCCATCAAATCAATCAAAAATGGTAAATACAAGTTTTTTTTTTTGCTTCTGCTGCCAACGTCAAAGTCTGTCTATAGCAATATATAGAGCTTAAGTAGGTCCAAGATACTTTTGTATCTATGTGTTGCTGCTGCTGCTGCTGCTGCTGCTGTTGGATTGGAATGCACTTTCCGAGTGAAATGCCAGCTTGACATTGTTGCCGCTGCAGGTATTTGGTGTTGTTATTGTTGTCATGCCATAGTTGACAATCATTTAGAATCACTTCTTGCAAAATGAAAGCATCTTTTGAAAGTTGCTGCCAGCGTTTGATGCCTACATGTCGCTGCTGCTGCTGCTGCTGCTGCCATTGCCATTGCTGTTGTTGTAATTAAAACGAAATGCCATAAGACAAATGGAAAATGTAACTGGCAAGTGTAACAGCAGCAGCAGCAGCTACAACAACTTCTATGGCAGACAATGCGACGCAGTGCGACTCTCACCTACTGACACTCATTTCAGCCTGTCTACCTTTAAGATACATATTCACACACACACAGATACACACACTGTGCTTGTGTAGTTGTGTGCGTTTACTCGTACTTTTGCTAATTAAAAGTCATATGCTGGCAATCTGCTAAAGTTAATAAGCATCGCTATGGCTGCCAAAAACATTATCTGCCATATGCTAGGGCAATTGCGCAAATTATTTCAGCATACAAACAGCATACGTCTAGCATCGTTACACTCAGAAAAAAATGTATCGTTAACAAAAATTTAAATAAACAAGAACTGTGTGTGGTATGCAACTACTTACAATCCAAAAATGGTTGCTTTACCTTTATTCAGACAGACGTACAGACGAACAGAAGAATATAAATAGTACTTTATAGTGCCTGCCACGCCTTCCTCTGCCTATTACATGTATGTACTATGTACATTTGCAAAAAATTATTAACCTAGTAAGGGGTATGATAAAAAAATGGAGAAAGGAATTTAAATTTGCTGATACTAAATAGCAATACTCTGGGTTCTAAGTTATAATCTTCAAAACGTAGAAATAAAAATACTAATAAAAATAATAATAAAACTTTAAGCAATAGGAATAATAATAATTATAATATTAAGACAACTAATGATAATAAGTAGTATATATAAAATAAATCAAAAACATTTTCCTAAAACTTGTTCGAAATTGAAATTTTATTTATATTAAATGCATATAAATATATATAAATATACACAAACAAATATGCCCTTAAATTGAACTACGAAATAGTGCAACTTACAATGTATTTTCTCGAGTGTAATCATATATATTGTATATAACAGAGGTATATAAAGGCACGATTATGTATATAGAGCGTGTGTTGTTTTCACTGATAAGCAGCAGATGTGAATAGGTTATCAGCTGTCAGTTATTAAACTCACTAGCAAAGCTCGCATTAAAACTGACATCAAAGCCCATACATAGTCTGGTATATAGTACGTATTTAGTCTTAGCCATATACTACCCCCAAGTGATATACATATATCTCTTGACTTACCTCGGCGCTTGTCAGGTACATCATTTTCTCATACTCCATTTTTAATGCAGTTGACGTTAAATCAGAACAATGCTATAGTTATACACGCTTCAATCTCGTGTATCTTCAACTGTCTCTTGTTTTTGTTTTTTGCAGTTTGTAAATTTTCACAGCGTTTGTCGTGTGAGCGTAAAATTTAACATTTGCTTCGAAAGTCTAGCAACTGTTTGACTGTCTCTCTCTCTCTTTCTCTGTCTCACTTAACTCGTTTGCACTGTCTCTTTTCAGCTGAACTGTATGATATTTCGTTATGTTCAGCTAATTCGTTGCAGATTTCTTGTTATTTGTCTTAATTGCTGTTCATGGAGTGCATTAAATAGATTTTATTGATATTTGCATTTAACATCGTTGACGGCTTTCAATTATTTTGGCTTTAAACACTGGCTTTTTGCCTTGAAGTCGAAGCCAGTTTATTGTGTTTCACAGCATTTTATTGTTAAAATTTCCACTGGCAAACTTGTTGCTCTCTTTCACGCACATTCTTCTCTCACACGCTGTCTCTTTCTTTGCCACTCTCTTTCTCTCTGCTTTTTACACTTTTCATATGCAATCGTCAAGCGTCCGCTGTGTACCGTTCACAATGTCTTCACGCTCATTTCTGTCCGCGCCGATCGCCACATTCAAGCTGCTTACCTCATGCGGCACGAAGCTTTTGAGCCGCCGACCGGTTTGGCAAGCTTCGCTCAGAGCAAAAGCTCGCACTGGCTTTGATTTCGTTGGCAGCTTTTGTCAAGCTCGAAAGCTCTGCCGCAATTTCAAACTATTACAAAAACCAAAGCGATCTATTTTCTTTGGGAGAGAGAGAGAGTGGGGGTTGCCACGCCCACACATGAGCAGGTTCAGTGTGCGTTTTATACTCTGTACACCTCAAATGGGTAAAAACAGGCCTACTAACTTTGTATTTGCATACATAATAGCCATATAATATATATTATCTTAGTCAGAATGAAAACTGAGTCGATTTAGTCCTGTCAGTCTGTCTGTTTATCCGTCTGTCTGGAAGAAAGAGTAGAACTCGGAAACTATAAGAGCCAAAATATATACTCCCTATCATTACATTTATCTATCCTGAAAAGCGCACTGAAGTCGATTAATAAACACAGAAGTTATTAAAGAAACAATATTGCGACCAATGTTATACGGAACACATAAAAAAAACTAAGACGAAGCATTGCTGCTGCGCAACAGATACCTTTCAAAACGAATAACATTTCATTTCTAATACATTATTTAATATAATGTTACTACATCAACTTTAATATTATATTAACTCTTTTAACTCTTTTATTATAAATAAAATATATATTTTATTTATAAATATGTTATTTTATAAATATTTAATAATTGGGTGCAGGGTATTCTACAGTCGGGGGCATTCGGCTGATCTACTCTGTGCTAACTATTTGCTTTTTGTGGTTTGCAGCAAAGTGCCCTCTGGCCATAGACGCTCGACATTGAATCAGACACAGACTCAGACTTGGACTCTATATGATGTTACTATTTGGTTGTGTGTGTGCATGTGCTTGTGCGTGCATGTGTGCGTGTGTGTGTGTGCATTATGGCTTCCACTTCCGACGCATCAGATGCAAAAGGCAGCGTCAGCAAATGGCGGAAACAGCAAAACACAATTTGGAACGGCTCTTTGACATTTATATATCATTGCACAATAACATTCTGCAGTTTTATTTTTTGACAACTCACAAAAAATCCAAAAAAAAAATGTTGCAGCTGATGACAGCCACAACTTCAAGCCAAACTTCAGTTTCAGCTACAATTCCATCATGAACTCCATCTCCTACTGAAACTGCATTGTCCTTTCGGAAAGTCTGGCGCTTACAGCGACTGCAATGATGGAAAAGTACATCGAAATCATATTATGCTGCCCGATGTCATTAAATTTTAAGCTGTTTTTCAGTTTCCCTGCCAGACAAACGCTACAGAAACTGAAATACTCTCACAAACAGGATTGGACGGCAACTTTTAGTTGCTACTTAGAGACCAACTTCCAAACTCGACAAGGTGTTGTACACTGCAAAAAAAACTTTTTAAATTAATCAAGAATATGCTTTGATGTTAAGTTTGTGAAATGTTTTCGAAAGAATTCTAGCCCAGATAAGCTTAGTATAGATAAGAAATTTAAAAAATAAAAGCATTTAATCTATATAAAATAAAAATTGTTATTTTTATAATAATACAACAAACGTTGCGAAAAAATAATATTGCTTTAATTTATCAATTTAAGTTTTTTTTTTAATACCAGTAATTTAATAGATTTGGTTTTAAATACGTTTCATAGAATTTTATTAAATATATTGTAATTGTATGTCGTAAGTAATCAAAATTTTAAATAAACTAATTTAGTGACCTATAAATTTAATTAACAACTTAATTCTTTGTTATATTATTTTTTCCGGCCTCTAAAGAATTACGGGAGATTGTTTATTAATGACTGTTAATTTTTAAAATTTTTCACAGTGTATGCTATTGCAAGCTGTGTGTATTTAACAAAAATTAAATAAGTTTGGACAAATAGAATATGCTGAAGTCAAGCTTAATGTATATTTCTAAGTGATTTCAAAATGGGTTCATTAAATACGATGAAAATAGAAAAGATGCTTTAAGTTGGTGCAACTGAACAATACAAAATGTTAATAAACAAATTAGCAATATTATTTTTGATGAGCACAATTTATTAAGGAGGAGTCCAAAATATTACTAAGCTTTAAATGGCCTGTTTAGGGACAGAACAAATTGTCAGCTCAATTATGCTTTAAGTTTTGAATGCCTCTGCTCTGGGCCATGCATCCGTCGAGTCTTGGCCAAGCTAATTGGTTCAGCAGCAGAGCATGTCGACGCCTGCAACGAAAAGCGAACGATAAGCGAAAGATACTCGAATTGATTGTTTCAGTCTGCGCACGGCAATGCCAACAGTTTGCCCATAGCCATCATTATGCAGGACATCGAGAAGAAAACGCGATAAAAGGATTCCCAAGCTAAGCCCTGGCCAGTCCACAATACTGGCAACAGTTGCAACAGTTGCAGAAAGCGTGGCCTACACAGACTTGTGTTGGCTTAACAGTCCGCCATGTGTAATGAATGGACGTCGGTGCGCATCATGGGCGACAGCTCGGAGGTGTTGCCCCACCCACGTAGGGGGCACGTGACGGGCTGGCAGACAGCGATGGCGCAAAGACCGCGACAAACAGTTGGCACAACGCCGCTGGCAGCGAGCAGCCCATCGATAGGTAAATGACGCCGGCTGTTGCCGATTCCATAAACTTGGTCAGCAAGCTCAGGCTCAGGCTCAGAGAGACAGCAGCACAGAGCTGGCCACAATATGGGGCAGGAAGTTGGCTGCATGTTGAGTAGGAAGCTGGCGTGGTGCACGTAGAGATGCAGCACATTCTGTTGCAACAGCAGGTGAGTTGCAGGCACACGTTGCATGTAAAGTTGCAACGGAAGCAGCTTAGACATGACCACACGCACACACTGCAAAGCGGAAAGAGTGGGCAGAGGGGGCAAAGGGGGCTGGCAGTGGCAGCCACTAAGCATCATTTAATCAGGCTGATGCATGATAAATCAGCAGCCAATCATGGTCAAGGGAGCCTAGCCGGCTGCCACTTGACGTGCCAGCTGCACACGAATCATGCAGAATGGCTCCTAAATCAAGGCTGGGATTAATGCGTTTGCTAGACGGATGCACAACGAACATCAGACTCAAAGGTACACTCAGAATAAAACCGAGATATTCGTACTTAATCCCAGTACGAATAATATCCAGAAAATAATACCAGAAAATAATACCAAAATAAAACCCATCTAAAGTAGAATTCTTTTAAATTTGGGAAGCTAATTCCTTAACGAAAGAGACTTATTTTAAGTTAGATTAATTTTGAACTACAAAAAAATTTAATACAAATATTATAAATAATGAATGTAGAATTTGGAATCATATACTATGATTTGATAGTAAATCTTATCATACCTTCAATTTCGAGAAACATTTAAAGCGTTTTTGTAATTATTGCATATCTGAACTCAGGAAACAATTTTGAACATGTCCAAAATATCCGAAACTTTTATCCTTTTTATCCTTTTCTCATTATTAATTGTTTTGCACATTAACAAATTTATATTTTATTTTTATTATTTGATAGTACAATTTTAATTGTAATTAGCTAAACCATAAGATTTAACAATTGTATACTTGAACAAAAATGGTTTAAAAACGAAATGATAAAAATTCTAGCCTGGCCGTTCCCAAATCTCGTAAGGTTTTTTTCTGCGTGTAGGTCAGGTAGTCAGGACGTTGTGTCTATAGGCTGACAATGTGCATCAGCTGGACGCACTCGCTCAACTCAAATCGATAGTTGCTTGGCAAAAACATGAGTTAAACAATTTGCCACATGCCGCATGCAACAGCCAAAGACATGAGGCGTGACAGCATACGCAACCGGATTTGCCGACCAACGATAGACTTCCGGTGTACTAGGCAGGCGTATTCGTATTCGTGTGCCTCAATGCAGTTGCATTTAAACTACGGACAATGGCCGCCGCGCACTCCGGAAATGTGGCATCTACAATCGTCGATTGATGGTGTGAGACATACGGCAGGCATCCGCATCCGCATCCGCATCTGCAACGGCATCGGCATCGGCATCGGCATCAGTCTCCCATCTCGACAGCAGCTCCTTCCGGTGTCGGCCATTGCAGACGATGCGTGGCAGCAGCAAACTGTTGCATGCGCATGGGGCATTGAGTAATAAACGTCTGCCGCAAGCTTAGCCCAACCACCCTGCCACCCTGCCACCCCGAATGTGTCTCTGTGTGTTAACTCCGCTTTGATGTGGCACAGTTGTTACCTCAATTGGATATCGGCAATTGAGTAGAGGGCGTGACCAGCCCAGCAAATCCCAATCAGCAGAGTTTTGTATAAATTGCTGGAGAGTCGTTTTGGTGTCACTTCAGCCGGCCCATCCGCATGGAAATCCGCCATGGAAAGCCATTCACAAAACGTAATCCGATGCTGGCTGCGGGGATCAGCATTGGCATCAGCATCAGCATCAATGGCGTTCGTCTCAATGGTACAATACAATCATGAAAAAGGACACTCACCGTTTGATAGCCGCACGACCCAATGCCCAGAAGTGTATTTTGTGCGATATCCGTGCCGCTCATCGTAATCATTCGAATGTCGAATGTCGCTCCCCAGCCAGCAGCGGCGAATCGTCAAAAGCATCAGCAGCCATCGAGGACATTGACAAGGACATGCTGTATGCGTATGTGTGCGTCTCTCTCTGTGTGTGTGTGGTATTTACCGTTAACCACCGCAGCACTCACATAACAAATGTCGCCTGCCCAGAGAGAGAGAAAGAGGGAGAGAGAGCGAGCTCGAACTCAATGAGCCGTCCACCGTTATTTTCAAATAAATAAAAATGTTAATTTTAAAATTCTCAATTCTCGTTGCATGCCTCCGACCATTTGAAGCTAGTTGCCTCTTGGCGTGTTGCGTGTTGCCTGACTGCAAATTACAGTTATTCGTTGTACGTGTTTAATTATTTTTAAATCACACGCAAAGCATAGCAAAAACCTACTTCAAGAAGCTGCACACAAAAAAAAGAACTCCTGGATTATTTTGGTAGCCGAGTCACGTGCCGATTGCCCAGCTATTTTAACAGCTCCCATGTCCATGTTCTCCATACGCACCGTTGCCTCCCCCCACCCCCCCAAAAAAACTGCCCACTTAAAGTGTTATTTCCGTGGCGGCCTGCTTAATTACAGACATTCTGCTTTACGTTGACTCTGGTTTAACAAATTGTAATTAAGCAAAACAATGTTCATACTTCGGCTCATAGCCAAATGTGAGATTATTTTTATAAAATTGTTTGAAATTATAGTTTATGAAATTGTTTGGTTAATTTACATTTCAAATCTAGCTGTTTCTGGCTAGAGAGTTAATGACTTACTGATTTATTCCAATTTGTAAAGTCTTATTATAAGATTTAAAAATTACATTTTAGTCATAATAAAAGTTTCTTTGAAAAACATATTTATAATTATTGAAAAATTTTAATCCATTTTATAGTTTTTGAAGAATTTTGAAATTTTTTGTTATAAGTACACTCACATGCACATATGTATGCACTTGAGGCAACTTTAATGCATAATAAATAAAGCAAATATAATAATTTTTAGAAGTCAAGGCACGACAGCCCTGCATTCATTTATGTTGTTTGCATAGCTCAAAGTTAAACTTAAACTGTTAAAGTGATAAGCTGATGAAGTGAACTCTTGACTAAAGAGCAGTCAATAAGTGAAAGGTCATAGGTCAGATACGCACAAAGAGAGCGATTAACAGAGAACTTCCTTTATTGTTTATTTAAGCAAAAATGTATATGTATTTCTAAGGAAAAACAGAAGAGACCTTGCATTTCACTTAATACGCAAATTATAAATTCAGGAACAATATCTGAAACGTATGAATGTTTTGTGCAGACTCTGGGACTTTATCAAAGTACAACAAAACTTGATTAATTCGCTGCAAATTGTTGTTGTTTCTGCAATTCATGCAAAACTCTTTGAAAAGTTGTTTTATTTGCCTTTGCTTTTGCTGCTGCTGCTATTGTTGTTATTGCTGTTGGCGTTTATTAATTAAAGCACTGGCAAAAGGTCATAATGAAAATGAAATGTATTTAATTTATTTGCATGTCACAAAAGTTGACCAAAAATATATAGTATACATATATGCAAATTGCGAGCTTTCTTCGGGGCAAGTGCAACAAATGAATATTGGAAAACTTTGTGCAATCCTTTTGTTCAATTAAATGTGGCCAAAGGGTAATGTACTCCAAAAATATACACAAGGAAAATATGAAGTAAATATCGTAAAGTGAAACTCAAGTAAAAATCAATGTCGACAACAAAGCCACAGAGTTGACGTACAGCTCATTATGGCTTGTAATATTGCACACTTTTACCTAAAATATACAGAAAACAACAACAATTTACTTTGATTTTTCATACCCTGTACTCATTGAAGGAGTTAATACAGGGAGAAGTCGTGGCAGACCCAAGAAGAATATATATTGTTGATCAAAAAGCAATCTGTCTACATAATATCTATCTTTAGTACTCGGTAGACATGTCTATCAATTCTGTAAATTTAATCAAAATCGGTCATCGGTTGACATATGATCTATCGAAGTTCTGCTTCTACACGGTGTTCAACAGTCTGCTGCGTCCGACTGATTAGCTTCGATCATTTGTGTTAATAATTAAAGTTGTTCAGTAAAAAAGAAAATACAACAATTGATACAATAACAATTAAAATGATGTAAGAAAATAGTTTAATATAACTGAAAAGAGCCAAAACATAAATAAATTGTAAAATATTCATATTTATTTTTAATGTAGTCCACCTTGTTATCTCTCATCTGCACTTTGATGTTTGAAGTACTACATGGACATGAGCATGTAATGGGGCAAGCAAATGATGCCGATGTGGCATTTGCATGTGGCAGAGCGTCAGGCTGACTGTGACGTCAATAAGAGCACTTGACATAAAATGTAATAATATAGAGCTCATTTGTTCTACTTTGGTCTCTCAAGTGCATGCCATTGAAAAAGGCTTAAGGCTTTCCGAGAACGACGCTCTCTCTGTGTATCTGTGCGTCTCTGCGTCTCTGTGGCAGTGTGGCTGTGTGGCTGTGTGTGTGTGCCACAGGTGGATGACTCTTGGAATGGATGGTTATTGGCAGCGATAAACTTGCTGAGCAATTCGTATATAATGTTACCAGGAATCAATTGAATTATGGCACACAAAGCATTGCGCGTTCGTTGCCAAGACAATTGAGCAGCAAATTGTGTAGCTCGACAAATGTCGAAACGGAATGGCAAATATGGCTGAGTGAGTCTCTCTGGCCTGACTTTGGCTGCCTGCTTGAGTTGGCCCAAATCTCCTTATGGCCCGAATGCAAGTGACAAAAGCTTATTGAACACATTTTTAGAGCGCAGACTAAAGCAACTGCAAGCAGCTCTTCCGGCTCTCTATTTGCATGCCTTTATTGGCTGCTCTGGCTGAACTCCAGCTGTTTTCCTACACTCAGAAAGATAACGAACGGAGAAGGAAGAAAAATAGTAATAAAAAAATAGAATGCATACAACAAAACAAAACTCTTAAATAAAACTTGTTTTTGACTAGAATTTGATTACGAATCGGAATAGTATCGTGCATGATTAATTTGATATAGGGCAAAAGCAAAATTGAGATTATTTTGATCTTAAAGTGTCATAAAAATTAAAATGGGAATTTTAAGAATCCGATTTTTTTTTTCTTTTTTGAACTTTTGGCACCGCATATTTCTGATTCAAGTATGCAAACTCTTGGCTTTTCTCCGAGTGTACGCTTTGTGCCATTGTTTGTTGCCAGATATCAAATGCTTTATGCGATTAGAGCCAGCATGCCTGAATGCGCAATCAGCACAAGTCCAGTCGCTGCATAGAAACGTTGCACTTGCAACTTTAAGTTGCCTTGCCACTGATTAACGGCAGCGTGTGAATATCCTGGGCTACAGTCAATTAAACTTGGAGCGGCAGCTAATAAAATGAAATCTAAATAAATAGCCCCAGCAGCAGCTTCAAATGGAACTAATACAAAAGAGTGTGCTGCACGCACGCCAGGGAATTGCGGCCCCTTCAAAAAGAGTTTTCTCAACTGCGCTCCATGTCATTGCACGCGTTATCCTTCAAGCCAAGGAGCAACAACAGCAGCAGCAAAAGTAGAAGCAGCAGCAGCAGAAGCAGCAGCTGCAAACGCGTAAGAAAATTAAATAGCACCAGAATGGGCGAAGCAGATCATTCCAAGGTGCACGTCTGTGGAATACCCTGTACCGTAGAAGAGTGTACTTTTAGGTGACATACACACACATACGCACACATCCCTTTTTTGTTAAATCAGCAAAACTTTGATGCATCATATCACTCTGAATTATGCAGCGATTTCGATGAAGCTTACAGAATTGGTAGATATTCTTTGAAGACAAAGAATAGTTAATGTAGATAAATTGAATCTCTTAATTTATTGCTATAATATGTATGTTAATTATAGGAGAAAGAGGCGTGGCATTCAACATTTGGACTGAACTCTATACCAAAATTGTCTGCTTATAGCTTTCGAGATCTCAGCGTTCATGCAGCCAAACAGACCAAGTAGTTAACCCTGTTTTTGTCCATTTGCAATGGGTACAGGGTATAAAAAATGGTACATAGACAAGTTGGTGCTGGTGTGCGAGTGCGCGAGTGTGCGGGTGTGCGGGTGTGCGGGTGTGCGGGTGTGCGGGTGTGCGGGTGTACGTGTGTGTGCCTGGGGTGTTTTCTGCTGCTGCTGCTGCTGCTGTGCAGCGAAGGTCCTTGCAAAGGCAAAGGGACATTGCTCTGCGCATTGAACTATGGCTAAGTAGTTGCCTGCCCGACTGGCTGCTCAACTGGCTGCGCCTTGGCGCCTCTTGAGGCGCTTGTCCGTTATGGCGAATGACAAATGTTGCTGCTACTTATGTTGCTGCTGCTGCTGCTGCTGCTGCTGCAGTTGTTGCTGCTGTTGTTGCAATTATAATTAGAATATGCAAATGTTGTCAGTGGCAGCCAGTAAGTTGGCACATGTAAATATTTATGCAGCCGCTAAACCCATCCACTCCACTGTGGCATTCACATTTTATTGCACAGTTCGCATCATTTGCATGTAAACTCGCAATTTTTCTTGCAGCTGCAGTTGCAGTTGCAGTTGCCAGTGCAGCAGCAGCAGCAGCAGTTGCTACTGCTGTTGCCATTTAATTATTTTGTTTTTGTCTGCGCGCTATTTATGCAAATGTTTTCACATCAATTTTCGAGCTTTGCGCTCTGCTCATTACGAATAAGTTTCTGCACAAGATTGTAATTGAGTTTGGCAAACTCTTTTGACGCTCAATTGATTGCGTATACGCAGCGTTGCCTGCCATAAATCTATAGACATACAGCATATATTACAGCATATGTGCATATTTTTATTTACAATACCCTGTGAATATATAAATGGGGTATATTCCGCATATAATATAATAGAATGCATAGAATGTGAATTGAACCAGTTTTTTACCAGAATTCAGATGTTAATTTACTTTGAACCAAACAAATATAGTTCACCCCAATCCAGTTTGATCCAAACTTTTCAATATATTTTCAAGCCGAATTTAAACAAACTTATCCACTTATAAACTTATCGATAACTTTAGATTTTTAATTTATAAAGTTTTAAAAATAGTCTGTTTAAATAACTACTCAGATATACAGCTTAACTGTTCTTCTTTTAAAAGTTCTACTCTGTGCAACTCTACTTTCGTTGAGTTTAAAATAAGTTTTGACTAATTACAGGGTATTCTGCTAGTCACAACTCTGCAAACCCTTTATGCATTTAATAATAACTCAAAAGTTCACACGCAAACAAGTGGGCGTATGTCCAGCGTCGTGTGTCCAACGTGCGGGCATGTAAATCAAATTAACCAGTGAGCATGTAAATTAACTTTTCATATTAATTGCAATTTAATTAATTAGCAGAAAACATTAATGCATGAATGTGCGCTTTTTTTTACCGTTTGTGATACTTGTGCGCTGTACGCTTGTTTTTTTTTTTTTGGCAGGAAAAGTCATTAAGGTAACGCAGCGCAAAAAGTCAAGGCTCATCTTGAGCATAGGATGAAGATGCTACAAGCGGATGGACGCTGAATATCTAGGCGTAGCAGGGTGGGGGAAATGTGGGTGGGGAAGCACCTGGCTGGATGGGACGTGAGGGGGCAGCGGTACGTGAACGTAAATTACAATTAATTACATTTTAATGACGCTTGTTTAATTCAGCGTTTACAATTACATACACAATTATGGCGCCAGCGAAAGGAGGAAGCAAAAAACACAGCAACAGACTGCCAGCAAGAGAGAGATATAGTGCGAGTGCGAAGAGACTGCGGCAAAGTGATGCTCATTACGCTGCTCTTTTGACCAAGGACACGCTGCACTTGCCAGCCTGCTTCACTGACTGCCCCCTGCCTCCAGCCTCTCGCCCCCCTTTGTGACCCGTGGCTGAGACATTTTTATGCAGTTGCAAGCAATAGCTTTAACAAATTTCCCCCTCTCAATCTCTCGCTCTCTCTCTCTCTCCTTTTCTCACTTTTTGCGCTTTCTATCTCTTTTATTTTGACCTCGCCTCGACCATATTAATGGGCAGCCAACTTTTTGGCGTAATTAACTGCCAGCTCTTGAAGCTAGCTTGAAGCTGCTTCCATTCTGCCACGCATTCGCATCAAAGTGAATTTAAAGCGAAACAAAAGCGAAAATTTATGCTGAAATATAAGCACATTAAATCGAAAAGCAGCAGCTGCTGCTGCACAAAAGTTGCAAAATCAGACAACAGGCAAATTGAGGTGTGAATCTATAAACACACAAGTGCGAAGCTATAAAATTAAAATGGCAGCAACAGCACCGAAAAGTATGCTACGTTTACAGCGAACGGCCAATAGGGCGTATGCGCAATGCAGCACAGCCTGATCAAGCTACGACTGTTTAACTGTATGTGTGTGTGTGTCTGTGTGTGTGTGTGTGAGTGCGAATTGTGGCAACAATGGCAGCAGTTGCTGGTTGCCGGTTGCCGGTTGCTGGCTGCCTGACAGCAATAAATATGCTTCAACTATTTGGCAGCGGGTGAATTTAAAAGGTCTACAACAACAACAACAGCAACAACAACCACAACAACGGTAACTCTAAGGGCCAAACAAACAGCAAGGGCAGACATTAAATTGCAATTTATGCCAATGAGTTCTTAATGTAACAGAGAGCAACAACAATTGCTCAATGCCTTCTAATGGACCCCTAACGGCGGCAGCGAGCGGCCAACTTGACTGTAATTTATTTGCAAATTATTATTAAAACTTTTGCTTCGTGTGTCGGTGCGTCGGGTGTTTCCGCCCAGCCCCTCCCCCCAGCCCACTCACCACGCTCTTTGTAGCCTGGTATAGTACATAAATGATTCGCACTTAGTTTGCTGTCAGCCACAACAACAACAACACCAAACACAGTCGTAAAGTCGCGCCTATAAATCAAGTAACTTCCTGTGTTTTTTGGGGTCAGCTCATGGTCTTTTAATATCTGCAAATTGTGAATATTCTTGCGCAAATGGCCCAATTCTTAGAGCAGTTCATACCAACTGACACTCAATTAGGCAGTGATTGTAATCATTGTAATTTTTAAAAACCAAGCATAGATAATTTGGTGAAAAAAAATTAGAGAACATTTGTGGAAAAAAATCTTGAACAAAAAATTGTGTTTTTAATAACTTTTTTAAAACCCTAATACCCTTATTTTTTTACCTATATAAATAAAATGTAATTGTTATTTTGAATTTTTTATAAAAATATAGCATATATCGTCCTTGAAGGAAGTCTAATGTATCATATGAAAGGAATTGAATCATAAAAGATGAATGTTTTTACATTTTCGTAATAATCCACTTGGTTTAAAAGATATTGGCATTACATTTTATTCTTAAATTGTATAACACAAATTAAAAGATTTTTTTAAGCAATTAATTTGTAATTTTTATTATTTAAATTAAATTTAAAATTGGAAAAATAATTCGAAACTAAATGTTGGAGTTAAAAAATGTATCTTAACATTAAGCAAATTTTAATATAAAAGTTGGAAATAAAAGTTAAATCTGATTCTAATCTGATCTTTTTTACTTAACGCGGAAATCTAGGTTTTAATTTTTTCAAACTCATTATTATTATTTGCCATGCCGGCAATTAGGCGATAATTACGAGCGATAGCGGTGTGCATATGAGTGTATTCGATATACTCATCAAGCTCAACTAGCTGCCGTTGTCGTTATTCAATTATATGCTGCCTGACATGCGCCAAATTCAATTTCAAAATCGCATTTATCAAGCCATTAGAGTCAAATGATTATAATCAGGCACAAACACATACACACACACACACACTCTCTCTAATACACACACACACACACAGACAGCATGCAAAGCAGATATATTCACATTAAAAGCAGCCACCGTTAGCTGATAACGGCATTTGCCTACCATTATAAGCAGCCTTGCAATGCCAATGCGCCGGCTGCTTCTGGTGGCTGGTAGCCTAGCCCCTCCTCTCCTCTCCCCGCAGAGCACCACTCGAATCGATGAGCAACGAGTGCACTTGAGGAGCTCAGACAAGCAGCCAGGCTAGGCGGCTAGGCGGCTAGGCGGCCAGGCTGCGGAGCCTTGGCTCGACAATCATCAATTGTTAGCGGCAGCAGCCGTAATGCACGCCAGCAATCGCATTAGACCTAGTCAAGAAATCAAAAAGATTATAGTACACCCAGAGCAAACTGAACAAACTGAAGTACCCGACGAACCGAGCCGCAATTCAGGCGCAGCACAATGAATGCCGACTCGAAAGAAAATCAGCTTTAAAATGCCCATTGTGTTTGAAATGTATACAAATTGTGGAAGGAAATAATGGGCAAAAGATCGCTTGCGAGGTGTCATTATTATAAAATATAATTTGAATAAAATCAACTGCGAGTAATCATATAAATGGAAAACTGCAAACATTCAGATATTTTAGATATTTTCTATATCAATATCAAGCTTTTGGCATTTAAAACAGTATGGCAACTTTGTTTAACTGATTTAGAGTGAGTTATGCCAGTCAAAAGCTAAAAGCTACAGCAATTCTCTCGTAATCGAAGTTAACTATTATCAATATTTCTTTAAATTCAAATTAATTATTCAATTATTGAAAATCAAAAGTGTGTTTTTATTTTAAACATTTTAATTTAATGCACAAAAAGATTTATAAACGTATTTTAATTAACTAATTAATATTGATTGAAATATAATTAGATTCGATTGAATTTTTATAGTGTTTCCAATTTCATACAATAATTTCTCTATGCCTACGGCTGTTGGACAATGAATTTCCAATTAAACATTGTCCTTGGCTATGCAAAACATTATTAAAGCCACAAGCTTACTTCGTCCAAGTAGAAGTAAACAAATAGAACTATTATTGTAGGCAAAAGTAAGTTTTACGCTTCAATGCATCAATACCTGCTTAATAATAACAATATCAATGAAATCGTTGCACCTGCAGCTCTCATAATTGCACTTTAATGCCATTATGCAATTCCATTCAAATCAGATTACCAACGTTTTACCACAAAATTGCATTCGCTGTCATCCTGAGCATCATCCATGCCTCCAGTCCCCCAGTTCCGTCCCCCTGTGCTGCATTATGATAAATGTGCAAAGAATCAAATGAGGCTGAATGCTATATGCCGTGGTTTGGGAACAGCAAGCACTTCAGCGAGGTATTCAGAGACGGCAGAGAGCTGCTGGGTGCTCTTTATGCCGATGGCACTACGAATTAGCGCCGTAAATCGCATTTAAATCGTAAAATTCTCGCAGCCATCCGCAGTCACTTTGCCTTTGCATATAGAGTAGAACAAGCTCCACAGGAAAGTCGAAAGCCGAAAGCCGAAGACAATGTCATCATACCCCGAACGTAGGGACAACTGGAGGGTAGCATGCCCTTTTTAGTATGCGCAAAGATTTTGATCCTATCAACTAAATTGCATTTGACAGTTGGCGAAAAAACTTTTGCCTTGGCCGCCAGTGCCATAACTCCTGGTCGTGGCTCGCTGAGCGAATCAGAACAATGGGGGCGAATATACGTAGCATAAAGCTCTCAATTGAATTTCAATATATATGCCAGACTACGCCTCATTTAGCGCACTATGAAAGTTCAAATATCACATAATTCAAGCTGTTCCCCCACACACTGTTCCCATGCAACGTGCAGCTGTTCCCACACAACTCACAACTGTTCTCAAATTGAGAACTTTTACTGCTACTAATGCACTTTATGAAATGGCGTAAGTACTTGCATGGAATGCTCAACTAAAATTACATTAATTGAGTAGTTTCTGAACTACACATATAAAATGCTCTTTTCGTACCTCTTTTTTAATTGTCCAGAAGAATACGTATCAGCTTTATGTTCTTTGAGCGCATTGCCAACTGCATCATTGGGTGCTGTTATTAGCAGTGATCGCCTCTGCTAATTACAGCGCTCTCGTTAACTGCTAGAGTTGTGCTTTTCAGTTCAATTGGAGGATCTAGTTCAATTGTTCAATTTGAATAATTTAGTGGAAAAACAATTTTTTTAAAATTTAACAATATTTATAACATATTATATTTATAAATATATATATATAGTAGAAATTGTTCTTCTTCCTCTTTGTCATGTACCCAGATGTAGATTTTAGGGTCAATATTGGTATAATGGGGGGATTATCACATCTTGAACGAAAAAAGACATTTTTGATAAACTTTGAATGACGATATCTTTATCAAAATTTAACCGATTTTCAAGCTGTGTAGTCTTTTCTTAATCATTTGAGTTCGAAATTAAAATGTAAGTGATAAATCAAAGAAAGAAAAAGTTGAAATTTTTTCAAAAATTTTAAGGCCTTAAAAATATGCAATTGTTAGGAAAAAAAATTTTTATTTTAAAATCGTCAGAATTAATGAGTAAACAAATTGTATTGCAAAATGATGCAAAAAAAAACCAAGCATGACTGGATTTGGCTGAAAAATGTAGATTTTAGGGCCAATATTGGCATCATATCGACGGCCAAGCCCGACATACCCGATACCCTACTTTCCCTTAGTGAGACCATGCAGTAAAATACTTCGATAATATCCAATTTTTAATCTATAGCTTTGCAGCTCTGATTCAGAGAATCTGTAAAAGAGAATAAAGTAGTTAATTCTTTGGTTAAGTTTAATTATTCGTTCAATCGATTCGATTCGGAACGTTTCGACACATCCCCATTAACTGGTCCTTTAGGTCGTAAGGCAAAGACCGTGAGCTCAAAGCAGTTTAATTAAATTTCGTTTCATTGCATTTTTTAATAATTCTTAATAATTGTGTTCAATGATAAGCAATTTGCTGTGCGCTTTCTTCAAACAATTCAGCGCTCACTGCGCCAGATGTCTGCTGCAATTTCCAATCGATTGCGCCATGTTCGCACTTCATGCGATAACTTGGAAGTTTTGCAATTTGCGGCATTGGAAAGTTGGTCCAGCCTTACAGGGCTTACAGCCGAGTACGCCGTACTACCTCAAGATGTTTGTACTTTTTCAGCAGTTTTCCGACTTTTTTTCTGCAGAGTTTTTCAGCTCTTTTTGATATTTTGTGCATCGACTTTAGCGGGATTTATGCCGCACTGAGAGTTTAAGTGTGCTTGTGCATGTTTCGATAATTTGCGTGATTTTTGCATTTATTTTTTATGTTTTTGAAGTTTTCCACCGGACGCATACATCATTAAAACTTGCCTCATGCCACTCACAACAAATGTGGGCCAACTTGAACCTTACCCTTAGGCGAGTGCAGCAGTGAGTGTAAGTGTGAGTGTGAATATGAGTATGAGAGTGAGTATAGCATGTATTTAAAAATTTTATAATGATTTTATATTTATTTTAGCTGGCAATTAAAAGCGACTTGGCGCATAAAATATTTACTTGCAATTAGAGCAAGCTGAGCAACTGCAGCCAGGGCTCAAGTGCAACAGCAGCTCGGCTTAGCGCGTCTCACCATGAATTTGTGAAGAGAGGGGAGAGGGGAAAGAGCAGAGAGAGAGAGAGAGAGAGAGAGAGGAGAAGAGGCAGCTTGTGGCATGGCATGTCTATGTCCCGTGACAGACACTAATTATGGATTTTACAATTTGCGACTTGCAGCTAACCGCAAGACATGCTCGCGAGTGTGAGAAAATGGCGGCAACAGGGCGAGACAGCAACAGTAGCTGTTGCCACAGGACGAATCACCTCGCGCTGCCATTTTGCGGTGACAGAGATAGAGCTAGAGAGAGAGAGTGTGTGTGTGTGAGAGTGAGAGTTGAAGCGACAGCCAGGCCAAGGAAGTTGCCTGACATCAAAATTCCGCAAGAATCTATGTAGGTTTGTCGCAATGTTAATGCTATCCAGTGTTGCCAGAACCGCATTTTCCCGTCAAATATGACCATTTTTGAAAAGAATTTGTTTGCCAAATTTTAAAACAGCTTACGCATAGAGAGCGGTCGATGTGTTCATTATAGGCGAGACGCCTACCCGCTGCATTACTTGTAATGCAAAAGGTATGCTTGGAGAGCCACCAAGGAGAGCAGATAAGCGCTGCCTCGGAGCTTATGCATAGAGAGCGGTCGATGTGTTCTTTATAGACAAGCCGGCTACCCGCTGCATTACTTGTAATGCAGGAGGTATGCTTGGAGAGCCAGCAAGGAGAGTGGCTAAGCGTTGCCTCGGAACTTATGCATAGAGAGCGGTCGATGTGTTCTTTATAGGCGAGCTACCCGCTGCATTACTTGTAATGCAGGAGGTATGCTTGGAGAGCCAGCAAGGAGAGTGGCTAAGCGTTGCCTCAGAGCTTATGCATAGAGAGCGGTCGATATATTCTTTATAGGCGAGCCGCCTACCCGCTGCATTACTTGTAATGCAGGAGGTATGCTTGGAGAGCCACCAAGGAGAGCGGCTAAGCGCTGCCTCGGAGCTTATGCACAGAGAGCGGCCTACATATTCTTTATAGGCGAGCCGGCTACCCGCTGCATTACTTGTAATGCAGGAGGTATGCTTGGAGAGCCACCAAGGAGAGCGGCTAAGCGCTGCCTAGCAGCTTACACACAGAGAGCGGTCGATGTGTTCTCTCACCACAGCTGCAGATTAGTGGGTGAGTTTTCTTGGCTCTTTCTCTTTCGTATTTTCGAGAACTGCTGCAGTGCTGCTGATCACAGTGTAGTGTTTGTGGTCAAGGAGGTAGGTCGTGTCAAGGGCGCTTCAGTGGAGTGACGAGTGTGATCATTATAATAAATATTTGTTTACTATAATTTGAAAGTTATTAGTTTGTTGATCTAGAGTGTGACATTGGCAAGAGTTTGATTTGAGCGGTATTAAGCTGCCGCAAAATCTGGCACACATAAAAAAGTAAGAAGAATAAGTATTGCTTTTTTTTTTTTTGTAAAAATATAAAATTTTTAATTAATTTATTTTATTTCTTTGAACAAATTAGCAACACTGATGCTTAAATTTTAGCTTTTTCCCCGTGTGCTTTCCGTCAAAAACTGACTTTTTCGGCAAAAATGGGCAACACTGCTGCTATCTGCAATGCCGCACACACACACTACTGCACACATATGTGTGTACGTGCTGCAGGCAGAGAATATATGTGTGTCTGGAGTGAGCGAACGCATTGAAATCGCCACCATTAATAAGAAAGTTTGAGCCAAGCAGGCAGCCCGCCTGCTGGTAATAAGCAAATTGAGATGACAAAGTTTATTGTTGATTTTATGTACGCACACACACACACACACACACAGAGAGAGACATTTACACACACGGCTTACAGATTGGCAGACTCCGGAGGGGATCAAGCGACCTAAATGAGTTATTTAAGTAGCACTCGCGCCCCAGTTTAAATGCGCTCGTAATTTGCCTTTGTGCCGGCCAAGTTTTTGTGTTCGTGCAGATGTGTGTATTTGTACAGTTTAGCCAAACATTAACGAAAGCATTTAAATAAATATAGTTGCAGATATGCAGATATGCATAAAACACTTGTAAACTAATATTTAAATTTACCTCTGCTGCAAACACACAAATATTTCATTCGTTAGCTCCCATTTTTTACACGAGACTTGACGCAATATTTGCGTTTTAACATTTTTAAGCGGATTTGGCCAAACATTTATCAAATGAAACGTTCTTATTGCATTATTTCGGTTTATTTTGTGCACAATTTAACAAGTTTTAGCCGATCGCATTTGAAGTTTTATCAAAGGGTTGAAGTGTTTTTAAATTTTAAATACATTTACAAGTTTTAAATAACATTTTAATAAACTGAAAGATTAACTAATTTAAGTAGAATATTTTAAGATTAGGAAGTTCAAATTTGATGGCATCGATAGCTGGTCTGCTTTATTGAATAGTGCTGCAACTTTGGCCAAATATTCAAATATATTATTTAAATCATTTAAATTAAATGTTTGTAAATTGAAAACTCAAGCTCAATTAGTCGTACGCTCTAGCCGTGCTTAACTGTATTTGTCGTCCTGTCTTGCCTAAGCTATTAATGCGCATTGCTGTGCCGCTGCTGCTACGTTGTTGCCTTGCAGCTCCTGGTGGCGTCTTGGAATTCGTGTGGCATATATTTTGTGTGTCGCACTCTTTCCCAGAACTTGTACACTCCAGCTCTTAGCGTCTGCGTGTGTGTGTGTGTGTGTGTGTGTGTGTGTACTTTACTTGGCTAAGTACGTGATTTGATTAGCGCCACGCGAAAATCCAGTCCGTGTCTGGGCTTAGAGCTGCCTTATGCTAGACTTATCAAGTATACGCAACGTTGCACAAGCCAAAAAAATGTTTCCACAATCATTTTAAATTCTATTTGAGTGCAGCGACTTTAAAGGCATATACGTAACGGTAAATAAATGTATACACATATATTTGTATATTTATTTTCTATATATACATGAAAATATTGCAAAAATCGCCTGTTGAGGTCAACAAATTATCGCAAACATTTTTCATTCGCATTTTTGGTGGGGCTGCCCGCTCGCAATGTCAACAGGAAAATACGTGCACAAACATAGAAATGGCTGCCATTGACAAACTAAGAAGTCACCAACACTAGCGCACTTACGCTCGCACACACATGCACGTAAACGAGACATTAATGCCATTATGCCAGTGTGTGTGTGTGTGTGTCGTTGGCACTTGTGTAAAAAACAACTAATGAAAACGGAAATAAAAACCGCTCGAGGAATGCTGATGACTCTCCAAGGATGGTATTTAATATAAATGCATGTGTGTGTGTATAACTGTGTGTGTATATGTGTGTGTATATGTGTGTGTATGTATGCATATAGCTCGTGTGTAAAAGGCTCGACTACAATTCCCGCTACAGCTCCTGTTTCAGCTTCAGCTTCAGCTTCAACCCATTTTGCACGCGCGCCCAAGCACTTAGCATCAATTTGGTGGCTCGTACATAAGCAAGACACAAGCTGAGGAGGGAGCGGAGAGCGGGGAGCGGGGAGCAGATAGAACTGAGGCAAGACAACTAAGTAAAAGCATAAGTAATGCACATAAATCAAAAATTCAGTGCTGCCAGTGTTGGACCCCATCGCTGCCTGTCAGAATGCCACGCACAAATACTCACTCAGCACAGGCAGAAGCCAAGACTCCTCCGTTTCCGCCTACGCCTCGGACACTCGCCACTTGCCCCATTCGAGGCAAGTTGCCACGAAACTTGGTATTTGTCGGGGACCGTGAAAATGCTTAACAATGTGCAAGTCCAGTGCTTGCAGGTACAATTACCGCCAAGTGCTGCTCCGTTTCCAAGCCCCAAGCCCCAACACAATTGAGAACTTAGCCAGCGTGAAATATTGAAGTTGTTGCCCCTCCACCCCGCTTCCTCTTCTCTTGACTGTACAGGTTGGGCTGACCACGGCCAGCGTGCCAATAGTGGCATCGACATCCGCATCCACATCCACATCCAGTTCCGTAACGCCATCAGCATCAGCATCGGCATCGGCATCTGCCAGGGTGCCAGGGTGCCAGTTTGGTGAATGGCACCTGCGGAATGCGCTGCTGGAATCTTTTGAAAAATATTTTCTATATATATTCTTGTGTCGTCTTTGCCCCAAGTCATAGCTAGAACCATAACTCGTAAGCCCAGCGTACACTCAGAAAATAAAGAACAAAATATTCAGTTATTTCAGCAGGCTATGCCTAGTTCAATATGAACGAACAGAAAAATATTATATTTAAATTCATTTCCATTCGATGCCATGAAGCGACTAGTGAGTTAAACTAAATTAAAATTGTGAGAAATTTCATTTAATTTAATATTATTATTATTTATTTAATTTCAGAAAAATCGAACATGAATCTTTTCAACAACTCGTTTGAGCTTCCTTCCAGAAATTGTCTTGATGCGCAAATATTTCGTTGAGAATCTCCTACGTTTGTTGTTGTTCCAGGTTCGGGATCGGGTTCGGGTTCTGTTCCTGTGTTTGTCCTGGTTCTTGTTCCTGGTTTGCTTCCTGTTCCTGGGTCCTGTTCTGGATCCTGTTCTGGATTCTGCACCTGGTTCTGTTCTGGTGTAATATTTAAATTTTTTAATTGTATAATACATTAAAAAAAATACAAACTATTTGTTAAATTTTCATTAACACTAAACTGGCTTAGGTTAGTTCAGTTTGAAGCTCTACAATAAACTAAATTACATATGTAGACTTTCTGAAAATACGTTCTTTGTAGACAAAGCATACTTGATTTAGCCAATAACAATATCAAAAAAATTCTGGTTTCCAAATACGGTAGAGTTTTTTTCTGAGTGCACAAGCCTATATAAATTTGCTGTGGCCAGACAGGTGTGTAATTTATTGATTATTCCACTAGATATGCTCACAAGTACACCCACTCACACACACATACAAATGCACACACAAATACACATACACACACAGGCACATTTACAGGTAAGTAGGCGTGCCAGCGTTTGCTTGTTTAGACATTTTGTCATCTTCAATTTGTGGCTGTCATGCCGGCTGGCAGACAGGAGCTCGCACTGCCACTGGCATTGGGTGCATTTCCAAAAGTGGATTACAAGCTGAAGGCACTTGTAATCGCTGCGTTAAGCCAGCAGCCAGCAGGCAGCAGCCAGAAGCCAGCAGCAGCTGGCAGCCAAGAGCTTTGCCAGTTATCGAACATCCTCCATCCTCCATCCTCAATACTCCATCCTCCATGCCATACCTGGCATCTTGAACGACTTGCCTTTGGCATTGCCGGCATCTTCATTCCATTTGCTCCTCCCCTCTGGCCGGCTCTAGTGTGTAGTGGCTGGGGGTTAGAGCGAGCGCGTTTATTGAGTTTTAATTGGATAAGTTATAGACGCTCATGTTGCATAAATTCCACAGACATCTTTGTTTGGGCACCCACACATTCCTTGGCCGGCAGCTGCAACCTTTGTGGATGCTCTTGTTATTCAACGCATTCGTGCGGCAATTGCTATTACCCGATCTGTCCATTTTGAACTAGAAGCGTTAATTCCTCAACCAACGCCATTTTAGCATCATATAAAAACTGAAGATGGAAGCGTGCCGTTTTGGCCAATCGTGACAGTTCGTGCTAGAAATTTGTACAAGCTTTTTGCAAAACTTTAAGTTACTATAAGATTAATAAATTCCATTTAAAAATTATTAATATAAATTATTGATGATTATTATAATTATTAATAATTAATATTAATATAAAATAAAATATATGGACGGGGCAGATCAGTGGGACGGAGGCTACAGTCGGACGTAACCGACAGTAGGAGACCCTTTACTTTAACTTTATGCATTTACAAACGCAGTCAAAGGCACGCACACTAACCTACCCGCGTATGCAATGCACACCACCCCCCCCTCTGCCTAGTGCGACGAATTGTCCGTTCCATATTTTCACTGTTTCTTATCGGATCGAAACGAAATTCACAGGGTCAATAGAGAATATCATAAGCTGGTTATGTACCAAATTACAAGTCAATAACTTTAAAGCTGTGGCTGCAGTAGCTTTTTGCGGTTTGCGGGGGAAGGGGGGGAGGTATCCAAAATCTAAAACAAACTCGTGCTGCTCGCGAAACAGGAGAATCTAAATCCCGAATATGGTGTCTCTAGCTCTTATAGTTGCTGAGATCTAGGTGTTCATACGGACGGACAGACAGACAGACAGACAGACAGGCAGACAGACAGACAGACAGACAGACAGACAGACGGACAGACGGACATGGCAATATCGACTCGTCTTGTCGTCCTGATCAAGAATATATATACTTTATGGGGTCTGCCACGCCTCCTTCTGGGTGTTACACACATTTCCTCTTTGCACTAAACTAATAGACCCTTTTTACTTTTTTAAAGTAAAGGGTCTAAAAATATATTCTTGATCGGGAAGACGAGCTAAGTGGATATATTCATATTCGTCTGTTCATTTACCTGTCTGTTTGATCTCGTAAACTATAAGAGCTAGAGACACAATTTTCAGTATTTAGGTTCTCCTATGCAGTTAGCGGATCAAGATTGATTTAAAAGCAAAGATATGCTACAGACAATTTGTTTAACTTGACAAAGAGGGTTACTGGTTAAAAATATCTACTAAGAACTTATCGTTATGGCATTACAATAATACTATGTAAACTTGTTGCGCCTATTTCGCAATATCGCAGATTTCTGTCTTTATAAAAAGTTCATTAGGAAAGAGCGCGTAATTAATAAAGCTGACAACTGGGCTCTTGGCCATTGTTTAGCCATTTTAGCCAATTCATGCTGACCATTGCCATGCACAAATTGCGAATATATTTGAAGTCATAGCGCCACTCAATCTTGCATTGCCTAATCAGAGTGGACATTCCGTGCTGCAGTTGAGTGTTTTGTGCAATTGAAGGGGGCAGAGTCTGTGGCATGAGGTGGCAGGGGCAGGCGGCAGGCGGCAGGCGGCAGTGTCATCAGTCATGCTAGTTCATTATTATCGCTGACATTGCGCTGGCTCGCTTCACTTATAATTCATTTCTATTGTGCCCTGCCATGCCTGAAAGCCCCTTTTGATCCAGCTAACTTATTTGTCTTCGAGGAAGCTCCAAGCTCCGAGTAAAATTGCTTTTCCTAGTAGTATGCGCGCACTTCCTGTTGTTGCCGCTTGTTGCGCGTCCTGTCCTGCCACTGCCACAGCCAGTGGCAACTGGCTGACGCAACTTTCTCATTGTTTTGCCGCCTTTTGTAGTTGACAAAGTCTGGGGATCGGTGTTAATAGCCGCCTGTTGTGTCTGCACTCTACATCTCTCTCTCTCTCTCTCTCTCTCTCTCTCTTCTCTCCTCTATTTCTTGTCTTTATTCTGCTGCCATGACAGCCGTTGGCTCTTCATTTGTCGCTTTGCGCTTATTGTCATTGCGTTGAGGCTTCATTTTCTTGTGATTAATGTCGTCATTAACTGCAATTAACTTTTTTAGTTGGCGACCGCGACAAATCTTGCCATGTTTTTGCCACAGCTGCTCAACTTTTGGCCACCCCCCCAAAAACCACTTGACGGCCATGCTGAGCAACGTCAATTTGTGGATGTCATCGTTGAGTGGATATCCTTCGATAGCCTTCATCATTCATGTGTGTGTTTACTCGCTGTCTGCGTTTGCGTTGCTGGCGACAAGCGTATAACTGTTTTTCTCTCCTAATTATTTGTCAAGCATTCACCGCTAATGGCCTGGGCTGACCTCCACTGCCAACGTTCCTGCCCCGCCCGGAAGACAAAGTTTTTACTCGCGTTAAGTACGAAACGAAAGCGCAACGTGTGGAACATAGAAACATATGCCATATGCACGTGCACACCCTGTATTCGCAAAGCCACGAGCCATATGTATCTGTATCTGCAAGCGCCATATGTATATATTACCAACTTGAGTCCTGGCCGCCAACAAGTATGCTACAAATTTTGATAATTTCGACTAACCTTAACGGAAATCGCTAGTAAAACAAATTCAAAATGGCAACTGGAAGTTTCGTACGCTACTCTTGATTTTTGGCAAGTTTGGGGTATTCTCAACTTGCAAGAAGATACATTTTTAATAATTTATAATATTTTTTCTTGACTGTCGCAATTTAACGAAATTTTATATATGAAAATAATTTATTTTTCTCGAAAGTTATTTGACTTTGGAATGATTTTAATAAATTACCGTACAAAATAGTTAAACTATTAACAAATCGCTTAATCAAATTGAAAACAAAGCTAAGGGATTAGATATCTGAATTCATTTAACTTAATTATAACCATTAAAATACAAAATGCATGACAAAATTTCGTCAAAAAAAGCCTGTAAAGTTTAACAGGCAATTTAGAAAGTATTAATGTTTTTTGTTACGTTATTATTTATTTTAAAACTGAACAATTTGAATGCAAAAACCTTGTCGTAATTTTAAATACTGCAATTAAATTGTTGTCAAATTTTAGAAAGCGTATTACCTAGACGTCAACTTTTGTCAGTCTGGGGTTTTCATGTGGTGAAATTCTTGCGTCTGGGTGTTTTTTTAAGTGCTCGCACACACACACACACTGATAGATTTGGCAGCCACCTTTTTGGGGGCTATTTGGCTTGCATTTCTGCGTTTTAACTTTCTTACAATAAAGTGATGTTATCTTGCTCCTTAGCTACTTTGTGGCTTAGGCAACAGGCGAGCTGCTCTGCTTGGCGGGGCAACCTGGGATTCGCAGTGGAATAAACTGGAATGAAATGGATGGAGTGTAGTCGAGGGGAGTGGAGTAAAGTTTTTTTTTTATTTCAAGGGGGCCGACGACAGGATCTACGGGAAATTACTCTGTGCTTTATCGTGCATATAAATCTATTTGCTCAGGTGTTTTTCGCTGCTAATATGTTTGTGATGACTTTATTTTGTGCTTACCGCCGGCTTTTCTCGCCTGTTTTGCTTGCCACCATTTTTCTCTCATTTCTCTCTTTCTCTCTCTCTCTCTCTCTCTTTCTGTCTACTGCTGCCTTTTCGGCATTACCTTTTGCCGCCTTATTTATACAAGTATATATGTGGGGGCGTGGGCGAGTCTCGAGCAGCTTAACAATTCTTTCTCTCTGCTGTTGTTGTACATTGCTGGCTCTAGAAAGTTGTAAAAAGGTTTTTTGTTGCCCCAACTGGTCTGGGGGTCTTAGACATGGGATATGCACGCAATATTTGCAATAATTTCGACTCGGTCTGCTTTAATATTTCAGCGCTGTGCCAATGCGGCGTATGCGCAATTTGCTTAAACAAATACGTGACGCCACGCCCTCGCCTTCAGCCCAGCAGCTAACTGCCAGAAAGTGCAAATTAAAAGCCAAAACCGTTAGGCTAAATGCTTTAAGCACTTAACTTGCATGCATGTTGCCCTTTGTTGTGCCGTCGCCTCTGTCTGGTTAGCTGAAATATTCAGCAGTGCACATAAAACGCGGCCCAAGGCGCAAAACAACACTACACTGAGAAAAACATCAGAAAATGATACCTAAGAAAAGTAAAAAAAAATCTGTTTCAACGAACAATAACCGCTAAAATACAAATTCCCTGAGTTGAAGTGAAGTATTTTGAAATAAATGAAATCGAAACTTCCTAAAAGAATTTTTATTATAATAAGTCTGTGAAAAATTTAATTTGTCAGGAATGCTCTACTATTTTCTCATTGCTAATTTAAGGCAGAAAAATGATTGATCTAAAATCCAAATTCTTCCATTAAGCGCGTTCTTCAATTTTTATTTATTTTTTCAAATTTTCATGAACTTGTAGATACTCTTCGTATTTTATTGAATTATTCTTAGTACCTAATTTTAGAACAAATTTCTATAACAAAACAAGATCTACAGTCATTCCTTAATTTGTATAATGAATCACTCCTTATTTTTTTGAGTGTAACGTAGGTTACTTTGGGAAAGAGTAGGAGACTGCCATAAGGAGGTTAGGAGCCCCAAAATGATTGTAGGCAAGCTTTTAAGCCTTTTTTTAATGCCCTTAACAACAACTAGACAAGGTATACACTATGTACGTATTACACATACATCGACACATATGTACACACACACACACACACACACAGGCACACACGTGTGTGTCAAGGCACAACACAATGTCGTCGCGACCACACAACATTTACTCAAGGGATTAACTGTAAAGATCTTAATGCCTCTATTTCTACGGTCTTAAGTATACTTCCGCCTGGCCAGAGCACCACAATGTGTGACAGGGACAAGTCAAGCAGCATTGACTTGCCCCCCCCCCCCCCCCTATCCCATGCCCCCTCTGACACTCCCAGAGCCTAACACCAAACTCGACCCCAACCACGACCCCAAAAGCTGCTGTAGGAGGTCACCTCCTCGCCCATCCCTTCCCTCCCTACCGATCTGTTGCCCGTTTTTCTAGCTTCTTATTTGTGTTTGTATTTGTATTTGGGCTTGTGTTTGTTTTGCCACTAGCCCTTGGCTCCTGGCATCCTTGGCTCCCTCTCTCGCCTCGTCTTCCTCCTCCCTCCGCCTCGTCTGTCTGCCTGTCTGTTGGTGAGCCTCGAGCAGCACTTGCGTGTGTTTTGTTTGCAGTGTGTGCGGTGCTGGCCGGGATTGGGCCACATATGCACATTGTCATTGCCAAGTACCACTAATATTATTTACATTTCGTTAGGTTTTGCTGTTCGTAACTCCCTGCCTCCCTCCCTACCTCCTCAAATCCCCAATGCCCAGCACCACTCGATACATACCTATGCACATACATGTGTGTCACGTATGTATGTACGCACATCCTAAACATACACACTCGCATACTTATTCATCAGCTAAGCACACGCTCGGCTGAATACCCTTCGATTCCGTAGACTTCGTCATGCCCGGCGGAAACAATTACTGCGAATTACTGCGGCAAAGCAATAAAAGTACAAAACTTTTTCGCCCGCTCTTCCCTTTGCTTGCTGTCTTCTTTCGTACTTGGCTTTTCACTAATAGAATTTCACGCAAAAAAAGTTCAATACACGAAACTTTTCCTAGCTCCCATAATGAAACTGAAATTATGAAGCAGTAAAATTGAAAAACCATGCCATGCAAATACTTGTTTAACAATTACAACAGCAACAGCAACGACAACGGCAACGGCAACGACAACAAATACTGGGCACAGATGTTGCCACTGATGGTGGCAGCAACAGCAGTTGCTCATGTACATAATTGAAAAATATAAAGTGAAGCAATCTGATTAAAATTATATTAAAAAATCATGACAAACACAACAACAACAGTAACAACAGCAGTATGACAAAGTTTTCCAAATGAAACCGTTGCAAACACTTTTTCCGCATTAGACAAAGTTTGCCGCCGTCCAGTGTACTTTTTGAATACTTATTGATAGTTAGAGAATTACGCCCCACTCTCGCTGGCCGAACGCTCGCTGGCCCAACTGTGGCTGTTCCAACTCTCACTCTTTAACTCTTGCTGGCTCAACTCTCGCTGGCTGAACTCTCGCTTACCCAACTCTCGTTGACCGAACTCTCGCTTACCAAACTCTCGCTTACCAAACTCTCGCCGGCCGAACTCTCGTAGACCGAACTCTCGTAGGCCAAACTCTCGTCGACCCAACACTCGCTGCCTAACTCTTGCTGGCCCAACACTCAATGGCCGATTTTTCGCCGACTCAACTCTTGCTGACCCAGCATCCGCTAGCCGAGCTCGCGTAGTCCGAACTCTCGTTGGCCCAACTCTCACGGGCCCTACTTTCACTCGCCCTACTCGCGCTTGCCAAACTTTCGTTTGCCTAATGCTCGCTGGTCGAGCACTGCCTACCGAACTCTCGCTGCCTAACTCTCGCTTACCGAACTCTCGCTGCTTAACTTTTACTAGCTCAACTCTCCTTGCCTAACTCTCGCTTACCGAACTCTCGCTGCTTAACTTTTACTAGCTCAACTCTCGTTGCCTAACTCTCGCTAGTCCAACTCTCGCTGCTCAACTCGTTAGACAAACTCTTGTTGACCGTACTCTTGCTGAACGAACCCTTGCTGACTCAACTCTCATTGACGCAACTGTCTCTGGTTCAACTCTCGCTTCCAAACTTGATGGCTGAACTCTCGTTCGACAAACTCTTGTTGGCCGAACTCTCGCTAGCCGAACTCCCTATGACCGATTTAAAGTAATTCTCAGTAATAAGTAAACACCAGAAATTGTGATAGTGAACTTCATTTACACTGTATTTAATTAGTCAACCTTAAAGCTTAAATATGAGATAAGTTTTGATTCCAATGGGATGATGACTGGGAATTAACGATGATATTACTTGTGTGTTGCATGAGATGAAAACTACTCGCAAGATAATATCAAAGCATCGTTCTACTTTCAGCCAGAGAGCAACTCAACTTATCTTGTTGCGCAGATAATATTTGATGAGTTGTATGCAGACCTCGGCATCCTCTGCGCTGTCGTGTCCAGCTTCTACAAAATAATAAATAGGTTAATTTTTACGATATATAACTAAACCGTTATCTACTTGCCATTTTCTTGTATGATGCGCTTTAGATTTTCGATGCACAAGGTTTTCAGCGCACGTTTCTTGGGCGGGCCCATCTTGTGTGGAAAGAGCACTGAGGTATCCACGACCACGTCGTGTATTAGCTTCAACGCTTTCAAATCGCTCTCCAGACTGTGCCCCACCAGCACCGTCTCAGCGTGAAACATGGACATCAGCACGGCCTGCACGTCGCGCAGAGTGCGCGTCTCCTTCGACAGCATAGCTTCCGTTATGCCGGAATAGCTAAAAGCGAGAAATTAGAGAGCTACAGTTACAACTTTAGCCAGCATACATACACGGTGTTGTAGTCGACAATCTGATTGTCCGGTTTGACGAGTGCATCGTAGACGTTGCGCCCGTTGATGTCGACGACGGTAACTCGCGTCAGCTCAATGCCGTGCGTGGTGTAGCACATTTCACAGTCAAGGGCATAGATGTCCTTCTTGGTGGGCTCGTAGTCATCAGATCGCGGCAGCGTCTTGATGAAGCAGGTCAGTTTCTCCGGATCATAGTAATCGCTAACATGATAATTAGCATAGCTGCAGCCGGGCGTGCCCGCTGGCTGTTGGCAGCACCGATGCGGATTGTCGGCGAAGCCGCGTCGATAGCCGGTGCTCTTTGGATGATAGTTGCACATGTCGGTGCACTTGGTCTCGTATATGTTCAGGTGGAATACCTTGGCGCAGCGCGAGCAATAGCGTTCAGTCTCATTGGGTCGTCGGTTCGGACGACAGGCGCGTATGACGGCCGTGCCACGTGCCGCACCAGGACGTGGATAGCCATTCTCTTCCAGCTGTTCGTCGGTTAAGCGCAGATCGTACACCATTTGATACGCCTTATCAGCACTCAAGCCATCAAAAGGCTCGCCAGAGGATGTGGAGCTCAATTTGCTAGAAGAATAAATTGGTTATTATTTTTTAGACAAAAAGATCTATTAGTGCAAAGAGGAAATGTGTGTAACACCCCGAACGAGGCATGGAAGATCCCACAAAGTATATATATTCTTGATCAGCACGACAAGCCGAGTCGATATAGCCATGTCCGTCTGTCTGTCCGTCATGAACACCTAGATCTCAGCAACTACAAGACCTAGAATATGGTGTATATTTGGTATTTAGGTTCTCCCAATCGGTAAGCAGAACGAGTTTGTTTTAGATTTGAGATACTAGCTTTTGACATTCTCTATCGACGCTATGAATTTCGTTACGATCGGATGTATGCAACAGCTAATAAGCGTCACAGAGGTAGGTAGTGTCCTAATCATGTTCATACATGCATAGCTTGCCTCTATGTGTGAGTGTGTGTCTTTGTTACATATTTAAGCACTGTTCTTTGAAAAAGTGATATGTAATAATATGTTGCAATTTACGCTAATTGTAGCTTTTGGTGGTTACAAAGTACAGGGTCTTCTACTGTCGGTTACGTCCGACTGTATCAGTGGGACTGAGGCCACTGATCTACCCCGTCCGAATATTTATTATTTATATTTTCAAAGTTTTTACTCAATGCCCGACTTACTCCTTCTTCTGCACACTCCAGGATGTGGTCAGCGCACGCTTGCCGCCCAAGATCATTTGGTGGGAGACGGTTCTGTTGGCTCCACTCGGCCTATTGCCAGCGGCGACGGCTTCCTTGCGCAGCTTGTTGATGGCCAACATGCAGCTGTTCTTGTAGATGGCCGGCGTGCTGCACTTCTTGAAGACGGCCAACTCCTCGATCTGCGCTCGCTCCCAGGCATCCACCAATTGGGGATAGATGACGGTGCATTGGTTAACCATCATTTCGTAATACTGCGTGCGTATGTTGTAGGATATCTTTGAACTGTTTGCTTCCAGAATCGTTGGCTTTGCGGCAGTTGCAGCCGTGGCAGCTTCAGGTGTCGCCTTGTCCAAGGCCGCGGTGGGTGTGTGTGCCACACGAGATTGCGCTTTGAAGGATTGGGCAATCGTAAAGGCTGGCTTCTTTTCAGCCTGCAGCTCCTCGATCTTCTTCTTGGCTCGTGCTATGGCTATCACATTGGCCACCGGCGCAATGGAGCGGCCTGAAACGAAATGGCGATACATTAAAAAAAAGAATCATTTATGATCAGAGTAGAGCTGGGCTTCGATTCGATTACGTCTCGATTCTGGTCTGGTTCTCAAAAAAAACTAGGTGTTCATACGGACAGACGGATGTACGGACGGACGGACAGACAGATCTCACCGCCTCTCACAATGTAGGTTCTTGCGCTTATGCTTAGAGAGACCGCAAGAGAGAGAGCTTATATAGGAGAGCGCCTAATCATTGCTGGCGTTGGGAGCGCTGCAGCTACGAGCGATTCATGATTGCACTCTCTCTAAGCAAAGCTTGATCAAGAGAGGTGAGAGCGCAAGCGCAATAAAAGCTGCTGTGTGCAGCTCTGTTAGTCAGTGAACTGGCTGCCGTTGAGTGGTGCGGACGTGTGGGTCTATCTCCAACAAGGCTTTGGACTCACCTGAGCGCACTGGCGGCTGTAGAGCGCTGCGTGGGATGAGTGGCGTGAGTGTCTTGGCCTTGGCCTCACGCAGCTCCTCCTGTGCCACACGCACACGCTCCTCTGCCAGACGCAGCTGCTCGGCATGCGCATCGGCGCGCAGCTTTTCCTGACGGCGCAGTTCGGCGCGTCTATCAAAAACCGCCTGCATGGCGTTGCGAATGTGGTTGGGCTTGTACGGCGCCGTTGGGGCCTGCGGCCTGCATTTGTCCGCATTGTCGTGGGCAACGCGACGCTTCTGCAGCGCAGCGGTGGCTGCCTCAGTGTATAGATCAATGTCCAGCGACGCTTTGCGATCGCTTCCTGTGGGTTCCTCCGTCGCATCCGTCGGCTTGTGCATTACCGTCATTTCCTGCTCCAGCTCTTCGAATATCATTTCGCATTGGCGCATGATTTCCGACTCGGAAGTGTCCAAGCTCACATCGTAGTCCACTTCCATGTCCTCTGAAGACTCAGCCGGCGTTTGGTTGCTGCAACTTGCTGCTGCAACTTCCGAGCCCGAATCCGTTTTCTCGCTACGCTGTTTGCTGGAGGAGGAAGTCTTTGTCTTGGAGCTGCTGGAGCCGTGGGATTTTGACTTGGAGCTGGAACTGTGATGCCGACTCTTCGATGAGGATGAGGATGACGATGTGGATGGCGTGCTGCTTTTGTGTTTAGCACTCGATTCGTGTTTGCTGTGTTGCTTGTCGCTGTGCGAGGATTTCCGGCGCGAGGAGGAGGATGATGAGGTGGAGGAGGAGGCTTTGTGTCTGCTGCTGGAGCTACGTCGCTCCGATTCTTCATGCTTTCGATGTGAAGAGCTTCTATGCGTCCTATGCTCCTCCTTGCTTTTCTCCCTTTCCTTGCCACGCTCCTTGCTTGATTTGTGCTCCGATTTGCAGCTCTCGCTGGGGGTTTTCGATGTTGCCACCTCCGGTTCTGTTGCAACTGTTGGAGCCTCTTCATCCAGTGTCTGATGTTTTGGGCTATCCGCTGTTACTTCCTCCGATTGCTCGTCTATATTCAGGCTTAGCACCTCGTCTTCCTCATCCTCCGCCTTCCAGTTGCTGCTGCCGTTGTTGCATGCCACGGAAGAGGGCACGTAAGGCAGCAAACCATCGCCAAATGCCTTTTTGGACGGAGAAGCGTTCAGTGCCGGCTTTTCCGGATGATACTCGAGGTTGGGCTTCCGCTTCGGGGGGAGCAGCGCGGGCAGGGGCAGCGACAGCAGCTTGGGCACCGGCGCCGGCTTATACTCGGGCACCGGCTCCACCACCGCAATTTCATCTAAAAGCGATTTGCGTTTTATAACTGCACATTTTGCATATTGCATATTTACCTTTGCGCAAATGTTTGTAATGACAGAAGGGACGTGTGCATGTGTTGCCGCTGCTGTCAAAGTACGGGCAGGGAAACTCTTTGAACAGCCCCGTCGACGGCAGCATTTTGCTAAATACTTCGCAATTGGTAATTAAATAGGAAATAAGAAAAAACTTTTGTTCTATTTTGCGGCGAGCATTTTGCTCAGATCATGAAATGAATGCCAGATGTGCGTAAAATGTAGCTGCTGGCGTTGCCAGACTGTGCGCTTTGAGCATGCAAGGCAACCCTGCACCGAACAGCTGAGCATATAAACAAAACAAAACTGGCAGCCCGGTAGAAAATCTAAATGCCTTCTAACGTGGTGTGAAATAGCTCGTTTTTATACCCTGTTTTTCATATATCTGTGCTAGCGTTAAATATGCAAGCTACGTAAATATTTATTATATTTTTTTTAATGTTATATATGACATAAATGTACTTGTCAGGCAGCTCTGCTTCGAACAGCTGTGTATATAAACAAAACCAAGCGGGCAGCCCGGTAGAAATTCTAAACGCCTACTAACATGGTGTGAAACTGTGTGTTTTTGGATTTGCTCAGGGTAAAATATTTATTATGGCATTAAAAAGAGATTTAATCTATTATATTACATATGCATAAACATGCTAATATGTTTATGCCTTCATCAATTCTTTAAGTTAAGTGTTGATGATTGTGTATCAATTATAGGTACAAACAAATGCGGGTCAGTGCAAAGTCCACTCTCTCGATCTGATTTAACATTTCTTTGCTCGCCCTAAGGCGGAACGTCATAATTTACCGCCCAGGTGCAAAGTGCATGCATATTTAAAAAGCTTAATTATTTAAATTATTGCTTGTGTGGAATTAAATTCCCTTCGAATGACGCTACAATTAATTCTGCCTTTCCCTATATATACTTATAGGTATATGCATGTGTATATGGGTTAACTTCAGACGTTCATTCAACTGCTGTTATCGTTATCCGCCTTATCACAGCGTTGGGCAAACTCAGTCTGGCCGACGAAACACGCCCACCGCACCCGCCCACCGAAGCTAGCTGCGACGCGCCTCGAACCGCAAGCGCTTAGTCGGCTAACGGCATTGGAACGCTCCGGATCGGCAGAGAAATTAAAGCAGACGCAACTGGAATTGGATACAAAGGTCAGTCGAATTTCAGGCGCAATCCGAAAGTTAATTACCCATTAGATATGCGCTAATTAGTCATAGCCATGTCTGCATACGAAAACATCTACTTATCCGATACATATATACACATATCATAGAATAAACAAATATATAGTATATCAGTCATCAGTTGACTTTGATACTTTGCACCTTATTGCCAAATCATAAACCGAACCATAGACCGTCTGCCTTTTACGCTTATCAACTTATCTGAACCGATTTAAACAAGCATAATCATGTCGATTAAAGGTCCCAATCTGATAACAGCATGGATCGCCAAAGCCTTTTCTTTATCGATGCGAACGACGAGGACACCACCTTCAGCTATGATGAACTCTGCCCGGCTCTGCCCCTGCCGGACCTAAATGGGACCTTGGAACGCTATTACAACTCGCTGAAGCCCTTTGGCACGGCGGAGGAACTTGCTCATTCTCGCAGGATCATCGAGGAGTTCAAGCGGGGCGTGGGCGCCAAGCTGCACAGCGAGCTGAAGCAGCGGGCAGCCAAGTCCAAGAATTGGCTGGGCTCTTGGTGGGAGGATTACGCGTATCATCTGTTGCGTCTGCCTCTGCTGCCTTATCAGATCATGTTCATGCCCAGCCAGATTCAGCTGGTGAACATGCCGCAGTCGCCGGACTATATGCTGAAGGTGAGGAGTCAAGAATACGAAAAACCAGTAAGGACTGGTCGGAAAGTCGGACGTAACCGACTGTAGACGACCCTGTACTTTGTGTTTTTTTCGCTGTTTCTTATCCGATCGTTATTCACAGCATTGGTGGTTATGAGATCTAGTTGTTCATACGGACAGACAGACGGACATGACTAAATCGACTCAGCTTGCGTCCTAAGTCAGGGTCTACCACCTTAAAGTACAGGGTCTACAAAATCGCTTCCGATCTGACAAGTAACCACTTTTTCGTTTCAATTCTGCTCTCAATCTCTGAACATAAGACACGAGTCGGTCTCCACCGAGTGCGCTAAAAAGAGCATATTCGTAGCTTGCTCAGCTAATAAGAGAAGAAGAAGAGTTAGAAAAAAGGTCTATTATTTTTTGCAATAATAAGAAGAGATTGGGAGAAGATCAACCCGATCGGGTCACCGATTCTTTCGATCTCTGATTGTTATAAATATATATTTATTTGCAGAGCCTGACCAGGCACATCTATCACACGCTGGAGTTCTGGGACATCACGCGCAAGGGCATCATGAAGCCGCTCTCCTCGAATGGCGGCAGGATCAAGTACACGTCCACCCTATACAAGTGTTTCTTCTCGACGTCGCGTGTGCCGGGCGTGGAGCAGGATCGCATCGAGTCGCATTTTCGGACCAAGGAGCAGGGTCGCTCGCCCTCGCATATACTCATCTCCGCCAAGGGCCGGCAGTTTATGTTCAATGGCGTGCACGAGGATGATACTATATTGACACCTCAGGAGATTTTGGTGGCTCTGCAGCGTCTGCGCAGCATTCTGGACTACGAACCGCAGGGCGATGGCGTCGCTGCCTTGACCCACGATGAACGCACCCAATGGGCGCACAATCGCAATCATCTAATCGAAATATCGGAGCACAATAAGCAAATACTACAACTGGTGGAGAGCTCCTGCGTGACGGTTTCCTGGGATGAGCATACGCCCAAGGACACCGAGGAGGCCTCCCAGCTAGCCATGTTCGGCGACTATCATTCCCGTTGGGCAGATCGCAGCAGCACCATTATAGCCTTCAAGAATGGACATTATACTTATGCCGGAGAGCACAGCTGCTACGATGGAACGCTCAGCGCCAGCTTTGCCACCTTCATGCAACTGAGCTTCTTCGAGCTGCCCGAGCCGGATTGGAGCGCAGCTGAGCACACCAAAGTGGTGGAGCTGAAGGAACTGCAGTTCCAGCTGGACGACAAGCTCAAGTCGGAGATCAAGCGCGTGCTGCACGAAGTGGACGAAAGGGTAGATCAAACTTTAAACTAGAAATTCTATTTATCTAAATAACCAATATGATTTATTTTAGGGCATGGATGTTGTGGCCACGTATACGGTCATGGATGATTACGGCAAGGAGTTCATGAAGCCCATTAAGCTGCATCCCGACTCCTTTGTGCAGGTGGTCATGCAGTGGACCTACCAGCAGCTGCACGAGGAGTAAGCCCCTACAGTAGATTCGATTTCGATTCGATTTAATTGATTATTTTTGTCGACGATTAAATCGATACTTTTGTTTTAAAATCGGAAAGGTCCGACTGTAATCTTCCACCCGACATTTTTTTCAATTTATCGGTTAAATCGATTTTTAGACGTGAATCGATTGAAAAGATCAATTTTTCAAAATCAAAGATCGAATCAATCTCTACCCTACAGCACCCAACACGAAGAAAACGTTCTAAACTCTAATTTATTTTACAGAATTGCGCCAACCTATGAGACCGCATTGATGCGACACTACTACAATGGACGCACGGAAACATTGCGCTCCTGTTCCGCCGGAGTACACGAGTTCCTGAAGGTGGCGGCGGATAAAAACAGCACCGATCAGCAGCTGGTTCAGGCCTTCAGCGTTGCTGTCAACGATCATCGCAAGGCCATGGATGAGGCACGCGAGGGCAACGGTGTCGATAGACATTTGTTTGGACTCTGGTGCGTGGCCTATGAGAACAAAATGGACATACCGGAGCTCTATGACGATCCGCTGTATGCCAAGAGCGGCGGAGGCGGCAACTTTGTGCTGTCCACCAGCACACTGGGCTTTACGGCCAACGTGGGCTTTGTGGCGCCCATGACTTTTGATGGCTACGGTGTCTTCTATGCCATAACCTCGGATGCGTAAGCCATACAACTATATTCAGTTAGTGTTACAGATCTTAAAATATATTTCGATTGCAGCATCTACATACAAACCACGGCGTATCGCGACAGCATCAAGACCAGCGCTCGCAAGTTTAACACCCTGTTCAAGCAAACCTTCCGGCGTATTCGGGAGCTAATCGAAAAGCAGCAGGCAGCTGGAAAAGCCAATTTGTAGAGGAAACCCTCACCTAGTTTTAGCCAATCACAGATTATACATTAAGGACGGGTATATCTACTTTTAGACACATCACATTGCCTATTTTAGTTTTCTCGAAGAAATTGTTTACGAAGTGAGAGAGGTATAAACCCGCGTTAGTTGTAAGCGAATTCCATTAATTATCCATAAGTTATAAAGTACATTTTGTGTTTATTTTAAGTAGTTTTAACGCATGTGCAAAGAACTTTCTATAATGTGTGGCGACATTGAACCAATTATTTTTAGCACTCAATGAATATGCAATTTTGCAATTTGTTTAATTGGTGTAAATTTAACCTATATTTTTACTATATTGACCGATTTAGCTGCTAACCATCTACAATTAAGCGGAGATCCGTAGTACCCGGTACAGTCTGTCCGTTTGATTTTGCTTCCGGTTCGGTTTTTTCTGCGTATTTTTTTAAATTGTATTAAAAACCAAATAAAGCTCATTTTTTGTCTTATCAACTTTGTAAATAAAATAAATGATCATTTTCAAAAGCCAAAAACATATGTTTTTGTTAGAGTTGGGATAAAATATATAAAAAACCTTAATGAGAAAATAATGAGCAAAATTATTAACCCTGTTTTTCCCATTTTTCAAATGGGCACAAGGTATAAATATACGCAAATTAATGAAATTAAATTTTAGATAAATAAATAAGGCAAAACAAATTTGGACAGGGCAGATCAGTCGGACTGGACAGATCAGTCGGACGGGCCCGACTGTAGAATACCCTGTGCCCTATATTTTAAACATAATTTTTTAAAACTATCACACGGAACGTAGCAGCAATTCTTCTTCTTCCATTTTGTGTATGCCATGCTTTATAGGCCGCGCTGCTAAAGGGCGAGCGGCGTAACGCCTGTAATATTGTTTCGTTCATATCTCTTGTGTTTATTGGCCGATTTTAATGCGCTTTTCAGGATAGGTAACTATTATACACAAGAGTATATATTCCGAGTTTCAACGTTCTATGTTCAATATTACGCTTTCAAAAGAGACCAAAACGGCTGCTCTAGCTTCTATAGTTTAGAAAATCTCAGCGTTCATACAGACAGACGGACAGACAGACAGACAGGGCTAAATCGACTCAGCTTGTCTCCCTGATCAAGAATATATATAGTTTGTGGGGTCTGCCACGCCTCCTTCCGCCTGTTACATACATTCGCACAAAGTAATTAACCCTGTTTTTCCCATTTTTCAAATGGGCACAGAGTATAAAAACTGCAAATAATGTTAAAATTTATATGATTGATCTGTTACTGTCCGATTCGTTTAAAAATTGGTTCACTTTGTTTCGGTTCGGTTCGAACCCGGTTTGCAGATTATAAGTACTAGGGTTTATTTTCGCTTTACAACGTTTATTTAAATTCAATGTTCAATAGTAATTACATTTCACGATTAATCAACTTTAAAATGCCACTAATTGATGAGTGTATCATATAGTATTAATGTTGTATTATAGGCGCCAGCGACTTGACTGCGATCGAATATCCTTATCGTCAAGCAAGAGCTGAGTCTAGCGTATGTTTGACAATTACTTGACGTTAGTTAGTTCGATTAGGTGCTGCTACTTGCTAGTTATAAATTACAGATTACAAATTACAGATTACAGATCAAATGATCGCATTTTCACTTTCGTACTTCAATCTTCACTTTTCATTCTTTACGATAATAATTATTACTACTTAGAGCGCTATGCAGCTGCGTCTCTATCAAAAAATTCATTAAAAAAAGTCACAGACTCTTTGCGAAAAATTAGCAATTAAATTAAAGTCAGCGCCATGAGACTTGGCCTCCAGCTGCTTCTCCAACTGATCCTCCTGCTGCTCCTACTGAGCCCGATAGTAGCCAACGTGGGACGACAGCAGATGGAAGCCACTGGGCAGCAGTTCGCCCGTGAAGCGTCCTCGGAGCGGACCCTGCCCCGCCGGCTGCTGTGGCTGCTGTCGTGGATTGGCATAGACCGGCACTCATTCCTGCCCAGGCACCGCCACCGGCGCCGGCACCGCCTGATGATTCTGCTCGACTCCGGCTGGCTGTGGAGCGTTGGCGTCTTCGTTGCTGTTGGCGGCAGTTGGCGCCTCTCCGGCGGCTGCTGCTGCGGAGAGGGAGGCGGCGGCGGCTGGTGGCGGTTGGAACGCCGGTCGCTGCACAAACATGTTGTCGATGATGTGATCGATGTTGTCGCCGCTGCCGCTGTTCATGTCCTCTGGCTTGGAGTTGGCGGCATTGCGGCTCTTGTGCTTCTCGGAAGGATGCAGTATGGGAATCGCATTGGTTGGACGACGCTGGGGCAGCGCAGCGGGACGGGTTGTGGTCTGTGCAGGTGGCACAAAGTACGTGGTGCCACCGACGGTATTATAGTTTTGGTGATAGTTGCCCTGTGGCGCCTGCGCCGCTGGCGGAGGCAGTGCACCCTGTGCTGCCGACTGCGCTGCCTGCGACACCGGCGGTGCTGCCTGCGCATAGGCCACACCCGCCGGCGGTGGCGGCAAGTAGGCGCCACTTGCCGCGTTAACATACGGCGCCTGCGGCACGGCAACTGGCACGGATACGGGCACAGGCACGGGCACGGACACTGGCACAGCCTCTGCTCCCGTTACATAGTAGGGATTCGCTGGCGCCTGAGTGTAGGCAGCGGCTGATGGGGCATGCTGCTTGGGTGGTGCAGCTGCCACAGCCGGAGGCGGCGCCGGACCCAACTGCATGCCCTGCAGCTGCGCCTGCAGCTCCTGCTGCTGATAGGCCAGCTGCATCAGCATGTGAGGATCCTGCAGCATGAGCTGCGATTGCTGCTGCTGCTGTTGTTGCTGCTGCTGTTGTAGTTGCAACTGCTGCTGCAGCTGCTGCTGCTCCACAATATGTTGCTGCTGCTGCTGCTGTTGCGTTGCCTCGTGCTGCGTGCGTCGCAGACTGGAGTAGCGTTTGGGTCCGTTGCGCTGCTCCGCTGCAAGCTGCTGTTGCTGCTGTTGTTGCTGCTGCTGTTGTAGTTGCAGCTGCTGCTGCTGGTTCTGTGAGGCAAGCGACTGCATCTGCACGCTGCCCACGTGGCTGGGATCGTTGCGCTGCTGCACCTGCTGCAGACGCTGCGAGAGATTGGAGCTGAGCAGCGGCGGCGGCTGTTGCTGCTGCTGTGGCAGCTGTTGCGGCTTCTGCTGCTGCGGTTGCTGCTGCTGCTGCTGCTGTGGCATGTGCTTCTGTTGCTGCTGTGGCTGTGGCAGCTGCTGCTGCTGCTGCTGTGGCTGCTGCCGCTGAACAGGCGCCTCGCTCAGCTGCTGCTTAGCCATTCCATTGGATCTGCTGGATCCGCCGGATTTGTGCTGATAATCCCGCTCCCCGCGCTGCTCCGCATAGTCGCGATCACGCTCCCGATCCCGCTGATCATTGCGCGCATGCGGCGGAGCGCGATTTGACTTCTGCTTGAACTCCATGGCGTTCTGGCGAGCGGGTGCATTGTGGCCACCATTGGATCTGCCGTAGTTGCGATGCTTGCCATCGCGATCCCGCTCCCGATCACGCTCCCTCTCGCGCTCCCTCTCCCGCTCCCGCTGCTCTTGAGGCTTGGCTGGCAGAGCAGCTCCACTAGCAGCTCCAAGCTGCTTCTCTGCGCCCGCGCCTGCTGCTCCAGCTCCTCCTGCTGCTGCTCCAACGCTCCTGCGCTCGCCGCGATTCTCCTTCTCTTCACGTGAAGCTGAGCTGCGTCGCACACGCCCCTTGCTGGCGCTGCCGCCCCCGCGCTCGTTGAGCGCCGGAAAGTCCTGCGGACGCGGCGGCTTGCGCTCCTTGTTGCTGGCCTTCAAATAGGCCTGCTCGTCCGTCCAGTTTCTGGAGTATTTCATGGGACCACGCCCGTAACGCCGCCGCCTGCGTGCCCTGGGCGCCGCATCCTCGTTGCGTATATCGTAGCCGTAGGTCTGCAGCAGCTCCGCACGGGTTTTGGGCGCCTGTTCGCTGGCCTCGAAGCGATCGTGCGACCAGCAATCTCCGCTGGAGGCGGGCTGCCACTTCTTCAGCGTCTTGGACGCATGCGAGATCGTTGGCGTCTGTGCAGCGCCTGGCGCTGAGCCTGCAACATTGCCACCATTGGTCACATCCGGATTGCTGATGGATTCGGCAATGCTTTGTGCATCCGCTTGGACATCCAGGACGCCCTCGCCCTCCGTCTCCGCCGTGCGATCATCGTGCTCGTAGAAGGTTCCCCGCTTGGGTATATACTGAGGATTACTTCGATCCTCGTCGACTTTTTTCTGTGCCTCGCTGTCGGCATTGCGCTCCATGCCGCCCACTGTGCCGCTGCCCCGCTCCTCCTCATCCTCGTCGCTCTCCGTCTCCTCCTCGCTGCCCGTCTCCTCTTCGCTGCCTGTCTCCTCCTCATCATCGTAATCATCCCCGCCCTCCAGATCGCTGGCCGTATCGTACTCCGAGTCATGGGGATGGGAGTTGCTGGAGGGCTCCTGTGTGGGGGAAGTCCCCAAATCGGCTGTGCTACCGCTGGCCCCGCCCGCCTCGCCCATGCCTGGCGATGGCACGGGTATATCGGTCGGTGCGGCCGCCGTCATTTTTTCAACATCGGCCATCGCAAGACGATTCTTCGATTTTTTTGCTCTCGCTGCAAATATTTATCACAGAATCACGTCCTTAGCCCCACACACGCAATCTTATTAGCAATCGCCTAACGTCTATTCCAATTGGCTTAGTTTACCCAAATGCTTGCAACTTATTTAATCTCGAGATTCTCCGATTTTCACCCAGTTTTCTTCAACAACAACGCAATCAGAAAATAGAAAGTATCTAGAGTCGACACTAGGGGTGGAGAACCATCGATGACTGCTATCGATGTTTTTGCTTCACTTACATATACAAATGCACATGTAAAGCTTTTAAATATTGTTTTATTTTGTGCAATTATTATTTATGCAAGTGCGCTAAAAATAAGCTTATATTAACACATCTAAATCGATTATTTCCGTTTTTTGTTTTACATAGTTGTTGATAACAGTTACTCAACACTTAACATCGTGAGTTTAACAGTGCAGAGTTTGCAGGCGCCACCTGGCGGTAAGCCACAATACCACGTTTAAGGCAAATACAATTTAGCTTTTACTACATTTTTAAATCTGCTGGAAAAATTTATCATTAATTAACTTATTTATCACAAGCCAAATGTATAGAACAATGACATGACTTGTTATAATATATACCAAATTCTGTAACATTTAGTAAATGCTATACAAATTATACAATTGAAATTAAATTCACTTTCAATTCGAAAATCCTTACGAAAAATAGTCGAGTTAATTATACATTTACAACTCTTAGTCTTTGCTAATTGCCATTTAGTTTGCACAACAATTACTAGCCGCCAAAATGGTGCAATTTCGAGTAATAAATAATTAAGATTGCAATGAAATATTGAATGATTTATAAAGCTGTGAGGTAAGGCGCCAATTTTGTTACTTCTTCAAATATAGATTGCGAGAATCGAGCAGCTGTCCTCTTATATATTTAAACTAATTGATTTTTGAACGAATTTTTGCGAATCGTAACGGGTATAAAAGATAGGCGCTTTACTGTCCACCTCACAGTTCAAATCCAATTGCAATGCTCGGCAATTTCTTTGCGCTGATTAAACCAGCTCCGGTCACCGAATCAGTGGCATCTCGGGATGGTTGCATCTACATGTACCGTTTGATGAAGCTCATCGGTTGGATTCCCCCCAAGGAAGAAGGCGTACGACTTTATTTGTATACGCTCTGGACGTTTACAACATTCGGTTTTGGGGCTTTTTATCTGCCCTTGGGATGTGCAGTTAGCTACGTGAAGGACTTCAGGAACTTCTCCGTCGATGAGTTTCTCACTTCCTTGCAGGTGGCAATTAATGTGTACGGGGCTGCGGTTAAGTGCACCATACTGTACTTTTATCTGTGGCGATTGCGAAAAGCGGAGGATATTTTGGATGAGCTGGATAAGCGAGTGAAGAGCGTGAGCGACCGAGAGAAAGTCAATAAATTTGTGGCATTCAGCAATTATATGTTTCTTCTGTTTACCATCGTCTACAATGGGTATTGTGGATCCACATTTTTGACATATCTGGCCAGCGGAAGGCCTGCTTGGTCTGTGTACAATCCTATTATGGATTGGCATGAGAGTACGGCTTACTTGTTCATACAGGCGATTTTGGAGTATATCATAATGTCGTTTGCGGTGATACAGGATCAGTTATCGGACACCTATCTAGTTGTATTCATGATTTTGATACGCGGACAGTTCGATATGCTAAAAGATCGGGTTCGCAATCTACGCACGAATCCGAACGTGTCCGAGGAGGAAAACTATCAGGAGCTGGTCAACTGCATCAAGGATCACAAAATGATTTCACAGTAATAGCCAAAAACCTGCGTACAATTAAATTTTGTAAATAAATTCAATTTTTTTAGATGCTGCAATATGCTACGTCCCATAATATCAGGCACCATTTTTGTGCAGTTTGGACTGATTGGTATAGTTCTGGGACTTACGCTCATAAACATATTCTTCTTCTCAAATTTATGGCGCGGTCTAGCCAACTCTATGTTTGTCATGGCTGTTCTAATGGAGACATTTCCATTTTGTTACTGCTGCAATTTACTGATCGATGACTGCGCAGAATTGGCAAATGGATTGTTCCAGTCGAATTGGAATGACGCAGAGCCGCGATATAAAACGACCTTAATCCATTACATGCACCAAGTTCAGCAACCGATTATGTTTATAGCCGGCGGAATTGTTCCGATTACTATGAATAGTAATATCACTGTAAGTATACGTTAAAATAAATTTTGAGGTATTTTACATTGTTTAAATTTTTAGGTGGCCAAATTTGCATTCAGCATCATAACCATAGTGCGGCAAATGAATCTAGCTGAGCAGTTTAAGTGAATTAACAAAATATATACATAAAAAAAAGTTATTCATACTGTTTTTACCCATTTCTAACGGGTGCAGTAGTGGGTGGTGAAATAAAAATAGGAAAAAAGCTATTTTATGAACTTCAAAAAGTTCCACCACATACGTATTTGTATTGCAATTTATTTATTGTCTTAGTCATATAAACTGTAGTTGCTTTTATGTACACCAACAAAGAAAATTAAATAAAATTGCACTTATCAAAAGTAAATATAATATTTGAAATGATTCAAAAAACTTAACAGACCTGGCGAAAACCACTGACTTAACAGACCATTTAACATAGCTGCTCCACACCCAAACAGCTCAGTTCGCACATTACACAACACTGCGAGCAGGCTGTTGGCGAGACAACGAACAGCGGACAAAGCAAAAATTCCGTCGGGTGATTAATTTTAATTCAAAGTTTTCGTTTGACTCACAACATTTGGAAACATGTCAAAACTGCTGGCCGTGCCGCTGAAGAAGCCCACCGAGGTGGACATCGTGAAGCCGCTGAACAATCTCATCCAGAGCACCTACAACGGTGCCTCAACGGAGGAGAAGGCGCAGTACACGGAGGCCGTCAACGAATTCTCAAAACAACGCAATACGGCGATTTGGAAGTTTTTTGAAAAGTACGAGGCGTCGCTGGAAGTCGTCTATGCGTAAGTAACTGGTGAAATAAAATCAATTTAAGCCCCCGGGCTTCCCCTTGGGAGTTCTCCTCTTGCCGCATGACTCATACCTCCGATAGCAGCGTCAAATAGCTGTAGTTTGATTAATATATATATGTATGCATGTACATGTATGTATGTGTGTATGTATTGGTATGGGCCATGTGAGAGAGGTGAGAGCCAGACGTAAACAAGCCATAGGATGACGTAGGCTCTTAATTGGTCGCCGCGAGTAGATCATAGACTTTTAAATCTGAAACCGAGATTATGCTCAGAATGATCTTAAAGCTTCTGATAGCTCATTTCCACGAGCACAAATGTGCCCTGTCATTCAAATGACGAACTACTTTATCTAAAAGACAAACCATTTTATCAAAATAATGAACCATTTCATAAATGACGTACCACTTTATCCGAATTATGAACCACTTCATCCAAATGACAAACAACTTAATTTAGATTAACCCCTTCATTTAAATGACGAACCAGTTCATCCAAATGAACTACTTTCTTTCAATGACGAACCAGTTTATTGAAATGACCAATCACTTAATTCATAAGACTAATCACTTCATAAAAACACCAACGACATTTGGATGATTGTATGATTAGAAACACCAAATCAACATCATTCAAAATGACACAAAATAAACTTCCCTAATATCTTCGTGAAAATCGGCAATTACCTATTATAAAATGACCTTTTTCTTTTAGCTACTACGATCAAATATGCGCTTTGGAGACCAAGATCTCGGCCAGCGAGCTGCAGATTCCCTTCAAGTGGAAGGATGCCTTCGACAAGGGCTCCATTTTCGGTGGCAAGATCAGTCTGAGTAAGCGTTGTCTGTCAGTTGGTAATCCTTCCAAGTTTTAACCACCTTGTAATTCCAGCTCACACTTCGTTGTTGTACGAAAAGGTCTGTGTGCTGTTCAACATTGCCGCCCTGCAGAGCAGCGTGGCGTCCAGTCAGCAGCTGGACACCGACGAGGGCCTGAAGCTGGCCATCAAGCTGCTGCAGCAGAGCGCTGGCATCTTTCAGTACCTGAAGGGTGCAACACCAGCAGCGGTGCCCTCAGAGCCGACTCCGGATCTAAGCCAGGATACGCTGATTGTGCTACAGGCGTTGATGGTGGCTCAGGCGCAGGAGGTGTTCATATGGAAGGCCATAAAGGGTAAATCATAGAGCTGGGCTTCGATTCGATTTCTATTCGATTTAATCTATTTTATTTTTTTTGGCGATTAAATCGATTCGCGCTAAGCGATATAATCGGTAGTGAAAAGTACAGGGTCTGCGACTGTCGGTTACGTCCGACTGCATTCTTCCACCCTACGGATCTGCTACTTCCTTAATTGAATTTAATTTTGAATGTATCTATTTTGTATGCATAGATTTAAAAGTTTATTTCTCAGACTATCTGAAAATCGTATTACCATTTTTATTTCGATTAATCGATTTAATAGAAAAGATCGATTCTTGAAGATTGGAGATCGAAGCCAACATTCTCTTCTACATTTACTAATCTTTTTTTTAATGCAGACAACATGAAGGACCAGATCATAGCCAAGCTGTGCTGCCAGGGCGAGGAGTTCTATGCGGATGTGCTGCGTGCCATGCAGAAGGAGTCGGTGCGCAGCTTGTGGGAGAAGGAATGGATACCCACGATTGCGGGCAAGCAGGCCGGCTTCCATGCCCTGACCCAGCTCTACCAGAGCTTGGTCTGTCGCGCGGCCAAGCGGATTGGCGAGGAAATCGCGCGTCTGCGCAACGCCGTAGAGCTGTTCAAGGCATCGCAGTCGCGTGGTGGCAACGAGACCTACCTGGATGACTACTTCAGCCGGGCCAAGCGCAACCTGGCCGAGTCCACCAAGGACAATGAGTTCATCTACAACGAGATGATTCCGGAGCAGAGCACGCTCGTCTCCCCGGGCAAGGCGCAGCTGGCCAAGCCGCTGCCGCTTGCCGCGCCCATGGCGGGCAACTTTAGGGACATCTTCGCCAATCTGGTGCCGGTTGAGCTGCATCGCGCCCTGACCGCTTCCGATATGCGCAAGAACGAGATTGTCAACGCTGAGATTATGAAGCTGCGCGAATCCACGCAGACACTTAACGCTGTGCTGGCCAGCTTGAATCTGCCGGCTGCAGTGGAGACCACGGATGGCAACAGCGGACTGCCGCCGTCCCTACGCGAGAAGGCGCATGAGGTGCGCGAGAAGGGAGGCATAGAGAATGTGCAGTCGCTGCTGAAGGATCTGCCGGATCTGCTGAACCGCAATCGGGAGATACTGGATGAAACGGAGCGGCTGCTGGACGAGGAACGCGACTCGGACAATCAGTTGCGCGCTCAGTTCAAGGAGCGCTGGACCCGCATCAGCTCCGACAAGCTCACCGAAATGTTCCGGACGAACGCTAAGAAGTATCGCGAAGTCATCACAAATGCCGTGGAGGCTGATAAGGTTGTGCGCCAGCGCTTCGAGGCCAATCAAAAGGGCATTGAACTGCTCTCCCTGCCCCCGGAGCAGATACAGCAATCGCTGCCCTCGGCCAGCGGCAGCGTGGATCCCAACTGCTCCAGTGTGCAGCGTTTGAAGCAGCTGATGGAGGCGGTGGACACCATCAAGGCCGAGAGAGATGCCGTTGAATCGGAGCTGAAGTCGGCCACATTCAACATGAAGGATGAGTTTCTGCAGGCCCTGCAAAAGGACGGCGCCATCGATGAGCCCGCCCTGTCCTTGTCCCGCATTGGCCAGGTGCTGAGCCCGCTGCAGGCTCAGGTCAAGGAGAGCGTGGAGCGCCAGCAGACGCTGGTGTCCGACATACAGACCGCCCATGGCGCCTTCGTCTCGGAGACGGGCACCTGCGGCAGCTCCCGCGACAAGCTCTACCAGGAGCTGGCCACCGCCTACGACAGCTACATAGAGCTCTCGGGCAACCTGCAGGAGGGCACCAAATTCTACAACGATCTGACCCAGCTGCTCGTCGTATTCCAGAACAAAATCACCGATTTCGTGTTTGCGCGCAAGACCGAAAAGGAGGAGCTGCTCAAGGATCTGACCACGGAGTCGAGTCGTCAGGCTCCGCCAGCGACGCCGGCGCTGCCATCGCACTATGCGTCAACATCCGGCAGCGGCAGCGGTAAATGCACTATCTCTTATCGTTATCTCTTATCTAACCGGTACACCTTATCTGCAGATATTCCAGCCGGACCCCCTCCAGGCGCACCCGCTGCCGTGCCATATCCAGCTCAGGTGCACATGCCGGTTCCCTACGGCGCCTCCGCGAATGTGCCGTATCCCACATACGTGCCACCTCCGATGCCCCAGAGTTTCAATCCCTACGCAACGCTGCCATATCCAGGCGGTGAGTATCGCGCTTAAATATAAACAATTTTTAATTTGTATACCGATCTGTCGTTCACGACCGACTGTAGAGGCTATTCACCCTATATTTGGGACATAATTTAAAAAGATTTCTAAGATGTGCAAAATGCACAGGAATGCATCTTCTTACATGAATTAATCCCAGGGGACGTGCGAAACAAAGCCGGCGATATTGTTTCATTAATAACTTCAGTATTTATTGACCGATTTTAATTGGCTTTTCAGAACAGATAAATATAATAGTAGAGAGTATATATTCTGGATAACAACTTTGTATGTTTACTTCTAAGCTAAGTTATTCAGTTTTTAACGATTAGGGCGTATAGGGGGCGTGATATTCAACATTTGAAATAAACTTAAACTGGGTATGCTATACGCTTACCTACATTCCCAAAATTGCGTCTCAAGCTCTTATAGTTTTCAAGATCCCAGCGTTCTTACAGACGGACATATCGACTTGGCCTGTTCTCCTGATCAAGAGTATATATAATTAATGGGGTCTCACCACTTTCTGCCAGTTACATACATTTGTACAAAGTTATATACCCCGTTTTTACCCATTTCATGGGTACTGGGTATAATTATGTTTAAAATTTATGGTACAGGGTATTCTGCAGTCTGATCTAATCCGCCCATTATATTTTTCTATGTTTACAGCCTATGGTCAGTATGCCGGCTTTCCCCAAGGACCTGCACCTGGAAACTATGGCACGTATCCCGGAAGTTTTGCCCATCAACAGGGCGGATATCCCAACCAGAAGCCACCCGGCTGGTAGACAACTGCAGCGGATCCCTCCAGACCTATAAATATATCTATATATAATATAATTTGCACTGTGTTTAGCCAGCGGCTCTATTGCATATTCTGTTAATCGCGAATGTAGAAAACCAATTGGTAATGGCATTTAATGCGCATCCATTGAAATTTGAATGATTATTGGATTTTAATCTCATATAAACTACGCATCGTATCACAATAAACGTTCCGTTCTAGCGCTATAAAGCATTACTTTCATCCAATCTTTTAAATAGCTCCCGCTTTATGCTCGCAATGCTGCTTGGAGCACACATGCTGTTGATCAGCAGCTCCATAGTAGAACTGATGGGGTTATTCTCTTCACTGCAATCCCTGCTTGCCTCATGCCGCTTGGAGTTGTCTTGCAGCAGCTGCAAGTAATCCTCTTTGAGCATTACCTCCAGGGATTGCAGCTTAAAGCTTTCCAAGCGCTGGCGCAGCTCGTTGTGGCTTAGGTAATCCGTGTCCCACAGCTTTCGCGTCTGCTCCAGACTCTGATTGTTTATGAGCTGCTCAAACTGCCGGAAGAGGCAGCTGGATTGTTGCACAACTTCGTCCAGCTGATTGGGATTGAGCAGATATTTCCTCAGTTCCTCCCGCTCGTCTTTGACGAAGCTTTCGATCAGATGCTTCACCAGCAGCTCATCCAGCGTCAAGTCCAGATCATGCTTGAGAGGCACCCAGTAGTTGACGCTGAGCGAAGTCTCCTCCGCCTCCACGTAATGCCACCAGTGCCTTGGCACGATGAGCACATCGCCTGGCTGCAGCAGGCAGCGATGTGCCTGTTGCTGCAACTGCTCGTAGTGGCTGAGTTTATGCCTCGCCGGGGCATAGAAGTTTTCCAGGCAGTAAACGCTGGACTCCTCGTAGGGAACCCGCATGGTTTGCAGTGGAGTTCCCGGTGGAAAAAGCAGCCAGGATTTGCTGCCGTACACTTGCACCACAATGTTAACGCCATAGGTGTCGTAGTGGCACGGCGTGTTGGCGCCCTTGGAGCCCAGCCAGAGACTGAAATCGTTCTGATGCTCAGCAAAGCCAAAAGCTGCGAAATCAATTCCGCTGCGGCAGCTCTCAGGCAAGTCGTGTGAGCGCACATACTGATAAGCTGCCCAGTCGGATCTTTGCTCTGTTCCCTCTGCGTAATTCTTCAAAAATTGCTGCATCGTCAATTGAATACGTTTTCTTTTGCGTTCCCATTGTGGCGTGTTGCAATCTGCGATTTTCATGCTCTCAAATGCCGGCAAATCGCAGGCGTTCTTGTCGTACAGTGTACACCAGTCCAACAGTGATCCCTCAAAGCATTCCCAGTGCAGTGGAAAGTCCTTGAGTACCAAAGGCCCTTGGGTGTTTAGTATAATATCACGCAGTTTATTGCTCATTATTTTTACAAATTGAAATTCAAGCAACAAATGTTTTGTTTACCTTTTCAAAACAGCTGCATTTCGATAAACGATATACAAATTTGGCTATGTTATCGCCAACGCAGTGGCAACCCTCTATAATTGCAAGCTGGCAGCACCGAGCGCGCGCTTCAATTTAAATTGCTTTTATTACTATGTAATGTAATTGATTTTCATTTAACAACTTGCTTAATCACTTCATTTGCTTTTATGATTTATAAGCGGCAAATGCCAGACATCGGCTGCGCATTCCTGCCATAAATTCACACAGATGAGAGAGGCTCGAAAGTTATGTAAGTACAATTAAGTGAAATGTTATTTTAATTAGTGCGCATCTCGGAATTACATAATTGCAATCAAGATTGCGTGAAAAACAAGTTCTATAGATCAAGTTGGAGTCACCAAAGTCTCCGCACGCAAACTAACTCCGCCCGTTACTGATTGCTGCTCTTCTGCTTCTAGTTCTTGATGTTGCTGTTGTTGCTGTTGCTGTTGCTGTTCCCATTCTTGCTGTTGTCGCTTATGGTAGGACTCGGTCTAAGCAACACTTTGAGATAATTATTTTGATATGACAGGCGGAAATGGAATGGCGTTAACAAGTTGCAACTTCTGGCAGCCGCCTGGTCCCAGCAGATATCAGCACTTTTAAGTTGTAGTTTGATTATGCTCGGTTTATACTACCATGCCACATTTATCCCAATGAATGTTATCTGACTGCAATGTGGCATTTGTGATTGCTAAATATATAACTGTTCTCACAGCAGTCGCAGCACGCAACATGCAACATGCGGCATGCATGTCCATAAAAAAAATCAATGCATCAGCCTCAATCCCCCGCCCAGGTGGCTTTCAGTAAGCTCAACAGTTGACGGCATTTGTCGTAAATATGATTTATGCCTCATTCCCGCGCCTTTTGCACACAAATTCTACAAGTCATTAAATCTGCTTAAGATACAGAACTCCAGGCACGGGTGAAAAGTTCAACGTACGTGAGTCAGCAGCCGCCGTAAACCAAAGGAAATTCATAAGCCCAAGAAAACAATTATGCGGCAAAGTTGCCAAAAAAAAGAGCATTATTTATGCGCCAGTTTTGAGGTGCGTCTACTCAGGCTGTTTTTTGTCGAAAGACGTATCATTATTATCATAATTATAATTTATTATTCGTACAACTCGTCGCCGACTTACTTATAAGCGTGTATCTCAGTCTGTATCTGTATCTGGAGCTCAAGCTTTTTATCTGCAAAATGAGATATTGCGCATGCGCGCACTCGCTCGCCTCGTTTCCGTTTCCAGGCGGCTGCTTCTTAATGCCCAGATCTAGCCCAAAGCTCAAGCACAACACACTCCCAGGCTTATAAGTACACTCAAAAAAAAAACTAAGCAATTCGTACATAATACACAAATTTATTCTATTTTGAGAAGAAAATTCTTAAGTCAATCAAGTTTACTTTCAAAATTGAATAAAATGATTTTTATTTAATATCATTCCGAAGTTAAAAAAATATTATATTCTTTAAAGAATATATAGTATATAGTATGATTTGAAATGAAATCTAAGCTTCAGATGAGAATTTAAAATTTGTATCTCAAGTTTAAAATATTATATATAAAAAATTACAAATTTAGATTAAACTTCAAATCATACTCATAATATTTTCATCTCAAATCTAAAATATGTTCATTACAAGCCTAAGGAATATAGTATAATGTTTATCAAAAACGATTCATATTAGATTTTTCTTTTTTCGATCTCATTATTAATATTTTTATCAGCGAGCTCTATTTTAATTTTCATATTTTTAATATTACTACTTCCTAAACATAAGCATTTTAAAACAAAACATATCTAAATTATGCAAAAACAAAATGATAAAAATTATGGCAAATTTTTCTGAGTGTATATCCAATGAGTATGCTCAGGCCCATGCTGTTTATAATTAGCAGAAAAAATTCCCGACAAAATTGCTGACGCTCCGTTCTGCTGCTTGGGCAGAGGTTTGCCGAAAATCTTTTTCAATTTCCCTCTCAGGCGCCATCGACTGGAGGTGCCTCCAGTGTGTGCCTCATAATGCCATAAGCTGTCACTGTGTTGTCAGGTTGTGTTTGCTTTGGAGATGCATGGGTGTCAATAAACCTCAGATAACCAGTTTCTTTTCTGATCGTAGCCAGCCCACGGGTAAGAAGAGAATTATGTATGCGTTCTGCTTAAATCAGTCATCATATTTATTAGTCAAAACAAATTCGTACATGCACTTAAACGTATATACGAGTAGCTGTTAATCTGTGTAATTTGCTGTTGCAGTTGTGGCGCCCAACGTGGGGGGTTCGACAAGTGCTCGGCAGTATAAAAATTTTACATTTTACATTTTACATTCGAAATTTGGACGGAAATTCAGTTCAAATGTAAGCAGTCGCCGTAAGACTGGCACTTTATGCGGCTACTCGTAGTTTAGTTTAGTTTATGAGCCATTTAATAGTTAGTATACGAGTGGTACATACATAAATAATAGGTATAATAGTTAGATGCCCACACCACAGTCTTATAGATGCATGCCTAGCGCTATGGGTACAAAAATAAAGGTTGCTTCAACTGCTTATGATATGATATTCTGATAGAACTGCGGCTTGCTCTGATGCTCCTTGATCACATAGAAGCCCTTCGGTTTGCCATTGCCGGCAAAGTATTTGTGGAAACTCTGCTTGTTTACCGCCTGGGCGGGTGCGTAATATGTGGGCGATTTCTGTTTCAGCGATTTCTTGTACTTCGATTTGCCGCTGCCCGCTGAAAATGACTTCTCAATGGTCTCGTTCTCCCAGGGTTTGCGCCATGTCGGTATATTCTCAATGTCCAGCAGACGATTGCGATCCTCCGGCGATACATGCGCGAAATGCGGTTTCTTCTGCAGCGCCTGCTTCAGCACCGGCAGATTCCAATGATAGATACGTCCTGGCCGACCATTCGAGCTGAACGGAAATGAGACCTATAATGTAAATTAGCATAAATATTAGCACTAACAATAACATTAACAGCAATGCCAATAACGATCGCTGGAATTGCGTCTGGGCGCCCCATAAATTAGTCAACAAGTATCTCTAACAAATTGCATTTTTAATTAAAGCATCTCGTCTGGGCTAATGGTCGCAGCCTGCATATTCATTTACAGCTCGAGCCGTGAGAGCGTCACAATTTTTATGCCTGCCACATCCTCCATCCTCCATCCTCCATTGGCATTGACATTGACACAGCCAGAGGAACAGAAGCAACTGCCACAGCAACAGCAACAGCCACAATTTCTCATCTCCTGTGCGTATATAAATAGCCAAAGCTGTGCAGCGCCTGTCAGTGCTCCAGCCACTTCCAAAGTCAGTGGCAAGAGAGGAGTGTGGCATGTGGCATGCGGAGACTTTGCCAAAGTTGGTAAGTCGGTCGCCAGTTGCAACGAGCAGCTATGTCTATGGCAATATGGGTGAGCCAACAACTACAACTACAACTACAACTACAACTACAACTGCAACTGCAACTACAACTACAACTGCAACTGCAACTGCAACTGCCAGAGTCGGCCCAAATGGGTAATCCATTTTCTGCTCTGCCTCTGCCTCTGTTGATCTATGTGCGTGTGTTGGTTTCTCCTCTTCTTGCAATTTGTTTTTTTGCGATGTTTATCATGTGCTGCCCAGCGTTGCCGATTTGGCTATTTCCCACCTGATCTGGCGTTTAATTCAAAAGTGGATTAGATACTGAAATAGCGGCTAGCGGGAATTTTAGCTTCTTAAAAAAAACTTCTTTATTCTAAGGTTTTTAAAAATGTCCGGTAATCCATTTTCTATTTTCAACAAAAAGGCGGAAATCCAACGTTTGGTTTTAGCTTCGTTTCGTATTCGTCAGGGTATTAATTTATTGATTGAATTGAATATTAGGAAATATTCGGAATATTAAGAATATTAGGAATACTTTGTAAGTAAAAAATTAAATGTTTTCGGTAACAGTTCAAGGGTTTTTGAGTTCATGTAAGTAAAAATATATTTCAAGTTATATTAGAAAAATAATGGTGGTAATGGTAATGGTAATGATTCAAGTGCTTGACATTTGTCCTATATATTTATGGAGTTATATGAAAATGATTTTCAATGAATTTAAAGTAAAGTTAGCAATATTTGAATTGCATCGACAAGTTTGAGTAAAACCCGATACGGATTCAGAAATTCGTTTAATGTCCGATTCAATCCAAAGTTTGGTGGACAGTCAAATAAATTTTGGAATAATTCCCAAATTATAACTTTAAATTTTGGAAAGTTTCCTGCCTATTTCTGGCATTTCTGGAATTTTTCAAATGCTGATTTAGCTGTTTTATGACCTGCAGCGTTGGCAGCTCTGGTGCTGCTTCGAGTTGGTTGCAAGACAGCCTGGCAAGGCAGATACTATAGCCAGTTCTTTATAACATGGCTGTGGCTGTGGCTGTGGCAGTGCCTTGGGTCTAACCTAATGGAATCCCGTTTACCTTTTTCCCGTTAGTTTTCAACGCCGACGCCGACGCCAATGTCTCGGTTGGCTCAGTTGTTGCCTTGGTTGATTCCATGGCCAACAACGCCGCAAACTTTTGTGCGTTGTCGTGGACATTGTTGCTGATTTGTTGCGCCTGTTGCGCCTGTTGCTCGTGTTGCTCGTGTTGTTGCTGCAACTGAGGCGCTTGCTGCTGGTGGGGCTTGGCTGCCACATCCAGCGCATTCCGCACTGCGTTGGGTCCAGTGTAGTAGTGCAGATTTGGCGGCAACTTGATGATGAACATGTGTGAATCATCCCGTGATGCGTGACGTCGTGACTCAACAGCCAAGCGTTTCCGGTTATGGCTGTTGGGCGCCTTCACCTTCATGAAGCCCATCTTGCTGCAAGTGCAACACAAAGGGGCAGAAAGAGAGAGAGAGAGAGAGAGAATCATAGAGAGAGAGAGAAAGAGTTATAAGAAGTGGAGTAAGTTCTTTTGAGACTGCCTGGGAAAGGGACTGGGCGTGCTGCGCTGTCTGGCAAGTTCCAAACGTTTACCATGAATATTTCATAATATAATTTATGGCCGCACAGACACGCCAGCAACACGGACGGACGGACACTCAGACAGACAGACGGACAGGTAACTGACAACACAAACCGAGTAAGTGCAACAGTTTTGGTATTCTTGGTACACTGATAAAAACAAATGAACTTCTTAAATTGATATTTTAAGCAATCTCGTGAAACGACCAAAAAATCGGAAAACTTAAAAAGCGAGTTCGAAAGTTGTAGTATTTTTTTGGTATCCTGATGAAAAAATAATGTTTATTAATTCCGATTTAAGAAATCATAAAAAACGATCTAATAATTTGGGAAGTGCAACATGAAACATAGCCCGAAAGCTAAATGATAAAAGGTTACAAAAAAAATCTTAAAAAAATATTGCTGTATTGAAATTTTTTCGGCTTATTTAAAATAGATAATTTTCCAAGATTAATCTAAAATCAAGCTTTTAAGGAGATTCTTATTATTGGAGAAGGATTATTGTACCGCGATGCAAATAATAATTATATTCTTTCAAAGAGAATAACATTGTTGCCTGCACAATTTGACTAAAAGTCATAATTTTTGTTAGTTATTTTTATCAGTGCATGCTTGTTCGTTTAGCACTAGACACGTTGCATTAATTAAGCCCCAAATAAGAGCTAGCGATGCCGCCCCTTCACCTGCCGCATCCCCTGCCCCGTCAGTCCATTCGATACTCACTTGAGCAGCTTCTTGTTGAGTCCATGAGCGCCTCTTGTCAGTTGCTTTTGTTGCTGGGCCAAAGGAGCTGCAACATGTTCGGTGTTCATGCCCCGCTGTTGGTATTTGTCCAGCCTTCTGACTTTATACGTGTGCTTGGCATCCTTGAGCATCGCCGGCAATGCTGAGGAGTAGCTACTGCTGCTGCTTGGACTGTTGCCACTGCCACTGCCACTGCTGCTGCATTGAGCCAGTGCAGCAAGGCAGAGGAAACAGCAGAGACTGCAAAAATAAAATAACTTTTATGGCCTGCCTTTTATATTTCTTTTGATTTTATGTGCGAAATTCTATAAGGGATTAAGCCCGCTTGTGGTCAGGCCTCTAGAGTTCAGGGTCAATCAGGCGGCAGCGCATTCAGCATTTTCGATATCAAAGACATTCAAGTAATTCAAGTCAAAATCTGTGCTGAATGCATTTCGAGTTGCGGCCAGGCCTTTTGAAATCGTATACCTGAACGGACGGAGGCACAGACGAAGGTGGAAACAGACGCTGCCCCCGGGCCAAGTACTTGTACTTTACCAAGTTCTATTGCCCACCAATACGTGTATAATGAGGAAGAAAGCGCAAAGCAAACCGGCTAAAAATGCAAATGAGCACGTCTAGCGCATACAACTAAATTACAATGGGAACTTAACAACGAAGCGAAGAGAACAACGGAGAAAAGTGGCATGAAAACGGCCATAAAGAAAAGTCAAATGCAATGGGTTTACGGTTCAGTGGAAAGCCATGATGACACATGAGAGTTTTTCACCCAAAACTGTTCCCGATAATCATTGGGCCGTGCCAATCGATGTCGCTCTCCATGCTAAACTATTGCCCATATTCCGGTGCATACCTAAACCAGGTCTTGCGGCATCGGCAACAAATTATGCCGCACACACACTTACATCGCCACATACGACGTGTAGACTCACTTATATCGACGTAGCTCTGTGCATCAAATGTAACCGTAGGCAACCTCAGTGGAGCGACGTGCCTGGCATTTGGCAGTGGCTTCCAAGACAAGACGCTGCCTCGAGTCTCACACACATAATTCATGCAACGTTTTATGCGAAAAAACGAATCATTGAAAAAAAAAAACCACTAACTGTATGGCAGGCCGAAATTTAAATACCCTTACATGGCCAGAATACCGATCAAGATCTCACTTAAGTAATGCAAGATTGTTGGACTTTCAATTCGGATAAGCCGCACGATTGACCGTATATCTATTTCTAGATTCATTTCAATTCTTACGGTACTTAACAAGTTGTGACAGTTTTGAGATCTCTGAATCTCACCAACTTAAGACCTCATTCTGTATTGGATTACTTCTCTAGTGTCATTATTAAGAATGTCTTTTGAAATAAGTTTGCTAGTTATAAACAACAAATTCATTTCAATTAATTTGATCAAGATCTCCAGTAAGATCATAAGCTCACTTCATTCGACCTTATCGACTACTTCTGTTGGGAGTGATATTTTATTGAACCATTATCTTCTACTCTAAGCAGCTTAGTTTAACAGATTAATATTGTATCAAATTAATTTAAATTTATGGAGATCTTTGAACTGAACTCAAGGTTGCCTCTAAAGAATTTCTAAATTTAGCCCAAATTATTCGCCATTACAAACATAAAACTCTTAATGATTTTCATTGGGGCTGACATTTTTACAACTCTCACATCAACTTATATGGAATAAATTCCTTGAAAATGGCGCCATAAAATCGGAAGAAACCCTTTTGATGGCTCGCATTTGAATTCGCACGAATCTGCGAGACGCTTGATTGACTGTTCTGCTTTATGGTCAAGTTGTTGGGCCCAGTTATAAGGTATATAGCATCTGGTGCAAGTACGAGTACTTTGATGGGAACTAGCATAAATTGTGAGAGTAGACGTAAACCAATGCGACCCCCAGGCGGGATTAGAGGCTGCCGATGCCATTGCCGATGCCTGAGCAGGGGCAAGCCAAAGACTCGAATGTCGTTGACTCTACACAATCTACACTCTTCATATTCTCCACTCTCCGCTCTCCACTCTCTTCTCTCCATGCCCCTCTACCTGCTTATGGTGCAGCATATGCCACGCTGCATGCAAACCTTGCAGCCAAATCAAAAGGCATTTCAATCGACACGTATTTAACATTGGCCACCAATTGTGCCTGCCACAGACTGTGGCAGCAACCGAGCACTCAGCTTTATGCCAACATTCGAATTGATAAAATGATAAATTGCAGAATAATCGAATGCAGCTCCTTTTGTTGTTGCTGCTCTTCGCTGTTGTTGTGTTTGTCCTGTGTGCCTGCAGACAGCATATGTGGCACTTGTGAATTATTAATGAATGCAACACAAAGCAGCCGGCGGCAACAAACATCGACAACAACATGCACAACAACAATGCCAACAACACCAGCTACACAAACAACAAACAACAACAACAAATAACAAACAACAGCAACAGCATCAGAGTGTTTGCGTGTTGTTTAAAAAAAGACAAATTCAAAGGGCTGCGTGTCAAAATTGTACAGATTTTGTGGCCAGACTCGGACAGACAACAAAAAATCTGGCAGATTGGCTTTTAAATTTTACCTAAAAGCAACAATGAGACACTGAGAGAAATGATAATGAAAATGTCAAAACAAATAATATTTAATTTGTTGCATTCTCTACAAAAATGTAAATAGAAATTGTTGCAATTTTTATACCCTGTACCCATTGAAAAATGGGAAATACAGGGTTATTAACTTTGTCAGAATGTATGTAACAGGCAGAAGGAGGCGTGGTAGACCCCACAAAGTATATATACATATTCTTGATCAGGAGGACAAGACGAGTTGATTTAGCCTTGTCTGTCTGTCCGTCTGTATGAACGCGTCGATCTCAGCAACTATAAGAGCTAGAGCAGCCGTTTTGGTCATTTTTGAAAGGTGTATACCATACGCAGATCAAGTTTATTCCAAATTTTGGATACCACGTCCCTACCGCGAACAATGGCCATAAATACAATACATTGACCAATTTGAACGCGTATATCTCAGCAACTATAAGAGCTAGAGCAGCCGTTTTGGTAATTTTTTAAAGGTGTATACAATACGCAGAACAAGTTTATTTCAATTTTTGGATGGCATGCACCTACCGCGAATAATGGACATACATTAGATTCAAAATATATTTTAAATAGAATACTGTACTAGCAAGGCTGATCTTTGGTACAGGGTATAAGACAGTCGGGCTTGCCCGACTGTCATGTCTTGCGGGCGCGCCGATTTTTTCGTATTGAAATCGATTTTAAAATATATATCAAAATTTCTGAACTAGAATCTTATGAAGTAGACTGAAATTAACTTTCAATTTAATTGCAATATAATAATATTTACTTCGACATGATAAATTTTAAACATTTCTCATTTGGTTTTAGTGTAGCATTTTAATAATTTTATTTATTTATTTTCCAATATTTTAGTTTTTAGTGTATTTAAAAAATTCAAGTCTGTTCATAGTCATGTGTATTTTAGATCTTAAGTACTTATGCCAAATGTCCCAAGAAAACACAGGACAAACAATTCATCATAAACGCATAAAATGTGGCAAGATAAGGTAAGTTGCATAAAAATTGACAAATGCATGTCATCTTTTCTAAACGTACGCATTGAGCCCATAGATATCTTGTTTACTACGAGCTGAAGGACTATCGAATGACCATAATGCAGATAAAGCGGATTAAAGTTAAACGTGCTAGCAGATGCCGCAGGCAAAGGGGCATGCCACTGATAAATGTCGGATCAATTGAAACATTTATCGAGCCAGATGCCTTAGCTCAAGTCGAGCAAGTTTTGGGATCGATCGATGCAAGTATTCAAAGTTTAGATCTCCAATCGATCAATGAGTGCATTCAAACTTCAGTTATCGAATCGGTCATTTCCCAAGTCAAAGGGTCAATGAAATGGATCAATGAAAGTATTCAAATTATCGAGCCACCTAAAGAAGTTGCAAGCACTCAAATCAACTGGCCCTACACAAGGTGTAATTCCAATCCAGTTTGGAAATCGATCTATACAAGCAATATAACTCCATATGTATCACCTGGCATGCAAAATGCCAGTACTCAAGTAGAGCAAGTGCAGGACAGGAAGATTGGCGATTATGTAGACATACAATTGGATACGGAGGACCTAAGATTTGTGTATAGCCAATTTCAGCAGACCGATGCGATATATCTGGCCACAAAAAGTACTCAAACAACGGGAGTACGAATGCACGAAGTCTTCTCTCAAGTAGAGCTCTATATGCGAGATCAATACGTCCAAACGGACGTGGAACGCGAGACGAGAGCTGTAGGAATTCAGGTAAATCCGGAAATGCGAAACTCCATTACACAAACCACCCAGAATGAGAATCCAGGGGAACTTTTGCCGCAACACATGAACTTACTGATGTACTCGATTGCCACACAAAATCAGTTGCACCAAAGGGGCATTGAATCCATTGAGCTGCTAACTGATCTGATAAAGCTGAAGCTGATTGAGCAGAGACGCTTCCACACAAATCTAACGAAAATTCTATATGACCAGGCTACGTGGTATAAAGAAAAGTGGAAAATACAAAACAACGCATCTACGCAATCAGATCTCACGCCCACGGAGTAAGTATTCCAAGGTTCATTTTTTGAAGACCTTATCAAACACTTTGTTACAAATACAGCTGCAAGTGCACACAAACAGTGGAGCCATCGGAGAAGCAATCGGAGGAACAATCGGAGGGGCAATTGAAGATGCAACCGATGGCAACCCGAGCAACAACCGGAGGAGCCGGAGATGCCAAGACACTGGTATAGGGGACTTCACTGGTTGCAACGAAGTCGTCCGGCACAGCAATCATAACTTACCAAAGCCAGCTCCACTTGGCAGCCGCTATTGTTATTGTGTTTATTGCACTCATATTGATTAACTGATAAATTTATCGTCCTTCCTGTGATTTTGGCACTCGAGAGTCGCCTGTTATAATTTATGCTTAGTGCAACGTTTGGTGGCGCCAAACTTGCAGCCGCTGCGGCACTGTCATTTATCAGAAAATGCAACGACTCTGAATGAATTCAATGCGAATGCGAATGCGAATATGAATACGAATACGAACACGAAAGTGAATACTTTTGCCGCCTGCACGTCCGCACGCGATTAAATCTCGCTAAAGACTGATTGAGCAATGGTTCTGGTCATCGCTTCGGCTGCCTTTTCGGCTTTGGTTCTTGTGCTTGCGCTTCGGCTTCGGGAGCGGCTTCGACTTCGACTTCGGCTCTTGTGCTTTTTTGTTGTTTATGTCGCGTCGCGTTTGTTGCCGTTGTAGTCGGCATGCAAAGAGCCAACCAAACAAAACAACAATAAGAAAGTCACGCTTAACGACTGCGACGGCGACGGCGACTGCGACTGCAACGGACTTGGACAGGGTTGCCACCATGCACACAGTTGTACTAAAAGTGGTGTTTTTTTTTATCTGATGTAAATTTGCTTCTTTTTTCCAAACGTTTAGCAAAAATTCGATTTTGGACAATTTCTTTTTATTTTACACTTTTGTGCTGTACCCATGAAATGGGTAAAAACAGGGTTAACAACTTTGTGCAACAGTTGTAGTCGGTCTGTCTGTATTAGCATGTAGATCTATGCAACCATTTTAGGCATACCATGTCCAGATCAAGTTTATCTTTACTTCTTTTACACCGTAATCTATAAAAACCGTATAGTAAGCGTAAGATTCAACATATAACGTTGTTATTTGGAATATATACTTTCTAAAATTATATTTAACTCTCCTAAAAAGCGCATTGAAATCTGTTGATAAACAGGGAAGTTATTAAAAAAAACAATATTGCTGGCTTAGCCGCTCTCTCTCTCTCTCTCTCTCTCTCGCTTTTTCTCTCTTAAAATATAGAGTACAGGGTATTGTTTAGTCAGGCGCTTCCGACTAAACTGCTGCATCCTCACTGATTTATTTTTTTAATGGCAACCCGAAGCAACAAGCGAGGGGTGGGCGCTGCATACAAAGGAATAAAGCATGGCTGCCGAAAAGACTTCTAGGGTCTAAAAACGCGGGGTGTGAACTTGGAACAGGAGGAGGGACACGAGGAGTGCGAATCCTGTGCTGATTGATTGTCTAAAGGCCGCAAGTACACGCCTGCTTGTTGCAACAAATATATGGCAAAAGGGTTGCACTTTAATTGAGATTTATTTACGGCCTGGCCACAGAGACAAAGAACGTTGCCATAATAATGAGCCAAGCGCTGAAGTTGGCAATATTTGGACAGCAGCAGAAGCGGCCAATTGAAAACTCCAATTGTTGGCCATTGTAATGTCAGTTGTTGCTGCTGTTGCTGTTGTTGCTGTTGTTGCTGCTGTGGCACTTCAACAACGGTTTGTGTGCGCTGCAATTGGAGTTGGGGCTTGGAAATTGGGGGGCCACGCGTTGGCTTGTTATTGTCAAATTGTTAGCAGATTCCCGGCTCTCTGCTGGCTGTGCTCTGGGTGGGTGCCGCTATAAGCCGACTTTGACATGGCAACTGTCTGTTGGCCTGGAATGCACTACAGTTGCATCGAATGCCAATTGACTGCAACCAACGCCTGTCGAGGTTAAGTGGCATGTTGGCCACTCGATGCGATGCTCTGGAGCAGCAGCAACAACAACAATAACAACAACAACCATCAAATTGCCCAGTTAACGAGAGGCAGCTAGAGAACCCTGTTTAGCTCAGTTATGCTCAATTATGGCACATTGCATATTTCGCGAATCTGTGAAATCTGTGCGAAACTTTCACTTTGCCGCACAACAATGGCGCAGACACAAAACGAAAACCAAAACAAAATGGCGCAGACTACACCCTGGAGACCCGAAAAACAAGCATAACAAAAGGGAAATGTCTCCAGTTTCCTTCCGGCATAGCGTTGCGATTAAGCGACTAAGTTCTGCAACGCAGAGGAAAAATGTAAACGAAATTTTAGCTTTTCGTATGCGAAATTAAGCATGACAACGTAGACTTTTAAAAAGGTTATTTATTTTAATAAATGTATTTAGAATCAAAATCTTGCAAATACAAGAGATCAAGTTTTGTGACATCCTACTAAAGTCCAACAATGTGGTATCAGACCTAAAAATTACATAAAATATATGATTTTCGCTCATGATATCCACATTTCTCGTCCAAATACACCCATATTTGGTTTTTATGAGTTATTTTTCAATACAAATCGTTTAAAATCAAAATCTGGCAAATACAAAAAATCAAGATTTTTTGAACTCCTACTTAGTCCAACAATGTGGAATTAGACCTGAAAATTACCTTAAATACATGATTTTTGCTCATAAAATCCACATTTCTCTTCCAAATACACCCATATTTGTTTTTTTATAAGTTATTTTTAAATACGAATCGTTTAGGATCAAAACCAGGCAAAGACAAAAAATCGAGTTTTTTGACCTTCCACTAAGGTCCAACAATGTGAAATCAGACCTGAAAATAATTACCTAAAATACATCATTTTTTCTCATAAAATCCACATTGCTCCTTCAAATACACCCATATTTGATTTATTTTATGAGTTATTTAATTATACAAATCGTTTAGGATCAAAATCAGGCAAAAACAATAGATCGATTTTTTTAATAAATCATAATTTCAATTGAATGAAATAAAAATACATAATATTCGTTTTGAGCGCTCGGGGTGAAAAATATCCATTTGTATTTAGAATTAACTTTAAAAAACAAAAATTGGTTTTCCTATAAGTTGTAAATTTATTTGGTTGTACATAAGTTCTTAGAACTCATAACAAACTGCACAAAAAATACACAAAACGTGAAAATTTGAGCGAAACATAAAGCAATTGGGGGAAAGTAGTGTGAGTCGTGTAAATTTTGCGAGTTTTGACTCCATAGAAGACGTGAAAAATGACTTGAGTTTCCTTCCGCTTATGCGCTGAACAACAAAATCTATAGACTCCGAAAAAGAAATATGGGGAAAATGCATTTGAACTAAAAAAAATAGAAAAAGAGACAAACACACACGCAAAAAGGCAAATAGAAAAGCAAAGAAATTCCATTTTTTTTTGTATTTGTAGAATTTCCAAGTCCAAAGTCATTCATGGTCATTAAGAACTAACCATAAACAAGACATAAAAAACAACCTATGCCGCATTCGATGATGTTGCAAGTAGGGGGATACGAGTTCCAGTAAGAGTCCGAGTACATAGCATGGCTAAGAGAACTGAAGGCTTAGTTGCAAATTTTAACAAGAGACTGCAAATGATTAATGTCAATAAAGCACAAAGTCAGCTTTAAAATGCCAGCGATGGCTTAAAGCCAGGCATTTGGGTCGTGAACCTGCGCGTACCTGGCCTAAACCAAAAGAAAAATGCATCACAATTGAGGACAACAGCAGCTGCTGCTCATGGGCAAAAGAGGGGAAGCCCCCACAGCGCTTCGTGTGGGCGCAATGAGGCTCCAATTGGTGTCAGACTGGGTTAATGGGCGATCTTGGCCATTGGCATTGGAGTTCAATAAATTGATAATGATGGGGGGCCAAAGATGGTGATTGAAATGTTAGTGGAGCGTGAGGCGGCAGTTTTCTGCTGTCCCAAAGGCAAACGCCTTTTACAAACCCATTATTAGCCCAGCTCTAATGAGGTATTTACCATTTAAAGCCAGAGACATTCACCTGTGAGCTTTGGCACAAACACCACAGCCCTGTCAGGTGACAAACGCTTTTACAAGTCACGCAGACGCATGTCCAGCCACAGGTGAGTGCGGCGTCTGTTATGTCTATAAGTATGTACATTTGTACATCTTTGCATACATTTACATACATACATACATACCACTGTCATATCACTTGGGCATGCGCAGCGAGTGTGACAAGCGCTGCTGCCAAATACGCTCTTTCCCCGCCAGATCTGGCTGTTTTTTAAGAGCATTCGCTGTAAAATTTAGAAATTGAAATTCAAATAATTCAGCTAATGAATTCTTACTAATAAAGCGCATTTGCTAGAAAATTAGAAAATAATTTAGCTTTTTGTTAATTTTTTATAAATACTTTATAATATTAGCGACAATTTGCTATAAAATTTGTGAAACTTCGGGAAACGGGAATTTGATTTTATTTTTAAATATTTCAGGTTTTTTTCAGCTTTTTCTAATATTTTACAAAATTTATATTAATGAAAAGCATTTGCTAGAAAATTTGTGAAACTCTATAAAACAAGAATAAGCCGTTTTTTAATAACAGCATTTTCTTAAAATGAAAAAATTGTTTAGGCCAGTTGTCTTTATTTTGATCAATGTTTGCCGCTAATAATCTTAATTTAAAGCATATACTTAAGAATAACGTAGCTATTTTCTGTATGTTTTGCTCATTTTTGTCAAGCTGTTTTTTCTTTAAGCAAAATTGGCAGCACTGGTGACAAGGGAAACGCAAGACTGGCGACCAGTCTTTGCCCTCACCCTGATCGTGGCGGGGAAAAACCTTTGGCTGCGTACAGCGAAAAACGAAAAACGTCTGGAGGCTAGGAGAAAAATCTGGAAAACGTGTGCACAGTGGAATCGATTTAGCACATTCTTTTCCCCCACACGGTGCAGTCATTAAATGCGAAAACCATTTGAATCGCTTGTAGTTAAGCTAACGGCAACTCTATATTTAAACCATATTTGGTAGCATTCCAAAATATTTTCAGAACGCCAAGCGGTTGATCGACGCCTGTCAATCAGGCCTCTAATTGAAGTGTTGACGCATTGTCAAATTGCATTCGTCTATGAAAGCTGTGCAATTAGTGGAAGAGAAAGCCAAAAACAAAAACAAAAACCATCTGCAGATTGAATTTTGCTGAATCAAGAACGTAGTACTACATGTGGCAGAAATGCAATCTTGCATTCACAAAAGTGCACGGTTGCAACTCGAACATGAAAATAGTCACAAAAAGCAGGGATTGTAATTCTTATAATTTTTAAAACATTATTTATATAATAAAAGTTTTTTGTCGATTTTTATCAAAAAAATTACATGATTTAATTTAATAATTTTTTTTAATTTTTCTAACTTGATGCGGAGTTTCTTTTCGGCTTCAATTTTTTAAACTCATAATTATTATTTGCGATCGCTAACCGAAAGTGAATGAAACCCAACTCAAAACCAATTTTTCATTTAAGAAACGGGATATAAAATACAGGTTTGATATTATAACTTAAGATAATAAATCAAATCAATTTCTTATTTAAGAAATATGGAAAATGATCTCTGATCTTGATCCATGAAGCAGCAAAGCAGCTAAACGAGAAAGTCAAGCCCACCAAACATAATGGCTGCGTTCACGGCCGTTGCGCTCCATGGAGCGATTAACCGATAACGATTATTTTGCCGAAAATTGCAACCCTAAATGTAGCATAACTGTAAAATCTCGTGGAGCGCATGTAGCATAAAATTTTTACGCTCCATTGGATAAAATTATCGCTCCATGCAGCGAACACAGCTGTTTAAATTTGAAAATGTAAAAATTTATCGAGTTATCGCTCCATGGAGCGCTACGGCCGTGAACGCAGCCAATGTTATTTGAATTCGTTTTTATTATGTTATCAAAAACTCGCAATTTTACAGCTTAACATTAATAAAGCCTTTGAATGAGTTTTTAAATATCACATTTATTTCATAGATTTGAGGCTAGTTGTGGTTGGTGTTTGATTTAAAACAAAACTTCCTTAAAGAATTTTCCTTAACTAAAAAAAATTGGCCCACTGTGCATAGGTAGCAACAGTACACAATCAGTATGTGCTTAGCGTTGCCAGATAGTCGGAAAAAGGCCGCGCACGGCATCGATGCTTGCCATTCACACGCACGCGTTGCATTGGCAAACAATCACAAGCATCGAGTACACTTAGATTGCAGTGAAAATTGTGCGAGAAAAAGTTGTTAAAAAGCAGATTTAGGGCTGAGGATGGCGTCGCTGGAACCGACGCAGAACAAGACCTGGGACCTGTCGCTGTACGAGCTGCAGCGCAAGTCGCAGGAGATAATCACGGACAACACCGAGATCGCCGTCTCGCCCCGCAGCCTGCACAGCGAGCTGATGTGCCCCATCTGCCTGGACATGCTGAAGAAGACGATGACCACCAAGGAGTGTCTGCATCGCTTCTGCTCCGACTGCATCGTGACGGCACTGCGTTCCGGCAACAAGGAGTGCCCCACATGCCGCAAGAAGCTCGTCTCCAAGCGCTCCCTGCGCGCCGATCCCAACTTTGATCTGCTCATCTCCAAGATCTATCCGAGCCGTGAGGATTACGAGGCCATGCAGGAGAAGGTGATGGCCAAGTTCAATCAGACGCAGTCGCAGCAGGCGCTCGTCAACTCCATCAAGGAGGGCATCAAGCTGCAGTCTCAGAATCGCCCACAGCGCTTCCGCACCAACAAAAGTGGTGGCAACAGCGGTGGAGGGGGCGGCGGAGGCGCCGGTTCCGGCTCGGGGCGTGGTGTGCACGCCCACGACACAGCTTCCAACGACAGCAACAGCAACACCAACGGCACCGATCGCGAGAGTCGGGATGCCGTTGGCTCTGGAGGCGCCGCTGGCACCTCCGCAACCACAACGACCACCACCACGGTGGCAGCCACATCTGCGGGCACCTCGGGCGCCAGCACCTCCTCCAGTCGCATGCAGGTGGACGACGCCTCCAATCCCCCTTCGATGCGCAGCACACCCTCGCCGGTGCCCTCCAACTCCAGCAGCACAAAGCCCAAGCGCGCCATGTCCGTGATGACCTCGGAGCGGTCCGAGGAGTCGGAGTCGGACTCCCAGATGGACTGCCGCACGGAGGGGGATTCCAACATCGACACCGAGGGCGAAGGCAACGGCGAACTGGGTATCAACGATGAAATCGAACTGGTCTTCAAGCCACATCCCACAGAGATGTCCGCGGATAATCCGCTGATCCGGGCGCTCAAGGACAACTGCGTGCGCTACATCAAGACCACGGCGAACGCCACCGTCGACCATCTCAGCAAGTATCTGGCCATGCGTCTCACCCTTGACCTGGGCGCCGATCTCCCGGAGGCCTGTCGCATGCTCAGCTTCTGCATCTACGTGGCGCCCCAGCCACAGCAGCTGGTCATCCTCAACGGCAACCAGACGCTGCATCAGGTCAACGACAAGTTCTGGAAGGTGAGTGCGGTCGAAAATACCATACATATAGACTGATATTGATCTAATCTTCCAATCTAGGTAAACAAACCGATGGAAATGTATTACTCATGGAAGAAAACCTAAGGAACTCGTCTCTTATCCATAGCTTTTAGTTACAAGGCAACACATTTATTTCTTTAATCGAAATATTTTGACATATGACCTATTTCCACGAGCACAAATGTGCCGAATGACGAACCAGCTCATCCATATGACGAACCAGTTCTTTCAACAAACGAATCAGTTCATACAAAACACGATTCACTTCATATAAAACACGAACCAGTTCATCCCAATGAACCTGTTCATGCAAATGACGAACCAGTTCATCCCAATGACTAACCAGTTCATCAAAACGATGAACCAATTCATCTCAATGACGAACCAGTTCATCCAAATTACGAACTAGTTCATCCAATAAAAAAATAGCAACGTCATTTGAATGATGTGGGCGTCATTTGCTGTCGCGTCATCCAAAATGATTCAAAATGAGCTCACATATGTCGCTCGTGGAAATAGGCAAATATAAGTAAATAGTTTTAACATTTATGTGCTTAAACAAGAATATACATTCAAATATGACGTATTTAAACTGCGTTTACCATCTAAGGTTGGTAAGGAACACTTATGAATACAAATACAAACTGAACTATCAGATAGAATCTAGTTAAAAGCTAACCGTGGGACGGTTTCGTTGCTTCGATGACTAAGCAATTGTGATGCTGTGAGGGGAGAGAATTCGCTGGGAACTGGGAGCTAATTAGCAAGTGAGGTTAGTGCGGTTGTAAGAAATGAATCGTTTTTCCATTTGGTATTGTTTGAACACACAGTTAAGGCACCTCCCTATCTCTATATATATCTGTATACATGTTTGGTGGGCGATTACTTGGGCACCCGTCGCATCTTGGCGAGTATGGCGCTTCGGAAGTCCTTGAAGTCGCTGCTGGCATCGATCTCGTTGCGGCACTTGCCCTGAATCCGGTAGAGAACTCCGTTGATATCCGTGCGCTGTCCGGTTAATATGCGCGTCGTTAGCAACTGTTCCAGATCGTAGGACAGACCCAGATCGACCAGCTCGTCGACATCGTCCCGATCCAGGGTGCGCTGTGTCTCCTGCAGATATTCGTCGCACTTCTCGTATATATCCAGATACTGTTCCGCCTCATTCTTGTCCCCCGACCGCCGCGTCTCCATATACCTCTGAAGCAGCCTCCGCGCCGCCCCGTCCAGCAGAGTCTGTTGCACACTGTTGGTCAGCGTATAGATGCGGTGCACCTCCTCAACCGTCATGTCCGAACAGCCACAGAAGCATTTGATCAACTGCACAGCTTTGCTCTAGGTAAATATATATATTTTGAGGGCGGATTAGGTTTTGTTTACTTTATCCGATATATGACGAACCTTGTAGGACGATGTTGCCATGTTGCAAGTGCCTGGGTCTTAGGAATTATAAGTAATGCCGCTCTCTCCCTAACTAGAATTTGCCAACTTATCTCAGTTTAGTAAACAATGGTCTGGGGTATAAAAAGCATGATGATTTATAGACTCATATGTTTTAGGGATGTAAGGCCCATCGATGCGTCGGACATTGACGATTGTTTTAGTTTTATGTATCGATGTTTTTGAGCAATTTTTCACTCGATGTTTCGAATTTTTATATACGCGCTTCTTTAGATCGTGAATTATTTGATATTGGTTGGTTTTAAACTAGAAACGTTATAATTATACGTGATTATATATAAATAAATATAATATAAATTATAAAATATTATAAGTTTAAATACAAGTTTTGTTAAAATTAGGTGTTAAATTAAATTACAAGGAGAAAAAGCATATCAAAAACATCGGAAAACCCGACCGATGATTTTATGATAACTACCATCCCTAAAATATTTTAGTGTTCGCAACTAGCAATCGATATGCATGTATCGAATATGCATTTTTTGGTTATCGTACTGCAGAAACAGCGTTGTCCAACACTAGCAGTGAAAAAATCAGCATTGTATCTATCTGAAGGCGTTTGTTAAATTTGTGATAAAAAACGCAGAAAAAGTGACATAAAACACAAGATGCTGTACTTGGAGGACTACCTGGAGAGTAAGTGCGCAAGTGAACTACAGAAAAGTGCCGTTGTAATGTGCAAATTTCCTTTCAGTGATCGAGCATCTGCCACAGGAGCTGCGGGATCGTTTCACAGAGATGCGCGAGCTGGACTTGGCGGTGCAGAGTAAGCATTAAATATAATATATATGGGCGGGGCTGATCAGCGGGGCGTAGGCTGCAGTTGGACGTAACCTACAGAATGAGACTCTTTACTTACTACTTTACTACTTACAAACACAATCACATGCACACAAAGCTGCTTTTGTAAAGTTTCTAAACAATCAAGGCAATTAAATTCGCATTCTTTGTTATAGATAACATGGACTCGCTGGACAAGAAGTCGCGGGTGTTCTTCCAGCAGTGCAAGCGGGGCGAGCTGCAGCACGAGTCGATGGACACGGAGTTCCACAGCCTGCGCGGGGAGTACTACAAGGTGATGGAGGACGCGGATGAGAAGGTGGCAATCGCCACGCACATCCACGAGCTGGTGGAGCGTTATCTGCGTCGTCTGGACAGCGAGCTGTTCAAGTTTAAGTGCGAACTGGAGGCGGACAACAATGGGATTACCGAGATACTGGAGAAGCGCTCTCTGGAGCTGGATGGACAGAACTCGACGGCGGCTACTGCGCTGCTGCTCAGCATGAACCAAAAAGAGAATCGCCACTACAACGCCAGCGGCAACTTGCTGGGCGTCAACAGCTCCAATGCATCCAGCAGCAACAGCAGCAGCCTCCTGGCCGGCAGCGCTGCACCCAACAGCTTGTCCACAAACGCCGCCGCTGCGCTGCAGCGTCAACGCAAGCTGGACAAGCGTCGGGAGACAGTCTGCAGCACATCGCCCTCGGCGGACAGGCGCATCAATCCAAATCAGTCGCTGCCCCTGGCAGGCGCCGCCAGCTGCAGCACCACCAGCATCGTCAACCAGCTGGCCGCCGCACACTTGAACAGCATTGCGCCGCATGTGGCGCTGCCCCCAGCCGTAAGCAACGTGGGCGTCGGTGTGGGCGTGGCCGTGCCCAGCGTCGTTGCAGGCAACGTAATCCGCCAGTTGCCCGCAAATCTGGCAGCTCACAACATGATCAGCAGCAACAACAACGGCAATGTGGTGGCAGCTCCTGCTGCAGTGGCTGCCACCAGCAGCGCTGCCGGTGTTGCCCCCATTGCATCCACAAGCGCTGGCGCTGCCGCAGCCGTTGCAGGGGCACATGGCAGCGGCATGGTTGGCTACAACTTGCAGCTGGGCGGCGGCGCCTCCGGTTCGAGTGCCATTGCAGCTGCTGCAAGCCAGGCGATTGTGGCCACGCAGCAAATGCCGCAGGGACGACGCACGGCCAGCCTGAAGGCCAGCTACGAGGCCATACACGGAGCAGGCGGCTCGGAGTTCTGGTCCGCAGCGGGAGCTCACAGCAGCGGCATGCAACCGGCAGCTGCCACGGTGGCCAGCAGCTCGCATCATCAGCAGCCGCAGCAGCATCACCAGCAACACAGTCAGGAGAAGAAGCACAAGAAGTAAGTGAACGAAGATCGCTCTATGATTTGCATCTGAGCGATAATATATCAATATATTTAATAATACTTTCTGCTTCCAGGAAACTCAACAGCAGCGTTTCGATGCCCGCTGGCATTGCTGTGCAGTCCCTAGGCGGCTCCTCGTCGGCCAATTCCATTGCCTCGTCGTCGTCCTCGATGAGCATGGATTCCGTGGACATGCTGTCGACGACCTCATCCTCCACCATGCCACATGCTAGTCTGGCGCATGGCGCCTTGGCCATTAATGCGCCAGTTAATCAACTGGCAACTGGCCATGCCGCAGTGGCAGTTGGAGGCGTCGCTGCTGCTGCTGCCACTGCTGCCGTTGCTTTGCCAAATGTAACAACCATTGGACTGCCAAATACCGCATTGGCACCTGGCGCCAATCTCACCATAAACGAGAACGGTTTGATTGTGGAGCAGACCACGGAGGGCGAATGGTCCTACGATCCCAACGAGCCACGCTACTGCACCTGCAACCAGGTGTCCTACGGCGACATGGTGGCATGCGACAACGACGCTTGCCCCTACGAGTGGTTCCATTACCAATGCGTTGGTATCACCCAACCACCCAAGGGCAAATGGTATTGCCCCAAATGCACCGCTTCCATGCGTCGTCGCGGCAATCGCAAGAACTAATTGAACTACTTCGATCAATATATATACGAAATATCCAATAGACCTAAGAAACCACATTTTTCTCAACTAATATGACTAATATTTTAATCAATAAAAGCAGCGATCGCCAAACCAAATTTAGTTATTATCATTATTTATTTATTATAATTTATTGTATACATTTGTATCTTTAATAATGTATCTTATTGACCTAGCGCCTTTTTGGCCAGCATATCGCTGAATTGCGTATTGTATTCGTCTAGCCTGTATATCTTGTTAACACATGCCTCCTGAATTTCCTGGATGATGATATTACTTGTGGCACGTTCCCCATCCACGGAATTTTGCAGCGCCTTTCTCTCCTTTGGTCCTATGCCCATCTGAAGCAACTCCATATACTCGTTCTTGGTTAGAGGCTGCTCCAGCTCTTGTTGCAACATGTTGCACTTGCCGTATAGCAGTATATTGTCTAGTAGCATGCTGTCGCCGCACTTGTTGCACTCTGCGAACTTGCAAACTTCAGCAAATGCAGCTCCATCGTTGAGCAACTCCTGGGGCCTCTTAATGAGATCATAAATGCGTTTGGCTTCCCTTTGGTCCATTTTTTAAAAGTTGATTCTGCAAATATTTATTTAGATTTATTATTATATTGATTTAATATTATCCAAATATTTAATTGTTTTACAAATGTGAGTGACGTACAATTTCATTATTAGAAAATGGTAAGTCCAGGCTTTATTTTATATAATTTAATATTAATTAAAGTAAACCCGTAGAGTGCCCCAATAAATTCACAAGAACTTTACAAATTCAAATATCACATTCTGGTTTAACAACAGTTTGGATGCAATATATAATTTGTAACTGAATGATTTAACAGATTTGCTAAGCGAGAGATTGAGATTACAAAATTTGGTATACCTATAGATATCTACTAGAAGTTACTACAAATTTAATAATGGTATACAAGACGAAAAAAACCTACAATGAAATACAGGCAACCGTTGCTCAAGACGTTCCCAGCGAAACTGAGAGATGCTCACGGAGAAGCACTATTTTATACGAAATATATAAAATACGAGAACACTGTCAATACCTATATATATATATATATATATATATATATACGAGAGAATACGCCGTAACCTATGTCGGGTCCGAGAACATTGCGTAGGCCCAGCTTCGGGAAGTTTTTATAGCAGCGATTTCCCGCCGGTTTTTTTCGCGCCAATTTTCACATTTTACATTTTGCATATAATTATTTCGACGCAGCTGCAAGTGTCGGTTTTTGGTATGAACTCGACTGTTTGCCGAATTTCATTTTAATTAGTGTTTTGACAACTGAATTGCAGTCCCATGCCTATGTTTAGTACAGGGTATACAAATGTTATCAACTCTGATGGGTCCTGAGCTTGGAAACAGATTTGCCAAAAAAAAAACTTTATCTGTTCATAATTTTGTTTCTTTGTCGATTTCCATTTGTATGACTTCACTTTTGCATTTTTGCAAGACGAGATTTAAGACGAGTACTTACTAAAATAATATTTTCTATCCGCTATGATGTAGAGCCAACCGTTGCTTATCGCGTTCGCAAACAAACTGAGAGATACTTCGGAGAGGTTTGCTCACTGATGAATGCACTGAAAACGCACACACCTATTTATATAAAAAATTTTGGATGACGAGAGTAAAATAGGAGAGAGTAAAATGGGAGAGAGTAAACTAGGAGAGAGTAAAATATGCCAATATAATGGGTAAGCCAGAGCAAAATAACTTTGTGCAAATGCATTTAACAAGCAGAAGGAGGCATGGCAGTTACATATTGTATATTCTTCACGATAACGAGCTTAGTCGATGTATTCCTCTGCTTATCATCTGTATGATAAAAACTATAAAAGTTATAGGCGATAAATTCATAATACATATATTACGCAAATGTCGTAAGCGCCGATATCTTCGCGGGAATGCCTCAATATGTAGATAGGTGTATACATAATGCAGTTTTACTTCTTATGTTGGATGCCACATCCCATTTACATAAGATTATGAAATTTGGAATATATCCTCTCTACCATTATGTATATCAAAATTTTAGATCTATCATGGATATCGCATTGAAATTGAACTATACATGGAACATATTAAAAATCAATAAAATCGCGCTTCCGGAAAAAATAATAAGGGAAATGGTGGAAAAATAAAAAGGAAGGATATTGAAAGTACGGTATTCCAAAATTTTTATAGCCTATTTTCTTGGAAAATTGCTTTAAAGGGGGTTAATAAAACTGTCAAGTGTACGGGGTGGTGGCATACTTCTAAACTACTAATATATTTCAAGCTAAGCTATTAAATTGATTGATCGTTTGGTTTATTTATTTAAATAGTCTTCTACGGGTATCCATATCCAATGATCTGAATGCATTTCATCACTCATCGGCTGCTACGATAAAGCAGAACTGTAAAACAAACCCAAATTCGGTAACTTTCTTATCTAAATCTGATTAGGAGATTCGATTTTTGGAAATATCGAAGAATATATTTATTACCATAAAATTAAGTTAAAGATAAAATCAGTAATTAATCATCTACAACTTGGATTTCAGTGCCTTCATCAGCTTCTCCAGCTTGAGAGCCTTCTGGAAGTCGCCCTTGATCTTGAGCTTGCCGGACATGTAGGCCGGAGCCGCCTTCAGCTTGCCGGAGAACATGTCGTAGAAGTGGTTGGCATTCATAATAAGGGTGGCATCAGCGGCGGCCGAGGGCGTGCCGCTGCCGCAGGTGCCAGTTCCATTCTTCAGATCCAAGTACCAGGTGCTCTCCTGGGGGCCACTGATGTTGAACTGGTAGACGGCCTGCGTCTTGGAGACGATCTCGGCCGAGAGCAAAGACTCGATCTTCTTGAACAGCTGCGGAATCTTGTCATCTCCGCCTGCGGATGCAGCTGCAGAGGAGGCTGGTGCAGCGCCCTGCGCAGCCGGAGCATCTTCAGCCGGAGCACCCTTGGCCTCCACAAAGAAGTCCACCATCAGCTTATCGGCGTTGGCGGGCACGCAGGCGTATCCGGATAGATCCTTGACGCCCACGGACTCCAGCACTTCGTCGTCGATGAAGAACTGGCCGGAGAACTGCTTGGGCTCCCTGGACAGCACGGCGTAGGCGGCATCGGCCATAATCTCCGGCTTGCGCGACCAGTTGGCGCTCTCCGGGCCCGTGAGCATTTCGATCGCTGCAGTGTGTATCGCGGTGCGGGGCCAAAGGGCATTTACGGCAATGCCACGTTCCCGGAACTCCTCGGCCATGCCCAGCACGCACATGGACATGCCGTACTTGGCCATGGTGTAGCCGACGTGCGGTGCAAACCACTTGGTCTTCATGCTCAGCGGCGGCGAGATGTTCAGGATGTGGGCGTGGTTGCTCTTCTCCAGATAGGGCAGGCACTCCTTGGACACCAGAAATGTGCCACGCGTGTTGATGTTGTGCATCAGATCGTAGCGCTTCATGTCCGTGTTGGGCGTGGTGGTCAGCGAGATGGCACTGGCATTATTAATCAATATGTCGATGCCCCCAAACTTGGACACCGCCTGCTGGATGGCGCTGCGCACCTGCAGCTCATCCCTTACATCGACGATGCACGGATGCGCCTTGCCACCGGCCTTCTCAATCTCCTCCGCCGCCGAGTAGATGGTGCCGGGCAGCTTGGGATGCGGCTCCGCCGTCTTGGCAGCCACCACAATGTTGGCTCCATCGCGAGCCGCCTTCAGGGCAATCGCCTTGCCAATGCCACGGGAGGCGCCGGTTATGAACAGCGTGCGCCCAGCCAATTTGCCCGAATTGATCATTTTGTGTTCTGAATTCCAACTGTGCGCCGCAAGAGTTAAAGTACACTGAAACCGTTTCAGCCAATGTCGATTACAGTCGGAACAAGAGTCCAAAGTGCAATCAGATCAACAGACTACAAAAAGAAGGGAGAGGGACGAACAGAGACCAAGAGAGGCAAAGAGTGTGAGCCACAACAACTGTAATATGCGCTGCTTTGCCGGCATCATGGCGGACATAAAAAAATTATTTTATCTGTAGCAATAATTTTAGAAATAAGTACTTTTATAAATAATGCTAATAAACTGCGTGCAAATAAATATAAATATCTATTTGCTGTAATATTTTAATTTAAAACATACAATTCAAAGCACACATCTGCTGGCGTTGCCAATCGCCAGCTCTGCATGTCGACTGGCAACGCTGCCAATGCCTACGTTGCGTGTGAATGGCAATCTTGCAAATGGCAAGAAGAAGAGAGCCTAGCGCTAAAAGCGGCTGAAATTTTGTTTACAAACATAAAACACTTTAAACTTTGTGCTCAAAAGTATAATTATAATAATATTTAATGGCTGCATCGCGCTCCCGCCGCAACAATGCTGGCAACAAGATAGCCAAGTTGCTGGACGAGGAGGAGGACGAGTTCTACAAAACTTCCTACGGCGGCTTTCATGATGAAGCTGAGGACAACGAATATGTGTAAATATCTTTAAGATATCAACAATATAGTCATATATATAGTTATATCTGTTTGTTATAGCCAAAAAGACGAGGAGGAGGATGTGGTGGACTCCGATTTCAGCATCGACGAGCAGGACGAACCCGTGTCCGATCAGGAGGAGGCGCCGGACAAGAAACGCAAACGGGGGGGCGTTAATACAAAAGCCTACAAGGTGCGTGGTTATACCCTGTAATTACAAAAATACAAAGGGGTCTATTAAGTTAGTGCAGATGAAAAGCTTGTGTAAAACTCAGTACAAATCTTGTTGGGCCCCACAAAGTGTATATATTCTGATTCAAGACGACGAGCTCAAGTATTAGCGAAGATATGCAAGAGACAATTCACTCGACTCCGCAGAGTGGGTAGAGAGATTAGTCGATCTACAAATGTCCATCTGGCCGTTCGTATAATCACCTCGATCTCATTAACTATAACAGCTAGAAACATAATTTTTGACTCTAGCCTTCCGTCGGACTGATCTGCCCCGTCCCTACTACTTGTCCATTATATTTCCTAAAAAACATATAATAAACCCTACAATTTTAACAGGAACCCGCGAAACCAGTTGCTAATAAAAAGGAATCCAAATCTTCGGCTGCGCTGCATAAAAAACGTGGCACCGGCGGCGTGGCAAAGCGACGCGTGCGTCCTCGTTTCACTGTTCTGGACTCCGGTCGAAAATCCATACGCACCTCAACCGCCATTAAAACACAGGCAACCAAAATACGGCTCAAGGAACTGGACGATGCGCGCAAACGCAAGAAAAAGAAGGTGCGCGTGGAGGATTATATGCCCACACAGGAAGAGCTCCTAGAGGAGGCCAAAATCACCGAAGAGGAGAATATCAAGTCCCTAGGTATGTTAACTTACACTGATTTATTAGCTAATCCAGTTTAACAATATTCTTACTTCTCTGCAGAGAAATTCCAAAAAATGGAGCTCGAAAAGAAGAAAACGCGGCCAACCAAAAGGGTTTTTACTGGTCCCACGATAAACTATCATTCAATGACCATGCCGGTTATGCGGAAACCCACACGCACCTCCACACTACCCCATGATCCCAACGATCCAGCTGCCAAGTGCGAACGCACTTTCGTAACCATCGAAAACGATTTCAATGATAAAGCGTTTAATGCCATCTTCCGACCGAAGCGTACATCAAAGACTTCTAGTGGTATTTGTCCCATTACCCGACTGCCAGCACGTTACTTCGATCCCGTCACCCAACAGCCCTACTACAGCATTCAGGCCTACAAGATACTCCGTGAAGCGTACTATATGCAGCTGGAGCAACAGGGAAACCCCACCGATCAACCGGAGCTGGCCAAGTGGATGGATTGGCGCAAACTGGTCAAGGAAAACCGACAGAAGGCGGCGGCAGCTAGCAAAACTAGCGATAATTGAAACTCTCTTAAATTATAAAGCAAAAGTATGGAAAATATCGGTTATATCTTTATATACTGTTCGTTTATTATCCTTCTAATTGAACTACACAAAAACATACAAAATCGGGCACGTAATGGAAAACAACTATTCATAGATTCGATTATATAAAACTTAACATCAACTACACATTATCTAATAGATTAGACTATTTCAAGTATCTGAAATTGATTTAGTTTATGTTCCGGCTGTCCTAAAGCTCGTAAGCTCGGTCGCCATTCTGTGATTGTTAAATAAGTGTGTCCTCATCCTGGCCCTCGAACACCATTAACAGCGAGTGCTGGGATGGCGAACGGCCTAGGGTGAGACCTCCAAGGGAACCATCCGGCGAGAGCAGACCCGTCTGCAGACTATTGTTGTCCCGATAGCCCGAGGTGGACGACGTTTGTGATACCGAATCCCAGGATATTTCTCCAATAGCCTTTGCCTGATGTTCTTCCTGCGACAGTGAAGTTACCTAAAGTTTAGATAGCATTAGTATTGGTATTATCGGTGCTCAGCTGACATGCTTACAATGCTTGGTGGCTCGATGGGAGTTAAGCGACTACGCTTGAGTCTAAATGTTTTACGGCTGGCCGCTTTGGAGCGTTGAAGGCGTGACCGGGTGTGATCCCCCGAACTGTCTTCGGCTGGACTTTCTGGCGATAGTGGTGTTGTCGATGTTTCGCCAGAAGAGTGCCGGAACTCCACGGACGACACAAAGCGAAGCTTTGGCGGTTGCGCCTTGAACGGCGCCTGCTGCAGCGACTGAGAGTGCGACAACTGGGAGGCCATGCCCGGAGGCAGGGCCGAGGCTGTGGTTATGCCCTGATTAGAGCCGCTAGGTGCTTGGCCAACCAGTGTAGGAGCCGAGCCTGCTGCAGCGTCAGTGCTGTGACTGTCGCTGGTCGTTGTATGCGGATCCCGTCCCGTGGAGCTGCTGGACAAAGACTCACGCGGCGGATGCAGCGTCTGCTGGGAGAGCGTATCACTGGGAGTACAAATGCCGGCCGAGCCACTGCGAGAATCAATGGGCGCTGCGGAGACATGCGAGTGGGTGGCCTGTCCGGTGGTGGTGCCCGTAAATATGGAGATTAACGAAGGCCGCTGCTGCGATTTGTGGGCATCCGCGACGCTGGTGGCAGCAGGCGTATCGCTTTTCTTCTGCTCCGAGCTCTCGCGATCCGTGGAAACTGTTGCATAGAAGATTAAGTAAGTACCTCATTAAGTATGCTCTATAGTTACCATAGCGTTTGTCCTCCAGTTCGTCACGCAAATCCCGCAGCTCGCGTGCTAATTCCAGCAGCAGGGCGCCCTTGGACTTGAGTCCGCCCTGTGGAGGAGTTCCACGCAGTCGCTCCCTAATGATGAACTGCATGTGTCGCTCATGATCGCCAATTGGCGGTTGCGAGATCTAGACGAAAAATATTAAGTAATATTTGAGCTCCTTTTAAAATCTAAGATGCTGCTTACCTTGTGCAAAATAAAAGGCAACAGCACAATATAGAGGGGCGTACGATGAGTTACCACAAATTCCATGAAGCTCCAGAGATCGGGAGCAGCCTCATTGCGCCTGCCCAGATCTCGCATGACGCGCACAATTCTCGGCCATTCGTTGGAGAGACGATTCTCAAAACAAATGCAGACGATGCGCAGCGCCAGAAAGGCAGCCTGATAGAGTGAACCAGAGATGCGAGCCGGACGCTTGGCGTCGCGACTGCCAGTGAAGGTCAAGGAGCCGGCGCGCAGATCACCAGTTACCCGATTGATCTGCGAGACAGCCTGGCCGGTGCGTCCTGCCGGCGGACTCATGGCATTGAGCACGGCGGTCAGCAGGAAGCTGACGTCGCTCATTTTAAGATCACCGACATCGGAGACACCGCGGCCGGAGCAAACCTTCAAGCAAAGTGGCATGATCAGATGCATTAGAAATCCTTCGGCCTTCTCCTGCGTGGCAAACTCTGCGCTGCCGCCACAGATTTGGACAAGCGAAAAGCAGTCAACGGGACTGACCACTTGCAGTGCGACTAGGCGCACCACAGCCGAACAGAAGAAGGCCGGCGGGTTCTGAGACATGAGCGCTGCCCCTGCGCTGGAGACGCCTTCGGGTATGCCGCTGCCGGGCTCGTTGACAATCAAATTCTGTACGGTGCTGATGAGGGTCTTCATCTGCTGCCAGTGCAGGACGTAGGGATGCCTTATGATTGTCTCGTGTATGCCCTTCAGTAGCCCAGCTGCCGCCTCCCAATCCGTGTTGCGCCGTATTGATGGTTTCTTCGATATCTTGAGGAACACCTTGTCTATGCGTCGCAGCACAGTAACCAAGGCATTTCGTAGCGTGTCATTCGACCACTCTGCTCTTGGCAGCACCGACTGCATATAACGCTGTAGTCCCCTACAAGCCATAGACTCCGGATCGTAAGGAGATACCTTCAGCAGGGAATGTGCAATGTCCGCCAAGCGTATATGACACTTGGCATCCAGCACCTCCGTGGGTTTGCTTTCGTTGGTGGGCATCTTCTTGGCAAGCTCACCTAGTCGTGTCGTGGATTTCGTGAGGAAATCAGCCACAACAGAGAGCAGAACATCACGTGGCCTACGGTACTCGGTGCGAATCATTTCGGAATCTTCTGCACAGTCCATCATATTCTTGGTACGTGCGTCTGTGGCATACTTTGGATGCGCCTCCTCCTCAAAGTCCATGCCCGGCGAGCAGGGCGGACCGCGACTGCAGTTGCGCTGTGAGGAGCCCTTGTGCTCAGGACTGTTGCGATAAGGTCCGTTGTAACTCTTGGCCAGACCCTCGCAGTTGTGCACCATGGTGCGTATGGCTACTGCCAACTGAAGTATAATATCGCGCTCGGATTTACCTTGGAGTGGAATGTAGCTAGGCGATTGTATCTGCTGCAGATAACAAGGCAGAATGGCCTCCAGAATGATCTGCGTAAGGAACGGAATTGGCATAAGGAATCTTTAAAAGAAATTGCCCTTTTAAGTACATACCAGCATTTGGTACCCTCGAGTGCTCTCTGCGGAGTAGGAGACAACCATTACACATAGGGTAATGCAGTCCAGCACTGTGACATCATCATCCTCGTCATGGTAGCAGAAGTCAATGGCTTTTAGCGGCTTGGGTTCTTTTACCAGCTCGGCAATGTTTAGCGGATCTGGCGACGGATCCTCCAAACTGAGCAGTAGATTAAAGAGGCAACTGGATTGCACTTTATGGGCCTCGCCATAGGTGCCATCTTCGTCGGTGTCCAGTATAGCGGATACGGAGCCAAACATCTGCAGTATAAAAGGTTTCCTGTTGAGCAGATAAAACTGCTTCACGGCGTATTCGATGGTCGTTGTGATCAGTTTATTGGTTTGATGCAGCGAGTACACCTGCAGCAACGTGGGCATGATCATAAAGTAGCCATTTGTTGAGAATATATTCTTGAAATTAAAGGCGGCATTGATAAACGTAGCCATAACATAGCGCATGATGCACGAGTCCTCTGCGTGCAGTATAGAAGCACCGGAGAGCACGTTCAGGAAAAGTTGTATATCGGCGGAGTAGGCGAAATTGCCTGCCATGGCTTCAAACATGCGAGCAATCAGCCGCACCCACATGAATTTGTGCAGGACATCCAAACCAAGTAGCACCTTGCCGTATTCACCACCATGATGTAGATCCAGGTCCACTTCCAGTGCCTTGCGTGGAAAGGAGGGCAACTTCATTAGCTCCTCGTGTAAGAACACAACTCGCTGCACCACCATGTCGACGTTCTTTAGAATAGCCCAAGTGAGATGGACCTTGCCGATTTCCACAAACTTTTTCGTCAATTCCTGTTTCTGGAGTGCTAGAAATGATTCCTCCGGACGCATTAGCATTAAACGCACTTCGGGATACTGGGAGCGTTTGAAGAAGTACAAATCACGTATATACCAATTTGGATTCAGTATTTTGCCTATGGGAATTAAAATGGAATTTATGAAGAAATCGGTAATCTTTAAGGTTAAGATTAGAGTTACTTACTACTTTTATAGTCCACCAGGCAGTAGTGCGTCACGCTCTTTTCATCAATAGGATAATAGTCCAGCGCCTCCTTCAGCAGTTGGCAGAACAGCGTGTCCTCCTGCACTGGAAACTGTGAAGGTATATTGTAATCATCATCTGCTGGACCATGCACCACAATCTTCTTGGCAGCAGGCACATTGGCCGTCAGTAATATCGACGCATCGCATTGTTCCTTGCGGAGAATTTGCTTCAAATCCTTGAACATGATGCCATGCACAGAGTGCACAACCATCCACAGAACGGAGAGTGCTGATCCCACAAGCTGTAATGAATGGTTTTAGTAGGAGTAGTTTTATTATATTAAGATATCCATTTCCAACTGACCTCCTGCTTGAGCTCATTCGAAGATCGCACGTAGAACATGATGTAGCCAATGATAGAGTTGTACAACGCAAATGCCGCTTGTTGCGGTAGACGGGGCACAAAGCGTATTAGATGACGCAAAAGTTTGAACATTTGATCCTGCCGATCTCGTGTCAAACGCTCGAAGACATAGCGCAAGAACAATGCAGACTCCTCGACCAGGCAGACCCAGATCACCTGGTAGGCAACTTCATACACAGCATTTCCATCCGAACCAATTGCCGCATCGTCCAAACAACCCACAATTTGCATTACCGAAGAACACAAAACTGAGGGAAACAGGGAATGCGCATGATGCAGGTGAGACGATGTACGAGTGCCATCCAGATCCTCCTCGATTTCATGATCCTCATGCTCCATGCCGGGCTCATGGGAAGCCTGTTGACTAATTGGTATCATGGTTATGAGGAAGCTATGCCGTTCGGCTCGTTGCTTGTCCCGTTGTTGGCGCAAAGCATTTCGTATTGCCTCCGTTTGCTGCATCTTACGGCTCTTCGTAGCGGTTACCAGAGAACGCTGTGGAAACGAAAATAAATTATATGGCTTATGTGAAGGGCAACTTGACTCACGTGTCTGTCCTGATTAAGCGTCATATCCATGTCCTTTGTCTGTTGTACTGGCATCCATGGTGGATCCACCACCGGCAGACACTCTATGCCAATTTTAGGCGATGGCAGTGTAAACTCAATACCTCCTGGAGGCACCTTGAAGGTTGCATCGTGAGCATTATCCTCCATGCGTGGCCAGACATGAAAACGGCATTTCCATAACACCAGATAACGTTGAATGGCTCCAATGCGTATATCTGGATTCTTGTGCTTTAGTGCACGTTGCATAATATCAAAGGCAAAGTTCTGCGCCTTCACGGATCCCATTAGAAACACGGCAGCACTTGAGGTGGCGGTGTCATGGTTCGTCTCCAGCAGTAGCTCCCAGGCAGCAGGCATCGCTTCAATGACTAATTCCTCGGACAACACCACAGCTCCTTTAAGCATTGTAGTTAAGGGAAAGTGAAAGAGATTCCGTATGTGAATACGTATAAATTTAAGTATTGGTGGTTCCTCCTGTATTTTCTTTTCCTTTTCCTGTCGGAAAGATCTGGCCAACTTCTCAGCCATTTCAATATCGGGATCATCACTAATGCTGTAAGGATTAAATAAAGGTTTCAAAGTAATACTGAAGTAAGTGTTGTTAATAATTTACCGATCCTTGCGGCAAAGGCTGTCCTTACGCTTGGACGGGGAAGTTTGGGTAGAACTCTGCTCGGATACCTTACGCGTAGTACGTGGCCGACCAGAGGTTTTACCAGCTCCAATGACAGTTGGTTCCACCGTGGGGTGATCTATGTCATATGTGAATCCAAACTCCTCACCATAAACCTAAAAAAATCAATTGCAGTTTATAAGCTTAAGGTTCTTTCGAAAATTTACCTTTCGGGTAGCTTTGATAAGACGTGTACAGGAGCGCATGTGTCGCTTATAGCAGAAGGGATGACAGTAGCCCTTGTGGGTGCAGTAATAGTTGTAGCTGGTAATCAAATCAATGACTGCCTTAAGCCATGGCATGTTCTTGGCTGTTTCATCGTTCTCGTTAGAGTCCGTTGGTGATTCCGGCTGTTGATCGTCGCTGAGTATTCCTGGGGATTCTTCTCCACCACTTGCTATGCCCTGCTCTGAAGTATCGCTGCGATCTGAGAGTGAGGACACCTTACGCCTGGATTGCATATTAACTGTTGAAAAATTAAGTACGTCTTTGTAGTTAGAATAAATATATATTTGTTTTTTACTTACAATCGGTTTCGATTTCCTTGCTATCCTTGGTGTTCCGACGCAGCTTCAGGGAACGACGTTTGAAGGAACCACCCGTTGTGGTGGCTGTGCCGCGGCGCAACAAAAAAGGACGCACTGCAGAGGCGGTGGGACGTCGAGCTACTTAGTTATGGAACATAGACAATGAGTTTATATGATTAACCAGCAAATGCAAATTAGCTACCTTCTTCGCCTTCCTTGGTTAAGGTAGTGTTGCTGCTGTTCTCCGACTCATTGTCCGGTTCGTGAAGCACAAAAGATATCTTACGTTCGGTTTGACCGGCACCATCAGCACCAGCTGCAATAGATTGTAGACTCTGTGCAGAGGTTTGAGAGTGTCCCATTGAGCTGAGAGCCATAGACCAGCGACGATTCGCCTCACGGTAGACCTTTTCCCAGGGAGCGGGTTTGTCCCTGTGCATCATCTTTGAGGTCTTGGGCAATGTGATGTAGGTATCGCGCAGAAAAGCTGTAATCTCGAAGAGAAGCACGCAGGCAATGAGCTTCAAGGCATGTGGACAATCATTGCCATGCGGATTTACAGATGATTCATCCAAGAAGTCTTCCTCCTCGTCCTGTTGAAGCAGTTCACGCTGTTTTTCCGGGTCAGTTAGACTGGCATTCAACGCCTCATACTGCAGACGTTCGGTAAACAATATTTCCTCTAGACGGGCACCCACCATCTCGGCCCACTGATGGAACATTTTGCCAGCGGCTCGAAGCAGAATGTGAGTCCGTCGAGCACTAGTCTGGCTGACTTGATGCTTCATTTGGGAGGGATTGATATTGGCGCCAGAGGCCCGATAACCGCCGACGTTCTGCTTCATCCAAATGGGCCACTGACCCTTGTTGCACAAATGCACGAAATGTGCACATTCCAGCAGAAATGTGGCTCGCGTAACCAACGGAGCTTGGGGCTAACAGAAAGATTTGGAATAAAGCTTGTTTTAGACAAAATGAAAACTTTAAGAGCTCACCAAATCCAGCACGGCAGCAATGAGTTGTGGATCAGGAAAGGAACCAGGTGCACAGGTCTCCAGCAGAAAGGACAGACGAAGCATGCCAATGCGCACCGGTTCTGTGGGCACCAGCTTGCGCTCTTTAAGAATGACCACCTCAGACTCGCGTGGACCGTCACACATGTCGGACGAGCTGCGTCGGCTGTAGTCCGCTGTCTCTTCGATGCCGCCCACCTTCTTTTTGCCCTTCACAATACCGCCGAAACGGTTCAGCCGTCGCTCAACGCGTCGCTTGGCACGCTGTATGGAACGCCCAATGCCATCGCTAGAACGACCACGCTGTATTTTAAGCGAGGCATGCCGCATGAATGTGGACGATATCTCGGGATTTAACGAGCCTATCTCCAGGTCAATGGACGATGCTTCCTTGGGCGTACCGCGAAACCAGCGTACCAAGCCGCTGAGCCGTCCCAGCGAATTGCGTTCCGAGCTGGACGTGGAATCGGAGAGCAGCGCACGTTCGCTATGCCGTGGTGTCAGCGTAGGTCTAACGCCCGTCGTGCGACGCCTAAAATTACTCAATGGTGATTGGCTGGTCTTGTAGTGCTCGTCGCAGGGTTCCGTTTCCAGCAGACTCTGTGAAAGACACCACGGATCAGCAACAAATTACGCAACCTTAAATAGGACTCACCACGGCGCAGGCAGACGATGTGCTCCTCTTTTTGAGTAGCAGTCTTCGCTGAGAGCGATTGTCATCATTTTGTACACCTGCCTGGTTAGAATCCGCCTGGGGTATATGTCTACAATGTATATACCATTAGTATAAACTCAGATTAGACATGAAGTATAGGTACCGTATGACTCTGGTGGTTTGCGCCTGTGGCCCCTTCTTGTGTGGACGTGGTGTCACTGCCAGTATGCCGCTGAGTGCCACTAAGCGGAAGGGCCCACCGTGAGCACCTTTAACGTACGTGACCAGCTGTCGTATGTCGCCGTAGAGTGCAACATTTTCAGGTGACTTTAGATCCTTGCTGGCGTCCACAAATCGGGTGACGAGCTGCTTGAAGACGGCGCCAACCACGAGACCCTCGGCTCCACCGCTCATGCCGCCACTAAAATTGGTCGAATAGCCGCCCTGACCTGGTACACCGCCAAGATCGGTGTTAACATTTTTATATCCACTCTGACGTTTATGAGCTATTGCATCATCATTATATATACATACATACATACATATATATACAACGTACGAGTATTTGGTAATTGATGGTGACGGGATTAGAGGGTACAACTCAAAAGCATTAGCCAAACTCGTCGCATGCATTAGAAAATCACAAAAGAACACGCACACGAACGACACAGAGAATACGAATAAATTGTAAATGAAAATATGAAAAGATAGCCGATGAAATGGGGGAGAAAACCCCCAACTAACTCAAAAGTGTTGAATGGGATTTGTGCAGTTTAAATTCAAAATTCACTGAAGCGAATAATTTGGCAATATATATGGATTAAACTTCAAATATAGAACATATAAGACTTACTCAGGGGCGACAGCAATGAGCTGGGATCTACGCAGAATGCCAAGAAGGCATGAAAGTAATCGATAAGCTCTGGAAGTGGGGAAGTCTTTACCATTTCTTGCAGAAATCGCTTAGTGCGTTGACTAGCCTGACGTAGCATACGGGAGAGTATTTTCTGACATTGATTCCGCAGAAAATCAGCCGGAGGACCACGTACACCTGCAATGGTCAGGATAGATTAAATCTACTCGAAACTCAACTGAGGCTTACCATCATTGCAGCCATGTGGACAACCGAGCACCTGCAGCGCTCTGCGTGTAATGCCCATTGATATCTCATGCGCATGCTCGCCCAGCTTTAGTACACCCATCTCGATGAGCAACTCGCAGATGTTGAGACCAGCCTCGAGCACCCGTAGGGAGCATACCTGCGATGGATCCCGCTTGAACACGCTGCTGACGGCCAACAGAACGATCTCAAAGTCAATGCCGCCGTCACGGGTTATATAGAAGGAAGAGCCCGGTGCCTCGGATTCGTCGACGCCAGTGTAGTCAATGTGGGAGTCTGTATGGGAACGCAGCATTGGTCCACGTTGACGTGTGGTGCTGCTACCGCCTCCTGCACTTCCATTGCCAGGCATGCCGCCGATGCTGCCGCCATTGCTCAGAGCATCCAATTGGGAGTCAATGGAACCCTGTTCGAAAATAAAACGCATTGAGAAGGTGCTCTATAAAGAAGTATTCCAGCTAACCTGTCGCTTCATGTAGTCCGGTGATGGAGTCGGCGTGTGTTCCGTGACGGTAATAATCGGATTGCGAGGATAGAATGCCGTGGAACGCGGACAAGTCGTGGATTGCGGGGGCTTGGTTACCTTCGGTGGCTCAACGTATCTGTAAAATCTGGCATTTTATAGCAAGACGTGCGAGAAGCGTTTGTGCATGGCATTAGTCAAAAGGACGTGCAATTAACTTTAGGATAAAAGCAGTTAGGGATTCGCAGTGGGAACATATCAATCAGAGTTGGGGGAATTGTAACAGCAAGCCAATAAATGGAACTGTGTGCTCAGGCAGTAAGTGAAGTAAGAGTAAGAGTGTCTTGGAATACATAGAGTGTCGAGAGCGCAAGGAAAGTTGTATGTAGAGTTCAAGTAGTATATGGTGTTTATAAGGTATAAGCATAGACACAGTTGGAGTTGAAATTTTGTATAGCATAGATATGAAGTCAGTGATAGACCAAAACTCACCCGCTATCAAGCAGACAGCTGGTTTTTCAGTTTGTGAAAGTTAGTAAGTAATAGAGGTATTAAAAACAAATACAGAGAGTACATACGAGTATGTTGCATTAAGATTAAGTATTGACTTGAGTTTGGAGACTTGTTACTGTATGAATTTTACTTCCATATCAGGCCTAATTGTGAGCTGTACGTTTAGCTTAATTACCTTAAACTGGGCATGGATTTTCCTTTGATAAGATTACTTGCAGGCTCACGGCTAATCATAGAAGCCGAGCGTGATAATTTCTTCTCGCCGGTATCCAAACTTCGATGGTATTCCTACATTAAATAAATGGTTAATATTAATAGTGCGGGACTTTATATTTTGCTTAGTTAACAAGAACAGCACAATTAGAGGTTTGACTGGGAAGGAATAATTTGATTTCAAAGCAGGGTGCTACGCCTTCATAACATACTATTATAATCAAAAGAACGCGTGCTAACGATACATATATATTTTTATAGATTTAGTTAGCTTGCGGCTTACTGCATGCTGCAGTGGAATCTTGCCATTGGCAGAGTTTGATTCGAGCCCTACTTTTTCCAAATTCTTCTCCGATTTCGAGAACATCTTCGTCTCAACGAACGCCCTTAGATCTGCCATTTTGACGCGTTTCTTCTTCTCGCTGCCACGTCGCTCTGAAGTGCTGGGTAGGCTTTGGTTTTCCTCTGCAAATAATGGTTTATAATAATGAAAAAATTAATGGGGATTGCTGTATCAATTTACCCGGTACAGTTGCTACAGTGGGAGCCGGTTCTGGTATTTCGATGTAATCTTTAACTACAGAACTGCCAGGACTATCGCGACTGTTGCTGCCTGGGCCGTGGTACAGGGAAATCTCAATTTGTGGTATTGGCAAGGAGTTGGAGCGCTTACGCGGCTGATTCAATGTAATGGAAGCCTCTTCTCCTATTTCACTTAGTCTGCAAAGTGAGAGGTAGAAAAGTTAATTATCTTTAAATCAATTTTAATCATAGCCTCTCAATACCTATTGTATAGATACTGCAAACTCCAAAAGATGCCCTCCTCCTGCCAGTGAGAGATGAAGAGGCAACGTAACACTGCTACATCCAGAAACGTGGCAGCAGACACATCCGCCTTGACACTCTCTGATTTATCGGTATCCGACTCTTTCTCAATGGAAGCGCTGCGCTTCTCCTTCATAGATGCACCGCGTGTCAATTCTTGCTGATCGAACTCAAATTTGGTGGATGGCGCCTTCTCCTTGTCGCGTGAGTTCATGGATTGGTGGCTGCCACGTCGACTCTGCGACTGCTGCTGCTGTTGTTGCAACAAGCTGGCATCGGCCTATGCGGGTATACAAATCTTAATGAGAACTTCAAGTAATATCATATTCAACTGCTTACCGTAAAGAATGAGTTATCCATGAGCTGTGGGGCAGAGGGTAGCCTGAAGATAACCACGCGTTCATCCTCAATGCTAGAGGCCTCTTCGGGTATGGTCTCGGGAAAGAACTCTTTGGGCGACGAAACCCAAGAACCCTAGAAGTGCATAAATTATAAAGTATTGCTCTATTTATTATTAAAAGCTAGTATTACCTCTTCATCCTGCTGCCCGTAGTCGCTTAAACCACTCTGCGGAGAGTCTGCTTTGGGCGACATGGCGTCCGGGCCCAGCGAATGTTTGCGGAATACATCTGTGGAGCCCTTTGGTGTGGGTGCACAGAGCAGATTGCGTGCCTTGGGCTTAACGGGTGCCGTAAAACAGGGTGCTCCTGGCGCACGATTATCCCACATGCCTTGCCACAGCTTAATGCCATTCTCCAGGCGAAAGTTTTGAAAATCCGATTCCTTTAGATGATGTATGATGGGTGCAAAAAGATACACGAATAGCTAAGAAAGAGAAAATTTCGATTAATGCAATTGCTGTTAAAAATAAACCTTACTACTAACAGTTATGGTGGGCACTGAGAACAAATATTGATCCATGGATTTGGGCTTAGCTTCGTTGGCTTCAACCAGGCCCAAATCATCGCCGCCTTCATCATCAGCGCATTCCTCGGCTGCGTAGAGCAGTATCCACTGCATGGTGTACAGTAGCTTGGTCTCCACCGGCCCAATGTTTTGCATATCTTTTACACGACCTGACAGTTAAGAGAGACATTAGTTAATAATAAACTAACTACAAATTTAAGTTATGACTAAACTTACAGTGCAATAAAGCCGCGCAGGCATGCATGACATGCGGCAGGGCACCCTGTAAAAGGCGCCAGCGGGGAATGGCGCCTAGGGCCTTGGTCAGAGGCGGGGACAAACCAAACTGTATGTTCTGTACCAGCACCTTCTCAAAGGACTGCGAAATAAAATATTATTATTAATAAAATATTGGAAATATTCTAAAACTCATCCAGCTTAGCTCACCTTGCAGGCTTCCTTGGATTCCTGAGCGTTTGTTGAATTAGGGAATAATGGGGTTACATTTGAACATTAGTTGGGTTGAAATTATTTGAGATCTAATTAAAACCAAACTTAAATATTACCAACAAATTCATAGAAAAAACCAAATAATTATATTGAATCATTATTTAAGAAGTACAAAATGTAAATATTAAAAGACACAAGTTACAACAACTAAAAGCATTTATATAATAAGCCTAAAGTTAGTATGCAGCCTTAGCATATCTATTTATAAGTAAATATCATAATTAATAATGTTAGTTTAGTAAATATGTTAGTTAGAAAACAGTACATAAAACATTTATAACTTACATGGTGTCCCGGTGCATGTTGACAAAACTACATTCAGATTTAGACAAATTGCGAGAGAGTTTTACAATGTTTTACAATTTGTACAGTTTGGTAATTGTTATTTTGGTTGTAGATATAATTATTTGTTGTTTTTGTTGTGTTCAGTGTGGCGTGTTAGTGAAAAGAAATCGAAAATCGTATGCAAAATGAATAAAGAAAACATCAAACATCAAAGTCTCGCATATAGTATGTTGTTATTATCAAATTTCGAGATTAGAAAACTAAAATTAATTTGTATATAGGAAATAAAGTTGACATAGAATACCACATATGTATGTATGGGTATATATCAGGTATACAGTATACAGTCGATCCTTACAAACAAAACACGCATAGCGAATTTACAGCATATTTTCAATATTTTATGAATTTAGGGTTTTCTTTTATAGAGCGTCTGCCGTCTCAGTAGGCATTTTGTATAGCTTAGTTGGCCCATAGCAATCAGTTTGATTTATGTCAAGTTTTCTGTGGCTCTTGGCCTGTGAAACTTACCATGCAACTGGCCTCATGAAGTTTGCCAAGTCGTGGCCTGATAAATGGCGCTATTTGGCGCCACAGGAAGGTTTGCACCGACACCGGCAAGCCCAGATCCTGCAGGCCATCGTCCTGGTCAATGTCAAAGTCATCGTTGTTGTTGTTCGGCGTTTGGCTGTTGTTGTTCGCCTGCAGATTGTTGTTGTTTGTGGCATTGGTCACCATGGTGGCCAGCTGGAAGTACACAAGGACATACACTCAGAGAAAAGACATACTCGATTTAGGTACGACGAAAATACAATTTTAAATCTTTTGTTGTGGAATATATCAACAAGTTTTTGTTTTAAAATACATAAATTGAAGCTCAAAATTAAAATATAATTAATATTGCTTAAATATATTATTTTTATCATTAAAAGTTAATTATTATTATTATAATCATTTTTATACTTGAATCCAGAACTTTCTACACCAAATTAAGTTGTATGCTAAGTTCAGCTTGAACTTGAATTAAGCAATAATTTCTTGTTTTGTTTTCTGAGTGCACATATAGAGTGACATGCAACACGTGGCAGCCATTCATAAAAGTGGCATGCCGCATGGCATTAGCATGCGACGCTATTGCAGCAACAAGTATTTGCGTGCGCAGGCTCAAGCAAGCGGTGGCACAACTTCACCCACTCTGCTGCCCAGGCACAACGCGTCTAGGTCAGTGTCAGCAGAATAACAACAGCATCTGCAACAAGAGGCAAGCAGCCTCGGCGTCCACAAATCCCAATCAGCAGCTGTGCTCTGAGCACGGCCAGCTGCTTCTTGCACGCTGCGCAGAACGCAGACTCCGCAGCTTCGCGGCGTCGGCTGAGTTATAGATACAGAATTGGGTTTTTGGTATACATGCAAATTTGGGGCACAAAAATTTTCACAGACTCTGGCGTCTTATATAACGCTCGCCATTTTTCACTTGCCACACAATTTTCAGCTCAATTTTGCTGTCAAAGTGTTCAAGTTGTGGCATTTAACACGCACTCAAATCAAACGTTTGCCAATTCCTAACGAGCTTCGCCAGCAATTGTCTAGATTGCGACCGCACCCAGTGGACAAATATTTGTGGCAGACAGGACTTGGGTTTGGCTCATGTTTGGACGTGTCCTGCCTCAGAGTGTAATCAACGTTTGAATTATGTTTGAGTTTAATTAGTGTAACTGTCAAATCAATTAGCACAATTTGTTGTTGTATTTTGTTTTGTTTTAAATGAAACTTTTAGTGGTAGCTGAACTCTGTACCTTGATTTGCGTGTGGCCAGTTTCGATAACGTTTACGGCTGGAGCGTTCGGATGCAACTGGGACAAAAGCTACAAGCGTCGTTAACTGACGACCGATTCTCCATCGTCAACATCGTTATCCTTCTCGTGCGTATACAGACACACACACACACATATCCACATTAAGTATACGCACAGCCACCCCCAAAGGACTGCTCTAGTTATATGGTAGGTTCCTACACAGATATAGGGTGTTTAGCACTAGTTATGACAACACAGCAGCTGCAGTTTTGATGGGCCACCCTGTTTATTTAGCGCACTTTCCATTGATAACAAATGGCGCTGCCTTTGTGAGGGTTGAAAATTGCGTATACGCCGTGTGTTACCACTTAATGGCTGTCAACGTTGCCTCGCTTTGTGTGGCAACATGACGGCTTATCATTAAAGCGCTTAAATGAACGCTTAAGTAGGGAATAAATATGGCAGTTTGTGATTAAGATGGAGACGGCATAAGATACTTGAAGAAAAAGATGAAATTACTTATATTTAGTAAAATATCTGCATAGTTTCATAGATAAAGTTAGCCTACAATAATTTTATTCAAATTTTCATTTTTATACTAGTTTATACCATTATTTCAACCTTCAACTTAGGTTTATAATTTTATTTTTTATTTAATATTTTAGATATTTATTCAATGACTTTAATCAGTAGAGAATCTTTCCTCAAAGATGCCATGACAAGTTATTTATATAACATGTCATATCTAAACCAATCTAGCACTGCATCTGATTCATCTGACCATCTGATTACCCAATAAAGTATTAACATTGGTCAGGTTGAATTTTTTTAGTTTTTCCTTAATTAATAAATTGATTTAATTTGAATTGTAGATGATGTAGTTTAATATAGCTAAATATTTCTTCAATATTAATCTTAGTTGTAATTTGTAAATGTAAATTTATTTAATTTGAATTTCAGATGATGTAGTTTAATATAGCTAAATATTTCTTCAATATTAATCTTAGTTGTAATATGCATTTAGATTTTAATTATTCCGGCCTAAATCTACACTAAATAAATAAATAGTTAAGTGTATCAAAATACACATCTCTCCCGCCTCTTATGTCTAATATACTCAATGCTATTATCAGCAAATTCTAAGATGTTTCATCAATGGGCTGCGCACTTTAAACTGCGCAGAGTTGACCCCCTTTAACAGCTGCTGGATTAAAGATACCCCACGAAGTCGGCCCATATCAGATGTTAGTCCCAGCTGCAACAGGTTGTTGCTCTTGCAGTCTGGAGGCTGCGCAGCTCAGCGCGGAGAGTTGAGCCGAGTCCAACAGCTGAGCCGGAAACTGGGTCAAAGCAGAACCCGAGCTTATGGGCTCGCCATCGAGAGCTACCAATGAAATTGGATGTCAAGGACAAGGGAGGCTAGAAAGTAATTGCCGGTTGTGAATGCGATAATTGCCGCATGTGAAAAATGAAAAAACAAAAAAAAGATGGGAATATGCATACATAATGTGGCAATGCTATATAACGAATATTCGGTATATTTGTGAATATGCGTTGTACATTATTGCTCTGAATACATTTGGTGTATCTGTGTCATAGTTTTTATAAATAGCACGCATTAAAATTTGTTGTAGACACAAATACAATTGGATGCCTAGAGAACGCCAGTAATACGCCTTCTATGTAGATGAGAGCGGTCTGCTGAACGTGAGAGCGGAAGAGCCATACAGGAATAGTTTGCTTTAGCAAAAAGAAAAAATAAATAAATAAAAGCTGAAATATATTAGCATTAGGAAAAGCACAAAAAAATTACGCATTTCTTTGTACGTCTCTCAGGTGTTTCAGCCACAAAACTCGGATGCCACCCAAAACATGTTGAATGATAACATCGCCAGCTCTCGCAGAAACCAATAAAAAATGTGTTTAGTTTGCCAAATGGATGATCAGGGTCGCTAAATGTTTAAATATATATACGTATATGTATATATAGAATTAGTTGCATATATATAGCTTGGAGTAGATATAGTAATTATATATGTGTATAGGCGTTGGAAACATGTATAGTTAGGACGTCAGCTAAAAAACAATAAACCGCCAAGTTGGCAAAGCAAAATATTATCTGCCAAATCATGTGTAACATCAAATGATATTCTACACTGTGGGGCTTGGGCATGCCACAAGTGATTATTATTTTGCATGCACGTATAGGAAAAATACAAAACAAAAAGAAAAATAACTTAAAAATAGACTAGCCACTGCGAGAGAGAAAATGTTCAAATGTTCAAATGTTCAAATGTTCCAAAAGAGACAGCGACAGAGAGGGAGAGAGTGCCTGAAAGGCTTTTGCATAGTTGGAGATAGGCTGATAGACAGAGAGCTTGAAAATGCTGCCCAGATGAAAGTAAATTCTTTGCCAGCATATGTTTCTATATATTTATATATACATATATCTCACGATGGCGAACAGCCTTGCCGAGTTCGTCGGGTAGGAATCTGTGTGTATCTTCGGGCCTGTTCGTCGGTTTCTCAACTTGTGCCCATGTATTGGTCAGTATCGCCGCTGGCTATCACCTCAGAATTACCTTGCCGTGCTGCCACTGACGAATAGCGTTCAGTCGAGACCGAGCTCATCCGCGATACAGTTGCCTTTCGCATTCAATAGACAAAATGGTGAGTGCCGCCGCACATTGTTCAGGAAAACTCAAGTGATCTGATTCTGAGTTTTCACATGAAATAACTACAAAGAAAAAACTATATGAAAAATCTGAAAAATTGTACAAATTATAAAATATTACTTTCTTTCTACCATCCAAACGACAGGCTGATGTTCCAAAGCGTGAAGTTGAAAGTAAGTTGAAGCTGCAACCAGGCAAAAAGGATTATAATTCTAACCTCAAATCGAATCACCCTAAAATACATTAAATAAAAGAAATATTCAAATCGAATAAATCATACAAAAACAGGTCTCGAATGCTGCGCCAAGTGGAATATTCGTAGTTCAGTGAATGTATCTGCAAAGTGATTACATAATGTGCGCGTGTGATACAGCTAAAGCCAAAGTATCTACGCGATATGTGGGTACAGATACAGATACACATACATATACACATGAAAAATACATTTCGTAATCGTTCCAAATACATATTGCATACACTTCGATCTTTGTGCATGCCAAGAGCCAAAAGTTGTCATCAAAAACATGCATATATAGATATAGATGTGATCTATAAATCATAAATTCCACATTAACCGAATCATGAAAATTGTGAAAATTCATCAAAAAAAAAAAAAAAAAACTAGCGAAATACACACAGAGTGGAAAATTTGGTAGATATGTATACGAAGAGAGATCGCATCGGTTGAATGCTGAGAGCGCACGATCTAATTTTGGCCAAGTTATTTCTTTGGATTTATTTTCGTTAGAACCAACAAAAACTAGGCGTCTGTGAGTGAGAGTGTGTGTGTCTGTCTGTCTGTGTGTCTGTGTGTGTGTGTGTGTGTGTGTGTGTGTGTGTGGTATGCGCTATGTAGTATAGACGAAGGCGTTCGGGTGTCGGATTACGTATACGTACATGTACGCTCTTCGTGTTGGCAACGCTCCCACGCACGCACACACACACGCACGCACATACACACACACGCATACAGACGTAACTAATGCGCCGCCATGTCAAGATTTTCGTGATGACCAAAAATGTGCGTACCCTTAATTTCAGGGTTATTCGATTGACCTCATTCGGGCTAAAAGTCTTAACGAATTACCAAATAAACAAATAATACACATAAATTGCAAATTAATAATATTATTTGAAAATAATCGATATTGGCAATTAATCGACAATGTTCTCTATGATGATTTTATGCAGATGTCGAATTCGTTTTCGAAGTTATGGGCAGCCCCGGCGAGGGCATTGATGCCTTCGATCTAGGCGATGCTCTGCGCGCTCTGAACTTGAACCCCACCTTGGCGCTGATCGAGAAGATGGGCGGCACCAAGAAGCGCAACGAGAAGAAGATCAAGATGGACGAATTCCTGCCCATTTACTCTCAGGTCAAGAAGGAGAAGGACCAGGGCTGCTATGAGGATTTCATTGAGTGCTTGAAACTGTACGACAAGGCGGAGGATGGCACCATGTTGCTCGCTGAATTGCAGCACGCCCTGCTGTCCCTTGGTAAGTACAAATCATCCAGTACACTATTCCAGATCACACTCGACTTATGCATTATTTTAACTCTATTAGGTGAGTGTCTGGATGATGAGCAGGTTGAGACTCTGTTCGCCGACTGCTTGGATCCCGAGGATGATGAAGGCATGATCCCATACTCTCGTAAGTATCGCTTCCCAATCGAATTGTACTTCTCAGTCTGTGTCAACATATATGAAACGTGTATTGTTATTTGTATTCTTTACATGCACACTTTGTCAACGCACACACCTGTTATCCAATCAATCAATCCATCAAAACACTTGCAACCTTGCAACCTTGCAACCTGCACACTCCTACACGAATCTGTGTTTGTGTGTTTTATGTATCCACAACAACAAAAAACCCATGCACCACGCACCACGTGTCGACTCTGTGTCTCCATGTCTGTGACCTGACCCGACCTGATCGATCCAATAGAGTTCATCCAGCGCTTGATGAGCGATCCCGTCGTCTTCGACTAAACAGTAAGTTGTCGTCTTGTCTATCCATCGACTATTTGTTCAACGTGCGATATTTGTATTTATTTGTTTGCTCTATATTCGATATTAATAACGATTTGTTTCTCCATACTTTTTATAGCATTCCTCGCAAGAATGTGTGACAGACCAGATCAGCTATAAATAATCAACAACAACAACAACAACAAAACAACAACAACACCAAATAAATTTATAGCAACAGCCATTCTCCATAGATGTTATATTCATCGCTAACTCTCTCTATCTCTCTCTCGTATATTATTTTAATTAAATTTTACTTCTGCTACTACAACTGCAAAATTGAACTTCAAGATAATATTATTTTTTAAAAAATAAAAAAATTTAAATTATAAAAAATAATGAAAAAAAACTGAAAAAAATAAGTTTTTTGTGCCAATTATTTTGTTGTTCATTACTTTGATTTGTTTTGAAAGACGCAAATAAACTGAAGTAGCAAAAGCATATACACGATATGACATATCTACAGGTTGAACATATATTAATTTAAATTCCTTTGACGGAAATGGATTAAGTCAGTGCAATGAGCTGCAAATCTTGAAGAGTTTTTCCAGAGATTATTGCGTCTGTGTTTGATTAATTAGGCAAATAAAAGCTTAATTTTTAATTTAAGTTTGTAGCATACTTTTGATAGCAAGCAACCACGTTAGGATAATACAACTCAAATAATAATGTTTTGATCCAGTAAAACACATAAAATCAACCAAATAGTTGCCCCAGGGTTGCATTCCATTCAATAGAAATATTTGTAGCTTTAATTTAAAGCATACTTTTAGACTGATTGAATAAAAACAGACTTGGATTAATCATACAACAAATAACTGTTTTTAGAACATTTATCTTGGAAAAAATGAGTTTAAGCTTGAAAAATGCAATATGAATTGAAATTACTTTAACTCCAACAACGCTACAGAGCAGTTACAAAAAACTGTCAAAAGGTGGCGCAGCAAAAGCTTTCACTTAGCACACGAACAGGTATGAGTTGTGTTCGAAGCTGCTGTTCGAACGAAAAGCTCGCTTGGGTTTCCCCTGCGCGTGTACTAAAAAAGCTTTGGCACAGCTTGTGCGTCTTGCAAGTACGTTAATTAGGAATTTCAACGAACTGAAAATCAGTTGAAAACGAGATAACAAGCGTCAAACACACCAAACGCTCCGCAAACGCTGCAAATTAACAAAAAAAGAGAATTTATAAAAAATAAAATTCAATGCAATAGAGCAAAGTGCAACAGTGAGAGCATAATATAATTATTGTTAAATAATATACAAATATACATATATTTTTTGGCCGATTTTCAATGCGCTGCTCTCGGCAAAGTGCATAAGAAAAGCATTCCAAACAGCAAAGAATTGTGAGAAATACACGAAATATATTTAAAAGTGCAGAGTGCGAGGCAAGAGGCAACTAAAGGAATACACACAAAACGTCGCAGCATCGGAGAAAAGTTAAAGCGCACATAAAAGTCCTGGTCTGAGTGCAGTGCTCATAACCACAAAAACACTTATACACTCACATACACACACACACCAACACTTTCAATATGGCGGATGTCATGGAGAAAAGCTCTGTGCTGGAAGCTGCTGTGCCAACAATGGCCGACCCGCGCCCAACGCAGCCGCTGCAACAGGAAGCGCAACTTCAGCTGCAACAGCAGCAGCTACAACAACAACAGCAACAACAACAACAACAGCAGCAGCAGCAGCTACAACAACAACAACAACAACAGAAACCGGCACCAGCAGCACGTTCTGGACATGAGCAAAAAGGTAAGGGCCAATGACTTGGTAGCGTATTACGCATACGCCATGTCTAACCCAAAAGAAAATCAATTAGCTCAACCTATGACCAGCACTGCTCTGCAAGCAGGTGTGTGCCTGGCTATATCTATGCCTCAATTATACAAAGTGTGGCATTGACACACCCCCCACAGGACAACACGACATTGATGGTTATGTTGGCTGAACACGGCTCTAACCTAGGGCTCACGTCATGTTTTCTGTTGTTGCCGCTGCTCAGCGCTTATGCAAATAGAATTTTGTATTTTTTTTTTGTTTGTATTTTTTGTTTTGTTCTGCTCGGCGTTGTTGACTGTTTGCACAACTGTCGGCATCAGCAGCGACACAGCCAGTTGATTATGTCTGAAGTGCAGCTCCCACTTCCACATAAGCTGGCCGAAGGATGCGCTTAGTTGTCGCTATTGTCTCGCCAGCACAACGACCTGCAGCATTTTAATTGCAGCTAATGCCCCGTCTCTGCCTCAGCCTCAGTCCCTGACATGCATTTTGTGTGTCTAACAGAATCAGTTAAAGCCAACTGCGATAAGCTTTATCAGCAGCATTTACCTGCTCTCCGCCCCCTGCACCACGCTGTCATTCTGCTGTTTGCGGTGGCTCTGCATATGACCTCGTTTAAATTAAGCTAAATATGTTTTTGGCGATGGTATCTGCGTTTTTTCATTCGCTTTGTCACACGAGATGTCGCTTTTGATAAAGCACTAAATTAGCTGGTATTCAAGCGGTAAAGAAATTTTTAAAAATACATAATTATAAACTTGTCATTTAGCACAATCGAGTTTGTCTTATCTATGTAAACACAGTGATTAGTGAATGAACTTTTAATGAATGGACTAATGTTGATATAATCGCTCAATGGCAATCAATGACTGAAGCTGAATGTGAACGACGACTAATTTGAATTAGTCTCTCAAGTAAGCTGTTCATTAGTATTTCTTTCTTTACGAGAGGAATAAGAATTTATGTTCAAAAGTTTCGTTATGGGTGCTCAATTTGTATACCTATTTACTTTTCTTCAAGCGCTTTTAATGAGTTCTGTGGGAACTGAAGAAGTGTTTTTAATTTTGTTTTTGTGGAGAATTGAACTTCTGAGATCTGTTTATTGTTGTCTATAAATTTTTACGTTTTTGAATGTTTGTGCAAAACACATACCATAAGCTTGTTTTAATAATATTTAGAGCTACACTCAGAAAAACGCTCGTAGTTATTTAAGTTATATCTATTTCAAACAAACTTAAAACTTAATTTCAATCAAGTAAATTTTAGAAGAGAATTCTTGGGTCAAATGCGTGTTTTTTGTAAACCGGTTTTTAAATCAAGATGGAAATGGTACACATTTTGGTCCTAGCCAATATAACTAAGGTTTAGACGCAGGTCTAGCTCTAGATTTAGCTCAAGCTCAAGCTTTAGTTTTAGTTTTATCTCAAACTGCACTTCTATTTTGAAGTCTATATCTAATTACTTCATTTCTATGTTAGCTTTGGTTTTCATCTATCTACTTCTCTTCTCTCAATTACTAAGCAAAAGTATTGAAAATATTTGAAAATTACGCACAGGGCATTTTTGCTTCGTTTTGACACAGTTTGAAAATAAAACCGTTGATTTTCTGTGACACACGTACACACGCTGTCACACACATTCGCAGATTTGCCGCTTCACCCCTGCCTCTGATTAAATCAAACGTTTAACTCAAGTGCAAACCGGCTCTGCTCGCTAATCACATCTACAAAAAGAGCAACAAGAGCAACAAAATAGACGTTTGCTATTGTTTTGTGCTCTTCTAAGTTGGCGCAACTAAAAAATAAAATAAAAACACTTGTTAAGTTATAAAGCCAAATAAATATGAATTTTTATTTATTTATTTATATGCAATTATATTATATTATAAAATTAGTTTGCTAACTTAAGATGTTGGCTATTGTTTTGTGCTCTTCTAACTTAAAAAAACAAAACAAAAACACTTGCAAAAAACAATAAAGCGAAATGAAAATAAATATAGTTGCTGCGATCTCTCAGCTGACTAGTTCTGCTGTCATTCCCATGAAGTCATCGTCTGTCCCTCACGTCACCACCTTTGATTCCAGTGTTTATTTGTGTACGCGTAGAAACTTTATTATTTTATTTTAACATCGATTTATTACTGTTTCATTTAGCTATATAATATGATAACATATGTTGTCGCTATCAAGATACACTATCTATCAGCACCTGTTAGCTGCCTTGCTGATAACAGCGATTGCATTTCTCCTCTCTCTATAAACAGCGTATCTCTCTGACATCGCTTTGTCTCTCAGTTTCTCAGTTTCTCAGTCTCTCAGCCTTTTCGCAGTCTCTGTCTCTGTTTTCTTGCACTTTATAAATAGCCAACTTTGGCTGCACTTCTGTCACCTACTTTGAGTTTGTATTTGCCTCTTAATTAACACAAAATGCGGCATATTGCAACTGTAATTGATTTTCTTGCTTTCCTCTTTCTTTGGTTTCTCTATTGGGGGCGTGCTAGTTTCTCAGTGTATTCGAGAAATGATAATAATAAACAAATAAATAAAGCTCTTGGCAGCTGCCACTCTGTTAATTGTTACGGTTTCCGCCTTGCTTCAAACATAAAAAACAATTACCAAACATTTAGTGCCATATTTGTGTTAGCTGCTGCCACGCCCAGTTGCAAGTAAATGAACCACGAAAACCCATCAAAAAAGATTTCTCCATCGGTTCTCGCTTATGTTATGCGTGGGACCCTATATGGCATTAATGATTAATTAGTCTGACTATTTATTGATTCATTGTCTCCGTGTTTTATAACCGCGTCCACCAAATCGAAACACTGGAATACTGTTGCTCTTCTATTCCACGTTCTGTTCGTGCCACACATAGAGCAAAAGAGCAATATGATACCTCACTGATAGTTATGACCTTCGGCTAGTTGATTCTATTAAAAGCAAGAGTGGTAGAGTTTGGGCTACCGGACGAGCAGATGCTCTACAAATTATTATTAATCTATTGGAATTTTTACAAAAAAAGTTTGTTTTATAATCGTTAGGTTTATTATTAAAATAATTTGTTTCGAGAAGTTATAGACAAGATACCAAACATTAACTGTATTCGGTTGAAAAATGTAGATTTGGATGTAGGTTTTTACTTAAAGAACAAACCCATTTTTGCTTAACTTTATATATGCATATCTCCGCCAAATTTCAACCGATTTGCTATTGGATAGATTTTTTTTGTCAATAATTTGAGTAGGAAAGTTATATACTAGTAAAATCTCAAAATTACATTTTTTGAAAATTTCGCAACGTTTTGAGACGAAACCCTTCCATTTCTTCAAAATATTTTGCCACGAATTTTTGTTTTATAAAGGGTATACAATAAAACAAACAAATTAAATTCTAACTATTCCATTACAGTTTAGAAATAAATAAGAGACTGTAGAATTACGAGCTGTTTGCACTCAATTGAATTTGGATGCAGCTGACGGGAGGTGCACTAATTGATATGTACAGTGGGTGCAAAAAACATTTATTGAGCTGCGATTTTTGTGCGCCCAGTGAATGCTAATGCCAAGAGGCGAACCGCGAAATGCCGCATAGTTTTGCTTTATTAATTAATTAAATTTTGCTGAAAGTGGCATTTAAAAGTTTGATCAATAATATGTATGCCACAGATTAATAAGAACGTCAAATGTTGTTTAACAAATTGAGGCAATGTAAGCGCAAGTACAAGGGGCAGGGGCAGGGATGGTGGGTGCCAGCTTTGAGCTTTGGGGTGCAGTCTGTCTGGGTGTTGGCTTAATTGTTTCTTTCGCAACAAAGTGTCGCTTGGCACGCAAATTTCGCCATCCAGCCATCCACCCTTTGTCAGACACCTCCCCCAAAAATGGCAGAGGCAGAGGTACAGTGTTGCCAAATCAGCTTGTTTTCAGCGAATCGCGCGGTTTTTTAGGATCGATTGCTACATCAATTGTGCAGCTGCAGAATGCGGGAAATTTGGAATTTTATATAACAAACCGGCATTAATTATAAATCTTTTCTGGTTATATTTTTTCTATCTTTTGCTGTCATTTAAACAGTTAAAAACTAAAGGAAATTGGTATTTGCACAGCACAACAATTACATAGATCCAGTAAAGACGTATCCGATCAGCAGGACGCACCCGAGTGTAGAATATCGTCCAAAACAGAACAATAGAACATTTTTTAGACCCTTTACTTTAAAAAAGTAAAAAGGGTCTATTAGTTTAGTGCAAAGAGGAAATGTATGTAACACCCAGATGGAGGCGTGGCAGACCCCACAAAGTATATATATTCTTGATCAGGACGACAAGCCGAGTCGATATAGCCATGTCCGTCTGTCCGTCTGTCCGTCTGTCCGTCTGTCCGTCTGTCCGTCTGTCTGTCTGTCTGTCTGTCTGTCCGTCTGTCCGTCTGTCTGTCTGTATGAACACCTAGATCTCAGCAACTATAATAGCTAGAGACACCATATTCGGGATTCAGGTTCCCCTATTCAGTAAGCAGCACGAGTTTGTTTTAGATTTTGGATACCTCCCCCACTTCCCCCGCAAACCGCAAAAAGCTGCTGTAGCCACAGTTTTGAAGCTATTGATTTGTAATTTGGTATTTGACTAGTTTATGACATTCTCTATCGACGCTGTGAATTTTGTTTCGATCGGATAAGAAACAGCAAACATATGCCACAGACAATTTTCCGCACTAGGCAGAGGGGGGGTGGTGTGCGTTGTATACGAGGGTAGCTTAGTGTGTGTGCGTCTGATTGTGTTTGTATGTACATATACTCAAAGTAAAGGGTCTCCTACGGTCGGTTACGTCCGACTGTAGCCTCCGTCCCACTGACCTGCCCCGTCCCTATATTTTTCTTTATTTTTATTTTTATTTATTTTTTAAATTATTCAGCCCAATATTACTCCAAAGATTTATCTCCTAAATTTTAGTTTTTCTGTTTTGAAAAAAATGTTGAGTTAAATTCTAAAAGTAAATTTTTGGAAATGGCTTTGTGGCTTTTAAAAATGTCAATTGTGTTTGAAAATCAAAGAAAAACTTGAGACTAACTTGTCTATTTTTTGACAATATTTTTAGCTTTATTTAAGTTTTCTGCCCACAGCTTTTTTCGAAGAAAATTGACAACACTGAATGGCGGTGGCATTGTCAAAGCCAGTGAAATGTCGACCCATTGAGCACCCATTGACAGTTCATTAAACTCGGTCACAGCGCCTGGAATTGCTTTGATTTCATTTCGATTTTGTTATGGCCATGCCTCAGAGTGTTGCACTTTCCTCGCCAGACTTTGGGAGGTCCGTGGCGTGTGATCATGCAGCGGCTTGGTGGCAAGCAGTTGCCCAATGCTTGGCCACATTTGGTGGTAGTCATATAATTTGTAGTTTTTGCTGCGGCCTGGCCATATTTGTGGCTGCGTTGCCGCTTTTGGCTGCGCTGCGTGCGTGCGCCAATTGCCACATTTTGTGGCAATCAATAACCGAAGTGCGTCAACAAGACAAATGTTAAAGCCACAGCCAAACTGGCCAGAAAATATTGACAAATTTAAATGTTGATGAATTGCAGAAGCCGCTGACTTGAGTTGCAGCTTCCTGCTGCCGGTGAATCATCGTTTTGCGTCGCGGCGCAGTTGCAGCAGCAACAGCAGCATACATGCGCAGTTCTTGAAAGCTTTATGTAAAGCACTTGGGGGACTCCCCGCCCTGGCAGGCTTTAAAGATTCCTCAAGTGTCACTTGCCACTGCATCCCACTAAAATGTAGTCTAAACTCAAGCCGTGTCACACTTTTCACGCATATAGAAAATAATCAATGGGCACGTCAATCGCAGTGAAAGCAAATGCCCCAAACTCACCAACACACATACACACCTCATATACATACATGTGTGTGTGTGTGACCAAAGGGAAGCCAACAAAAAGAGGCATGCCGATAGATACTGAATACAACAACGCTGCCGCCCCGGCACCCCCAAAACTCAGGCAAAACAAATGCTCAACTGAAGAGAAGCAGCAGCGCAGCGGCAGAGCGGCGACAGAGCGCCGGCAGAGCAACCCTCTGTGCTGTTGATATTTACCGTCATCAGCGTAGCCTTCTGTGCTGCGGCTGTACAAGCGAAGCTTTAGAACATTTAGCACAGTTCCCCTGCAGCTGAAGCTCTCAAACAGCTGAGCTGCTTTATTCGTACCACAACCTTATTTAGACAGCAACCAATGCGCAAAATAATTATTTTGGTACGATATATTTACGCCAGATGGCGCTAGCGGCAGTTTGAAATTTGTGACTTTAGACGATTTTACAATTTTATTTATCGTAGATTTAATTAAAATTATTTTAAATATTATTTTATTATTAATAAATTTAATTTAATTTTTGTTTATTCAATTTTAATTTAATTTTATTGTTTTAAGCCATTTATTTTAGATATTTAGACCTTGTACCCATTAAAAAATGGAAAAAACGGGGTTAATAACTTTGTTTATATTTCAAATCTATCTCTATATCTGGCAACACTGATTTGAATTAAAATCTAATTTAATTCCATCTAGTCTAATTCCAATTTATAAATATATGTTTCTCTATCTCTTTACAGGTATGCATATTCAACAATTTTTCTCCTTCTATATAAATGGCTTCATTAGATTGGTTAGCAAACTATTTAAATGGTATGTAAATTGATTGTGAAATTTAACAATTGTATAATCTAATTCAAACTAATCTAATCAATTTTACGCTATTTAAGCTGATTTAGCTAATTTAAGGCACAACAAGCAAGACCCAGTTAGTAAGCCCTTACCTAACCTAACCAGATATCAACGGTGGGAATAAAAGCACCGTTAGAAGGCCTCATTCCCTTTTGTCAGCGCACAGACATAATAACCTTGACAATCGAAGCAGCGACTAAACGATAACAGAAGCAACTATAGTAGACATTAAGTTAACGCAACATGCAATAGACGCCTCGCTATAAACAGCAGAGGCCCAGATCCACCCCAGAACATATGTATACCTATGGTAAATACATATAACTTTGACTTAGTTTTATTGGGCATACGCAGTGTGGAGTGTTTGTATGGCATAGAAACCCTAGAAAGTGGGGCTCGCGTGCTGCTTGCCTCTAAATATACAACAATTAGTTACAAATCATGGAACCTATGACAACAACACCTGAATAATAGACAGAACCTAGTAAAAATCGTCTGCTCACGATGCGATGCGTGGCAATCGGTGCCTGTAGCGTTTAGTTTTGATTTATATGCTTGCGAGGGTTGTTTTATAAAGTTTTTCCATAAATTATCAATAAATATATGAGCAGTAAGTTTGATGATACGAGAGTAGGGGAAATTTATTACAATATGTAATACTCTTCCACAAAATAGATCACAACTTTCCGTAAGAAAATATTTAATTATGAATAAATTAGTAGATGCTAAAAGATTTTATATTTGAAGTATTAATAATTACCAAAAATTAGTTAAGGAATCCTTCAATACCTAATACAAAGAATGGGATTTATTTATCATTTAAAAAATTGCTAATGCTACAAAGACATATTTTTGTATAGCATTAGAGATACTTAAGGTTACTTAAGCTTAATCGTAACTTATGTTAAGGTACAAAAAACGTAGCATACTTTTGAGCGCTCATCTGCAGTTACGACTTCTAACCCAAAGAAATATGAGTAATTATGAATCAAACCGCCCTCGCATATGCACATAATTTTTATATACAACATGATATTGTCGTTAATATAGAAACAAGCCAAGAATTGCACAAAGGCGCCTCTAATGCGCCCCCTGTGCCCATTAAATTAATCAAGCCAAATGAAATCTGCATAAAAAATCTAATTCCGACTGTACCTTGGCTGAGCACACAGATATACGGGCCGTGGAGCGGAGTGCAGAGGGGATAGGTGGTTTGAGCCATTGCTGGGCCATTGGCTTATTGTTGGCGTGTTGAATTTGCATTTCACTACGGCGCCCAACTAATAAATTTGTATGTCAATAGAATATGCCCCAAGACGGTGGCGGAGTCGCTGAATCGCCAGGTGAGCCAGGTGAGCGAGCCTCGAACTGCGCAAGGACATTTGCGAGCGTTGTGAGAACTTTACGAGCCGCCCCAAACACAAAAAAGTAAAAAAATAAAATCAAGAATGAAACGTTGAGCTGAGCGCTGAGGACTCGAGCGCATTCAGACTATCAAAACAAAATTCTAAGTATTGTAATTCGAAATTTTTCAAAGCAAATAAAAGTAGTCGAGTTTCAACACTCGTGCCAAACAGTACGCAGCGGGCGCGTTGCAAGATCGCAAAGCAAGCGCAACAAAATAAACGTTAAAGCAATTTAAATTAAATAAATACAAGCTACGAAAAATACATAAATAAATTGTGCAAGAAAAGCAAGCATTTGTGCCAAGTGCTCGGGAGTGATTTGTGAAAGGATTGAGCGTAAAAGTCGTGAAACTGCGTATCCTTGCGGTGAGCCTCAAAGTGCAAAGTGCATTATCCTGTGGCAGGGCCAAGTTATTGCCCTTTGGCTAGGAAAATCGATAAAATTGCATGGTTTCAGTTTGCAATTGTCGTTGTTCTTGCTGTTGCTGTTGCTGCTGCTGTTGTGTATTTGCTTTATGGCCAACTGCAACAATTGATAATGAGTGCGCGTGTGGCATGTGGCATGTAGCATGTGGCACATCCTGTCTGCTGATAAAAATCACAACTGCATTGCCAGCAAAGCAAACTTTGACAGCAACAACAGCGGCAACAACAACAGAAATCAATTGGCGCCTGGGCGCAAAAGTTTGTTAACATTGCGCCTTTGAAATTCTAATTGAAATACCTAAGGCGCACTTAGATGTGCCGACAACTTGCCCCATTTGCCCCATTGGGGCAGGGCAGGCAAGTGCACAGTCTGAAGTCGCAACGAGTCTATAGTATATGGCATCCGTGCTGCCGCAATTGTTGGTAATCAATTTGGCCACACAAATGACAGTTGCCACATTCTGTGGCAAGTTGACATGAAATTCCTCTTGCCTTCTTTGTGGAATTCCAGCTGTGTGCAATGAATGTTGAGTGATTTCAGTACCGAGGTCCTCGAGGCCACCTAATTTGCGGTTTTCCGCTGCCGCAAATCGTTGCACTCTCTCTCAGCCGGAATTCTAGAGGCGCCACGCGCCGTAGAGTAGTCAGAGTTTGCACGTGCTACGGCCAACAAGACCAGCAACAGCTCCGTCCCATTGTGCGGCACTCGTACTTAGTATATAGTTTAAAAAAATTTGCATTTTGTGTGTGCAATTTTATCGATTGGCCAGACACCAAACGAAACTAAATGCAAAAGTTTTACATTTTGGGCGCTTGCCACAGTTAATTGCCAGGTAGTGCCGGGAACCCAATACAGAAACCGCAGCAACAACCCCAGCAGTACACCCAATTGATATGAGTGATACCGATGCGGTGAGTTCTAGTTTCATTTCAAAAAAAATAAAAATAAATAAATAAAAAACAGCAAAAAATCCAATGCAACAAGGCACCAAAGCAGCTGATTTATGAGCCTTTTACAGGGTAATTTGTCAGCGGATTAGCATAAGTTGTTAATATTTGTGTACATTGTACTATTATTATTGTTATTATTATTTTGTTGACCTTGGGCATCGATTGCGAGTGGCATGTATTGACGAATTGCCCAATTGCTAATTTCTGTGGCAACCGACAACGAGAAACCCTTTGCACAACTAAAATCAAACAGCAATTTGCTGGGGTTTAGTTTGATTTTTTTCAGCTTTTTTCTGCTTTTTTCTGCTTTTTATTCGGTCTTAGAACTGTCGAACTTTTGTTGAATCAATAAGCGACAGAGTTACAATTTGGGTCACATTCCAAGTAGCAACCGTATTTCATGACAAAATTCCCTAATGGTAACCAAAAACCAAATATATCCGAATATACTTATATACCAAAACAATAAACTGTAAACAAATGCAAAAAAGAAGCCATCAAATTTGAGAGCTCTACTCGATACATACACAGCGAGAAAAAATCAAGAGCTCCGTGCTTGAGTTCATGTTTTTTGAACATTAAATCTGAATAGGAATGACAATCATAAAGTTAAGAGGACAGAACGAGTAGTACGACAAAAATTCGTGATGCAAGTAAATACCAACTTCAAAATAAAAAGAAAAAACAAACCAATGAAATATAGTATTTTCTTCAGTGTATTCTTTATTATTAAATAGATTCTTTAATTAGTTTAAATTATACTAGTTCTGCTATAATCAATAGATGAATTAAGGCAATTACTTTATGAGTTTAACTATAATTAGTATCTTTTTAGCAAGGCTGCTAACCTAAATAAGTTTGATAGATATTTTATTATTATAGAAATGATACATATTTATTAGAATTAATTTTAACAAATAATTTTTTTGTTGCCATATATTTGCCAACATATCCTAAAATTATAATTTTTGACAGAATGTGTTCAAATTACTATTATTTTTATTGACAAAATTTAAAAAAACATTTGTTTTAAAACAACTCAGATTAAATAATAACACTTGAAAATGGTACATACCATTATTATCCTTTTTAACATTAGTTTTAATTTAAATTATTTTTGATCATCTGAAACTATCATATTTTGAATTAATTTTAAAATTTGGTTTCGACACGAGTTTTATTGTTGGTTTCTTTCGATATTTCTTTACAAAGACAAAAAATATCCTATTTCCGACTCGAAATTGATTCGGTTCAAAGCTGGTTCGAAGTCTAGATTTTTAAAAATGAATACTTAATTTAAAAACGAAATAAATTAGGGTCTTTTCATTCAAAAATTCTATATATATTTTTGTAGTTCGCAAATACTGCTTTATAAAGTTATAATTCTTATTTTGGGATTACCAATCGTATTTATAATTGTATTGAAATTGTTTGATTTAGATTTAATTGTTTCTCTCTGTGTACGCGCGCGCGAATGCCTATTGATGCCTGTCTGATACGGACGCCCACACATGTGCACAGGCACACACCTGCCACACACACACACACACACACTTGCCACACTTGCCATACTTGCCACACTTGGCTTTGGTTTTATGCATGCACGTATGCAAATGATATGGTGCTGGCCACCAGGCGCCTCTTGCCTGGTTGGATAGAGAGCCTACCAGGTATTGGATTACCCGACACTTGCACATTTCTGCACCGACACCGCAGGCGTTAGGTTCAGGACGCTGCCAACTGCAAAATGTACAACAACAGCGCCGGCTCCAAGGAACGTCTCACTGGCGATAAGCCAAATCCGACGGCTCCCAATGCTGGCTATGCACGGCGCATCTCTGTGGATTACGCAGAGTCATCTCCTGTGACCTATGCCGCGCAGGAGCAGCCGAAACAGCTGGACTATGTGGTCAAGCCGCAGCCCAATCCGGAGTATCCGCAGCGCTCCAGCGTGGAGCAACCGACTCCAACCCAGCTCAAAGCTGAGCTTGTGCAGCCTCCGATCGCCAGCTATGTGGACACAGAGCGCGCCAAGCCAGCGCAGCGGGCAGCGCCCATTCCCAGACCTGTGGAGCAGCCCAACCTAAGCTACCCGGAGCCCAGCCGATCTTTGCCCAATCCGGAGTATCTGGAGCGCACCACTGTGGAGCAGCTGAACCACATGCCAGCCAAAATGCTGCGCTCCAATGTGGAGCCGGTTAATGTCAACTACATGCCTCAACGTCCACCGCCTAATCCCGACTACAGCCGCCCAAGAGGCAACATGGTGGCCATTGAGCAGCCGCCACAGCTGCCCAGGGCACGCACTGAACACACCGCTAAAGAACGCACCATCAGCACCTACAATCCCAACAATCCCAACACCGACTATGTGCTTAAAGACCGACCCAATCCGAACTTTGTTTTGCCATCACAGATGCGTCCAGCGGCGGGTCCGCCACCGCCACGACCGCCATTTGCCGGCGCACGTCCCATGGTGGGCGTGGGACCACGTCCGCCCATGCCGCCCAACATGGTGGGCAGACCGATGCCACCACCACTGCGCACCACAGACAGCAAAAGCAATCTGCTGATGGGGCCACCACCGCCAGGTGGCATGCGTCCTGGGATGCCGCCACAGCTCAGCCAGCAGAGCATGCAGCAGGCCAGGCTGCCCAATTCGGGCGGTCCAATGAGCCCCACCGGGCAGGGTCCGCCCAGACCACCCGGTGGTTTTCCCTGGTCAAATGCGCCGCCCGGAGCACCGGGCATGCCCCCCGGAGCGCGTCCCTTGCCACCACAGAACATGGCGCGACCGCCGCCTCCAACCTTTGCGCGCCCCATGCCGGGGCAACCGCTGCAGGCGCCCTATCGACCGCAGATGTACAATCAGCAGCCGCCACAGCAGCAGCAGCCCCTGCACTTGCAGCAGCAGCAACTGCAACATCAGCAGCAGCAGCAGCAGCAGCAACAGCAGCAACAGCCGCAGCAGCAGCAGCTACGCCCACCTTCAGCTGTTGGCCAGCACAACGACAACGATGACGATGACGTCATCATGGGCCAGGCCGTAACCCCGCTCAAGACGTACAGCATGCGCAGCGATCCCATGGGATCTCCGCTGCTGGAGGAGACGGAGCCGCCATTCGAGACGAGCACGCCGAGCACAGATGCGACCCACAAGCCGGGCACATACAGTAAATAATTCAGCCAAAGAGCGTGCCATTTAATGAAGCCATTTACATGCCAAAACAGAATATAAATTAATTATTTATGAACCGATTAATTAAGTATAAACTCTATGCTTGTCTTGCAGAAGGTGACAACGACAGCGGCGTGGATGAGTCCACTCAGGAGAAGGTGAGTCCAACTATTAATAGTGGCTACAAACTGGTTTGTCGCAATCGTATGCTCTTAATTGAGAGGAAATTAACTGGCTGCAAATTAATTTAATTTGTTGACCATCAACTTCTGCCTCCAGCTCGCTGTTCAATAGACGCTTTTAGGCTTCACAAATCATAAATATCTGTAAATGGCAGCCATTTAGTTGCCGCCTTCACAGCCAGCAGCCAGCAGCTGAGAGACTCTCAGCGAGCTCCAAGCGAGCTCCACGCTCCACGCTCCATTAGACAGCGCCAACTGCTGCTCATGTCTGTGGCAAGCTCATAGTTCCGAGACGTCAAAGTTCAGACTAAGTTGTGGCTTGGCAGACGTCAGTTGGCGCAACGGAATAACCCAAAAGATACAGCCCCGAACTGTGTGAGTGCGACTACACTGAGAAAAATAAATCAGTGTCTAACCATAAATTTTAAAACTTGATGTTGCTAAATGCAGTGGTCTTAAAAGAAATGCGAAAAGCAAATTGTTTGCTTATAGAATTCTAAAGTTTTGTTTTAATTTTGCAAATTGTTGTGGCTAAAAAATTCGTAGGAACTTGAATAAAAGTTTATTTTTCTTGTTTTTTTTTAAAGCGAATACAAAATTTATATACACTTCAAAGTTATTAAAAGGATGTAGACAAACTTTTTAAAACAAATTTTTTTTAAATAATAAAAATTCTCAATCTTTAAGAAGTTATTCAAAGAATTTGTTAAAACAATATTTGAGCTAAAAATCTGTTTTTTTTTTTTATTTTTTGATACAAAATTATTTATTTTAATTTTTGCATTGTTTGCTCTAAAAAATTAAAAATCAAAGCAACTAAATCAGAGCTTTAAGAAGAGAGTTCGAAGTTCTTATACTTTTGATATTACAAGATATTTAATTGTAGTCAAAACTCTTTCAAATTGTTTTACCCTTTGAAAGCATCACGTCTGAAATGCATGGTTTTTATACGTTTTTTTTTCTCAGTGTGGGTCCAGTAACATGAACGCTTACAGGTGTAATGTGCGTGTGTGTGTTTGTGTCAGCCCAACTTTATAAAGACAAACAAATTGCCAAAAGTAATGCGTTTTGTGACCCAAACACGAAGCCAGCAGCGGCTCTAGAGACAGCAGCTACCACTTTTGGGCTGTAACTCTATAAATACTTACATGTTAAAACATGCACACACACAATCACACACTCGCACACACACACACACACATAGATATGTAATATAGCCAAAGATCCATTCATATGCTAAACAACACGAAGCCGAAAGCCAACGACAATCGATAAAACAATGCATAAACTGTGTACGGATGGAATCCTTCGTGGCTGGCAACAGCAACAACCACAGTGACAATTGCGAACGGGACGCCAGTGGCACCTCCGGCACCTGGCACCAGTCGGAGATAGAGTGCTCTACAGCTGGCATAGCTCCAGTCATAAATGGCATAACGTTGACAGCGGCTGAGTGTAATTGTCAGTCGTAAACCTCGTAAATTACCAGAAAAATAAAGCAAACACAAACGGCCAGAAAATGCATTTGGTTATAATGGCAGATTCAAGCTATCTCATAGTAAATTCCCCAATGCTGTTTAACATTTTAATGTGCTGCTATTAACATACAAATATGACCTTTCTGCAGGATCGCAACGGACCGAATTCACCCAGCTCACCGGTCAAGACACCCACATCGAGCTCCTCGAAGCCAGACAAGTCGGGCATCTCCCGCCCGCCCAGTGCCACGCCCTCAAACAAATCGCGCAGCGCTTCGAAGAGCCGTCTGCTGCTCAAGACACCCGAGCCCGAGCCAGTCAAGAAAGGTAAACCCCCAGATATATTGGTAGCTAAAGTGAGATTAAAATGTTCGCATCTTAGTTCCGATGAACAAGGTACAGGTGGGACATGCGCCATCGCCGAATCTGAAGGCTGTGCGCTCCAAGATTGGCTCGCTGGACAATGCCACCTATAAGCCCGGCGGTGGCAATGTCAAAATCGAGTCCAAGAAGCTCGACATCAAGGCGGGGCCGCGCATTGAGGCCAAGAACGATAAATACGCACCCAAAGGTGGCGAGAAGAAGGTAAGTTCTATGTGGACAATCGTCAGCATCATCAACATCGACATCATGGGCGCAACTGGCGGTCGGAACTTGTCTTCGCTTATCAAAAAAAACAAATCTATATCTATACTTTATACAGAAATTAATTGAATCTCATTTCTTTTGTGTTGTTTGTTGTATAATTGAGAGAGACTTACTTGTACAAACAATATGAAAACGTAAAGTAATCGCTAGAAATTCAATTTCACGGTCGATTTGCGATTCCAGATCTATATAGTATACTATATATGTACACGTATGTACTCTTGTGTAGCTACATATATACATACATATATGCAATATCATCGTATCGTATCGTAGGAAATGCAATCCGCACATAAATAGCTTTCTTATTATAGAGTTTAGGCGCGACTCTTGACATTGATATCGACACGTAATTAAACACAGATTTTCTTAAACAATTTTTCCATACTTTGTATCTATTTGCAACCACAACACCAACACACCAAACAATTTGCAAAAAACCAATCGAAATTTGTAGATAGTTACCACAAAGTTGCAGTGGAATGCGAAATCAAAGATCGGCTCATTGGATAATGCGGCCCACAAGCCCGGCGGTGGCGATAAGAAGATCGAATCGCTCAAAATGGACTTCAAGGACAAGGCCAAGTCGAAGGTCGGCTCCAAGGACAATGTGAAATATCAGCCCGGCGGCGGCGACATTAAGGTATGTCCTCAGCTCATTTCAAATCGATAATCACCCAAAAGTTTGAGTTTGACCCAGAGACATACAAACTATACAAATACCCGTATTATTTTACATTGAATTCCCTTATTTTCAACCGTTTATCAGCTCTCAAAGTTGAGCATTTTTAGCCCTGAGCTCAGTTGGTTTTTCTTTTGTTCTTTTTGTGCTGTTTTCGAGCATAATTTTGTTACTGTTTTCGCCTTGGCAACACGCATGTGGTTGCTATATCTACTATATGTTATAGTATCTTCTTTGATCTCAACTGGCATTGGCATGGGCATGAGCATGTGCCTGGACTCAGACTCATTTGCATGTCAATTGTTTTAGTTTTAATGGCATGTGCTCGTACTTTGTAAGGTGTTTGACTATTCACTAACATCCAACGAGTTGCAACTGAATACTTGGCTATTCGCAGAGGTATTCGTTCAGGTTCCCTAGCAAGCACCGCAATAGAAATGTGAGCATTATCTATGGCGAAGGCTCCAAGATTGTGAGTCCTTGTCAGCCCAACGTCAACAACAACCAGCCACTGGACGAGAATTTATATAATGAGGACGATTAGTTGGTTAGTTGGGTACGTAAAGTCAAACTGGATACAAACCAAGCACTACGAATCGGTGTATCATCAACTAACCCCACTAGGAGCATTTTCTGCATCTTTTGATTTGGTTTTGTAACTAGCCGAGTTATCGTTAAATTAGCGAACTGAATAAAGTTGTATTTTATCTTTTGTTTTGATTTGCAACTGAAACATAATTAAAAATAAATTTCTTTTGGAATATGTATTTTGTTTTTTAACCATCAAATGTTTGCCTTTAACCAATGATAAACCCAAGGATAACAACGCAAAGGATGTAAGTAGTTTGAACTATCTGTGTTTATACCATGAATGTGCTTTTGTAAAAACGTTGTGTATGATTAATTTCCGTATTTTGTAGACACATAAGCTCACTCTTTGAAAAATCTCCTTACTCTCACTTACTATGTAATGCATATTGTAGTCAAGTATCCTCTTTGTAAATATGTATGTAAATGTTTTCAGTTTATTGTGTGTTGTGCGCTGAATGAAAATTCTAAATTACAGTTAAACCAACGATTGGCTTATTCCCCTATAAATATATTATATATTTGTGTAAATCCCACCACAAAATTCCAATGAAATTCCTTATCGAAAACCCAACAAGAACCAATTAAAAAAAGATAGTGTAAATGCAATCTGCTAATCAATTTTCTGTGCGTTGCCGGTGCTGCTACTACTTTTCAGATACAATCGCAAAAAATAGAAATTAAGGCACAAAGCAAAGTTGGCTCTTTGGATAATGTAAAGCACAAGCCCGGTGGCGGTGAAAAGAAGATTTTCGATGATAAGGATTATTTGAAAAATGTTGAACACTCTGTTGCACTGACAACACCACCAACACAGGTAAACGACCTAAGTGTGTGCCTAAAAAGCGAAGTAGTCCCTAGTTAAACTAGTTGCAATTAATCCTAATTTGATTTGGTTTCATTACAAATTACAATACAAATCAATTCATACCATACATAGTACATCGAATACATCAATAATGATATCCCATTTTGTGTTTACTTCAAGAAATTCATTTTTTTATGTAATTGTAATTAAGTTGCACTTCAGTTGTTGCTATCGGTTGATTAAATACATATATTTTGAAAGCGTATCTTATATATAATTAAATAATCAAGCAATCACCGCACTCAATGAAACCGCACTGAGAATGCCTAACGAATCACCTCCAAAATGATAATAGATCCAACTAACCCTATTCCCCACTAACTCGAGAGAAATTCAACGGTACATTAAGGGCATTCCCATCTAACCAAATTAAGAACGTTAAGGCAAAGTATTTAGAGGCACAAAACGAGTTAACATTCTTTTCAGCGGGTGTTTATTATGCATTTATTTCATTTATATATTTTGCATTAATTACAACATTTTACTTTGCATTTAAAAATGAATTTCTTTCAAACTCAAACTGAGATGCATTGGCTGTGAAGTGTCGTTGAACGAATCCAAATTAACAATTACTAAAAACCAAACATCGTATAACGTGATATTCATATTCATGCGAAACGGAGTTAACCATTTTACACACAAACTATTCTCTTTCTCTTTCTTTTTTCCTCTCTCTATCGCTCTCGATCGCTTCCCCTCCGGAATAAATATAGTTTGCTGGGCAAGGGCGCTTATTGGCCACCATACATCTAGAATTCGGTCTTTGTAACTCAGACTGTGTGTGTAACGATATATTTGAGTCGCTTTTCAAGTGAACTAGAAACCAGATAAACAAATACCAAGCAAATTAATAACTGAGCTAAATCAATAATTAACAATTAACCCAACAATAAGATGAAACTACTTAACTGTACCTAAAAGCTTGAATCGGGTCAACAAAAGTACATTAATTAGCTCAAACGATAACTGGAAAATGTTGTTGATTTTAATACGAAAATCTCGAATGAGTTTGCAAGAGTTTCTATTTTAAATTATATACTTTATAATACAAAAAAAAAAAAAAAAAAACTGAACAATTTCGGCTAGCTGAAATTACTTGATGCACATTCCAAAACCAAGCGCAATCTGACCTCTGATTGGAAAGTGCATGAATCTGTATAACTCTCAATATACTATATTTGTTAATACTTTAAGTTAAAGTATATACCAATTGAGTATTATTTATGGCAATTGTCAAACGTTTGATACTATGTAGACTAGTACAAATTTTAAAGAAACGACCTAACAATAGAAATGCTCAATATAGCATATACATATATATAACGTATATTCTATGAAAAGATTGTTGAAAGTCTGCCCGGCATTTAAACCATACCCGAAACAGTGCAAAATGCTTTGCTCTTTGCTCTCTAATCCCTCCTCATACTACCATATAAAGCAACAAAGATATATGCATTTGATTTGATTTTTGGGCTGGTTTCCACTCATCAAAATATAATACTATTAAATGTCAAAATTGTTATTAATTGTGTACAATACTATTTAATTAATTTAAGTAATTTTCTGTGTATCATTTTGTGCTTAATGTTACTTTCTATTCTTTTCTTTAATTCGTTATAGGAATATGTGTATACATTTTATTAGTCATAGTCATATACGATAACAAAACAAATTTTTTAAAGTGCATTAAATCGAAATTCGAAATTTGTATACTCGTACTTACTACATAATACGTCCAAACTCGACTCTTATTATGAAACGAAGCGATTTTATCATGAACTATACTTTCGATCAAGTTCTGTAAGTTCTTTTTTACGTGCGAGTTGAAAACTGTGTGCGTTGCGTATCTTTTTAACAGTGCTGTGATAGACTAACCGAACCGCATCTGACTATAAAACCGAACCAAAACGAACCGTTCCGAACCGAAAGCAAACCAAAATTGATTTGATCAAAAGCAAACGCCCCATTTAGTAACTCTTCTTTCGGTTTCATAAACAAATTGCTTGATGTGCTCGTCGAATCCATGATTTGCTTCCATTCCATTTGCGTTTAATATACCCTGCATTTCTTTTACTTATCGAGGCTTTGTGGTTATTGTTTTTATTTGTTTGTTTTAACTGTTTTGTATTTATTTTTGCCGTGATTAAATGCATTTATATTTTTATCTTGAACGCAGAGTCCACAACCATCCATGACGGCTTCAACAAGCGGCGCTGATGAAAATTTAAATCAACAAAGTTAAATGTCCAAAATGAATGCATGTTGAGCTGAAGTTTTCTTTTCTTTCGATGCAAAAACAAAAAAGAAGCAAAACTAAAACATATATTGAACAAAAAGCTTATTTCAAATGTAATTCTAAGCGAAAAGTTACACAAATGAAAAGTATGCAATAACTCCCACACAATACGGAGTATTTACTCCATTTGATAATTGAATTGTGCAAGCACACACACACTCTGACACACAACACACACACAGATACACACGCCGATAATAAATAAAAAACAAAAAAATTTAAAAAGATTAGTTGAACATTGCACTATTTATCAGAAGAAACAGATAGCAAAGCAAATGCATAAACTATATTTAATCTCTACTTATAATACGCAAATTTCATATACTACAAACAAAAACATATATATACTTAATTATATAGTATATATACATATATATATTGATATATTGAAAGAAAAAGTATCTAAGCAGATAGCTGAATTTTTGCATATATGTAATATCAGTGTGCTTTACGTGTAGTTAAATGTTTTGAATCATTTCCCAGAATCTTGAATTATTTACTCACATTCAAGCCGCGAGAATTTCATCTGCAATTTAGATACTTTTGATTTTGAGATGCAGGCGAGGAGTTATAACAATTTACCACAAATTAAGCATACATACTATTATGATTTATGATTTGTACGAGTATCCTTAATATCTAGGTAAATGCATCATTCTCACAATTTATTTACACCCCCCTCTGTTACCAAATGTAAGAAGAACAAAATGCAATTTTCAGAACGTAATAAAAGAACATTTTTTCATTTACAAACAAAAGAAAACCGCAGAATTTTGCACTATTAGTTTCTCGATTTCAACAGCTAATTTGGATCTAGTCTCTATATACTATATTTGGCGCATATCAAAAACACGACCACGCCCACAAGCGTTTTGCAAGCGTATCAAAAGCAACACAAAGCACATCAACCACAACATTGGATGCATTGGTAAAGTCGACAAATTTGTATGCAAATTGTAAGTTTCAATCCTGAGTCCGTTTTACATTTTCAATTATGATTCTTCAAACTATTTTGAACACATACTACATATTGGATTACTTTTGGTATATGTTGGTAATAATCTGTTTCTCTGACCGCCCACAGTATTGGAAGGCGCCGCGCATACAACGTGCCACAACTCTAACCTCATCCATGTCCTTGCCAGCGGAGTGCCTGGTCCTATCCGTATCCATGCCATCCCTCAACTCAGAGCCCAAACGTCCGAAGAGTGCGGGCGCCAAAAAGAAGCCTGGCCAGGCGGTGCATCCAAAGCCCTTCCGTTTGTATTGAGAGGCGGCGCCTGCAACTCATCCCCCTTGCCCAGTCTCTCTCCAACTAGCTGCAACACCCCCTGCACGTTGACACCAACAACCGAATGCACTGAGAGATATCATATTTATGGAAAAATTGTTAACGCACTTGAAGTCCGATGTTGAAGTAGAAGTTATCGAAACTGTTAATTGTTGATGACAAAATTCAGATGAAACGTGGCATTTAAATCAATAAAAATTTAATAACTAGCAATGTTGAGCACACAGAATCGAACAGTTTTCTTTGAATTTATTAATTACAGTATGTATACATGTTTCTCGTAAGTATTATATATATGTATATATAATCAGTTTGGGGTCGATTGAAACGCCCTTCGTTTACAATTGCATTTACATGAGTTTTTCGTTAGTTTCTTTTATATAATTACTATAAAAATTGTTCTGGGGTTTGCTAAAGTGCTTACAAAATTGTGTGCATTCTTTAAATTTGTTCTGTTTATTTGTTATATTTGTTTGTTCGTTTGTTTTGTTTGTTTGTTTGTTTGATTCGAGTCAAGTCACATTTAAATGCAGTTTGTCATACCATTTCTCATTTCTATTCACACTTTTCGCTATACTTAAGCCATACGCGTTGTTTATACATTGCATTATTAAAGTTAGGACAATAAATAAGTTAAAATGAAATAATAAACAACAGTTGCTATAATTTGAAAGAGTTATAGTATATATATCAAATGATTATGATTCGATATGAGCTAAGCAAATACGTAGTTTGAAAAAAAGGTTATGCTAAAGTATCGTATAAACTTGTTTTGCCTGCCATCTATCTCTAAGAGCTCGTCGTCGTTCAGTGTTCAATGTTTTGAAATTAGGAAAAGCCTTGGCTACATAATTATAATACATTTAATGAAAGTTAGGACTGATATGCGTGCGAAACCAATGTTAAATATATATATGTGTATATATGCTCTGCGCTGCCAACACTCTTAAACAAGTAATTCGCTTAATTTGCTGCTGATGATTACAATTAGTTCAATACATTCGATTCAATTGACTAGATTTCAATATATGTGTGTGGCTGTCGTTAGAATTATTACCGATCTATCTTTCATTTTAGTTCTAATAGGAGGGAGTCGAGTGTGTGGTATAAAAAATTCAATTACACATGCAAACCATATTCAAAACTTATACAATTAAATAATCTAAATGCTCAATGAATCAAATTTCGAGTTGATTTGTTTCCGCTTAGGTAAAGATGAGGGCGCTGCATTGGTTCATGGGTGTACGTCTCTCTCTCGCTACGACTCTTCCGATTATCCACTGTCGCCGGTTCAAAGCAAATAACACGATGCCTATTTACATAACTAAACACTTTCGCTGGCGTCGCTTTAATGGCTCTGGCCTCAGCACCGCGCGCACCGCTTCCTCAAATACCTGAAAGCAGATCGAAGCAGAGTCACAGTTGAGAATTGAGCAGCGACTGCGAGTCGGGTGTGTCGTGCTTACTTGCTTCAGGCCACGCTGCGTCAAGGCGGAGCATTCCATATATTTCACAGCGCGTATTTTGTTTGCCAGCTTCTGACCTTGCTCGCGCTTAAGCGGCGTCAAACCCTGCTCGGCCAGGCCGCTCAATGTCTCGCGATCGTCACGCAAATCGATTTTGGTGCCTGTAAATCGGAAAAAATCATAACCAGTAAGGATGGGGCAGTTCAGTCAGACGGAAGGCTATAGTCGGATGTAACCGACAGTACGAGACCTTTTACTTTCAACAATCGTTTAACCACAGCTTCACACAGAGGAAAGCTCCTCACCCCCACTGCCTATCTGCCAAGTCAAGCGAACTGTCTGCTGCATATCTTCGCTGTTTCTTATCCGATCGTTATATATGTAAGTATATCTAGAGCATTGATGGAGAATACTATAAGCTACGTACATGCTAAATTACAAGTCTGTGGCTTTAAAATGTAGGCAGTTGCGGTTTTTTGCATTTATCTGAAGAAGCTGGGGAGGTATCAAAAATTTAAAATAATATTGATCTGCTTGCAGCATAGGAGAACCTACATACAAAAAATTGGGTCTCTAGCTCTAATAATTAGCAAGATCTAGGTGTTTGTACGGACGGATAGACGATTATGGCTATATCGAGTCAGCTAGTCGTCTTAATGCAGAATATATACACTTTGTTGGGTCTATCCCGTCTTCTGGGTGTAACACACTAAGTTCATTTTCCATTTTATACTTTTCTAAAGTAGGAGGTCTAATAAAAACTCTGCTAAGGCAATTACGGCATTGAGCTGAGCAACATACCAACTAATATGATGGGCGCGTCGGGGCAATGATGTTTGATCTCTGGATACCATTTCGATGTGACGTTCTCAAATGACGAGGGACTCGCCACGCTGTAGCATATCAGGAAAACATCTGTCTGTGGGTAGGAGAGCGGTCTCAAGCGGTCATAGTCCTCCTGACCGGCTGTATCCCACAGCCCCAGCGAGACTTGTATTGTGTCCACTTGCATGGGCGCCGAGTAATTATCAAAGCTAGAGAATGCATAAAACATTTGTCAAGATCTGCGATAATGTTTGGGGAAGAAGACGAACTCACACTGTAGGCACATATTCACCGGGAAAACTGTCTGTTGTGTAGGAGATTAGCATGCAAGTCTTTCCGACAGTGCCGTCGCCGACGACGACACATTTTATGGGCCTTCCGGTTGACATGGTCGAGTCGTCGAGTCGTGACTGTGCTGGCTTTTGCTGAATGGGAGAGAAGTATGTTTGTGAATATGTCTGCTCGATGAATGCGTGCGCATTTAATTCAATTAATTAAGCGCTACTTAAGGCAATAAACTCTATGGCGAGAGCTGCGTACATCTCTTATCTGGCGATACAATGAAATTTATCTCTTTTTCACACAAACACACTCACACACTCACATTCACAGACTATAATTGCTCTTAGGGCCGTGACTAACTGGCGATTGTGTATATATAGAGGTATATATTACGATCAAAGGCTGGGCGAAAGGTGTGTTCCTGTCGCAAACAAAATAAAACGCAACTTTTTTATGTGCGCTCGGAGACGTTTTTGCAAATAAAACGTACAAAAATAGATCATGATGCGGCAGCGACGGCGACACAAATAGTAAATAATAACAAGACAAGCTACACTGAGCGAAAAATCAAGGGATTTTGTTGTACCAAGAATTACAGTTTTCAAAAGTTCAATAGGACGGACAAATGTTAGATCCAGACACTTAATACTTTAATTAGGCGTTTTAAATCTTTTTTATTGTTTTTCCGTTTTTATTAATTTTTAAGATTTAGATTAAACTTAAATCCTATTATATTAATTAAATTTTATATAAATTCATTCACGATTCTATTGCGATTTGTATTTGATTTTAAGAATAAAATAAGATCTATTTAAGAGCTTTAGTTTGCAGAACGAAACACGCTTTATTTTTTCGAGTGTATGTAGGTCAGCTCGAAGTGCGCATACCCTAGGCTGATCCCAAACTTTTATTACACAACAGACAAACAACACTTCGCGTTTCATAAATATTATGAAATATAATGGGATTTTGTTGCACGTTGCGCGACAAGCCCATCAACTCCTATACCGATACATACATATATTCTCCTATAGACGCCCATTTCATACTATACCAATGCATATATGCATATAGACACACAGATAAAGCAAAACGGTTTCCTATGGGGCGCCAACTGAAAATGTGTGCGCCGAGAGGGGGGCTGGGGCTGGGCGGGGCACGTTGAGGATGCGGCAACAGACGATTGCGCCCAAATGTTGGGCGGACGCGTCGCATGGTTAAAAATAGACACAATTAAGTTCTAATAATGCAGGCGGTGGCAGCAATTGCGACCCCTCAGGCAACAGAACGCGGTTCATATGCCAAATTCAATTACGGTTCAGCCGCAGAGCCATCGACATATCGCTGCATCTGGCTATGTGCCACATGCCCCATGCCACATGCCGCACGCCCCTCGGGGCAGGGCGCTCTCATTTTTTATTGTTATGGTCGAATGCGGCAGCCTTTCGCTTTATTATTGTTTCAATGCGCCGCCGCCGTCGCTCTTGCGCCGCCCGTCTAACGTTTTCTGTGTTTTTTGTTTAATTCTTCTGTTTTTCTTTTGTTTATACCGTTTTCAGCTATCCTTTGTCTGCAGCGAGATCTGTGTTTTTTTTTTCTTCTTATTTTGTACTTTGCTTATATCACGTTTGCTGTGTATTTGTGTAATACACGAGTGCAATGCATTGGCACACACGCCAGCGCTTTGAATACACGTATTTAACACTGTTTTCCGCAGTTTCTGTTATAAATAAATAAATATTTATTCTATTGGCAGCGCAACTTTTTCTTGTATTTTCTTTTTAGCTGTTTTTCTGCTGTTTTATGTTTTGCACATACATCTGGTCACACTTGGCTAAATAAGTTTTCACGAGCGCTGCCAACTCGTTCGCTCAGTTTTCGTTCGTGCTGTCCACCCTGCAACATGAGCATGTTTGAATGTGAGTGTAGACATTTTAGCTTTTTTATAGCTAGATATGTAATTTTTATACACTGTACCACTAACATTAATTAAAACAAAACATTTTAAAAATTTTCAAAGGACTAGCCGTAACTTAGGCATTTTTTAAGCAAACCTAGTTTGCTGCTGTTAGAGTGTTATTGCAGAATAATTAATATAAATATATTACACTACACAAAAAAACAAATTAAATAATTATTTTAGATATAAAATAAATTATCCCAAACATTATGTATGCATTTTTATTTTGCAATAATTATTTTATAAAATATGTGTGTAAAGTTATCTACATTATACTGTATTTATCTTTTTTTTAAAATTTTTTTATTCGCGGCTTTAGCCATTTTTAGCCATTTTTTTTGTGCACACCAGCTATTATTTTTACTATTAAATTGTGACAGCACTGACGAGAACCGCCCCAAAGAGCGAGAGGCCGCTATGCGCACTCTGTGCGTCGAACTGAGCTAGCTGTCGAACAAGTTTGAGTTCGCCAAACAGCGTTTTGCAACACTAGCGCTCTGAAATGCATAAACAGTTTGTTTTTAGTTTAGCCGCTTGTAAAAACTTATTAAAATGCACGAATTTGGCTAAGAAAACATTTTCGCTGAGCGCTGTTAAGCAGGCGGAGAGCGTGGAATCCGCAGCGCCCACAGTACTGGTCGAGAAAGATGTGAACATCACGCTGATAGGCATCAACAGGGAGCAGCAGAGGAATTCCATCGATGCTGCCACAGCTGAGAAGCTGACGGAGGCCATAAATCAATTCGAGGCGGATGAGGACTCTCCAGTGGGCGTGCTCTACGGCGTGGGCGGCTCCTTCTCGGCGGGCTATGACCTCAATGAGCTGGAGGCGGAGGCGCAGCGCGGCAGCCTGAACTTTCTGCTGCGTCACGAGGGCTCCGTGGGTCCTACCAGACGGCATCTGCGCAAGCCCATCATTTGTGGCATCAGCGGCTTCTGCGTGGCCAGCGGCCTCGAGCTGGCGCTGCTCTGTGACCTGCGCGTCATGGAGGACACCGCCGTGCTGGGCTTCTTCAATCGCCGCCTGGGCGTGCCCAACTGCGATGCCGGCAGCGTCAGATTGGCCGCTGCTGTGGGGTATGCCAATGCCGTGGACATCATAGAAACCGGGCGAAAAGTGTATGCCAAGGAGGCGTTGCGCATTGGCCTCGTTAATCGCGTTGTGGCCACGGGCACGGCTTTGGGCCAGGCGGTTAACTTGGCCTTCTCCATAGCCAAGTTTCCCATGGCTTCGCTGCAGCACGATCGCAATGCGCTTCTGGCCAACTCTAATGTCTATGCCAGGCCTGGCTTTCGAGGCGCTGTAAACAACGAGATCATGACTGTCGATGCAGCCATGATAACTGAAATGCAGGAGGGCGTGAAGCGCTTCAAGGCTTGTAAGTGGCATATATCCAAAAGATATATCCAATTAATCGTATTTATTTACAGCTGAATTGAAAGGAGCTAAAACCGATACTTGGCACATCAAGGAGAAACCCATACCAGATTGGGAGAAGGCCGAAATGGAAATAGAGGAAAAACTAAAGTCATAATATATCTATAAATAAATCTGACTTGTAAGTAGCATATATTCCAAAAGATATATCCAATTAATCATATTTATTTACAGCTGAAGTCAAAGGAGCTAAAACTGATGTCTGGCACATCAAGGAGAAATCCATACCAGATTGGGAGAAGGCCGAAGTAATAATATAGATATATGTATATAAATCTGGATTCCATTTCTCGATTACACCATGTGCAATTTTCCATGTATAAACTGTAGAGTATTTCTGTTATCGTTATTATTATAATTTATACAAAACACAAGCTTTTATTCACATACAATATATTTATTTAGTTGGTTGTACGCTTGAATCGTTTACGATTCGAGTTTCGAGTTTATTTCAATATTCACAACAATTACAATAACGAATTTATTTCCTTGAAATTAAGCCTAACTACAAAATGTGAGTAAGAGGAAAAGCACAAAGTTAATTCTTCACAATTGCATTTATAATAATATAAAAAATATGCTAGTATTAGGTTTCTTGTACAAACATCGAATTCTTTCAAGCGTTTGCTTAATGGCTTTAAAGCGGTGTTAGCCGTTAAGTACTTGGCATGAATTGTTATCGCTTAACTGCTAAATTGTATAACAAAAGGAGTTTATTATTGCACTAAAGTCGAGAGAAAAACAATACAAAGCTCTATGCAAAAAAGGCTGCTCTTGTACAAACTAGTTAAAAATATGTCGACTGAGAATATAAATATACGTATTTGTTTGTTTGTAATTCGTATAGTTTAAAATACTCGCACCTCTCATTAATGCCTAAAATGTACAATCGTTTACTTAATCCAAAAAGTTTGTCATACAAATATTGCACAAAAAATGGATCGGACTGTGAGTTTTGCACACCAAATATCAAATATGTTAGCTAAACCGTTTAATCAAGTGGTGGTATGTGTTCGTTCCCATATCATATCATCCCAGCTCCCCAGATGTTGTATATGCGGTACTCGTTTAGAAACCTATAAAGACCGTAATACATCAAGTACATAATACATATTTACAAATGAAAATAGCAAGCCTGATCTCATCTCATCTCTGCTCCTGTCCTGTTTGTATAAAAAATATGCATGCTAAAGCAATTGCTGCGGCGTTAACTGTCGTGTGGCGTGGCATTATGCTTATAAGATCAGATCGATTTGCGATATATGGCGATATATGTTAAGTACTGTATATAGATTATAATACGAGACGATAAACAGCAAACAGTTCCAGTTATTCCAATTATTTTAGACGCTGCGTCACATTGGCCAGCGCCACGGCAAACGCCTGCAACGCCGAGAAGGGATACTGGAAATCCAAGGTGTAGGCGTTGCCATCGATGCGGCCAAACTGCATCACCTGCCACATGCAACAAAATGAAAAAATGTATTAAATAGTCTTTAAAGACTGGGCAGATCAGTCGAGCGTAAGGCTACAGAACATCATAGTCAAATGTAGCCGACAGTAGGAGACAGTGTATCATATAACTTTGAATGCCCATAACTTTGCCAAAACTCAACCGATTTTCAAACAGTGTGGTTTTTTTCTGAATCATTTGAGTTTGAAATCAAAATTTGCGTTTTAAATCAATGAAGAAAAAAATTGAAATTTTTGTAAAAATTTTAAACCATTCACAAAAAAAAAATAAATAAATTTTTTGTGAAAAAAATATTTTTTTTTTAATCTTAGAAATTAATGCGTAAACGAATTGTACTGCAAAATTATGCAGAAAAAATCAAACATGACAGCATTTGGTCGAAAAATGTAGATTTTAGAGCCAATAATGGTATCATGGGGGATTGTCACTTTATAAACGAAAAAATAAAAAATATTTTTATTTCTTTGAATGTGCATAACTTTGCCAAAACTCAACCGATTTACAAGCGGGTTGGTTGTTTCCTAATTATTTGAGTTTAAAATCAAAAAATAAAAATTTGAAATTTTTGCAACAATTTTAAGATTTTCTTAAAACAAATAAAAATTTTTGAAAAAAAAATTTTTTTTAAGGTCATAGAAATTAATATGTAAATTAATATTGTAAAGTTATGAAGAAAAAATAAAACATGACAGCATTTGGTCGAAAAATGTAGATTTTAGGGCTAATATTGGTATCATGGAGGAATTATCACTCTTAACTTCTAAGTCAGAATATGGTATACTATACTTTAAGGGGTCTACGACTATTCCTTTGGGATATTACACACAATTTTCATATGCTCAAACTTAAAGACCCTGTTGTAATTTTTTTAAAGTACAGGCTCTAAATATTCACCTGCTTGCCGCGAAATTCAATCTGGAAGTTCTTGGCCGACTCCTGGGTCACACGTCCGCCAAAGTCCAGCTGATACACCTGGCTCATCTCGTTCCACATGGGCGCCTTGTTGTGCATCACGAACTCCCGACGCACTGGCGCCGGATTGGCACAGCTGGCGCTGCCGTTGGGCTCAATCTTGCCACGTTTAAGCTGTGAGAGGCAAGGCTTTAGATGAATTTTTAGGGGTCTATGTTGAGCTTACCTTTTGCCGCAGCTGCGCCTTTTGGAATGTTTCCAGATCGCGATACTGCTTGCCGTTGCCACTGCCATTACCCATCTCCTCGCCCGATCCGTTCGTCTGGGTGCCCTCATCGTCGGAGCTCTCAATGATGCTGGGTTTCTTGCGCTGCCTCCGGTTGAGCAGCGGCGAGTTGAGGATGTGGCGTATGGGGGAGTTGCTCTGCTGTCGCTTGTTCTTCTTGCTGGCCGCCGGCGAGGCGGGCGAGCTGCGGGGCAAGCGTTGCGGCGTCGACGGAGGCGTCAGGCGTCCCTCGTCCAGATCACGCAAGCGGCTGATGATGTTCTCCAGCGTGGTGAGCGCCTGTTAGGGTTTTAAAGTCAGTTGAAGATTAGGTTTGCCAAAAATATACCAAAATATAAATATATCTAAATTTTTCTAAAAAAAAATATTTAAATCGGAATAATTTTATTTTCTCAAATATCGTATTACGATTTATTTTGTATTTTATAATATTTTTTTTCTAGCTTGTTAGACACTTTTTTGTGTTAATTAAATCATCAAAATTTTAGAAAATTTCGGTATTTGTTCTAAATAAAAATATCAAACTAAAAAAACGATATAATAAATATTATTTTGAGATACTACCTTCAAAATATAAGGCAGTTAAAAACATGTTCAATATACAAAATTTTATACAATAAAAAAAATATTTTTGATATATTTTCTAAAACATAAAATATCATCGTAGTATTTTAACGAAGCCCCAACTTACTTGTGTGTGCAAAGACACCGATGCCTTGGCCTCTACGGGCGTGGCCTCCACCGTGCCGCATGCCACGTTGCCGGCTTCCGTCGGCTGTCGCTCCAGCGTGCTGCCGTTGCTGGTGGCCTGCAGCTGGCTCTGGCTGGGCGTCGGCTCCTTGCGTCGCCAGCGCACCTCGGACAGCTGCTTGACGAAGCTGAAGCTGTTCTCCTGCTTGCGTGGCAGCAGGGGCGTGGAGTTCTCGGTGTTGCTGCCTGCCGCCAGCTCCTTGCTGCGTCCGTAGCCGAAGCGATGCTTGCGCGTGAAGAGCGGACTGTCCGTGAAGCTGGTGATGACATCGAAGCGTTTCTTGGGCGTGGGTTTGCTGGGTACCGCAACGGCAGCCACCTCTTTGGTGGGTTCAACGGATGGGGCTGCGCTGGCAGTGGTAATCTCGTCCAGCGCTGCGCTGGCTGTGGGCTGGCAACGCTTGCAGGCGCTGGCGGGATTCATGTTGTTGCGGCACTTGAAGCAGAGCGTGTTGGCTGCGCTGCTGCAGGCGCTGCTGTCGGAGATCTCCTGCAGCTTGCGCACCACCTGCTCGTGCTCCTTGCTGGAGAGCTTCGTCTGCAGCGACAGCAGATCACAGGAGTCCAGGCTCTTGGACTTGCCCGTCTGCTGCAGCTTGTGGCGCCTGGCGTCCGCCTGCTGCTGCCGCTTCTTGTTGCGATTGCGCCGCTTGTCCACCAGCAGCAGCCGCTTGTTGGGCACGTCCTTGCGCAGCGCGGAGAGCGCCTCATCCGAGGGCGTGATGGCCACCGAGTCCAGGTAGCCAACGCTGCAGCTGCGCGTGATGGAATCGGGCAGCGCGGGCGCTATGGACACCACCGTGGGCGTGCGCTTCATGCTGGAGGCGTTGTTGTTGTTGTGGCTCGTGGTGGGTGTGGGGGACTGCGTCTCCTCGTCAATGTAGAGCATATCCCGTCGCTTCGTTGTGGATGCGGAGGGTGCGGCGGCAGAGGCAGCAGAGGCAGCCGAGGTGCATTTAATGGCTCTGGCATCCATGCGCTCCAGATTCAGATTGAGATTCAGCGGCACCGGATTCACATGGCTGTTGGCGGAGCGCACCGGCTCCGACATCAGCGCATTCTTCACCTGCACCACATTGTTGGCGTAGTCCGCATTGCTGGAGTACGACATCAATGTGGTCTGCCCGGCGGCGGGCACAGCGGGGCGCTCGAATATGATGTCCGATGGGGCTACGGCGTTCTTGGGCGACTGCAACGTGGGCACGGAGCCATCGCAGTAGAGCGGCGAGATGGCGTGACGGGACTGGCAGCTGGAATTAGAGCTGGAGCGGCTGTAGCTGTTCTTGAAGCTGCTGATGGTCTTGGGTCGCGTCACGCTCTTGCTGCAGCTGGGACCGGCAATCGAACTGCCGCTGGCTGCGGAGTTGGAGCAGTTGGAGGGCGCCTGATGCAGCAGCACCGTGGTGGAAGTGTTGCCGTTGCTGGCGGCTGCCGTCTCCTGAGATTCGTTGGAGGAGTCATCGTCGTAGCTTTCGGCGCGTGCCAAGGGACTGAGACCCACGGCGGATCCATTGGCTCCTCCATTTACGGTTAGCGTGTGCGAGTTGCGATGGCGCGCCAGTATGCGATTGGGGCGTGGCGACATTGGTGCTATGGGTGGTGCTGAGGTGGATTCGTTGAGGCGACGCTGTGGCATTATGGGTGGTTTTAAGGCAGCCACCGCTTCCAGCTGTGCAGCGCTGGTGACGCTCACATGAGGCACTGCATCCTGATTGTGACTGTGACTATGATTATGATTGTGGCTATGGCTATGATTGTGATTGTGATTGTGATTGTGGCTGTGATTGTGATTGTAGTTGTGATGCTCCTCCTCGTCCTCGGAGAAGAGATTCGGATTGAAGCTGGGATCGGGACCAGGTGGAAAATCGTCGCGCAACTCCGTGATGACCAGCGTCATTTGACGCGGCTGCAAATGCAGTAGGGACGTCTTATATGTTACTTGGCCTAAATTGGCTGGGACGGTTTTGGCAAGTCCATGGATTTTGAATTTCGTGCCCCAAATATTCGAGGTCACCTCCACCAGCTTGACTTCCTGCTTGGAAACAAATGCCAAAATCAATTGCAATTCACAATTCTGCAGCATTTCAAAGATCTCCCTTACCTCGGGCAATGTGTCCACATAGGCCAGCTCATCCAGACTATCGGGATCCCCACTGCCACTGGCTCCACCCCGATCTCCGTTCTGATTCCGTCGCTTGGCCCGCACCCGCCGCTTGCGTGGTGTTCGAGGGGAGCCGAAGCGGGAGCGCTCCTCAAAGTCGCTGTCGGAGGAGTCGGTGCGTCCGCTGTTGCCCGTTGTGGTGGACTGACTGGAGCCCGAGGAGCTCTTCGCCTCGGCAGCGTATTGGAAATACAAAGAGTTGTCTGTAAAACAGAGAAGTAAAGTAAAAGGCGTATAATATTAAGGTTTTTCAACCGGTTTTCAAACGAACCGTTTCGGGAACAATATTCTGAATTTGATTTAGCAATCTTACTGATCCCGAATTCACCAAACTTTAAAATTTGTACTCACCATTAACCTGTGGATCGAAGATGACAAACTCCGGCCGTATCTTGGAGGTGCGTTTGCCCTTCAGCAGCGGCACCAGGCCGCCCAGATACTCCAGATAGAGCGTGTAGCACGTGCCCGAGCTGAGATTGGAGTCATCGTCATGCCGTATCATGGTGCAGTGCAGCCGTGTGGAGCACAACGGCGGACGCGACACAAACTCCCGCAGAGATTTCAGATCAGGTACACAACACTAAAAAAAATCAAGCATTAAGTCTTATAACATCTGTAGAAGAAACCACACAACTCACTCGAATGGTTTGAGCAAACAGATTGCCAATGAGCGACTTAATCCTAGAAGGCAACGGCAGCAGCGGCAGCAGCAGCTCCGATCCCACGCTGGCCTGAATCTGCAGTCGGCAGAGCAGCTGCAACGACGCCACGCGTCTGGAGACCCAGGCGATGTGCACCTGCGTTCCGGTGGCAATGAAGAGACGCTTGTCATTGTGCCCCCAGGTGATGGCCGAGACGGTGGCATTGCTGCAGGGTATGTGCGCCTGGTAGAGGCACGTGCCCGACTCCGTGTAGAACTTGACCAGATTGTTGTAGCAGCTGGGCGTGGCCAGATCGTCCAGCTTGCCCTCCACGCCAAAACCATTGGCATTGCCGCTGCGAAGTGTGCCGGCGACGGCCAGAAGCTCGCGGGAGTTGCTCCACTCCATGACCATGCCGAGGGCGCCGTTAAGGCAGGTATTGATATGTGCGGGTGAGACGTCGTCAAACGACTTTAACAAGTAGATATATCCGTTCTGGAAGCTGACAGCCAGCACAAAGGATCGCTTGGCTAGAAACAGGCCAAGACTTAGCTAGAGATTAAGATATGCTTGAGCTGATCTTACCCGCATTGGTTACACCGGGCTCCGCTTCCTCGCCCTCCTCCATTTTGAACTTCTCGCAGGACCAGGCCATGGACGTGATGGGCACATCGTTGGACAGCTGCACCTGCGACACCATCGCGCCATGCACATCCATGACAATCACCTGACCCTGCGTGGTGCCAAAGTAAACCTGCTGATCGTCCGGTGTCCAAATGCCGCACGTTATGGTCGACTCCAGATTCAGCATGGATGACCAGTAACGCTGCCCAGCCACAGAGCCGACGAGCACGAAGCCATCCTGATAACAGATGAGCGCCATGCGACCATCGTGCGACCAGGAGAAGTGCGTCACCGGCGTGTTGCGATCATTGATGAGCTCAATGGACCAGCGTCCCTCGTACTTGATCCACACAAAGATGATGCCGGAGCTGTCGCAGCTGGCGAGCTTCTGATACGGCTCATTCCATTTGACCAGTATCACCTGCGAAGTAACAGCTTAAGCCCAATCGAGAGAGATCAGTTGAGGATATTTACTTACATCCGAGCGATGACCTCGCAGATTGTAGTTGGTGCGCAGCGGATAGTCCATGTTCTTGCGGCAATGCGAGGTGGTAAAGGTGACGCCCACAATGCCGCGTATGTTGCCCGTGGCCAGCCATCCCTCCTGGTAGTAGTTGGTGCGATTCAGCTTCCAGCCCTCATCCTGCAAAAAAAAAAACCAAGCCAAATGCAATGAGTAAACTATTGACTTGGCAGCTCGCCTGGGCCATCGACAATTGACAAAGGCAAATGCAGTCGGAATCAGCTGCAAAAAGGCTAAAATGGATTACCAACATTGCCAGTGGCAGGCTGTGTCCCAGTTCGCAGCGCACTCAACAGCCATTTGTTATAACTCAATAAGATGTTCTTCTAGTTTTTCGCCTTCTTATCGTCTACTTATTTCTTTTCTATTTGTCTATTTGCTGGCTGCAGTTTTTTATCTGCACTTTGCAGCTGCAACTTGGCCAAGAGCGAAATTACGAGCGCATTGTTCAAGTGTAGCGGCTTTATTTTTTGGCGCTAACAAGTTCAGTTCATTCGACTAATTCCCCAATTGTTTGGGCCAGGCATTTTGGCTAATCCCCGCTAAGCCAGAATGGTCAATATTATTTTTAACAGCAAATCCAATTTACGAGCCCCAAATTAAAATGCCAGCAACAAATTTTGTAATTTCCGCTCGGGGGAGGAACTAAACTTTATATTGATTTCAGTTAGCTTTATGCACAGTTGCCATTTAAAAATACATTAAAAAACAACAAACTGAATTTTCAATTTAAACTACTTTGTGTGGTGCGGTTTACGCTTTTGATTTAAATAAACTGTAAAATTAGTTTTAGTCGTATTACTAAAATAAAGTTTTACTATAAACTAAAGTTCTGATAATATGAAAAAAGAGATGGAAGAATGCTTTATAACACTAGATGCGTTTGCTAAATAAGCAGAACGGATTTACAAATTGTTTAAATCTATATGTGTAGATTAATTTAAAATCTATATAAAACCAGTAAGGACGGAGCTACAGTCGGACGCAACCGACTGTAGGAGACCCTGTACTTTCTGTTTTCTTCGCTGTTTCTTATTCGATCGTAATGTTATTCACAGCATCGATGGGTATTGTCATAGACTACGTACATGCCACATCCCAAATCTTTAGCTTTAAAACTGAAGCTTTTAAATTGCAAACTGTTGATAAATTTGTTTTTCGGTTAGCGGAGGAATGAGCGGAGTTATCCAAAAACCCAAATTAACTTGATCTGATGGCTGCATAGATAAACCTAAATACCAAAAAATGATATCTCTAGCTCTTATAGTCTGCAAGATCTACCTTCCCTGTTTCTTTTCCGTTCGTAATTCTCAGCATCGATGGATAATGCCATAGGCTGCGTACATGCCAAATCCCAAGTCTATAGCTTTTAAACTGTGGCTATAGTGGCGCTTATATATATTTATAAAACAATTTACTGCTGCATAACTTCGCTGTTTCTTCTCCGTTTGTAATGTAATTTACAGCATCGATGGATAATTCAATAGGCTACGTACATGTCAAATTACAAGTCTGTAGCTTTATTATTGTGGCTGCAGTGGCACATACATGCATTTTGAAAAAAATTGTCTCTTGCATATCTTCGCTATTTCCAATTCAAATCATAAATAAACTATTAGCATCGGTGGAGAATACCATAGACTACGTACATGCCAAATTACAAGTCTGTAGCGCAATTATTGTGGCTGCTGTGGCGTTTATAGTTTTCGAGATTTTTGAGGTATGTGTAGATTTTTGATGATTCGCGGATGAAGGAGGCGAGATATCAAAAGTTTGAAACAAACTTGATCTGCTTGCATTAGCTGACTACCTAAATCCGAAAAGCTGGTGTCTTTAGCTCTTATAGTTGCTGAGATCTAGGTGTTCATACGGACAGACAGACAGACGGACAGACGGACAGACGGACAGACGGACAGACGGACAGACGGACGGACGGACATGGCTATACCAACTCAGTTCGTCGTCCTGAGCCAGAATATATATACTTTGTGGGGTCTACCACGCTTCCTTCTGCCTGTTACATACATCTGTCAGTTGCACTAAATTAATAGACCCTTTTACTTTTTTAAAGTACAGGGTCTAACAATTTAAAAGCAAAATGTGCCATATTTTTAGAAATGGTTAACTTAAGTCTTAAAAATAACTAAATTGAAAGAGCTTATAACCAAATGATAAAAAAAAACACCATTTTAGCACAATGATGCGCATTTTGGCAACCGTGGCTGTAAGCTCTGCCACGCCTCATTCGCCCCCTCACACACACTCTTGCGTTAATTGCTTTACTAGCCCCGATTGATGCAGGCTGTTGTCAAATGCAATTACGCAACGTACATTGGCAGGATCATGTGTATGTGGCATACCCCCATCATTCCAGCATCCCCCTTATCATTCCATCATCCCCCTCATCATTTCATCATTCCCCTGATGCACAAAGTCATTTGGAATTTGCACATATTTTTGAAATACCTTCAATGAGAATTTTTGCCGCTTTTTGCATCATTTTGCGGCATATTTCAATGCTGCGCAGCTCAATGACGGCGCCAATTATAAAACGCATTTTTTCTGTGGAGTATTATTATTAACCTTTCATTGGGCCACTTGAACAGCAAAAGACTGGCCATCAGCTACTCGTATAATACAAACAAACCAATAGATATGTGCATATGTTTATATACAAGCTGTAAACACTTGAGACAAAAGCATTTAAGCGTATTTGAACATACGCGACGGAAAAGTTACTCTTTGCAGAGATTCGGCTTCAATATTCAAGTATAAACAAAGAAGAATATTAATATAAATAAATAGCTGAGAGCTAGAGATATGCTGGCTTATGTTCATATTCATCAAATAAATTTAATTTTATTAAATTTCTGCTATGAACATTAAAATCTAAATTTTTGCTACAAAATTAAGCAACTCAGGCCAAAGACTCTTTAAAGAATTTATAACGGAAAACATCATAAATTTGTAAGATAATCATAAGAAAAATGGCAGTTTATCTAGCTAAAAAGAATAAAATCTAAAATTTATTGGGGCATAAATTTAATGATAATTTTAAACCAAGATTAACATTTTGACTACCAGCTTGATACATTTAAAATCTTAATAAACTTTAGCTTCATCTTTTGCTTTTCTTCTCTTATTTGCAGCATAATATTTGCGCGTTTGAAACAATAAACTCTACCCATTCAAAACATTTCATTAAAAACTAAAGAACTATGTTTATGAGTGCACATTTTTAGTGCATTTCAATGTTTTATTTTGCTAAAATGCATTTCAATATCGAGCGAAATGAAACAACATTTCAGCATTTCATTCGATTGCTGGCAGTCATTAAAAGCGCAAAGCATTTCCATTGGCATTCAATGATGTTTTCTTGCTGGCCATAAAACGTAAATCGAATTGTGCAAGTTGGTTCAATCACTTGATGAGCTGATGAGCGGGCCGGGTCGTGCCTTAAAGTGGCCTTAGCTGTCGCTCCATGGACTACTTAATGCAATTTTGTTAAATGCTCTAATTGGATTTCATAAACATGACACACAGCTCGGAGTTGAAAGCGTTGAAAGATGCCAGTTTCAGGCTCTTTGCCGATTGTTGTTATTCAGTCTATGCTACTTGGCAGCAGAGTTGCCACTTGCAACTTGTTAGCTTGTTAACAGTTGCCACGTTGTTGATGCATTCAACGAGTTGCAAATAGAAAATTTATCTCACAAGCACAATTTCCGTTTCAGCCCTTAAGCCAAACCCAAAGCATGCAATTATGCCGAGACTTTTGTGGCATCCACAAATGCTGTGCAGATTCCCATTTAGATTGTTGCATAGTTGCACACAAATTCCGAATTTCTATGCAGCAGTCCCAATGCAGTTCAATGGCCAATGCCGTCTCTGCGCTTCTCCCCAGTGTCTGTGTGCATGCTGCAGTAAATGTGGCATGTTGCATCCATAAATTGTGGTCGTTATTTGGCGCAATATCGTACAAAGTGTTCGCGTTGCTCGTGTTGCCTTACTTCAGCCGCAGATACATAAGTTTTTAATTAAATCCAATTATTAACATTGCTACCTGTCTGTCGCTCTTCGCTGATTAAAATTTAATGTGCGTTTTAATAGGCCTCTCTGGAAAAATTTGCCATTTAAATGTTCAACAAATTGCCACACACACAAATCAATTAAGCTTTGGTTTAACATTTCGTATGCGTAATGTATGCATATTAAGCAGATATGTAATCTGTTCCCTGTAGTGCCTTTACTGCCCTGTAGAACCATTACCTGCAATTTGTGTTCCTTGTAGTGCAGTATCTATTTCGTGATAATATATTTTACGTACCCTGTAGTACCAGTTTCTCTACCCTGTAGTGTTAGTACCCTTTGGTATCTCTACCCAGTAGTACGTTTTTCCTGTAGTATGATACAGACATGTAGTTCCTGCACCCTGTAGTGTCCTTACCCTTAAGTATCTGAACTCTGTATTATCTGTAATCTGTAGTATCTGTATCCTGTATTATAAGAACCTTGTAAACCTGTGACCCTGTAGTAACTGTACCCTGTAATACTATGTGTAACCTCTAGCAATTGTGTTTGTTTTGTAACTTTGGCAAATTATATTTATCTAATTCTGACAGGTTGAAAATTTTTCTCATTAACAAAATGAAAGAGTCCAAACTAATTACGAATTAATCAGCCCAACTTCAGCGCTGAACATGTTTATTTTTGGCAAATTTGTGTTTATTTTTGGCTATTTTGTGGCCAAATAAAACGCAAGCTGCAAAGGTTGCTGGTCATAGGCAGCTATTTTTGGACAGATTTAACTTGTGGGCGTTTGGGTCGCCGTGATGCGTATTGCCCAACACCAACACATTTGGGGTCAAGTACACGCGACTTGCCGCTGTTATTGCTGTTGTTGTTGCTTTGGAGAGTATTGCCATAATGCTCGATGACAAGAACAACAAACAAAACAAACAACAAGAGCCGAAAGTGCATGCAGCATTTCAATTTATAGAAACCGCTCTCAGCCAATTGCCCTATGGGAATGTGAGAGTACGACATTTCACTCCTCTCTCTCTCTCCTCTCTCTCTCTCTTGAGAACTGTTCTCCGCATGAAAGTGAAATGCCTGCTGATCACTCAACACAGTCCGATGCTTGGGGGCACAAATCTCCAAATCAGTTGGCAACGTTAGTTTGCCGCGGCACGTTCAAAGCATTCGTTCGTTCGCTGCGCGTTGCAGAACATGCGAAAAGTTCCTGACAAAAATTTAAAACTAAATTTTACCTGCTAAATATCGTAAAAACATGTCTACAACAATATGCGCCTTGCTGCTGCTGATCAGCGGTCAAATGCTACTGACCTCGGAGGTGCAGGGCAAACGTTTCTTTGGCGTTGGCCAGCGCATCGAGGGCGATCAACTGCTGCTCAAGGACTTGCAACATTCGCGTCCCGGCGGAAACGGAGAACCGGCTAGCGTGGTATTCAACTACAACATTGCGGAGCCGATAACCTACATCGAGATCGTCTCGGATGGAGTGAGTTTGCGTTTGGTGGCTGTCTCTGAACCCTCTATGCTTATTTTGCATATTCCCAGCCCGAAATAGAAACAAAATTTGCGTGTCTCTTTTTTTTTGTCGTCGAAAAGTGCCTACTGAAAAGCAAAACAAAAATAACAAGAAGCATCCAATCCAACCAGCAGCATACTCTATAGATAAGTACATACATATGTATGTATTTATTTATATATTTAGTTCATGTCTCTGGCCAATGCTTGCCGTCTCAGTAAATAAAATTATGAATAACATAAAGTTTTAAATTAAAATATGGCAACTTAATAAACATAAACTTTTTAGTTTGTGCTTCATAAAGCCTATAAGTCTTACATAAACTTATCACTGGACTATGATATTAGATTTGGATTTTCATTAATGGCAAATATTTGCGAACCATAAAAGTTTAATTAAGATTTAAAATGGCAAAAAATTAAACCATAAAAAATCTACACATTACTTTTAGTAGGTTCATAAAAATGAAAATAATATTTTATTTTTATTGTCGAATTTTCAATACCCTGACATTTAATGAGATTTATAATGAATATGTTGAGCGGTTCTTGATTGACAAATATGGGACATTTTTTTAAGTCGGGTTACGTTTTTAATTATGCTGATAAGAATATGCAATAGTAGAGTAGAAGACTATTTAGAGATATATCTATTAACTACCCTGTATCGAACCAACCCTTTTCTAAATATATTAGGAATTTTAAAACATTTTCTAATTTAATTAAATACATTTTGAATTAGTTTTTAATATATTTGTGCAAACTAAAACTATTGTAAAATATCAAAGTTTTTATTATTACAGCGTAAAATATTTCAATACATATTCATATATTTCCGCGAATAATAATATATTGTTTACCGTATTAAAGGAATTTACAGCACGTATAATAAATCTCAGCTCGGCACTAAAGTATAAACAGCACAGCGAAAGGGTATATCGAAGCAGAATACTGTATATATTTACAACAAAATGTATATATAGTATTAGTACATTTGCACAGAACGCCGAAATATACTGCAAATTTGGCTATTTAGCTATTTGGCACGACTTCTGACAGCATTGGGGCTCGAGGGAAAAATATTAGAAAAGAGCAAAAAAAAAATATATAAATGTTTTTCAATATGGCAATATGTTAGCTACTTATGACGCCAGATTTCGCAAGAAATTGTATTTATAAAGTCATAGCAAGTACATAATTTTTTTGGGCATTGTAAACAGTCGAATAATTTATACTTAGACTCCACGTTCTTCCTCTTGTTGTTGTTGTTGTTGTTGCTATTGTTGCAGCTGATGATTGATGTGAATGTCAGCGAGGCATGGCCAATCTCTGGCATGCTTGATTGAATTCCCTGTTTGGTTTTCTGGAACGCTCATCTGTTTTTCGTATTACTTGCAGAATATTTCGGCAGAGGTAAAATTCAGCTACATGGACAGCCTAGTTGTGGGCAGAGTGCGTCTGGTGCAGAGCAATGAGAGCCTAGAATATGACCTCACGAGAGAGGGCATGGAAGACAGCGAGGAAGAAGGTCCACTTGAAATAGATGAGCCTAAACTGAATGATCAGAATTTTGAAGTGCTCATTTTGATCTTTGGTTATAACAAGACCATGCTAAATGTTAATCCGGCTCTGCTGCTAAACCGAGATTCAACTTTCGAGGGCGAAATGAAGTGGTATGATAAGGACAGTGAGGAAGTCATTGAAGTGACCGAGACCTTTGATGAGCCCAAAGACAAGATCATAGAAGTCGGCCTTAGGCAAGAAGGTAATTGGACATGGGTATATATCAGTTTCAGTGAGATTATATTGACTATTTGATTACTTTCAGGTGACGATTTGATATATGAAACATATCAGACCTCCCCGGATGTGTCCAAGGATCTGACGAATCACAGCGTTGTATTTTACTACATCGACAGCAACTTCATAACCTACGTCAAGTTTGTGGTCTTTGATGTGAGTATATGACAACCATAAGCATTATTATTTTAACAATCGGAAATGTTTCCGCAGCACTTTGTGGATAAGCAGACAACCGCAGCCAATTATGTACCCCCATCAGGCGAGTACACCCATTTTTCACCTGGCACCCTCAAGGCCATCATCACGGACTTTAACACCACCTCGCTGTTTGTTCAAATGTTTATCTACGGCTATCTGGGCGGTAATTCGGCACCAGAGAACTATAAGCCCTTCTTGCCACCACCGCATTGGCAGCGCACCGCTGAAGAAACTGAAACAACCACGCAGGCAATTCTATCGTCCTTCCAGTTGAAACAACTACTGTTGATGGCACATGATAAAACAACAGACGCCCCACACAGCAGTGAAGACAACGACGACGATGAGGATGACGAAACCGAATTAAAAATTGATCCCAGGGACATGATGCCCGATCACGTCGGAAAATATCAGGCACCGATTGTTGGGAAAAATAGCACCGCAATTTCCCTGCAGCCTCCGTTCTATGCCATGTTGGGCGTAATGCTCTACGCTGTTGCATAACTGACAATGTGGTCAGAAGTATTGAGTCGGCCAGAAGGTGCGACATTAGTGAAACCATTGAAAGCTTTATGATTACCTTTTATTGCCACATTCTGCGTATTGTAATATATAACCGAATAAACCCTATTAAACCTTTAGACAAGTTAACAGCGACTCTCATAATGCACAGACACACACTTTCACACTCGATGAAAAACAAATTGAAAAAGTTGCGGTGAAAGTAGGTCATGGCACTGGCTTCACCCCCGCTACACTCTCCTCCCTCCTTCTCACTCTCCTCACTCACTCTGCCTGACTCTCTTGGCAAATTATCTGCGTCGACGACGACGACGACGGCGACGGCGAGGGCAACGGCGGTGGTTGATTTGGCAGCGCAAACAGCAGCAAAAGGAAAAGTGAAAAGCCTGCTGACGTATGTACACACACATACACACAGCCACAACCACACTCACATTCATACACACACAGCTACACACAAAGCTCCTCGGCTTCGGCCACTAAGCAGTCGTTGTCCAGCATTTGCCACTGTTTATTTGCTCAAACTCCCCAAAAACTATTACACTGCGAAAAATAAAAAAAATTTTAAAATAAACAAGCTAAATAGTAAGCGCGCATGAGGTTAGTCGGACGCAATCGTCCGTATACTTCCCATAATTGCACTTTTAATGTAAAACTTCTGAACTTATTATGTGCTAAACTGTACTTGTTCTAGGGTTTTCCCGATTTTTGCAGAGATAAACCTAATTCGAACTGATCGGTGGATAGGCTAATCGGTTTAAATCGAATAACAACCGTTATATTGATCATTCAAGGTTGTTATTTGAAATATGCACTGTCTACAAATATATTTATTTCTTCTGAAATCGGTTAATACACGATTTTCTTAATTTTTTTACCTGCAAGAAAATTGTTGTGTCCCTATTATTTTCAAATCGTTTATTTTACTTAAATATAACGAGCTATAGATTAAAAATATTTAAAACAAAATAATTTATTTCACTACATTACATTTTGTTCTCAGTGTAAGTACCGCTCACAAACCCACCATTTGCTCCACTCTCGTTTACGTGTGGAATAGTTTTGTAGCTGTTACACATATATAAAATTAACTTGCATCCAGCGAAATGTGAATGCTTTCTGCTCTGAAGGTCACCATCATGTCCAGTCCGAGCATCAAAATGGCCAACGAAATGCTAAGATGGCCATTTTGCAAAACAATTCCGACCACATTTCACACAGAGCGCCAACTCCTAACCATATACAGTTTCAAAACAGTTTTGTCTCATGTCATTTGCAAGCAAACAGAAAAAGGCAAACCAAACTATTTTGGATAAGCTAAACGACTGCTAGATACCCTAACAAATGGACACAGAAAATCTTTATAAGAAAATGTAATTTAATTTCAATGGATCTAGATAGCTAATGCCATCTTTGCCACAATCTGTTAGTTCTCAAAGAACTAAGTTTAGCAAACACAAAACTTTGCTTCCACAAGACAAAAAAGCCAACTTCAACTTGTAAGGTTTATAAAGAGTATAACTTTTAGTCTCAGCTCCACTTGACATAAACACTCGTCGTGCCATTGGCCACAGCGTACAGACATAATAAAAACCAGATGATATGGCAAATGACAAAAACATTAATTCCACCGAGTGCCAGTAAAAAATGCAGCACCAAAATGTGTCCAGGCCATAAGGCAGATGAAAGACGTAGCCAGAGGACACAGGACAGAGAGGAGAGAGGAGAGAACATGAATGTATGCTTTGGACGCACCTGTGCCAAGGGAGCACTCTTATAGCCATATTTATGTTTAATTCAAGTTTGGAAATTTAACAAATTTGTAAGTATTTTGCCGCAGAAACCAAAGCGATATAAACCAAAAAGGAAGCAAAAAAGAAAGCTTTTGGGATTGGAGTTTGCCGCCGGCGGCAGCTTGGGCCAAATTGAAAATTTCTTTTTATGCGTGTGCCGCTTACAGTTTTTATGTTCAGACATATAATACGGCGTATTATATAAGTGTGTGTGTGTGTGTGTCTCTAGCTGTAGGGCGTGGCATTGGCATTGTAAACAACAACGGATAAGCACCGCACACAAGTGTCATCCATATACACGCCCTGAGCCTTGCCTGGCAACGGCTGCCAGTCATGGTCGTCCACCCATAGCAATAAGAGCGGCAAAACCACCAACAGAAAGAGAGAGAGAAACAGAGAGAGAGAGAGAGAGAGTGGCCAAATGCCGACCCCCAAACAGAAGGGGTGACGTGTGCTTTTGTCAATAACTTAATAACTTAAAATATGGTTTAATGCTCACGTAACAACATTCTGCCACTTGTGCCAAGCACGCGCCAAGTGCGAAAGGCTTGGCAAAAACCAACAGACGAGACGTCAAACGACAAAAGACAGACGACTGAGGACAGAGGACAAAGGACAGCAGACAGACAGCAGTCGTCAGTACTACAGACATGCACCAAGCACCAAGGCCTGACAAATTTAAGGGCCTGCAGGTGTGAAGATGGCGCAGATGGGCAGGGAATGTCTGCCTAAAAGAGCCTACTGCTTACAAATGTTTACAATATGTTAATTTACTGCCTACAGTTAAAATCTGCCAACGTTTGTCATCTATAATAAATAGACAGATTTTTCTGTAAATTACCTTCAATATCTTGAAGAATATTAATCAATTTAAATATTTTAGTATCAAGATTAACTTTATTTTAGAGTTAAGAAAACTGCTATATTTTTTCAAAGATTTTAATATAATTTACAAGTTGAAATTGCCAAAAATTAATTGAATTCTTTTATATTATTTATTCTTCTTTAAATTTATTAAAATAAATAAGAGGTCTTATCAAACAACAACTCGGATTTTTCTTAGTAGTTTCTGTTCCTCTTTCAATTTTATTTTATTTAAGCCCAAAATTATATGCTGTTAGCAATTAAATTAAATAAATTAATAATTCCTTATATTATTTTTTAGCATTCTTCAAGTATTTTTAAATTTAGTCTGCTTCATTTTATTGTTTGATATGAAGTTATAAACTTCACACCAAGCTGTTTCTTTAAGTAGTTCTTTCTGCAGGCATTTTGTTCAGGTAAAATACAATTTCAAATGCCGTATATGGATATTACGCGGCATAAAGCAAAATCGTAAAAGTAAATATTATTTTAAGGCATTTCAATGTTGTTAATATAAAAGGCATTTTGAATGGTTTATATGCACGTATATGAATATCCATTTGATGAAAATAACTTTTTATCTCTTGCTGCAAAGGCGAGGCAAGAAAATCCCAAGTTAAATGAAGAGGGCAACTTTTATGGTTGTGTCAGTCAGCAGACACGCACACACACACGCACAACACACACAACACACACAACACACACATACACACACACATATATGTATATAAAAGTATACCTGCCTTTAGGCATTGCGCACGTGTTCACCTTTTGATCCTTTTTCCTGCGAGCCCAAAACGCTGTAATTATCGATTTTCTTTGTTTTATTTTTTGTGGGCCCGCTTTTTATGCGCCGTCGTTTAGTTTATTTGCACATTTGCATTTAAAATAATTAAAAAAGTATTTGGCACACATGGTTTGCTACATGTATTTGTCATTACCGCAATTCGGCCGGGTCAGCCGCTTCAGTGCATCCATTTCTGGCATTTCAGGCGCTGCATAATTCATACAATGCTCATTGTCGCTGGCCGCCTTTGTGTGCCGAGACGAGCCCAACTCATTAGCGTGCCAAGGGTCTGACAATGCTTAAAGGGGTGCCGGAAAGTGGGGGGAACTGGGGTCACAAGCGTGTGGAAGGGAGGCACAGACAGAGGGAGAGAGAGAGAGAGAGAGAGAGAGAGAGAGGGGGGCACATGTCTGTGCCGGTTTTGAATTGCATATGTCTGCTTCACAGGCTTTGCATTTGCATTTTATTAAATTTCAAAAGCTCTTGGCACAATCGCGCCCACCCACTTGTCAGTTCACCTGAGCGCCATTGTTAGCAGCAGGTGCAAGAAGGGTCTAGGGGCGTAGGGACGTGGGGACGCATTGCATATTTATGCACTTAATAACGCATTTTAGCATGCTCAAGTGCAACTCATCTTTTGTTACATCGCACAAACAGCACATGCATACATTCATACATACATACATATAAGCTGCAGACAGACGGAGCAATGCCAGATACTCTAAGCTGCAAATGCTTCTCACACATCTCGCATCATCCCGGCCGGGTGTTGACAAATGGAGCATGAGTTACGTACGACATGTCAGCTGCCAGTGAGGATTGCATCTGCATTCGTTGTCTTCCATAACTCCTAATCCCTTATCCCTTTTCCCTTATGCTCCTGCTTCCACTTGCTTAATTCCCAAAGCAATTCAATGTGACGTTATGCTTTGCCTGTCAAAGCGCAAAAAACTTTCTGACGTGCACGTGGCGTATGCGTAATGCGCAGCACAAACTACAGCAGAGAATTCAATACGAAGTGCATTGCAAGATTACAGCAATTACGAGAGAGAAGTAAAGTTGAAAAACGAAAAAACGAATAACTCAAGGCAAATCCACATATTGTCAAAGGAAGGAGAAGAATTCACTGTCAGAAATTGAAAATTTCCACTGTAAGTAAGCTCAATAAGCAGACTTAGTTGAAGGGAAATGGAAAATTGAAAATAGCCAATGGAAAATGGAAAACAGAAATTGGAAAATGAGAAATGAGAAAAGGGAGAAGGCTATTGCTATCGCACAATTGACACTTGTCAGTCTGTATAAGCTAGCTTTATGCAATAGCTAAGCCTGGTCACTTACATAATTGATTGATTTGGCGTGCAACAATTGCATGTGAGCGCTGTGGGCGTTGTGGGCGTTGTGAGCCTTGTGGAAAGTGTGGTAAATGGCATGTGGCAAGTGGCAAGCACACAACAGCCACTGACACCACATGGATCCATGTCCGTCCATCCGTCCGTCCGGCAGCCAATGCTAACAAACAAAATGCTGGGTAAACCAATCAATGACACACAGCTGAAAGCCACAATGTCAGCCAAGTGTAAAGCTCGAGCACAAATTGAACTCTTGAGTCTGTGTGCGAGAATGTGTTTGAATGTGTTTGAATGTGTTTGTATGGGCTTGAGGACCGTATTTCAATGCCTGCTTAAATTGCATACAAACTTAAGGAATCGAAACGTTTAGCGTTCAGCGTGTGCCGCAGCTTAATTGAAACTGTCAACAGCAGTTGAGCAATGAGCCCAAAGATGTGACCATAAATCAAAGTTAGCTAATCTGAAACTAAGACTCGACTTCATTTCAGCCTAAACAATTAACAATTAAAAAGTTTTCAATTAACTCCACAGCTGCCGACGAATTGGCACTTGTAATCGCCACCTGTTCAACCGAGCTCCAGTAAAATCACAAGTAAAATTGCCGCTTCAAATGCTCAAATGAGCTTATGCGTGCGAACTTACAACGGCACTCGATGGGTTGAGAGGGGTTGAGAGGGGTTGAGAGCGGTTCGAGAGGGGTTGGAGAGTTGCGTATTGGGCGCTTAGTGTGGGTTATGTTCACGTAACACATTTATAACGCGTGAGCTGCCATGTTTCTCTCTCTATATGTATGTGTGTGTGCAGATGAGTTTTGAAACATTGTGTGCACAACTTTTGTTCAGGGTTGCTTGTTCCACGCTGAAAAAGTTTTGCTTTAAACAAGCAAAGCCATAAAATGGGCTAGTATTGGAAGAAAACACAACTCAGAGTTGCCTCTTACTCGAGCTTAAAGCTAGCTGTTGAGTAAAAAGCAAAAAGTCACTTTAATTCCTTTTTGAATCGAGCTGGCCATTTTTATTTCGTTCGAAAAGTTTAACAAGTTTAACGCAGCTGTATCTAAAACTAGTCTGAAACTAACATACAGGTTTGGTTACTAAATTCTAATTTCCGACCTTAAACCACTGATCACAATTGTAAGCTTTCAAACTGTCTAAAGAATTTTAGAAAAATGCCATGAGAGCTACGCCTTCTAATTCCCATTTCGATTCTGTTAAACGTGACAGCATTTACTTATAAAATAAATTTGAATAATTAATACAGTTAATACATTAATTGTTAATGTAATTATCTTAGATATGCAATTAAATATAGGTGCAATTTTCGACACTTCACTGTACCTACAAAGAGAGTGTAAATTTCAAATTTGTATGTTTAAGTACTGCAGTTTTTACTGTAGAATGACAGACAGCTCCAGCTCCGACGCTTTGACAGTTAATTGTATACATTTTTGAATGTAATTAATACGCCTTTTGTTTAGCTCAGCTAGAGGGTATATGCAGCTCATTACGAGTATAATAAAGGTAGGAACGCAACCAAAGGTACGAACAACAGCGAAGCAACAGCGTCTGCTGCCTGCCATTTTTATGGTTCTTGCAAAATTAAATAAAAACACGCGCAATGAAACAAACATAAATAAGGCAACAGCCCCCCGCTTCCTCTCCCTCTCATAGCTGAGTTCAGTGCCAGCTTAGAGCATAACAAAAGTGCCATGAAATGTGCGGCCATAACGGGCCCATAACGGGGCCAAAATGAAACGAAATGAAACAAAATGAAATGAAATGAAATGCCGCTGGCAAAAGCACAGTCTAGTGCACATAATTAGCGGGGTAATAGTCGGAGTGTGTGTTGGAATCCAACCCTCCAACACCCAACCCCCCATCCCCCCCTTAACAAGACCGCCCTGGGCTGGTCAGTGACCAGCGTTGAACTGACATTTGCAGGAGCTTGCAGCAGTATTTTTAGATTGAATGCGACTAAGAACTCAATTATTTTTTACGCTACGTAATTAAAGCTATGCAAGCAGCCGGGAAACAGGAAAATTGGAGTTGAACAGTCAACGTCAGCTAAAGCACTTATTAATGATGCTTAGCTCTGTGGACCAATGGTTTGGCTAATGAACCTACCGGCTAAGCTGACTACTAATGTCTATTGGCCATCATGAAACCAGCATGGGCGATGCAGATCAGTCGAAGGCGCCCGACTGTGGAATACTCTGTACTTTATATTTGAAATATAATTTTATAGAATTGTCATACGAAGCGTTGTAGCTTCTGTGTCAACCCTAATAGCCTTTTTTTTACCCATTTCATAGCTACAGGGTATACGAAGCAATATCATAGCAAAGCGGACAGCAAAGACCCAATGGACATTTCCATGCCGACATCATCAACAGTTGCCAAGTTAATTACGCTAAGCGATGCCAGGCATTTTACCTCAACTTCCTCTACGTTAGTTAAGAAAGATTTCGGTTCGCCAACACGCTTTTTGCAATTTATTCGCTTAATTCCAAATTTGTTGGCGGAAGCAAAAAACTCTAGCATACTTTCAAGCTATTCATTAATATGAAAAACATTGGATTCACAAATCATCAACCGCAGGCATTTCAGCAAAATATCTTCTTCAATTATGAATCTAAGCAGTTTATTGACTACAAAGATGTTCAGCTTAAATAACCGTTTAATGTAGCTAATGGATTGTGCAAATTGAATATAGATTGATAAAAATTGTATTCCCTTCAACTGATACTTTAAAGAATTTCCGTTAAATTTTGGTTGGATTCTCAGACCTTAACCTTCTAAGTACGAAAGGTTATTGAATTCAAAACGAGTCTAAACATGTGTGTCATAAGCATTTGCTTAAATGGAAAATCGAAATCACAAAGCTAAAAGAAAAGCGAATCGATTTGCCTAAAAATACAGTTGGAATTTTATATGCTCTGCACTATGGGGAAAAATACCAGATTTTGAGGCATTAATTAATAACTCGTAAACGAAGCAAAATTTTCAAATTTGGTTTTTTGATATGAATTTTTAAGATCGAAACGCATTTGTTAAAAAAAATTGGGCATGGTACCGCCATTTTTAAGGAGTAGGGATACCAATATCCTGGACTTGTGAATCCTTTTTTAACATAGTTGCATTAAATATTGTTAGGTAATTAGCATACACAAAAAGTGTGTATTTCAAATTTTGGATGCCACGCCTTCTTCCGCCTTAAAATTCTGTAAAAAGAAATAAAAACGCGATAGCTCCCATAGTACTAAACATAGAAGTTCCAAATTTTGCATAAACATAGCCAAATATAATATATAGAAGTGGTGTAAATTACAACAAAATCGGTTAATAAACAAAGAAGTTAGAGTAAGTTAACAGGAAAAATACTAGTATTTTTTATATACTAAAGCTTAATTTTATTTTGTTTTTTGGATATTTATGATCAAATTAATGCGGTTAATTAAGGAAGTATGCGTGGCATCACCCATTTCCTCAAAAATAATTATATTATACTATTTGGGCGTGGCCCGCCTATAGGAAACAGATAGCATGTTGTATTCATGCAGAAAATCATGTAAAATTAAAAAATAAATAAAATAAATACAATAAATGTAATCGCTATAGGTGCATATAGTTGCTGCTACATTGAAATTTAGTATTGCACTCTTTTTTCCAAGTTTTCGAAGATGCTAACCTCCATTTTGCGAACAACTGTGAATTTTCAACAATGAGGTTGTGACCTAAAAAATGTAATTTCTCAAAAACGGCAGGATCTTCGCACTTGCAAACTAATGTTATTTATGAAGAATTAATTGGTCTACAATATACAACATGATTCATGGATGGACTCGGATGTTTTTTTTTTGTTTACCTCTTCAAACATCAGATTCCATAAAAAATTTTTAAAATTTAAATGGCTAACAACAACACCTAACTACAATTACAGCAGGTATTTTTTAAAGGATGTACCATCACAAACATTTAGTATAAACAATTCTGCTTCCGATCCATATTAAAAAATTGCAAATCTACGCGTTATTTTATAAAAATTTACAATTTTTAAATTGCTCTAAAAATTCAACTTTTGCTAAGCATGTGTTGACAGTTGTCGATAGCCGACTTTAACAGCTGTTAACTTAACAGCGGCTCGCTCTATTAACATTCCTGGTACGTAACATTACAGATTGATGTTATTTGAATAAGTCCCGCCAATCAAAAGTTAATTTCGCGAACTTTGAAAAATGAATTAATGCCACAAAATCTAGTATTTTTCCCCATAGTGCTCTGCTTGCATTGGAATCCATTAGATTTTTTTGTGCTGCCTAAGAAAAAATTTACATAATTTGAAAGAAATGACAATGGCATTATGCAATGTGCCCTGATTTTGATTCGCAGCAACTATTCACATATCTCTCGCTCGTAGGGCAGAAGCTATCGAATTTCGTTTTACGATTTCATTTTTGGGCATGTCAGAAACGTTTGTTTGTTGTGTCAATTTATGTATACGAATTGGCGCGACAGTTGAGCCGCTTGCAACCCCTAAGCTAAAAAGTCAGGGGGCTGTTGGTATGAGGTGAAGACGTTGGGACGTTGGGACGTGGGGAGGCAGTTGGCAAATGGCTCATGTGTGCACTTGACTTGACGCTGACACTGCCAGTTCCCAACAGTCGGGCGTTGTCTATTGTGCAAGAAATTTGATTGCTATGGAGGAGGAGGATGGGGAGACGGGAGAGGGAGGGGGCTGGCAAAATGACGGGCAAGGACTTTAAGGAGCGACGTTTTTATGATCGCCTCTGACACATTGGCTTTGATGACATTGCCAAGAGAACCAGCTAACGAGAACAAGCAATCAGTCAGCAAAAGTTCAAGTCGCCAGCAAATGCGAAGTGTCTGTTAAAACATTATGACAGCAAGGACTAAGGTCCTTGACTAGCTAGCACCGAGTGGCAATAGCAAGCACCAATAGCAAGTCCAAGGCCCCTCAAAATACTTACGTATACATATACTTTTTAGCATCGACTGTAATGTATGCGCATAGGGAATATTTAAAGAGCTCTGCAAAGATGATTTATATGAAAGCCAGGCCAGCAACAGCAACTCCCAAAGGCTTCGAGTATTTAATGAATTGAAAGCCTCCGCCTCAACTGGCTCAACTGTCGACGAGATTGTCACGCTGAGCAGCGTACAATTTCCAAGTTCTAAAGTGACAAAAATGCAATTTATTATACAGCATGATTCAAGTAGAATCATTGAGAGTTTTTGCAGAAAAAAAATTACAAGCAAAGCAATTTGCGTTTTGAATATATTAATCTTAATCTATATACAGATTCAGCTTAATGGGTTTTTTGTGCCATAAATTTCGCTCATTAATTTGCTACATACATTCGTAAAATATCATTATGCGTTTTATTTATTAAACGGATAAAGGGATATATGTTTGGGCGTACAAACGCCAGCTTATCGGCCGTAAAGACATAACGAGTGAACGAAACCTTCTTACACTTGGCCCTGGCTATGGAATTGGGCAATGGTAATGGGAATAAAAGAAAAAGCGAGAACAAGAATCGACACGCGCCAACCCTGACACGTGCCCTTAACCGCATACAAAACACATATACAAATACAAATACAATCACACACGCACACACACTCACACACACACGTACACACACATCATCGAGTGTTGAAAATGAAATTGAAAACTGTTAAATAAATCGCAGGCAAGTGCGGCTCCTATAAGACGAAACAGCCGAATGGGCACGCTGAATGACACGGAAAAGGGCGCAGAGGGGGGGCGTGGTGGACACGGCTAGGGTTACGAGCACCACTTGGAGCACACACTCCACTTTAATTTGGCGCCACGAGGTACACACCGAGCGTAAGCGCTTGAGACGCATTGAACGTGATTGGATTTTTATATTCAATATAAAAAGGATTATTACAGCGTTTGTTGTTTGCTGCTGTTTGCTGAAAGTTCATAATAATTGGAAAAGTTAAGAACCCAGACAAGCCAGTCTGGGCCGTCTTAATACGCTTTGGTCAAGTCCGAATCCCTCTGCTGACCAAGACTAAACAAATAAATATAAATTTGAAGCTGCAAATAAAACAGGTGCCAAGGCAATACTTTTAAAAATAGCCTCTAAATACTGCTATATCTTCATCATTTCTAATGCGCCGTTCTAAACGTGTTCACAATTCAGAAATTCCTCAAATCAACTGAGGCGAGCAGCAAATGCTTCTGATAGCTAAACTGAATCAATATGAATTGCAGCTTGTCAAAGTTTGTCAATTTATTGAAGAACTGCCAAAGCGAATGCTCCTTTTTAAATATAATTCGTCAAGCAGTTAACTTCCTTAAAACTTTTCGCATAAATTGGAACGTTAGCTGCAGGGAACAACTTTTTGTAGAAGTTGAAGTATATTATATTTCTCAGTTTAGCTTAGCACTTAACTTTCGTTACTCTGCAAAATATCCAAGGATTTCTTTTATCAAAGTTTTCTTTAGTTTTAAACAAAAAAAATTAATTGCGAGCACAACATTTGATAAGCAATTCTTAGAATTACAAGCTGCATTTTTACAGTATCAAACCCATTTATTTTTGTCATACTGAGCACGAATTTTAATGGTCAAATTTCAAAGTTATATTTATTTATTATTTATACAAGCATGAAAATTGCTACAAAAACAAAATTTTTGGTTCTAATCTTCTTAATTTTCAATTTTCCCTTTATTTAATTTTATCGACTATTTTGTCATACAAATTGTTGGTTTTTCATGTGCGATCCCTGTAGTAAATTCTAAAAAAAGCCGTGTTTGAATTTTGTGTTTGTTTTTCCCATGCTACCTATTTACTATTTAATATTTCGCAGCACATTCCATGAGCAAGTGCTATAAATCTCAACTGTTTTGCCTGCACTTTCTGGTATATGAATATGGGCTTAATAGACCGAGCTGAGGATTAAGCCACATCGCTTATCCTTTTTCCATTAGACCTTATTTTATACATTGTCACGCGCATCTGCCACTGAGGCCCCAGAGGCTGAGTGCCCGTGTCAGGCTCTGCCTGGTGTTATTGGTACTTAATAGTGTCGTTGGCAATTTAAAGTGCTCCGACAGTTTAATGGATATTGTCGATATTTATTGAATTAATATTGCACATATCTTCGGATAACCGGACGGGGTCAAAGTGGGCAGCATCTAGGATGCAGGATGCTTAATAGCTTTTAGGGCCCGAACGGATGAACATTAAAAGTAATTGACTTACCTCGGGTATATCATCTGGCACCTTTCCCATCCATGATAGTGATAATATTGTGCAGTCGCATTTTGTATTAATGTTGCGTTCAAAGTGTAAATGCATTTTACGAGTTGGCGTCGCTTCCGTTTCCCCTACACCACGTGAACAATGGAGGCAACTCTAGTTGCGACGCTTCCGCTTCCGCTTCGTCTGCTGCTGCTCGATATTTAATGATTTACGTCTCGCACATTTTGCTAGATAAGAGTAGAGAGAGTTGCGTTATCGTTTAGTCTAACATGCCAATAACTAATTTGCAATAAAAGCTAATGCCCTCAGAGCTGCCTTATCAGCCAACACAACACGCACACACAGCTAACGCATATGCTGCTTGCCATTTATGCTCTATGTATGTACATATTTCTCAGAGGGGTTGACAAATTGCAACACGCAGCACACATAATTTGAAGCATGCCATCCAGGGCACGAGCGACACGCTAATTGGATATTAGTAGTAAGTGGACAAACTTGCCTCAAGCACTTGCACTTGCTCTGGGACGAGCACATGTCAGCGCACATGTTCTATCTATCCCAGAGAGCACAGAGACCAGCAGATAACCCATTCGCACGCACACACCCATACACACATATACAAGCGCATTAAACACACACACGGAGCAGCATGTGACTTTTGGTAAATTTGAAATTATAAAAATTGTATAAATCATGCACAAGTTTCACGTTCCTTTTAATTATTTAAACAGTAAGTTCGGGGCAGTTCAGTTGTGCGCAAGGCTACAGTCGGACGTAACTGACACGAGTATACCCTGTAATTTTCGCACCCCTAGATCTCCTATAAGTTATCCTATGTTTCAAGCAGATTAGATCGTTCTGCTCAAGAATATAAATACTTTCAGGGTGTTACACACATTTCTTATTCCCACTAACTCAATAGACCCTCTTGTATATTTTTTAAACTACAGGGTATAAAAACATTGTAGCTTGAAGCGCTCTGCGTCCCGTACGCTGTCAGTTTGTATGAGCATGTTGCAAAATATGCTTGAATAATTGATGCAATGTTGCTACAGCTATCGTCTGGCTCTTAGCTCTCCACAGTGCGTGGCTGTCTGTCTGTATGTCTGTCTGTCGTTCGGTCTCTTAGTATATACATTCTATGTGTGTGTGTGTGTTTCGTAAGTCAACAGCAAACACATTTGTCTTGAGCTTCGGGCTATGCATACACTTCAATTATGTCGTGTGCTTTGTCTGATTGAATTTGTCATATGATATGCTACTACAATTTTTGATTGAGCATACGCCTAGGGGCCTGCAGCATCAACCCCCTTGCTATCAACAATGCCATCAGACATCAGACATCGAGCTAATGACATTCTGCCAATGTTGACAGCATTTGAGTACAGCTCAACTTTTGTCTTGCCGGTGTCGAAAGTTTTTGCCTGCTTAAAAATTGATAACAACCAAAGCTACGTAATAGTTTTTGTTGAATTAACTTTCAATTACAGACGAGCAGACTCGTACTTTGTTCCTTGTCAAACAATCAAAGTCAAACCGCCAAGAAAGCTTCGAATCATTGCACATATGCCAGCAGACACATTTCGTACGTGTTACTTTGGCCACTTATACACACATACACACAAAGAACACACACACTCATGCACACGTTTATACACACTTATAGCCGAGACACACCGACAGCCATTGCCATTGTTTGGCTTGTTTAAAATTGTATAAACTGCTTGAGTACTATACTCCTTCGCTCTGCACTCTACACTGAGAATATTATTCTAAAATGGTGTAAGCTAAACTTATTACGCTAAATTCAGAATATTGAAGATATGCGTATAAAATTGTTAATTGGGAATTAATAATAATAAAACAATTGCTACCCATTTGAAGCACTGATTTAATTAGATTTTTTTAGACCCATTTTTCTCAGTGTACGTGCGCTATCTCTATCTCGTGGACGTTGTCTCGCTCACTGGCCATTGGGCTGTGGTTCAGGGCTGTTATAAGGCAAAATGCAGGCTGGGGAAAATTCATGAACGCTGTCAGAAAACTGTCGAAGTGTCAAGCGGTCTGAAATTGTTAGACACTTGCCACTTGTCACGTGCATTTGTTGCAAGGTGTGTTGCAAAAACACGAAATATGCATTTAACCATAAAGCACAGCAGCAACAACAACAAAAACAACGATGGAAACGATAACAACAACCTTGTCCTTGGCTCTTTGGCTGAAAACCAAAAGCAACAAAAAACATAAAGAATAAATTTATACAGTTCGACTAAGGCTAAAAATAGTCAAAATGAGTTGAATAATTCGGCAAGCAAAACTTGTTCGTGCGGAACTTTTGCAGCGCTCGGAAGTAGGCAACACTTTCTGCTGCGGCCTCTGCCATTAAAAGTTAATTATGTGGAAATTGACACACACACAGACAGACATACACACATACATATATACATATACACACAAGGTATAAGCTGTAGATTAAAGTAGAGTAAAGCTGCATATTAGTTTTGCCTTGTCGCTGAGCCTTCGCTCTGGCTGTTGCAATTAAACTGTCAAAATAGGATTAAGCATACGCCCCATTGTACGCATTAGGGATTTAAGGCGCTTATGTTGCCTGTTCTTTTTGTAGCTGTTTCGTTGTAGTTCGACGAGTCAAGTGAGTAAATACTTATTAGTGAGGTTAATATATCGATCCAAAATTAAAAGCACAATATTCGTGATAATATTGAATAGTATATGTTATGCTTTCAAGAATTTATAACTGTTGAATTACGGCATTCATTGACAGCAATTGAAATTTCCAACAGCACGTATTGCCTCTCATGCATAATTCAACTGAAAGTTCGCCAACTGGTGGAGGGAAAAACTTATAATTGGAACTCTTTTCAAGTTTTCATTTTTCTTCTGACTCATAAATCTCGTTTGCCTTTAAGCTGTGCTTTAATTGCAACAATGATTAAATTGAAAGCACAATATTATTTCGCATGGCGTGAGATTTTCATTAAGTCAAATATCCAGCATTGTTTTCACTTGCACATATTTTGTTGATGTTCATGTTGATGGAGATGGAGATGGAGAGATGCCGAGATGATGATGACAACATGCCAAGCGAGGCATGTCGCATGCGGTATGTCCTTGAGCTGCTTTAAACTAGTACAGCTCTGCGTAATGAAAATGCAACCATGCAGAACGTAACATGGGGCCAAAGCAGAGGCAACGACAACAACAGCAAATTTTAGCCTTATTTTGTGTGCGTTGACGGTTCGTTGCATGTTGCCAAAGAATCTTAGAATCCAGCTGCCCCCTCGACAAGCAACTTGGACTGCACTTCCCCTTTCACACATGCCTCCTGCATAACTCTGCTTGAACGAAAGTTACGCCTTTGTGCATAATTATATTAACTTCTTCTGCACTCAGAAAAATAAAGTAATCCATCTTATTTTGTACTAGAATTCAAGTGCAAATGAAATGTCAAATAAATTTAGATTAATTAAGCAAAATAACGGGGTTCAATAAAAAAGTGCAAAAAGTACGAATCTTGATTTATTTTAATCCTAAAATTTATCAAACTAGAAACAAGAATTTTAAGAACGCGCTGAAAAATTCCATTCGCGATTAAAGAATTTTCTGTCTTATTAAGCTTGTATAGTAAGACTGCAAATTCTTGATTCATGTGTGAAATTTCTTGATTTTTCTCTCAGTGTAGTTGTTGTTGTGTGCTTGGTGTAGCTACTCAAAGGAGTTCAAAGCGCAGAATGCGGCTAAACTGCTAATCACGCAGTTGTATTACAGCTACCAGTTTCAGCGCATGTTTTGGCTTAAATTAGCCACACGAAGGCGCGCACACAGCAAATCTGCGATAAAATCAAGCGAGTAGGCGCCAGTCGAGTATGCTGCGAGTGATGCCATATAGTACTGCAATCAGAGAAACCATAAAGCGCACTCCACATGCTTCGATAAAAGTCTCCAGTGCTCTGTTGTGACTAATGAAAATAGTTTTATGCCTGTGCTCGGATCGTAAACGAAAAAGTTCTCGGCTAGAAAAACCACCACAAAGAGAGCGGTCAATATACAAGTAATACACTCTTTCTACATACACTTGCTCTGTTAGACTGATATGTGTTTGTTCGCTCAATTTAACGGATGAGCGGACAGCAGAAAAAACGAAGTACTACAGTACTTTGAATGTTTTAAATTATCTCTTTTATAAATCAAGATTTATCCTTACAACTAACGGGTTTTCTATTAAATAGCAACATCAATAAACTGAAAAACGACACAAACGAATAATTGCTTCTAGTTGCATGCATTTAATTGGCGCATTTCAAACTAAAACTGGCCAATATACTCCACTTGCCTCACAGCTGGCAAAAAGAAGGCAAAAAGAAGGCCAAAGTATGCACAGTACAAGTAAAAGCAATAAAGTTTTGCATAAATGACGAAATAAATGACAGCAAAGGAAAGCAACTCTGACAAATACAACAACGCGTAAGCAGGGTGGCATTGGGAATGGCACGGCAGGAGGGGAGGCATTGGGAAGGGGGGTGGGGGGCCTTTGTCCTGTTTAGAGGAGTGGAATGGATGGGTTTTGGATTCCTTCCGGGGAGTAGTGTAAGATGGGCGTTTTTGTATGTGTTTGTCGGGTAGGTTAAATGTGTTGTGCACTGAGCTTTGCGGACTGAGCGCACTGGGAAATATAAAAGCTGGCGGATTGTTGTTGCTGCCACTGCCGCTGCCACTGCCGCTGCCTCTGTTGTTGTTTCTGGCGCTTGTTTATTGACTTTATGCGGGGGTGCGGTGTCGTATAATTTGTTTCTACTTTAACCAACCCCGACCCCGACCCCGATTGCTTTTCCCGGCTCCGGCTCCGGCTCCCGGCTCCAATGCTTTGCCACAAGTTGGAAAATTGTGCGCCTCAGTGGCGCTACAGACACACAGACGCAAGAACCACAAGTGCGTATTATTGTCATTGCTGTATACCCTACAGACATTCAGACATTAGATGGACAACCAGTGAATGCGCAAATTATGTAAATTTGGCTTGTTAGGCATTAACTTTCAAAGCTACATTTTGTGTAATTTTTCTACAATCTTTTTTTTTTTTTAATAATTGCAGGATATCTGCTAGTCGAGTGCTCGTTGATTTGACTTGACAAATGCAATAACAACAACACAGAACAAATAAACAAATAAGAAATGAATGGTTTTAGTTCAGAAATGCATGATTCAGCATCTGCAGAGTTTGGTTTTATCTCTGTATCGGATATTGTTTTACTAATCGAATTAAGCTTTTTTTTTTGACAATTTTAAAGTTGTTTAAAATTTCTGTTAACGAAAAATATATTTTCAAAAAAAAAAAAGCATTTTAAGCTCTTTGAAATCGGCTTTTATACCCCATAACTATACTCTACACATAAACAGAATATAATGAAGATGATATTTCTAATGAATTGAAAAGAAACTTAAAGTTGGTTCAGATAAACCGAAAATTGGGATTAAATAAGTTTTAGGTTCAGTGGTTCATAATTTTTATTATGGTTCAAGCTTTGGTTAACAGTTAAAATATGTTTTGAAATTCCAGTTCCATACCGGTTCGGTTAAAAACCGATTTGCATTACTCTAAAAACAACATTGTTCTTATAAAAACCGTATAACCAATTCGGCTGACAACTGCAACTACAAAGAATAACAAGAGCGTAGCGTCGCCTATTGCTATTGGCGAAAATATTGGCAAAACATTTGCCGCTAACCGCAAGAGGGACGTCGGATGACGTGGAGGCGCTGCAGCGCACTGTCGGGCCCACACATTGCACTTGAACTTGCCACAGAAACCGCCAAATGCGTCCTCGCCGCGCAACTCAAATTATATAATGCAAAAATAAAAAAATAAAAGCAAGAAACCAAGCAGAAAAGCAACAACAACAAATGCACAAAACGCAATCAGCATAGAAATAAATAAAACAAATGTAACGACCTTGGATGCAAACAGCAACAACAAAAACAACAACAACAACAAAGCAACAACCTCAAACAACTACGACACATCAAATTTAAAAATAATTTCTCAAAGAGACGCCAAGACTGAGCACGAGGAAAGAAGCAGATCAAGAGCAAGAAATGGCGGCCATGCGTTAGCGTCGGCGTCAGCGTTGGCGTTGGCGTTAGCAGCGGCATTGAAATTATGCAAAAACTAAGGAAATAGCCGGACGTAAACTTACACACACACACATACACTCACACACACATGCCATTCCATTCCATACCAATACTTATCTATATAGTTGGCAATGTAAGCTCCTGTGCTGTGTTAACCAACACTGCATGCAAATGGCTGCCTGCCACGTTTGTTTCGATCAAACAGCAAACGAAATTCAGCTTTTGACACGCATCAATAGCGACTGCAGCTGTTTGCATGTGTGTGTGTGTGTGTGTGTGCGTGTGTAGCTTTTTATAGATGTGCGTTTATGATTGCCTTGCTTCCAATAAACGCTCCCCAACCACTTCAGGTGGAGGAGTTAGATTACGAAAACAAAAAAGGAAATAGCAGAGAAGAGACAGAGAGAGAGAGAGAGAGAGAGCAAAGTAACGCCAATGCCAATCGATTTTCATTGTTATGTTAGGCAGATTAATCGAAACTCTGCCAATGTTTTAGAAAGCCTCGCTAGGCATTTGAAATGACAAGAAGCGAAGTTAATACGAGTTAAGTCGATAAGCCCACGTAGATATAAGCATAAAAATAGCAGAGACTTCATTTCTTGGAATAGCGATAAAAAAAAAAAGAAATAACAAAAACAAAACTCCCACTAGGTGTGTGTGTGTGTGCGCGTTGATGTGGTTGTGTGTGTGTGTGTGTGTGAAGAGACATTCCGGCATAGTGTTGGCATTATATCGATATCCACCCTAATCGAAATTTTCGATGTTTTGGGCTTCGATATCGATAATACTACTATTATTGTTACTATTTTTAACAAGATAAATAATTTAATTTTAACTAAAACAAAGTGATTTTATTACTCTTTAAAAATAAAATATACAATTCTTTAAACTTTACTTTATATTTTTAAACAAAAACAGAGCAATAGAAACATAAAAGATTATTTCAAACCTCAACAATTTACTTTTTCAAAGCAAAAACGAATATATTTTTTTAAATATTTGTTAATTTTAATTCTCTATAGCTTGCTGTTGTTTTTCATGAATATTATATATTATATATATGTACATAGTAAGTTTTACGATAAATATGTTTAAAATATCAAAATCTTAGATAACAAGATGAGTGGAATGAAATATTTTCGACGCTGTCCATACAAGTTCCGATAGCTTTGCAAACTATCGAAATTCAAACCGAAACAAAAACAATATGGCCGAAAGTTGCCAAATAACAATTACAAATGGCTGACTTTGTAGCTAATAGAATATAAAAAAATGGCTAGCTATAAAACGGCCAATGTGGCAGCACTGGTGTGTGAACGAACAAATCCACCACCCAAAATCCCAAGGGGCTAACTTACGCTGCTTCTGCCGCTGCAGTGTAACAAAATTCCTCAACTCACCTGCGCTTTGGCGACGGCTACGGAGATTTCAGCTGCTGTTGTTGTTGTTGCTGCTGTTGCTGTTGTTGTTGTTGCTATGTTGAGGTTGTTAGCTCTGTTCACAAATGTCAATTGTAGGGCTATCTGGTTGTTTTTGGTGTATTTGTGAATTATTAATTGGTGAAGCTAATGTTCTGGCGTTAGACACATTCGCATGTATGTGTAATTTTCCTTCACTGATTCACATTTGTACACACGCACACGCACACACACATGGGCTCACACACATGCACGCACATGCAGCGGCAGAGACGCGAAAAGTACCGTTAGCAACAAGCACAAAGCACCGCGCACATCGAGTTCCGAGCGTCGACTGTTTGACTGTTTGGGGCTTTTGCTCCTGTGAATTCCGCAATAATCGAGCGTTGAGAGAGCGCATGCGCCATGCCCACAAATTTCTTATCACTAACCACAATAGAAAAACTGAGGCTGTCAAACTGACGGAATTTACGCGCTCTCCGTGCACGGAGAATGCAGCCACGGACACGGCCAACTGTCCGTTGTTAATTTGTGACGTATTGATTTTTTGACTTACGCCCAATAATAATAATAATAGCTAACAGTCGGCAGCAGAGAGATAAATTGTGTTTTCCTAATGCAGGCACAACACGAAGTCATTTCAAAACTACATTTATTTATTCAAGATTCTACGGCATACACAGAAAAAACGGAATACGCCGGAGACGCGCAATGCGCTTGCAACGCATGCGAGGGCTGCACTGTCACATCAATGCACATACGATTGCATGCTGCATAAAAAATTCGCTTTCTTATTTAAAAATATTTTGCAATTAAAAAATAATTTAAATTTGTTCTGTATTATTTTATATTATTTTTTAAACAGTTAATAAAACTGTTGAAAATTCAAATGACAGTGCTGCAAAAGTCTGCAACAAATCGATAACAAACATATGATTTGGCAGTGCTGCAAATGCACAACGTGCCTATCGATAGGCGAAACAAACGCTTGCCAGTGCTGTAAGCTGTGGGCAGCATATGCATAACAGCTATCGGCCGACCGCCACGCTCAGTCGACGATAAGTCTCGGTTATCGGCTATACATATTGTTTTTGCTCAGCGCAGTTAACACAACTGTTTTCTTTATTCATAATCGACAGCAGGTTGTGCAATTTGCAACATTTGTGTGTTCCTTTTGCGAAATAGATTTTTAGTGCGTCGCGTGCGTTTTTAATTTGTGCAAAATACGCGGTGCCGTTCACAATGCGAGCGCTGCGAAAATCGAAGCAGTCGCAATCCCAATATTCGCATTCGCACTCGCATCCGCATCCGCAATCGTGTGTGTGAAAATTCAATACAAATAGTAGGTGAACAAAATCAGCAAAGTGAAAAATGTGCTTGGCGGAGCATGCGGGGAAAAGGCAAAAGCTCTCGTCAACATGCACACTGAATAACAACAACAACTACAACAACTACAACAATAACAATAAACAAAAAACCTGCTGTCCAAGTTCCTCCTTCGATTACAGCTGCAACAATAACAATATCAATAACAACAACAACAGCATTGTTGTTGACATACAACAACAGAGCAAACAACAACATCAACAGAGCCTGCAAACTGAGAGCACCACGCCCACATTCAACGCCAAATATAGGCGAAAATGTTTGCTGCTGCTGTCGCTGCTGCTGTTCCACGGCTGCTTCAGCGGCCTGCATAGCGCCAGCGCCTACAACTGCACCTCCAATCCCTGCCAGAACGATGGCCAGTGCCTGGACGGGCAGTGCATCTGCGCCGACGGCTGGCAGGGACCCGCCTGCCAGTTCTGCGGGGGGAAAGTGCGGTAAGTCCATCACCCGTGACACCTATTATAAGTTAGTTATAGCTGCTCTTCGAATGATTCACGAATTTCGAACGGAAACCCAGTAGTCACCTAGCGGAACAGTCAGACGCGATCTCCGTTAAAATACCTCTAACGCTATTACGAAATCTATATAGAATATACAAAGCACAGTATCAATACTTCTTACTTTTTTCGCGGAATACTAGAATATTGTTTTTGTTTAATAACCTCAGGGTTTCTAGGCAAGTTTGTAATGTCAGAATGGGGGATTAAAGTCCTTAGGCTGATGAAGTTACTCGACTTTGTTGGACTTTAGGTTCAGCAGGGAGTACAATAGATGTTTCAGGTCGCGTTACACTAGTCCCCCTAATGATAATAATAGCTCCAGGGTTTATTAACCAATTTAAAAGAGCTTTATAGCATAAATAAATATAATGGTAGAGAGTATGTATATATTCGAAAAACCAATATTCTATGTTCAAAAATACACTTGTTATGGTTTTTAACGATTTGGGCGTAAAGAAGGCGTAACATTCAAAATTTGAAATAAACTTGATTTGCGTATGGCTTACACCTACCTACATACCAAAAATTGCTGCTCTAGCTCTAATAATTTTCGGGATCTAAACGTTTATTCAAACAGACGGACAGACAGTCGTTCTTAAGTCCTGAAGAAGAAGTTTTATAAGTTATAAACCATATTGTCACCCATATCATGAGTACAGGGTGTAAAAACGAAATTAACGTTATATTATTGTATTATTCAATCGTCGTTTCTATTTTATTTTGTTTTGTTTTGCTTTATTTTGTTTAGTTGGTTGCTGGCCTATTTGTGTCAACCAACGGTTTTAGCTGCTGCTGCTGCTGTTGGCCATTCTCGTTAGACAGGTTCCCATTCTCAGTCCCGTGCCAGTTTCTCCGTTCTGCGTGCTTTGGCAGCTTTTCTTTTCTTTTTTTTTTCTCTCCTTTCCATTCGAAGCGCTGCTTAAGAGCCGCCAATTGGCTTTCTACAAGCTTACGCCCATTTCTAACGCTTTGGCGGCCTCCAATCACAGTTTATGATTTAATTAACCATCTTGGCTTTCTAGCAACTGCGGCAGAACTAAACTAAAGCCAAATTCCATTCCTCGCCATTCGGTTGGCAATTCTAATCAGTTCAGCAATTGCTCATAAGCATTCATAAGACCTCATTGTTTATGTTTTATTATTAATAACGGGTATTTACTCTTTACGCCGTGTGCACGCTCGATAAGGCCGTTTCTATCTTGACAGTAAAAACTTTAACTCAAGACCCCTTCCGGCGGGGCAGAGTGTCGCAACTGGATGAATTGTGGATGGATGGATAGGTGGGTGAGTGGGTGGGTGGTGTCTGGCACCGCCAGTCGCCAGTCGCCTTTCCTAAGTTTGCAATTTGAGAGCGTATCGGCAGTACGGTTCTAGGTTCTCGGTTCTCGATGAGTAAGCCTGCTCTCTGTTCTCTAATCAGTCGGTAAACACGCTGTTTGCATACCCCACATTTGAGGGCATATAGGGTATGCAAAGCTTTGACTTTTTGCTTCATTCACGTAGAGAGACGACGACGTTAAGCCTTACGTTTTACAAGTGATAGACCGTAGCCCCAATCGATTCTTATCAGCAGCAACAACAAAATACACATGCTTATCTTGTTAGTTTTCCCGTTGGCTTGAAGTTCTATATTTAAATGGAGTCACACATAACCTCCCGTTATCTATTTCCATAATTATGCCTATAGTTATCTCTAATGTTCAATCTATTGGCCAAATTTGTTGCCACTATTTATGCTTTATTACGTGAACATTATACCGATCTCCGTTAGTTAGAATAATAGTCATCAGGGCTGCAAAACGGATTTGAACCGAACCAGTTTGAAACCGTAATTCTGTAGAGTTATTACTTTGAACCAAAATAAATTGCATCGCTTGTTCAGAACTCATCTTGTTAAGAGTCTTGATTTATTTTTATTGCTTTCCTCTTGTACCTTGGTTATAAACTATGATTATAATTTAGATTATGATTTGTATAACTATAATCTATTACATATCCATTATACTTCAATTTACTGCTGCTCTACTTTTGTTCATTTGAATAGAAGAAACTTATATTAAAGATATATTCTTAATTATTATGATTATTATTATTATATTTTCTTATATTTATTCTACTCTTCTGCCAATCATACCATCACTTCCTTTCCTTAAAATAAATTACACTGACGCAAAGGCCCACAGCTCTGGGCCTTTTGAAAAGTATCTTTGTGCATGAAACACGTTTTGGGGTAGTAACTGCACTTCGCTTTAGGCCAGTTGTGAATTATGTGCGTACATAGAGTGAAATTTGCTTCTGGCGCTGTTCGTTGTACGTTGTACGTTGTACGGTATACGTGTTTACCTTTCTTATTATACTTTTCTTAGCACTTTTCCGTCTCGTTTCTAGGCGATCTTGCCGCTTTCGTTTCATCCAGGAGAGACTTGAATTAAATGAAATGTTTATTGCAGGCAGAGATACTGATTTCAGTTGTTTTCTTAGCTAATTTGCATTTGGATTATTTGACAGAGCAAACAATTGTTAAGGCGTAAAGATATGCAGTTTATCTCAAGTATTTCAAGGTCTATCCGGTGCCTATATTATATTTTTTTTATAGTTAATTATGACCATTGTACAGTTTTAATTACAGTCATTATGTGGTTTAGTTGTAATAGAAATTTGTAGACAGATTTCTTTTGAGAGATAAGAGATAAAATAGAGCATTAAGTAATCTAAATGAGGTTAATGATACATTATATAAAATACATATATAAAATATAGATCCTATGTGACAGACGAGCTGAATATCTTTAATCTAGACGATCTATTCATATCAATATTAAATTAATATTGTGTGAATATATTAATATAAAGCTACTGCTACTGGCATAGCATCATATCTCCGCGCGACATATCTCCGCCCGGTACAATTTTCGAGCGGAGTTATGTCGCTTTTTTGTTGGCGGATATATGTCGTTTTCAAAGCGACATATCTCCGCGCGGAGATATGACGTTTTAAAAACGACATATCTTCGTCGAGCCCAAAATGGCATAGCTCCGCGCGGAGCTATGTCGTTTTGAACTCGGCGGAGATATGACGCTATTAAAAGCGACATATCTCCGCGCAGAGTTATGTCGTATGCTATAGCGTCATATCTCCGCCGAGTTCAAAACGACATAGCTCCGCGCGGAGATATGTCGCTTTGAAAACGACATATATCCGCCAACAAAAAAGCGACAGATATGCCGCTTTTAGCTCGACGAAGCTATCTCGTTTTCCAGCGACATAGCTCCGCGCGGAGATATGTCGCTTTGAAAACGACATATTTGGGCTCGGCGGAGATATGTCGCGCGGAGATAAGTCGCTACCCCCTGCTACTGTCGGTTACGTCCGACTATAGCCTAATAAACAAATAATTGTTTTAAACTTGCAGTAAATTCAATTAGCTGATGCTGTTATCAAAGGCATGCAACGATTTTAACGTATTCCTACTGAGATTTTCACTTATTCATGAGTGTGAATATATCTCTATTAAAGCTAGTTATATACGATTAAAGTCCATAAACTGTCCGGCTGATATCACTGAGTTATCAGCATTGTAGGCGTAGTTTGTCTTTCAAATGATGTGTATCATGACATTAATTGAAGGCCAAGTGTTTGTTATTTTTAAACGTATGCGATCATCATTCAGCTGAGTTGATGCGACGAACTAGCCAATACAATGGTAATAATGACAATAGTCATAATGACAATAACGGTGGTTGGTGGTGCCACAGTCAGCTGAGAGACCCAGATACTCTTGATTCAATTGAATAAAGCTTGCATTTGCGTTGGCTGGCAAATTCAATTATCTTGGCAACAGCAACAGCATCTGGCCACAATTTACATATGTAATTGCAAGCCTGAATTGAAGCCAAGTGATGCCACAATGAAGCTCGTAGTAAAATTGATTTATATTTCTCTCTTTCCCTCTCCCTCTCTTCGTCTCTTTTTGTTGATTGTGCAACAATAGGATGTACCATCCCATGGGCACCATACACGATGGCTGGGGCAACTATTCGGTGAGTGTAAAGTGCAGTTGGTTAATCGATGCCCATCACCCGCACTGGGGTCGCCGGCACAGCAGCAACCCCGCACGTGCCGCCAATATACGAATTCATCTGCGGGAATTTGCCACCGAATGCGGCTGGGATCATTTGTATATATACGATGGCGATAGTGTTGATTCACCGCTCTTGGCGGTCTTCAGGTGAGTCCACATCAATGCTGCCCAAAAGCCGCAAACTCGTTTAACTTTAATCCCTATGCTCTTTACCTTTGCAGTGGCCTCATGTACCGAGGCAACTTTTCGGTGCGCCGTGTGCCGCAGGTGATTGCCAGATCGGGCACAGCGCTGTTGCACTTCTTCAGCGACGATGCATACAACATGTCCGGCTTTAATCTCACGTACAAGATGAACGGCTGTCCCACAGATAGCGATGGTAAGTAACGGCCCCTACTAACTACAGCTGGTATATCTTCGATATTGTCAATATCAAATATTGAACCTTCGATATTCAAAAATATCGATTATCGACGATAGTATCAAACTTCGTAATAGTTCATACGAGAAATTTATACATTTCCATACATACTTAAATTGTTTTTCTCCGTCTGTTTGTCTGTTGTTGTTTGATCTATAAATGATTTGCAAAACAAACTTGATTCTAATGTAATTCAATATAAAGTACAGGGTCCCCTACTGGAGATTACATCCGACCGATCTGCGAATTCCTTTCTGATTTATAGTTTTACAGAAAGTTTTGACAGACATCTTTCAAAATGGTATATATTGGTAGATAAACATAGTTTTGTTATTATTTGATCTATAACAAATCGATAATATTATCTTCTGGATTTCATATGCGCCTTGCGTTTTTAAATAAATAATAATATTGAAGTATCATAGATGAGTATCGATGTTGGCTCAAAAATAAAAAAATCTATATTATCGATGATATGGATGTTTTTTCCAGCTCTACGATATATTGAAAACATGCTCTTAAAGTTTTTACCAATTTTTAATTGGAACCGGGTGTAAAAAGACTATCGATATTGGCTCGTAAGTCCAAATATCGATATTATCGATTATATTAATATTATTTTACCATTAACATCGTCTCTTTTCTATCTGCTGCAGACGTGGAGTGCTCTGGACATGGAACGTGCAACGATGGCGATTGCCTCTGCGATCCGATGTACAGAGGGGAGGCCTGCAACGTGGCCGCATGCCCCAATAACTGCACCGAGTCGCGGGGTCATGGCATTTGCAAGCTGGAGAAGGAGCGGTAAGAGCTGCATCACCATCAATTGCAATCCAATTGCTGATAGAAAAAACTTTCTCGTCTTTGTTTAGGTGCGAGTGCAACGATGAGTACGGCGGCGACGATTGCAGTCAACTGCGGGCACACGGCGTGTGGAGCACGGTGCAGCCGAAGCATTCGGTGGCGCCATCGGGCAGCGCATCGCATGGCGCCGCCGTGTGGCGCGACACGCTGCACATCATTGGCGGCGAGTCGTATGGGCGTGGCGAGCTAATGAGCACCTACGACTTCAATGGCAACGTGTGGGAGACCATGCATCCGGAGGATGGTCGTGCCACGCCCGAGAAGCGTTACGGCGCCTCAACGGTCATGTACGGTGATAAGATTTTCGTGTACGGCGGCGTTGTCAAGGCCCAGGGCATTACCAATGAGCTCTGGGCCTTCGATGTCTCGGCCAAGACATGGGAGAACATTACAGTTAAGACAACGGATCCCTGCATCAGCGGCAACGGCACGCACGTCATGTGCGGTCCGCTGCACGTGGCTGGTCATACGGCGACGCTGGTGCCCGGATTCGGTGATAAGAACAACTATCAGTATATGGTGGTGATATTCGGACACTCGCCACAGTTTGGTTACCTCAACACGGTGCAGGAGTTCAACTTTGCCACACGCGAATGGAGGATTGTGCAGACGTACGGCTATGTGGTCAAAGGTGGCTATGGCCACAGCGCCGCCTACGATCTGCTGACGGAAAAGGTCTACATCTACGGCGGAATTGTGTCGGAGAGCGATGCCAGCCAGGTGCTGAGCTCCAGACTGTTTGCCTACGAGCCATCGACGCGCATCTGGACGCTGCTGTCGTCGGCGCCCAGTGCCCGGCTGTTGCATACGGCGAACTTTGTGAATCCCGGTCTGATGATGGTCTTTGGCGGTAACACACACAACGACACCTCGCAAAGCTATGGCGCCAAGTGCTACAGCCAGGATTTACTCATCTACGATGTGTACTGTGATTCGTGGCACATGCATCCGATGCCCGCCCATCTGCAGGCGGATCTGGCGCGTTTCGGCCACAGTTCGGTGGTGTTTGAGGATGCGCTGTACATCTACGGCGGCTTCAATGGCCAGCTGCTCAACGACATGCTGCGCTACGATGCCGGACAGTGCAGCTACTATACCAAGCAGGAGAAGTGCACCAGCGCCCGGCCCGGCGTCAAGTGCATTTGGGATGTGCAACTAATGCGCTGCATCAACATCATGCGCGTGCAACGCTCGGCCATTTACGGACGTGAGCAGTACGACTATGTGGCCTGCCCCTCGAAGAGTCGCATCACCATGACCTCGGAGCATCTGCATCATGTACAGCGCTGCCAGGAGCTCAACAATTGTCAGTCATGTGTCTCCACCGCCTTTGGCTGCACCTACTGCGGCAACGGCGTCTGCAGCAAGGAGCGTTGCCGCGAGACCACCTCGGTGTCCTCCATATTCTATGCGGACTCCTCAACGTCGGCGCAACAGCAGCGCTTGCTGCACCATCAGCCGGCGGTGACTGTGGCGCCTCCACTGAACGCCAAGCGTCTGGAGAGCTGCCCCGAGCTGGATGATTATCTGGTGCAATCCGTCTGCGAGCAGCTGCACAATTGTCGCGCCTGCATGGTGAATGCGGCCTGCAAGTGGGACGCGGAGTCCAATCGCTGCCGGAGTCACGTTTCAGGCGCCGGTGTGCCCTACAATCGCACCACGCACGACGAAACGCTGTGCCGGCCGACGTGTGCGGCACAAACGAATTGCCACAACTGCACGGAGGACGAGTGCATCTGGTGCCAGAACGAGCAGCGTTGCGTCGATCGCAACGCCTATACGGCCAGCTTTCCGTATGGCCAGTGCAGGGAGTGGACGACGTTCACCTCCAAGTGCCGATCGTCGCCGGTGACGGCGCTGAGTGCGGGGAGTACGGGAAGTGCTGGGAGTGCGGGGAGTACGACGGCGCTGTCCAGTGCACAGTGCGGGTATTATAACAGCTGTCAGCAGTGCTTGGATGATCCGGCGTGTGGCTGGTGCGACAATGGCTCCAACACCGGGCTGGGCAAGTGTGTTGTTGGAGGCGCATTGTCGCCGTACGATCAGACAGAGTGCGCCCTCAAGCACTGGTTCTTTACGTCGTGTCCACGCTGCAATTGCAATGGTCATTCCTACTGCAACGATCAGCAGCACTGCGAGCAGCCGTGCAACAATCTAACGATTGGTGCACACTGCGAGAAATGCCGCACTGGGTACTGGGGCAATGCGATCAATGGTGGCGAGTGCCAGCGTTGCGAGTGCAACAATCAGGGCGACTATTGTCATCCGGATACGGGGAAATGCTATTGCAACACCAAGGGCATTGTGGGTGATCATTGCGAGAAATGCGATTCACAGAATCATTATATTGGTGATCCGTTGCGCGGTTCGTGCTACTACGAGCTGACCATCGACTATCAGTTCACGTTCAATCTGTCCAAGAAGGAGGATCGCCATTTCACCCAAATCAATTTCCGCAATTCGCCGGTGAAGCCGGAAATCGATGCGGACTTCACCATCACGTGCAGTGTGCCAGCCAAAATGGACATCTCGGTGAAGCGTGCCGGTTTGCCCGAACGCCTCATTTTGGTGGGCATCAACTGTTCAACGTTCCGTCATCGTTTCCCCAAAACCGATTATCAATTTGGCAACTCGCCGGATGACAATAGCTCGCTGACAACGTTCTACGTGTTTGTGCACGACTTTCAGCCGCCCATTTGGATACAGATCGCCTTCTCGCAGTATCCCAAACTGAATCTGCAGCAGTTTTTCATCACGTTCTCATCGTGCTTCCTGCTCCTGCTGCTAATGGCCGCCGTGCTCTGGAAGATCAAACAGAAGTACGACATGTTCCGGCGTCGACAGCGTTTGTTTGTCGAAATGGAGCAGATGGCAAGCCGACCATTCTCCCAGGTAAACCCATAGAGCAATTCAAACTTCGTAGCCCTTGCTAAAGCTAAATTCTTACAGGTTTTGGTTGATATTGAGAATCGAGAGAGCATCGATTTGAACTTACCGCTGGAAGGCATCAGTCACATGTCCAAAAAACGCAAAAAGGTAAGCCCAAACATAATGGGTGGAGCAGATCAGTCGGACGCGCCCGACTGTGGAACACTCTCTACACTATGTGTATGGTATAATTGTGAACTTCGAGCAGAGGTTGATCTTTTGTGATCTTTTTATAAAAATATCATACGAAGCGCAGCAGCAATGCTTGTTAGTTTTGTTAGTTTAGTTAGTTTTTGTTAGTTTTCTGTCTGTGTCAAGGATAATCCGACTAATGTTGTTTCCTCAATAAGTTCTATGTTTATTAACCGATTTCAATGCGCTTTTCAGTATAGTTAAATATAAAAGTATAGAGCAGAGGTGCCCACGCCATAGCTCTCGTTGCTCCTTAGATAGGGCTGTTGCTCTTTCTTATGGGGACAGCCACACCGTATGTGTGAGCGCTCTCTCTCGTAAGCAAAGCATATTACACAAACAAATCGCCTTGGTTTTTCTCATTCCACTCATTTCTGCCTGCTCTCCCGACTCAGCGTCGCCACGCGTCGTCGCTCCACAGTGGGCCATTTGGCTTTGCTAGCGGCATTTAAATAATACTTTGTAAGAAAAATCAAAATATTAGGTTTATAAAATGTTTTTACAAATTTTTTTTATTGTCTTTTTAATACTTTTATTTTTTAAAATGTTTTGTTATATTTTAATTTTTTATATAAATATTTTTGTACATTATTATTTTATAAACAAATTACAAATAATATTTACAATTGATATAAAAATGATTGACACATTTTTGCTAATAAAATACAAATTTCTTTGCATAAAATATTATTAATAAAATGCTATTAAAATTTGTAATTAAATGCCGCTAGCGAGGCCCCACTGTGTGCTCGGTAGCTTGCGACTTATTTTCTTGGAATTTCATGCGCTTTGTTGTTGTGTTGCCGAAATACATGCAGTGAGCGAAATCAATTCTGTTTATTTATTTCGATCAGAATGTGCGCAATCGCAGAGCACATTTAACTAAAATTAATGAACATATAAATAATTTGTTGTGTGGATTTTAAGTTGATATTTCTTGATTGAAATGAAAATGTTTATTCTCGTTCCAAATAGGATCTTCTCTATATTTTCATTAAAAGTATTCACATAATTTTTTTTCAGTGCAGCAAATTGAAACTAAAAAAAATGCTTGCGTCTATGTATTGGTGTTTTTATTTGTGTGTATTAGTGCTTGCTCTTCTGTATTCTCAGTTTGGGCACCTCTGGTATAGAGTATAAATTTTGAATAACAACCTTCTATGTTCCACATTACGTATGTTAGGTGGGTTATGTGGGTTTTATTTATTTTGGGCGTAATTGGTGGCGTGCTATCGAGATCTACGCGTTTATCCAAACAAACAGACAAACGGAAATGGCTAGAACTACTCGGATCATTGCCCTAATCAAGAATATATATACTTTATGGGGTCTGTTACGCCTTCTTCTGCTTAAAAATAGAGAATTAAAATTATTAAAATATAGAATTGTCTGTAAATATTCTAATTGTTTTTGCTGTCCACAGGAGTGTCCCAGCCCAATTGCTTTAGAGCCTTGCAATGGCAATCGTGCCGCAGTACTGTCGCTTCTAGTCCGGCTGCCCACAGGTGAGTTTGTCACAGTTTGCTATATGGTATATATATAATCTGAATAATTCTGTTTCTCTTTTAGGTGGCCTATCGCAGGCGCCTGCTGGCCAATCGGCGGGTCTGGCTGTAGCTAGCGCTTTAGTCACGCTTGGAAATCCGCGTCGGCCGTCGATAGATCAGCATCCGAAGGAGCCGAAATCGAAACGCAAGCAGAGTCAACACCCCGACAGTTGTACATAAAACCCAATACGCTAACGCAAACGCATGATAATGATAATGATAATAATTATACTAATGATAATGCTAATGATAACGATAATGATAATGATAATGTGTACAATTAGATAATAGATAATTAGCATCTTTGCTCTGAATTTCTTTATCTAATACACACACAGCGAACACAGATACACAATACACATACAAATGGCCAGCGCTAGCAAGTTGATAATCCGCAGTTATTATTACTTTAATGCAATTAGTCTAATACCATAATGGAAATAATAAGATCTGAGTAAACGATGCAAATAATTCTAATTAAAATATTATTAATACTGATAATTTTTAGCAAAAGGACATATTTATATACAGTTATATACAATTGGATATAGTTGATAGGTCATGTAGTGTTGCAAATAGTTGTAAATGTTTTATTTATTATTTATACCGCGATATGTAAACCAATTTTTAGCAACGACAGAAACAGCAAACAGTATGTCTCCCGTTTATTATATATGCATATATACAAACATAGATCTTGCGTTGTTAGCAACTAATTAAGTATGAAATGAATTGTTTTATTTACTTATACACATATTTATATTATATATATACATATATATACCTTCTTTTTGCTAGAAACAAAAGACAAAAGACATTTTACTTCATTTTAGCAAAGGGAAATCGTGATGTTTATATTATCCATGTAATATAATAATAACTGAAGAATATGAACGAGATATGTAGCATTCTTGCTGTGTTCAAGCATAATTCATAGAATTGATAATAAAAAGTATTTTCTTTTTGTTTCCTTCACTCTGTTCGAAATGGCAACCCTTTGATGTGTTTGTAAATAACTATATACTATATATATACATACGTAAATTATACAGCTATATATACATATAGTACTTATAGGAAAACGCGCCCAAAACAAATCAGATTATATAAATGTAATTTAGTTAAAATCAAACCAATTCAAATTTATTTCAATTGAACGAACATCACAAACTAAGCGTAAGGTTTCCACTTGGACAGCAAATTTGAATTTGTATTTGAAGCAGCAAGAAACACTACAACCAACAGTAAATGCACTATATTAACAATTCAGAAGCAGAATCAAAATCAAATGCATGGCACTTGTCAACTTTGAATATATATATATTATATAAATTTAATAAACTCCTCAGATATAATACAGTTCAATGTATAGTTCTTCAAGCCAAGACAGAACACAAACACACACGTTTTCAAATCGAATTTCAATTGTCAAATTGCGTTTTTAATTATGTATTAATTAATTTACGTACACGTAAATACTTGCCAGACAATTTATTCCCCCCAATAAAAAACAAAAAACAAAAGCAACATGAAAAACAAAGATATAACAAATAAATTAATAAAACTCAACAAAGAAAATAATCAGGCTTTTAATGAATATTCTTCAAATCTTACGATGTCTCTTGTGAGCCAATAAAGACACTAAATTATGCAATGCCAAGGGCTTTTATATTATATGCAAATTTATTTCTGCCACAAGGTGTGTGTACGAGTATGTCTCTCTGTGTGTGAGAGTGTGTATATAACTAGTTAGCATCTGTTGGATATTGACTGATAAACACACACACACACACACACACACGGGTCGCATCTCTCCTCAGCCAACAGAACTTTCACTTTCGCCTACCGAACACGACGCACAACTTGTAAGCCGGCTGCAGGCGAGACTCTTGGTTTTTTGAGTCGGAAACAAAACGCGGATGAAGTTGGAGATGTTAAAGATAAAGATAAAGATAACTTGTCTGTACACTCAGAGAAACAATCAAACCATTCTTGATTAAATTTAGAAGAGGGTCAATAGTCGTTTTATCCAGAATTTACTTGATCTGGGTAAGAACTGGCTTAGTTCAAGTAATTCTCTTGTAATTCAGAATTTTTGGTATTAAGTTCCCATAGTCAATTTAGGATGGTTTTAAGTCTTTTATGAATTGGATGATCTTTTATTTTCACTTAAATCCATCCTCACTTATCTCAAATCCATTCTGTTTTTTCTAAACTCAATCGTGATTGTATTGAATTAATCACATATTTTATAGACTTAATCTAGAGATTTATTAATTCAAATCTTTTGATTGATTCCCTGATATATCTACCTTCTATACTTTATCTTTGTAAATTTCTTCTAAACTTTTCCGAAGGTTCTTTAGTCTCAGCGTAGAAAATTTTGGAAAGAATTCTCCTGCGAAATTTCAAGTAATTGCATTACTTTAATCCTAGCTTTGTTTGCAATTCAAACCTCTTAAAATAACACATGTACCCCTCTCTATTTACAACAAATACCCTACCTTAACACCCAAAAAAATTAAACCGCGTACAGTGTCATTAAAACGTCTCTTTCATTGCTCATTGCTTTGAGTTTTTCTTTTTCTCCGGTTGCGCGGCCTACGCCTGAAACGGAACTTCATGGGCTGCACTTAATTTAATAATGATGCGCATGTCGAGACGTTTTTATTAATGAATTTCAAGAAGAAAGTCATTGAAAATGTGGCAAAAGCGTGCGAAACCCCAAAGCGAAGCGGAAGCTGAAGCTCACAAAAAAAAAAATAAACAAAATTGTTTTGTCATAACAGCTCAAAGAAACTTATCAACATTTCGGTACATAAATCAATGCCCTTGGTTATGTCTGACGTCTGAAACTGAGTCAATCGAGTCAACTATGAGCTGCAAGGGGAGGGCCAGCAAATCCGCGGTTTTACCCGCATCAAAACTAATACGGTACGCCTGTCCGAAGGCTGTCACGCACTTGGCTAAGTGGGCATTTTGAATTTTTGCTGGCCATAATAATAGCGTTAAGTGTAATAAGCATATGAATCAGCAGCCAGAACTGCCAGAACTGCAGCAAGTGATGCGTGTAATTGAAACATGCTTAAACATGTTTAGTTTACAAAACTTCCAAAAACATAACAAATTCAACGAATTCAAAATTTGAAATGCGAGCGCCAACAAGTTGCATCGAACTTGCCAGTCAAAGCGAGCCAACAAGTTGCATCGAACCGCATCGAACGCGGAGTCGCAACCTCTACTACCAACTGTGTGGCGTTTTAGCCAGCTCAAATGAGCAACGTTCGTCGTTGAAGTCGCACGCGAATTTGAATTTGCCGGAAACGAAAAAGTCGAGAGAGTTTTTAAGAGTTATTTCGCTCGTAGAAATTCAAAGTGAAAAGCAAATTTTAACGAATGCTTATACGTATGTGTGCGTGTGTCCGTGTGAGCCCAGTGAAATTGTGAAAATTGCAAATTAAAATCCAGAGGCAAACCGAACGAGCGCATACCTCAACCAGCCGTGCACTTGGATTAAAGCACTCCCAAAATAAAATAAAAAAAACAAAATCAAATTAAAACAACAAAATAAGCGACGGGCTTTTACTTAGCTCGTACATAATTTCACTTTTCATTGGATTAGCTGTCACACCATAAGATCGCTGAAAACCCCCCCGAACTGAACAGGTTTGTTGAGCAATGGCCCCCATTCCCGAAACTATATATATACATATATATTGAAATCGAAACTGAAGTTTTTGTGTGACACTCGTTAAGCTGTCAGATCTCAAAAAACCATAACTCAATCTACGCGCCACCAACTGAGATCTTGGCTTAAAGATCAAGGCGAACTTATGGCATTTGCCTTGCTAATAAAATCTGTGTTTGTACAAAACAAACAACATTTATGAAATTTACAAAATATTTTCAGTTTTCTACAAGCAAAATAATGTTTGGATTTTAATCCGATTTATCTTTAGCATGTACAACATGTTCAACTTTGGCAGTTTAATTTATTATTAAACATTTTGTATAGGAGCTTTAGTTGCTTTAATATTTAGGTTAACTTTATAAACAATTTGGTGATATTTGACATTTAGAAAAATTGGGGTAATATGAAATAGGGTATACTTAGGATAGGTAGTTTATAGAAATGTTTAGTTTTGAGGTAAAACTTTCAAAACAATATCTTTACTATAATATAATAATAATAATATTTATAACCTGCATTTTAATGTAGAGCATTTTACATTTTACGCTGATAAAGGTTTTGTTTTTAGATATTTTATATATCCCCCTTTCCATGCTAAAAAAAAAACACAGAAAATATGCTACAGACAATTTGCTCGACTGTTCGGTTAATATATATTTTAAAAATATTTTTTAATTAAAACTTTTTTAAATCTTTAGTTACAACATTTTTTTTTTATTTGTAGACTGTTAAAACATATTAATTTGCTGAGTTTTAGGCTCAGTTTTGAAACTTATATTTAGGAATGCAAAATTTGTAATTTAAATTTTTATTAGCGTATTGGACCTGTATTGGACCGTAACTAAAATTAGCTCAACTAAAAGCTGCAAAATGTAATCTTCACAACTTTATGTTTGTGCCAAAAATGTGAATGACATCATAATTTCACAATTAACAAAAATATTCAATACGATTACCCAATTTAAAGGCTTTTATGTAGTTTCTAGTCTGGCAGTTTGATAGGCGCAATTTCAACGGAAAATATAATCCGCTGAATGAAGGAAAAGCCAAGACTTTAACTGCGCTAAGGCCCAACGGCGACAGACCGTTAGACCTGAGCAAGTCAACTCATTGTCCAAACTGAAGTTGGAACATTTCGCAAGCGAGTGCACACGCAATAATAACTGTAGCTGAAAAATGCGCAAAACTCAAAGGCAACTGAGAAAACTGTAGTCAAAGTGAAGTGCCGAAAATCAAGGCATGAGTCAGCAGCTGTATGAAGTGAAGTTTGGGCTTTTAGCTTGAAAAATGGACTTTAATTTGGAGCAACAGCAAAGAGAAATATCAGCTCATGTCTGTTTTGATATCTGGAGTGTCAGTGAATGCTTTGGATTCTTACACTCGACCCACGCATGTCAATGGCAAATGCAATTGTTATTCACCACATGTGACCCCATTTCACCAATCGTTAAACTTTACACTCTACTAACTGTCAAAACGGTATAAGCCAGGCCAAGCATGGCATGTCAGCTAATGTGACAGGGTCAAAACGAAGTACCCCAAATCCTCAGTTTGTCTGCATTTCAATGACAAAACAAAGCATATCGTGCGCTTTGTTTACGCTTATTTTGGGGGTATGGTGAAATCTGTTTTGCAAATAATTCGCAGGCCCTGCGCAAGTTCAAGTCAAGTAAAACGGTAAAGTTTTCCCCAGTGAAAATGTTGTCCCAACTGGCCTGCTTTAGCAGAACATTGTGGAAACAAAAAACGAAATAGCCGAAATCAGCTAAAAGCACACTAAACAAGCTGTCAACTGGGCAACACCAAAAAGTCTCTACAGTTTGGGTTTTTTTTTAGTTCCGTGTTGAAATTGTTAAAAAAAAAAAGCTGTTATTGCTTGACGACCGACATTATTTTTTTAAGCATACGATTTTCACCCAAATTCAACGAAAACGCTAGAAAATTGTTAAGTGATCAAACACAAAAGACTTAGGCAACGAACTTGCAATGATGTTATTAACTTTGATCAGCTGTTCGTCAGCTGCTTGAATTGACCATCATAATTAGAGAAAATCAGCTTGGCTTGAAGTGTCATTAAAGCTGGCTGGCGTTGTTTTCAATGGACCGGAAAACGTACGAAAAAAAGTGAATTTCCACAGTGATGGCAGAAATATTGTGCATGCCACAGCGATACTTGGCCGGCGCTCCAAGTAGCTTCACTTGGCTTGCCAAAGTGAAAGCGCAACAACGTCAACGGCTCAGATTAATCACTGCCAACAACAACAGCAGTAGCAACAACAACAACAGCAGCTACTAAATAATATGTTTATGCAGCAATGTGCAGACATTTTGCGCTCAGTTCATGACCCACTGTGTAACCTCTGTGACTGCACACTTCCGCTGCGATTGCGCAATAATTAAGCATTTGCATATGAACATTTAATGCAGCCCCACAAAAGCCATTCGCTTGTGTTATCTAGCCGCCATTATTGTGGCTTTGTGCTTGAATTCTTTAGCCGCAAACAGCAAACAGCGCCAAAAGAAATGTAGATAGTGAAAGTATTTTATATGCATATTCGAGCCTCAATTCGAATCTGAATTTGAATTTCTCATGCCCGGTTTCGGTCTCATAAGCTGCGTGTGTGACGTCAAACGTGACAAAGCGTTGTGCTGGCCACACAGCATTACTCACACACATACACACACATATACACACTCACACACACACACACACACACACTCACCTTTTCACGTGTACCATATACGCGCATACTAACATATGAACTCTCTTTTTGCAGCTGCCACAGAAACACGCAGAAACAGGAAATATTATTTTGGCAACTTTAATTTCGAGTTTCGGCTTTTGTTTTTGAATGCTTTCTTCCATCCAACATGGCCCAGCATTGTGAACAACGTTGGCTCAAGCTCTTTGCATGCTGCCTGCTGTTGCTCGTGTTGCAAGCAGCCGCTGGCAGTGCAAAACGCACAACTGGTAAGTAGAATTACAGTTTTTGGGTGAGGCAAGCGCACTGAGAAAAACTCACGTGAAGTCACAAAAAAAACGTAATAGGTCCCACTAAATTAAAGTCTCTATAATTTGCTCATAATCATAGGTTCGTATCTGTATTGCCAAAAATAGCCAGATTTGAATTACAAAATATCTAAGCAAATATCTTAAAATAAATATACAAAGCAAGACAAATATGAAGCAATAAAATAGTTTTAAATGTTAAATCAATATAAAAATTTAAAAATAAATAAATATTTTTAAATAAATAATTAAATAATTAAATATTTTTTAAAAGCATAAGAAGAATTCCGAATCTAATTAAATTGGCAACGATGGTTCTTATACCATTTTCAGAAAGATTTATCTCTGACTCATCTAAATTATATGCATCTAAAATATTATAAAATAAATATCTGTTTGGATAACCCTATACAATAATTATGATATTCAACTTTTTCCAAATAGCCACCATTGAAAATTCTTTAAATTAATGTTAAATTGAAGGTTTTGTATAAAGAAAAATATAAATAACAAAGTCGTTTATTGCTAATTTTCCCTGTTCAATCCAAATTTATGTTCTTCATTTAGAATTTTCCACTGCGAAATACTTGTTTTTCTCAGTGCAAGCACAGAAACGCACAAAATGTCAATGACTTCTTGTTCGTGGCTGATTTTGCTTTGGTTTTCATGTTGTTCGTTGGCTGTTTGTTGGTTTTTTGGGCAGTCATTGAACCCTTTTGCAGTTGTAAGTGGAGCAAGTTAGACGTTCGCCATTTGCTGCAGGCATCAAACGGCAATTACAATTACAATTGCAAAATGCATGAGGTAATTAGCGTGTGGAAATTTTCGTGTAGAACACACAGGCGCTAAATATAGCACGGCATCATTAAAAAGCGCTTAGCCGCACTAAAACGCGAACTTGAAACATACCGAAAACCGTTACCAATACACACACAGATACACACACACACACAGACACACACCCTAACACACACACATGCACAACAAAGAAACTTGGCTGAGACGGCCACACAGTGTGTCAGTCGGTCATATGGGCAACTTCGGCTGCTTCGCCTAGCTGTCCGTCCCTCCGTCCGTCCGTCCGTTCCCCTCTATGTCTGTCTATGTGTCCGTTTGTCTGTCTACTTGGTACTTGGAGCTCGGGGAGTTGTCTATGCGGCTTTTTAACAGTTTTTGTTTTCGATTTCGTTACGCTTCGGCTTTAGAGCAAACGAAAGACTTAAGCGACAAACTTGATTTCGCTCTACAGCTAGAATATGGCATGCTTACCATTAAAGCTGCCGTTGTTGCTGTTGCTGTCGCTATTCCTGTTATTGTTGTTGTTGTTTCTTCGATTGCCGTTCATTATTTTCATTTAATTGGTTTTTGTTTTCATTCACGAAGCGAAAACCGAAAGCTCTTTTCGATCAATAATGCCTAATCAAATTATTTGCCAAAATAAAAACTTTCATTTAATTTCGGGTGAAAATCCAAAAAAAAAAAAAAAAAAAATTTACAACCACAAGCCGGATATGCACATTAAACTTATAAGCTGTTGAAGTGTTTAATCGAAAGTTGTAGCTTTAGTGAATATTTCAAATTAAACAACAGCTAAATACTTAATTGAAAAGCCATGAAATATCTATCTACATTGTTTTTTTTATTAGTATGCAGTTTTAATTTCTGTTATTAACAAAAAGTAATTTGTTATGGCCACTTTGGATATCAAATAATTAAGTTGATATCAATGGCTTCAGTTTTTGGGTTAGAGCAATTTTATTTTAAATTGAAATTATTAAAATTAATTGTAGAAATTTTTAATGCCATATGAAATCGACGGAGAATCATCAAATGTGAAATGTAAAATAGAATAAAGAAAATTGGAATATAATAACGTAAATTATACTAGAGTATATTATGCCGCAAGGTATAAACAACAAAATAATTTATGAGTTGCCCAAAAGGCTCATTAATTAAATTGATAATAATAATAATTGGTTATAATTATAATCATGGGCGTTGATAGTAGTCTGTCAGCAAATTTGTGAAAATAGTCTTTACGTTTTCTATCTGCCACGCCCCTTACGCCTACAATAATACCAAGTTATTTGTAATAAATTTTCTCTTCCTTTATATTTATTAATCCTGAAAATCGCATTGAAATCGGTTAATAAACACAGAAGATATTAAAGAAACAATATTTGCTATTTTCGTTTCTAAGTTTCACTGATGAGAATCGTGGCACATTCGAAATAGTACTATCTGACCAAGCCAAATTTTTTCATTAAATTTTCTTTTCGCTAGACGTTGAGCCCGAATTCTCACCTTAAGTTATAAACATATATATTTAGACAATAAATTTGAGCCAGCTTATGCAATACATAATAAATAAGTATATCTTTGCATAAAAGTAAGAGTTAATTTTAGCTATTCCTGCTTGGATTGGGTCAGTGATTGCAGACAGTTTGAGCACACTTAACTTGGGGCCATTTCCAATGGGAGTTGCAACAAAATGTGCATAGAAAATGCAGCATTACGTGGTCTGTCCGTGGGCAATGGCCAACGACAAAGCGGACAAAGCTTCAAGTGCTGAGCATTGAGCATTGAGCGCGTCGGAGGTTACGAAACGCCGAAAAAAATCAACGTTGCGTGTAGCCAAATTAGCAGGCGGGGGGTAGGATGGGCAGATGAGTAACTGAGCAAGTAAGGGGCGAAGTAAGGGGGGGGGATGATGATGCCTCAATTACATAAGCATGGCATGGGCAATCGGCAATAGACAATGACTATGCCTTATGTACTCGCAGTTGGGGCGGAAAACGAGGCAGAATTAGACGCAGGCCATTTGAGTAAATTGCGCATACGATATGTTGGCTATGGCTTTTTGGCTGAAACGCGCGCTATTCGCATACAAAAGCGAGCAATGTTGGCCCTGAGACAACAATAACAACAACAGCAACAACAGCAACACAATTAACAGCAATTTTAACAACGCCATTTGTATAAATGTTTAATTTCAGTTTTGTTGTTGTCCAGCGCGTCACGTTCAAGCAAAAGTGAAACTGGGTTTTTTTGTTGTTGTTGCTTTATTTATTTTGTATTTATTTTGATGGCAGTTGAATAACTCGAATATATGTCAACTTGCGCTTGCCACTTTCAGCCAACCTTACCGCCTGCCAGCATCTGCGTCGAGCGGAGTCTCGGCGTGCCAAGACGCTGCAACCAAACGCATCCGTCCGCATTCCCCGATGCCGCAAGAGCGGCGAATTCGAGAGCATACAGTGCGTGAACGAGCGAGCTGGCGAGGATTGCTGGTGCATCGATGAGTACGGCGTGGAGCTGCCCGGCTCACGGAATGCCACACGTGCCGGCGTGCAGTGCCAGGAGCCGGCGCATTGTGCCGCCTCCGCCTGTCGCATGTTCTGTCCGGCGGGTTTTGCGCGTGATCCGCAGACCGGTTGCAGTGTCTGCCGTTGTCGGGATGCCTGTGATGGGCTGGAGTGTCCCAATGGTCAGTCGTGTCAGCTGCAGGAGGTGCAGTGCCGCTCCGAGCCCTGCCCGCCCCTGCCCAGCTGCAAGAAGGCGCGCTCCCTGGCCAACTACTGTCCGGCGGGCACGCCGCTGGCCATTGAGGACAGCGTGCGTCCGTTTCTGTGCGGCCAGGATGCCGGCAAGCCGCAGTGTCCGCCGCTCTATCAGTGCATGGTGGAGTCGGGCAACGACTACGGCGTCTGCTGTCCCAGCACCCTGACCTTCCACAAGCCGGGTATCTGTCCGGCCGCCGAGCAGGCGCAGTACACGCAGCGCACGGGCTACATGTGCGGCGCTCCGTGTGGCCACGATCTGGAGTGCAGGAACATGGAGAAGTGCTGCTTCACCAAGGGCTGCCAGTTCAATTGCCAGCAGCCGAGCAACGTCACCGGCTGCCATCAGGCCAAGGCTTTGGCCGATCTGCTGGCCATCAATGAGCGCGAGGGACGCGGCTATGTGCCGGATTGCAATGGACCAGGTGGCCAGTTCTCGCCCAGGCAGTGCTCCCGCAATGGCTTGGTCTGCTGGTGTGTGGATCCACGCACGGGTCACAAGATCAAGGAGTCCATGGGCGCGGCCAACATGGTCAACTGCGATGGCTGGGAGAACATGATCAGTCGCTCCTATGCGCGCAGCTTCCAGATGGAGCAATGCGACACCAACATCTGTGCCGCCGTCTGTGAATATGGCTTCAAGGTAAGTTGCATTTCTCGAGAGGATTGCATCAGCTGCTAATGCCTCCGCTCCCTCCACAGAACGATCACAATGGCTGTGCCACGTGCGAGTGCTCGGAGCCCTGTGAGGGCTTCAAGTGCGCCATGGGCTCCCACTGCGAGGTGGCCACCGATCCGCTCTGCGAGTCCGGCTCCTCCTTGTGCTCCTCCTGGCCCGTCTGCAAACCAGACCTGGCCTACTCCAACCCCTGCGACATAGGCACGCCCCTCTCGGACACCGTCAGCGGCGAGGTCATGTATTGCTTTGAGGAGCGACAGGCGCGCAGCTTCCAGGCCACCGCCTTCTTTGAGCCGGAGACGGAGACGAAACAGGGCCGCTCCATGAGCAACCGCATCATGTGTCCGGAGCAGTACAAGTGCACCAAGCTGCACCGCGAGACGGAGAGCGTCTGCTGTCCGGTGCCAGAGCAGACCACAACCGCCGAGGAGCAGCAGACCACACGCCAGCAAACGAGTAAGTCCAGAGAGGATAAATTTATATAGAAATTTGCATATCTGTGCTTCACCGTTAGATTTTGGTTCCGGTTCGGTTCGCTTCGGCCGATTTTCCAGCTATGTGGTTTTATTTTAATTATTTGTGTTCAAATTTAAAATTGTTGCATAAATTTGAAGCCAAACATGACAGTATTTGGTCGAAAAATGTACATTTTAGGGCCAATATCGAAATCATAGGGGATTATCACTCCTTAAACGAAAAAAGCCAATTTAATAGAACCTTGAATGCGCATAGCTTCACCAAAACTCAACCGACCAAGCGGTATGGATTTTTCTTAATTATTTGAGTGGGACAATTCAACTTAAGTGATAACCCAAAAAAAAATTTTGAAATTTTATCAACAATTTTAAGTTTTTTAAAAAATATGCAATTTACGAAAAAAAATTTTTTTATTGTAAAAATTGATGGCCAAACAAATTGTATTGTAAAATTATGCAGAAAAACCCAAACATGACAGCATTTGGTCAAAAAATATGGATGTTAGGATCAATATTGGAGTCATTGGGGGATTATCACTCCTCAAACATAAAAAGCCATTTTTGTTTAACTTTGAATGCGCATAGCTTCACCAAAACTCAACCGATTTTCAAGCGGTATAGATTTTTCTCAATATTTTAAGTGCGAAAGTTAAATTTGAGTAATAAACCAAAACAAAAAAAAAATTTTTTCCCCAAAATTTTATTTTTTGTTTCATGTATAAAATATGCAATTTTGGAAAAAAAAATTTATTTTTAAAAATCTCTAAGAATTGTTGCGTAAACGAATTATGCACAAAAAAACCAAACATGACAGCATTTGGTTGAAAAATGTAGATTTTAGAGCCAATATTGGAATCATGGGAAGATCATCACTCCCTGAACGAAAAAAGCCCTTTTTGTTGAACTTTGAATGCGCATAACTTTACCAAAACTCAACTCACTCCTTAAGCAAAAAATCTCGATACACAGTTGGACCTACTCAATAGTTTTAAACTAAATGTCTAAAAAAAAGGTCGCAAATGTGGTTCCGAACCGGTATCCGAAATATCGTAAGGTGATATTTTCATGATTTTTTATATCAATATATCACCAACAATCCCCAATCTCGTAGAGCTTCACTTACAATTATTTCTGCCTTGCAGTGTGCGAATATCTGCGGGATTTCTCGGAGCGCATGGAGGGCACGGAGGCGGGCATGCAGCTGGCGATGCCGGCGCCGCGCTGCACCAGCGAGGGCGACTACGCCGGACGACAGTGTACGCTACGCCAGATTCGGGTGACGCGCGCCGAGCAGCGCAAGATTCTGGAGGAGAATACGATACGACGCATGCGCATGCTGCTGGCCAAGGCGGCGCCTGTGAAGCGCGCCAAGCGGGATGCGGAGCGACTGAAGCTCTATCGTGTGGATGACAAGGCGCTGAGGGTGCAGGTGGCGGCTCCGGTGCCGGCGCCGGCCATGGGACGCAGCGCCAAGGTGATCGATGTGGGCGCCGAGCGGCAGCAGGGATTGGGCCAGCTGTTCGAGACGGATTTCAAGAAGGTGGCGCCGGCACCGAAGCGGCCCAGCTCCGCGGATGAACTGATAGACATGGAGGTGGAGGAGTGCTGGTGTGTGGACGGCTTCGGCACGGAGATTCCGCAATCCCGCGGCTTCAATGTCAGCGATGGCAGCTGCCAGCAGCTGCGCGAGGAGCTGGACTGCCTGGATCTGACCTGCCGCATGGGTTGTGAATACGGATTTGCGCTGGATGCGAATACCCGTTGTCCCGCCTGCCAGTGCCGGGATCCCTGCGATGGCGTCACCTGCGGCCAGGGCAAGGAGTGCCGCATTGTGGACGTCAGCTGCGAGGGCGAGTACTGCCCCCCGGTGCCCGCCTGCCTGCCCCGCAAGCCCGGCCAGTGCCCCTACCTGGTGCCGCCGGGACCCACGGATAACCTGGATGCCAACGTCTGTGCCTACGAGTGCCGCACGGATGCCCATTGCGAGGGCTCGCGTCGCTGCTGCTCCAATGGCTGTGGCACGCAGTGCGTGGAGCCGCAGCTTAAGACCGCCTGCCAGCATTTACAGGGTATACAGCTGCACCAGAGCTCCGAGCTGGGCATACCCGCTCGGCAGATGCACGTGGCCCAGTGCGATGCGCTCACCGGCAAGTGGGAGCAGCTGCAATGCTCACCCGATGGTCACTGCTGGTGTGTCGATGAGCAGGGTCAACAGCTGGCCGGCACCAGGGTCAAATCGCCTGCCACGCCCAGCTGCCAGGAGAACTCCAGCTACGCCTGCGCCAAGCCCCAGTGCAATGCCACCTGCGAGGCGGGTTTCCAGCTGGATGCCCACGGCTGTCCTGGTTGCGAGTGCCGGAACTACTGCGATGAGGTGAACTGCGCCAGCGACGAGGATTGCCAGCTGATCAGCGTGGAGTGCGTGGACAGTCCCTGCCCCAAGATGCCCATCTGTGTGCCACGGCGTGCCTCCGTCTGCGCCGAGGGCAATCCCCTGCAGCAGGGCGATCTCGACGTCAGCTGCGGCCCCCACAACGAGCACGAGGCATGCCCCACCACGCACACCTGCCAGCTGAATCCCGTCAGCAACCGCGGCGTCTGCTGCTCCAAGACCCGCGACGTCTGCTTCGAGTCCATGGACAACGTGTGCCTCGCCAGCGCCCAGAGTGCCCACAACCTGACCCGCCACCGATTCAGCCCCAAGGCCAACAAATGCCTGCCGGTGCACATCGATGCGGACGCGGCCCCCTGCCAGACCAAGAATCTCTTCCACAACGAGCTCGCCTGCAACTCCGTGTGTCCAGGTGGGTTTTAGATATATATTATTATTTTTGAATACGGGTAATTTTTTTATTTTTTTTTTTTATTTTTTGTTATGGATAGAACTCAAAAAACATATATGCAAAGTTGTTAATCCTGATTTTACCCATTTTTAATGAGTAAATATATATATAAATTTAATACATATTGGTATTTTTCTAAAAAATAATTTTTTTTTTTTTACAAATTTTGATATTTTGCAAAAATTAATTTAATTTAAAAAATTCTATTCTATTCTTTTATTGTTCTTTAATTTTTTCCAATTCAAAGCAAGCTAGTTTTTTTGTATTTTTATGTTGAACAAGAAGTTATAATTTTTTTTTTGTATTTTTTAACAATTTATGTAATTTTTTTTTGTGCGCTAATTTTAATTTTTTTCTTTACAACATTTTGTTAAATTAGTATATATTCAAAAAAATTTATTATTCTCATAGATAGCCTTTATTACTAAATGTACGTTTATAAATTATTACTTTAAAAATATTTTTGAGTTATTAATTAAATATATGTATAATTAATCAGCATTGAAATAATAATATTTTTAAAATTAACAATTAAATTATTTACTTGATTTTTGTAACATTTATTATAAGTGACAACAGTAAAATATTTATAGTTTGCTAGCTTTAAATTTATTTAAAATAGATAATAGATAGCTGAAAATAAATATTTTTGTTAAAATTAATTGAAAATTGTGGTCTATCAAGAAAGAATTTCCAATTTTCCGAAGGCCCAAACCCTATGCCCTATTATTATTAGAAAGAAATTGAGTTATTACTTGCTAACTTGACATCCCCTTTCCCTCTCCGTAGTGCTCACCCAGTGCGAGCGCCTGAAGCTGAAGAACAGCCTGGCGGCGCAGCGCAGTGGCCACAGCTCGGTCTGGTTCCAGCCGCGTTGTGATCCCGTCACCGGCCACTGGAGTCCCGTGCAGTGTCTGGGCAAGCAGCCGGCGCTGGCCAGCGCCACGCCCAGCACGGAGGTGGTGAGTCGGGCGTTTGCACAGCCACGGGCAGAGCCGGAGCAGCAGGTGTCCGGCAGTCCGTACGGCGTGTGCTGGTGTGCGGATCGCAAGGGGGCGCCACTGAAGGGCACGCTGACCCGGGACATGGAGCCGATCTGCAACAGTCGCCAGGCGCGCAATCGCAAGAGCTTCGATCTGGGCGATCCGCTGATGGAGCAGCTGATCGGCCAGCTGACGCAGCTGAACGATGTGAGCAATGTGGATCTGGATCTGGACGAACTGGAGGCCAGACTGCAGCCAACTGCAGCCACGGCGGAGACGGTGACCGAACGCATGCTGGAGCTGGCCAACTCGCTGCTGGATTCCCAGCTGTCCGTGGAGTCCTCGACGCTGCAGCCGCTGCAGCTGAACAGCACGCGCTGTCGTGCGCTGATAGCCACCGCTACCTTCCCGGTCAGCTGCGATGAGGCGGGCGCCTTCAAGCCGCAACAGTGCAACGGACGCAGCTGCTGGTGCGTGGATGCCGCCGGCAATCAGCTGCAGTCCAGCCACATCTTTGGCCAGGGCGACAGGCACTGCGAGCACGTGGCCATCGAGTCCGTCTCCATCGAGCTGCACATGACCAACAGCAGCGGGCGCAGCGTGCGCAATGTCTACGACTCCATACGCCGGGAGCTGCAGCAGCTGCTCGGCGATGCCGTCGAGAATCTGCGCGTGCAGGAGAACTTCGATGGCTCCGCCATTGTGCGCTTCGAGCTGCACAACGCCGCCAAGGTGGACATGGCCTTTGCCATCGAATCGGCCATCAGCACCGGCGCCTTCCAGCTGGTCGGCGGACACTTCCGCGCCGATCTCACCCGTTCCCACTTCATGCACCGCACCGCGCTGCCTCCGGTGGCCCAGGCAGCCACCGCAGCCGACGAATCCGTGCAGCTGGCCATGTTCGTGTTGGCCAGCTGCTCCGCCTTCCTGGTCAGCATCTTCATAGTCTACGTGATGCTGAAGCGCGGCTGGCACAAGACCCTGCACAGCAATCCCTACACCGACTACGCCCATGCCGCGCCAGCAGCGGAGAAGCACGTCGACTTCTCCCTGCCCATCTTCGTGCTGGAGGATGCGCAGCCCCCGGAGACCATGAAGCGCATCAAGGCGTAGGCGTAGGCGTGGGCGCAGGGACAGGGGAGGCGTGTCCGTGTTGTTAAGTTATATAAATGAATTTGTAAATACATTTTTGGCAAATGTTGCAGCCACTTAAACCATAAAATTATTAATTATAATTATGTATTTAGTTCCGTAAGACGACTAATTTATGAATAAAGTGAAGCTTTAAACGAGTATTCGAAAGTGCTTTTCACTCCAAAATCTTTTTATGCTAAAAAAACTTAGTTTTTGATTAAAAATAACAAAAAATCCGAAAGCATTTTTTAGCTGATGTTTTTAAGAAATCAGGGTAATTTAAATTTGGTTAAAAAAAATTAATTTAAAACCAAAATTTCATTAATTTTGACGTAAAAAAAATGTAGCTAGAAACATACAAGCTTAAAAGAATAATATCTCTTTTTGATGAATTTTGAATCTGCATAACTTTGCTAAAACGTAACATTATTTGATTTGAGCATTAAAAAAATGTTTTAAAATATTAAAAAATAATTCGTAAACGATTTATATGGTAAAATTATAGAGAAAAAAAAAACATATAGGATTTTGTTTACAAAATACAGTAGAATCCGGTTATAGCTTATAGCGTCCGTCCGGTTATTGCGACGAAAACTCGATGGCTTGGTTGGTCCCCATACAAACTTATATGAAAGGGCCTCCGCTTAGAACGTCTCCGCTTTTAGCGTCAAACCGCTTATACCGACGAGATTTTTCACAATTCAACCGGATATTGCGACGTGCCGAACAAAAAAAAAACTTTAAAGAGGAAAATTTGATTTCTTTAACAACGCTAAAAGAAGCAAACAAAATCATGGATTTTGTGTTTTTTCAATACGAAAAAGAAACAAAATCATGGATTTTGTCTTCCGGATATAACGACGTAAAGTCGTCGGTCCCTTGAAAGTCGCTATATCCGGATTCTACTGTATCTGATTTTGGAAAAACAAAATTTAATTTTAAGGTATTTTTCACAATAACAATGCCAAAAAAAAATTTTAAAAATATATATATTTTTGATAGTTTGATCTGTAACGCTGAAAACCCTGATCTGAAATAAATAAATAACCCAAAATAAATATCAATTTTTACGCATCAGAAATAAATCCCGAAAAGAATACAAATCCGTTTGACACACAGAAAATATCAGCAAACATTTTTTGATTTTTAATATTTAATAATACATTAGATACATATGATCATATTAACTGATCTGATGTGATCGTTATCGTTATCGGTATAATTATCAATATACATTCATTAATAACATTAATAAATTTTGGCTTCATTTGCATGCAAAAGACAAGCTCAGTTGTCGCTCATCGCTCATCGTTCATCGCTCGTAAATCAATTCAATCGATCTGTATTATTTGTATATGGTTTATAGCATATGTGTATATGTATAGTTAGCTATATTTATTTATATATATATGTATACATATAAATATACATATATATATATTGTTTTGCATATGTATATCGTATTTGTAGGCTACATGCTAAGACTGCGCCGGGCCATAAAAAACGTTGCCCTTGGCCAGCCGTAAATATCTCGAGAAAAAATAAGTATTTAAAAAACGTACAACTAAAATCGTAAATTATATATGTAATATGCAATTTGTTCAAGTGTATTTTTGAGTGAAATTACAGCGTAGAGTTTTCAGTAGAAAAATGCAATACTTTTTAGTTACAATTGGAAAGAGTTTTTTTTATCATTTGGTTTGCTTTTTGTTTTGGAAATGCAATTGCTTAAATGTATGTATGTATGTATGTATTTAATGGATATAGATGCCATGGATAATGATCTGGCTTGAGCGAAGCTTGGACTATCTTGTACTTAGACTAGTTTTCTAGCTAGATGTGCTGCCATGCAATTAAAAACATTAATATCTTGCAATAATTGTGGGTGTGAAGGAGAAACATTTAAAAAGCCTTTACTTCAATATCAGCTACGAGTTGGAAACGTGTTTAAACGTGTTCAATCTGCTCGGATATCCTGCGACATATCTTGAGTATATTTTAGTGTGTGTTAGCGAAATTATTTTAATTGTAATTATTTTTGGTTACTGCTTAAACTAATGTGCTTAGCCAACGCTGACGCAACGAAAACTTGGCCCAAATCGTACGTATAACTCATGAAAGCAGACTGCCAGCCTGGGACGTGGTTGTGGCTTACTTGGCACCTGCGGCGCCTCCGCCCGACGCATTGTTGTTGTTATTGTTGTTGTTGTTGTTGCGTGCGTTGCGCTGGGCTGCGTTGAAGCCCCCAAAGGGTATGGACGCACGCTGATCCTCCATGCGGCCGCTCTGCACCTTCATGATGAGCGAGAAGAAATCTTCATCCGGCACCGTGGCGCCCCTGCCAGAGGCGCCTCTAGCGCCAGCTGCAGCGCCGGCTGCTGCAGGTGCCTGCAGCTGTGGCGCCTCTGCATCCATGGTCACATGCGCGCGCGGCAGCTCCGAGCGCTGCTCCTCCAGCCGCGAGCCCTGGCAGCGCATCAGCATGTCCAGAAACGCGTCATCCGGCTGCTGCGTGGTTGTGGCGCTGCGTGCCAGCGGACCGTGGCTTATGGCTGGCGGCATGGCAGCCGATGGCGACTTGAGGCCCGGCAGATTGGTGGGATCCACAAACATGGAATTCTGCTGCACCAGCGGCTTGCGTGTGGCTCCAGTGGCAGCTGCTGCTCCTCCTCCACCGCCCACGCTGTTGATCTTGATGGAGCAGCGTTGGTCGTCCATGCGCTTGGACTGGGAACGCGAGAGCAGCTCGAAGAAATCGTCCTCTTTGGCCTTTGTGTTGGCGGCAGCGGCCGCCTTGTTCTTCTCCTCCTGCAGGCGCTTGCCATCGGGCGTGATCTTGATCAGATCCAGCTGCTCCATGCTCTGACGACGCACGCGCACCTAAAGCAGGAGAGGAATCAGCATGGAAATTGTATGCATTGGGAAGCTTCACTTACCATGCGTCCCTGTGAGTTCTCCGAGCCGTCCGACTGATGGCCGCTGGCGGAGTGATCCGATGCGCTGGAGCGCTCCTCCTCGGGTGTGGGCGTGTGCTCCGGCTCCGGCATGCCCATCAGCTTGCGCAGATCCGAGATGTTCACCCGGGCGGTGCTCTCGCCGACGGGATCGTGCAGCTCCTTGGCCAGCGACAGATGCGATTCGGCAAACTGCAGCGCCTTCTCGTTGTTGCCAATGGCCGAATGCGCATTCCCCAAGGACCAGCAGGCGCGCGCCTCTCCAATGCGATCGCCCAGCTCCTGGGCAATGGCCAGATGCCGATGATGATACTCAATGGCCGTGGTGAACTCATGCAGCAGCGTGTACGTGTTGCCCAGACTATAGCACGACTGCGCCTCCACCTCCCGCTCCCCCAGCTCCACGGCCAGCGCCAAGGTGCGCTTGTAGTGCTCGGCGGCGTCCTCGAACTGGCCCAGAAAGATATGTGAGTTGCCCAGATTGCTGTTGGCGCGCCTCTCGGCAGCGCGATCCCCGAACTCCCGTGCGATGCGCAAACGCTCCTGATGATGCTCAATGGCAGACTGCAAAAAGAAAAAACATTTAGTAACGGAATTTAGAATCATTTGCTTCCCGTTCGCTCTTGCACAAGAGATGACTCTAGATCAGGGTTATCCATCCCATTGCTCTCGTGGCTTCTTTGCTTTTGTAATCGCTCTTGCTTGTCAGCCAGCATTTTATGAAATTTCTGATTGAATTCGAGTCTTTTTTGAATCTCCTTGCTGATCAAATTAAGCGTAAATGAACTCGTTTTCTGATCATAAATGATACTGTTGTCGCGACTCTTTTTTTAAGTCATATTTTAATCGGATTTTGATAATTTTATAATCGTTTGATGATCAAGTCATATTTTGATGAAACTGGAATCATTTTGAATTTTGCAATCACCCGGATTTCGATTGCAAGCAATCATTAATCATATTTTCAGAACATTTTTTAGTCATTTTTGACTCATTTTCAGATCTTGTTCGAGTCACGCATATGAATTGAAATTTCTGATCGAATTCGAGTCTTTTTTGAGTCTTCTTGCTGATCAAAATAAACCTATATGAGCTCGTTTTGTGATCACAAATGATACTGTTGTCGGAACTCTTTTTATACCCTGTGCCCATTTGAAAAATGGGAAAAACAGGGTTAATAACTTTGTGCGAATGTATGTAACAGGCAGAAGGAGGCGTGGCAGACCCCACAAACTATATATATTCTTGATCAGGGAGACGAGTTGAGTCGATTTAGCCCTGTCTGTCTGTCTGTCTGTCTGTCTGTCTGTCTGTCTGTCTGTATGAACGCTGAGATTTTCTAAACTGCACAAGCTAGAGAAGCCGTTTTGGTCTCTTTTGAAAGGTGTGTACCATACGCAGTTCAAGTTTATTTCAAATCTTGGATGCCACGCCCCTGCCGCCTACAATGAATAAAATAAAATACATTCGCCAATTTAAGAGACACTGAGCTATTTACAATAATTCTGTTTTCAGTAGTTTGTAGGTGTATGCCATACGCAGATGAGGCTTTGATAAAATTTTGGATGCCACGCCCCATTTACGCCTTAATCGATAAAAACCAAATAGCAAGCGTAATATTGAACATAGAATGTTGTTATTTGGAACATATACTCTCTTTCATTATATTTAACTATCCTGAAAAGCGCATTGAAATCGGTTGATAAACACAGGAGTTATTAGCGAAACAATATTGCAAGCGGCAACTCGCTCGCCCGCTAGCAGCGCGGCCGTTAAAGCTGGCGCACATAACACAGTAAGAAGAAGAAGAATTGGTGCTACGTTTTGTATGACAGCTTTATATAATTATATTTAAAATATTGGGTACAGGGTATTCTACAGTCGGGCCCGTCCGACTGATCTGCTCCGCCCATTCTGGTTTAAGTCATATTTTGATCGGGAATAGATAATTTCATAATCGTTTGATGATCAGGTCATATTTTGATGGAATTGGAATCATTTTGAATTTTGTAATCACACGGATTATCAGATTTCGATTGAAAGCAATCATTAATCATATTTTGAGAACATTTTTTAGTCATTTTTGACTCATTTACTGATCTTGTTCGAGTCACGCATATGAATCCTTTTTTAATCATTTCAACGACCCTTCTTGCTGATCAAAATAAGCATAAATGAGCTCGTTTTCTGATCATAACGCGACTCTTTTTTGATCGAAGTTTGATCATTTTTAAGTCATATTTTAATCGAATTGGACTTGTTTTGTATGTTGCAATCATCTGGATGATCAATTTTCGATTACTTTGCTTGTTTTTAGTGTTATTTCATTAATCATATTCTAAAAACAATTATAAATAATTTTTGACTAATTTCTAGACATTCTACGAATCGATCTTAGTATGAATCCTTTTTTAATCATTTGAATGACTCGAAAAAGACACACCTAGCTGATTACTGCAAAAATGAGCTTCCAAATGCTTGCTGAGTGCTCTGCCCATAAGCAACAGCGTGGAGCAAACCTTATTTAGAGCAATCTCTGGCCAAAACCCACCTGAAAGTCACCCAACAGATAATAGGTGTTGCCCAGATTGCCGCAGGCGCGTCCCTGGGCACCTCGATCGCCCAGATCGCGCATCAGCTGCAGGTTCTCCTGGTAGAACTCGACGGCCTTGCTGAGCGCCTCCTTGACGTCGTCGCCAAACTTGCCCGGATTCCGCTGGCCTAGATGTTTGCCCTTGGCGTGGTAGACGTTGCCCAGATTGTAGAGGGCACGCCCCTCGGACAGCCGATCGCCCAGCTGGCGGGCGAGCGTCAGATGGCGGTCGCAGCAGATGGCGGCCTCATCGAAGCGTCCCATGACCTTCAGGGTGTTGCCAAGATTCCCGGAGGATTTGGCCTCGCCCAGTTTGTCGTTCATGGACTTGGCCAGCGTCAGATCGTGCTTGTGGTACTGCATGGCCTTGGCGTAGTCCCCCAGATAGAAGTAGGCGTTGCCCAGCTGCGAATAGATCGCGGATAAGGTGCGCAGATCGTCGGTGCCTGCCTGGATCGCTGCCTGGAAGAAGGCGACGCCCGCCCTGCAGTCGCCCGCCTTGCATAGCCGCTCGCCTTCCAGCGCCAGCTCCAGGCACATGCTGCTCCCGCCGTCGGAGCCCTGATGCGACCCGGAGTCCTGGCCACCGCCTATGCCCATTGTGGACACATTTTCCGCGGAGGCGGAGAGGGAAGACATCGCTTTGTCTGTGCTGCTGCTGCTGCTGCTGCGCACTCAAAACACACTCGCACTTTGCAAACTGTTGTTGTTGTTGGAGCAGCCTAAATAGCGCTGGCAGAGAGAGTTCGCCTTTTGGCCAAATTGCTGCAATTAACAACGCTTTTCTTCACCGTTTCACAAATCAATTTGGTTTCGTTAATTTCATTCTGATTCACTTAGGGATGCACAAAACCATCGATGCATCGCACATCGACAATGTATCGATATCGATGACAGTGCGCGGTTGCTGCGCCTTTAGTCGATTATTCGACAGAATAATCGGGGTTTAAATAAGCATGTCTACCAGCGATTTAAATAAATAACAGTTTTATTTAATTACTTATTTATTTAATAGCAACTAATTGCAGTCGATAAAGTAATTTAAAAATGTGTTATTAAAAGTTACATTGTAAATGATGTTTAAAAGTATATGTAAATATAAATCTGGGGATGAAAATAAAAGAAAACAAAATTTAAATTCACTCGAAAATGAAATGAAAAAGTAAGTAAAAATAAGCCAAGTATTATTAAAATAGCAATTGTTCATTATAAATACAAAAAAAGTATTAATAATCGCAATTTAATTTTTTGCCTTCGATTAATGTTTATCGAAGTTGGCGCTGCCAGCCATTTGGGCTATAAGGCTGCCACATCGTTGGAATTGAATTGCCTGCTAGTTGTGCATAGAAATCGCGCTGCATAAGTTTAATTTGTGCTTTTAATTAAATTGAAACGCTGCAGCTGCAGCAACACATTTAAAAGCTGCGTTTTAATTTATAATAGCAGCCTGCATGAATTGTGCAGTTAGTGGATTGCATTGCCCAACACTGGTGCCGGACTGAACGTGCAGGGGCCTCTTTAAAGATGGCGTCACTTTCCACTGTGTCCGTGCGAACGATTCATTAGCCGCTTAATAAAATTCAAGTTTTTTGGCCAATAACATAATCACCGGCTGCGCTAAATAGCTGCAAAGTGTAAACGAAAGTGCCAGGCATGATTTGCAACTGAGATTGCGTGAGGTGCGTTAGCCGTTGCCAGTGCAAAACACGAACAAAACCCACAAGAAATTCAAACGCAAACGCACTGTGAAAAAATGCGAATGTCGCCGTCGTCGTCGTCGTCGTCGTCGTCGTTGCCGCTGCTTTTTTGAGTACGTGCGCCGCGTTTTGCATGGCAGCTGCGCTTAAGCCCATTTTCCAGCCGTTCAAGCTGTAAATTTGTTGAAATTGCTCTGGAATAGCTGGCAGCGTTCCAGTGGCTGCTGTCGGGAATTCGCAACATTCGCAACACTAACAGCAATGTGCTAAATTACATAAATAAATAAAAAGCAAAAAATTACAAAAATATTCAAATTCTGCGAGTGGGCAGAGACAGCTATAGAGAGAAAGAGAGAGAGAGAGCGAGCACACACACACGCAAACTCAACAGCAGCGAGAGAGCGGAAAACAATCATCATCTGTGGTGAATGGTGAGTTTTGTTGTTGTTGTTGCCAGGATGAAATTTAAAAAACATTTTAATTGTTCAGCGGTCAGGCACATTCACAAAAAAAAAACAAAACAAAAAATTCAAATAGTATTTTTTTTCAATAAGAAAAGCAGCAAACGCTTAAAAACTCAACATGCATACAAATATGTATTCAATTGAAACTCACCACACCCCCACCACAGCAGCACATTGGTGAGCAGCACCTTGGGGCTTGCTCAGCGTTTGCATGTGTGTATCTGTGTGCGTGTGCGTGTGGTGTATCTGTGTTAGTGATTCACAAAAGCAACAACCCCAACAAATTATCTCTATCTCTACTACACATTTTCGCTACTTTTACTATACAGCAAAGGCAAGAATAACGGCGCTTGCAGCTGCTATCATCGCACGGTGTTTCCCTTTCTTGCGCTCCCCACCTGTCGCAAAAAAAGTTGCTGCTCTCTCGCTCTCTCTCTGAGAGTGTATATGTGTGCGTGTGTGTGTTTGTGTGTTGACAGTGTTGCCGTATTGCATGAAAAAATCTCACGTAGCTGCCGCTATTTAATTTTTTTGTCTGTTTTTTTTTTTTCTTTCTTCGTTCTTTTCGTTTCTTCGTGTCTTTGCTTTGGTCTGCGCTTCGTGCACTGTCAATATCGCATTGTGGGGCTCTCGAGCTCACACACACACACACACACACACACACACACACACACATGCATGCCGAAGCAGCAGAGAGCGCCAACCGAAAAAAATCGGCTTTCTTTGTGCCGCAGCAGCAGAGGCAGCAGCAGCGGCAGCGGCAGAGGCAGCAGCGACAGTCGCGTCGTCGTTTTAGTTGCCGTACGTCGCTGTCGTCGTCGGTTGGGTGCAAGAAACACGAGAGAAGCAGAGAATACAAGAATCAAGCATACGCAAAAAGCAGCCAAAAAGCCTTAAATACTGCTAAAAAACGGGTTCAAAACGTATTTCGAAAAAGAGAAAAAAATAAAAATCATAAAAAATTATATCTGCAGCTGCATGCAAATCTCTCAAGTGCGCAATAAATGTTAAGTGTGAATAAGTGCATACACCTAATATACATACATACAGGCCTGCTTAATTTTACATACATACACCCATATATATATGTACATGTATATGTAAGTATGCAAGTGTATGTGTGCCGGGGGCCGGCAGTCGCTGCTGCTGTCTACAATTGAAATTCGTTTGTGCGTTTTTTTTTTTTTTATTTTTTCAAAGTATATTATTTTTAGAATATCGATTTTGTTGCCTGCCCGCAGCCAGAGCTCAGAGCAAAGCAGAGCAGCAGCCGCCACACACACTTTTATATGTGCTAGTATATGTGAGTCTGTGTATGTGTGTGTGTGTGTGAAAGTATCTATGTTTGTGCGCGTGTCGTCACAGGCAGTAAAGAATGTGTTAAGATTATGAGCATAACTCATATCGACTGAATGTTACCTAACTGCTCTGCAAAAACTAAAGAATATTCTAATTAAAGTATCTTACAGTATCTGTGTATCTGTGTGTGTGTGCTTGTGTATCCGTGTACAGTACAACTTCGACAGTCCGGACATGCGCCAGTCCGGACACTCCAGTAATTCGGACACTTCTACATTTCGGACAAAATAATATTTTTACCTCTGAAAACCGGACAATTTTTCTTATGGAAGAAAAAAAAAATAAATTTCGGGGGTTTCCCGTTTTTACTTTGTTTGTTTTATTATTCTAACCTTTGTGTACGTTTGGCACTATCATTACTTCAGTTTCGGTGCATTCTTTCGCGACCTAACTGAAAAAGATGTCAATGATTGGGCAACTGGTGAAAATGAATTTTCAATGGAGTTTTCGGATGACGAAATAATAGAACATGCTAAACAAAAAGAATCGCCAGTGCAGCTTACAGACTCTGAAGACGACATTGTGGAAATGGCTACTAAGACAAATATATCTACTGCAGATGCGAAGAAAGCATTTTCAGTTTGTATTCAATGGGCTGAGGAGAACAATATTGAAATGCAGGATATTCTTTTGTTGAAGAGGATTGAGCAAAAAGCTCAAATCATTCATCTAAACAAAGTTAGTCAACACAAAATAACTTCTTTTTTCAAAAAAGCATAATATGTATATATTTCATATAATAATTAAATGTATTTTAATAAATCATATCACATATGTATGGATTTACTTCACTTAGATTGTTTTAAAAATTTTCACTACTATAGTCCGGACAACTCGATAATCCGGACTTGCCCAAAACTATATGTGTCCGGACTGTCGAAGTTGTACTGTATTTGCATGTGTGTGTGTGTTTCGATCAAAACAGCTGCTGCTGCTGAAAGCCCGTCTCTCTGTATCTCTCGCTCTCTTCACTCTCCTCTCTCCACTCTCCACTCTCTTCGTTTTGCCAGCACACGTCGTTCTTTTTGGCGTTTTCTTTTATTCGATTCTTATATTTCACCTACATTATAAGCATATACACACACACACAAACATACACACTCTCACACACACACACTTACGCTTAGACCTGAGAGTGCTTGTGTTTTGGTTTTTTGACTTTTGCTTTGGCCTCGCATTCGCTTTAACAAGATCTGTGCGACGAGACTGCCCTACGCCCACCCGTCGCCCGCCCATCCGTCGACGCCACTCGCCACCAACGTCAGCGTCGCTGCCCGCCAGTGTTGCCAAATGCGCTTTTTCCGTCAAATCTGGCTGTTTTTGAAGAGCATTCTGTCAAATCTGGCGGTTTTTTGAAGAGCATTTTCCAGACAAACTGGAAAGCGAGAATTTAGGATTTTTCAAAAATAATACAGCTTTTTATAGCGTTTTTTTTTTTAATTTTACAAAATTCAAGCAAAAATTATAAATAATTATGGATCGGTCGTCATTATTGTTCTTGATATTCGCACAGAAAAGCAAAAAATTTAAAGAAATTTATCTATATTATTGTTCTGTTTTTATCTGTATTGTGTATTTGCATTCGATATTCGACCAGAATATCATTAAATTAAAGCACAACAGATGCTACAGCTATATCTTATGTTGGTTTTTGATATTTTTGCTCTTATTAAAGCAGTTAAATACTATAGGAAAATTGCTATTCCCAAATAAATAATAATACAGTAGAATCCGGTTATAATGACGCCGCTTATAGCGTCCGTCCGGTTATTGCGTCGAAAACTCGATGGTTTGGTTGGTCCCCATACAAACTTATATGAAAGGGCCTCCGCTTAGAACGTCTCCGCTTTTAGCGTCAAACCGCTTATAACGACGAGATTTTTCACAATTCAACCGGATATTGCGACGTGCCGAACAAAAAAAAAACTTTAAAAATTAAAATTTGATTTCTTTAACAATGCTAAAAGAAGCAAACAAAATCATGGATTTTGTGTTTTTTCAATACGAAAAAGAAACAAAATTATGGATTTTGTCTTCCGGATATAACGACGTAAAATCGTCGGTCCCTTGAAAGTCGCTATATCCGGATTCTACTGTATTAAATTTTTTGTTTTGATTAAAAAATTAATTTGTTTTATTTTAAAACCTATTACGAACATGGCATCCATGAAATAAAAAAAAAAATTTTTTTTGCTCCTTTCGGATGTCGCTATAACCGGATTTTACTGTACTATAGAAAAATTGATATTCCCAAATAAATAATAATAAATAATATTGTTATGCATTTGAAGCATCTCTCTCGATAATTGTTCAGCTTTATTTTCGTCAAAAATAAACACATTGGCAACACTGCTGCCCACATCGGCGCTGCTGCTCTCTTTCTCTCTCCCTCTCTCTATTTCTCTCTCTTTGGGTATTACATATGCATGCTGTTGTTGTTTTTGGCATATCCCCTTGCTGGCTGGCTAACATAAGCTCAGAATACGAACGCCAAAAGTGCAACTTTATCGCCGGGCGTAAAATTGAATAAAGCAGCTTGGATGGAGTCAGTTTGCAAGCGGCTAAAAAATCGCTTTGTAAATAAATAAAATACCGCAGCGCAGCTTTGGCACTTGATTATTTATTTACTTATTTATTTACTCGCTTATTTAAATATCTATTTGTTTGTTTACATGCGAGAGCGAGCGGAAGTCACCTGCCCACAGAGGGCGAATCATATTTGGGCGTTTGTTCTATTTCCGTTCGGATTCCAATTGGACGGAAAACGTCAGTGAACAAAGAACGGGTTCTAAATGATTGAGCGACAGAGACAGAGAGAGAGAGAGAGAGGGGGAGAGAGAGACAGAACGAACCTGCTCGCCCAATTAACAAGTTTCGATTGAGCAGTTACTCACATGGCGAGCGTTGCCAGACCCTCGCGAAATTAGCACACATGTGCGAAATGCTTCAGATACATATGAATATCAATATGAGATGCCAGATATACCAGATACTAAACACCAGATACAAAAGGCCCTACTGACAGGTGACAAGGCCACAGTTGTTTATCAAATATTTGCCTAACAAGCCATAATTTATCGATGTCTACAGCGCAGTATTATAATAATCCATAATACACTGCGATCCGCCAGACTTGTGTGCATATATCCAGTATATCTTTTATTATTTACATTTCCTATAAAGCGCAAGAGACACGCGTTTTTTGTCAACACATTGAACGTGACTTTGGTGCGCTCAGTTCAACAATTGCAATTGGTTTTATTGCTCTCAACTTTTCGTATTTCTTATTTATTGCTCGCTGCAAACCAATAACAAATGTATCAGTTACAACTACCAAGTTTATGCGTTGAATTCCCAAATATGCGAATTTAAAGTAGGAGAAAAAAAAACGAATGAAAATATCCCAAGATATTGATCACAAAAAAGTATAGATCAGGGGATAATAGGGACAAACATTTTTAGACCCTTTACTTTAAAAAAGTAAAAAGGGTCTATTAACTTAGTGCAAAGAGGAAATGTGTGTGACACCCAGAAGGAGGCATGGCAGACCCCACAAAGTATATATATTCTTGATCAGGACGACAAGTCGAGTCTATATAGCCATGTCCGTCTGTCTATCCGTCCGTATGAACACCTAGATCTCAGCAACTATAAGAGCTAGAGACACCATATTCGGGATTTAGATTCTCCTATTTCGCGAGCAGTACGAGTTTGTTTTAGATTTTGGATACCTGCCCCCCTTCCCCCGTAAACCGCAAAAAGCTACTGCAGCCACAGCTTTAAAGTTATTGACCTGTAATTTGGTACGTAACTAGCTTATGGCATTCTCTATTGACCCTGTAAATTTCGTTTCGATCGGATAAGAAACAGCTAAAATATGGAACGGACAATTTGCCGCACTAGGCAGAGGGGGGGTGGTGTGCCTTGCATACGCGGGTAGCTTAGTGCGTGTGCGTCTGATTGTGTTTGTATGTACATATACTCAAAGTAAAGGGTCTCCTACGGTCGGTTACGTCCGACTGTAGCCTCCGTCCCATTGATCTGCCCCGTCCCTATATTTTATTCTTTATTTATTGCTCGCTGCAAACCAATAACAAATGTATCAGTTACAACTACCAAGTTTATGCGTTGGATTCCCAAATACGCGAATTCAAAGTAGGAGAAAAAAACGAATGAAAATATCCCAAGATATTGATCAACAAAAAAGTATAGATCAGGGGATACTAGGGACAAACAGTTTTAAAAACGCAACAAAAAAGAGGATGAAAATTCATGAATTTATCTCATAAACTAAACCCCATATAACCGCATTATATAGTAGAGAATGTCGGCTGTTGAGCATCTGTAGTGATCTTTTCAAAGTGCAATTTAACGGAATTGCCGCTGCGCTGCTTGAATGCCAAAGTGTAGGCCTAAAATATGTCGTAAAGCCCGCTCTACATTCATCTAACACATTTTCTGTGGAAATACTCGTATGTAGTGCTAATTATCTTAAAATTACTGCAGACGGACGACCTGCTTTTTATAATCTCTTCAACTAAGCGTTGCACTCAGTACCGTTGTTGTTGTTATAGTTGCTGTTGCTGCTTGTGGCAGTTGCAGCTTTAAACTTTTACCCGGCTGCAGCAGTTGAAGAGCGTGCTAAAAGTCAATTTGCCGCCAACTGAGGCGTCTCTGTGGGCGCTCCGTGCAACATTTGCGCTTGTAATATTTGCATATGTGTATCTCAGTTGCTCGCTCAGTTATATATATACTGTATCTTTTGCTGATTTGCTCAACCGCCTGCCATAACTTCTTAATGACTCGCTGCTACTGAGCAGTGCTTGCTTAACGAGATTGACCTCACTTTGAATATACCCTATACTTGTGCTTCACCAACTGCAACTATTTTAGCATCAAGTACATAGAGTTGGTAAAACTTTGATATTTGAAAATTTTTGTATATCGACGAGAAAATATTTGAACTTTCATGTTAAACTGTATTAAAAATAAACTAGGAGGCTATGCCTAAACCGCGCCAACCTCCAGAGGTGCTCATTGATGTGAAACTCTCGCTGGGCCAACTCTCGTTGTGTGTACTCTCGTTGGTCGAACACTCGCTGGCCGCACATTCGTTGGCAAAACTTTCGCTAGCCCAACTAACGAACCACTTTACCCTGTCTGTTGCATATCTTAGCTATTTCTTATCCGATCGTAATTTAATTCGCAGGATCTATTGAGATTGAATATATTAACAAAGTCGAATTATTTATTTGAAAGCATAGATTTTGCGTTTATTTTTTAACATTATTAATCTATTAAATGTAGATATAATATTATACATAATATTTAAATAATATCGATATATCTTAGATGAACATTAATAGCCTAAAATTTAAAGCAGATTTCATATCCATATTGACATCGACATATTACCAGCCCTAATATATCGAGCCCTTCCCGCGAAAAAGACGTAACCAACATTTTTTCGATTTTCGGTTTTTGATGCAATTATGTTCATAATCACCCAACTCATCTACACAAAAAATTTCATAATTTTATCTTGCGTATTTACTGAGATATCAGCCTATCAATTATATCGCAAGCGCCAGATTTGCTGCGAATTTCAGACGCGTTCTCGCGAAAAAAACGTTCTCCTGTAAAATTTGCTTTTGTTGGTTACGTTTTTTTCGCGGGAAGGGCTCGATGTGGTTAGCTGAACTCTATAACGAGTTGTTAGGGCATTTAAACTTCGTTGGGATATTAGCTATATAATATAGCTCTTTCTGGGCGCTGATTTCGTTTGAGTTGTTGTGGCTGTCGCTTTGCTTTACTTACAGTTTGTTTTGTACTTCTCAGCTCGTTATGGAGCACTTGTTGTTGTTGTTGTTGCCGCTGTGCACCTGTCATTGCGCCCCATATGGAAAAAGGGCAACTCCCTGTTCTGTGGGCGACCCAATTGTCGCAGCAGCCTCGATTATTATTATTCCGCTTGTTGTTCTTCGTGTTTACATTTTGCTTGCCTCCTTTACCCTTGCAGCTCGTGCAGCCAACGCACATATTTCTTTCAACTCCGGCAATCGAAACGAATATTTTCCCCTTGTTAATGCTGCTCAGCTATGTAAACAACGAGCGCAGTCAGAAACAGAAACACAAAAAGGGGGGAAATATGTGCTACAAATTGCAGCCCATAATAAATTGCATTCAGTTTGTTTCCAATGAATTCATATAAAACGCATTGAATCATTGAAAAAGCTGGTTTTCTTGTTTTGTTTTCACACATGAAAAAATGTGCATAAATAAACAGCGTTCACTTTTTGTATTATTTTAATTTCAATCGGTTGAGAATTGACTGAAAAGTTGTTAAACTTTGATTGCGGCTTTCTCGTGTATGTCAACAAATGATTTTAACCCAATTGTATCGATGTCTCTGTTGTTTAACTGGCTATGACGAAATGCCAGACAAATGCGAGTCAACGAGCCCCAAACACAATTAGTACTAGGTCGAGTCAAGATCAGTGCTGCCCATTTTGTTGAAGAGAAAAAATAATAATAAAATAATAATAATAATAATAAACCCACAATTCTCTCTTGCCAAAGTTTCACAAGTTTGCTAGCAAACTCTTTTAAAAAATATATGGACGGGGCAGATCAGTGGGACGGAGGCTACAGTCGGACGTAACCGACTGTAGCAGACCCTTTACTTTACTACTACTACTACTATATGCACATACAAACACAATCAGATGCACCCATACTAAGCTACCCGCGTATGCAAGGCACACCACCCCCCGCTCTACCTAGTGCGGCAAATTGTCTGTGTCATATGTTTGCTGTTTCTTATCCGATCGAAACAAAATTCACAGCGTCGATAGAGAATGTCATAAGCTAGTTACGTACCAAATTACAAATCAATATCTTTAAAGCTGTGGCTGCAGTAGATTTTTGCGGTTTGATGGGAAAGGGGGGGGAGGTATCCAAAATCTAAAACAAACTCGTGCTGCTTACTGATTAGGAGAACCTAAATCCCAAATATGGTGTCGCTAGCTCTTATAGTTGCTGAGATCTAGGTGTTCATACAGACGGACGGACAGACAGACAGACAGACGGACATGGCTATATCGACTCGTCTTGTCGTCCTGATCAAGAATATATATACTTTATGGGGTCTGCCACGCCTCCTTCTGGGTGTTACACACATTTCCTCTTTGCACTAAACTAATAGACCCTTTTTACTTTTTTAAAGTAAAGGGTCTAAAAAAAGAATAATAAAATAATAATAATAAACCCACAATTCCCTCTTCTCGAAGTTTCACAAGTTTTCTAGCAAAAGCTTCTCTTTCTAGCCAAATCTGGCGGCAAAAAAGCGCATTTGTCTGCACTGATCAAGAGAGAGAAGAAAGAGTTCATTACAATTGGATAGATGATTGCCCTCATGGATGTTCGTGGGGTCTTGACGGCCCGGCCTATTAAATGCCGCATGATTTCTGGCTTCTGTTTTTTGCACAAGCTTTATTTGTTTCTTGTTTCTTGTTGTGAGTTGCGCGCTTGTAAAAAATCAGCTGTCAGACAGGCCGCCACACAAATTATTTGCGATGAAAAGCCATTAAGCAAAACACAGACAACACACAAACACACTCACAAGCACACTCACAAGCACACTCACACTTTTCTTTTCGGAAAATCGTTCGCTTTTCTATGAATATTATGCGGCAATTAATGACGTTTTTGCTCAGCGCGCAGCTCATGATATAATTTTAGACGGCGGCAGAAATATTCCCCGAAGAAAATACTAAATACATTTATTAAATGGAAATAATTCGGCCCAATTTTTCATTTCCATTCAACATTTAGCGATTTAACCATTTGTGTATTGCAGTTAGGATTTTTTCAATACAATTTCCCGAGTCCATATGCGCGTATTTATATTTAGAATTCATAATTCAAGTTGCTTTAAATGCCATCCGCATGAAATCACATGGCCTTGAAATTCAGACTGATTAAAGTCTGCAGAATAAGCGAAAATAAATAGACTTACAAGCAGAACAAGCTAAAGCCCAATACGATTCCTGATGACCTTCACTAAACCGAATCAATAACAAATTACTTGGCATATATATGTTTATCTAGTGAATCTTGCTAGCAGGCGTTCAAGTGGAAAACCACAGTGCACAGTGTGACAAAACAACACTAATTTGTTTTATTTATAGCTGATATAATTCTGTTTACTTAATCATCACAAAGACGCATCCTTACAAGTGCCTAACCTTGTTTATGTGTTTTTCCATTATCCATTATCCATTATAATTATTATTATTATTTTCATACTGCATGGCAAAAGGTGAGGCGCATTTGCTTATGCCTCGCCTCCTACTTGTTGTGGCATTGAGGATATTATCTTATCGGCGCCGTACGTAGGTGCTGTTTGTGCAGTAGCTACAAATTGCTGTTCTTGGCTAGGTTCTAATGAGCTAGGTCTCAATTAGTCTTATTAAGTTGGAAAAATCGTAATAAAAAGTCAAAGTTTGTATACATTCATAAAACAAATTTATGGGGTTTAAAATGTGTTGTAAAATATTTCTATAAATACTTAATGATAGTAAATAAATGAGTTACGATTTAAACAATATTAAAAAATTTTTAAATCAAAAATAAAATAGGGCAACTTCCTTTATTAAATTTTAAACTTAAACTTGTGCTGGCGGTATTCATAAATTTAAAAGATTAGATCACCAAATTCTCAAAGGTTTATTTATTTTTATTCCCTTAGAGTGCAAACAAATTCCTTAAATGATCCCAAACAAAAAAACTTTGTAAGCTGATCAATGGTGTATGGTAGTCTATATATAAACATACCAGAATGGTTAGGGATCAAGAACCTTTTATTGAATCAAATTTAATATTAGCTGCATATTTGCGTTTTCTGTTTTTAATTTTTCTCAACGAGTCAAACATTTATCTACGCCCGCCTGTCTGTCTGTCTGTCTGTCTAAGTTGTCTGCGAGCACGAGGTGGTCATGTCTTTGTTTTAATTATTTAATTAAATTGAAGAAATTTGCTGCTGTCGCTGCTGCTGCTGCTGCTGCTGTTGCTGCTGCTGCTGCTTCTTGTTGTTTTCTTTTGTCTTTTGTTTTCTGTCTATGTCTTTGTGGGTCTTACGCTGTTTAACGATTTCGTCATATTGTTGTTGGACGAACAATTTATGAGGCGCTCTTTGTGGGTCTCTTATTTAATATTATGTACATGCCACACGGCGGCAGTTGTCTGATGCAATTATGATGTACATATTCCACAATATACAATAATATATATGTACATATGTACATACATGTGCTTTCACTTTCATTTCAGTTGACAAACATTAAATAACTGAAGCCCAAACTGAAACTGTAACAGTAACTGTAGGTTTATTTGATGTCCCTGTAAATCCTAGAACTCCTCGGCACAATTTCCTTGGTTTTCCTCTAAAACGGCTCGAAATAGAAACACATTTCTACATATGCCAGGCAGCTCTATTTGTATTATTATATGTAGTATATGGAAACTCGCATAACTAAGCCTCCATTGTTGCGACAGCGAATTGCGTGCGTTTGTCCCATAACAAACATTTTTGTTAGGTGTTGCCTCTTTTAATTGAAATTAGTCACTGGCCAAGTACGTCAATCATTGAGGCCCAGCCGAGTATCTATATAGTATATATTAAATCCGTTTGTTTGTCAGTTGGGCGCCATTAAAAAGGAAATTAAATGGGCAGCTATGTCACTCCTGACAGTTTAAAGTTTAAACCAACTTGGAATCGAATTTAGCTAAAGTTTAGAACTAGGCTGAAGTCAAAAGGTTATAAGGTTTAGAAACTGAAAATGTCAGCTGATTTTATTGATATTATTAAATGCCCATTCTGGGGTATTCAAGGCTTATAAAATGTAGAATTAAACATACTTTTAAAAACAATCGGTAATAATCAATGGTTTAAAACATTTTCGACTATTGATCCGTTTTCTACCTCTACTCTGAATAATAATATTAAGACTTTTAGTTTAGTTTACCAATGCATGAATACACTTTAAATACATGATAAAATTACATGTATTCGTGCGCATAAACTTAGTAAAATTCTCGATATAGTTTTTATTTTTAATGTGATTTTGTGCAATTTCAACCGCTAAAAATGTGTGAAATTCCTTTGTTCAATAAATGCCTGCTAAATGCAAGCGCCGTTTGTGTACAATTTAAGCGAACCAAATAGCTATTCTTGATTAGCATAAACATTGCGTTTAGTATATTAAACAGTGGCAACTGCCAAGTCGGGGCGTATACTAGATTCATACTATATAGAAGACAAGCAGAGGCATTAGATGAATATGCATGTAAAAAGCAACCGAAACAATAAATAAAAAATGCAGCGCGCTTGCAAATGTCGAGTGGCCGCCGCGTGAAGGGTTCGTGTTGCTGCACTCTAAAGGCAAAAGAAATGCAACCGAAACAGTGGGGCAAAAGCATCCCACTGTACCTCCCCTCTCTCTCTATTTCTCTCTCTCTCACCCACTCGTGGCGTTTACAATGTGTTGCTGTTGTTGTCGACAGCTGCCTTAAGGCTGCACATTGTGAAAACTTTCGATTCTTTTGCTGTTGTCTAGTTCCACAGTAAGTGTGTGTGTGTGTGTGTGTGTGTGTGTGTGTGTGTGTGTGTGTGTGACAGTGGGGTAACTGCGAATGAAATCTTATAGAACTTATTGTTCCATTTCCTTTCACTTTATGCAAATTTAACAGTGCTTTATTCTGGCAGATACAGCAGCATGCGTGCTGCAGATACAAATGTAAAAGATACAGATACAGCTACTGCTTTAGTTGCAGATACTTTTGTATTTCAAATGCAATTTGAGGCATGTTTGCATTCGATTCGATTAATTTGATTACATTTTAGCCTGCCTCACATCGATCGAGACTTAAGTTCAAGGTCTGCGGAATTATAGTTTGTTTGCTTTGTTTTGGCCAATGCCAGATCATATTATACTATTAGCCACACATGAGCATTTAGCGTGACCACAGTGCCTGCCCCGCCCCTTTAACACTTGCACTTGCTCCATGCACCGCCCCCGACAATTTGTGTGGATTTTGAGGTTTCGCACGCGTGCAAGTTTTGCAACGGATGCAGCACGCAAGGCGTTGCCAAGTAACTTTTGATGCCTGCATCAAATGCCCCTGAACTCGCATCAGGATTTGCCATGTGCGCCTCCCGACCACACACTACTATATATCTACATATATATACATACATATATACATTTATACATTTGCACATACGCTTAAGAAACGTGCACAAAATATTACTGCGTAGTTTGCACAGCTCTGCTCAGAGGAAAGTCCCCGAAAAGCAGAGCTCACCCATCAACCCCAACCCCCCCCCGCAGGCCAAAAGCCAATGCCAATTTCTTGAAACACTTTTCAAGTACGCAGCAAGTCGGAAAAACAGTGCGCAATTTGCTGCTTTCTGTTTTTTGTTATTTGTTAATACTACGCGTATCCTCGAATCGGCGTTGTCACAGTGCGTTCCCTTAGCAAATTACCAAGTGCAGAACAACTCGGCACAACCTCAATTGTCAGACGGCGACGGCACAGTAATCAGTAATTAGTGTCGTACAATTGCTAATTATATCTGGGAGAAATGTAGGAGGGATTGCAAAGTAGATGTTTGGGTTGGAAAGATTTGAAAAAATTCAGCAAGAAATACAATGTTTGAGATACATATATTTGAGAGATTTTTGGCCAGCATCAAATTTGTTTCTCGAAGATATAGTTAATATAGTTATTAATATAGTTAATATAGTTCTCTTAAAAACCGTTGCTAAAAAAGGATAAATATCAAAATGAGACAGACTTTAATGTAATATTAGGTTGTTTGGGAATGACATACCGGTTTTTACATTCAAATTTCGCGCTTCGCTTGTGAAGTCAAATATAATCGTATCTGGCAATGCTGTATATCGTTTGAAAGGTATTGGCAACACCTTTAAAATGACATATAGTTTGTTTACATGAGCTTCCACGTTAAAAAATTACAATTGATTGAAATGGAGTTCACAAACACAGAAATTCGGGCAATTATTAAATTTTATTTCGCACAAGGAAAAACTGCTGCGGAATCTCGCAGACAGATTATTGCTGTCTTAGGAGATAACAAACTTTCGATTCAAACTGCCGAACAGTGGCAATTTTGATACCGAAACACCCAAGCCTTCCGGACGACCAGTGACCGGATAAAATCATGGAAATAGTGGATCGAGATCGTCATGTGACTATTAGAACCATCGCAGAGGAGCTGCAACTAAGCACAGAAACCGTCCATAGGCATTTAAAGTCGAGAAATTTAAAAAATCTTTGTTGCACCATAAAGCGTAAAAGATCCTGGTTGAAGCACGGTGAGTCGTCTCAAACGGTGGCAAAGCCAGGACTGACGGCTCGGAAGGTGTTGCTGAGTGTATGGTGGGATATCAAAGGAATTATCCATTATGAAGTGATGCCCTATGGCCAAACCATCAATTCTGACCTCTACTGTGAACAACTAAGCAAGAAATTTAACAAAAAAGCTCAAAAAAAAAAACAAAAAACCCCATACATCTTTGGTGACGCGTAACAAGCTACGGGAGCTTGGTTGGGAAGTGTTAATGCATCCACCTTACAGTCCGGACATTGCCCCAAGCGATTACCATCTGTTTTTGGCCATGCAAAATTTTCTCGATGGACAAAAATTGACTTCAAGGGAGGATTGTGAAAATCGAATCGCCGAGTTTTTTGCCAGTAGGGACAAGGACTTCTTTAGGAGAGGCATATACAAGTTACCATCAAAATGGCAGAAAATCATCGAAAACAACGGTACATATATCACTTAAATCGGACAATGCTAACTATATTAAAATAGTCGTCAAAAATCAATAAAGAAACCGGTATGTCATTACCAAACAACCTAATATTATATCTAGAGTCCCAGGAAAAAAGGGATATTTTCACCCAAGAAGAAACGTTCTAAAAAGTGTTGACCTTATTGAGGTTTTAGCTTAATTGAGGCGTTCTTCTAAATAGCTTTTTACTGAACGGCCTATTTTAGACTATAAAAATAAATTCCAATATTATTTTCGCTTCTCAAGCTGAAGCTATTAAAATTGTTCTATTAGAAAAAGAAATTTCACCCAATTTAAAAAATTTATATATATAGTTTTTATAGTATAAATATTCTTTATAATAATTTTCTCAGAAATAAAGTATAATATACAATAATAATACCGCTTTTCTTCACAGTGTGAAATTTGCTGTTTAAATAAAGCACTTAAATTGTACAAAAACAAAGATAAATTGTGCTAAAAATAAAACAATGAAATATAGCACAGCTATAATTAGAATTGCCTGAAAACAATTGTTTTGTGTTGAATCAAAACAATATTCACTTAACAAAGAAACGCTAAATCAAACATACGCAAGTACATTTTACATTTATTGTAGGTAAGTTTGGGCCTAGAGCAGGTTTTTGTTTAGGCCTGTTTCGTGCGGTTTGTTCGTCAGCGGCAAGTGGAATGTCTTTAAAAGGGAACATGCGACATTTGATAAGCAATTGAACTAACACAAGCGTTGATTTTTCAATTGACGTGTTCACAGTCAACAAACCCGCAACAGCAACAAAACTAATAATAATAACAGAATAATAACAAAACGAATGCGCAACAGCAAAGCGCAATCAAATCAAAATCGAGTAATGGAAAAAAATGGGAATTCATTAAATATTTGCACTGTCGCCCGTCAAGGGAAATGAAAGCAAAAGACGCCCTGAAAAGCACAACAAACAGCATAGAAATGAAAATGAAGAAGCTCATCAGCCAAACGCAGGTGTGCACACACACACACACACACGCTGAAGGGGGAGGGGTGAGGGGTATAGGTGTGTTATACTGATAGCCAAAGTTGACAGTTGGCAAAAGTTTTAGGCAGTTGCAATATTTATATATCGATTATGTCGGGAAAATCAATAGACACGCGCCAAACATACGCAAATAGCGAGGGGCAGGCACAACGGCAGATATTGTGAGCTGTGTTGTGGGCAATAGGGGGCGTGGCTGGTTGGCTGGCTGGGTGGTTGGGTGGTGCGTTATAGTGGCTTAGTCATTAGCGACGCCATCGCCATCACAGATGACGGCAATGACGCGGTGTTCGGTGACGGCGTCGAAAACCGTCAAAAGAGAATCTTGAAAACGGCTGACAGCAACAAAATCCTGCCTCTGTATGACACTAGCCCCTGTATGCCCGCCTCATTATTTTATTTATTTGCTATACCCTATACCCATTGAAAATGGGGAAAATTGGTTAATAAGTTGATAAGCGATAAAACAGCATTTTGGGTACATTTTGAATGAGCATAACTTTGTTAAAACTCAAGCGATTTTCAAACGGTGTGGTTTTTTATCAATCTTTTGAGTGCTAAATTGAAATACCATTAATAGCTGAAAACCAAAAAAAAATTAAAAAATAAGTCCAAAATTTTTTCACAAAACAAAATTTTTAATTTTTGAAAAAATTTGACTGAATTAGTTTTTAAATGACTTGTGAGCAAAAAACAAGCATACAAAATATAAACAAACTTAGTTTTAGTAATAAATGCGCATTTGAGGATGAAAAAACCTTAAGTATCCTAAAAATGCCAAGAATCCTGAAACGAAAAACAAATAATAACAAAAGGTTGTTATTCAGAATATATGCTCTCTACCATTATATTTAGCTATCGTGTAAAGCGCCTTTAAATCGGTTAATAAACACAGAAGATATTAAGTAGACAATATTGATGGCATTGCATGGTATAGACAACAAAAAAAACAAGAAAAAGCATTGCTGTTGTGCTTCTTACGATTTTTTATTATATTATTTTTGAAATATGATGTACAGGGTATTTTACAGTCAGGCGCATCGGCCTAATGTTTTGTCTTTTCTTTTGGCCTGCCCTTTCGGCCGATTTGTTCTTTGTTTAGCCAATAAAGTCATAAGGTCAGTGCAAACAACTGTACATAATGTGGACATTTGCAGTCCCCGTGGACGCAGTTAAATGGCAGCTTTTAAACAGCCCAAGCGAATGAAATTCAATTAAAGCATACGCCTAGAGAAGCGTATCTGGCGTTCGTTGAGCATTCCGCACTTGGTCCTTAAGTCAAATTAATGTTTTTCGCCTTTCATAAACAGTCGCTGGCGAGTGGGCCACAAACTTACTTAATGTAATGAAAGCTCTGCGATACTCGCACGCATGGCGCTCGTAATTGTGTCCCCAGATTCCCCATGTTTGCCTTAACTTTGTAAGTTTCCTTTTCATTTAACATACATTCAATCTGCGTGTGTGTGCGTGTGTGCTGTACAGTGTGCACTCGCTGCATAACATCAATTAAATCAATTTGCTCTTAAAGTGCTTTCGCCAAAGTAAAATGCAGTCAAAGTGCCTTTCTATAGCCACCAGTAGGGATGGAAAGCTACAGTCGAATGTAACCGACAATAAGAGACTTTGTATTTCAACGACCTATAATCTTGGCTATGTACAGTCCAGCGAAGTGTCTGTTGCATATCTTCGCTGTTTCTTATCCTTATGTTTGTAACTGGTTAGCTCGTCGACCTGATAAGGATCAACGACATAGCTCCGCGCGGAGATATGACGTTTTTAAGCGACATAGCTAGAGATATGTCGCTTCGACATATGTCGCTATAACATTTTGGGCTCGGCGGAGATATGTCGTTTTTAAAACGTCATATCTCCGCGCGGAGATATGTCGCTTTGAAAACGACATAACACCGCCAACAAAAAAGCGACATAACTCCGCTCGAAAATTGTACCGGGCGGAAATATGTCGCGCGGAGATATGACGCTATGCCGGCGGAAGGGGAGTGGCATCCAATATTTGAAGTAAACTTGATCTGCGTATGGTATACACCTTTCAGAAATGACCAAAACGGCTTTTCTAGCTCTTATAGTTGCTGAGATCGACGCGTTCAAACAGACGGACAGACAGACTTGATCATCCTGATCAAGAATATATACACTTTGTAGGGTCTGTCACGCCTCCTTCTGCCTGTTACATACATTCGCACAAAGTTATTAACCCTGTTTTCCCATTTTTCAAATGGGCACAGGGTATAAAAATAAGTTTTGCCACCCCCTCTCTTGACATGCCTTGTGGGCCAGGCTTCACTGTAAGTCTATTAGCCGTAGGCGGCACAATTAGCATCCTGCCATTGCATGCAGGCAAATACTGTATGCTCAACTTTGTGCTCTGTTATCTTTATGCTAGGATGAATGCAGGGACAGGGACAGAGCAGGCGATGGTCGCTCGGTCGGTGGGTCTGTCGGTCTGTCCTACGGTTCCGGTCAGTCGCAGTCAGCCGTGTCGTAACTTGTCGCTCTGGATATGCGAATCATCTGCCCACGCGGCCCGACAATTCCATTTGCAGTCTGAACGACTGAACAACAACAGCTGTCAGCAGCTCGAATCGATCGCCCTGTCTGTCAGGGGCACAACACACCAACTAGTTACACATCCGAGTGTGTATTGTGTGTGTATCTGCATCTGTATATGTATCTGTATCTGTGTGTGGGGGACATGTTTAACACGTTTTCACTGGCCGCCCGGCTGCTTTTTCTGCACACTGCATTTGCAATCGGGTTAAGTATGCGAGCTAAACTGCGCACAAAAAGCCAATTGAGCTACGATTGCCATGCAGATAAGCCAGAGTACAAAATTATGCCAAAAATGCATGCTCTATGATTAATATAATCATCTTAACAATAGCCCAAACTTACGTTGATCTAAAATATTTGTTGTACTTTATTTATTTTATGTCAACCTAATAAATTCAATGTCGATAGGGAAATTTAAAAAAAATCAATACACTATCGTGATATTGTAATTTAATTTTTAAGTTCACAATCTTGGGATGAAAATTTTGTTAAAGTATAAAGAAGAAATAAAAATACAAATAAATAATAAATATACCTTCGTGATAAAGAACGTTAATTTTTATACCCTGTACCCATTGAAAAATGGGGAAAACAGGGTTAATAACTTTGTTTTATGCTTAATTAAGATGCCAAAAATTATTGTATTTTCTTTTATATTTAATATTGATCAAATTTAATAAGAAAAAATATTTTAATATTTTTGTACATTAAAATTTTTAGGCCAACTTCTTTCAAATTTTATGGCTATATCGAAATAAAATAGTATTCGGCACTCGATATGTCTATACCTTATATATAGAACAAAATTCGCTTTTGCGTAGAAAATAAACCAGTTAATTTTGATAACCCACCGCCTGCTTGGCGTTTCACTTTCGAAACATGAAATTTAATACATTTAAATTTAGAATCGTCTATGGAGCCATTCGCTGCAAAGTTCTCTGCCAAATTAGCGTTATAGACACAGCAGCAAAGTCGCACAGGCAAACGTGACATATTGAGCTCAATACACAAAGACTCAATCAATAAAATATATGTGACGGAATTATATATACATATAAATATATATAGATCTATGTATTGCAATCGGACTGACGAAAGTCTGTTGAACTCATGACCCCATAATATTTAAAAAGCCAACTAGCTGTGTCTCTATTGCCCTTTTCGGCTTTGTAATTTGCTCTGTTCGAATGCAGGTTAAATGAAATCGAATTGCATGTGCAGAACTAGAAATAATTACTGCTGCTGCTGCTGCTGCAGATACATTATCCTGCAGATACATCCATCAAATTACGAGCAGAAACTCATCGTAGCTCATTTTGATTTGAGGTTTGCGAGTTGCCAACCAAATGGAATATCGCAAATCACAGCCAATGTCGCAGCTGTTATCTAGCGGCAAAAAAAGATATAGAGATAGAGGCAGCTAGAAGAAGCACGCAGTCATTAGGTCGATTAGATAAGCCCAGAGCATAAAGTAAAAGAAAATAATAATACGCGTAAATTTGCCATTCGCACAGTGACATCAGTTTCTGAGTGAAATATTTGCTATAATTCTAATTTCTGGTATTCCTTCTACTTGCAGTGAGAATCCCAAGCGTCTGAACCAAAAGCCAAATACAAAGAGCGAGTGAAGAAATGTGCGAAACAGTTTAAACAGCGCACACTACCCACTTATGTAAAACATATTCATTTGATGTGCCATTCAGAGACGCTAAGCGAGTATTACAAAACCAATACAACAACTGCAACAACTGCAACCAAGGCGCAACTTCAACAATCCCTCCATTGAACAACTCTACAGCTGCACGAAAACAAAGCAAACACAGGCAAGTTGCACACATTTATTTGCACAAAATTCAATTAATGGGTTTATTATTTTTACTGCAACAGTTGAACGAATTTAAACGGCTACAAGAGAGCAGAAAGCAGCAGATTCAACTTCTCAACAGCAGCCAGTTCAATATAGATGCCAAGATAAGTCGTTATCGCTTCAATATCGCCATCAACCTAACCCAACAGCAGCAGCAGCAACAGCAGCAACAGCAGCAACAGCAGCAGCAGCAACAGCAGCAGCAGCAACAGCAGCAGCAGCAGCCACAACAGCTGGATAACCGGAACAAGGAAGACGCGAGCAGAACATCGCTGAGATCACGTGGAGCGCATCGACGGGGTCAAGCGAACGATTGCAAGACGCCAAACTCAACGGCAAAAGTCGCCAACATAACACATAAAATTTTTGGCTGGCTACGCAAGTCGCGCAACAAAAAACCAGTCGTTATACTCAGCAGCGATTTCGACGAAGACGGCGACGAGGGCGCGGGTGGTGTGGGCGTGGGCGTGTGCGTGGTGGGCGCATCTGGTGCATCAGCAGCCGGTGGGGCATTGGACGATCAAATTTCTTCATTGGCAAACGTTGGAATTAAAGCCGGCAAGCTGAATACCCAACAGACAGCCACGGAGACCGCCAACGATACAAACGAACCCAAATCTGAAAAGATGTCATCGGGCACGTTTGTGGATCGAATCGACCCGTTCGCCAAACGTTCACTCAAAAAGAAAAGTAAAAAAAGTCAAGGTTCCTCGCGCTACAGAAACTCTCAGGATGTTGAGCTTCAGCAATTGCCGCCATTGAAAGGTACAACAAATCCTAATTACTTTAATTAAATTTAAATACTACAGTATAATTCGCTTAACTGCCTCGAGTTGATTGCAGTGATTTTGAAGGCAGCTATCTTAAAAAGGCAGCTAACGTAATTTTTATAAACTGTCTAAAATATAATGAATTTGATCCATTTAATCTGTAACACTTGTATTTCGTACGGAGAACACTTTTATCAACGTTTTCGCTGACAGCCGTAATAATTTGGAGTTTTTCTTTTAAAGTTAAGCCAACCAAGCGCTTCACTTTACCCATTTTCTTAACAAATAGCACGATCAAGACAAACGAAAAACGGACATGCGCAAAGAGATGCAAGCGTTGCCATATGCACAAAAAAAGATACATGATTAAAACTCTTAAATTTGTTGTTTCCAAGATGGCGCAGTTAAGTTGGATGATATTCATAGAATAAGACAGTTAAATTCTGCCGAAACGAGGCACTTAAGTGCGAAAGGCAGCTAACTTGAATGCAGCAAACGTAATTAATTTCATACAAATGAGACCATAAATGCAGAAAAAATAGAAAATAAGGCAGTTATCTTGACGATGCAGCTAAGCATCGAGGCAGTTAAGCGAATTATACTGTACTTTAATTAAATTTAAATACTAATTGCATTCTATTTAATTTCGATAGCTGACTGCTCAAGCCTGGAACAGGAAGAGCTGTTTATACGGAAATTACGTCAGTGCTGCGTATCATTTGACTTCATGGATCCCGTCACGGACCTAAAGGGCAAGGAAATCAAGCGGGCTGCACTCAATGATCTATCCACCTATATAACACATGGGCGTGGCGTGCTTACAGAACCGGTTTATCCCGAAATAATACGCATGGTGAGCTCCATCAGACAATCATCATTATATATAATTAAATATAATAAACCCTTGCTTTTTGCAGATTTCGTGCAATTTATTTCGCACCTTGCCGCCCAGTGAAAATCCGGACTTTGATCCCGAGGAGGATGATCCAACACTGGAGGCATCCTGGCCGCATTTGCAGCTGGTCTACGAGGTGTTCTTAAGATTTCTGGAATCCCAAGACTTTCAGGCGACCATTGGCAAACGTGTGATCGATCAAAAGTTTGTCTTGCAGGTAAGAGCAACGATCTAACAAATAAATCTCTGTCAATTGATGCTTAAATATTTGTTTTATATCTATGCAGCTGTTGGAACTGTTCGATTCGGAGGATCCACGTGAACGCGACTTTCTTAAAACTGTATTGCATCGCATCTATGGGAAATTCTTAGGCTTACGCGCTTTTATACGAAAACAGATCAATAACATATTCTTGAAATTCATCTACGAGACGGAGCATTTCAATGGCGTTGGCGAACTGCTTGAGATACTTGGCAGGTAGGTTGTCAATTAATATATATATATAATTAATATATTTGTAATTTATTAATAAATTTAAATAATTGCAGCATCATTAACGGCTTTGCCTTGCCGCTGAAGGCGGAACATAAACAATTTCTGGTTAAGGTTCTGTTGCCGCTGCACAAAGTGAAATGCCTGTCGCTGTATCATGCACAGCTGGCGTATTGCATTGTACAATTCCTAGAGAAGGATCCATTCCTCACCGAGCCGGTGGTGCGGGGTCTGCTCAAGTTCTGGCCCAAGACCTGCTCCCAAAAGGAGGTCATGTTCTTGGGCGAAATTGAGGAGATCTTGGATGTGATCGATCCGCCACAGTTTGTCAAAATACAGGAGCCGCTGTTCCGGCAAATTGCCAAATGCGTATCGAGTCCACATTTTCAGGTGCGTTTCGATTGCAATTGAATGTAATCTGAATTACTAACGAATTGATTTATCTGCTTAGGTTGCTGAACGTGCTCTTTATCTATGGAACAATGAATATGCCATGTCGCTCATTGAGGAGAACAACGCTGTTATAATGCCCATTATGTTCCCGGCGCTCTATCGCATCAGCAAGGAGCATTGGAATCAAACCATCGTTGCGCTCGTCTACAATGTGCTGAAAACGTTTATGGAAATGAATTCAAAGCTGTTTGATGAGCTCACCTCCAGCTACAAGGCGGAACGGCAAAAGTAAATAAATAACTAACTTTAGAGTTCAGTTAATACAATTGTATGTTTGCAGGGAGAAGAAACGTGAACGAGATCGCGAGGAGTTGTGGAAGAAGCTGCACGAACTCGAATTGAATCGTTCCAGCGGGCGTGCCGCAGGCGGCAACACTGCAACAGCGACAAGTGCATCAGCTGCGGCGCCATCAACGTCGTCATCATCGCTACAGCCGCCCAACATCGCCGCCGCCGCCGCCATCATGAACTCTCATCAGCAACAGTCGAATAGCAGCAGCAGCGGCAGCCTCTCCAGCGGCGGTGGCGGCGGCGGCGGCGGCGGCGGCACAGCTGCCGACAATAATCCTGCGACAGCAAATGCAAAACTCAAACAAGAGAAGGCCGATAACTAAGCGGATGCAACTAACAACAGTAAACCATAAACATTAAACAGTAAACAGTACACAGAAAGCAAACCAAGCTAGCAAGCATAATAATAATAATAATAAATAATAATGTGAACAAAACAAAAATCATTTGAATGCAAAATTAACAATAATATTACAACAAAGAAAAGCAAGAAATACGAACAACACATTAAACGTTAGCTGCCTGCGCGCACATACACACTCTTGAAAGTAAAATAAACGATTGAATATACATAATAATAATAATAATAATAATAATAGTAGAACATCTATTGAGCGAGAGCTGGGCGTTACTAGAATACAACTAAATGAATGCATAATATGAAAACTAATAATAATATCTTAATCTTAAATTGTATACTCGTTAAACAAGACACCAAACCAAGCTGGAGCTAATGGACGGACGTAGGCCTAATGTGTTTGATGCAAGTTGATGAATGCGATGAAACAAGGCAAGCATGCGATGCAGCGGCATCCGAATTCTATAAAAAATATCTATATACACACACACACACACACCCACACACATATTATAAATATATATATATATTACAGCAGAGAAAAGTAAACAAAATAATTAAATAATATTAATTAGGTTTAAGCAAATTGATTAAAGCGTAAAGTGTTAGTAAGTGAAATGTAAGCGAACCGATAATTGTAGCTGATTGATTGATTGATTGATTGATTGATGATTGTTGAACACGCATTAAAATATTAATAAAATTACAAATTACAAAACAAAAATTCAAACTAGACGTGTTGCTAGCGTAAACCTAGCCTAGTTCAGTTGAAACTCCCCTCCTCCCCCTTCACCACCAAAACCACATTCACACACACATTTCTAAACACTTTAGAATACCGTCAAACTGTAGTGTATTTTTTTGTATGGCCGCAGCGAGTTGTAAATTAATAATTGATGTAAAGTTTCGCGACAATTTCAAGTTCTCACTGAAGATGAAGATTCCTCTGCATAACATATAGACTATCTGTAGACTATGCTAAACTCTGTTAAATATCCGTAAGTGTTGCACGTTGCCGTCAATAACTTTCCGAAACTGTTCCAACTGACCTAACAAACGACATATATATATATATACAGATAATATAAATACAGGTACTAAGCATGTTTAACTTAGCTAATTAACAGCATTCATCAAAGAGGAAACTAAACCAGTTATTGGCCTAAACCCTGCATATACATACATAAACCATATACAAAATGCTGATTATATACAAATATAGTTAATATATATATGATATATGATATGTATGTGTATATGTATGTGCGAAATAGAGCCTCTCTTCTAAGTTACAGTTACTAAAAGCATTTGAGTTGCGCATGCGTAGTAAATGATGCTAAAGTAAAACTGAAAAAAATGCGTAAAAAATAAATAAAAATCTGCACTGTAAAAAGTTGTAAGCTAAATACCGAAGTAAAGCTAAATATTAAATTAAAATCGTTAGAAACGTTAGGGCTAGGCACCGTTTCACCCTCACTTCCCTCGCCTTCCCCACTCACAAACTCAATCTATCATCTATTCATCGCTCAGCCTCGGAAGCGGCATTACAAACACATGCACACTAAACCAGGGCTGCAAAACGATTTTGAACCGGTTTAAAAATGCACTTTCGAAAATTGTTCTTCTTTCGAACTAAAATCAATTTGAAGCTAACTTTAGGCTTCGTTTCAATATTTTCTAAATTGTTACTTTTAATTTAAGTAATAAAATAAAAGCCAAATTGAAATTTTCAATCAAAATGATTGGGTTTGCAGTCCTGATTGTAAATGTATCAAACTGTTTTCTTGAAACTTTCTTTAAATTGAATGCGCACAAGTTTTAAGCAATTTGTTTAAGCTGAACTTTCATTGTAAATATAGTAGGAAAAAAGGTGTAAATTTCTGAATGTCGCTTCCGCATTGAAGGCTCATCTCTCACACACACACACAGTTAGGAGCACTCACACACACTAACAAAGATATCAGTAAAATATATATATATATATAGATTAAAGCATATAAAGCCAGATATGCATATGTTATATATGTCTTTCTGTCTGTCTGTCTGTCTGTTCATACGACGCGCCATTAGCCAAGCATGCGGAGTTATATTAGCCAAAAGTTAATATGCATCTGAAAGATACTGGCATTAACTCACACACACACACACAGAGAAATCCCTACCTATGCATACATACATGATATATATCTATATAAATAAAATTGTGTCTGTGAAACGTAAGTTATAGATGCATCAAGAAGCATAAGAAACACGAGCATATGCGTTATTATTATTATTAAATATGTTTGTAAACGTCAAGAACTATGCATAAAAGAAATCTAAATAAACGTAAAAATATGAGAGAAAAAAGAAAAACACAAAAAGTAAAATGTAAAATGTCATCAACTAGCAAAAAAAAGAAAAGAAAACAAATAAATAACGAAACAGCAAGAGTTTAAGCAGCATCTATGGTCTAAATACTAAGCGTAAAAGTGTGTGAATGTTTTGCATCTTTATATTAGAGTGTAATTTAAATGAATACGAGTTGAACACAACAACAACAGCCACAACAACACCATAGACTCCACCATTGGCAAGCAAATGCATCTGGACTGCCATAAACAAGACGAAACGAATCGCAATTCAAATACCAAAAGTTTAACATTCGACAAAACACCAAGAACAAAAAGTGCATACAGAACACAGAAGAACTACAAACATAAGAGCTTGGCCAGCGTGCTGTAGCGAGCAGCTTTTGCGCGCAACTGCGAACCGGTTCTGAAATCGAACAATAATTGCTGAACTCCCAACCGGTTTGAAACAAACCTTAAGTTGATTTTCAGTTGATTCGAAATCGTTTGTGTGCATAAAATATTTAAAAAGTCCTTAAAGAACATAAAATATTTAAAAAGTCCTTAAAGCACATCCGAACCGGAACCAAAAACCAAATGTTAGAGTTGCTGAACCATTGAACCGTTTAACCGGTTCGTAGCGGTATTTCGGTTTACAGCTCTGCTTTTGCAGCTCTGCTAAGTAAATATTTAATAGAAACGTAATAGTTCTAGCCAAGTTAACCGATAAAACCGATATATCCCCTTCCCCCCACACACCGAACGCAACTAACCCCTCTCTAGTTAATGTTGAAATTCATGTAGAAACGCCAATCAAGTGAGAATATCATGAAAACCTTCTAGAGAAACTGTAAAAACAAAACAAAAAAAGCGAATGAATAAAATGCAAATGAGAATGTTAAAAAGTATGCCTGATATATGAGAATACACACATACATATAAATAAATAAATATATTTAAATCTAAGCGTATATATGGTCCTGTTTTTTTTTCCTTTTCGTTTACATTTTGTGATGTTCTTCTGTTGCACTCTGAGTTGATGTTTTAGCCCGCTTTTCGATTTACCAACTATTATAATCTTAACTATAGTTTTATGTATTTATATGTATAAATAAAGTATAAACAAGAAATGGAAAAACAAAAAACAAAAGCATGTTGAAAAATAGCTGCTAAAAGTATAAGCAAAACTCGTTAAGTACTTTTAGAGAAAAACAAAAACTGTACTAAAAAACAGAAAAATAAAAATAAATAAATAAAGAATTAAGTCGCATTGACAACAGATAAAATTGAAAAAAAAAAAAACTAACATAATGCAGGCGCTTTAACAATATTATACATATTGCATAATTATGAGATGTGAAATATTTTCTTATGTTTCTGGACTTGTATAAATAACTAAAACCTATCCTATAGCAAGCTAAAGACAAACTTCGATCTTGTTCTTTCGGTCCTGAGTTCGTTGTGCAATTTAGGTTTTCAATTTGTTTTCTTCGGCACACGAACGCTACGTCTTAGACTTAAAAAAAAAAACTGAAAAACCAACTAAACAAAATCTAATGCTGAGTATAAAAATAGAAGGAAAGCAGACATAAAAATACATGATGAATACGCTAAATTATAAACAAACAAATAAATGGGAATGCATATATATATATATATATTAACGATATATAAAACGAGTTCGAGTATATATACTATAGTATACAAGAGTAATAAGCAGAGGTTCAGTTTGGTTGCTTTCAGCGGACAGCAGCATGTGAAATCAATCAGTTAAAAAATGCAAAAAAAAATCACATCTAAAAAACGCAAACAGTAACAAGCAAAAAACGCATAGAAGTTAAACGAATGCAAGGCAGAGGCAAAGCTAAACAGCAAAAAAACAAAAAACAAAAAAAAAAACAAAAATAAAAAATAAAAGAGATCAATCAACAACAATAAAAACAAAAATTTAATAACAAAAAACCACAATTTTCATACTCACTTACAACTGCCAGCTTTTGTCTGCGCTGTTGCGGCAGCCAGCTTTTGAGAGCCGGCAAAAGCTCACCGTCCGCCATTGCAAGTACAGTCTGCATCCAATGGGATTGCAGTGTTTCCTTTGGCGCTGCCAGATGCAGTCGATATAACTGCATAAAAAATCGATAGTGCCGACATTTTGAATAGATTCTCGAGCGCATTTAAATGCAATGAAGTGGGAAAACTATTGCGACTTTGTGGCTGGCTGTTTTGGCGGTAAGTTCGGCGTGAATGACGCAATGCCCTAAGCCATAATTCAGCAACTTGTTGAGCAATTGAGAGAGGAAAGAGAGGAGAAGGGGGCGATTGCAGCGTCACGGTCAAGTTCATGTAGAAATAGGCGCCCCTGATCCGAGTCGAAATTCTTGGCAGCGTCAGGCGGCAACATGTGTGTTGCCACAGCTTATACAAAAACAATTATTAATTAAAATTTGTTTTGTTTTGTTTTTTTTTTTTTGTTTTGTTTATTAATATGGTCAGGTGCCTGTGGGGTGCTCGTGGCCCATCCGCTCGATACTATCAAAACCTGGCAGCAGGCCTCAAATACGTCCGTCCTAACCGCCGTGCAGCAGATCTACAGCCGTAACAATGGGGTAAGTTGTGGAGCTGGGTTCGATCTTCGATTCACGTATAAAAATCGATTTAATCGATTAATCGACATAAATTTATTTTGTTAAAAAAAAACAAACAAAAACAACTGAGAATAGAGCTGATCCGTCGGGTGGAAGCTTACAGTCGAACGTAACCGACAGTAGCAGACCCTGAATTTCACAAAAAATTGATTTTCAAAAAAAAGTATCGATTGAATCGAATCGTAATCGAATCGAAGCCCAGCTCTTGTAAGTTGCTGCCCCCAATGGGAACAGTTGACAACGCTCTAAAGATCAACGGCTATTACAGGGGCATGCTCTTCCCCCTCATGTCCACCGGCGCCATCAACTCCATACTCTTCGGCATCTACGGCAACCATCTGCGGCAGCTGCGCCGCGTCTGCCACAGCGACTACCAGCGGGAGCAGCTGGAGTACCATAACATGTTCATGGCCGGATCGGTGGCAGGATTCGTGCAGTCCTTCATCGCCTGCCCCATGGAGCTGATCAAGGTGCGCCTGCAAACGCATTGCTGTAAGTAGAACCCAAAAACCAGCGCTGCAAACCGGTTCAATGAGAATTATAATTGACTTTGAATCAAACCGGGCTTTCCTAAAATTTCGTAATTCGAATTTTAATTTAATTTATTTAATTTTAATTATAAATAATTTATTTTCATTACTTTACGCTTCGATTTTTGTTAGAAGAAACTGTAGAAAGCTTATCAGCTAACGAAAGCTTTAAATTTTATATTTTTGTAATATTTATAGAAGATCATACGAAACGCAGCAGCAATGATTCTTCTTACTTTTTTATCGGTGTTAGAAAGCGAACAAGGCAAAGCCTGCAATATTGTTTCTTTAATAACTTCGATGTTTATTAAGGGATTTCAATGCGCTTTTCAGGATAGATAAATATGATGCTAAAGAGCATAAATTCTAGCTAATAACCTCGTAAGTTTATTTATGACGCTTGTTATCAGTTTTTGAATCGTTTTTTAGTAATTTGGGCGTAAGGGGGTCGTAGAATCCAACATTCGATTGGCGTATACACCTGCCTTCATTCGACTTCGGATATCCTATTTTATTTTTGGGCTTGCAGCCCTCTTAGTAGAAATTTCCATTCAATTAAGTTGGAGTTATAGCCTGTCTTTTGCAGATTACAATGACTATCTCTATGGGCAGCGCCGCACCGCCTTTGGTACCTTCAAGCGCATATTTAAGAATGACGGTATATCTGGCATATATCGTGGTCTGGTGCCCATGATGTGTCGGTTGGTAGAAAATATAATTTCTTTAATTTATTACCCTAACCTCCCCCAATCTTTATAGCGATGTGCTGCCCTACGGCATCTATATGCTGGTCTATCGCCATGCAACCGACTTTCTGGATAATACGGAATTTGTGCGGCGACGTCGCGCCCATCCGGATGGATCGAATGTTAATCTGCTCGTGACCACGTTTGCCGGCGCCTGGGCTGGCGTTCTGTCCTGGGTCTGCGTCATTCCGTTCGATGTGGTTAAGACCATTATGCAGGCAGATGAGAATCACAAGTTTCGCGGCATAATGCATTGCGTCATGGTCAACTACCGGGCGTATGGCTGGCGTAGTATATTTCGTGGCAGCTGGATGCTGCTGGCGCGTGCGGTGCCCTTCAATGCGGCAACGTTCGTGGGCTACGAATATTCGCTGGAGCTCTGCCACACTTACTAAACTATTTTCTAATAAACGTTTGCAATCAAAAATTTAAATCTGTTTTTAAAAAACGGCGCCAAACGGAGTACAGACAATTTACCGCTAGATGGCGCACTCATCGTCTACCAAACCTGGCAGCGCTCTGGCTAATTTCACGCTGTCGCTAATTTAATATAGCCCCAAAAGTATGCAACACTACACTGCTACCAAAAAAAAATTAAAACAAATAAAAAAAATACTTCTAATTAGAATTAACTATCGTTAATTATTACCAAAAATCCAGAAAAAATTCTAAATATAAAATAAAAAAAAAATTGACTTGTTGCATACATAGACGTCAAAAAATTAAACAAAAATAAAAAAATACTTCTGTTATTATTATTGTTGTGAAATTTGCACCAAAAATGCAGAAAAATAATCTGAATATGAAATAAATAAAATTGGCTGCATTATATTATAATTCACGGAAATATTAACAAATTTAGCAACTTGCAAAGCCACCTATGAGTCAAAAAACAGGGCAAACCACTGGTTGATTTAAAGACCAGCTTAAAAGTATGCTGCATTTATCAAGCATAAAAAATTATTAAAAATAAAAACAAAATAAAAAAATACTTTAATTATATTATTATTGTTATGAAAATTTTCGCCAAAAATCCAGAAAAATAATCTAAATATAAAATAAAAAAAAAAGGCTTACATATATGCAAATTTATTTTTTTATTTTTATTCAATTTACATTTTCAACCTAAATATTTAACACAAAATATAATAGTCAGTATCGGTTTTGCAGAGCGTCGATTGGCGTACCAAATTGTTTACTTGGACAATCAAACGCTAGGTGGCGCTACAAAACTTTAGTTGAAAACAACAAATGCAACTTCACACAACAAGCTATCTCACTTCCACGCACAGTCATTCACATAGCGACCTCTGGTTCTTTAGTTCGGATGACGAACTCAAACCAAGTGCCAACAAGTTCGACGCTCGCGCTCGCTGCCTCTTTAGGCCGGCACATGAACTCATACCTGTTCGTTCGACTGATGTGACTCAGTAATCGATAGCATTTAATTATATCGATAAAACATGGCGTACGAGGTGAGCTGAGCGGAATAATTAAGCCAGAATTTAATAATAAAATTAAGTTAATTAAGCTAAAATAAAAGTGCAAACAAATGTTAACGTGTGCAACAAACAGTGTGGCTATGAAATCATTGAAAATATACAAACAGAAGTTGGCCGAAACTCAATTAGAAGTCTAAGGTGTGTTTTGCAACGTCGCAGCAACTCTCACAACAACAACAACAACAACAATGCTAAGCGGGCGTTTTTTGTGTGTGTGGAAAAATCGAAACTCGTATGCATGTATGCGTGTGTTTGCGTGTGTAGTTGTGTTATTGGTTTTGTTGTTGGTGTACGCTGCAAGCCGACGCCCTAGGGCGATGCCAAACTTAATTTGTTTGTTTATAGTGGACAAAACTGCCGCTGAGTCAGAAGTTAAAAAGATTTGAAGACATTGGAATTTATCTTATTGGGAGGCTTAGAATCCACAGGCCCTTCGCTCAGTGTTGCCTCCAAATATTGTGGCCAAGACCGCGTGCGGCAAACACGATCAATACATGTAAATAAGTTGGCTAAGAGGCTAGGCAAAGCAGAGCAGAACAGATAGCAGGTTTTGATATGTTGGCTGAGATGAGAAATGCTGACACACACACACACACACACATGCAGGCCTAAACTCCCTCTCTCTCTCTGTCTCGCTCTCTTTGTGTTCTCCTTAGCCTATTGTGCTCAGGTGGGTTCGATGGCTCAGCAGCAGTGTTGTCAGATTTTGTAAGCTAGATTTGAAGCAAAAATTAGCTGAAAATTGATAGAAAATTTTAAAAAATATATATCTAAAACTGAGTAGATATTTAAAATTAACTTAAAAATGGGCATTATAATATTGTTTTTAAATTTAACATGTATGAAATTTTGTTGTTTTATATTTGTGAAATTTCAAATAATATTGTATACTCTATAATTAGAATTTTAAATATTTATATTTTGGAAATTCAGTTTTAGTTGCCTAAGTTATTATTATTATTTTGTTGAAGTTGCAAAATTTATAATCTTCTATTTTAAAATACGCTAGGTCTAACCTATAAAAGGCCAAACGGGCAACACTGCTCGGTTGTTGGTCCTCGTATTTGATCGGCTTAGCGCAAATAAGCCAAATGTTAGAGAAGTGTGCGTCGCGCTCACCTGGCCGCAACTTTCGATTACGTTTTAACCGTCGTGTTCTGTTTGTTGTTGGCATTACGTTTATTCTCGTTAAATTCTGGCTCTCTTTTTGTTGTATTTTATTTTATTTTTTGTGGGCTGTCATGCGCAAAGCGTTTCCAGTGCTTCCAGAGTTTCCAGTCGAGCAGCCCCTCACGTATACGCGTGCTCTCGCGCTCTCTGCCTGCACGGTTTTTGCCTGGAAATGAAAGCTCTCTGGCTTTTCTTTTGATAGCCTGGAAATTTTCCGCTTTTGTGGCTTACATAACCGGTACATTTCCAGTGTCTGTGCACAGTGCTCGCTGTTAGCATGTCAACGTAAGATTTGCCACGCCCACCCTCCGCTCCACGCCCTCCTCTCAGACCAGATTTCTCGAATTCTCATTTTACTATGGGAATCTCGGGGCAGGGAGAAGTACGAGCGACAGACAGACATTCGGTATCAACCCCTCTGTAGTTCGGTACGGTTCGGTTTCTCTTTGATATTTTCTTTCACTTGGTTTTTTATTTCTTTATCCGGAATTGGTGTCATTGGGGCGCGTCGTACGCTGCTAATTATAAGCAAATCGCCATGCATACTTTACTCTGTACTCTGCCCAGCATTTTTCATTTTCCGGACAAAGTTGTTGTGTCCCCCGCCCTGCCCTTCCGCTCTCACTTAATAGTCATCTAAGCAGGTTGCGGTTTCTGGCGGTTCCATGAGTTAATTACAGCATACGTTAACGCTCAGGCATGAGGGGAGATGGGGAATATCTAGCGTCCATCCCATTCTCATTGCCATCTCTAGCATCCGTAATGCTGCCTATACTCTTATAATTTTTCTATACTCAAAAAAATAATCTTAATCTAGTTTTGTTCTAGAATTCAAGTGCAAATTGAAATAGAATCATAATGAAATCAAACTAATTAAGGCAAAAAAAACGAGATTTGGTACAAAGAATGATTATATTAAATACGAATCGTAAAATATTTTAATCTTTAAAGTTCATTAAAATAAAAATCAGAATTTGAAGAACCCGCTAAAATGAAGAATTTCATTCTTGAATTAGGAACTACGAATACAATTGGTTTTCTCTCAGTGTAGTTAAATTAGCTCTTTGCTCAACTTGCGTTAATGGCAAAAGCAATTTCCCCTTGCATACCTTATGGCGTTAGCTGCGAGCTGCGCTCATTAGCGAGTGTCTACTGTACTGTGATAGTACGGCGAATTATGTAGTTGGCATGAAACGGCACGATTCTGTGCTCCATGCCGAACAACCCCCGCATTATTTCATATGCTGAGTCATGCGCTTTCAATTTAAGTCAATTTAGAAAAAAGCATAGCACAAAATCAAGACAAATACAAGCTGATAATGATGATGGAGATGATAATGATGATGACGACGATGATGATGTGTTAGCATAGCTACAGAATCTGCATGCAAAATCTAGCAACAATTAGTTTAATTAGTTTAATAATTAAAATTGGAAATCGGGGGCTGGTCAACAGGCGATAAAGTTGTTAGAATTGTTTAAACTGTTGTCGGGGAATTGCGATAGTAATAAGCACATAATTGCAACTGGAAAATACCAGAATGTTTTTCAATTTGACGTTTTAGCGGCAATCAAAGCGTGCCAGCAAATTAATAACGCCACTTTTAATTCAATTATATGCCAATAAAAATCTAATCAACTGAATTTGTGCCAATGTTGTTGCCACTGTTGTTGTTAATTGTTGTTGTTATTTGTTGTTATTGGCAATAGATCATTTCGCATGCAATTGCAAATAAGCTGCTCTTGGTTGTTTGCTGCCAATTGGCCGCTAAGGATGTTTGTTAGCCGTGTTCACTTATTAGCCGCATGTGATGTTTTGGCCAGAAACAGCGTCATCGGTGTTGTGTAAGCTCCAACATCGCTTATCAGCCGAATGTGCCACTTGTAGATAAGCGTATTGCTGGCGTTGATTTACTTTGCTTTAGACAACAAACTGAACAAACCGAAGGCTAATCGATCGGGCTAAAAGCACGCCAAACGCCAAGAAAATGCGATATCACGAGACCCGGCAACAGGCGACAAGCCGACCAGAGGTCAGTGTTTGCCACTGTCTTGGCTTGATATCTTTGAGCTGTTATATCTTTTACTGGTTTCAACAAGCTAACTGCTGTTTAAGGCAGTGCTCGACTATGCACAGACATGCTCTTTTGATGCCATCAGATAATAACAATTACGCCAACGCTGATGGAAGTTTATCATCATCAAGTCGAGCTGAGATGCTTGCCACAAGCCGACATAACTAGCAAATGTTGCATGCAATATTTCATATCTCAACAGCATACTATGCTGTATATTTTTAAATGAAAATCTCCAGATTCTCTGCAGCCAGTTGGCCAATTGGCAATTAGCCTGGCCAATACAAACATTTTGTTGTTGTTGCCAAGCAATCGCAGCACACAAAGAGCAATGGAAATGGAAAAGTAAATAAAAAATTCTTGTTCATACCAGTTGAAATCGATTTCATATTTGGAAAAAACTCGATAAAATCCAGAGGCCAAAACTTATTCATATATAAATAGCACGCCATGGCCAAATAAAGTGTTTAATGAAACAAATATTTCTGCACAAAACTTGTAATTGTAAGAGCAAATAATATATATTCTCTATACTGATTCAAATACACTTAGAAAAATAAAGAATGCTTCGTTCTACATTTTCTCTTAGAATTCAAGTGCATTTCAAATAGGAATTGCGAATAAATTGAGATTAGATTAATTAAGTAAAAATAATATTTTAATCTTGAAAGTTTATGAAAATAGAAATACGAATTTGTAGAACTTTCAGTGTAATTTGTGCAACAATTTATACGCACAATTGAAACAGTTGAGGCGACAGGATGAAAATGTAGCTCAATTGTGCAAAATGCTGTCCAGTTTACAGCTCAGCTTCAGAGCTCTCGCACTTGGCATCTTTGGCTTTGCAACTGCTGCTTAAATTGTCATATTAAGCTTTTATTTAATTTAATGCCAGCCGCATACATGCACAGCAATATCTATAGCTGTATCTGTGTATCTCTGGCATAAGCAACAATTGCCGGCACTTACACCCAGATACAGATACAGTTCCATAGACTTATCGCATACAAAAAGCATACAAAAAAGATATGCCTGGCCGCAATTTGTTATAATTTAAATACAATTCAATGTGAGCTGCTGACGTTTGACGCTTTCCATTCGCAATTCCCACAATGAAATCTTTAAGCAGCCAAATGTCAGTAATTAAGACGAATTTCAATAAAAAATAATACAAAAAGTATAATCTTTTGAAAATATAGATATATTTTAAAGAAAAGATAGAACGATAAAGTCATTATTTTTAACAGTTTAATAAATATTTATTTGTTTTAATCTTCTCAGTGTATACAACTTCCGACTGATCGGTTGCGCTTCTGCTGATCAGCTCGTTGTAATATCTGACGTTAGATTTAATTCCATACGCAATTAAATGAACGGTTCCTTCGTCTATTTACTATTAATAAGAATGCTAATCTATTTTTATTGATATGCCTAGACCTAGTCATTGTTGCTAATCGAGCGCCCTACGTATTTCCATTTTAATATCAATTCACTCTTGATTTTCCTGCAATTCCAATTGGCAATCTCTTCCATAAAAAACTATGCTTATCGGCAACTAATTGCATGCTAGCTTTAAAGTGATTAAATATAAACACGTTCGAGTACATCGCTAGTTAATCAAACTCTCTAGTAGCACTTGAGGTATACTGGTTTGCGCAATTGGTCAGCTTCAATGACGTCGTAGATAGATAAGCTCTATCTACGGATCGACAGATATATACGGGGGTTTGGATTCACTTTGGGCAGGATATATGCAAGGTTGTCTAGCACGAGAGATTTTAATGCTTTTTGTTTTTTGCTGTTTTTAATTCATTTTCCCACCGTGCATTTCCCTGTCTCTGTATGTGTGTGGGTGTGTACGCTCCAATTAGTATGTTTTAGAAGCGTCGACTTTGGCTTTGACTGTCAGCCTTTAAGTGGGTTAACCCACACAAGAGCCACAATCCAAGCATTCAATTGGGGCAAATTAGGCATGGAGACTAATGCACGCTGCAGAGTTATTTGTATTACAATAATGGAATATTCTGAGAGTTATATATCACAACAAAATCTTGTGATTATTAGACGCTTTTCTTTTTAAAAAATTATACCTAGAAGAAGGCGTGGTAGTAATATATATTCTTGAGTCGATATAGCCTTCATCTTGTCGGTTACGTCCGACTGTAGTCTTCCGCACTGATCTGCACCGTCCTTACTGGTTTTTGAATGTATCTCTGTGATTATTGAGCTCATAAATGCTCTAGAAATAACTGGTTATCAGTTTATAGCAACTGCTGCCTGCAGAGTTTCTTAGATAAGCGCAAGTGCCTTATCACTGTGCTCTGAAATAAGCAAAATATAGCAGCAAAAACCCTACCTCATCAGAGAAAGAGAAAGAGAGAGAGAGAGAGGGATTGATTGAGAGACGGAGAGATTGAGAGGGAGGCTGAGCGCATCTCTTTATCGTATATTATCTTAAAGTAATTGCTACTCGTCCAATGACAATGACTGGAATAAGAGGGCACACGCGCTGAGTGTGATCCATAGAGCAGATGTGTATGTTAAACTAGAACTAAGCACACACAGACACACACACAGGCACTCGTGGTTATTTGCTTAGTTTATTGTGTGTACATATTTTAATTTTGATTAAAATTTATTGCGCCACTCAAAAGGCAACAATGCGAAAATCTGCCGCCCACCAAGCAGACTGATCTCTTGCTCTCTCTGTCTCTTTCTCTTTGTCTCTCTTTCTATCTGCATCCTAGTCTTGTTGCTGTCCGTCCGTCATTCCGTCTTACGGTCTGCCATCCAGCACGTTTTCCATTGCCGCAGTGAGAATATTAAGCTGAGGCTACCAATTGGTTTTTTCCGGGCATTTCATTCAAACTGCTCAGATGCTTAGAGACTTTCCTCCTGCGTTGTCTAAGGTTTTTTACAGCTGGAGGTCTATGCACAATGAATAGCGTAAATTAAGCTCGTAAATCTATTGTCATAACGCCTACGAGCAGCGACTAGACGACGTTGACTGTTGACTTTGTGCCAGCGATCAGCATGCCACAGTATATGCCACATTCAGTGGCATCATAGCCACTGAACAGATACACACACACACAAGCACACTGCGCTGCAGGGGCACACATTTTAATCAGTGCTCAAGTACAAAAATCCAAGTCAGCGCCATAGTTGATAGTTCCATTCTCTTTATTGTCGGTATGAGTATATTTTATGCCATATACTATATCAAATATACTCGGATTTATGTTGATTATGTTCAAGATGTATCTATTTGCTCTTTTTCATCGCTCCAACTTTTGCCATGGTCATGAACGCAATTAAAATCTGTCTCTCGGTTATGTAAGAGCTGCGCTTTAGCCTCAAGTATTGCCAAACAGATTTAGTGAACAAGAGATTAGAATTTTAATTTTTTCTGATTTTTTCTGATTTTAATTACGTCATTTAGCATTGATTATATAAGGCAAGTATATACCAACTGAATAGTATTGTTCCAATTGTTTGTGCAATTAACAGTTGGGCTATAGTTTTAACTATGTATTGCCAATCTGAATTGCACGCTTTTCACGGTTTTTCACACGGCAACACAGCGTATACGTAATGTGCGAATGCAGCTTTAGCTAAGCTTTGAGCAGCTTGAGCAAGGTTTAGGTTTTTAATATAATTTAAACAATATTACAAATATAGGTTCCCAAATAAGGCGAATTTTTAATGCAACTGTTTTTGCAAAATTACAAAAAATATTAGGAACTTAAAATTCAATATTGAACTTATCGATTTTTTAGGCGATAATATCAGCATAATATGTTAACAATATCTTAAGAATTTTATTTTAATATTATATGAATATATTATCAATATGCCTGATGGAATATAGCTACTTTATCAGCTTACAATTGTTTTCTATTTTGATAGGGCCCTGCAAAAATGTGGCTCGTCTATTTAGTTAGCTTAGAAGGTATAATTGCCAAATAATCTAGTATCTAGTATGCGAATAGTTCTGACAGCAAGTGCCTTTCATAGTGCTCTGAGTGCTTATTGATTTTCCAAATATTTATTTGGCAAGACAATGTGTAAGCTGTCAGTGCGTTCTACTAAATGGCAACGCTTTGTGGCACAAACGAGTCTCGTGTGGCCTGCGACACGCACGTGCTACATGGCGTTAGGGCTTATGTAGGGCCTATGAGTAATTGAGCTGTCGTCAGGGCAAGTGCTGATAAATATAGAACAGCGGCGCCTATCGATAACTTTATAATTAAATGAATTACAATCAGAAAGTGTAATGCAGACTGAGCATGATGTATGACAGAATGCCTGACCCATATTGAGATATAGATATAGCTATCTATACCGTACTACGTCAGAAGTATGATTAGTGCAGACAGTTCCGCTTCTGGAATATTGCCCTGTCAGTTGACCATTTGTCAGCTGAACATAACGCCTTTTGCTTAGTTATCGACGCCATTTACATAAGCTTGGCACGAGCTCGTCTGCTACTATATATCCAAGCATTTCTAAGGCGCCTGCTGCATGTATCCTCTGTGAGACCCTCGCGTTTTGAGGTCACCGCTGCAACATCGTGCCAAAGTTTATACACCGAATGGTAACAGACCCACAAACACCCACACCCACACACACACACACACTCTGAGAGTGCAAAGTGCTGTGTCGTGTCATTACATAACTGGATATTAGAATGTGATGGGGCCCAGACTTCATCATTGTAGTATATTCTGGCCCCCAAGCGCCGGCCACTTAAAGTCCGTGTGTGCCCATTGTATTTGTTGTTTATTTGCTGCTCGGCCTTAAGTGTCATGCAGTGCGTATTGGCCAAGTTGCTGGCAGGGAAAACTGCAAATGGCCCTAGAACATACAATAAAGTCGAGTATTAAATTTAGGGTTGGAAATGCGTAAGGGAAATTTAAGCTGCTTAGTTTTTGCTTCTTTGGCGTCTTTTTCCGCTTGACAATTTGCCTGATAAATATATTAGATTATCTCGGCAAACTGTAAATCTGAGCGGCTCTTAGTTTAATATGAGCTAAGCAGCTTTCACTGTTTGCCTCTATCCCGGCGAGAGTAACATGTTCCATTCCGTCTCTGTCGTAGTCGTTGTCTATCGATTTTCTGTTTAGGTTTTATATTACTAGCTCAACTACGAGCGTTCTACTATGGTTGTGCGTGTGTGTGACATTAGGCGTAATTAGACTTGCTCGTAGTCGTAGCTCAAGTGCTCAAAATAGAACTGCAGCAGTCGAGCCTAGTACATAATTTATAAAGCCCCAACTGTAACATTTCAACTTTACCCAAGGCTCTCTTTCTCTCGCTTTCTAATGCATAATTGACATCACGCTGATGAAGTGACGTCATGGCTGAGACGCTCGATAAACGATTAAAGAAAGGACATGACAAATGCCACGATTTAATAGCCGAATTTCAAAATATAGTTGGGGGTTTCCATCAAAAGGGCTTTGTTTTCGTTTTGGCCAGCTTATACAATTCATGCAAATTCGAAACATTCAAAGCATTCGAAACATTCAAGCCATTCGAACTTGTGTCTGACTGACATACATTCCTGCGCACATCGGCTTCTGCTCGCTCTCTTCGACTCACACTGTGCAGAGAGAAGAGATGATAGAGCGAGAGAGAGCGTCGAAGGGCTCTGCTCCAGTTTCGAAGTTCTCCTGCCCATGCAGCCCACTGTGCACTCACTTGTCACACTGCCATACATTTCGAGCAAAAGCTTCTCTAATGCCGACGCCGACGTTGGCGTTGACGTTGGAGGAGCGCATATCATCTGGTACGAACGAAAAGCTCTCAGCGTTGCGTCGCATCGTTCGAAATCGACGAAGATGACGACGACGACGACGACGACGACGACGATGACGACGACGGCAGCGTCGACGCCGCTGCGGACAACGACAGAAGCGAAAGCTTAACCACTCGCGGCATGCGAAAAATTTTCAGTCGAGCGTTGTTACCGAACTAGGAAGGTCGGTCTAACTGCAGTAGCTACATTGAGCTCTCGTCTCTCTGTCGGGTGGTACAGCCATTGTGCTAGTACTAGTACAGCTCTCTGCTCCGCTCTGCCCGCCTGCCGTTGCGCTGGTGCTGGTGCTGCTGCCGCTTACACAATAACTGTGCATCGATAAAGCCCAAGAAGAAGCACGCAGGATACGAATATACATAAAAGCAAAGAAAAAAGCCTCCCCCCGTTAACTCTTAAGCTCTCGAGCTTAACGAGTCTTAAATATTGTATAAAACGCAACGTGTGTGATTTGTTATTGTTGTTCTAAGCATAAGTAAACGCCAAAGAAAGTGCAAATAAGCAAAACCGGGATAGTTTTCTGTGAAATCGTCCTACAACCCCCCCCACAAAACGGAATCTTAAACCGACTGCGGCAACGCTACAACAAACGGCATAAATTGTGTAATAGCCCTCGACGTGTAAAAGGTAGACAAAAACAAAGAACAATGAACACAAAATAACCAATAATTTTCTGACTTTCTTTTAATTGTTTTTCTGTTAGACGTTGTCGTTGCTGCTGTTGTTGTTGTCACTGTTCTCACTAGACCTGCTCGAGTCTTGCACCAGTGTAAATGGTTGCCCCAACAGCAACAAAAAGCCAACGACAACGTCCTTGTACAAAATCGATTTTCCAAAACTTCATGCCAGCCGTAATGGATACGTTTGAGTGTACTTGTGTGTGTGAGAGTGTGTGTGTGTGTGTGTGAAATGGAAAGAAGGAGAAGCTGCAATTGCAATAATTCATAGTGTGAAAGAAGCTGAATAAAAACTGAGCAGATCCGAAGATTTGTGATCTAGCCTAGTTGAGTTGATACGATTAGACATTTGCTTATGCTCGGCAAGTCAAGGCAAATGCCACTTGACATATAGATAAACCTGTAAATTTGCATGCACATTATGTATATATACATATGTCCGTCTGTCCGTCCGTCAGTCTGTCCGTCGGCCCGTCTGTCGCTGTGCACAGATTAATTTTTGTAGCGCTGACGTACTTTTTATGGCAATGAAATCGTTTAGATTCAATTGCGGCGATTTCATTTTGGAATAGCAGTAATTTCCTGGCCACCCCAACCCAGATGGTATGCCCCCCCTGCATGCTAAATACCCCCAAAAAGCCCCCTTCCACCGCAAACAAAAGAGAGTGACAGCAAAAGAGTGTAGGAGAAGAGATTGCGGGGCAGGGGTAAACGTACGAATGATTGAGGAGGGAACACTATCGACCACCCGTTGTTGGCTATTTCATAATTCTTAGCGTAACAGAAATGGACATGCGGACAGCCGAGCCAAAAGTATGGAAATAAAAACAGTATAAAAAGAAATGCTGCGAGAATATTCCTTTTTAGATTTCTATTCGCATATACAAGAGACACGAGACACGAGATTCGAGATTCGAGAATCATGCTCATTTTCGAACAACCAGCAGCAATTGCACTCAATTTCGAAGTTTCCTCTCAGCTGGCGCGCTCTCTCGCGCTCTCTTTGGCTCTCTGGCTCTCGCAGTTTGTTGCCGTGTGCCGTTATTTGACATCCTGCTGCCTTAGCTTTGTGGCTGCAGTTTCTCTTCCAGCATTATTCCATTTCCAATTTCCACGCTCCAGTCTCTGCCCCCCCTTTCAACGCGCTGCTCTCCTCTGCTCATCTCGCTTCCATTGGCTGTGGCATTTGCGGTCCACTTGCTGCTTTGCCGCCTTGCGCCTGTCTCCTGTCCTCTGTCCCCTGTCTCCTGTCCTACCTTCCAGGGTCGTTCGTTCTCTTTGAATGCTTGTGCGCCTGCAGATTGTTGCATAAGCTGAAAATCATTAATATTTCAATTTAACTTTTCATTTCCTTTTTTATTTCCTTGCAGTTCTGTTTTTTAATTTATGTTCCTTATTTAATAATTGTTTTATCACCGTTTGTTTATTATTTGTTAACTGTAACTTGAAGACGTTATGAGTGTTCAGGTGGGTAACCAAATAGTTTAAATCATTTCAGTAAAGTTAATTAAACCAATAGATTTATTATTTTTTATTTACATAGGTATTTTATTAAGTTTTTTAAGTTTCAATTTTCACAGCTTTTAATTTTAGTACGTTTTTTTTAATGTTTTTAAATTTAATCATTGCCTTTCTGCTCTCACCTCTTGCTACATGTTTTTTATGCAATTCCCTAGTGTAATATTTCTACGTCGAAACATGCTAAAAATGCTGACAATTAACATGCAATTGCAAAAATATACTAAATACTTGGGGCAGGAACGTGTTCAGAGCTGAGATCATTAACACTCGACTGGTTAGTTAACCGAAAATGAAAACAGCCGTCACAAAGCCCTAATTTGTCAACAGTAAAACATGTTTCCCGGCTTGAGAACTCTACGAATACAGCGAAACGGGTTCAAACCTAATTAGAGGGTATCTTTAAGATCTGAAATATGTGATATATGAGATTAGATACAATGAATTTAAATAGATTTGGAATTTAAATGGTTTAAGTTTTGATTTGACCTTAAATTGGGTTTGAGCTCTGCATTCAGCTGCAACGGCACCTGTGGCAGTTCGCATCGGTTCTGCACCGGTTACAGACTGGTTCAAACCGAACCAAGCGAACTCTCTGAAAGAGGAACTCAGAAATCTGCTGTTTTATGCACTTTCGTTGGCTTAAATTGTTTACAATTGTTGTCTCCATTGTGCGCTTTAAATTGTTCAGTTTTTCAGTTTTCTTTTGTGGCTTACGCCCGCAACTTTACACGTAGATACTTTTGCATTGATTGAACAATTAGCGTACCGTGTGCTGTCAATTCTTTATCTCACTCGCCGTGCATCCGATAACTGCCCGTATTTATTTGTTGTAAATTGATATTCAAGTTCAAATGGCAAATGCTTTGCGCGACAAAAGTGCGCGCCAAACGCTGGGGAAACCGTTGTGGCACACAGATACTAAATGCCAACTACAGATACATTTGAATCCGAACGCTTAATTGACAACGTTATGTAAACTTCTCTGTGTCGCTCTGGCCATTGTGGCGCATTTTGATTTATATCCCATCCATCCTGAGTAGCTGGCAGCACCCCCAGCCTCAGCCCCAGCCTCAGCCCCAAATCCCAACCCAAACCCATCAGCAATTGTTTGCCCCGTTTCTCTGGGCTACTGGATTAGATTCACATGCTGCGTTTTGTCAGCATTTTGCAACAATTCGCAACAATTCAACGTTTTCAATGGCCGCGTGACGATTTTCGACTTTGTTTCGAATGAATTGAACCATGAACATTATGCCCGAATCGCAAAACAAAAGACAAGTTCTCAATTGAATTAATTTGTTTAGGAAAATCGAAATTAGCGCCAGATTTGTGGGAGCCAAAAGAAATGAAACGACAATCCTAAGCAATCGATACGTTAACACTTGTTTGCACAAGCCTTAAGTTAGCTCGTAAGCTTAAGTTACAATTAATTAACTAATTTACTACTATTTATTCTAATGCAGATTGTGTAGCATACACCTTGAAAGCACTGCGATTAACTTGACTTAAACTAAACAAATCACGAATAAATCATTTTGAACGCTTCGAAACTTCAAAGTGCGTACCACTGGGAATATGAGTATATGAAATATTTGTTTGTTTTCAAATACCAGAACGATTTATTTCATGCCCCCTCCACTTGAAATAAAAACTTAACGATCCCCTCCCTTGAATAAAAACAAAAAACAAAAACAATGCACGATCCAATGCCAAACAATGCGTACAATACTTTTTTTTAGTTCAATGCTCAGTATTTGACGTTTGGCGTTGCCGGCGTTCAAAAAAAGATCGCGACAGGTTTGTTTAAAGCGGCACAATGCTCCCCCAAATACATAATAGCCATACATACATATCTACTATAAACAAACATACTTATCGGTGTATACATTTTGTATCAATACGAAGTTCTCTCTGTCGCCGCTCACGCTTTCATTTGTGCTCTTTGTTTTTGATAAATTTGGCATGAATTTGTTTTTTTTTTCATACCGCATGAGAAAAAGCGGGAGAGTGAGAGAACTTGCTACCCAGCGACGTAAAAAATGCCAAAAATGTATTACCTAAGTAAAAGAGAGAGAGAGAGAGTAATCATTACACTAATTTGAAAGGTAATGCAGCTGTAATCCATTTCGTAATGGCACGTCGCGCTGCTGGGTATCTATGCACATTAATTTACTTATTTAATAGATTTTGAATTACATTTTAATGCAGTTGTATGTGGCGTGATTCACTTGACCATTAGCTGATAAACATATGCCTCATTGTTGACGTCAGTACCATTATATTTTTATATATATAGGGTATTAGTTGTCGTCCAAAAAACCACAAATCAATTCGCCTTCCAATTGTATTCCAATACAGCACATGCGCTCTAGGCGCCTGCTTTCCATTTTCCAGTACGCATTTAATTTTACATTATATGATTCATTGTGCCATGATTTCTACGTTTCATCCTACGTATCGTCAATCTTATACATATTTATATATACTTATTTAGTTGTAGTACTTAGTTATAGAGCCTTAAGTTTTGTTTATGCCATGTATTAAGTCCGCTGTTAGTTTATGCTTGTCTTTGTCTTTCATTTTGTTACGTTTTGATTTGTATTTCTTCCCACCGTTCATCATCAATCAACCTCCATCAATCAATATCGCTCGCCATCATCACAATCTCTGCCTGCCCGTGTGCGTGCCTCCCCGTGCAGCTAACGAGAGCGGACTCTTATCGAGTCGCAACGGTTATTGCAACCGATGACGACAATCGTACGGCTGATGGCCACTTCAAGGTAAATTGAAATGATTCCTCACTTGTACATAAAATGTTCATGCCATACATATATCTATCGATTTCATACCATATATACGTGTACCGATTTGTTTATGCCTTTAATTTTATTACTTTGTGCACTGCTTATTTCATTGCATCATGGTTTATTCTTTAACTGAACACACAGCTTCCTTTTTACATTTCATATTTATTTCATTTATTCACACATAATTTGGGCACTCTTCCAATATTATTAGCCGCTTGACATTTGGAGGAAATAATCGAAAATGCTTAAATATAGCCAAGCCTATATGCATGTATCGTACCGATACATATATAGAGTATATTTGCTTAATTAAAAACACCTAGACAGCAGGCAAATGCACAGCAGAAAGCAGAAATCATTATTTGCCAGAGCTAATTATTATTATATTGTACTTGTACTTGCACTTTCATTTGAACTACAATTAGTCACAATTTCGTTTTCTGTAAAACTCGCTTAAACTAGTTTCGGGCTTTTCCAAATGATTTCAGCAATTCTTGCCGACTTTTGTGACGTCAGTAGGTGCTAAATATAGATAAGATATTCGTCTATATAATAGATAATTTGTAGAACATTGCCAGAGATTAGCGCCTCGACCAGACACAACTGTCGCGTGTATATTTGTGTGTACTTCTTATGCCTTATCTAGTACACAATTATTTATATTTCTTTTGCCGCTTTCGAGCGCATTTTTGAGGTCAATGCGCAAAGAAAATAGATAGATAAATAAATACAAAAACTAAGCGAAAAAGGGCCCAATAGCTTTACACTTAATTCAGATTTGTTTTCAATACATTTTGCATTTGTTTTGTTTATAGTAGTTCAAGTTAATGACATTTTACTTTCCACATAGATATTTTTATTCATTTTACGTGACATTAGCATTGAAAGCGTTTTGCGCGCGTTTAAAAACGCTACATTACATTATGCATGCTCCCTGTAGTATTTAGCAGCTAATTTGTGTGTTTCCACTGAGATTAGAGCGATTAATGCGAATATTCTCACGCTCGCAATTGCGAGTACTTTCCATAGGAACTAATACTAAAACTGGTGACGGGTAAGTCGGTTGTTTGGGCATACTATGAACTCTCTTTAAAAACCCTATAAACTGCACTTTAATACTATGCAAACTGGTACAGCCTAAAGACAACAATTACAATTTATTGGGGCATAACACAACGGTTAATGGCATGAAGTAAATCGATTTTATCTTGTGTTCTTTGGCTTTTGGTTTCACTTGTTTTAAAACAAGGCTAGTTGTATTTATTAACTAACATTACTTTGTGTTCGTTTGTTTAGTCAAGACGCAAGATGCCGGCCAAAGCAGCTAAGAAAGAGAATTTAGATGATCTCAAACAGGAGTTGGACATCGACCATCATAAAATCTCTCCTGAGGACATGTATCAGCGCTTTCAGACACATCCCGAAAATGTAAGTACCAAGCTTAATTTTATTGTCATTGAACAATATGTTTATAACAATGAATCCATTTATTTTTGCATAGGGTCTGAGTCATGCCAAGGCTAAGGAGAATTTAGAACGAGATGGTCCCAATGCGCTTACACCGCCCAAGCAGACGCCCGAATGGGTGAAATTCTGTAAGAATCTGTTTGGCGGTTTTGCTATGCTGCTGTGGATCGGTGCTATACTTTGCTTTGTGGCCTATTCGATTCAGGCCACCACCAGTGAGGAACCAGCCGATGATAACTTGTATCTGGGTATTGTACTTTCCGCTGTCGTCATTGTGACCGGCATTTTCTCATACTATCAGGTAAGGGGACTTAACTTTACCCTTTATCACTGGCCACAAATGTTAACGGATTACTCTTGCAGGAATCGAAAAGTTCCAAGATCATGGAGTCGTTCAAGAACATGGTGCCCCAATTTGCCACTGTTATTCGCGAAGGCGAGAAACTGACGCTGCGCGCCGAGGATCTCGTGCTGGGTGATGTGGTTGAGGTCAAGTTTGGTGATCGCATACCCGCTGATATTCGTATCATTGAGGCACGTAACTTTAAGGTGGACAATTCATCATTGACTGGCGAATCGGAGCCACAATCGCGTGGTGCTGAGTTCACACACGAGAATCCACTGGAGACCAAGAATTTGGCTTTCTTCTCGACCAACGCCGTCGAGGGCACTGCCAAGGGTGTTGTCATCAGCTGTGGTGATCACACTGTTATGGGTCGTATTGCTGGATTAGCATCCGGTCTGGATACCGGCGAGACTCCAATTGCCAAGGAAATTCATCATTTCATTCATCTGATTACCGGCGTCGCTGTGTTCCTCGGCGTTACCTTCTTCGTAATTGCCTTCATTCTGGGCTACCACTGGCTAGACGCTGTCATCTTTCTTATTGGTATTATTGTGGCCAACGTGCCCGAGGGTCTGCTGGCCACTGTCACTGTGTGCCTGACCCTGACCGCCAAGCGTATGGCATCGAAGAACTGTTTGGTAAAGAATTTGGAAGCCGTAGAAACCCTGGGATCCACCTCCACCATCTGCTCTGATAAGACCGGTACCCTCACTCAGAATCGTATGACAGTTGCTCATATGTGGTTCGATAACCAGATCATTGAGGCCGATACCACTGAGGATCAGTCGGGTGTTCAATACGATAGAACCAGCCCTGGATTCAAGGCGCTCTCTCGCATTGCCACTCTCTGTAATCGTGCCGAGTTCAAAGGTGGCCAGGACGGTGTACCAATTCTCAAGAAGGAAGTCAGCGGTGATGCCTCCGAGGCTGCTCTGCTTAAGTGCATGGAATTGGCCCTGGGTGATGTGTTGAACATTCGCAAACGCAATAGGAAGATTGCTGAAGTGCCATTCAACTCCACCAACAAATACCAGGTGTCCATTCATGAGACCGAAGACTCCAACGATCCCCGCTACCTGCTGGTCATGAAGGGTGCTCCCGAGCGTATTCTCGAACGCTGCTCAACCATCTTCATCAATGGCAAGGAGAAGGTTTTGGACGAGGAGATGAAGGAGGCTTTCAACAATGCCTACATGGAACTTGGTGGACTTGGCGAACGTGTGCTTGGCTTCTGTGATTTTGTCCTGCCCTCCGATAAATACCCAACTGGCTACAAATTCAACACCGACGACATTAACTTCCCAATTGACAATCTGCGCTTTGTTGGCCTAATGTCCATGATCGATCCACCACGTGCTGCTGTGCCCGACGCTGTGGCCAAGTGCCGTTCGGCTGGTATCAAGGTCATCATGGTTACTGGCGATCATCCGATTACTGCCAAGGCCATCGCTAAATCCGTCGGTATCATCTCGGAGGGTAACGAGACCATTGAAGATATTGCACAGCGCCTCAACATTCCCATCTCTGAAGTCAATCCCCGTGAGGCCAAAGCAGCTGTTGTGCACGGCGCTGAGCTGCGTGATGTTTCCGATGAACAACTGGACGAGATCCTGCGCTATCACACCGAAATTGTCTTTGCCCGTACCTCGCCCCAACAGAAGCTCATTATTGTCGAAGGTTGCCAGCGCATGGGTGCCATTGTGGCTGTAACTGGTGATGGTGTCAACGATTCGCCCGCCCTGAAGAAGGCCGATATTGGTGTTGCTATGGGTATTGCCGGTTCCGATGTGTCCAAGCAGGTGCGTTACGATATAGTCTTTGATCATGTTTAGTGATTAATTCACTCTGTTTATTTTTCAGGCTGCTGACATGATCTTGTTGGACGACAACTTTGCTTCCATTGTCACTGGTGTTGAGGAGGGTCGCTTGATCTTTGACAATCTGAAGAAGTCCATTGCGTACACCCTGACCTCCAACATACCCGAAATCTCACCTTTCCTCGCCTTCATTCTGTGCGACATCCCACTGCCATTGGGTACTGTAACAATTCTGTGCATCGATTTGGGCACTGACATGGTAAGTTAGCCCTTATTCCTCAAACTGAGCCACCTGTTAAAAGCTAAGTCTCTAAGTTAAATGTAATGTCATGTTAAAGACTCAAGTCTTAGGTCTTGTAGCTTGTTTAAGTATCTATATAACTTGTAAAACAAACAACACTTTAACTCAATTGCGATTGCGATTGTGCTGCCTGGGTGCGCACTTAGATACCAGCCATATCGCTGGCCTACGAGGGACCCGAAGCAGACATTATGAAGCGACGCCCTCGCAATCCCATGGTGGACAATCTGGTCAACGAGAGGTAAACGGCAGAGCAAGCTCTCATCTCAGATGTATGCTAAGCTCGTGATCATGCAGATTTAGAGGCAGCTTGTCTGTAGTCTAAGTAATTTGATAATGATAATTAGTTGAACCGACCTAATACCTCCATGTGCTGTAATTGTAATACGTATTGTCAAAAGTTTTGCTAATGTTACCTGCCATAATCCAAAACTCTAGGTGCCAGCCATATCATTGGCCTACGAACACGCTGAAGCCGATATTATGAAGCGTCCTCCACGTGACCCATTCAACGATAAATTAGTGAACTCAAGGTGCCAATCAAGTCAATTACTACTCCACACACACACCTAACACACACATACCTAACACACACACACACACTCACACACACAGATGCACACTAAACGTTACCTTAAAAAGAAATACAAACTAAACGAAAGCAAAAAGTGCAGCGATTTAGCTGCAGCATCATAAACTAATACTACTCGATGTCTATGTATGTGGCTGGATTGTAATTAGTATAAGCGTAAATCAATGCAAACTGCAACAACAATAACAATAACTATTATTAACTTGCTAAACGAAAGCAGCGCAAGCAAAACTAATCAACTAACAAGTCGCTCCAATTATATATGTATATATGTATACATATATATAAAATATATATACTCTAAGACTTTTTCATTTCAATTAATCAGCATCAACTGACAACATCTACTGTACATCATGTCCTGCAGTCTTCATACCTGCTAGATCTAACATTTCGTTCCCATATACTATATACCTATACTATATATCATACCGAATAGTTCTAGTCATTTTATGTACATTTCCCACCCATCTTTTGTTCGTTCTGTATCAAAAGTTGTACCTTATTGGCGCACCATTCTCACCACATTCGGCCTATGTGTAAATTGAGCAAACAGTTGCAAAATTTAAAATAAAAATCAAATCGAAATTCGCCTCTATTCCGCTCTAAATGTTAATTGGTGTGCGTTGTAATTGTTTCATTTACCTTCACCAAACTCACCTCTTGTTGCTGTTGTGTAACCAAAAGTCGCGTAACAAATTCAATTCAAAACGTTCCACCTCCACCTCAGTCTCACCCACACCTCCACCTGCTCACCCATTGAACGTCCTCCATAAGTACTATATATAATATATTATATTACCGAAATATTGGCATAATTGAGCAAATTAACATTGCAAAATTGTTCACGTATTGGCATTTTTACTAGATCCAGCAAAACTACCAAAATTAACTGCACACAAATCGTAGCGATTAGACCCAAGCAAAAGTTTATTAAAATTGTTTATCTTGTTTGCAATTAAAGTTATTTTTAAGTTGTCTTACACCACTAAATTCTCAACACTTGCAATTGTATGTATATTTACTACGAACTCAAGTCATCTTAAGTTAGTTTTAAGCGAGATCCTAAGTCGTATTATCTATTTTAACTATAAGTCATCAGCAGTGTGTCAACGTTTGGATGGATGATTTTATTAGACGTCGTTGTCTCTTGTTTGAATTGATTCGCATGAAGCAGTTAGAGATGGAGAATGTTTATGAAAATGGAGAGAAAGCAGTTGAATTTGTGCCTTTCCTATACATATTTCCATTTATCACATTTATTTTCAATTTATCTTTTCCACTTGCGGTTAACAACGCTTGCACGTTTAGGTGCCAGCCATTTCGTTAGCCTATGAGACGGCTGAATCCGATATTATGAAACGTCAGCCCAGGAATCCCTTCTGTGATAAGCTGGTCAACGAAAGGTAAAGTTTTTCTTTGTGCAACTGAACTACAACAACAACAACAACAACATCAAGAACAAACCAATGAAATGATACCAAAGAAAACAAACACGATCTATACAAAGTATAAAGTAAACGTGAACAACATAAAACTTTTCTTATCAACTGCATTTTCTGCAATCACAATTCAAGATAAAAGATACTTTTTTGTCACAAATTCTCAAAGCAAATGTAACATTAAATTGGAAAATAGAATTACATTTTTCGGTCTGAAGCAAAATTTTTCGGTACAGGATTTTAAAGCAAAGTACGCTTACTATCTAACGATATTTCTTTCAACTCTCTTGTCTAACTACTAAAACTAATACCTAAGAACTTTGTTTTCATATTAGCTTCAACTATTTATTAGCAAAATTTATTCTTACGTTTACTTTTACTTTGACTTTGTCGTTTATCTTTTGCATATACTTTCTTTCCCTACTTTGATTCTCTATACTTCAATTTTAATGTTTATGTTTTTCAATGTTAAGTGTTATACGATGGAATTCCGTTTATTTGACGATTGGAGTTCAGCTTTATATTTATTTATGTTTTATGTTTAAATGTTATTTTCTATTTTTATTATCTTCTCCTCTTTCTAGTTAAGAATTTCCAGTTAAGTAACGTAATGTTGAATTTTCTCTAGATCTATCATTTTAATTTATTTTTTGAATACAATCTCTAGTTCAACTTACTAATCTTATATCGATTTCAAAGCACTCTCTAGTACGACCTTTGACCTTTCGCTCAATGATAGCCAAACATGTGATTTCACATAGGGCCATAGGCTCTATCGAGTTGCTCATCATTTTTCTCCAGTTTTTTAGAATTAATTAATTTACTTATCGATTTAATTTCTTTGTTAATTTCTCTTTTTTACTTAATGTAATTTGCGCTTTTCATATTCTATAATTGCAATGATATAATACTATATACTACAATTTATATGCGCATTCTCGTATTAACTTAACTATACATACAACAATTTAATCATGTAATTTTCAATTAATTTTTGCAAACTTCAAAACTTATTAACAAAAGCGACAAACACAAATTATGAAATTGAAACACAAAGAAAAACTACAAATCTGATAATAATGGTTGTACAACCATTTTATGTACGATTGATCGATCTCTCCTCAACGATGATAAACCCAATATGCACTTGAATCAAAGATCTACACTCGAAAAAACTGTGCGATTGAAAGCGGCTTCACTTCAATCTCAATTTAAGATCCTATTCACAAAAAAACAACTACAAACCATAATTTCTTGGCGTGCTCTTATGCTTCCTTTTGGTCTCTATTATGCTCTTGCTTAAATATCTACTACGGTGCTCTAACTCTTTCTATGATTTCTACGCTTCCCACACTAATCTATAAACCTAAGAAAATGGGCCACAATCAGAGTCCACTTTTTTATTTCCACCTCTCAAGTCTTTGTGGAAGGTAAGTGAAGTTTCCGTCGCCAACTGACAGATGCATTTTCTAATTAACTGTGGAAAATCAGAGCTGAGCTCTTTGTTTTGCGAATTTGATATGATGATGACTCGGAATATGTTAGTTATTTATCGTAGGATATAACAGGTTTAACTATAACTTTAGCAAATCTGTATTTTACCTATAACTATCACATTTTTGACTCAACTTCCATACCTACTTCCAGTTGTTCATCTTGCCATATGTCATCTATAGTTACATTCGAGTAAACCCATTTATCACCCAACCATGCCAAGCAACCGTATAGTCTTTGTACTACGTCAATCAATCAATCAATCGCCATCAACATTCATTAAACTTTAGTTTTGATTTGTAGTGAAATAAACACTTCAATCTGTGGCCAAGATCTGGCCCAAGTTTTGTTTAGTGTTAACATACTATACTAAATTATATTTACAATATAGTATATAAAAACCTCAACTTAGTGCAAGTTAAGCTCTATACTACTATTCTATAATCAATCAAAATCAATCCTGTTACTTGGGTGCTCAATTCTTTGCACCCCGGTGTAGTTTTAGCTTCTTAAGAACGCAGGAGCTAAATACAATGTATAACTACTATTAATACAATTATATATAAATCAATCAGTCAGTCAATCAACACTCCAGAGTATTGACACGTTTCTCAACACTGTGTAACGCTATAAACTATACTATATTTATATATACATAGATGACAAGCCCATGACAGCCCCTTTCTCTATCTAAGTAATACGATATTTAATTTTAAAACTAACAACAAACAAAATATTGATTAGTTCATATTTATTAGTATTAAAACCAGTATTTATTATATACTAAAATACGCCAGCAACTGAATTATGCTGACAATTTTAACCAGATTTTTCCTTTTCGTATTTTCCCCCCACACTTCTTTTTCACTTTTATTATATCTTTCTTTCGATTCAATTTAAACTAACGCACATTAACTGTTTAACAACTACAACAAATTATACCGAAAATATACCAATCAAATACGATAAAATATATACGCTATCATACCGCAAGATACCGGCCATTTCACTCGCTTACGAGCAAGCCGAGAGCGATATTATGAAGCGTCAGCCGAGAGATCCATACCGCGACAACTTGGTGAACCGCAGGTCAGGAAAATAAATCTAACCATAAGGAAAAAACCAAAAACAAAATATAAAAATCTTAAGAGTTATTTACTTTTAGCTGTTTAGTTACAAAATACTAGAAAAATGAACAACATGCAACCATCTTTTTAAACATTTCCAATTTGACATTTGACAAATTCTGTTCCTTCTTCTGTTCCTATGTTGAGTTGTGTGTGTCGCGTTCCTCCTATACCTTAATTTGGCCCAGCAATCTATTGAATCAAATATACCCACTAAATTTTAGTGCAAGCTAAATTAAAACAATTTAAACTAAATTTGAAAATATGTTCACTTCGGTATTCCGAAGATTTTATACACTTGCATTAGAGGCAGATTTTAAACTATAAAAACTATTTTGAAATTGTGGGAAAAAATAATAATATACAGAAAAATCATAATCCGAAAATTATTGAGAAAATCCTAATTCTGATGCACTAAAAATATTGGTATTTTCAAATAGATTCATGGGGGGTATAATATTAAGTTCTTACTAACAGATCTATGCAAGCGTATAAGCCACAAACTCCTACGATTGTTTGATTGTTTGTTGATGCATTTATTTAACTTATGTGTTTTCCTTTCTTCATCCAATTCTATTTGAATATTCTTCTACTTACTACAAATTTAAGATTTCAACGTTATGTTTCGTTTTTGAACTTCTAAATTCAATGTTTATCGATCGATTTCCTAGACTATAATATTCATTTCTATCTGTTATTCGAGCTCTTAATGTGGAATGAACTTGTTTGTTTTCGATTCTTACCAACTATCGATTCAAATTAAAACAAAATTTATAGTACTTTTATTTGAATACGAAAACCAATTAAAGTTGACAGTTTTTGAAGTTATATTTTTCTGTTTCTATACAATCAATGTGCATCAATGTTTGTGTGTTTAGTCGCACAAATTACAATAATTAATTTAAACAAATAGTTACACAAATGTTACATGATTTGTGTATTAAGTCCAAATGGACACAAAATGTTGTGTTTGTTCTGGACACAATGAGAAACGCTAAACAAAGTCGCTTTTAGACAAATCTTTTGGGCATTGCCGCGCTGGCCAAGCAGACATACAACACATGCAACATGCAACATGCCACATGCAACATACTCACACACATCCCAACACATACATGCATACAACAGAAGTAGACGAAGTTCATGAGAAACAAAAAGACACGAAATGAAGCTTTCCGCTGTGTTACTTTACTCTTAGTCCAAGTTAGTGCGTTCCTTGTAGTTGAGTTTGTTCCAGCCGATATGAATCGTACTCAAACATTGCTTCAGTTGTGTTCTACGTAGTTGATACACCTATAAACATAATATCAAAATATATATCTAAGAAATACTCAAACTCCTCTGAAAGTGCCACGAAGGTCGCAGTAAGTCTCAATGTGGGCTCGGTTCCGAAACAACAACAAGAACAAATGGATTTCTCTCGTATATATGTATAATTTAATTTAATTAGTTGATATTTTACATGTTTTGTGTGTTATCCTTAATTTATGTTTAGTTCTAAGTCATTTGTTTAAGTTTTAAGTTGATTTTGTTAAATGTAAAGCGTAAGTAAACGATAAAATGGCATGCAAGCCAAAGAAAACAGACACCAGTTAGCTGCATTTGCTGTGCTTTTAGTTTTCCACTCACAATCTGCATGTTTAACTCTAAGTATTTGTATGTATATATCTGTAACTGTATATTTATCTATACGTAGTTGTTGTGCATGCGTATAATCCCACAAAACCCCCATCCGCCCGTCAAAACTAACAATAAGAACTTTGCTTTTCACCCCATCTTAACCAAGATGAAACAAAACCAAACAAAGAAAACGATTCTTTGCTATTTCACGCTTTAACTTAGAACGCGCGCAGAAAACAAAACAAATAAAAACCTAATCAGAATTTGCTAAAACACAATCCACGCTATCTATATAATGTAAAGTTTTAACACCCTTAAAAAAGAAACAAAACTAAAAACAAAATACATTCATTCGCTTTATAAATGGCTTAAAGGTGATGAGGCATAACTACAGTAAACTAACAATTGAATACAACTGCAGCAGGGCCTTTGGTCTGCTTACTTTTCTACTGTGAACTTTAATAACCTTAATAATTCTTGCATATTTCTCTTGACAATAACAAAAAAAAAACCCTGTTCAGCTGCAGTTTGACTTAATCTATGCCCGATCTTTAATGCTCTGGAAGCTCTAACATGAAAAAGAAAAGAAAACATTCACAAATAACACACACTCTATGCCCCATCTGTGTGCCGTAACTAATGCTCTCAAATATTTCCCCTCGTACACTGTAAACAGATTGATTTCCATGGCCTATGGACAGATTGGCATGATTCAAGCTGCTGCCGGTTTCTTTGTGTACTTTGTCATTATGGCTGAGAACGGTTTTCTGCCCATGAAACTGTTTGGCATCCGTAAGATGTGGGATTCCAAGGCTGTCAACGATCTAACTGACTCCTACGGACAGGAATGGGTAAGTTTTTATACCCTTTACCCAGTGATAAAGGATAAAATGTATGTAACAGGCAGAAGAAGGCGTGGCAGTATATATATTCTTGAGCTGAGTCGATTTGGCTATGTTTTTCTGTTCGTCTGTTCGTCCATACACAGATCACGTTTATTTTAAATATTGGATGCCACGCCCCTTTCGTCTACAATGAACAGAAAGTAAAGAAAAGTAAATGAACCAATTTAAGATATGTATATCTACCTACATAAATTGTGTCTTTAGTAGCTGCCGATTCTATAAACTTAATCAAAATCGGTTCATAATTAAGAAAGCTATGATGCATCAAAGTTTTGTTTATACAGAAACTTACCCAATATGCAACTAATTATTGTTATTAATTGGTATTCTGCAGACCTACCGCGATCGCAAGACATTGGAATACACCTGCCACACTGCCTTCTTCATTTCGATTGTGGTTGTGCAATGGGCCGATTTGATCATCTGCAAGACGCGTCGTAACTCCATCTTCCACCAGGGCATGCGCAACTGGGCCTTGAACTTTGGCCTCGTTTTCGAGACGGTGCTCGCTGCCTTCCTCTCATACTGCCCGGGCATGGACAAGGGTCTGCGCATGTACCCACTGAAGTGAGTTTGAAAGTAATACGGGAGGATTACGTTCCAGATATTAATTGTTTTTATTTTCTGTGCAGACTTGTCTGGTGGTTCCCAGCCATTCCATTTATGTTGGCCATCTTTGTGTATGATGAGACGCGTCGCTTCTACTTGCGTCGCAATCCAGGAGGCTGGTTGGAGCAGGAGACATACTATTAAACGGGATACACACAGCTACAACCACAGCCACACCCACAGCAACCACAGCAACCACAACAACAACAACACACATCTACACACATACTACTATTACTACAACAACTACTACTACTACACGGATTCAGCAAGTGCAACAACAAATAGTAATCGTTTATTTACCACAAAGCCAACACCAACAACAACCACAACAACAACCACAACCACAACCACGGCTGCAATTGCATGATGAAGAGGCAGAGCTGAAGAGGAGGCAGATGCAGAGGCAGAAGCAGAACAACAATAACAGTTATAGCATAAAACATATATTGCAATATGTTTTAGAATTTTAATTTAATTATTTAAAGTAAACAAACAAATACAAAACAAAAACAAAACAAAAAACAAAACAAACAAAAAATGCAAGCGATAATTATTTTAAACGTTTAAGTAAATTTAAATTATAAATTAAAGCTATAAATAAGATTTAAATAAAAAATAAAGTAAAAACTTTCAACAAAACCACAAACAACAAAATTTCGAAACAACTACAACAACAACAACAACAACAACAACCCCACAAGCGACTCAGCAAAACAATAACCTACAGCAAGAATAAGAGCAAAGTTTTTAGTAAAATTATTTAACGAGCATAAAAGTTAATAAACAAAAGAAAACCATAACAAATTGAACAACGCAAAGAGCGCAAAGAAACAAAAGCAAAGCTAAAGCGCAACTAACATAATTAATACATATACTAACACACATGGACACACACAGATACAGACACAGACACACACATAGACACAACGCATGAAGAGACAAATTATATAAGAAACGTTTAGAGAAATTACAAAAAATATAAAACACGAAAATTTTGACATAAACAAAAGAAGCGAAAAGAATAAATTAGCGTAGTTACAAAATAAGCAGAAGAAGCAGAAGCAAATACCAAGTAATAAAGCAGCAAAAACAAAACCAACATTCGAATTGTGAGGCAAGAAATTGAATACAACAAAACCAACTAAAAGAAATAATAAAATTCAAATACAAATAAAAACAGGCAAAACACAATTATTATAATTGTTTATATATATATATACACACGATATATATTATATGGAAAAACAAATTGATTATATAAGTGGAGCTATACAATACCTACAACCGAAACTGGCGATCAGAGCGGCATAGAGCCCCCTACTCCCACTCCCCTCCCCGAGATCAAGAGAATAGCTGCAATGCTTCTAGCTGATGTCAGTCAGTGTCAAGGCGGGAGTACCGACAATTTGTTATATGACGAGTCAAAAGTTTATAAAAGCCATAAAACATAACATGTAATATTGTGCTTTATGTGCATTTTTTAAGCCATACACCAAAACACCCAAAACACACACAATACTCACTCTTAGGGGAAGTACCAGAACAGCAGCAGCAGCAGACACGCCCACAAAATTGAATGGCTTGACAAGCCCAAGGCAGTAGCTAACAGTATTGTGTTTTTTTTATAACTTTCGCTTTTTCCTCACACACACACACACACAACCACACACTGATAGACAAAGGCAGCTTTAGACTAATTGAAAATTTGTGAAAATGCCCAGAGAAAAGCCAAACAACATTGAGTAAAACCGTTCAGTCAGTAAGTCAGTCAGTCAGTCAGTCGGTTAGTCACACCCACACTCACACACACACATCTACAGAGAGACATTAAAAAACCGCCGCTGCTTTTCGAACTTGTTTTTTGATTTGTTGAGTTTTCATTATGATTTGATGTAATGTTTTGATGATCATAGACATTGAAATTAACTGATACTGATTGCATTATGGCATGTTAGTTATGACAAACGAAACAAAATTATTATTAGTTGTTAACAAATTATATTGAATAATAATTAATATAATAATAAATAAATAAATAATAATATTTATAAACGATGTTCATCATCATGAATGTTGTTAATGTGAAAGTGAAACTAAGCTAGAACAAAATAAAGAAAACGAAAAACTAAAACAAAATAAATTTAAAAAATACCATATAAAAACAAAATAAGACAATTGAAAAACCAAAATGCATAATGTGAACAACAACAACAACAACAAAATATTTATAAAGAAAGCAAAACAATTTAACAAACGTTCGAAAGCTATAATAAAAACTTGAACAAATTGTCAAGCAACAAGCAGAAAATAACTAAAACCAACAAAATTTGCGTACAATATAATATGTAACAACAACAAGAACAACAGAGAAACAACAAAAACAAAAACATGAGAGTAAACATTTTTAATTTTTTGTTCTTTCGCCCTCCGCTGTAAATGTATTTGTAGATTTAAACAATGATTAAAATAAAAAACTACATAAATAAAACTTAAAAAAAAACAAACGATTTTGCTATTTTTAATGGAGTTTTCTTTTCAAATAACTTAAGATAAATGCTTAAAATTGGGAATATTTTTTATGACAATTGATGATGTTGAATTTCATTAAAATTTAATAAAAAAAAATGCAAATATATTTCAGGTTAACTCTGGTGCTTTGATTAAATAAATCAACTTTTCAGGTGTTCGGGTTCTAAAGGGCAAAAACATATTTCATGCTGCGCGGTTCCGCACAAATCACCGTATGTATTCATTTTTTTCAGCTTTGTTATGGTTTCATTTATTACAGAAGGTCTCTTCGCGGGGTGGCCGACGTTTTGGGCCTTGTTAATTTCCGGTTTACTTATTTGATTTAATGATATTTTCTTTTTTATAGACCCCCGACCAAAACTGCACTTGAAAAGGGCAAAAATCGGTAGCCAAAAGGCAGCTTTAAGGTTTAGTTGTATTTAGATATAAACGAGTATAGCTTAAAGCTTGTGTAATATGATGTTTTTCTTACATTTGAATGTTTGTTGAAAGATAAGTTTTCGAATATTTTTAAAAATGCGTCTCAGGCTAAGTTACTTAAGATATTTTTGGTGTTTATTATACTGTGTTTACAGCATTTATCAATAATTCCATAATCTATACACATGTCAAATCTTTACTGTTAGTTTTCTTGGTTCGCAGAGGAACGGGATACGATATCAAAAATTTAAAACAAATTTAAAATGCTTACACAATTAGAAAAAATAAATATCAAATTTTATATCTTAATCTAGCAGAGCTTACAAGGTATAGCTCTTTATAAAGGCTACTCGGTTCAGAGCTCTAGTAAGGCTTCCTATTCCTTTTCTTTTAAGGTATGCTAAGCGTTATTTCTCGAATAATTTTACTGTTTATAAACTTTTGTTTTATTGAAATAAATTGAACAAGTTGAATTATATGCTATTTAATTAGAGATATGTTTCAGAACAATTTATTAGGAGAGACGCATACAATATGAAAAGAATTCTATATTTAAGAAATACTTCAATAAATTAATACAAATACATAATAACGAAATATCTACAAATTGCGCTATAAAAATAGCCATGATAATAGCATGATTAAATTTAAAATTTAGAATTTACAACTCCTAATTAACAAAATTTCAATCATTTGTATTTCAATAGATTCTATTGATAGTTCTTTTTCCATGTCAATGTCTATTATCTTTTATGACATCAAATTAAAATACTAAAATTAGCGTTGTGCACTAAATACATAGAACCAGGTTGACGGGTGTTCAATATTTAACACTTTTTAAAGTGTGATGTGTAAATTGAAAGGCCTTAATCTATGCCAATGACGTCATTTGATAAGTTTTATTCGCGTACTCAAAAGATATGACATTTCAAGTATGCCCTGTGTAGCGCACTAACAAAATTTGTGTGGAAAAAAAATAAAAGTGAGCAAGACCTCTTTTCCAATAGACTTGGCACGGGCGTCAAAAACTTGCGCGCTTGCTTGTCTAAGAAAAATGGAGGCCTCCTCTCCTTGTTCCTCCGCCCCTGTTCCAGCACCAAAAGAGGCCCAAACCCATGCCACAAAACTAGACTCAGGTTCGGGCTATAGAGAATTCCACACAACCCACTCCACCTAGAGCCTGCTGCATTGTGTGTATGTGTGTGAGTGTGTGAGTGAGTGTGTGCGAGTGTGTGTGTGTGTGAGCGCGCACTACTGTTATCGCTGAGTGTGTTCCATTGCCAAAACGTTTCTTATCCTATGCGCCATTCGTTATCTATGGCGGCATTTCATGCTCAGGCGTCCCGCCTCGTTTGGCAAACGATGCCACTTCGGCTAAAACCGATTCGCTGGCAACTCGGCCAATGGGTTTTTCGGTTAACGTTTTCGGCATCGCATCGACAGTCTTTCATTATCCGGCGTGCGAGCGTGTTACCTTTTCGCTTCATACGCAACGAACTACGCAGCGCAAAAACACAACAACAATAGCAATCGACGACAACAACAACAATAACTACAACAACAACAGCAACAATAACAAAACCGACAACAACAACATTAATACTAATAGCTAAAACAACAACAAGAACAACAACAACAACATGCACAGCTGAAAGCCCGTTTGCTGCGCTTCTACTACTATTTATAGAGCCGAACTTTGCGAGTGCTTCACTATTTTTATTACAATTGTCAAACACACACAACTACAACTACACCCACGCACCCACACCCACACACACTGACAACCACGTACATGCAGTTAGAGAGACAAAAATAAAGCTGCATAATTGCGACAACAATAGCGTCTGCTGAAACGTGAGCAAGTGCGTGTACTAATTATAAAATAGTAGTTGCAGCTTCCCAAAATAGTTTTCACATAATTGCCGCATAATTGCTAGCTATTTTTGTGAGTGTAAAACAATAACAACACAACAGCCGAACAGCTGCACTGCAAACTGGGCTAAATAGCGTTGCCTACTTTGAGGCGCACAGCACAGGACACCACAGTCGTGGTCAAAAGTGCGCTGACAAGAGCCAGCGAGACGCTGGGCAGGGCGGGGGATAATAGTTTGCCGACATTTGAACCTGCTGACCGGCAGGCCGTGGCTCTTTAGCGTGTTTTTATATATTATATGCGCATTTTTTTGGGCAGTGCAAGATGAAAAATGTGCTGTAGCAGCAGCAGCAACAGCAGCAGCAGCAACAAACTGTAACAAATTCGAGCAAAGCAACTGAAATAACAACAACAACAACAGCAGCAGCAGCAGCGGCAGCAGCAGCGGCACACATACACAGCGAGAAAAAGAGTTCAGCTCTGCAGTGCTGCAGTTCAACAGCCCCCGGGCGCAGAAAACTATTTGGCAGCACTGTAGCTGTATGTGTGTATCTGTGTATCTGTGCAGCTGTAGTTGAAACTGAAGCTGTAGCTGTAGCTAAAGCTGGAGCCGGGCTGCAGCTCGTGAAGCGTTCGCCTCGTCTCGTCCCGGCTTCGTTTCGCCACGTTTGTCTGTGTGCAGCGCCCGTGTACGTATACGTATCTATCTCTCGCTGCGTGTGTGTGTTTATATATATGTATGTGTATGTGTATTCTGCAGCAGCAACCGCAGCCTCAGCAGCAACGAAAATTGTGTCAGCAGCAGCAGCAGCAGCAACTTCTGCAGCCGGCCGTCTGGCGCCTCAATGTTCACGAACCGGTAATTTATGCATTTAAGTGTGTGTGTGTATCTGCATATGTATGTGTATGCTAGCAATTGGTATCAGCTCTTAGAGCCAGTTTCAGCTGGCTGGACTTATGCTTCACCTTCGATAACAACATTACGCATACGCCCGGGCTTACCTTGGCAACCACCTAACTAACCCCCGTTTCGCAGCTCAAGCGCGTGACAGTTGCCCATAGTCCGTTACCCATTACCTCTAACCCCTTACCCCGTACCCCTAACCCCCTACCACACTTGGCCGTTGCCAGTTGACAGATTGTTGTTGTTGTTGTTCCCTATTTCGCTATCGATTAAGCTTAGTCGATTCTCTAGGTCGCTCTGTCTTTGTCTTTATTCTATATGCTTTACTGTTGTCTGTGTCTGTGTCTGTTTCTATGTCTGTTTCTGTGTCCTTCCGCATACGTTTCTTGCAAATTAGTTAGTTTACCTTTGTGCTGCAACTTGCTGCTTTGACAAACGGCCAACGAACGCATTGCATTGCGACTACGTCAGGCCCTAAGTTCATTTTGAAACAATGGCAGCAACAACTTTGCGCTGGCTTTTATTCCATTTAGCCTGAAGTCGGATGCAGTGCAGAGAACTCGTAGCCAGCTGCTTGCCATTTGAGTTCCGTTTCCGGCATGCTGTACAAATTCTCCTTATTGTTAGATTTCGTTTGGAGATCCTGCACTTAAAAATTACAAAAGACTCCTTGAACGCTGTGCAGTTGACAGGCAGCAGCAAGCGTAATGAACTCCATTAAAAAAGCCAATTCGAAAGAAACAGCGAAGAAGCCAAAGCAATGAGTATTTTAGCTCGATCTTTATTTATATTGATTTGTATAGTTCAGTAAGTATATGAAGAGGAAGAATAAAAAGCTTCGTTATTGAAACCATGTATTTCTAGTTTGATATTTTACTAAGATCCAAAATGGTTAATTAATGAAACAAAAAAACTAGTAAGAATAAAGCAGATTAGTTGGTAATCGAAAGTAGAACACCCTGTACTTTGTGTTGCAATAATATAAACACAGTCGATCCCATTGTCTAATGCATATCTTTGCTGTTTCTTATCTGCTCTGCTTTAAAGCTACAGATGTAATTCACTTGTACTTGAACATTACTCCATCGATTTGCCATAATCCGTGAACGTTTTTGCCTGACTTAAAGTCAAAATTACACCGTCTGCTGATGTCGGTTGCATCCGACATATGGTTGCTCACTTGACAAATTTGTTCGTGTTTTTTTCTGCCTTTGACTGCGAAATATCAGTCAAAATGTGTTCCGTGTTTTGTGTTTCCTTTCAGTTCTGCGCAATGTTCGTCATTCAGTTGGTTTTGCCCACACTGTTAGGGGTTTTATTCCATGGCGTGTACAATTGAGTTCTCGTACAAACTGCGAGTAAAATTTCATTCATTTGAAGTGCTTTGTTTAGTGCTCTGCACATAGAACCATAGGGCCATAGGGCCATAGGGCCATTCAATTTGTATTCCAGCACTTATCTAAAGTCACACTCCTGGCCACATTTTGTCGAACAATTGAGGCAGAGGCCTCAAAGGCAAATGACATTTGCATTGTTTGACCCGCATTTCAATCGATGTCGATTATGGCCATTAAGCGTTTATCAAGTGAGCTTTGAGGCATGAGAGAGGCCATAAATAGATTTCGGCTTTAATAATCGTGTCAATTGACACCAGCATTTGTAAAGTTATTAACCTAATTGCAATTACTTTAAACGTAATTGATACGCTTGATTTTCCATTGTATCACTTAACACTTCTTCCGCATATCAAGTGCGAGTTGAGGCCCTTTGATATGTATCTCAGACGTCGCAGGTTTCAGCTCCTGTTTTGTTTTACCTGTTGTGAGATTTTTGCACCTGTAGTGTTAGCATTTTATGGGCTTAGAGCAAAGTGGCTGGCACTAAAAGCTTTTGCCTTGCATATGCACGGTAACCCAGCCGCATGTGGGAGTCAGCAGCAGTGGGGCAGACCTAATGCTAAATATTCATATGCAACAGTGGGAGCACACAGTATACGCCCATAGTCAGAGCAAACTACATGAGCTTATAACACCAAAACACTGCACAGAAACGCCCACACACACACTCTCACATAATAACGAGATTTCGCCACACATTTTGCATATAAGATGTATGTTGTGGCTAACATGGCGTATGAGCAATCAACACTAAGACCATAACAACAGACGACTTTCAGTCGGCTGCTGTTGCCGTTGAAGTCGGACTTGCAATTGAAATTGAAATAGAAATTGGAGTTGGAGTTGGAGTGGGAGTTGCTGCCAAAAAGTGCCACTGGCAGCGAAATGTGTGAATTTTTCAAGCGTAAATTTCGCACAGACTGCTGCATGAAAAAAGAACTGACAGTGAAAAATCAAAAACACACACGCAGCACATGCAAACAAGGCTAACAAACACACACACAGAGTGTGCTTTTAGCCACTTTTGCATCTCTATGCAAAGATTGTACATTGGCATTGCGCATACGCCTCGTAAAACTGGACGGAAATCTGCAAGCAATTTGATTAAAGCGCCAGAGCCATAAAGCACAGAGCACATAACGGCAAAAATATGAGGATTTACTTTAAGCTAAGCAGCAGGATGAGCATTAGAGCTAAGCAAAAGACGGAAACGAATGAAAAGTGACGCTCCAAAGGCAGAAAATACACTGCAAATCTAAAGGTTGCTTCGCTAGAAGAACTTCAAAAGCAAAGACTCTTATGTTATTTAATTTAAATTATCACAACGTTATCGTTAAAATAATGGCAAGCAACAGCCAGACATAAACTCCAAATGTGACCTTAAATATAAAATTGCCGCCAATTCTTACCGCAGTTGTTTCTCCCACTTCGACCAAAACTACAGTAACTAATTTTTTCACACTTATGGCGGCAACGTGCCATGCAGTGTGCCCGTACATTCATTTGGGCAAAAATACTCAATACTAAAATACCAAACTATCGATAACTAGTTCCGACCCGCGACATCCCCACCCCGGTGAAGAGACCGCTTCACCACATCCAGCACCGCTAGCTTGGAGACGGGTCGCATTGTCACTCGGGATCGATCGTTATCGGTTATGCGCACGCTTGCGCGTCGACACACTCCATCCTGTCCAGCGTAGAGCTCCTCTACTATGCCCTTGCGCCACTCCCTTCGTGGCACTGCTGGATCACATATGAAGACGACGTCGCCGTGACATATTGGCTTGCTGCGTGCGCACCACTTCTCGCGCCGCACAAGCGTTGGTAGGTACTCCAGTACCCAACGTTTCCAGAAACGGTCCCGCAGTTGCCGTGCAATGCGCCACTGCTTCCTTGTAACGCATTTCTCAGGCAGCTGGCTGCTGCCACACGGCGTATCTGGAACGTTTGCTGCTCCCTTGAGCAGATCATTGGGCGTAAGAGGGGCTTCCTGATCCACTGCAACCGGCAAGTGTGTGAGGAGGCGAGAATTCACTACATTCTCTGCCTCGATCAGAAAGCTCTCCAGTACGTGCTGCTTCGGTGCCACCTCCTTCAGCGTGTGACGCAGCACCCTCTTGACGCACTGCACCATTCTCTCCCAGACTCCTCCTTCAGATGGATTGGCTGGGCAGTTGAAGATCCATTCGATGCCTTTGGCTGACAGCTCGTCTTGGATCTTCTCTGGTTCGAACACGTCAGCGAACCTTTTCGCCTCGCGGTCTGCTCCAATGAAATTCTTGCCGTTGTCACTGCGCAGCCTGAGCACAGGACCACGGCGACAGATAAAGTTCCTGATGACAATTATGCAGGAATCGGTTGACAGGTCGTATGCCAACTCCAAGTGTATCGCTCTTGTTGTCAGACAGGTAAACAAGGCGACCCACCGCTTCTCCTTGCGACGTCCATTCGTCACGAGCAGTGGTCCAAAGTAGTCCACCCCGGAATACTTGAATGGCCATCCATTGGCCTCCAGTCGGTCCTTCGGCAGAGGACCCATGATTGGTGGCGCCGGCTGCGCCCTTTGCAACTTGCACAAGTTGCATGCAGAGATCACCGTCTGCAATGTACGTCTCAGATTTGTTATCCAGTACTTACTCCGGATCTCGCAAATCGTTGCATCAACGTTTTGATGCTTCATCTTCTCGTGGTAGTGAGCCACGACCAGCTCGGCCAGTATGTGCCGATGTGACAGGATCATCGGCCTCCTCGCACTATACGGCATGGATAGTGCTGCGTCGATCCTTCCATATACGCGCAGTACCCCATTATCGTCTACGTAGGGTGCCAGGCCGCGTAAATCGCTCGTACGGGTGTGTATCTCACTGCTGGCGGCGGATCGCATCTCATCAGGGTACATCTCCTGCTGCGCCCGTCTAACCAGCAGATACTCCGCCTTCTCACACTCTGCAGCGGTGAGACCATGCTTCTCAAGCTCGTTTCTCTGTCCACGGCACCATCTCGTGAACCTTAGGACCCAGGCAACTGTCCTTACAAGTTTGGTGTAGCTTGAGAATCTCTGAAATGAAATGAAAAAAGTGTTTGCGGCCACCAATACAAACTCCATTGGCATCTCTTCTTCATCGTGGCCGGGTGTACTGTCTGTACACGGTTCAGCTTGTGGCCAGTCACTCGCTGGCTTCCTCAAGAACGACGGCCCTTGCATCCATCTTGATCCCTGACTGAGATCCACATGACGCCTCGGCCTCGTTGCTTCGTCTGCGGCATTCTCCGCTGTTGGTACCCATCTCCACTGGGATACCCTCGTCGACTCCAGAATCTCTGCCACCCGGTTGCCGACGAACTGCTTGTACCGGCGATGGCTGCTGCTAATCCAGCGCAGCACTGTTCTGGAATCGGTCCATAGTACGATGTTGCTGATCGCCACACTGTGCTCGGCTTTGACAGTGTCCATCAGTCTCGTACCTAATACAGCTGCTTGCAGCTCCAGTCGTGGAATTGACATGGTTCTCATCGGGGCGCACTTTGTTTTACCACACACAAAGCACAAGTTCACGTCTCCAGTCTCGTCTGTGATCCTCCAGTAGGCCACAGCTGCAAATGCGTCCTGGCTTGCATCGACGAAGACGTGCATCTGTATCTCCCGCACTGGTCTCGCACCAAAGTAATGGCGCGGACTCCGGAACCCTTCCACTGTACACATCTGTTGACGCCATTTCACGAAGGCGTCTCCAATTTCATCTGGTAATGGTTCATCCCAGGGCACGCTTCTCCTCCAGATCTCACGCAACAATAACTTGGCGGTTATGGTGAGACAGCAGAGAAATCCCAAGGGATCGAAGGTTGACATTATCAGGCTTAGAAATTCTCTCTTGGTTGGAATTCTTTCTCCACACAATACGCTGCTGGGCACTTTATGGTACTTCACGTTGAATTTGAAGTCATCTGTGGTTGGCTGCCAGTACATACCCAGAATCTTCTCCTCAGATTCGCTCCATACAACACTCCTGACTGGAACATGTTGTCCTAGGGCACTGATGACCGTTGGCGAACTGGAGGTGAATTGACACAGTTTGAATCCAGCTTCTGCATGTATGTCTCTCACCCGTGTTGATACAGCAATAGCTTCGCTTTCACTGGCGAAGCTGTCCACATAGTCGTCCACGTAATGATACTCGTTGATGGCTCTTACCGCCCGTGGATCCGTGCGCTGATATTGTGATGCGTTTACAGTCTTCACGTAATGGGCTGCGCATGGGGAGCAGGCTGCTCCGAATGTCATCACACACATCTCGTACACATCAGGATCTCGTAAGTCGTCGCCGTCACGCCAGAGGAATCGCTGGGCGCATCTATCCTGTGGCTGGATCAACACCTGATGAAACATCTCCGTGATGTCTCCGCATACTGCTACGGCTCCTTCCCGAAAGTGGAAGAGTACGGCTGGCAATGACCTATAGTGCTGCGGTCCCTTGGCCAGCGCTGAATTCAGTGAGACGTTTCCAACCTTTGCTGCCGCATCAAAAACCAACCGGATCTTTCCTGGCTTGTTCGGGTTTTCAACTCCAAAATGCGGCAGGTACCAAACTTTGTCGCTGCTGGCACAGGAAACTTCTTGATGCTCCAAACGTCGAGCATAACCTTTGTTGACATAGTCCCTCATAATTTGCTTGTATGCTTGCGCGAACTGCACGTCGCGCTTCATCTTCCGTTCAATATTTACCAGCCGGCGGAAGGCCATGTTATAGCTGTCCGGCAACACCGTGTTGTCCTGCTTCCACAATAGACCGGTCTGGTATCTCTGTCCCATCTTCACCGTGGCTTCTTCGAGTATCCTCTGGGCTCGCGCGTCGTCGCTGGCTGCGACCGGGCGCGAAGGCTTCACACCAAAGTTCTCCGTCTCGAAGTAGTCATTCACCATCTTGTCGATAGCATCTCCCTGAGATACTGTAAGTAGGCATGACCTCGGTGATAGGTTTGTGGATTCATCTCTTACTGGCCCAAACACCACCCATCCAAGCTCGGTGGCGGCCGCATAAGGTCCACTTGATGCGAATCTCCGGGTTCGCATCGGCAATCCTAGATGCGCATGATCCAAGCCGATGAGAATCTTCGGCATCACATTGCTGTAAGGTTTCATCGGCAATCGCGCATTCTTATCCGTGGTCTGCACATCCTGGCGGCGTAGACTCTGCATCGGCAAACTCAAGTCCGAAATGGCATACACATTTCGCAACGCATGACGTTTACGCTTATCCACGCCACTTATTTGCAGACTCGTCACGTTGGTAGGCTCTCTAGTGGCCCTTCCTCCAAACCATTGAATGTTAAGTAGTCGGCGCTCGCTCTTCAAATCCAGTGCGTTTAATATCTCATCGTCGATCATTGTCACCGATGAGCCCTCATCCAGAAGTGCGTACGTATCAATCCGCTTCTTTGCCCCATACAGCGTGACAGGCAATATGCGGAACAATAGTCGCTCTCCATCGGCGTCGACACAGCTTAAATTCCTCTCTGGCGTCCCTTCGGCACCCGCTGCCTGCGGTGGCCCGTTGACGCCTTCCGTTGGGTCGTGCAGCAAGTGGTGGTGCTTCCTCTGGCATCCGTTGACTTGGCATTTGCTGACTGCCTTACATGCTCGAGCCATGTGACCACTCTGTAGGCACGAGTAGCATAAACGATGCTCCCTTGTGAGCCTCCACCTGGCAGTTGGTGAAGCTCTTTTGAATTCCTTGCAGTCCCTGACTGCGTGCTGTCCTTCACACACAGGACAGTTATTGCGGCGACTCTTGTGCCGCTCCTCATCTCGGTTCGTGTTGGCATGTAGCACTCGACGCTTAGGTTCCTTACTGTCGACGTCCGCTATCGTACACACAATGTTTGCGAAGTTCATCAGCCACTCGCTGAAGTGTACGACCGTCGCGTAAGGCGCTATAGTTGCAGCTTGTCTGGCCCAATCCACGCGCATACTTGGTGGCAGCTTTCCGACCAGTTCTTCTAACAAAGTAGGATTTGCTAGGTGCCGCTCCCCACCAGCGGTCTGCAAGAAGGCAGCCAAATTACTCACACGGGTGGCAAGTGGGATGATCCTTGCCAAATTGTGCTCTTGTACTGGTTGCATTTCTCGCACGCTGTTCAGCTGGCTGCGTATCAATTGCTCCGAGCGGCCAAACCTGAAACGCAGCTGCTCCATGACGGCGCTCACATTCTTTGGATGAATCAGCAGCGACTTGACTGTGTCGCGTGCATCACCCTTCAATGCTTTCAGCAGCCGTTGGTTATTTTCCAGATCCGTGCAATTATATGCGTGCGTCGTTTCCATGAAGGCACAGGAAAATATCGGCCAATCCTCAGGTTGTCCTCCAAACTCCGGCAGATCCGGCAGCTTGCGTGGAGGAGCTGTGACCATGTTGCTAGGTGCCGTCCACATGCTCGCTGGCGATAACGTCGCCATGTTGGTTTGCAGTAGAGCCGTCTGTGGTGCATAGCATTGCGCTGCCTGCGCAATGCCAGTGGAGTAAAATGGGGATGAGTGACTCGCAGTTGTTTGACAGATCCCAGATCCTGTCCTCAGATGCTCAGGTTGCAGCTCAATTGTCGGAGCTGTACCACTCAAACATGGCGTGTTTGAGATATCACTCAAAGATGGCGGCCTCAAAGATGGCGACGCCATTTTTTCACTCGAACTGTTCGTTGCACTCACACTGTCAACTGCAAGTAACGGCACACTAGCTATCTCACTCACTCTTGTGCTCATCTGTTGAACGGGACCGGTGACTGTACTTGCCTTTTCGGCACCGGACTTTGACCTCTGTAACTCCTTCTCCAGCGTGGCGATTCTCTTCATCAGATCTGCTACCTGGGTGGTTTCAGTTGTCACGCTCCGTTCTGCTACTGCTGTCAATGTTGATGTGCTTGTGCCTGCAGCCACAGTGCAGGCAGGTTGCGCACTTGACCCCGCGCCCTTCTTGGCGGGCCTCTCACGCTGCGGCACTTGAGCAGGAACGTGTGCGGGAGCAGTCCCAGCACCCATCTGTTCCGGCTGTGCCACGCCCTGTGTGGTTGTCGTCTCAAGCCCAATTCGTGGGCTTCTCCTGGGTGAATGCGTAACTTTACTCACGTTACTCATTCTGCTATATGACGCTGACTGCGTCCAATTGGCGACTCTCTAGCTGGGTGGAAGCTGATTAGCTTGTGCCGCTTGCGCGCGCACTACAATTCCTTATTGTCCCACGTCAGATCTCAGCGCAAGTGCCCTTGCAGTCTCTCCAATTGAGAACTGCGAATAAAAGGACTTGTAGATGATCCAAGAAACGGGCGAGCGATTGAACTTTACTACAAGGGCATTACAGCCAATGTATGGTGGTTTTATTCTAAGCAAATATACATATTACATTAGAATCTTAAATATAAAATTGCCGCCAATTCTTACCGCAGTTGTTTCTCCCACTTCGACCAAAACTACAGTAACTAATTTTTTCACACTTATGGCGGCAACGTGCCATGCAGTGTGCCCGTACATTCATTTGGGCAAAAATACTCAATACTAAAATACCAAACTATCGATAACTAGTTCCGACCCGCGAATATTTTATGGCTGTTTGATAATACCCCGCGATAGGGTAGAAAAAAGGGTCTCGCATGGCAATTAAATTGGGACAGTAATGAAAGCAACGCGAAATAAAAATTAAAAACATAAAAAGTCCATAAAGAAAGCGACAAAAAACAAAAAAAAAAAACAAACAGGAAACCGAAATCACAAAACGGTGACGACAGCAAATGAAGTCAACCAAACAACAGCGCAAAATTCCCAAAGAAATAACAGAAGAAAATTTGTTCTTGGCGTGAAAAGCACAAGCTATGAAGATATGAAGATATCTAAATCACCACGGGCACACCAAACCTGTTCATAACTCACTCAAGCCAAGGAGGTGATGGCAGGCAGCGGCATTGTATCAGCACGGAAACCCAAATGAAAACCTTTAATTTTCTTGTTTTTCGCTGCGTATTGGGCATATGGGCATATGGGGTGTATCCAACAGTCTCCCTCGACCGGAAAATCCATTGACTGTGCGCACAAAGGCAAAAGGAAATGATAATTTTCCGCCTAACAGGCACACACACACACATAGCGGAAAAACTTGACAGAAGTCTGTGTTAGTTGCTGTCAAGTCTGAAGTTTACTTTAATTATCTACAAAATTCAATTGAAATGCTTTTAAGTGAAGCTCTGTTTTAAGTTCAGCTTAATTTGACAGCATCATGAGTGTATTCGCAACACATTCGGGATTTCATTTATGTGTTTGGCAGACAACCGACACTGATTAATTTCACTCGCTTTAAACTACTCTTTGATATCCTATGTTCCCTAATCGCTGGCATTAGGAGCCTTCAGACACATTCCTAACCATATACAACGTGTAGGAGTATTTGTAGTTAATTAGAATGCAAGGTTAGGCACATGACTTTGAATAATCAAATCACTTGAATTCAAAGAAATCATTAGTGGAGGTATGGTTAATTACATTAGTTGGAAAATAATTGCGGACTTACAGTTGTGGAATTTGTATTGAATTAATTGGTAAACAGACTACAGCAGTAGATTAAAGTAAAATAAATGAAAGTTGTATTTTTGTATATCAAATGAAATATGATAAATAATTCTAAAAGAATATAGATGGATTTTACACTAAATACTCGGCTTAATTTATCAAAATCCCTTTTATTAATAGATTTTTAATCTATTATTGAACACATCAATATAGTATATCATCAATATAGAATATAAAATTCATCACAGCCCATGAAATGTGAACATATTATAAATCCTTTTAGCGAATTTTGTGCTACGATTGCGTGGGTCAACAATAACAATTGAGGAAAATAACAAAAAACGGCTTCAATGACTACAGGCGAAATCACTTAGCGAAATATTTGCTGAGTTGATTGCAGCAACGGCATTTTGACCATTCGACTGTGACTGATGGATTGATTGATTGATTGACTGTTTGATCGGCCCTTAGGCAATAGTTTTTTGTTAGATTCTGTACGGTACAATTTCAAGGGTTTTATTAACTTTGTGAAACAGGCAGAAGGAATGCTGATATATATTATGAAATGGGGATTGTATAAATTGTTTAAAGTTTGATTCTCTGTTTGAATTTGTTAGTTAATAAATTCGTATTTGTAATAGTTTATTAAATGTTTCTATATAAATAAATAGATTCTCTTCAATATTCTCGATTATACATACAACACGTTTTCTATTTAATTGGCAGCTACTGCGAAGGCTTCTGCTGTTGTATTGCTTTCGACTGCAGTCTTTCCGACTGATATTTTTTTACCGTACAAACAATTGTGACACACGCAGCTTTCTATCATTCATCAACGAAATGGCAGCGGCTGTTCTGGAAAGGCAGACAGAGAATGCGTTGCAAGTCATTTAGAGGGGGGCTCTGGTTTAGCGTTAAGGTTGCTTGATTAGCAAACAGCTCAAGGATTCTCATTTAAAGTTGTGCGCAAAAGTTAGTTGGGAGTGCCAAAATAGAACATGGCCAGGCTAAAGTTGGCAAACAGTTGGCTGTCTGATATGTATGTTATATCTGACAGGCGTGTGGCCCAAGTTTTCAAACGGGAACCGCTCTTAACTATCTAAACTATGTTGACACGTACCGCTGCCTGAGTTTTGCTAACGTGTCCAAGATGGTGGCCATTGCACATGAAGAGAAATTGTACAAAAAACAAATGAAATCAACTCAAAAAATCAATAGCAATAGCAACTAAGGGCTGTCACGACAGTGCATGTACACACTGAAGCCATCATTTATGTGTATTTTTGTATTTGTGTACATAAACATCGATGTGTGTACATGCATTTATGTTTCCGTATATGTATAAATATGTATGAGTTATGTGCCCCACAGCGCCGTTCGCATGTTGCCAATAAATCATTGCGGAACATACAGGAGAAATTCCGAAAGCAGCATTTGTTGACATTTTATCGCTGCTTTCTGCTGGAAATCAAATCAATGTCAGAACAATATCGCTATTGGCCATTATGAAATGGCCAAGAGACGTCAAAGGAAGCCTTGTAAGAGATAAATGCGCATATGTGATGGTTATTGTAATTGTGGACAGCATTTGCTGTCTACTTTGCTCATTGCTGATATGACTAATGATGAGAGCAAAAGCTAAAAATAAATCAACCATTATTGCCATAATGTTAAAATATTAATGGACTTGTCTTGCAAGCAGAATTAAGTTATTCCAATACGATTAAATTGTTATTATAGAGGCAATAACTTAAGCAGTTTTGCTCTGTAGCATATTAATCTTTCCTTTGATGCTCAACTGCCTCAGGAACTTCCTGGCGGAGAAAGATTTGTTAAACGGCAATTGTTCACAACCAATGAAGACAAGCAAAATAAGTCGAAATTCTATGGTATTTTCACACTATATTTAATTTATTATTGAAATATCCCATCTCAACAAGTTTAGGATATATGTATATACAAGAATTTGTAATTCCTAATGCGATTGTTGGCATCAAAGGTTTAACAGTTTGGGTTGAGAAAAATAGACTGCCGAAGAGAATATCTTGTTGTACGGCTAACATACTCTGCGGAATACACAGCTTCTGCCTTATATTATTTATATTTTACATGTTTTTAAAGCCAAAGAACAGTTTATGTTACTGATAAGCAGTGAAAATGGTTTTCACACAATCAACTACTTTCCTTCCCCGCAGCAACCAGCTACGCTCAACATATATATACGACATAGACATACATACTATACGGACTAAAAGTTGGCGATTGTTAGCGTTGACAATGCGTAGCATATTTTTCAGGCAGCGGCTGCTTAACGGCCTGTTTCCGTCTTTGCGCCCTTTTGGGAAAAGCTGTCTGAACATTTACTACACTCACACACACACACAGGCAGATGAACATGTGTGTCTGCTTGTACACTCTGAAAAAATAAATCGATTTTTATTGTTAGAAAATAAATTCAAATCAAATGCCAAATACTTCAAATCAATTTTGAAGTGAGTACACGTTAATTTAATACTTACATGTTTTATTTAAAATTATATAATGTACAACATTTTTGTCTGAGTGTACATGATCCCAGCTGGTGGCAGCTGGAGCAACAATTGCAGTTTAGTAAGTCTTTGTCTGTGGCCAACTATTAAAATTTGTAACTGGCATTTGAAAGCGACATAAGTTGAGCGTACGTGCGTCTCTGTGTATGTATGTGTGTGTGTGTGTGTGTTGTTTCCTGTCTTTTAAAATGGTGTGAAGTACAGTTATAAATAAATAAGAGCTTACGTATGTACGTTGTACATATGGCAGACAAGCCGACACATGGCCATAAAGCACGATATTGCTAAATAATAAACAGTTTAGCTCTGACAGCAGACAAAACAGGCGTGAAAATGTAAAGCTGCGCATCAGTTGCTGTGAGGAAAGCGGGAAATGGCAAATGGGGTGGTATATATGGAAAGCGTTAAAGCTCGACGGGCGACTGTGTACGCATTCAACTGTCAACAGTAGCGATATCCATCTGAGCTTAAGCAACAGCGAGGCAGCGACAAGGTATGCCAAATCAACGGTTTCCATAACGACCGTCATCAAATGTTGTTGTAGCCTGGCAACAACAACAACAACCAGGCCAAAACTGTCGCCAATAAATAAAAGGCAGCAACAGCAGTTAAGGCGACAGTGGCAACAGCAAAATGTGCTGACAACAACAACTGTTACCAATGCTGCTGTATTAACCATTTCAGCTGCTCTGCCAGAACCCGAGCAGCCAAGCAGCCAAGCAGCCAAGTTCTCTTTTTAGTCCGGTGAATCCAATACCTTTTGCCGGGCTCGCATTACTTACGCTGTGTTATCAAACCTAAAACAGAAAATAAACCGAAATCGAAAAGTCGAAAAGAGTGCAGACCGACTAGGCATATGACCTGCAAAAGGCAAGTGCCAAGCACACTCTACAATATATAGATTGTATCTATAACCTGAGAATGTGCTCTATTTGCTTTGATTAGTTTAGTTAATATTTTATCATACACCATGAATTTAGAGCATGTATACAACAAATTGGCAAGGGGATTAGGTGCATTAAAGTGGAAACGGTAATGTTATTATCTTGATTTGACTCTTGGATACAATGGAGATTAAATTTGCTTATCAACAATAGATTTAAATCCAGTACAACCCTTGTGTGTGGTTGTCAACTGAGTATAAGGGAACCAGAAAGGATGGAGCAGATTAGTCGACCGGAACTCTACAGTCGAACGTAACCGACAGTAGCAGACCCTGAACTTTATGTTTTAATCATCACTTCAAGTAACTTAATCAAAATGACTTATTTCCCCGCTCGAATTCGCCACCGATTACAAAGTAAGTTCATGTATGCGACATAACCCTCTTTACAGCAAATTGTCTGCTACATATCTTCAATGTCTCTTTTCAGATAGTAAGAAAACCAAAATATCGATAAAGAATAGCATAGGCTTCTAAGTCCGTTGTGTTTAAATTGTGGCTGCTGAGGTTTTTCGAGGAGGAACTTATCTAAATTCTAAAACAAACTTGATCCAAAAGTGCGCCTTCTTCTGGAGGCACTAACTTAATACACCCTTTTATACTTCTTCGAAGTACAGGTTCTAAAAAGGCAACAGAAAATAGAAAATAGACAAAAGCAAAGCAATGGTAATGGCAATGGCAAATGGCAAATGGCATTGATACTCCTCCTACAAACATTGTCTGTCCAGATATTATATGTCGTGTATATAAACGTGTGGACAGCTGTGGCAGCTTTTACTGAGAGCCCATTCACACTTTCCTACACAGATTTGTGTATGCTATGTATGTTACATCGCAATCAGAGCCAAGTTGCGACAGTTCTTGCCTTAGAGTTGCGCGTGCGGTTAACATGTCGTATGATAAATATTTGAAGTGCACACATTTACATATTTTTGTGAGGGGGTCCAAACCCCAAACTAAGGCACACACCAACTAAGTGGCTGACTTTAAATCATTCAGGCTCTTAGTCTGTTGGGTTTTGTTTGTTGCCAAAGTGACGCTCCATCAATTATTCAATCTAATTGAGCATGCAAAATTTTTTGGGCTTGGCTTCTAATGCCATAAACACAACACATGGGTAAACAGCGGCAAGTGAAAGTTTGTGTGTGTATGCCAATGGGACTAATAATGCCTTCAATTAAATTAACTGCATTGTGAGTTCAGTTGGCCCAAAAGTTACAAATCTGTTAATGAGTTAAGTGCCAGGATTATAGGGATTTCGCATTGGAACTAACTCAACTAATTAAACTGACTACAGGTATTTAATGTGAGTGGTACATATATTAAATCGTTGTTAGGCTTTAGTTATAAATAATATATCTATATCTAAAATTAATTTTCATTGAAAGCAAAAAAGTTTTAGGCACAATTCATCCCTGTTTGGATTAAGTGCTATTTTGGGCATAAAATTAAAATTATAACATCAGCTTTTTTGCTAGAAAGGCCAAAGTATTAGTCTGAAATGTTTCGCAAGGGCAGGAAATAGACTTCCAGCTAATAAAGTAATTAATGAAAATATAATTTGATTGGCTTTTGTATAGCTTACAATCTGGCCTAAGATTATCATTCTATAAACCGAAGATACTTTGAATGCCAATTAAAAA